>OX608053.1:3845870-5127826 GCA_951509405.1 Machimus rusticus | reverse complement strand
TACAAATGCATATTTGCTGAGAGAGAGCTTTCATTTGTGTACCGTTTTCGGTACACGTTGCAGGTAACGTGTTAATATACAATTTGCTATTGCTTTTCTTGAAATCATCTTATTCTAAGCGTTAGATATTTCTTTCCGTCAGCGGAAAAAAAAAGAATTCTTTATTAATTTGCTTCCTAGGAAAATTCATTTTATCTTAGCATAAATTCAAAGTGCTTTGGTCTCAAAATTGAAACTTCCAATCCGGGAGTATTGCGGTCATTCATTCTTAAGCTGTACTCTGCACCTGCATCTTATCGCGTGAGCAACTTTAGATAAAGGCTCCAATCCAAGTAAGTAGAGAATTTTCTCAGATGGGCGTCTTGGAACTCGGTAAATACATTGAATTTTTGGTTAGAATGCATAAAATGCGACACCAAAATGCTCTAGTGCTCTGGTTAAAATGTATATAGTTTGAATAAAATATCGTCACCTGCTCCAACTGCATTTTATTTCTCCACCTGTTGTTTCAGTTTCGCAGTTCCAGCGGGAAATTGTTTGAGCTGGTGGAAAAAAAATTGTATCCCCGCGAAAGGCGAAACTTATATCGACAACTGTACGAGAACTGTACGAAGACCGTTTGCACTTAAAACAAAACGCTCCGAAACCACCTGAATGTAGCAGACTAAGTCTGGTGCCCTGATTTCAACCGAAAATGTGGTAAACGTACAAAAAGTGGACGAAGCCAAAAGTAGACGAGTCAAAGTGGATCCAGCATTCATCTAAACTTGGTGGAAGTAGTTTGTAGCAACATAACTACAATGGCGCCATCTACCCACTGCAAGACCCGTGGAGCCGGCGGTTCTGGGGATGCACGTAATACCCACGGAGCTAGAGCACTCACCGAGGTAAATAGCGTGCAATAAATTTTAAAAGATTGAAATTTGCAAGTTTTTGGGCGAACCGAAGAATTTTCGGGTAAAAAAACGAACAAGGCGATAAAAACTGTACACTGAAAGAAAATATTTATGGAAAATTTATACAGGTGGGAGAGTTTTCATCCTGGAACGGGCGAAGCACCACCTAGAGACCGTAAAAAGTTTGCTACACGGAGTAAAACCGCAGTGGGTCCGTCTCCTCTCTTTTCCCACAATGCATTGAGGAACAGAGGCGAATTGGTATTTTTTTGATTTATCGCCGTTGTATGTTATCATCTTACGGATTTTGTGAAAATTTGCGGAAGGATCGGCACCATGGGAAAACATTTCTGACAGATTTTGAAAAGGTTTTTTCGGTAATTGATGGACCAATTGAACCTCATTTTGCATAATACCACAACTAAAGTTATTGCAAACATTAAAATACCATTATACATATGTATTTACTCGGGTATTAAAATGTCATATTTCAATTGTCGTTGCATAATTGGTATTTTTGATTAAAACTTTAAATTACAATTATTATTAATTATTATTTTAATTGAAATGAAAGAAATCAGATTTAAAAATCAATGTTCGTTGGTTGTATTTTATTGTCAAAAAACTCTATTGATTGAAGGTTTCAATTGAATTTAAAATAATTCCACTGATTACTGTTCCTGTTACTATGAATTTGTTTCATTTCCATTATACCATTACTGCAACGGCAATTGTAAGTAATAATGATAAATCAGGTTCAAGTACTTCATTATAATTAATTACTATAGTGAGTCTTTTGAGTATTACCATTAAACAATGCAATGGAAATTCTAATGAAGTAGTTGCCATTGCGCAATGAAATTTAGGGTTCCATTAACATACGTTTTGCCTCCGGTGGAAGTTATTATTTATTTTCAAGAAATATATGTACATACCTATACATTTTATTTCATTTCATTTTCAGCAAATATTAAAAGTCGGATATTGAAATTGAAATTGAAATTTGCTTTCAAGATAACCCTGTTTCATCTGACAAGCATTGTCAATGCAAAGAATTTAGTTTTAATTACAACTTGTGAAAAAGATGATATTTGGATAACGATTTCATCGTTTCTTCAACAAATTTGTAAAATTCTTCAATGCTTTAAAAGCTACTTTTCCCTAAGTCTATCGTCAGGAATTGTCATAACAAGGCGAAGATAAAGACGAGACTGGGATTCGAATCGGCCCTATGTCTTGGCCCTAGGGTCCATACCAGTTATGATTTTTTTTTGAAAAAAGCTCTCGTTACCTGTTACACTCGATCGATAATAATTGGGAGCTAAGGGAAAAATTCCAACAGCTTAATTTCATTTTCTGACAAAAGTGAAAAGACAACTTAATTTTTTATTTTTTCGAGCTAAAAATAACAATTTGCTGGAAAATTTATGAAGTTATGCTGTCAAAATAAAAGTTATTTGTAGAAGGAAATGTTATTATAGTAAATATTCATGAGCCTTTTAAAAAATTCGTTAAAGATTTTCTATAGCTTTTGTACAATAGTTTAGAATTTGAAAATGCCAGTTATTTTTTGTTACTTCATGATATTCTTGATTTTATCTAAGTATTTGCAGATTTTGCAATATACAAATTAAGAATTTTCATAAAAGACAAAAGTAATGGAAACTTATTTACAAGTCTGATACATATGATATATTGTCCGGAGTGTATACTACTTAGCTTTAAAATATTGTCAGACAATTCTATTAGATACTCGTTGCGTTCCCAGACGTTTTGGGATATATAAAAGAAAAAAAACATTCAAAACTTTTCCTATTCATTTCCATCTGGAAAAGAACTCAAATTTCCATTAATTTCGTCCCTCTTTCCCTCATTCCTGGGCAACCTCCATTGGACCAGGAGGATCAACAATTAAGTGGCCTCATAAACCGCCTCGTTATCGGAGCAACAACTTCATTAATAATAATTTCGTGCGATTTTATTGACGTCATCAAAAGCAGTCATAATCCGTACCGGCGACGTTGGTATAATGGCAAAACAACGCAAAAAGAGAAAATGTCCACAAAACATTTCCCGCTCCCCCCAGCAGAAATCTACGGAATTTTCTTTTCATTTCCTGTCGAGTCCTGCCACGTCCTAAAATGTTTTCGCAAAAGACGATCCAAAACTCGGCTCAGTAAAGCTCCCAATAATTCTCTACAGCATCTTCTTCTACGACAAGTTCCCGCCGTTCCCGGTTTTCTTCTGAGGAGTCGGTTCCCACGTCTGTTGCGAGGAAATCCGATAAGAAAACTTCATAATTAAAATGAGGGTCGTCTGGCAAGACTGGGAGTAAAACAGGGGCGGCGCGGCGTCGGCGTCGGCGTCGGAATTGTTTCGTTATAATAAATCTTGAGATTTCACTTTTGGCCTGCATGTGCGGCTTGTTGCTCCCGGGATCCGTCCGACGGTCTTCCAGGGTCTCCGGAGTGTTTGTTTTAGAGCTGGAGGAACATTCAAAGAATTTCCATATAAATGGAGCCACACCGTCTACGCCATTGTCTAGATTCTAGAACGTGATCCCAGCACATGGGCCAGGACGAGACCGAGGCTGAGGCTCCTTCTCAGGGTTACTTACTTAATTTACTATGTGCGCTCATGAATATCACTTGATGGCATCTGCCGCCGTCGTGAGGTGAGTGAAGGAAGGAGCAATACATTCTAATTCAACTTACCAGGAATTGGTCCGCACACCCTGGGAATTATTTCTAGAATAGCTGAACAGGATGGATCCTCGAAGCACAGCTGTCGTGCCAGGATACAATTCAGTATCGCTAGTGCAGTCTTGATGTTCGACCCTGAAAGGAAAATAGATACAGTAAAAATTACTTTCTGTCTGTCTGAGGAGTTACAAATGGGTTTGTTTTGCGAACAGGAATGATTTATATCGCGAATCCCCCCATCCCCCCATCCCCCATCCCCCCAAACAGCTCTTCTTCTTGTTCCCTTCCTTATAAGCACAATGAGTCACTTTAGTTTGTTGGACGGCGATGCCTCCAAGTGCTAAGATAATTTTGTATCGTATTGTCGCATGAGCAAAATGTCTTGTTTTCTACTCCCCCGGGGGATAGTGGGGCTTCTGTCGACGATTACTTCGAATTAGACGAGGATTGTCTGCTTGCGTGGCATAAGTCTT
This sequence comes from Machimus rusticus, assembly GCA_951509405.1. Taxonomy (NCBI): domain Eukaryota; kingdom Metazoa; phylum Arthropoda; class Insecta; order Diptera; family Asilidae; genus Machimus; species Machimus rusticus. Next base: position 5,123,755 of record OX608053.1, on the reverse strand, counting down.
CCGACTGTTGTTAGATAGAGCAATGTCATAAAGTTCTCTAATCATTGCGACAAGGAGATGAAGATTTACGAAAAATAAAGTTAATTCATTTATATTACACTCTTCTTAGACACGTATGTATAAGAGTAAGTACAACTATGTAATTGCGTGAGAAGTAGTTCACATCTTCTGATAATGTGAAGGAACCTTTTTTATACTTAGTTTTATGAAACTTTTCACATATGTATGTAGAGTCTTTTACACTGAAAAAAATAACGTTGTGAAATCAATCGAAACAGCATCGAATGAATAATTTTCAAATATTATTTGGCGCTAATGCCGAAAATTATCAATTTAACAACGTTTTGTATTTAACTTTGAAATTAATAATTTCCTCCGTTGATTCAATAAAACAATCTTTCGAAGCAACGTTCTACGTATGATTTGGTATTTTATTGAAACATATACATATGTATTTGTTTACTTGCATAAGGAAAGAAAAGCTATTCATATAAGATATACAAATAAAATATGTAGCAGCTCACAACCATATCTGGTTAAATTTAGAGACATACATTTTGTCTTGAAATAACATTTATTATAAGTTATTCATAGCAAAGATTTTAATTTTGCAAAAAAAACATCAAATTACCTTGAATTTGTATGATTAAAAATTCGTGACAATTTTATTTGCTTGCCACTAATTAAAAATCTTTGGTGTTAATAAAAATTAAAATATTTGAATTCAATGTAAAAATAATCTATTTAGTGTATTTTTAATTTCAAACTCTACTTTCATACAACATTCAAAAAGAAGCTTGTAGGAGCTAAAATTAACTAATTTAATGGGTTTCAGAGTTTTTTTTAGAATTGATTTAATAATATATAATGGTATTAAAATATGGAACCATAATTGTGCCATTAATCATAAGAGCATCTATCCCAGAAGCTCGATTGAAGCATTTATCCGTTTATACTAAGACTTTAAAAAATTTATGTAACGTGTTTTAAATGATTACTATATTTGTCGTTTACGGAGCTCAATGCTTAACCACTTCGCTACAGTACAAAAAAATTAAAAAGTGCATCATCTATTCGTACTTTATCGTATTTTGTTATGAATGTAAACATAAAGTTAAAAGTTATTAAAACATATTAAAGTTGTAAGAACAGAATTACTTTTTTAAATTGACGATTTTTTATTGTTTCAGAAACGCATGGTTATTAAAAGGATCGTCTATCATCATCGTCATATTATTTAAAAGGATTCCACTGTGAAGCTTAAAAACATTGTTTAAACCTTAAAAAATATTATGAAAATTTGTTTATATTTGAAATATAAATTTTTAAATGGTTTTCGAGCTATTTTAACACGCTATTTTTTAACCAATCGATTTTAAATCTTAACAATAGCTAGATTTCGGAAATAATAAGTATCAGGTGATGTCTTGATAAATTAACTATTAAAAACTTATCGCATATGCACACCTATGCACATATGTATATAATTTGTTGAAAATATAAGTCGAAAAATCGAACTTGTTCTGGTGTCTATTTCAATATTTTTTGGTTTTCACCAGTAATCCGGAAAAACTTATGTAATTAAAGAAAAAAGTGAATAGCCCTCATATAACATGGCATCCTACAACACGGTTTCATTATATCACGATAATGAAAATGTCGTAAATGTCGTACAAAACTATTACAACAGCAGTATACAGCGATACAGTGAGTACCACGAAAATTTGAATAAACGCAAAATTGTACAAGAAATATTCTCTTATGGCAGTGTGCTTAGGGTCACTATCGTGTTAAAGCAAACATGTTTATAGATCCTTGATCCTTAATCGGATATTAGCACGCTACTCAGTCAAGTCTTGAAATTGAGATCCAAAATTATTTTTCTACACAATAAATATTATGACAAAGATTTATGCTGTAAATTATAATTATGAGCAATCTAAATCCTAAAATACAAAATAAGTAAAATAAATTAATGTTATTAAAAAAGAAACAAAAAACAATTGCCTACCGTAACCGTTCTGAATCAATTACAAAAGTTGATAAGGTGGCAGGAGGACACATGGGCCGGCTCTACTTTGTCTCTTTTTGATCCCTCTACCCTAGTTTAAGTGGTCAATTCAGTGACACTTTAAATATTTTATGTGAGATCCCCGCAAGATGTTCGGGTAAGAAAAGAAAACACCAACGACAAGGCCCTTCCTCCCTAATGTGGAAAGGAAAGGCACTCAGGATTCACTTTTTTCGAGGAAGCAATTTTCCATGGAAAGAGAATAAACCAAAAAAGGGACACATGGTTAACTGCCATTTGGGCCTTTTTTTAAGACTTTCATGGGATAGGTCGCCTCCTTGCTTCAATATGTTTCCCTTACAGATACAATTCTTTTATTTTTTAGGAAAATATTTAAAGCTTGCCCTCAAATACGATGGAGAAGTCAAAAATCCTTTATTTTTTTCTTGTTCTTCCCGCGAAACTTCTAAGAAGCGTAAGACATTATGGTAAGGGGCTAAGTGGTTTATAAGGCAAAAAGTTTTTTTGTTTAAGTTGGACAAGAGTTGGTCGTGGCAAATATTTAATATTTGAGGACATCTCTGTAAATCGGGTCCAAAGGAGTTACTCAAAATATGTACAGAGACCAACTGCCAACTGGGTAAGGGATGGGATCAAAGGTTTATGCAAAAACGAATAAGCGACGCAAACGGGCGAAAAATGTTTCCGGGGGATTTTGTGAGTCGATTTGTTTAACGAGCGCACAAAATCGCAGATAATCCACGGGTAGTCTGCTATCGAACCGGAAAAGGAAATCAAATCAAATCGGGGAAAAAAATAAAATAAACCGTAGATTGAACTGTGATGTATGAGCTAAAGATAGGGCCGTATCCGGTTCCTATCCCGTGTCATATCCTTCCTAGTCCTGTCGTGTTTTGCGCGGGGCTCAAAATCCCCTGCACCCGGGACACCTCCCGTCGCCCATTTTCTGCAGTTCTTTTCGTATTTTTCGCACTCCGGGCATGGAGCCTGAAAACTTCCTGTTCGACGGGGCCATGGCTCCCGGCTGGAGCAAGCCCCTCCCCCGGGCGGTCTGGAGCAGTTTTCCCAGCTCCCCCGGGAAGAAAAGCCGAAAAGCGAGTCTACCAAAGTTACATGGTTGGTTTACCACAGTTCACTGTAATAACTTTGGAGCTCATTTGGAGCCTCCGAGCGTCTTCGGCTCTGTTGCGGGTGTGTGTGTCTGCCCCCGGACCTACAACAGTCGGTTGTATTTGTTTATCCCGGCCGGGGGTTTTGTCGGGAAATGGGGCGAATTTACCCCCACCCTGTAAAACGGTTGGCTGAGTTGTGCGACTCAAATTTGCTATTCCATTGCCCCACGGAATGACTAATTGCCGGATTCGGGGGCTGGTAGAAAAGGCGACTTCTGATCGCGCGGATTTACTAATTTCAGTTCATTCTAATTACGACAAGTCAATTTCAGGATTAACTTGTAATGACAGCAAAGTCGAGATAATACAATGGGTCCGGAATTGGACCTTTACTTTTACTTGGTCCATGGGCCTATCAGAAGCTTTTGATATAGCACAGGAAATTGGTATCCTGCTAAAGGAGATAAGAGTCTTGGGATTAAAAGATTTTTGGGAAGAGCACAAAGACCATTCGGAATCGGTTTAATACTTCATTTTTTTATCCCTGACCGGGGATAAAATGCTCTTACGAAAATAAAATACTGGTTGTCCATTCAGAAAAATCCCAGTCATTCGACCGGAAATTCTAACAATGATACCGCTCCCCTATGGGAAATAAATTCATAAAAATTCCCCTATAGTACCTATGCTATCCTTATCCATATGACACCTGTAACAATAACAAAAAAAAAAACTTTTTACAGCATCGTCGTCAATAATTCAGACTGCGCGGTATAAACTGACAAGAAGAAGAAGCCTTGAAGCCAGATTATCCAGGTCACGTCCATGCAAATTAAGAAGTGAAAAAGGAGACGAAGACGACGAGTGAAAGAAATAAAAATACTGCCAGAATATTTTACACTCTGAAATTCATCCTGTGGGAACTGAAGCACCAGGGATCGGGCGTAATTATTAAAACCGTCCAAAATAGCAAAAGGCGTTCCGCTGAAATTTGAACAGGTCAAGTCCTAGCTTTTGGTTTGGCTACAGGGGGAAAACATTGAATTTTTGTCGTTTGAGGTTAAACTTTAAATATTTAAGAGGCGAACGCGTGCCAGGTGCGTCGCCATTAGGAATTCTATTTTGGCGGCAGGGGACCATTGTGCTCCTTTATTGTCAGTCAACTGATTTTAATTTAAAACAAAAGGAATTGTCAGGCCACTAGTGGTTTCAAATAGTACAACATCTGATAGAAAACAATTCGACTAATTTAAAAACCTCTTTGGCATCCCGAGTAAAAATAAAGGCCCAAAACGAGTTCGCAATACTCCTGGAATTAAAGAAGTGCCCGTTATACCCCCGAGTCGGACCTCGTAGCATTTTTAGAGAGAAGATTATTGAAACGCCCGAAACACGCCTGTTTAAAATAAAAACTAAAATTTATCAAAGCAATAGATATAGGCGATTATAACTAGAGATAGATTACTATGAAGAATTAATACTCAAATTATATTTTTGTAAAACAACTTATTACAAGCTTTTATTTAACTTGCAATGTTTGTATGTATGTAATGTTCGGGTCAAATCTTGCAACTGAGTTTTAAAGCAGTTATCCTCAACCGATTGGGATGAAATTCTGCATATACGTTTAGTTTGGATGACAGTGCATGGTTAGCTAAGTGACGTCATTCTTTGTACGCTCCCATGATATGGGTATCAAATGAAAGGGTTTGACAAATACGATGAAAACTTGTTTTTAAAAATCTTTTAAATTCAGAACTTTTTTATTCATTTGCAATCTTTTTTTCTCAATATTCTATATTGTTATCTGGCTTTATAAATAAATATTTTCACTTATTTTTACAATAATTATATTAAGTTAACCATTTGTACTAAATCTACATATGTACCTACATATGTACGTCTAAGGACAAAGTCAAATTAATCCTTTTAGTATCTACTAACTATTGAACGAACTACCACCGCAAATCTTTCTTGAATGTCCTGCATTACTGACTCCATCAGAAACGAACGTTTGGCTATCATGCTGAGATTAGCAAGAGAAAGTGCCTTTAATTCGTCCTGAAAAGGCGGGTGCTGACCAAAACAAACAGCCGCCCTTATCGGCAGTATTTTTTATTTGAGTCCTGTAGAAGTAGCTCATCAGGCCTCACTCTGTAAACTTAATGAAAATTCATTTCAGCCGGCCAGAGCTGGAGTCACAGTCGAGAATAAAACCAGTCAATTTCGATTGAATCCGATAAGGGGTAAAATGCATCGAGAGGTACTGGTGGTACCCTTTCTCTGCAATCTGAATCTGCACGGTTCATCAATCCGCTTCATGGGCTGACTACCTCTAGGAAAATGGAAAAACTGAATTATCGGGGAGGCGAAGAGCCGACGTGACATGCATGATACCCCCAGACCCCAGTGGAGCACTAAGGCTTCGGGCTCCCAAAGGATTTTTATACCCCGTCCCCCAATCCGTGGAGGTTTCCCGGAAATTTGTTTGTTCTTCTGGAAGGCGGAAAGTGCTGTAAACTGGACATTCGTGATTGAGTTTTGTCCTCCTAATGACTACAAAATTGTGCGTCATCGCAATAGCTGCAACCACGTCAATGTTGTTCGCGCAAACGAAACGTCCGATAATGAAAATTTCAATTTCGCCCCGCTAAATTCCTCTATGCGACCACTATGCATTTTGAGCCTGGATCGTAATTATCTCACAAATATTTTCCTATTTGGAACAATATACCTGTTCGCAGGAAAATTAGAAAGCAATGTGGGATTACAGGATGTAGCAGGATGCTGTATCCATGGAGCTTATCGAGCGCATCAATCATTGATCGAACTTTCCCGCCCACCCCCGCTACAAAGCGAAATAAGTACCTATACCTTCCTGTGATCACAGGTATCATTTTCCGGTACACTCTAACAAATAATTGAGTAATTTTAAACTGTTAAACGAAGGCACTTTGCGTTGAAACAAAATTTGAGTGAAAAGAGTAAAATTACACAACAAGATGTTAAAAGTACTCATACCCAAAAATTGTTGACTTTTAAGAATAGGTAATACAGATTGCCTAAGCCAAGAGCAGTAATTTTACATCTCGAAAAATAACTACACACTCATTTGAAACTTTTAAGGGAATTTGTACTTAAGCTTGAAAGATTAAATTGAAGTTTTATTATACTTTGTTGTATGTAAATTTACAAAAGCAATGTAATCTTATTAACACTAAAACTACTACCGATCCTCTGTAACTTTGTCAATTTTTTATATTAGACTATTTCAGTTTTACTTGACTATTAAGTATATGAATATTTGTAAACCTACACATAACGTTCTCTATTTTAACGTATGTGTGCAGATTATATTATTTTTCCCAATAAATCCTCCACTTCACTAGTAATAGATATTATAGTATAGTACCTACCAGAAAATTATAACAACTCTAACAAATTTCCAAATTTGAAATCTGATTACATATTTCTCGCAAACAATCAATCAGAGGTTAAAAGTCCGCATGACTGATCTCTTATCTCCTTTATTGTAGGTAATTGTATGAAGATAAGTACCCTTACGAAGCAATATTTAAATACAATTTAAAAAAGTGTGCTCCTCCCTTTCTTTCAATGCTATCGCCAGTCCATAGTACAAAAAACGTGTAAAGCATAGAAAATTTGCTGCGGTAATTCGACATCGAGCAAATATTATCGTTCTTTTCTCGTTCATGCATCATGGAATTCGATACATCGAAGCAATCGTATCGAATGTTCGATGATGACAGCTCGATACGGCATTTGCTATCGAAGAGGTTGAGTTGAGTCGTTATTGGGCAGCGTTAGTGTTTCAATGATATATTTAAATGCCTCTTTTGATATGCGAAACCTTTTAACAAAACTAAATTTGAAGAATATTAAACCTTTAAGATTAAAATGTAATTTAAAATTGCCCTCCCTTACTTTAGGTAATGATTTTTCATAAATGGACAAAATATCGCTTTTTGTAGTTTTTAACAGGGAACCATCATAACGTTATAATAACGTTATTATTTCGGTCAGAACTATACTGGTTCATTTTCCATAAAAAAGAACGATACTATAAATAAATTAATTAATGATTAATAATTAAATGATTTCACAAATACATAAAATATGTATATGTTATTATTTTAAAAAAGAAAAAAATATTATAGAAAGATTTCCCAATTTTTTTTTAACTGTACTGTACTGTCACGAAAATTCAAATTATTGCAGAATTGATGGCACTTACAAATGATCTAGTTTTCATTTACGGCGGTACCTCGATATAAAAAACGATAGAACGAGGATCGTCTTACATGAAGCTAAACTTTACTATCGAGCTAACGATATCGTTCTCACTCTTCGATTGTACGACTGTCGAGCATCGAGTTACATGATTCGGCCCCTGAATTCCCCCTTAATTTCATTTTAAAAACTTTTATTTTTTAGACTCTTTTTATTTTGATAAAATGAGTTCAAATATAGAAATATGTATTTGTGCATACATAAGTATATGTAATAGATGTATTCAATAAATTGTATCTACATATGTGCTTATATTTTCAAACGAAATACTTCGATGTGGGACTTAGTAAAATACAATAATTTGAATAGATACTATGTATTTGTTGTTCGCAAATTCAATTTTCACATACAATATTCATAATAATTATAATCGCTAGGTTTAAAATCAATTTGCATTCAAATTGACCAAAATGGTAATTAATAATAAGATTCATTTCTTGTCCTCTAAACTCCCTATGCTGCTAACCTTACCTCACCGTACAGCTTCTTTATTTATTGCCTACTTATACCTTAGAATACTAAAACTGTACTAAAAAAAACTTAAAAATTTGAATCGACTTTCTAAAATTCATGCTATCAAATCGTTATACTCTGTTGGAGGCTACCAATTTATAATTATTGAGAACAATTATTTGTAGCCTCCGAATGCATGTCAAAGTTTTTGTAAATTTTTAGCCCTACTTTAGACACTTACTTTCTTAAGGGTAAGAATAGTATCTAATAGTAAAGTTTGTAGTTTTTGTGTATCTTAGCTTTATAAATACTTGTTTGTATCTTTTCAGTTTTTTTTTTTTTTTTTTTCTAATGAACTTATTTTTTATCTTAAACGTAAGTAAGTACATGAATTTAATAAATTTTTTTCAAAATAAAGTATAGAAGTACAAATTGTTCGTAGTTGTTATTTGGTACTAAGTGATTGATGCAGCGGCTACAATTAAACTTAAATTTGATAACGAAAGCCCGCATCCGTTCAGGCACGGGTTTTGGTTTCCTTTACCCTTTTCCGCCCCTCATACCCTGGAGCAGTTACGGACGTGCAGGTATTACTCCCCGCATACCGAAGGTATACGATAAACTTTATGCAAAATCCTGCTAAGTTTATTTGTGTTGATATATTTTGACATGGCGGAACTGCTATTTTTGGTTCTATTTAAAATGCTAACAAGAGGCCGAGAGGTGGGAGCAGTAACCCTCGCCGGGCGAAGGGCCTGGGGCAAAAGGGTTGCTCCGGAGCTAGGGCCAAATTGATCACGTAACATTCAGGGGTAAAGCTCTGCTAATAATTGTTTTCGACTCTGATCCCTTCCAGGCCGAAGCGATACCCCGGATTATGGGGCCCGCTCTCTCCGTTAAATATTTGAAGCGGAGCCCGAGTTAAGAAATTTCGTCTATAAAATTCACTCAGGTCTGAGGTTTCAACGATTTTGTTGTTTTCGGCGTTGCCCCGGTCGATGCCTGTATTTATTTACATACGTGGAGCATGCCGGGGCTAAAGTTTTCCAGATATTCCGTGCGACGGGCCCGTATATGCGGGCATTCGGGTCAGGTTGCCCCTCGCACAGCAAATTGAAATGGTTCGATGAGAATTTCGTGCAAATCGATTTTCTCTTCAAAAACTCATAAAATTCGCAGTAATTGGCGGTTTGCCGGGTTCTATTCCTTCCAGTTTTCTCGGGCACTACCGTTGAGAGGCCATCGAGTTGGAAAGGTGTGCTAAGGGAATTACGAGGAAGCGTTTAGAGTGTAGCGAATAAATTTTTAATTTATGGAGAGTATATGAAGCCACTTTTAGTTTTGCAGTTTTTATATTTCACTTATTTTAGAACCATTTGGGATGAAAGTTCTACAAATAAGTATAAAGTGGCTGCAACAATATGAGTCTTAAAATTTGAACGCGGTCCTTGACCCAGTTTTTTGTAATAAGTATAGGGATAATTGGCCCAGAAAGAATTAACTTGTGTTTATAGCGATATATACATATTATCTACATTAATTTTGGAAAATCATTATCACACAGCCAAGAAACCATTCATTTTTTTTTTGTACGTATCGATTTGAACATTCACTATATAACAGCGTCCTTACCGGAAATCTGTGCTATTTTTTGATTTTACGTCATTTTAACGCGAGATAACATGTAAACTGTAAAGGTTTTTGAAAGGGGTCATAACGTATATAAAAATAATTATATAAAACTTACTGCAATTTAGGGCCCATTTCACCGTACTCTGTTAATCAGTAAATGTCCCGTTAAAAATCGTTAACGGCCTGTTAAGGCTAACGAGCGTTTCACCACGTGCTAACGGACGATTCGCTAATCAGGCATTAAATTTAATTTCCGATCAGAGCAATCGTTAACCTCTTAACGGCCCGTTATCGCTGTCAAAACTAAAAATGGAAGCTTCTATAATTTTATTTTCGTAAATGAAAATGTTTTGTATACGTTAGAGGATTTAGACAATATAGTACGGCGTCGTAAAATTTACAAACGGCGCCACTATTTCTAAAAGTATTTACTAAATTTCTCGTAACAGAGAACGAGCTGAAAAAAATACAAGTTGATTTTTTAGTAATAACTATTTTTCTATGTATGTAAACAAGTCAAGGCTTATTGAAATATGTATTATATTTACATATCTTGCTGTTATCGAGAATGGCCAATAGTTGACTATCATTTGTTTAATTTATCGAAGCATTGATTTTAAGAGTTTTTGACATAGTTTTAAAAAATTAAAATTAGTATTTTTTATTATTTTTTCTTTTTCTACATCTCGACCTTTTGAAAGTATCAAATAGCGATGATTCTAAAATTCCATTTACACTATCATGGACACGAGTCAATTTCATGAGTGAATTTAGTCATGAAATTGAACGTTGCATTAACAGTGCAAGGTCAAACTAGTCATCATAGTAGTCTCTGAGTCATCACTCAATTTTCGCAAATGGGCATGCATCAAGCAGCCTCATTTGGCTCATGACTTCCTCGTTCTGTATCCCCTTCGTTTCCCTCAGAAGGTGTGACGTCACGCTCATGAGATTGATTCATGTTAACGATAGTGTAAATTGGGTCTTATAATTTATTCAGAGAAAAAATAATAATGTTACTAGCAAGTGGCCGCGACTTCGTTCGTGTAGTATTAATTTTATTAATTTAATTGATTATATCGCTATAGTCTAAGTTGAACTTTTAATAACGTAGAAGCGCTTACAATGTGCAATTCAAAATATTAAGCAAAAAAATCGATCAACACAATTACGACCTACCAAAAAATTTCCTGAGTTAAATTAACTTGTCCAGCGATATTTGCGGAAATGTAATATTTGTACAACTTTAAGTTATTTATTATTCATTTATTTATCTATAATTGTGAAATTATTTATTAATGTTTTTTTTTTCATCTTAAAATAATAGTGTAAATTATATTCATTTTCAATATGAACAAAATCATTTAAGGAATCTTAAAAAGTATTTGTAAATAATAAAATTTTTGAATGTTCAAAAACGGCCGACAATAAGAAAATGTAATTTGATAAATTTGCGCATTTCTAACCTGCCTTGAAAACAGGATTAGAATTAATTTTAGAAGAAGTAAAACACTATTCATATTCATAAACAAAATTAAATATATGGTATACCAAGAAAAGTGTAGAAATATTTCTTAACATTATTTTTAAAAGATCATAGTAGGTAAATTTACTATAAGATATTATATACTGCGTTTATACGACAGCCCTAAATCAGGACGAACAGGATTCTATTCTAGGGCAAAATGTGGGTTGTATAAACGGCACAAAGTGGTTTAAGACATTTGTATTTGTGTACTGTCCATGTGTAAGCAAACCATATGACATTTGGGAATTTTCTCGACCTCCTCGAGACTCCAAAAAACTTTCCTTATACCTAGCAGACACCATTTTTGTTTTAAGACACACACATTTAAATAAATCGGGCTCAAACCCAATTCAATTAGGGCTAGTCCATATTTCGGACTTGCATGTTAATAGGTACGACAAAAAAAAATCGGACTTTGCCCTACTCTAGTTCAAAGTGTCGACTTTGGATATCGTATAAACGTAGTAATAGTTAAAATATCTGTATTTATAGAAATCGTTGTTCAGCCAACTATCAAATTTTACTACTTTTATTTATTTATTTATTTAATTCGCTTAATACAAGCTACATAAGTTATGTATATATAAAAAATAGAATAGAAAATAAATTCACGGATTGTACTATAAAAATCTTCAATTATTTCTTTCATGGATTGAAATCGATTAGATTTTCGATAAGTACTAAACGTTGTATAAATTAGGTAGAGATGTGTTAATTATTATTGGAAAAATGTCGGTGAACTCCTACCATATTATTTTCATTCTGCGAGCGAATGTATAAAGTTTTCACCCATCATTTTGATATTTTTGGAATGTTCTGCAACCTGGCACAATTCCCGATTCCCACGAACGGTGTTGGAACCCCTATTGGATTTGCGTCCTTTCCTCGCATTTCCAGCAAGCAACTCGTCTTCTTTCGCTTTGTTTTTCATTTCGGTTTAAATTGCTCCCCGCGGACTTAATGGATTTCCCAGCAATTTTCTTCCGTTACCGCTTCGCTTCAATTTTTACAGCTGGTAGACGTGGCGTGGCGCACTGTACGCAGCACGCCGATAACCAACACTTACGTCGAAACACGTTTTAACTAGCGAATTTATGTTGTAATATTATCCACAGGAGTATATCCGACGTCGGTTACCTCAACGCCCGCCAAGTTCTCGGCAGTTTGCTGCTATGCTCCACAAACCCAACGTCGTCGTTCAACTCGTTGACATTCCTGTGAGGAGCTCTTTGGGGGGCGATATTGTCTATGTTTGTGGGAATAAGCCCCGGCCCCATCTTTTCCCGGCTGTAGTACGTTTCTACATGCCTGCAGGATTCCATTCTATTTCATTCAACATCCAGGCAGCCCTATTCCTCTACCACCCTATACCACCCTATGCCAACCTATGCCAACCTATACCAACCTATACCACCCTGTACCATACCCCCCTTACCCTTCGATTTGATGTGTTTGGTGGATGGTGTCATGAATGAGATCAGACGTGCTTTTTTGATGGACTGAGTCAGCTACCAGACGAGGTTTTTATTATCCCTTCTCGAGGGGTGTGGGTGGGTATAGGCAACCATCGGGCTAGGTTGCGATTCCCTCCATGGAGAGTGGGCGGGCGATAAGATGAAAAGTTGACAACTTTAAAGAGGTGAAATCGCTGTCGAAATTACACTTTCGGCCCATTTTTCCCGGCTGTTACAAGTTATGGGAATTATAGCAATTTCCGCTATGGCGCTTAAGGGGAGATGAACTTTATTTATGCGCTATATAACGTTATCATCGGTTGGGTATGAGAGTGTCGAAGGTCTTGCACTTTTATGAAAGGAAACAAATTTCAGTATAGGCGCAGGTTTCATCCATTATATAGAGGGATCAAGGTCAGTAGTCTGCCTGGCTAGATAAACGAAACTACACGGCTTTTATATCACCCCACATTTGGCTCGCCATTGAATAATCAATTTCAATATATCTCTCATCACTGGAAGCCCATATGAATGTAATATGTATATACAAAAGGAAAAAGAAAAAAAAGAAAAATATAAATTCCTAAGCAATCCATTTTATCCACATGCAACATATTCATGGGAGATATGGAAAATTTTTGCTCTAGTCCCCCCAGCTCCAGCCGGCAGATAAATTGAATTTCCTTCTGGGATATATCGGGACAGAGGGAATATAATAGAAAAAAAGGAAACAGCGGAAACGCTTCACTTCCCCATTCAGCATCTTTCGAGCATGCCTCCAGCTGCGCGGTTTATATTTTGTTTGAGTCCTGCTCATATCTCGTCTAGGCGCGCACATTCCCATGAATAAATCCATCTATTTATTTGGAATTTTATTGAGATTCTGGGTGAATTGCAGATATGTGTGGCACGTTTAATCTAAGGCAAAAGACATTTGGCTGCGATGATGATGATTTTCTCTTCTTACAACATTTTAATGCTATGCTTTTATGAACATATGTATGCTGCATAAACTGACTAATCGTTGATAAATAGTTTTTCTTTTAGTCGCAACGATAACCTTTTTCTTGATAAATTATATGATATTAAAAAAAATGTATTTACTTTTATTTTGCAAGTAATAATTAGTAATCAAATTATGTATGTATGAAATAAAATATTTAAAAAAAATGTTTTTGAATTTAGACTGACATTATATAACTAACTCATCGTATTCTACTCGTTGAACTATTATATTTCATTTGATAACCATAATGAAATGACTACGAAAGAAATAATACGCCGTCTTGTATCTACGCGTCCGCCATATTGGATTAAGGAAGATATTAGAAATTAGACAATTTCAGCCTGTTCGAATAAAATACAATTGTCCAAAATTGATTAACAAGATTCAAAGTAGAGCTTTTAAAAATAAATAGGTAAATTAATAGAAAAAAGACATAAAAACTTTAAGAAGATATTGAATTAGATATATCTAAAGAACAGGCACAATCCCTAAAACATTTTGAAATAACATTTTTAACACCTTTATTTTCAAATTCCAATCACGCGATGTCGCCTATTCTATTTTCTATATAGCCTAACTCAGTCATATGTAAATATAATCATAAAATCATAGTTTATTCTAACAACTATACATAAATTCAATTATACATGGTGTTCATAACATCATAGTATCTTTTTTCAATCCAATACTTATTTTTATTCCACGTCATCATTTGAAATGAATTTTCGATTATTTCTCCACCTTATTTTAAACCTGTTAAGTATTATTTACAAATATTAATTATTTTACAAATAATGCTAGAAAGAGATTACTCATTCATTACCCAAGCAATGAAAGACCTGTATTAATTTCATTACAAAAACACCAAAGTATGCAGGAGCAATTTCAGTAGGTATGTAGTATTTTTGGACAATTTGACCACTACCTCTTCTCATCTAAAATGTGTAGGTTTTGCAGCATTCGAAAGAATGAAATTTTTGAATAAACACTCAAAATTTAAAAATGAGTAAAAATATATGTAAAAATAAAATAAAACCTATAAACAGTGTGTCCCGTAAGTTACACGACAAACTTGGGGAAGATGACCTATCAGAAAAAAAAATTACCTTAGCAAAAGTCTAATTTTTTTCGAGATATTGACTTTTATTTTTATTTTAGATTCAGAAAGATGCAATATGTTTTCTCTAAAAAAATTGTTTTTGCTATTTTTATACCAAAGGGGATTTTAATTTTATCAATATTTCGAAAATAGTGAGATTTTTATTAAGATTATTATTTTTGTCTGGTATAACACAGCGCATCAATCTTTTTTGTTTTTAAGTTTGTCGCTATACTTACGGGACACGCCCTGTTTCTCAAAATACTCAGATTTTTACTTTGAAATGATAAACGATTTTATTTTGTTTTTACATAACTATACTTTATACTTAAATTTAAACTGCGCAAATGTTTGTTTTTAAATATCAATCATATTTTGAATTATCATCGCATGTATTTCCTGAGACATTTAACTTTCAAAATTCGATAAGTGACATAGTTCTACCACAATTTTCTGCGTTTCGGATAAATTGAGGAAAATGCATACACATAATTTTTCAAAACAAATGTGAGCTTGCCGTGAAGACGAATAATTTTATAATTTTATTTATAATTTATAGTGTTAGCACAATTTCCAACGATTTTTTTAGAAATATTCAGAAAATTGCGTTGGAAAATAATCGAAACTTCAAAGTAAGACCAACTAACTAATTTATTTTAAATATTTGTCAAATTAATCTTTTTACAACGTTTCAAGTCGTGAGAAGACTTCAAAGTCATTGGAAAAATTATTAAATATTTTCTAAAATTAAAAAATTAACAAAAAAGCTGGCTTTGTGGATTGAAATGGCTTAATAATCCATTTGGTTAATTTGAAATTAAACAGGAAAATATTAAAAATCAATTTTTTCCCTTTATTTTCATCGCATAAATGCGAATTATTAATGATAATTACCTGCGAGGAATTCAACTCTCAATCATAGTATACCCATATAATGGTAATTACAAATTCGATATGTCGTGTGGGAATAAAAGCATCCCGTGGTTTTTCAGAAACCCAGCCACTAATAGCTTTTGGTTATTTAATTTATTAAATATTCACCAGCATGACTCATATATAAATGGAATTGAAAAAAGCAAACCAAAGGCCTTTGTAGCCTGATAATAACCTGATTTGAATTAAATGCTTGACAAATCCCGAACTGACAGTCCACTCCCAGGACATGGATATAGGTATCGTAATCAAAAAATAATTTGAGAAGGTAAGGCAACCAGGAACTGCCCTTAATATGTAAATAATAGCCTTGTGACTAATGAATGCATGAGACGTCCTCCTTTGCCTTGAGATGTGACTAATTACTTCATTCATTTTGCATCACCGAGGAGGTGATTTTAGTAACATACTTTAAAAGCCATGACCTTTTGATCTCTGTAAGTTTCCGCTGTATATAAAACACCACGGCTAACTATCATATTATGTGATATATGAATGTGCGGGTGAATTAACAAGATGCTGTTTTATGCTAAGATATGCTGTCCTTGGCATGAACCGCCTCTATGGTCTTCTTCTTCACAAAGAAACCGAGAAATATTATATTATCATACATAGGTAGGTATTGGACGTGGTGAGACTTCCCACAACCCAAGGCTGAAGTTTCTTACGTTCCAATTGCTTTAAAGGACGTGTTGCTCGCCTCATGAAAGCGTTCACCTTGCACCTGTTTATCTTCAGTCCACACATATTTACGTTTCTAGAGCGACCTTGCCCACAGACATCCCGCCCCCATACCCCCTTGTATTCTTTGAACTCCTTCAGGGGTTTTCGAACAAAAACGAGGAATAATTCATGCACGTCTCGAAGATTGGCGGACTCCGCTGTGCATATGACCCACATAAATTCATATTAGAGCGACATTTCTTGGATTGCTAAATTGAGTAAGGACGTGAAAAACAAAAGACCGGGAAACAGGCACCAGGGCAGGGGGGTTTCGCTTCTGCGACAAAAGCTGGGTTGGCGTTTGGGACGCTTTATTTTTATTTTTTTACTTTTAAGTTCTTTAGACTAGAAACCCCGGATAAACCAAGAGGAATCGCATGCCAACGGAAAATATAAAAAAATGCCCCAAGAAAAGAGGCTCAGCCAAGCATCAGCCATGGATTGGAGTTGCGGTCGCGGTCGTGACATGGATGATGACAAAATGCAGAAGGAGCAAAAATTGACAATTCTCATTCCAGTTGGCTTCACTTTCGAAGAGCCTACGGTGAAGAACACCCAACAGCTTTATTTTTTATTTTCTATTTTTAGCGTGAATGGCAACATGCTTTCGAAAGTCCTTTATATAGTTACCCGCATGCATACTAGATGAAGACAGTCCGCAAAATCGGATGACAGTTTAATTTCTGCATTTTCGAGCAGGATACTGTCAGTTAGGATGCCTTTGCCTTTTTCATTGCCCGGATCTGGTCATAATCCCTGCTTGTCCTTTTAGTTTTCTATTGGAGGATACGACGGTCCGTGTATGCTAACCGATTCATGAAATTCTGTCGTCCAAACTGAATCATAATGCTATTTGTTCCTAGTCAAGAAAGACAATGTGAATGACACTTTAGTTTTGGAAGACTTCCTTTTTTATGTGGTCAATTAATTTGCTACACTGTGGAGACAGACAACAGCAGTATCTTATACAAAAGACTTTTATTTTTTTATAAGTATCATTTATATCATATCTTAAATTTTTTTAAAGAAACGAAAAAAGTATTGGTCATTTCATAAGTTTCGGGTCTCATTTTCGGTTCTGTTGCAGCACCAACCATAAAAAGTATTGAAGTACAAAGAAACTAACCTTAAACCACTTAAATAAGTATAAATTAGTATTTTGTATAATTCTACCGACTTTACACAAACCAATATTTTGCAGAGTAAAGAAATGGTAATACAATAATTAATAAATGCTGTGTTTAATTGGAGCACTCATAAAAAATATATTTTATTTTTAACACGCTTTTACTAGCTTCACTTGTAACTAACTAGGGGAGAGTGGGGTAATTACGAACACAAGAATAATTTGAAGTCATGCTTATACAATTGCAAAAAGTCGAATTGTAATTAATTACATATACTTACATTGATTACCTGGCTATCATGTAAATATAAAATTTTTTTGCAATAGGATGTCAGTGTCATATTTTTGAAAAAACGAAATTGGCAAGCGTGGGGTAATTACGGATTATGAGGGGTTATGACGGACAGACATAGTATTAGATAGTTAAAGCTGAGCAGCTTTAATAACTGTATATTTATTACTTAACTATTTCAAATGCAGCCAAAATATAAAATATCTATAATTATGTCCGTAATTACCCGATATTGATTCAAATGGAAAATGCACTGTCCGCAATTACCCCTCAAACACATGAGCAAGAAGATTTAACATAAAATCTATTATTATTTTAACACACAATTTATTTAAAACCATAAGAAAAACTGTTGACATATTGTATTATATAATAAATAAAGAGCATATAATGATTTAATACTAAAACATTTTAATTATAAAAGCGTTATTTCTTTTCTTGAAATATAATAACCTTATTGTAATAAATGTATATAGATATGTATATGTAATTTTAAAATGTTTTAACGGCTTAAATTGAGTTTGAGGTTTCCTCACAGATTTTGATGAAACTTTACATC
This sequence comes from Machimus rusticus, assembly GCA_951509405.1. Taxonomy (NCBI): domain Eukaryota; kingdom Metazoa; phylum Arthropoda; class Insecta; order Diptera; family Asilidae; genus Machimus; species Machimus rusticus. The sequence continues at coordinate 5,105,495 of OX608053.1, read as the reverse complement.
AAAGATCATTTAGGGGCAAAAGTGATGATAGATATGCAAATAAAAAAAATATATTTGCCGCTCGCTTATACTTATTACTTATAACCTACGATATTTAACTTGGAAATTGTAAAAAGTGAAAATTATGGTAAAACCTTAAATTAAAAATGTTTCCATCAGATTTCCGTAAAGAATTCTACACGTGTGCTGAAAACGACTCTAAAAAACACTCCTGCAAAGTTTTATCAAAATCCGTGAAGAGTCCTCAAACTGTTCCATAATTTATATTGATTTGTTATATGTAAATAGAAACGAATGATTCTGAATATATTAGCAATTTGTATTTCTATGAGGTGTGCAGTAAGAATTGTTTACTCTATAGAGGAATTCGACTGTATATAACTGAGAATAATCAATTTGTTGAAACATATGAAATACTTTTGAATTAATCAAAATTATTAAGTCACTTCAGATTTTTTTAAAACTGCCAAATTGAAACGTTTCATCATAATTCGTTTTGTAATTTTCACGTCGTGAAGCTCGAACTTGGCGCAATATTCTATTGCATGATGATTTATATTGCAAATAAATTTTAATAAATTTTTTCATTTTCCTATATGGTAGCAAATTTTGCATTGAATTTAAATTTATAAGCCCTGACGTATACCTACATATATCAAGATTTTAAAATTATTTAAAAATGCATCAAATTGCGATGTTATTCGGAGCCGGAACCGATTTGAAAAAAATAGAGCTATTGGCCGAATACCTACGTAAAAACGAAAATGTCTGAACACATCAAGTTTTGGACAAAAATAGGTTTGAAGATATACAAATAAACTATCGTATTTACGTAATTTTTAAAATTTCACAAAATAATGAGTTCTTAGAGAAAATTAAAATGTGGTTCAAATTAAAGTTTGAAGCTTATATTATATTAAAATACTTAAGTCTTTGAGACTTTCTGGAATACTCTATGAATTTCAATTTTTTCAATTAATCAATTGGTAGTATGTAATGTACATGATAATCGCAACTAGTGAGAATTCACGAAAAATCAATTTCCCAATATATGAACCACATTGCAAGCTCTTTTTACGTTAAATTATTATTTTTAAATCTTTAAAAACACTCAAAATATGAACTGTTTTACGTTTTTATCTTAGTTTTCTCAAAAACGTCGCGTAATGGAAAATTTTAATTTTCGGTTTTGTAATCTAAAGAAAAAATTCTGTTGAAGTTAATTTTTCTGTTACATAAACGAACATAAAAATGTTGTTCAATGATTTTGATAAAATTATTTTATTATAATTTGCATATTTTAAATTGCTGATTTTGGGTCAACCTTGAGTTATGTATAACATTTAAAATAAGATTTATTTATTGTTTTTATCATTTTTTGAGAATTGTAAATAAAGAGACCTTTCCCACTTGAACAAATCATCCAAAAATAAAAATCCAAAATCCTTGAAAATAAATTAAGGGATTTTTCTTCCACAAAAATTCAGATGGATCCTCTGGATGTGTCTCATTCACAAGTTGCCCCACCCTAACGTTAAGACCGAAAATAAATTCAAATTTATACTTTTCATCAAGAAACATTTCGCTGACCACTTCTTTCTACTATCCCCGAATTTGACGAGAAAAAGTATCGTTAAACAAATCACTGCAGCGCGTTCATTAAACATTCAAATGAGAGTAACGAGGCCACCGCTCGAAATGAGGTTTTAATTTTTCAGTAAAGCAAAAAAATAAAAATTAAAAGTTCTACTGTGGGAGGATGGTACAATGATGGTGACGTTCGAAAATTCTGAGAATTCTTAAGCACCCTCAAGATGCAACCAAAATCCCACAAACTTTTTACACTGATGGCCGTCAAATCACGCTGACTAGGAGTCGAACGTGGCTGGGATTTTGCAGGACCTCCAGAATACGAGCGTCATGTAACCGCTGCACTTTCTTCAGAGATTTTTATCGGCGGCGTTTCACAAGTGCGCTATTTCTGTTTTTTTTTTTTTTTTTTTTTTTATATTTTCCACTGTTGTTGCAAGGTTTACAGAGCGTTGCTTTTTTGCGCTTTTCAATTTAAAATTTTTATGTCTCCATTTCCGTGCGAAACTGAATGCATTTTCAGTGTGAATACAAGCGAATCTCGGGGGGTAAATGGAAGGTTTGGGGGGTTTATCAAGGTACGGGTGGTATAAGGAAAGGTATTATTCCGGTGACGGTCTTTTGTACCTTCACATAGCTGTCCCACAGTTGGATGTAAGCTAAGTTGTTTTTTCCCCTCACTTCCTGGACTAAGTGCAGTTCAGTTGCTCCTTCTTGGAAGCGCTGCACATAAGGTCTGTGTTCCAGCAATTTTGTCCAGGTATGGGCACAATGGCACCGAACTAAACCTACATATATAAAGGTGGGTTTGAATGAGCTATACCCTGGGCTAGATACTCTGGTGCATCTCAAGGAACTGCTTAAAACTGATGTGCCATTGTGTTGCTTGCTTTCACATACAATCTCAAGTGCCCCAGCTCCAGTGCAGGGTAAGTGGACGTGAATGGAGCACCTACGGGTGAAGAAAAAGCACGTGCATAGTACGTTGAAAGTACCCAGCCATCGCCATAATAGCACGTATGATGTAGGCAAGGTGCACTATATATATGACATGACGGGACGGCCCTCTCACATCTAGAAGTAGACAGGGACTGTAATATTCCTGTTTAGATGGCAGCAAAATCATCCACTGGAACAGATGCACTTCGGAAACAGAAAATGGGGCCAAGAGGTCTTACCTCTTTTCCCTTTATCGACGACGGTGCAAAATGCGATTTATTGAGCTCGAATGATGCACTCAACTCCTATGGATGATTATGTTGGCCAGGGGCTCACGGAGGGCACTGTCACAACAACAATGCATGAGACTATTGAACATTTATTTGAGTGCACTCCTCGGCATTATGTGGCTAGCGCCAGTATGCATTCGACAACAAGACCCCCTCACCTGCTGGGGCGCACAAGTGCCCTTATTATTTTTGCAGTGGGTTCCGGGACCCTTTGATGCAAAGTCGAATGGCAGTTAGCATTTTCGCCTATCGGTCGCTCTAATCTCGTTCGATGGTCATTTTCGTTATAATGGGACATTTTTGAAATTGAATGAGGCGTATTCCTCTGGTTCGAGGGTTGTGGCGACGGCCTTAGCCGGATAAAACTCTACAAACAACGTACATATACATGATGGTTTTCTTTGCCATTTATACCCCGATTCTGTCCTTATTTATTTATAAATTTTTGTGATACTTCTTATGACTATTTGTAAATTTTATATTCTGCGATTATAGTAGTTACAAGATGTGTCTTAAAAACTCTCCTCATTGGGGCGGAGAGTTGGATATATGTATATTTTAAAATAAAAATAAAAGAGTATTAAGGCCAGTTTGGCTTAAAGACCGAAAAACATAAATTCCACTCCGATCCGCTTCCTTCCGACCCGACGGACAGGTGATTACAATGCTTCAGATTACGTCTATATTATATTTCCCATTTAACTCTGCCCATATTTTTTTTCTATGTTTTATGTTCATTTATAACAACTTATTTTCCTTTTTGTACATCTCGACGAAAGTAGTGACTTCTTCGATGAAGTTTTCGTCCTCCTTTGTATATCCTTGTCTCAGTTGTGAAGTTATGTGTTCCGTCATTCCGGTAAAAATTGAAATTCGCTCAATTCGTCCGCTTCGATTCAATCAGCTCAATGTGTGCAATCACACAGCACTAGGTATGTTCAACTTTGACAGCTCGCCGGATCGGAACGGAGCAGAAGCTACGTGTAAAGGCGTTTACTTATTTTCCCATGTGGCCTTACTCGCCTTTTCTTATGGCATTACAAATATGTATATACGCTACTTTCCGTTTGCTGGCTAAAGTCAAAATATCTTCTGACAAATTTTGAATTTTGAGTAAAATCACCAAGAAATATGAACGAAGATCAGAAGAATATAGTTTTAATTGCTACCATAGCATTAAAACTGTTAAAACTATATTTGTATTATGTGGAGGACTTTTGTGCAATTTTTGGCCCGCTTAGATATTATATGTACTATGTCAAAAAATAGTCCAAGAGTAGTCTACTATTTTATGTAGGTACTTTGTGGGTTACCTGTCTAAAGCCAAACTGACAAACGGCTTAAATATCATGTATCTTGCAGAAAAGTACAAAGTAGGTGTCGATAGATTGGTGCAATTTATTAAAAAAAAAATGCTATGTCAAGTGGAATCCTGATTTCATGGAAAGGTGAAATTACTAGTTCTTTTAAAATATCAAAATCGGTTAGAAAGTAAAAACCATCTGGACCAAAAAAAAAAAAAAAAATTACTGGTTGTAACTCAGTTCTTTAAAATATTTTTTTTATTGAATATAACTACATGTAGCTAGATTTCAGATTTCAATGAAAGAATGGAGAGCGTCGGCAGTAGAGTCTATAAGAGAACAACACAAAAATTGTACGAAAGCAACTATTATATTCTTCCTGCAACCATTGCTGTGAACTCCACTCCATTACTATGAACTCTTATCATTATGGCCTACTATTACATGAATCACAAGTAATGACTTTGTTGTGACGTGGCAAAATTGGGACAACAGTTTTTTCCAATCAAATTTTGTGACTATTTCATTTTGTGACAGGTCATAGGCCTGCTTCAAAATCGGTGTGTTAATGAATACAAATTAACCCAAATACTGAAGGGAAATGATAAGTGAGAGCTACACTGGGCTAATGTGGTAAATTCGTATTCGTACAGCATCCTAGTTTAGATAAAGTGGTCATGATACGGATATTTCCAACCTATTAACCGTATTTGTTTGAGTGCTAACAAGCATGCCGATTTGTTTGACATTCGTATCAGTAAGCATGTGGTAAAAAAGTCCTTGTTTAATCACTTTGCATGTAACGGTTTGGTGTGTGGTATTACTAACACCGGACCAAATGATGATCAGTTTCATGCAAGAGATTAATTTTTCTCTGAAGCTTGAACTAAACTGATGATCCTTATTATTTTTATGATCATAATATGATTAATTCCAGAAAAATATATAATTAACTATAACTTAAGTGCAAATATGGTTACTTAATTATAGAAATGATGGACAATATAATTTCTACACTGAGCGAAATTCATATAAAACATCGTTGAAAAATTTCACTCTGGATTCATTTGAAAGTTTAAAGGGTGAAATTTAAGATGCCGCTGGTCCAATGTGCTTTTGACCGGAAGTGACGCCGAGGCGACCAGAAGTTCAAGGTCATTACACAAATTAAAAAAAAACACCATGTTTGAAATTATGTAGCGTGTTGAGATTTTTACGTGCTTTTCCATGATGGATTCGTAAAGCTTGAGTTTTTTACAATAATTTTTGCCCGGGGTAGGTCTTGATCCGATGAGAGGGAAAGAAGTTATGGTTATTTGAAATCCATGTTGATTGGTGCAGCATTTTTAACTCGTGTTGAATTTTCTCAATCCACCGTTTTCGAAGATGTTGAACGCTACAGTCTACAGACCTGTCCGCTTCCACCCCTAAGACCCGAAAAAAATGTTAAAATGTTGTTGGATTGAGCAACTTTCCTGTAGTGAACAAATATAGCTCATTTGACCGTCTCAATAAATAATGAGACTGTAATCCCAAATATCTGATTTAGCACAAACAAAATCACAGCGCACAATCACTTGCATCACAAAAATTTGTGACTTGCAACTAATCAAAATTTCTGAAAAGGGGGTAAATTAACAATTCTGTCCAATATGATTAATGAGAAATTTCCCTTTGAATTTGCAACGTCACCAGATCAAATGAATGAAATAATATTAAAAATAGGTAGATGCAGTATAGCACACCGCCACTTTGCTTAGACTTGCAAAGAGGCGGCAAATGCAAAATAACTCAAGTAATGTCCTTAATTTGTCGCCTGTCAACTCTTAGAGATAATTTGAGCGCAAAAATTATTTAATTATTCCAGGTGAACAGGTTGACCGATTTTCAAGCTAAACCTCCAGAGCGAGACTCACACTGCTGGAGTATGGTGGTGCATTGGATTCCTGCCCACCACGAGAACTTCCACGAGGCCTCCGAGTGTCGTTCCTCCACTAATGAGGATGCGCTAGAGCTCTGCTAATTTGCAAAATTAAATGAGGTCTGAAATTATTACACCAAGAATTTTCTTAAGGCCGTGAAACTAGGCCATATTCAGCTCGACTTGTGGGTGAGTTTGTATTTTTTTTTTTTTAATAAAAAAAATTAAGTATCGTCGAAGAGGTGTGAGGTGAACAAGGCTGGGAAAGTGCAGTGTGTGTGTACTGAGCGTATTTAATTGAGGCCGGAGGTTATAATTTAGCCAAGCAGGCCGCAAGCGTGTCGTCGTTAATAAACACTTGATTTTGATTGAATTTTGTATGACATGCACAGGATGCCTAATCAATCGTTTGATGCCATGATTCACAGGTGTGCCCCGTCACCTGAGCAACTAGTTCTCGGACGTAATTGGTTGCCGGGACGCCCTGAATGTGTTAAGTCTCATACGTTGCGTTGCGATAACTACCTAAGGCATGTGTCGCACAGCAATAAATTTTAATTGGGCAAAAAGTGCGAAAAGGTAGACGACATATTCTATGATTTCCCTTTATCATTCTAGCGCAAAGGCAGGACTGGGTAGGGTACGTCCGGATGGTGGAGGTGATAAATTCTTAGAAGCCTAGGAGTCATCGTTGCGTGCGAATATATCTTTTTACAGGGTTTTTTCCTTTTTTTTCTGGGAATGACTTACGGCTTGGTGTACAAATTATATGGAGACCCTCTTGCCCCGCGAAAAAGCTTTTTCTATGCTACCGACGCGACGTCCTCCTTTTTGGAAACATAAACGTCCTTATCCGGCAAATTTGTATGTCACCACCGAAGAAAAAAGGAGTTACCCTAGGATTTGTCTATCTACATAAAAAGCAACATTGCTGCATTTAGTCGCGCTTATGTGGTAGGCTACTTGTAAAAAGAAAGAAAAAAAAAACAAAAAACCAGTGCCAGCAATGTCGCCGTGGTAAATCTCGGCTATGTCCCATAATGACATCTTTCTTTTCCTCTGTTACGGTAGGAAATTAGATAAAAGAGTCTAAAAATTCGGGTTAGGATCTTTTGCGGTTGCAAACGGTCAGGGACGAATTTAATTTGCTATTCTGGAAAAGACAGTGACAGATATCTGAAGGACAAAAAATTGCCTTTTGATGAATTTTATGAGAAGAGAATTGTGACTTCTTTTTCGACAAAAGAATTGTGAATTTAATGGAAGAAAGATAACATTTTTTGCAGTCATCCATCAAGAAAATCTACTTATGATTGATTTTCTATCATATTGTCAAAGCCGAGACTCTATATATTATATACATCACAATTAAATCAGTAAGATTTATAAAAAGAGTACTTTTTGGACTATTTTTAAACGGTTGAAAACAATTAGGTTAATATTTCTAAGCTAGTAATATACATATAATACCTATATTATAAAATACCTTATAAAAGCCCCTTTTGGACAACAATTCTTTAATAAAGTTGCTAAAGTTCTTAACAATTTATTTTAGTTACCTTTGACTTTGACTACTGTTGTCGGTCAAAGTGGTTAAAATAGTCGATTGGATTTTTATATCCGATTATTTTAATAATTTATTTGAACGATAAAATTACATAATTGAATTTAAATTCAAATTGTGAATGTATGAATTTCAGAACCGTGAAGGTGGAAGGAAGATGAAGAAATAGTTTTTAAGCATTTGGGCCAATTTTAAACTAACGACATTTCTTTCTTATGGCATAGGGCCTCTCTGTGATGTAGTTCGATGATTACAGTGAATTTTGTTTTAATTTTTTTTTCGAAAAGTAATAAGCCCTAACTATAATGGACTTAAAATTAACCAAAATCGTTCGTCTAATTTACTTAAGGATGGTTAAGTTTAGCCCTAACTATAATGGCATTAAAGCTCACTAAGATTTTTCCTCTAATTTCCTTAAAGTTGGTTACGTTTCTGTTATGTAAATCTTAAAAAAAACTTAAGCTCAACTAAAACCGCCTTAAGGCATTTTTGACAGTTGCATTATAAGACAAAACAAAAAATTGAAGTGCAAGCTCAGTAATTAGCTAAGATAAATTCATTTTTCCCAATATTATGAATTAAATGCCATTCGAATTTTATACTTAACATCACTTTTATCAAGTTTCCTTAAGAATTGTACGCTCGGAGCTATACCCTTAAGATTTGACAAAAGATTGGGAAATTTAACGAAGGATAGGATAAGGCCATTGGTATAGTATATATAAGGTATAGTTGTTGATATGACACTTTATTCACTTCATTCATAAAGTAGGAGATGAGTGCAATATGTAGACTAGTTATTGTCTGAACGCTCGAGGATGTTGCCTCAACCTTACAACAATAATAATAATATGACACTTCATCACATCATTCACAATCGAATAAAATCTTAAGCTATAATTTAAGGTGTCGTAAGGCCATTATATACATATGTAGTTAGGGCTATAGAAATATTTCATATAATTCATTTTTTTCTTTTATTATAATTTAGCGTTCAGGGACTTTTTAATAATTATATACGTCCCTATGTATTAACAAGCATTTTCTAGACGTTAGTAATTCATAGGATTGTGTATTTACTATTTACTGTGTTAATGAGGACTTCAACAGACAAATAAACTCTTTTGGGTACGGAATCTTAAAAAGTTTTTTCCGATTATTCCCTAACCAAGCTGTAGAATAATCATTCAAACCTAAAATTAGCAGAAATAGTGCAGATAAGTTGATTTGAGCTACATGCACTAATATACATACATATATAACTGACTTGAAACTCGAAAGATTGGATATTCTCAAAGCGGCTGCCGCAACTCCCTCAGCCCAGAGACAGAGTAAAAGCCGTTAATTGGATTGTTCCAGTCTGCTAATATGTGCTCAATTATAAGCTAACCCCAAAAACCGACTGAGCACCAGAACCCTTGCGAAATCAAACAATCCACCCTGTCTGATTCGATGCAGTTGGGAGGTACACCGGAGGTACACCCTGTCGATCCCGATATAGTTGATGTGTACGCCGGAATCATTATCTTCGTCATCATCATCGATTAGTTGCAATTGATGGAAATGAAATCACGCTCATGTCATGCATGTACTGTGGGGTCAAATTAATCCCCTTTGCACTTGACTCCATCTGGTGGCAGTGTATAGTACTACCAGCATACCTTGTACAGAAGAACCAGGTTGCATTGCATGGCACCAGACGAGCCACCCAAACTCATGTCCTAGATTGGGGTATGCAACCGACTCGGAAAATATGGACAGAGGGTGAAACGCCGACGCCCCCCATTCGAAAACTGGGCTCTGTTCCTTACGTGCGATCCCATCCTACTTCGGAGGTAATGAAATATACTTGGACAACAGGAGCAGCAGCCCACCGCCAGCCGCCGGGAGGGATTATTGATCGGCTCCATGATTTTTTTATCATATCACTTCTGACCTGCCGGCTGGGGCTTCTCGGAGAACTCACATATCTTTATACATTCTGCATTCATATATGAACCAAGCAACTTTAATCAGAATTTCTGTTTAAGTAGCATTAGACTCAAAAACGTAGATATGCTTCGGCCCTTGAAAGGAGACGGGGCCCCATAAAGACACTCTAACTACTTCTTCTTCTACATCGCCCGACTGTAGATATCAGCCAAACCGGGGCTCCACTGGGTCGTTGGGGCCTCTTTTGCTCATGAAGAGGGCGCTCCCGTCCCGTCGCCGGCCCCATTCGTCTGCACCAATGCATGGGGGTGCACTTTATATTCCATACACATATCCACTTTATGGAGTAAGTTTATTCTATATATGGGCCTCTGGTGCATGACTGACTTTCTTTAAGAAAATGGTATGGGCAAAATGTAAACAAATCCTGACAGTGCAGAAGCAAGTGGTCTCGATCGAAACATCGAAAAGGCCCAACACAAACGGCCATTGTCAATTTAAATATAAAATTCCTGTCAATAACCTCCTGAATAAGCAGTTCACGCTATAAAACGTTTTTACTTACATATATAATCTTAGTTCTTTTATTGCATTACAACTTGCAATGACCGCAAGAACGATAAATGTATATTTATTTAAATTTAAAATCCTGATGTCATAGCATAAGCTTGTTTAAATTGATGTGGTAAAATCGAGGTTTACCTGCTGAGTATTATAAATTCGTTTTTTACTTATTAAATAGGACTAGTGGTCGCCCTGTGGTCGAAATTCGACCTACTGGGGTTACTACGAAAAATACGACTGTACACAGCCTACTATGTGTTTGAAATTGGCACTTTCAATAATAAAATTACGACAGTTTGACCACAGACTACTATGCGTTCGACATAGACAGTATGAACGTAAATAATGAATTTATTTTATTTTTAACCGACTTCAAAAAAGGAGGAGGTTATGAATTCGTCGGAATCTTTTTTTTATTTAATGTATTTATAACACATATTATATATAAATTTTAGCTTTGTGCACTTCTTCTCTGTATAAACTTTAACCATGCAAAATCTCAAACTCCTCAGTCCGTGCAATTTGCTTAAAAAGGGGTCCAAAGATTTCCCTTCACGTATTAATATATAGATACTTCAAAATATAATACCTCATAGATTGAAACTTTGAATTTCAGTCTTCTATTAATTGTTAAAACATACTTATTATAAATAATATCATAACATGGAGGAGGTACCCCTTATAGTAATAGTTTATTATATAGTATAACCAAGTATAACCCTTTATAAGTCAACTTCTTCTAAATGAGAAAAATATTAGAGAGTTTGATAGCTTCCCACAAATAATAAAATACGGTTTTCTTAGATTTTCAAAATTTCAATAACATAATAAAAAATGTTTTTTCCTTAAAGGTAATACGATAATTAATAAAAATTTATAATTTACGCTTTTTGCGAAACCTACTAAATATTTTGCGTAACTAAGAAGGAGTTTATTTGTGGATTTATACAAAAATAGGTACATATACATACATATGTAATATAACACGAAGATTTATTTTTGTTGTATAAGCAATACATACGCGTCCTCAGCAATTGCACGGTAAATAAAATTCATATCAACTTACTTATCAGTAGCATATTCATTAATTTTTTAATTTAAAATTTAAATGGTTGAATGAGGATTACCTAAATATCGATCGTTCACTCAACGGTGACTGTGAAAATCATTGATAAAAATTAAAAAAAGTTTTGAAGCTTTTGAAAATTTCGTGTGTCTTTGATGAAATTTCTGTAAAAATAAAAATTGAACAATTTAGAAATGTACAGCAATGTTTTTTTGATGATCCGTCTTCATCATAATAAGCAGACAATTACAATTTTTCAGCAATAAGTTACAGTACAACCAGAAATACCAACTTTTTATGAAAAAAGTTGTAAAAAGTTAAAAAGAACTGAAAGCAGCAGTTTTTTGTTAATATTATATATACTCTTACATCTCTAGATAAAAATGTACGAACAATTTATTTCTGACCAAAGTTTAAGAAACACGTTTTTCATCATAATTAAACCCTTCATATATGTACCTACTGTTGTAGAGGACGTAAAATGGTGATCTCATGAAGTTGTTAAATAAAAAATTGTCTAATTTGTAGTAATTTCTGAAACAAAAAAAAAGCTACAAATTGTTGAAAACTCGACAACATTTTTAAAGTACACCCTCTATTTTAGTGGCTCTTAATTCTCGCCAGTATCACTGAGTAATCACAATAATTCGTGGGCACTGAGTGAGGTTACACCCAGGTGACTATGACTGCTTTTTTGAGGGAATTGCATGCGAGCTCCGCGCCGCGGCCGCGCCAGCCAGAGCAGCAGCGTTTAATAGCCGCGAGCACGCGACAATCTTTTGTATTGTCACATGCAGGAGACAGGGGCTCGTCGTCCAAATTATTTTCAAGAGCGAACAAGCAGTCTTTTGTTAACTCGTTTGCAGCCGAATGACGAGAACCCGCCAACATATCGGGGACTATTATTAGCGCGATATTGCATGCCGTCGAAATAATCGCAAAGGACGAAGGGAATCAATTCAGGTGGAACGCTTACTTTGATATCCCACATAATCACTTAAGTAAACTTTTACTGAAGGTGCACGAACTGCGCGATGCATTTCTGCAGAAATACCCTGAGACAGAGAGTGGCTACTGTAGCTATTATCGTCAGTAAAAACTGAAATAGTTACACTAAAAACAAACTAAATTTTATTGAAATACTTGTGGCAGTGGCCCTTAGGATTTTTAATTTAAAAATAATTTGAAGAAATTGAATTTAATTAATCAAGTAAACCAAAACTAGGTATATTGGTTAAGTTTTATGAAAATAAACTTTGATTTTATTTTTTGTGAGATTGAAACTTATAACTTCACAGAAGTTTGCTTTAATATAGACAGAAGTAAAATAAAATAAAAAAGGAAAACTATTACTACTACTATTGTTCTTAGTGATACATCTAGCTATTTTTACCTTTATCTGGCACACCTGTGCAGAATCGCATTGTTGGGCACTGTGGGTACGTGTGACCCCTGCCAGTAAATACGAAACTTTTATAATGCTCTGATATATATAGATAAAAAAAGGTAATTTAAGAAATATCCATTATTGGGAAACGAAAAATAAATTGAAAAATGACAAAAAACTTAAGGTATGTAGGTAGGGGAGACTGGGGCTGGTTGTGACATTTTTTAAACAAATTGTCATATCTTTTTGTTAGTTAGATTATTTTACGTAATTCCAAGTTTGTTCAATTAAATAACTATTCAAGATTCTAATTTAAGAAGAATTTTAGATTTACGCCTATTAGAAGTGCTATAAACACGCGAATTCTGGAAAAAGAGCCGTGTAACTTTTAGCCCCGTGCCTGGGGCTGGTTGTTACACCACACGGGGTAGGTTGATACAACAAAAAACAAACATGATCTGAGACTTTTTAGTAAGGGCAATCAATATTTTTTTATTTAATTTAGACCTAAAAAACAGTCTTTTTATGTTTGCAAGGTGTAAATGTGTACGACTGCTCTGTATGCCTCATCAAATAACAAATATGGTAGCTTAGGAATTTGATGAAAATTATAAATTTATTTCTTAAACAAAAAATTTGGCATACTATTTCTTTTATGCCTTTTATCCTTATGCCTCACAAAAACAAAAAAATTGGTAACTTTTAACCCTCAAAAATAACAAAAAACTTCTTTCCTAAACAAAAACTAAGGCAGATACTACCGAAATGTACATGTAACAACCTGCCCCGAAGAAATGTCACTTTTAGCCCCGACCCCAAAATTTAGCCTTTAAGGTTAAGTAGAAAAAAATCTAGTAGAAATAACTGTATTATGATATATTTAACACAAAAAGAAAGCATTGAGGCACAAATATACATTACCGAACAACTATTTTTTAATTATAAAAGGGCTGTAGACCAATATTACTAAAAAAATAAAAAGTTAGAAACATACGGTTTTGATAGCACCGTGCCAGGGCTCCTCCCACAAATGCGTTGGCGGAACTAGCGGGTGGCAAGTGGCTAGCCGATCATACCGTGGTAATTTTTCTCTTTCAAGCGTTCCTGTTACTTTCTTTGTATAGCCACCATTGCCGCTGTAACAACCTACCCCTGTCTCAACCAGCCCCAGTCTCCCCTACTCAAATGGGAATTACGAGCTAAGTGTTAAATTTAGTCATTATAACTCCTAGTCATCAATAAAAATAGCAAATATTTAATTTTAATTTTATATTTATAGGTACTATGTATTTTTTAAAATTGAATGAAAGAGGTTAAAATTTGTATTTTGTTTTTAATATACATATGTATACTTCTATCCTTACTTAATTTATAAAAAGAGGGTGTTTGTTTAAATTGTAAGAGGTAATCTCGGAAACTAATGACTTGAAAAAATTTTCGAAATACTCCTAACTTTCATACAGAACGTTTTTTAAAAGTAAAATTCGACACGAAAAATACCATAAATTCCATTATAGAATTTGTAATTCGTGAATTTGGACCCAAAAAAACCCTAGAGCACATTTTCGCAGCACAATAGTCATATTTAATATTACTTCCAAAAAAATGGAATTTTCATCCAAAAATGACACGAATTCCATACTGGACTATGGAATTCCTCAATTTGGACCTCGGATTCGTAATCAACGGCCCAAAAAAACCCTAAAGCCAATTTTCGAGCCGAAATATTAATTTTAATAATGTTTTTATGACAACTACTTTTTGGGGCACTTTGGGGGGTTCAATATTCAACATTCTCATTTTCAGAGTAAATGCAGAGGTCAATGCCGATGAATGGTGGGGGTCTAGGGAACACGTGAAAAAAAGGAATTTTTCAAATCGGTGCTGTTTCACTACTTTTCCACATATTACACCTTTTTTCGGCTTCTTTACTAGACTTAAAATCGAGTTTTTTTTTAAATCTGAAAGATAGTTCAAAACGAGTAAATTCAAATTTTCTTTTTGTAGTTTAATTAATTATTAAAGTGATCGGAATAATGAATTTTGCCAAAGAAACAGTCGTCACTGAAATTGAATTTATAAAATCACACAGTTTGTCAACGACCTAAGATGAGTTTATTCAATCATTCAATCATACCTTCACCGCGGCAATTTGCAATTTTCTCGGTTTTTATATAGAATATAAAAGCGGGACAGCAGGTAGCGTAACTGTGCACCTGTGTTGACGTTTACCTTCTCAGAGGGTAAATTTCGCGGAATAATTTCCTGAAAGATCGCTTTACGAGAACTCGAGCGACTTCCTTGCCGGGCTGATACATGGAGAACCTATCAAATCATTAGGATCTAAATGACACCGGCGAAGCACCACCACCGTGCCGATGTCTTCTTTAGTCCCTTCGAGGTCGTCCTGATTTCTAACCTTACCAAATCTAGCAACGAACCTACCTACCGGCGGCGTTTCCCTTCTCGGAGGAGAGGATGTGTGGCATGGCCTTTTTATTTTTTTATTTATTTATGCCTTTCACTGAGATATGCAACCTTCCCTGTCCCCGCTGAAGGCCCCATCCTCGCTAGTGTATGCTCTGCAGCACCCTTTAGACTTTTTTCGTGCCCTTTTGATGGCGTCCTTGTTCGTGCTTTTGCAAATATACTGATAAGAAATGTACATACGTAAACACTCGAGGAGTGAATTGGCGTGGGTCCGTGATAAGGACCTCCAGCTCGCCCTTCCAAGGAACCCTCTGGAGTGCCTTCTGCGGTGCGGTGCCTGCTCTCAAAGTGGCAAAATGTGTTTGACAGAACTGATTAGGAATTAGACAGGCAAAACACACCACCAGGCAGCGGCAGCATCACCAATTGGCACGAGGGGGCGCACACATCGGGAAGGCGACAGAATGCCACCATCCGACGCTGTGGATCCTGTGGATGCTGTTTTCATGGTGCCGCCGCCGCTCCTCCTGGTGGTGGCTCCCTGGCTGCTACATGTCCTCGGGACGCGATGGCCTGGAGGCGGGGGTGCTCCAGCTTATTTTATTGGGGCCAAAATTTATTCACAGAGGCAAAGGATGGATACTGGCGCCAAGATAATTTATTTATGATAAGAGCGAGGGTATTTGATTTGTCCGTGATACGGCGGGTAGGCGATATTGACGATGCTGCCATTACCAGACCTATGCGTAATTGGATGGGAGCGAAATGTTGTTTTCCCCAAATTTTATTGATTTGTGTTTTCAATTATAATTGATTTTTCAATGGAATTTAATTTGCAGATTAGTTTCAATACTAAATATATTTACAGCTGAAAATTTTTTTTGATGAATAAAGGATATGGTACTGAACTGAAAGAAATTATAGTTCAATATAGTTTATGTAAATTCACTCACACTAGGTTCAAAATGACTAAGTTGGAATATTTACTTAAATGTAATAAAATTCCAATATTATTGGACTAAATAACGCTACTAGAGTGCCTCCTCTGCCAAAAAGTGAGAAAATTTGGGGAAAATAAAGAAAAGTACCTCGTTAACTACTTGCACAACAGCAGTTATAATAACGTTGGAAAATCCACTCTTTCTGATATTAAGAATAAAGAGAATAAAATACGATAATTTGTAATAATTAAAAACGGAAAGGGGTCTCGGTGTCAGAAAAACTTTGAAAATTTTTGAAAATCTTCAGCTTCACATAATTACATGGTTTTTGAAACAGCGATGAAAGAACGTCCCTTTGTCAAGTGACATATTGATAGAAAAGCCCAATTTCATTTTTTTAATCAATTGTATTAAACTTTCATTGCATTAAATGTACATAGGTGCTTATGTAGTAAATGTTTGGATACTTAAAATATTCTGTCAATTACGAAAAACTTAGTTTTGTATCGAAAAATCACTTTTAAAATATTTACATGCTATAATCCAAACGTTTCGCGATCCGAACAAGGTTTACATTTTGAGTGTTCGGATTATCGAGGCTCTATTGCACTTCAAAAGCAAATAGTTTTTATTATAGCTATTTCAAAATATACACCCAGAAAAAGCTCTTGTATTTTTATTTAACAACGTTGTTGCTTAAAGTGAAATAGTGATAAACCGCAATTCGGTTTGCAGATGGAGAAAATAACCCAAAATATGATTTATTTAGTTCTTCAAAAAGGAAAAGTTATTTACTATATCAAGGGGTTTGGACACAAAAAATTTGTTCAACGAATTATTATTATCAATTTATTATATATTTGTAAGAAAAACCATACATATAAACATAGGTATATAATTTAATGAATCAAAAAATTTTATTCGCGTCCATGATTAGGTACATCTCCTTAAATTAAAATGAACTACATGTATGTATGTATAATTTCTAGGACACAGTCAACAAAACGACCCCTTAAAATCTTTGTCTGTAATATTTTCGTATTTCTGATTCAACGAGAAAACTGAGTGGTTAAATTAAAATTTATCACATCGAAAATTGTCTATCAATCTGCCTCGTGTTCGTGTACGTAGTAAATTTTGATCGGGTGGATAAAAAGTAGGTTATCATATAAAAATGTCATTGAGATCGATTTCGAATTTAATATTTATACGCATACTTTATGTATATTGGCAGTTTGATTCTTTCTTTAGAGATTCTATAGAGGAATTGTAAAAATATTCAGCCGATGAAAGTAACTACATATGTACATATATATACCTACTATGAAATAATGAGGTATTACAAGTCCAATTTTAGAAAAGTTCTCCTGGGGTTATGTACAATATATACGTGAATTAATGAATGAATATTAGTAACTGGAGAAGTTTTTGAACTGATATTTTAAAAAATTAGGTACACTCAAACCACTTCCAAAAAGAACTGCTCATGAGCCGAGTTTTAATAGTACATTAGGATTTTTAGGTATTTTCACATAAAGTCATCTAATTTAAAGAAAAACAAGACAAATTGAAATATTGTAAATTATATTATTTATAAGAGATCTTAATATTATTATATAAAAATTCACACACTTCTTCAAATGATTTGGACACTCGCCTATTGCCGCACGTGTCATTTTTTTAACTATAAATAAATAAGTTTTTGGGCTTCGATATTTCGGTGATGCTTAACACATTCCTTCTTTCAAACAATTGGTAGTCCAGCGGATTAAGGCCCGAACTTCCCCAGGTTCAATCTCAAACAGCAATAAACTTGGGTAAATTGAGCTTATGACAGGATTATGTACTAGATGGTTAAAATAAAAACCGAATCAAGTAGGATATTCTAATTTTCCACCAAGATTTGTCTTCAAATTCAAACGCAATAAGGTTCGACACCGTTTAACAATTTCTTCTTGTTAAGCAAGATCTAAGAAGCTGAGGTGTTTCCTCTAATTTTTATATGATTTAGAATTCTATAATATATATTAACTTTAGTGGTTGACTTGTTTTTGTTTTTTTTCTTCTATATATTAGTATGTATTTATGCATGTTAAAAGAAACTACTAATTGCTCGTAATTTCAATTGTTAGTTTCGCCAAAAGTTCAAAGAAAAGCGGCCATCATCTTTTATCTGACGATTAAATAAATATACATATGTATGTACATATGTGTACATGTCTTCAAAATCCTTTTTGCAAGTCAGACAGTCAACTAAATTGTTATAACAACAAATTCAATAATTTGGCTGATAACCAACAAAAGATTAGTTAGTATATTTTTTTTTCAGTGTAGTAGTCATAAACTTTATAACCTTCTTGTGCATACAATCTGTACAATAACTTTTTGAATTCATTTAAAATTGTTTAAATTGTTTATTTCTTACCTGATCTTCCTGTTGGTATTGCTTGTACAGAAGATGTCGCAACTGTCTTGAAAGTTGGCAAGGCCGGTGGGATGGGGATGGGTCCAACAGTGCTAGTCGTAGTTAGATCACAACACTCCCGCTCTGGAAATTCACTGCACTTAACCAGATTGTCCAGCAGGACAACAAGCGTCAGACAGCAGAGTAATATTTTCTGATATTTTATCCTAAACCGAGTCATGACGGTAATTCGACCTCCGCCCACGCTCTATGTACATACACAACTAGGCAAAAGTATAGGGCACTTTCGCATAAAAGTGACAGATTCGATCACGCTATATTTGGACTGTTTGTTTTTTTTTTTTGCTTTTTTTCGTATATTAATGCTATTATTGACCAAGGACGCTCGTAAGCGCCATAAATATTTATCTCTCAAGTAACACTGTCCCGGGGGGGTATGCAGCTAGTCTTCTTCCTGCGTCGTCGCATATATGGAGGTTGCCGGACCCTCTTCTGTATTCGTCGCATGGGTACGGGGGCACCATTTGTCTAATAAGATTCTATCTGGCTGCATTCAGCACCCTGAGGAACTTGGGTATGGCCGTATACTCGTCGTCGTTCTGATTTCAATTATCTTTTCCAATTTGACAATATTCGTCCGCATCTGAGATGCCTGTTTGCACAGCGGGCGTTATTCCGCTCGGATGTGTTCGAGTCCTGGGTCTACAGTAAATATTTTATTAACTGGAGGAAAAATCGCAGCGCCTTACTTTTTTCCGGGCAGGGAACGCCCCATGCGGGAGGAGGGAATTGGACAGGGGCACCAGAACCAGTCAAACGAGATTGCATGATGGCAACATATGCAATATGTGAGCGCAAATAAAGGGTTAGGAAAATCTGCGGCACTTTTCGAAGTTACCCGAGGAAAGCACCACCAGCAGGAAGGAGCCAACTTGCACACGGTCCTACGTCCAAAACGCGTCGCTTCTATGGGGCTCCTATGGATTTTCTACGGCGACAACAGAGGAGCAACGTTTTAACGTTTACTTTTCGTCGAGGAGAAATTTTTCATCGTAAAACTCCTCATGAGAAGAGCTCTAAACTTTTTGAAAAATTTTTATTTTACTTGCATACTCCTGTTTGTGTTTATTTGATTTATTTGTTTTTATTAATTTTCCCACGTCTCGTCTGCCGTCTTCACAATTCCGTGTCCTGGAGGATCCCAACTCTATATTTTCTGTGGAAAATGTTTGCTTTCTAGGATTTTGCAGTTTTCTTATTCTGCAGTGCCGCCGCCGTCGAACTACTTCCTGTCGCTTACGAGATGTTTAGTTTTGAAGGAATTCTACGTGATTAAAAAGTCGTTTTCCTTCCAGGTTTCCCTGGATAATGTGCCACGGCAAATTAAACAGGGACAGTGTGTGCGACACTCTGTTGTAGTCGTTTTAAATTCTGAAAACGCTTTCAAGCATATTCTCAACTGAATAATGTAGGAAGGAAAGGAAGCACTACATACTATATAAATACACAAAAATGAACATTTTTAGGAAAATTTTGTTGTTTTGAGAAAAATATATTTTATGTAACAATGAGTAGTGAATTTGTATATTAAAAATAAATATGAAATTGAAAAAACCACATTCTGTGGTTTCTATAAGTTATTGTTTATCTATACTCAAAAATGAGTTGTGAACTTAAAATTACCGATTTTTATATACCTAATGTGCAATGTGAATTAGACTTAACCCTATTTCAAAAATATAATAATAGAATTAGGAGCTCAATTCAATTTTAATTTAATTACCATTGAACTGAGCCTGGGAATCCTTTACAATTCAGGTGATATACCACATATAGGTACATAGGTTATTTTTCGAATCTTGCCTGGTCTTTATGACTAATTTAATAAGTTGAAATTATTTATATAAATAAAAAAAACAATAAGCTCAATTGTGAAAACAAGTTTTTTTTTTGTAAAGTCTTTAAACATTTTTGTTCAAAAGAAGAAATACCTACTGGGTGATTAAACTTTTGAAAAATGTTTGTTCCTCACTGTTCATTTACTGAAATTTTAGACTTCTTCCGGTGAAATGTTCTGATTAAATAAAAAGGTAGGATACAGCATTATCTTCTCAACATCTGTGCATTTCAACAAATTTTCTTCATCCATTCTCCATTTACGACAACATTTTAAATGACTTCCATTAGTGCATCGAATGGTGAAAAAGAATTTAAAATAAAATTGCAGAGAATTATTCTAAGATCTACAACAATTACATTAGGGCAAATAGATCTACATTTAATACATTATACGAAGAATGTTTAGATTAGATCCAGAACTATGGTAACTATTATTATTTCAGAAATTTATTCTTTAACGTTAGTAAATGAGAGTGAATACATATGTTTCCATACTCAGAACAAACAAACCACATTTCTCGAGAAAATAAGATAAAATTAGGAAGGTAAAAAATATATTTAAAATAAAGCTAAGACTAGAAATACACACCTAGCTGATTATTTTAAACAACTTTAAATGTTTCTCTTTAAAAGTAACACGACTTCCATTTAATTTAAGTTGACACCTCTTTTCGAAATTTGGTAACTTCTTGTTGTATTAAAACAAAATCTTTTCAGGCATTAGGCAGTGATTAACTTCATTTGATCAAAAATAAATCTGATTGTTCGGAAAATTCTTTATTTCTGTGCAATCAAAAAATGTTTGAGTTTTTAACGAGACTTTTAATTGATTTTATTTGCCTGAACAGGATCATGTATAAATTATAAGAGATATAGTTAAGCAAAACTGTTTAATATTGCATAATTAATAATTTTCAATATTAATGGAAGTATTTTTGCAATTGTTATTAGGCAGATAGTGAAATATTGTCAATAATATTTAGCTAAATGCCGTTAGTACGCAAAGGAAGTTCACATTAGGTATTCATACTGAATATAATACAAATTTGTTTAAAAGAATAGAAGGTATTACTAGAAATTATGTAAAAACTTTTTAAAATTCAGAAGTTCTGGTGCTTTCAAATTAATTTCTTATAATTTTAATTGCAAAATGTGTTCAATTTTATATAGAAATATTTCTCTGAGATACTTATCTTATAATTTGGTAAATCTGTTAATGAAGATGTTTACTTTAATATGTACTTTTACATATGTTCAGTAAAGAGATTCAAAATGTACAAAACCAAACTAGGATCAAAAGTCGAAAGGATTTATCCAGATGAGACACCAAACAATAAACTTAAACGAGGCGATTCACTTGCTATACCTGTTAAATTATGGAAACAGCAAAAGTTTCAACATATTTAGAAACTAACAAATACACAAGTGCTGCCAAAATTTTATCATATATTATTGCTCCCATTAAAATCAAAAACTTTTGGACGGTTAAAACGTTGTCCAAACTCAGCTGGTGCCATGAGAACATGTAAAAATTGCAATTCATCCAAACTGCCCGGTCAAAATTTGCCAAATGTATACTGAGTGAGTTGGATAAGTCGAGCCCTACTACAACAGGCAGATGTCCGAAAATCCCCTAATTCAGCCGTCTGCTGCAAGCCTGCAAGGGCCATCCATTATGCAATTTTCATTGGTGCATTGTCGTAAGCGTTGCTAATTTTCTGTTTAATCCAGCGGTTGCCTGCACCATCCCGACTATATATGATATTTTGTTGGTTTTCGACCCGTTTTTTTAATTAACATTTTGACCCAGGTAGAGAGCCTATCACTTGATAGACGAAACAAAACACAAAGCCTCATACGACTCGACACATTTTACATAAACTGAAAGGGGAACCATTCCCACAATTTTCCACTAAATCTGGTAAAGTGTACGTGTTAATTAACTTTTGTGCACACAGTCCCACTGCTAGCTACAGAGATAATCGTAATAAACGGTCCATTGTTAAGCACTTTTGAGGCGGAGGTACACAAAATCTCTTCATACAATCCGCCGCCGCCGTCCCGACGCCCCGACCGACGCTCCGACGACGCCGACGCTACTTTTGGCCACCTCCATGTACAATTGGCGGCGGCGGTGGCACTGTTGTTTCTGATGAACAAAACAACATTTCTCGGTGCTCCTCGAAGAGATTGGGGATGGCCTGGATGCTGCTTACGGGGGCTGATTAAAAATTCATCTCAGTTAGTTGATGTAATTAAGATGGGGGAAGACGACTAAGGGTAAGGGCTACCCTTACCTTCCCTTCCCTTCCATGGCAAAGGCAAAGGTTTCAGTCGAACCTATTTTACGTTACACAGACTTTCTTCTTATTAGAACGAATTTCGACATAACCTCAACGCTCTAGCCAAAACACTGCCAAGGAACATTTCACCTGACCTTTACAGGATAAAATGAAAATACAACTAAAGGGTTGTACACCTGTCTGCTGTTATTCTAGATATTTTAGGTATTTTAGACGGGAAAGGTGAAAAATAGCCGTCGCCCAGTAGGTCGTAAAACTTCGGCAGGGGCCCACAATATTATGACAAAGTTATCGGACTTGCATCTAAATATTTAGTTCAGGTGGATAATGAATTATCTAATGGCGTGCTTATCTATTCGAATCGATTTTCAACGTAAAGCGGCAAAAATGCGGAAAGACAAGAGGTTTGGTCACATTAATTACAAATTTATCAATATCCTAGGCTAACATCGATCGCATAGTGTTTATATTCGACTTGTTGCCTAGCCAAATGAAATTATAAAATAAAAATAGAATGAATTTTTCAAAAAGCAATTAAGAAACTAAATCTAAATAAAATTAGAAGCTTTTTGGACAAGTTCCTCATTTAGTTCGACCCTTATTAAAAACTTAATAAAATAAGATTATGCTTTTTACCCTTATAAAATCATGGATATTTTGGTAACTATGCAATTATATACGAGTCATACTTGTTTTTTGATAGTGCGTACAAAAATGGAAATATTTTAACCCTTGTTAGCATACTTTGACGTCTGTCTTTGCGTAACACCGGTTTTTCTGAGACACTATTTAAACATGCAACGAACTGAAATGAGAATTACCATATATATTTTTAACTTTCTTTCTTGCACCTATTTTAGGAATGAAAATTAAAATGGGTATTATTTATTTTGAGAAGCCCAACCCGAGCAAGATTTTTCTCATAAAGGTTTCAACATGTTCAACTATTATAAGTGTCTGAATTTTCATCTTTGAAATTAAATTTTCGGGTATTTATTTTTAACATTTCAGGTTATTTGCTCTATATTGTTTTAACTTGGTCGATTTTGTTAATATTATTATTATTATTTTTCTATTATTGAAGAGGAAGGAGCTAGTTTGCTTTTGTTACCATGACTGCATTTTTGAAAGACGATTATATTTATGTTTTCTGTGTCCCAACAATTTAATAAAAATTCAAAGAAATTGCGGCTCAATTTATCCAATCATGATTAAGCAGAATATTAACGTTAAATAACAAATAAAAAGTAATAGTAGTAATATTATGTTTTGGTTTCTGTAACCCCTCATCGAATCATTCGAACTGTCAAGATAAAATTGATATTTGAGATAACCTCCAGTAACTAACAAGTCTAATCGCATCAGATATTTTTATTTTTTAACTAGCCATTATCATATTATTTAGATCATAATGACGACTAAGAGATAAAACGGATAGTTCTTTGGCCGGATACCGGTAATCCGGCAAGATTCTAGACCGCATTGCCGGAAATTCGGCTCATTGTTAAATAACATCAGGAAGATTCGGGTGTTATAGTGACTGAGGCTGTGTGCGAAATCAAGCGAAATGATATCATTTCGAACATTTCGGTCATTTCAAGTTCGAAAACAAGATGGCGTCGAAATGATGAGCCTCAGAGCAAACATTTCAGTGACAGTTCTGATCATTTCAGATCAGATGTCGAGAGATCAATGCTGTGGGTTAAAAGGAAAATGGCTCCTCTTACATTATGTCCATATCCATTATACGATGTTTTTACTATAAAAACAGCTTTATTATTTCAACAAAATATTTCTGTAGTAAAGTGCGGTACCTTGACAGCTGAAATGATACGTCAAAGTTTTCGCACACTTTTCTTGACATTTCCCAACTTTTGTCATTTGAAATGATTGAAATGATCGAAATGATATTCGAAAGAGATTTCGCACACAGCCTGACTGGCAAAAGACAATTGTTCACATGATTTCATAT
Organism: Machimus rusticus; assembly: GCA_951509405.1. Taxonomy (NCBI): domain Eukaryota; kingdom Metazoa; phylum Arthropoda; class Insecta; order Diptera; family Asilidae; genus Machimus; species Machimus rusticus. Next base: position 5,080,968 of record OX608053.1, on the reverse strand, counting down.
CCATTCGTTGGTGCTTTCGATCATTTGATTTAAAATTGTTGGTTAGTAAAAAATCAACTGGAAAATGTCATCGCTTAAAAAACGATCGCCTATTTTACAATATTTTCTTATAAATAGTGATTGGCATATGATGTGTCGATCAAGAAAAACCCTATTGTAAGCGAGATTGACTTTAAGTTTGAATCGATCGCATTCGTGAACCTTATGTGTATTTGGTAGTTAAAAGGCAAAGATGATTATTCTTCACAATTATAATGTGACAAGTACTCGCATACTGTAAGCTGTTGAGGTATTATTTTACCTTACAGATATTTATGTATTGTAGTTGATTTTTTAAATTGCCGTAGTATTTTGAATATCCGGATAAGCTAAGTATCTAATGATGGCTGTCTATTGGGCTTAAAGTACTTACTTTAATGGTTTAAATTATTTTTCAACCGAATGCCCCTATATGTTTAAGAAATCCTTCTAACCGGTCTACATACGTTTATATAATATATACTTTTAATTAAGGATTGTTATATTTATGTATACCTTAGTAATACTTCTAACGGTCAAAAAATGTTAGCTTTAAAATATGGGTAATAATTTTAAAAATATTAAAATAGGCTATCAATTTAAGATTGAAATAATACAAACTTTAGGTAATAATATAACATAGAATAAGTTCAACCTTTAAAAGATATTCCAATTCCAAGAGTATTTTTTTTTTTATTTCCTTCTACAACTTCTTAACAATTCAAATTTTGAACCCCTCTGAAAACAATTGATAAATGTGCAAATTATAACCCTTAAATCCGCTAATAACGCATAAAATCCCATTTCTCATTTCAAAATCTAGAAATTGCCATTTCATCGCTCACCCAAATTGGCTGTAAGAGTTATCAAAATTTTCTTATAATTTCCATGAAATTTGTCCCAACGCTAATATTCTCCTGTAGCAATAATTTGTCATCGCGTTGGCACAGTCACAATTTGTAATTTTCATGGGAGTTGAGACAATTTAATTAGGTATAATTGTAACTGCTGTGAAAGTGTTCCAACGGTGGGAAAGCCTTTAGGTCTTCGCTCAGCCAAAAACAAGGATAAGTTTGAAGGAATTCTTAATTACTTTTAATTACATTCTTCTCGCGTTGTCTGGTTGAATGAGTTCCAATTTATTTTTTGAATTTATTAAAACTGCTCCTAATTTCTATACCGAGCAATTAAAAATGAGGTATTTTGTGTATTTTGCTGCATGGACACTTTAGGAATTGTTTGGTGGTTGAAAAATGGTAGATTTTTTACCTGTACAAAATATTTACTATCAAATTGCAATTAATGCTAGACTATACAAACCAAACAAAGTCAATCTAATCCAGACTATAAGAAATAACTTTTAATTTTTTATATGACCACAGTGCAGTCACATCCGTCCAAGGGCTTACGAAATTACCGCAAATTCACCATACAAAAATATTCATTCCAGGAGAGACAGCAAAGTTCCTTTCATTCATATTTCATAAAGCAAACAAGACGAGCAAAACGCAAATAAATGACATTTCCACTGCCGGGACATTTCTGGGTTGTTTTGCCCGTCCAACCCTAAAGCCATAAACACACGGCACAGGAGCGTAGACACATGGCGTTCGTCTGTCCATCGAAGGGACATCCAAAGTCTACCTTTCGGTGTAGTCGAGGTGGCAAAGAAACGTTCTGGTTTTGACAAATTCAATTTCTTTCATGAGGAGCATCACATTTGAAAGGGATGTTCTCATTCATGGAGTTGGAAAGTGGGGGGTTTTGGTAATCCCCAGCATATGCTTACCATAGTCTAAAATATACAAACCCAATGGAGTCGCAGATGCTCCAAATTGCATTTATATTGATGTGCAAATATGCGCTTCTCTGGACAGCCTGCATAATTCCCTTTTCGAGTGAAACTACTTTTTTTTTTTTTTTAAGTTATCGCTTACACGCGAAGTGACAGGAAATTGATTGGAAGTTGGATATTGACCGGAAACTATTTAAACTTTTCGTCGTCGCTGTGGTAGCCACTATTTTCGATTTTTCCGTCGAAATTATTATACGTTTCCTCTTTTCGACTGGTTGGCATGAGAAAAAAAAATATTATAGAGACAGAGTAGTGTATGAAATTATTGCCCTGGAAAAGCATTAATACTGTCCAACAGGATATGATAATACTCCACCACAAAATAAACCGATAACGCTATATTTTTTTAGGGTAGTATAGTGTGGTCGGGGTCATTCTGCAGAAAATTTAAAAGTAGGAACCATTCAATGTGCATTTCCAGTGCCAATTATCAGATAAATTGTATATTCCTTGATGGCATCGATGAACATATTGATAGAGGATATATGAGGACGATATATGTGTAATTTCATGCAATAATTAATGAATTTTATTAAGGATACCTACTATCATACATACATTTACAATAAAATAATAGTGATTTCAATTTTGGCTGCATAGATATACAATGAAAACCAATTTGGACATTTGTTGTGGTCGCATGTCTACTAACCACTTGTCAAATAATGAATAATTCAGTTATACATATGCACGGATTAACTCTAATGCATTTTGAAATTGTTGGCTAAGCTGTTGCTCCGAAAAAAAGGAAAACATGATTTTATCATACTACATAAAGGCTCTTATGCATAAAAACTGAGCAAATACTCAATCTCAGTTTTTATATAGAAAACCTAAGTTTTATCTCACCCAAATTGAGATTGAGCTCCAGTTTTCTATATAAAAATTAAGATTGAGCATTTGCTCACTTTTTATGCATAAGAGCCAATATCACAAAGTTCGATAGCAGATACAATTTATTATACCTATCATTTGCAATTTTTGAAATGATATAATAGCAAATGCAAAAAACGTATAACATTTTATAATTAGGTAATGTTTGGAAATGTTTTTGTTTTTTTCTAACATGCGTATATCCTGAAAAAATTATAATGCAAAAATTATAAAAGATGTAAAATAAATTAATGAATTACATTACCTACATGACATTTTAAGTTTTAACAAATTCTATTTTTTTTAAATAAGTTATTAGTTTTTCCTTATTATTCATTTAAATATAAACTCTTTCTTGAAAGTTAAAATTTTAAAGATAATTTTCTATCCGCCTTTGAAAGATGTGCGCGGTTTTTAAAAGGTGTTTTAAAATATTAAAACAGTAATAAATTGAACCAAGAAGTCCGGAAAAAACCAACTACAAAGTCTTGCAAAATATTAATTCATAAAAAATTTTTCTGAAGTTTTAACTTTGAATTAGGAAAGAAAAAGGACTACGATTGGAAATAAGTAAATATAACCTAAAACTTTTATTGCGACGTACATAAACTTACCTAACTTTGTACAAAATAGAAAAAGATAGGAATTATTTCTTCAGATAATAAACGCCTATTAAAAATTGATTTCCTTCTTTAGATTGTTTTCTTCAGGACAGTAATTAAATAAGTAAAGAATGTATAAGGTATTCAAATTTCGAAGAATTAAATGAACATATTTTATATATTACTTCATTTAAAATAACTTTAACTTCAAATATCATAAAAGAAAGTACCTATTCAGATTTTTTTTCTTTGTTTAACATCTAACGACTTTCCAGTACAAGTACGTAGAATCTCGTTGACATGTAGGCCGACCGATAAAATCTCAGCTCATAAAAACATGCAAGCTATTATTATATTATGAGATAGTCCATTACACAAATTTTTAATAGTATGTTGCTACTTTAATTCGTGAGTGGAACTTCCACGCAATGTTAAATTAATAATTTATGTTTTATTTTCATTTACTTAATGTACCTGCGTACGAACAAATTCTTCCATCTTATAATTTTCAATTTAAGTTCGTAATCGTTAATAATAACAAGTTCTAGCATTGGAATGATATAGATATTTTCGCTAAATATATTTTATCAAAATCTTGGTCATAATTGCGCAGCGTTGGCAGCCTTGACATGCGAGTTATATTTTGGCACAGAAATAAAAAGACCTTTACTACCTAAAATGTCAACTTAAATATAAAGTCAATGATATCGGGTCAACCCATTATCTGTAATGCTCCATCCCGGACCCATCCTATCAAAAATTCTGCGATAGTATTAAAGGTCAAATAATGGTGAGATAAATTGTTTAAAACTGGGCGGAAATGATTGGAAATGAGCCAAAGGGATTCTTAATGTGACGGAACGTTTTTCTCGCTTGATATCACAGGGTGGTTGAGTTAGTGTCAATTTCTCGTGCCAAAGGGAAAGAAGTGGTGTGAGAAGGTAAAGTAATTTCATCTGATATAAGTGCCTAAGTAAGGTTTTACAGATATTAATTTTTTCTATATTATGTAATAATATTATATATTAATAATATATAATATTATTAAATATAATTAATAAATTTATATATTTAATATTATTTTTAGCACTTGAGAAAGTTTAAATAAAGCAGCTTCTACAAAAAAAATGTGTACCTTCAGTTTCTTTGTATAAAATTGCTTAAATGTTTTTAATTACATAAGTTAGTAAGTTTTTGGTTGCTTTTCAAAAATATTTGTACCTAAACTTTGCTTAAGTTCTATTCGGTGTTTTAGTTACTTAAAACTTAAAAACTACCCAGAAATTCTCTAGCAATACATATGGCACCTTTATCGCTTAGGTATACTATATTCAATTCTGAATTTGCTTACGTATGAAAGGATCAAGAAGAGCCTTTTTTCCAAATACATAATTTGCAAATCATTTCTATACAACTTTTACGATAATTTACGAATTCGTATACAAAAAAATTGATTTAAAAGATTATTCCATACTGAAAAATTGGATGAAAAGTATAAAATAATAACTTAATAAATATCTATACCTGACTGACAGACACATCTTAAGCCGTTGTGTCTAGAAGCATGAAATTCTGCACATGAGTTGCTTTTATTATACAACGTAGGTTAGCATTAAGAAAGGATTTGGAAAATTCATCTCCTAAAGTGATTAAATAAGGGATGAAAGTTTGTAATTTTTAAATTTAAGTCGTGGAAGTTGGTATTTAGGTTTCTAAAGAGCTTCGAAGTAAATAATTACATAATGAAAAAATTTCAGCCCATAATATTGCTCAAATTATAGCTGAAAGCTTCAGCTATTAGGCATATAAAAATACAAAAGGCTTTAAAACATTTCGAAATAATAACGCGATTTTACTTTTTCCTATATAATTGAATATTGTATGAAATATATTTAAAATAAATTCTATAGACATGATTTGAAAATTTTTTGAAAAAACACAATAATGAAACTTTTGACCTGCATTGTTATTATTGGATTCACCAACGTTCAATAAAAGCGGCTCATATCAGTGATTTAGAAGAACAAATAGAAAAAAAAAACAAAGTAGGTACCTACGTATAAAATTATTGATAAACAAATAATTTTAAACCTATTGCGAGTTATTTCCATGCATTTTTGCAAGTAATTCATAAATTTTCTGGTTCCCAGAATATGTTTATGAAACTGGTATAGTTAACCTTATTGAGTTAACCTTATTGCGATAGTATAATACAATTAGGGAAAATAGAGGGGAATTGTTTTTGACTTTTAATTAGAGTTAAATAAGGTTAGAGTGAAGAGCGAATTACCTATACATACTTATTTTAGAGCTGAAATTAAATGAGCTATCTCAGTAATTTTTCTATCAAATCAACCTTCGGTCAAATATTTAACCCTATATCCGTTTATATAAATGTAGGTATTCTAACCCATTACAAGCTCAAACAGAAACTGATCTTTGATCCGATATAAATTTTAATAAAAATAAGTGAAAATTATTATTTTAATAAAGTTAGTAAACAGTAAGCAAATCAGTAATTGTGTATGTTCTTATGAAACAACACGGAATTATGTGCACCCGGTTCTCGATATTAATAAGTTTCCTAAATAAAACATATCGTACACTTAGGTGGACATGGATTTTGGACAATTTTATGAGAAAAAATTTAAATTTGGGTTTTAGACGAGTTCTATAATAAAATCATCACTATTTTCAATAACATTATCAGAAAATTGTTCGTTAATTAAGACAAGTAGTATAAAATAATTTCTCGTAGCCCTACACAGATTATCCTGAAAATTTATGATTCTGAATTTTTAATAGCTATGAAAATAATTACAAGATTTAAAAGGAACAACGAATTTGTGTTTTATTTAAACTGAAGCTGAAACTTATTTTTTGAACAGGGCCATATTTGAAGATAAAATTTGTTTTATTCACAAAGTTTTCGTAAAATTAGAAAAATTTTCCCTAACAAACCTTTTGTATTGTTACTTCAAATGGTAACAATTATAGTTTTGTATATTTTACATTTTTGGTAGGTATATTTACTTTGATTTTTCTTCCAGGGTAATGTAAACTATTAGTTCTTAAATACATGTATACTATTAACTTCTGTGTATAAATGTTAATAATCCGTTTTATATAAACGTGCGTAAAGGATGCTTGGATTAGAGTAAACGGGTAAAAAATGATATTTTAATACGAAAATGAAATCATAAAATGTAAATTCTGCGAGTAATAACGACTTTCTTGTGTCACACACATTCCCTTCACCAGCCGTTGCGCTCCCGCTCGTTTATCATATTTACTTACATCGCACCGAACCGAAAAAACCGGAGAAATTCACTTGATTTATTGTGCTGCGTCTTACTTCATTTGGGCTTTTATTTGCAATTTCTGCTACAAATCACTGCACACTCATAAACCTCACATATGCAGAACACCGTCGCCGCCGCGACGCCTGGAACTCATGGGAAGAACATTATTATTATTATTTTTTTTTTTTTACAAAACAAAAAATCTCACTGGCCCGGGGGAGGACACGCGAAGGTACAGGCACCAGGTATAGGGTAAAAAATTCATCACATCCATTTTTATCTGCCAATGAATGGAGCATTTATAATTTTCTTCCCCCCGCACACCGCCGTTGTGCTCATCACAAAATAAAGAAAATTCCATTTCTTCGGTGCCGTTTTTCTTTTTCCCTGTTTGGCGACGATGAAGACGAAACGGAAGCGTTGTGGGTGTGGGTGCAGATGAAGGAAGAAGAAGCCATACACCACCAGTTCGGGGAACCACAGCGTAAACTCATAAAACATGGATTAAGCCGCTCCGAGGAATTCTTTCTTCCCGCAAGAAACAGTCCGAAAATTTGTGGGACGAGGGAGGCGCGGGGGAGCACGTTCCAACGACGGCAACCGGCTCCTCCGCAACTCCTTAGAAGACTCCTCAGAAGGCTCCTTAGAAGGTTCCTCAGAAGGCAGAGGCAATTCTCGAATCAAGTTAAATAAAAGGCGAAAGTCGGAGCTCGAGCCGTCCCGGCACAGACAAGACACTCGGTGCACACTAATCACACTGGTAATCTCGTCCTGGGCTAATCGACCGGGTATCCATAAAATTGGCCTATTCCGGTGGCGCACAGACTGCTGGCGAAGGTGTTTTATCGGTGTCACCATTTGAACGGATCCAGGACAGGGTGATAGGGCAGGAGGAATGAAAAATGGGATAAAAATAAATAAAATTGTCAGGAAGGTCCCGCCGCAGGTCGATCTCCAGCCGCACGACCAAACAACCGCAGGCCACCTTCCGAGGACATCCAAAATTTAGGGTAAAACAATTCACCGATTTCTCCGGTGAGGCCGGGAGGGAGTTTAAAGAAAATTGGTCAAATTTTGCCACAGCCGCAGACGAATTGGTTGAAAATTACGTGGTGCCGGGTAAAAAAAAAAAAAACCCGGACTATCCCTTCATAGGTCTCCACTTAATTTTCACCAGCTGCTTTATGGGGTTCTTGGGAAAGGTGTAAAAATTCAACAAGGTGCAAAAAAGGGTTGTTTTGCGGTCCAGCACCACGAAATTGAACCTTTCAACGCCCGAAACCTTATCCATGTAACACAAGTTTTCTTCAGCGATTTTTACTTTTATTTTTACTATATCATTTTTTTATTTTATTTTTATTTTTATTTATTTTTTATTCACACCACCATCCAACCGGCGATAGTACCGACCAAAATACGTCAAAATTATAACGGTAATTTCGCGCGCGATAGAGCTCCTTCCCACATCTCGTGGCAAAGGATCTTTTACAACTGACAGCAGAAACCCGACAGGACAAAGTGGCTTCAAAGTCTGCGATATTTCGCCGCCAAATCCTGAGCCCATGCTCCTGTGTGAGTCCCCCCTTTTACATGTGGCGCTCAAACTGTGAAACATCCCCAAAAAAAGCTTCACTATTCTGTAGGGGGAGCTTTATACAAAAAAGCTTATCCCCCCAAAATGGGAAGAAAAAACATAGTGGCTTTCATAATTGAAGCCATCAAAGGATATTATCAGGACATTAATGCCCCTCAGTTACCTAGTAATTTCGATTATTTTTTAATAAGATTAGTCCCGGTGACGAAGACAATAAACACGAAATTAAGTTTGCTTCTAGAAACCAAACCACCTTTTCACCTATATCTCACAAGGAAAATAAATAAACAAACCCCCCGCCCGCAAGAAGCTACATATATCTCACTTTCGAGAATGGACAGAATTTTTATTGATTTCGAATTTACTTTAGAGTGATAATTGCGGCTCTAATTAGAAAACCGTTTGGCTTTGCAGATTTGCCAAGGTATCCTATCCACTGCAGTTGTCAGCCCCACCTGCAATCCACTGTGCAGCGTTGGCCGCAGTTCAATTGCTCTGCGGCGGAGTCTCGGGGGATCCCCGGAAATGATTCATAGGGGACCCTCTGGGGGCGGCAAATAGGGGTGTTTTCGAATCGATGATTTTATTTTGTTTTAGCCCTTTTTATTTTCATTTCGTCAGCTTTTGTCATAACATTGTGGCGAAAATGCAGTTGTTTGTGACCTTGCAACTCGTGCCCACTCGTACTAATTGTGTTAGTCTCAACTGATTTAAGGGATCATTCTGATGGTTTATAATTTTAAAAAAATCAATACATATTATCATACATATATGTATGTATGTATCTAAAAGTAGGGATACTTTTTCATAATTTTTCATTAAAAAAAACTTTAAACGCGTCCTTCTCAAAACAACGTTTTTTCAGTCGGCGACGGTGATTTCTCCGGAAGTAAGTAAACCGATCCTTATGAAATTTTAACCACATATTCTGCATATGAATAACTGCAGCGCATACCATATTAAAATTCTAATTTTTACTATTTTTTTCTTTTAGCCGAAAACAGTGAAGAAAAACCTCGTTTTATTATTTTTTTTAAATCTCCGCCGTTTTATTATTTATCAATAAATATTAATATCCATAGAATGTATGCGAGAGCCACAGTCATACTGAATCTGAATATTTTTTTTTCGTTTTTAATGAGCTGTTACCGAGATATCAACGCTGCTAGCGATATACATACATATATGAGCATAATATTCTAAGTTCTGCTTTGATTACAATGAATTTTAATAAATTTCGGGGTTCAATTTTACTCTTTTTTAACCCATTGTAGTTACTGCGGCGGCCCAGAAAACCCAAGGGAAAGCTTACGCCTCCGTAGCTCAGAACGTATCATATTTTTTAAATTTGAATTTGTGCTGCCATCTGTTATTGACACGTGAGACCACTGCAGAGTTTTAACGGTCAGTTAGCCTCTTCTGAATATTGATTTGAGCAAACGTTTATTTTTGTCTGGGGTCCAAAATACGAGAGTAAGAGTCATCGAACATTTGAAAAGTAAGTAAACATTTATTTTTTATATGTTAATTGAAATAATCATGATAAAATAATGTATAGTGGAAGGTAGTGAATACTAAAACAGCTGTGAGCTATTTTTATATTGAAATTGGTGGAAGTTGTCTTAAAAATTTCTTCACATTTTTTAATGAAATACGTTGTCAAATATTTAGTAAAATTGTTTCCATAAATTTAATAAAGATTATTTAAAATTTCGAATTATTTCTTGAAAAGCTACGTCCTCTAAAAGCTGTGAATTTAAAGAATTTTCGTAGTCGTTAAAACAAATTTAAAAAGAAATCAATACAAAATTTTATCAAAGTAACGAAATGATTATATTAAATAAACGAATGCTTTCGGCATTTTCTGTATTTATTAAAAGCTTTTAAAAATTTTGAAATATGTGAGTACCTACTTCATTGTTATGCTAAATTTTAACTTTTTGTACGCTAAATCGTCTCTGGAAAAAACATTACAGACAAGGCGACAGAATAAAGATTTCGAAAAGGTTCACTCTCTTACGTAAATTCTATAAATACATGCGTGGTATCTCATGTTTCTAGATAAGATATTACGCTTTTATTTGAGTCATATTGTGAGCATTTGCAAAATATGATATTTTTAAGTAGGCATAAGTATACACTTTTTTTATGGACACTCCATATTTTAACATCTTTGTTTCCGTATTCTACGAAAAAATCCTGTAGAAATAATTAGCCCGTAATTAGCCCAAAGTTGTATAAAGTTCAATTCGCTTTAATCAACATTTCTTTCGCCGCTTTTCTTCTTAAAGGTTAATCGAGCCCCTAACAATGGTATTTCCTGGAATCTTCTAAAGATCAAATGGACTTGCATGTGTCTAAATAAATTTCTCTCGTGCCTCAAAATGCCGACATTTAATATCATATTTAATACATGGGATCTGAAGAATTAATAAGAATTTTCGGAAGGATGGCCGAATATGAGAATGCCAAAGTTTATACACTTTTCACCAATCCGGCCCAAGGGTTCAAGAACAATGCTTGAGCGAAGATTTTTTTTTTTCAGATTTGAAGATTTAATATTATACTACTTACGTAAAATATGAGTGTAAGAAGATAACCTGGGGCTGTCCAGGAAATCATCCTCAATTATACCGATGTTCGCCAAAGGCCGAGTTAACTTTGATATTTGGCAGTTTTCTAACATTTTTTGTTGGTAAAAACAAAAAGTCTAATGAATAATATTGTACCTACAAAATTTTTGTATTCCTCATCATTTTCCCATCCAGGGGTGTGGAACGAGCCCTGCTTTCTTGTTTGACAAATTAATTATCCTGGTAAAAGGCAACCACGCGACTTCTCTTTCAGCAGGACATGAAAGACTTAGGAGTATTTTTCGTTACACAGCTTCATGATGAGTTGCTGGCAGGCTTAATAAAATACCAACAGACAAGAAAAAAAAAAAAAGAAAAGAAAAAAGGAGCGAAAACCCAGGAAAAACTCAGGGTATACAGGGTGGAATTAAAGAAATGCTGGCGGCCAGTTTTCCGTTCCAAAAAGGCTTAAATTTTGATATCTCATGCCCTGGCGGGAATCTCTTCCTTTCCGGTTGTGTTTTCCCTCCCTAATTTCGTTCCGGGCGTCCTTTGTCATTTTACAACGAAAACTCCCTCAGGAAAACGCAGCTATAAGACGGTAGCATAAGAAAAAAATTCGAAGGAACTTAGAAAATTTCATGACAGCCGGAAATACAAGTCAAGTGGAAAAGGTGGTAGACGGCGGCGGCGGGTTTATGCCCGAAATAAGGACTCTAGGTGCTGAGATCCCAATGAGGTTGACTTATGGCGGATGATACTCACCTGCCGGAGCAAGTATAGACCAACGCAGCCACAAACAACCGTCTTGGGTCCGTTCGCTGATTTTGTCTTATATTTTTTTTTCCTCCTCGTTGGAAAGACGACAAAAGCACCCGGTTTGCCTTCTGGAGCTCAAGTCGTACAATTTTCTTTTGGGTTCGTGTTTTACCTGCCCTTACTGCGATAAAAAGGCTCCCCTGTCTTCTTGTACACCCTGTCCCCAGACTATCCCCACATGGGGGGCCTGCCATTATTATTGTGGTCGTGAAAATGTTTCACATTAAATTATCTGCCTCAAAAAATTTGAAAGGAATTTTGAATATCTGAGCGGCTTAGGGCAGGACCCCGCACAATATGAATGAACCTTCGGATTTATTAAGTGAGCAAACATTGTGCCGCCCTCCTGCGCGCCCTCTAGCGCCGGCGGCGGAGGTGAACAGTCGGCTAGTTGAAAGGTAGTTCAGGGCCAGTCTACTCTTTTGTGAAAGTTGAGAGGGGGGCGGATGGGGGGCATAACATCAACCGAGAAACAAACCGGAAAGGGGTCACCGGAATATCCTCGGACATAATTTTAGGGATTATGCTGTCTTTTGTGGGGGTAATGTCGTATTTTTTTTCTTTAGCAGAGCTTTTTACAGTATCCATTTTTGGACCCAGGAGGAATTTTTCATGCTCGAGCGACAGTTGATGAGGACCCGGTCTGCTTAAGGACTTGTGTTTTACGAAGAAAGGTCTCCGCCGAACCTCCGTACGGACGCCTAAGCAAAAATCAACGTTGTTTTATCATTTTATGAGAACTTTCTAGTAATAGGCTGCTTGTAATTTATCTTGAGGACCTTTTGCGTTCTAGTTTTTTTTAAAAATAATGCTCTACCTATACCTCTCTGTAAACCTGCCTTTTTCCATCTCTGGAATTTATACGAATTTATTAATCTAGGAGGCACCGACCGAAAAGTACACCTTTTCATGATATTTTCGAGATTTAGAAATAATCGTCCAGCTTCTTCGTGGGGGGGGGGGGGGGGGAGAGGGCCGTCGAGTAAAAATAAATCGATAGCTTGTACTACAACTACATGCAAAGTTACATTTTAATGCGAAATTATTTTTTTTAACTTACAAATATCATATTTCGCAGATCATACATTATACATATAATAAATATGTACGTTAACTATAATCATATATAGAAAAACCATAAATTAGTCTTTTGCGCAAAGTATAATAATTTAAGACAAAAGTATCTCCCGATGAAAGTAAATGAAAAATCTGATTATGTCATTGACCTTTTAGATTCGAGACCTAAAGCTGAAATTATTGAAAAATTAGCTGCATTTCTATCCGTGTTGTTAAAGGAAACTTACACCAATTCCGGTCATGTATTGTAAACTGAAAAACCAGATATAATACATATTTCATGTATGTACATTTATAAATATAATATTATATTATATATGTAGCAATAAATCGACTACTACTACTACTACATATAGAAATAATAAATAAATTATTCCAAGTATGGTTTTTTGGGGAAAAAAATTCGAATACAGTGTTCAAAGGTTTTTTTTTTTTAATAATTCCGTCGTTCGGGCGCATGGTAAAATTTTTCTGCGTAATATGTATTCGGCAATGAAGGGATTCCAAATTTTAAAACGCTTTTTTCTTCAAATGTAGTTTAGAACATTAGAAGATTAAGATTAAAATAAAAGTTTACGATGGATTGTGCTGAATATTTTTTTTAACTTCACATATGTACATATGTATGTATATTTAAAAAAAACAACAATGTGATAATGTTTTAGAAGTAAAAAAGGACTTCTGATTTTATATTCGGGAAGAAATAATATTATTTAAATTTAAAAAAAAATATCAATATATGTAGCTTTATGGTTTAATTATAAAATTTTTATATGTATAAGTACCAAATCTGGTTTGTATTTTAAGATATATGTACCTATAGTTGTTTTGTTTTTAGTATTCTTGCACCCAAATAATTGTAGCACCCTGTATCTATGTAGGAGGATAGACTATTCTGAATATGAAATTTTTTATGAGGCCGTTGAATAATGTTCATGTATTTTGGGGAAGTGAAAACGCTTCAAATACTACATTAAAAAAAGCACAAAAGCGAGCCTTTTCTAAGTATATACGTCTGAAAAAAATGTTACTTAACATTTAAATAGTACAATAAGAAATGCCGTCGTTATTTGTACATAGTAAATTAACTAACAAAAATGTTAGATAACAAACAAATTGCAAGTTCAACAAGAAATGGATAAGGAATAATTTTCAAAAGATTAAGTTTGTTTAATTGTCAAAAAGAAAATAAACATGATATCTATGTAACTACACCAAATTTGTTCCTGCTTGCCCACTATATCAAGTATATCGAAAGAATACTTTTGCTTCAGTAATTTGTCTCAGAAACTTAGAAAGTGGAATATTATGAAGCCGAATATATGTATGTATATTTGAGAAATAATAGTAATAAATGCATACATAAAAGAGACTGTATAAAAAACGGTTCTTTTATACCTAAACCAACAATTATAGTTATATTTAAATATTTAAAAGAAAACCGAATTACATTTTAAGTTTCTCTCAGGTAAAATGAAATTCAGATAAATAGACACTTTCTTTCAAATTAAAATTTGAGTTTAAAATTAAATTCAGCATATTTCCATCATTCTTTTGATTTAAAAATAACAGAAACCTTTCCCACACCGAATAAACGCAGCAGTAGAAGTTGCTCATGGAAAAATCCTCAAAGGCAACAAAAATAATCTTATTTCAACGATTTCATGAAACGACCGAAGAATTTTCGTTTAGAATTAATTAAATTTCTTCTGGGAAAAAAAGAAAAAAATTAGCAACAAAAGAAGCCCCCGCACACTTAAATGAAAGAAAAAAAAAAATCAAAAAAGTAAAACAGGCGGAACAGTCTCAGGAACTTCCTCGAAGTGTAGTCCCTAGTCCCCACACATTAATTACTCTAAGGCGAGTAAATTGTGGGGCCGAACCCAAGGAGCTCCTTTCCAGAGTACCTAGGTATATCGTACATTTGTCTGGGCCATTTAACCTGCAAAATCTGCATAGAATCGTTTGCTGCCGCTATATAAGTGTATATTCTATTTTTTTTAGACTGGTCAGGAATATCTTGATGCCACTTTAATTGCTCTACGGCTGTGAAATCGCACCCAAAACCAAGCTCCAACTTCGGTCGAAACCTGGCAATATAAAGGCACTTTCAGAAGAGTTCCGAAAACCAAGTAAATGACGAGAGCTTGGGTAGTTTCACGGTTGGTTCTGGTAATCGAAGAGGCGTCCAACGAGGGGAGGAGCACGGCAGGGCAATAAATCTCAAATATTCACCTCCACGCTACCTGTGGTTGGCGTCACCTTTCCCCGGTTGATTCGATCAAAATAAAACCTAAAAGGCGGCGTAGACGGCTTTTTCTAGGAAACTCCTCTACAATGTGTGCTACGCCTCTACGGAGTCCACCTGGCCAGTGTGTTATAGCCCTTAATATACGTGAGGGGTGCGAATTCTTCAAAAAGGGCTCCGGCAGTCTTGTACACGCAATAATTAAAAATCGCATTAAATTAATTGCCCTCAAGGAGTTCTAATGCGCGATGTGGCCACACCACCGTCGCGATACAGTAAAATGGGGCTGTGCCTGTGGCGCGTTGCCACCAGCGAATAAACAAACCCGGGTAAAGTAAAGCAGACCGTAAATAAAAAACATAGAGCCGTAGAGGTAAAAAAATTATTGAGTAGATGAAATCATGGCTAAGTCATTCCGGCTAGCTCGCGTTTGCATGCAATTTTTACACAAAGTCGAAGACGACGTGCGAGTTGGTTGTGTTTAGGGTCAATAACCAGCGAATTACACAAAAAGGTAAAGGAACCGCACGGAAAATAGAACGAGAACGATGAAATTAGCGTCCTCAGTTTTGGGAGGACGGGATGAAGTTAGAATCCTGCTCGCAATGAACCACTTAGCCTCCGGGAAATAATAAAATTACATATGCACCTTAATAAGGGTTGCCCCTTTTTCGTAAAGGACAAAAACATGGCAGAAACATTTTATATATTATATTGGATCATCTTATAATTAATACATAGTTCTGCTTTACTAAATAAACATTGCTTGGTCATATCAGCTGTACAAAAACAAACGATGAGAGGTAAAAATACATTTAATAAGGTGGGTTCTAGTAAATTACACACCCAGAAAAATAAGGTTGCAAAATCAGTCGAAACTACATTGAATAAACAATTTTCAAATATGATTTCGCGCTAATTCCGAAAAATATCAAGTTAACGTTTTATATCTTAACTTTAAAATTAATCAATTCAAAACAATATTTTGAAACATAAGTTCTAAGCGTATTTAAAACAAAAGGTTTTATTTTTGATTTTTGATTATGTGAATTATGGAATTTAATGGAAACAAATCATTTCATAGTAAAATTAACCTTCTAATGCTTTTGATTCAATAGAGTTATTCAAATTTGTATTTGGTTTTTTTAATTAAACCAAATATATTGAAAGAAAGGCCATTATGTACAACTCCTTTCACACTCTAAGTATTTAAATGCCTAAATGTATACAAAAAATTATAGGTACAATTACAATTTAATATGCTCGTGTACTATACTCCTTTTCATATGTATAACCCAACTACATACATATTTTGATTTTTTGCATCTTAATGAATTTATTCTAGGATATCTAGAAGTTGTAAAAGTTGTAGATATGTATATTAACTGCCCTTATTTTTGCTATAATTGTAAGATTATTTGCGGAATAAGTGAGCAATACTAAGCTACAAACAAATGTTAGCACTTTCGCAAACAAAAGTGTAAAAACCACAAAGTGGAGATTCGACGCAGAGCAAAAACAAAACACAGCACAGATGAAATTTGCAGAAAATAACTATATGATTTAGATTGGATGTCTTCAAGAAAGATTTAATATTGCATAATTCTATAATTTAAGATATTTAATTTATTGCACAGTTCTATAATTTAAGGTAATATTTTGTGACGAAAAGAAATGAATTTCAAATGGACCTAACGGGTTTAACACGGTTTTAGCTTATCTGCCTCTAGCAGATAACTTTAAACCAACTTTTAACCAAAATCATATATCAGTGGCGAAAAAATGGGCTGGTAATTGATTTGCAATCATGTTCAATTGATGTCAACCAATAGAAAACACTTGGGGAATATTTGTTAGGCGGGTATGCTGTTAATCATCGATATCAGTCAATTACGGATTTTAAAAAGCAATTACTAAAGAACGGCCGAAACTCGAACCCGAAATATTGAAGAAATTGGTAGAACCAATGAGAAAAAGAATATTTAATTAACAAAAACAAACAGCCACAGAAAATTCAATCGATTTATTAATTTCTTGTTATTTGTAAATTTAGAATAATAAATTAATTAAAAACTTTGTCTGGATTAGGTATAATTATGAAACGAGCAGCAAACCTGTATTTCTGAAAACTGATATGTAAAAGTGATACTTCTCTTCAAATTTGGCTAATAATTTCACCTTTACTTCCACGATACTAAACAATTAAATTCATAACACTTATGTGTTTCTAGACGGACTTAATTTAAAATCATTAGGTAGATTATACAATATATTCGCACATATGTTAAGTATATTTTTTCTCGCATATGACCCACATTACATCAAAGACTTGACGTATATATTGGGTTTCCTCTCACGTAAACTGAAAAAGCCGCCGTTCGATTACCGACAAATACTGAAGCTTTAATTTTTAATCTGCAAACTT
Source organism: Machimus rusticus (assembly GCA_951509405.1). NCBI lineage: Eukaryota > Metazoa > Arthropoda > Insecta > Diptera > Asilidae > Machimus > Machimus rusticus. Next base: position 5,063,582 of record OX608053.1, on the reverse strand, counting down.
TGGCCAGTCATAGATTGTACATAGATGGAGTCTTCCTTTATAAGGTTGTTAGTAACTTGATACCGTGTCCTAGTATTTTGTGTCAAATTTATTTTTATGTATCTTATCGCTCCAATGGACAGAAATATTTGTTCATCCTTTACACAGTAGAACTAAAATAAAAATAAATAAAAATAAATTATGGTTCTTATTTTGAATAACTTCAGCGCAGCTTTGTGGCATATAGCTATTTAATTCATAATAATAGAATAGCCTATATTAAGGTTAACTTTCCCATTTTCTTTTCAGTGTTTCCATTACTTCTGTTTTATTTGAGAACCGCTGAATTGATACTCGCCGTTTAAGGACCCCCAAGAGATTTTTAATAGGATTCAAATCCGGTGATTGTGTCGGCAAATCAAGTATAGCCCATTCTAATTTGCCAGCTTCGATGTGTGTTTCGGGTTATTATCATGCTGAAGGAACCATCGAAGCGTCGTTTCCAATTCGGAATATTATGGTAATATTTGCGTCTCCAAAATATGTTTGTAAATAGAACGCTTAATTATTTCCTTTATTTCAAAAAAAGGATCCACACCGTTCGCCGGAAAACAGGTCCAGAAAAAAAATTAATTTCAAGATATTTTGAGATATGTTAGACTGTATTTATGTTTTATCCACTCAAAAATACACCATTTGTTATATGTAGTAATGTAATTACCACACTTGAAAGGTTAATCTGTATTCTGCCGAGAATCATAACAAAATTCTACTGGAAAGTGAAACGTGTAGCAACTCTAAGTTCTAACCGTGACGCACATAAAACTTAATCGGAGCCACGAAAAAGCCAATCCACTAGACAACTTCGCATTCATCTTTCGGGTCGCTCAGTCGACCCTGGTGCCGCAGCAACAATTTTCGGTATGCCTAATTAATTATTGCGCGGCAACCACCCAAATAATTTAGTTTATTCATGCACACCCCAAACCCTGTGCGAAACGAGCGTGAGGGCGGAGCGCCCTCGGGTGCTGCTGTAAACCAACAAATATTCAACCGTTCGAGTGAAATGTTTGTTGTAAGCCAAGTATGGTTGGTCCCAACCGCAGTGCATATGAGGATTTGAGATTTGTGGCCTTCCCACCTGTCCAACCACCTGTCCTCGATTTGATGTGATGGGGGCTGGGAGGACAGGACGGCAGACGGTTTTTGTGTAGTGCCATACACGAGCACTTTCGGCCTCGAGAGTCCTTCTTGGACTTGAAAATTTTCCTGCTGGTTGGGTGCTTCTCGGTGCGCTCCTCGTCAGGTCGACGAGAGGGTTTGATTTTTTTTTTATATTACTCCGTGGGTTTTTCCTTTCCGGAATGATGACGGAACCACGGGTACTTGTGGCCACTACTATGATTTTTGGCCTGTTTTCCGCTTCATTCAATGACACTGCATATGCGGGTGGATGAAAACGTGACTGCTTTGCTCCAGGCCCCTTGGTTTATGGCCAACGTGGAGCCCGAACCCGCACTATGGTTTGACAGTGAATGGTGACCAGATAGGATACATGTTACATAAACGAACCCTCGCCTGAATAGAGTTATCGCAGTCCTCGGGATTACTTGGGAGGGCCAAGAAGGAGGACCCACTCTAGCCATTTGGAGACGTTTTTTCCCTCCGACAGCCACTGTTCGGCTGCTTCTACTTTCTAGAATCTAGAGGAGGTGGTCTGCGACAAGCCCGCTGTTTTGGGAGAAAAAAAGGTATACAACCCATCGGGCTCACCCGTCACTGGGGAAAGGCGGATAATATGAAAATTGTGGGGCTATTTGTGGGAGGCCATGAGCTTGCCCGCTATAAATAAAGTGAATTTATACATTTCGCAGCGCGCTTCCCTGCTGAGCCACTTTATCAGCCCACGTTCATTCAAATCTTTCCGCGCTCGTTTTCCGTGACCGCTCCACCGCCCGCTCGAATGCTCCATTTGCTTTCTTTTCTAAGGAAATTATTTACGGCGTGCGGCTGATAGTTTTCCTGTTTTTAGATTTTGCTCATAGCAATTCATGGTCCGGTCAACGGGGGACTGTGTTTGGTGACAGGATTATCACTCTATGTCATCAGAACTTGGAATGATCGATCGCTTTTATTTTTGCTTTTTGTTGCCCTTTTCCTTCCGCTTGGGAATTAATTGGATCTTGTTTTGGCTTTACTTATTTGATATGCCTCCGGAAATCAAATGTTTTTTTTAGTAGTTTAGAACAAACTGAAAATTTTATTATATGCCATTCTGAGATAGGTTGTTTTCATGTCATATGTACCTACAGTTGAAAGTACTTCCGTTCAATTTGTTGCATTCTGACAAAAACGGAATTTTAAAAATATGGTTTAACAAAAAACCCATGATGGAAAACTTTCGTACTAAATATATTGTATTTCGTTCAAGGAAAGACAAATTTGCTAATATATAGAACATTTAGGTACCTCCATTTTTCCGACAGCTATGTTCCCGACAAATCTGTTAAAACTCTCTTTTCAAAACACAATATTTGTGTAAAAGGAAAATATTTAGTTAAAAGGCATTTTCTAAAAGGAAAATATTTAATCAATAGACATTTTGTAAAAGGAAAATATTTAGTAAATAGGCATTTTGTAAAAGGAAAATATTTAATCAATAGACATTTTTGTAAAAAGAAATTGGTAGTTGATAGGCATTTTGTAAAAGAAAAATATTTAGTCGAGCATTTGCAGTCGGGCAAATGGATAGTTACCATTGGTATATTGCATCTATAAAAAAATGAAAAAATTAATGTTTTTTATTGATTATTATTGGAAAAGGTTTCATGAATGTCTCAACAATATTGAATTGATCCCGCTAATAGTAAAGATACAATAAGGTATGCAAATCGTTTCTATGGTTTTGGTTTGCTGTTCAACGTTTGTTAACAAATAAGCGAGGCATGTCGCGTCAAATTTTCACAATGGTAATTTCAATGCCCTAAATTTGAACTATAATTTATTTGTTTATTTATCATAATCATTATAATCCCTGCATTATAGTCAACTGCAGTACCTATATAATAATAAGTAAAGCAAATTGAAGCATATTCTTAATAAATTTACTATTTTTAATTAAAAGTTTGCTATGACTACAATAAATATATGTTGTTTTCTATAATACAGAAGTAACTTATATTAACAAATTTTATTTAATTTGTGTTATCAGAACTTAACAACGAAACAGTCGATTTTGTCTATTAAACCTCAAAAAATCTGCCTAAACTACGCGAACAAGTTTCATCAAACACTTTTGTATGAGAAATGCCCATCCCCCCACTGAGAGATGAGGACTTTGGGTTATATAGTTCTGGGAAACATTTGTAACCAAAAGCAAAAATGCTTTCTGTATGACAATGTACATAAATTGTCTGACTTGCATGCACAAGTTTTTCAATATATGTATCTTTAATAACTTATAAAAAAGTGTTTATCAATTTGTAAGGTACTTTTGAATACCATAACTCCAACATTTAACAAAGTTTTATATTTTTATCTGTTTGCAGCATACCTACTTTTTTCTGCTTAAATCACTTTGAAATAAATTGGATGTCATTTTAATTATAAGCACTGGAAGGAATTTAAACTTAAAATAGGTTGTATAAAAAAGCATGGAATTTATAAGTCCCCAGTCTTTTCAATAAAAGGACAAATTATGAACACCGATTCTCATTATTCAGTGCATTGTAGCAAAAAACTACATCTACAGAATGTTATTGCATGAAAGTTTGCGGTTGTAATTGAATTTCAAACTTTCGTGTCCATAAGCAAAACGAAGTATTACATAAATAATATTTTAATGTTTTCATAGTTAGGAACTTTTTCGAATGTTTTGTTTTACGAGTGATATTTTTACTTCGCACAAGCAAATAACAACCGTCGTTTCTCAGTACCTACGAAAAAGAGGAAATCATTTTCTTCTTTCGGGTTCATTTAAAATAAGAAAAGTTTCAAAGCGCGTTTCAGTATCACCAGCCAGAATAAAGGTCAATTGGGAGTTGGAAAAGCAGCATTATTATTTAGTCATTAGAAAAAATCGGGCAGAAATATTTTATAAGATTCAACTTATGCCCTCCAGGATATCCACAAAGGTTATTTCCTTCTTTTAATGACAAAAGCAGCTATAAGATGAATGTTCCTAAGCAAAGGGGCAAATCTAATTTTCCTTCAAAGGTTCGAGCCAAGTTTTCATTTTTCTCGCTCTAACTCAAGACGATCGCAGATTTTTTTTTAAATTCCTTGTATAATTTGAGTTTTCCGTGAAGTTGTTAAAACTTTTCCGAGAGCTCAAGCATGCTCTTTAAAATTCCTGCACGTCAATTAGTAAAATCATTTGAGCGGTGATATGCGTAAATGTCTGAGTGAAATATTTTAGTGGCGAGAATTCGCTAATTTCAGACATCTATGTGTATAGAGAACAAGTTTTTTTCAGTTTAATTGGTTGGCGCGTTAACGAGGAACGTCTAAAATTACATAATTTAGGTAATGTCAACTTACTCTGGTGCAGATGTTGTAAAATCCTCATTTTAGAGTGGGAGGATCTCTGCACTCGTACAGAATTTTTTACACTGTACATAAATGAAAGTCGAAAATGCATAAAACAACATAAAATATATGCAAAGGTATAGGAAAGATGTACAGAGCATGTCGTAATTTTGTTTTAGTTAAGGAATTTTCGAGGTGGAAGACAGGCAATATAGTGCATGACGAACGGCCTTTGCCTTCCTTAATTTCATGGAACAGATTTGAGCGCATCCATCTTCATACGTAACGAAGCCAGCAAATGTACATCATACACTCGGTCTCTCATCTCACGCTCCCTGGACTTGGCAGTTAATTACTTTCGCAAGAGGGCGGCAATGGGGCCAAGGAGCTCGGGGCCTCGGGCTCCGTCAAATCATCAAACATACCCATCCGAACTATTTCTGTTGACTCGCCACTCATTCATAATATTATCGTCTTTGCGGGGTTTGCTTATATCACGAAACTTCATTATATTGTTGCCGAAATTTTCCGTTCCTAACATTTAGCAGACACTGACGATAAAGTTTGAGAGGCGAATTTCGCTTTTTCTTTAACTTTCCTTTTTGCTGTAAAAAGTGTTATAATTCCTCCTTGGTATAATTCTTTGCAAAAGCTTAATGCCTTTAATGTTCATTTTTTATGGAAACAATGAAATTAAGCAGGAGGGATATTTAAGATTTTGCATTTTTATAGGTAATTTCTTTAGAACGGAAATGGATTGTGAACCTAAACAGAACGTAAAATTAAAAAAGGGTATCTTTTTTTTGTAAATTACGTTTGTTACTCAAGGTCTACAGAGTATAGACGAAATAATAGCTTATTAACCAAATAAGATATTTCATGACTTATTATATCGGAAAATCTTTTATATAAAAAAACTGCATTAAAATAAAATCTGCCAGCGTTTGACATTAATGCAGTAATGAAGAAGAAGGATTTTCTTTAAATTTTGAAGACCAATTTACCCGAATTTTGTGAACACATATGCTTAGGTATACGGAAGATGAGAATCATCCTGTCTCATCCCAATCACACCGCCAAAATCGTTAAAGAATGGCGTCAGAAAAACCTTTTTATTACTTAATGCGATGCCCTGCACAAAGTCCAGGTCTTAATCCAATTAAAAATGTGTGGACAATTGTAAAAGACGGCTTCTACAGTCCGAAAATCCTTCTACAAATTTAAACGAGCTTTGGAAATGGGTTCAAACGGACAAAAAACCCCGGAAAAAATTAGTAGGCGAGTAAAAAGGTTCATAAAAAAATAAAGAAATCTGAAAAAATATTAAAACAATACTTAGAAATATGAAAATATCGAAATGTGCAAAAGTGGCTACAAGAACTGAATTGATGTTGTTATTTTTTTTTACAATAGTATATTGTGCAACAAGGGCGTAAAGTAGCCGTTTGCGCACGCTGGCAGCAGTACACGCACGAGCGAAGCGAGTGTGTTTAGCTGCCAGCGTAAGCAATCGGCTACGCCCCGCCCGAATTGCACATTTTATTTTTCCCCACTAGTGAGGGAAATGTGCCACTAAAACGCACGCCTTTCCGGTTGGACAGTGGCTTATTATCCACTCGTGCTTTATATTGTGCAACAAGGACGGTGCGTAGCCGATTGCGCACGCTGGCAGCAATAAACGCACGAGCGAAGCGAGTTTGTTTAACTGCCAGCGTGCGCAATCGGCTACGCACCGCCCGAGTTGCACAATAAAGCACTAGTGGATAATAAGCCACTTTACAACCGGAAAGGCGTGCGTTTTAGTGGCACTTTTCCCTCACGCGTGTGGAAAAAATATATTATTAAACCAAGAGCCGTGTATAATTTTCTTATCTTAACAAACAAAATGATTTTGAATATTTGGTATTCAGTTTTGTTCGCCACTGTTAATTTTATCTTGAAAATGTTTAAGTGGACATTTTTATATACTTTCAGAAAAAAAACCATTTATTCAAAATAGAAGTTTTGAAAATGTTCAAAGATATGAACTCCTTTAAAGAAATTGTTTTGCTTTTTTTTTTGAAAGATTTCTCCGAACCACTCATACATACCATGCATGTATAGGAACTGGACCGCTAACTCACGTCTGAAAAACAAGACCATTTTAACCCTAGGCCCAAACATTTTAGGCAAATCATGACAATTAAAATGTTCAAAAATCCTACACCAATTATGTTTAAACAGAATTAAATAACAAATAATTAAATTATCACGAACTGAGTTCGCCCAATTTTTAGTTTTTTTTTTTTTTTATAAAAATGTTCCGCATACTATTCAACTAGACATAAAAATTATTGCTACTACCTTTGTCTAACCTGCATATTTCAAGTATCCATATTCAGTTATTTATCATCCTGATTCGGCAACTATATCCAAATTAGATAATATGTATTATATTATATTATAAGAGCTTAGAATTTTAAATAGTATAGGTTAAAATAGGTTTAAATAGGGAGTTGTTTCCAACATGAATTATCATTGAAATTAATAATTACACGGTTATCTTGTATAATTAAAAAATGTTTATTATGTTTAAGTCTTTTGTGTTTAAGTAAACAGCTCGTACTTTTTTTTTGTATTTTATTTTATTTTTTTATGCATGATTCATATTTTGGTTATTTTACATGCAAACTTTATAAATTTTTAACTAAGTCTTAACGAATGTTTTCATAAGCATGCTAAAATCATCAGTGGTTTTAGAGGAATTGTAAAATATAGGTACTAAAAACAAAATGGCATAACGAATTTATCGTTTGAAGCTGAAGCTTTTATGGCAATTATGAGTTCAATGGAACGTTTTAATTTCCGCTTTTTGTTTTTTTGTTTTTTGTACAATTAATGAAACACTTTTGGTTCGCTGTTACCCCCAATTAAAAAACGACTTCCATGTGAAATTTGTCAAAACGTCATATCATCCAATTTACAAATTAAGAGTCGACCGTGCCGCCGAATACTCAAGCGGCACTTAATTACACATGACTTCTCAAAGGATGACATGCATTAAGGAAGTCCCGCCATTTTTGAATGGATTGTCTTATAGAAAAAAAAGAGTAAGCAATCGTCGAGACGACATGCATAGTACTTACCATCGTCACAACATCCAGAGGGAGCAGAACATAGTAGGCACATTACTTGCCCTTTCGAAAGCTGCACCAACCCCCTGAGCAGGTGTATGGCCCTTCAAGGCCTTGCAAAACAACTTTGATACGTGCGGAAATAATTAGAAGAGTGCTGCACCCTCAACAACAATTCATCAAGTCGCAGCAGCACGAAAAGGAATTTCTCAACTTTTTATCATATATGCATTTTCACATAGGAATTGCTGCTTTATATGGCGCAAAATTGCCTACCTTTCAGGTCAGACGGAAAGTTTCGCGGCGCGACGTCAGCTCAATCATGCCAAAAAGACAGCAACAGCACTTGAGACACCCCCAGACGATGACGGGAACCGTGGCTGGGATCCACCAAAGGCCCTTGGCAGCCAGTAGTCAGTACCTTCGGAGTACCCTCGCCAACCTCACGAAAGGTATGAAAAAGTTTCCACTTACTGGAGTACACCTGCCAAGTAGTATTGTTCGTCCGTGATGGAGGAGACCGTGAGCACGTTTTTCAGGCCCCGCTGTCGGGTCGTTAACTCAATCAGCAGTGACAGTCCCAACAATACAAGGGGGTGGGTTCACATCGTCGTCACCTATCGTGAGGTTCTCAACTTTTCTATTGTTCGAAGTGACCTTTCCAACCCCACATTACCGTCAAACTCCTGAACACACAACCAGGACGAATATATGTGACCACTTTCATACCATCAATGGTTGCGCGCACCCTCTATCCGCAGAAGGGCTGACCAATGTTCGTTTTCATTAGCCCATTAATTAGCTGGGCTTTACGAGGCTTCTTATCTCAATGAGTAAATTTTATGTGCACGAAATTATTGCCTTTTTCCCTGTTGAGAGAGCGTCCACCTCCCCTAAAAACACCTTCCTCAGCATTTTTCCACGCATTCATCGGCCACACAAACCCCACTCTTTTCTTCATAATTCTAAAAGTTATGGCCGCTACTAAGGTAATGTACAGCCAAATGAGGTTAAGTGTAAGTAATAACACTCCGGAGCATTGGCGTCGGGTGCCAGGTAGGTACCTATATAATATATCTAGTTTTAAAATTAATTAGCAATTGTCAGACAAACGCCAGTCACAAACGCAATTTTTACGTCTTTGCGGCACCGTGGGCATGAAAGTGCCACTTCTGCACGAGTAATTATATTTTGAGTGGGACAACAACCGCAGCGTGCGAACATCGATTCATATAAGTACGACCAAAACCAGTATGAATAGAGGTGGACAATACCTCCTAACACGAAAGAAAATATATTAAGATCTTAAGTACTTTGCTATGCTGGCGTAAAAACGCCAGGGAAAGTTTGTTTTTAAGAAAAATATTAAGAACATAAAACCTTGAAGTCCTACTAAAATTTTTGGATATACGATATAGATCTAAATACATATATCCAAAACTAGTTTTGATACTACGGTACATTATATTGGAACCACCCCAAAAAAATACCTTCAATAATAACATTCATTGAAATTCTTTCATTTAGAAAACTTGTATTCGTCATATTGCATCTGTCATCTTGAATTTTCAAACTTTTTTAGAAGATTCGAAATTAGTACCCCGAAGTATGTAGGTACCTGTGTATAATTTCAATTTTCAAATTTTGATACTATAGATGCGAAATTAGTGGCATCAACATACCATCAGTACCTACTGGCGTGTTTCATATCCATTCCTATTGTATAACAATCTAAAAATAAAAATTGATTATACCATATTAAAATAGAGGATTAACTAATCGCTATTTGGTAAATTTTCCATAAAATCTTCTACAGTTTGAAAGCGGCTTTGCAATCAGCATCCCCAAAACCCTCAAATCTCAAATTTTATGGTAATACCATGAAATTTAAAATTGTTTGTTGCCATTTTGTAACCAAGGTTTAAGGCTTGATTGAGGAAAAAACATCCAAACAAACAGACTATGTATTATCACTATCATGCATGGGGACAGAAAACGATTTTGTATTAGCTGGTGTTTGTAAAATTTTGTGGTTGTTACAATGTAAGAAGTTTATTATTAAATTATAGTTATTCAAACTTCACAAACTCGTGTTCATGTCGAATGAATGAGAAATGCAAAGTGCGAATATCCATAATGAGTTGAAAATTGAATTATTGACAAATATAAATTAGGGTGAAATTATTTCCATGGGTCGCATATGGTGTTGAAAACAGTATACTCTGGTCAGACTATAAATGAAATTCTGACGTTAGTGCGTATTCTTAATTTCAAAAAGATCGTACATCAGTTTGGAATTTTTTAAAAAAATTCAGCCGAATATTCCATTAAACATAGATTTCGACATAAAACTTTAATTTCAAAGCAATATAATACATAATTGTGAAATTGAATACCTACGCTCGAAATAAGAGTTATAGAATACGACAGTAAAAACCCAAGTATTGATACTATACGCTTATATTAGCTTTCTTACCTAGTTTGTACTAGTTGTGTATCGCAGTTATAAATGAGACTTCTTTGTGTTCTATTAAAAAAGTGTTAAACTGTTACGAAAAAACTTTTATGTATTGTTTTTTTTTAAATCAGAAATAACTGCTAAAAAATACTTATCTTTTCTGTCTGATATAATACATACGTTATTATAAATGCATATGCGGAGTGTCTTTTCAAAAGAGGATATTTACATGTAATCACTTTTTACAGTAAACGCACACACAGGGTCTACAGGGTCACAGGGTCTACAGAAAAGTATTACAGTATATGTCCTCTTTTGAAACGTACACACTGTTGTCGATCCAATTAACTGGGAATTTATAATTTTTTTTCAGATTAAGTTTACGAGATTGTGTATTTTAGCATAGGGAACAAGATCCCAAAGTCAGTTGAAAAAAAATACAAGTCTAAATATCCCCTTTTGTGAAGACACTCCCCATATACCTAATATCATTCTATTATATTACATAATACTTAGAAACCATTTGCACAAAATCGCTAGGTAGAAAACAACTTTCCTTTATTGTTATCGCATTAAATATGCAAATCTTATTAAAGTAATACCCACGTGAACTCACTTATTTTTCTCAGCTCTTTTTCCAAGCCAAATACTACTTTCTCCGATTAAGTATATGAATACCAGTTCCAAGAAAGTTACTTTTCTTCAATTTCCTTGATGATTTTCACCGTAAGCGCATTCAGCTAGGCTAAAATTATCGTAGCTGGACAATATTGCTAAAAGGAACCTTGTCGACCTCCATAATTTTGTTCGAGTTCCATTTTGGCTATTAATAATTTTCCATATACTTTTCGTGTGCAGTCAAATACGTCAAATTTCCCCGAAGAAATTACATTCAGGATGTGGCTGTTTACGAGCTCATGCATAAATAAATAAAAATTCGCCGTGGATGCCTCTCAAATATTTATAATGAAACAAACAACAAACAGAGCTAGTGAAAAGATCAAGACTGATGGCATCGAATGGCCCCAGGAGGCGGCAGGAGGACCCGCCCAGGAACGGGGGAACGCGAGAAAAGAACACTTTTGGGATATGCTCGCGACGTCCTTTACTACGATAATGACATTCTTGAGGGCAAGGGATTACCATCTGGGTGGAGGGAAATATGTCAGAACTGTTCAACATGCCCAAAACGTTTTGCATAAGTCTAGAGAATCTTAAGCGCATAGCCCGCAAGATTTGTTGGAATTTTTGAATTCATGTTGCTTCTTTCGCCCAGTAAGCGCACCACGATATCCCGGGATATGCTCCGGAAGAGGAGACCCAACTATTGCTAGAAGTTTCCTTCTGTGCATGGGTTCTAGCAAGTCATCCGTTGATTAAGATAAACGACGAGAATATCTGCTATGAGCAAATTTTGTAGCTCTAACCATTTCTGAGGGAAAATATCTTTTAGACACGGGCTTATAATCACAAAAAAAATATATATATAATAAAACCCTTTTTTCCGGTTTAAATTTCCTGGGCAAAATTCTGGATGTAAAGTAAAGCAGGTGATCCAAAAGGATGCATATACTGCTTCCACGTCAAATGTCACAGTCGGATTCATTACCTGTAATCAAAAATTCCGAAGGGACAAAGGCGAAGTCAGAAAGATAAAAGGCCGGTTCTGTCGAACAAACAAAGGACCAACTGAAGAGCATTCAGTAAAAGATATGCGATAGGTACAAAATGTATCCGTGAAAAGACGACACACCGGCGCCAAGGGTACTTCTGATAGATTCAAAAGAGTTACCGCGCCCTCCCCAATGCAGGAGGAGCAGCATTGACCTTTTTAAGTAGCACATCCTAACGAGCTGCTATTGCCCTTTTGACATCGCTCGGCCTACATTTAATCTTTACATTCGGAACGTGCCCGGGCAGGTGTGGGTGGATCCCAGTACCCAGTGATCCCTGCTTATCCTTCCTGTGATGTATGTGACATTATTCGGGTCACTGTGATATCCTCCGTCAGTCACCCAGCCGTCCGACACACATATATTATATAATGTGTATGTCCCCGAAACGAAGGGTCTGAATCCGAGTTTTACCAGTAGTCACATACTTGTTTACCTGCAAGGAAAACTTTTCGGGTGACTGAGTCTGGATGAATGTCGAAAATGCGAAAGGAAAAGGACTCTGGCCTCAAACCCTCAGACGCGCCAGCCGCCAGCATCTTATTCATGTCCGGCTTTATCAAGTTACCACCTACTTATTAGGTATGTATAGCCGGGGCACATAATGAAGTGGTATGAATGAAGGGTACACCCGGCACATTTATCTCCCGGAGTCCCTCGAACTGGCAATCGGTGGGGCTCCAGGGGGAAAAAATGTTCCGGGAATGTGCCCAGATTGCTTGGATAGGGGTAATCGCCTGTCCGAATAATTCAAAAACATCTAGAGATTGATAAATACCAAAGTCTGCATAAAGGGCAACTCTGTGCTATAAACAAGTTCCGATTCTTAAGGTATGAAGCCTAAATGCGCATATTTAAATCATTCACGTGGGAGATACAATAAATAAACGGGCCAAAATCAAGTATATTATATATACTTTAACGATTTATTTCATTAAGAAATTTTTATTTAGTATACTATATTGAAACTTTGCAGAGTGCTTAGTACAACCATATGGTATAAAAAGACTGGCTAAGTGCAAGTCGGACTCGCGCAGCGAGGGTTCCATATAAAAATTAGGGCGTGTTGTTAAATTCAGAATCTTTAAGATTCTTCAAGACAAAGTGTTGCTATATTCAGATTTTCTGAAATATCAAGTGTTGCTAAATTCAGACTTCTTTAAAGAACATTCAGATAGAATCAAACGCACTTGAACCGTCTGGATGTCAAAGACAACTGTCAGTGCCAATTGTCAGTGAGATATATTTGTTATAACGTTCCAAATAGTAGTTCCTGAATTTCTTTCACATTTGAATCGTCAAATATTAATGTTTGAAACAATTCAGACAGCTAGTTGACGTAAGAAAAAATCTGAATTTAACAACATGCAATTATTCTTTTTGTGATGTATGTAACTACAAATTTACGGTTTTCGTATTTTTCCCTTTACTTATGCTAGAAGATGTTGCTTCTTGCGAAATTTCATGATTCTAGGTCAACGGGAAGTACCCTATAGGTTTTGATTCCCTTTGAATGTCAAAATATGCGGCATAAACTGCCGTATCTTTTGATTGCGTTGACTTAGAAGTTTGTTTTTTTCACAACTCCAAAACTCCAAGGGATTGCAGACCTGAGTGTTTGATGTTAATTTCAATTTGATACCTCTACGTGTTCCTGAGCAAAAGCGTCTTGACAAAAAGACAGACGGACAGGCAGACGGACAACGAAGTGATCCTAAAAGGAGCGTTCCGTTTTTCCTTTGAAGTACGGAACCCTAAACATGTTTTTGTTTTATTTTTCAATTTAAAATTGCTAATTCACGAGACCTAAACTAAATTTGTATCTAACCTTTAACCTCGTCTTTTCAAAATTTTTCCTCTCGATTTTGCCCGCACTGAAATTTTCTTCAGTAAAAACTGAAATAGTTGAAACAATTACAATGTACATATATGACACAATTTTTGTAACATTAATGATGTTTGTTTTGAATTACATATTTGACGGTAAAAATACCTAATCCTTAGCTGGAACACCTCTAGCCATGAAAGCGCTTGGTGGTAAGCCAGCTAACGATTTTTTTTATAAAAAAAAAAGAAATTACGATATCTTTGTCATGTTTTACTAATATACATACATAGATAAAAATAAATGATATTTAAGAAATATCCAATATTGAAATACGAAAAAGAAATTTAAAAATCGTAACAACTTATGGTACTCCAGTGGGAATTAAGAGGCTGGGTCAATCTGACCCCTAGGTGCCAGCTAAAGCCCGGTTTGCTATTGCCAAGAAATATCTTTGCCCAAAAAAAAACGCTCAAGGAAAAGATTTTCTTTTTGAGTTGTTTTCTTGGCAGCAGCATACTAGGCTTTAAAAATTAAGTTACGATATTAAAAGTATTTTCATATAACCTAAATCTTAATACGAAAAAAAGGTTTTTTTTTTAACCATTAAATTCACTTTGTTGTATAACTACACACCAAGTCCAAGATGGAAAGTAAGGGTAGTAAAGAGAAGTAGGAGTAAATTCAACACTTTACAATAGTTAGGAGCGAGGGACTATTATATCTCTTTTTGTGCTACATATTACCGCAAATTTTCTTTTTGCCACTTTCATTTTATAACTTATTAATTTATCAAATTCAAAAGAAATAAACAAGATTGAAGGAAAACATCTAAAACTAAAAGTTAATTTATTCAAAACTTATAGATAATAGGTACGTGCTATAAAAAAATAATACATATGTTTGCATATACATGTACCAAAATAGTAGTAGTAAGAGTTAAAGTCAGGAAGAGTTTGATGCTCATGGCAGGAGCTAACAAGAAATAAATTAGGTGAAACAGAAAAATTATGAAATCTTCTAAAAGGAAAATAAGTCTTAAATTTCGACTCAAGATCTGCCATTCTAATGTTTTTGACAGGATTACATGGCGGGGTTGAGTGGGACATTATCATAACAAAAATGTACATAACATTTTTATGGCGGGAAGGTACTTTAGTAACATAATACAGCATTTGCATATTTGCAAATTATTGTAGCTTGCAACAAATGTAATAGCTGGTTAGTCCACAAATAGAAAAAAGAAATTATGTATTCGAACAATAAAAAAATGAAGAAAATGCGATTTGCCATTATAGCATCTAATTTTATTTTATCTGTATTTTGTTTTAAACATTATATAAAAATATGCATGCGTAATATTTTCTGTCAAGCACAACACAAGTATTTTTAGTATTGTATATTAATTTATTGATACCATAACTACTTTTTTGAAGTGAATTTTACAAATTTAGAAGTTCCATAAAAAAAAAACGTTTTATCAATTGTTATATGAATGAACTGAAATTGTTTTAGTGATATGTTTCATTCAGTTATCCCATTTTCTGTAACTTCAAATTTAGACGAAATTTTGTGTTTGGAAAAGTCACTTCCCGTTGTCCTAAAAAACTGAAGTTTGGAATAGACTGGAATGGAGGTAGAGACATAACGAAATAACCCTACATCTATAATAATTTTTTAAGCAACTTCCAAAACAATTATTTTTAACCGACTTTAAAAAAAGTAGATCCTAATTCGATAATGTAGGAGCTGAAAACCCGATTTTATCATACTCTGTTAATTAGTAAATGACCTGTTAAAACTCTTTAACGGTCCGTTAAGGCTAACGCGTGTTTAACCACGTGCTAATGGACGATTAAATATACGTTTGTCAGGCATTAAATTTAATTGCCGATCACAGCTTTCGTTAGCCTCTTAACGGCCTGTTTATTGTTGTCTAAACTAAAAATGGCGGCTGCATATAATTTTATTTTCGGAAATGAAAATGTTTTGGAAACTTGAGAGAACTTAGCTAATACAGTACGGCGGCATATGTACATACTTCGAAGAATATGAGTTATGAATGATGATGTGGATTTGAGGACAAGCTTTCGATTATCGGAAGAGTCTACATTGGATGTATTGAACTGAATTGAAGACAAAATTGATATCCATTAAACTGGTAAGAAAAATATAATATAAAATAATAAAACAATTTTATTAAGTACCTAATGAGTCACATGGATTTACTGTCTGTTAATGAGTTAACGAGCAATAAACTATTCACTTGATATTTGATTTAAGTAGTAACGACTCGTTAATTTTCCTTTGTGGAATGTCAGAAACCTTAACGTCTTTTTTTTTTTTTATTTAAACTTGTTGATTTTTATTTATGAATTAGACCATAAGTCTCTAGCATAAGGTACAATCGATTCTTAGTAACTAAATAGTTGCTAACACCCTTGCCCGTGCTGCGGTGTTATGGTTGAGACGCTGCATCTTTGCTGATTAGACCTTGCCGTTGTTGATGGTGCTGATGGCGGTATTCAGGTACTTCTTGTTCATGGAGCGCCGATAATCCTTGTAGAGCTGGTATGCAAAGTTGAATGACCTTAACGTCTATGTTAATTTTAACAGACGATTTTATAATGTCCGATTAGAAATATTTTGGTCAAATAGAAAAACCGTCAACTACATACATATATAAAGAATTTCAGTTTTGGCAAATACGCATCTAATTACCGTAAACCTTGAACCAGATAAATTTTTTAGGATTACATTTTTTACGCAAAGTAGATAAAAATTCAGGCAACTCGATTTAATGTTCACGAAACAAAATAAATTTTGATATGGGTTAACTATTCTTATCAATTCAATCCAAAATTTTCTAGCAAACCTGGGAGCCGGGTCCGTTGTGAAAAAACACAGCTAATTAATTGAAGTGTTCTGTTATATAGACATAACGTATTGTATGATAGAACTTTACATTACTTTAACGAAAATGGGTGTAAGTTCTCAATTGTAAATTTATCTTGTTGGATATATTTGTTAAGTCGTGTGTAGTTTAACTCTTTATATCAAGTAATAATACCTACATGCTGGTGTTCAGAAGACTGTCCCGGTATATTTGTAGAACCGATGGGAGTTCTTGCAATTTGTCCCCTATTTTCACAATTATTCAAAATCGCTTAAACAAATCTGCTCCGTTCTCGGCGAGTTAACCTCTAGACGAAAATTGCATAAAATTCCCATAAAATTCAGCCTTTTCCACCACCCGTAACTCTTTTTCCGCACGAATATGAACAATGTCTCCTTTCGGCCCTCTACCAGTTGTCGGTTTCCTTCCGCTACCATCCTTCCATCTGTTCAGTAGCTAGTTTCTTTAAAACCGTGGATTGTGCATGTAGCACGCTCCTTAAAACCTGTGTTTGCATATGTGCTCAGCACCCCAGCCCTTCGCCCCTCCCTTTATAGGAGTACAATAGAAATTTTTTGGAAAGTCATTTGAAGCAACCGCAGGACATGAAAGCTTTCTTTAAGTGTGCTCTAAATGAAAGTGCGGTGAGCGGAGAGGGGCAAAGTAGGGTTACGGGTAGCAGACCTGCGGGTCCCCGCCCCGCCGCCACCGCTGCTTTGTGAACGGAACCCAGAGAACGTCGTCGTCGTCTGAAAGCATATCTAAAATGTCACCCCGGTCTGCACCAGCAGAGCACCCGTCCGCGGGACCACCCTGTATCCTTTCGTGCCCTTCCTGTTCGTGCTAAGCACAATGCATTAATTCAATTGCCTTATAATTAAATTCAAATCGAATTCATGCGATTTTTATTTCATCAGTTTGAGTACGTGACACACTCCCTGTAGCAGTGTTTCACCCTGTAAAACTGAGCAACACGGGGATTTTGGCGGACGGCCGATCCGTGTGTAGGAGGCAGCGGAACTTTCGCAACGTGCCCTTCGGGAGAATATTTATTTTTCGCTGCTTTTACGCTTGGCACTCGTGCATAGGGTGGTTCAGAAATAATCAGCCCACCCGATTACCCCTTTTGGAATTTATGGCACATTCCTTTAGAAAAAAAAACGATAATGGGCCAATATTGCTTCCCTCCCTGCTTTGCTTGCGACAACGTTTGTTCAAGTTCTTTTCTGTTTGGATAAATCGTTGGCACTGGCATCTCTAAAGTGCTTGCTTATTCTGGTCCCGCTGTTTTGTCAGCGATAGCGAACACGGGGCTTCGAGAGGTGTAGGTAATGCACAGATTAATTACACTTTAATGTAATTGGATTTCGTAAGGACAATTGACTGGTACGCACTTTCAATGTACTTAGTGGTGAGTAAGTACATTGCTGTTGAATTATTGATGGTATAATAAGCCTTAAGTAGACCACATGCTTGTTTTGCCCAATATAATAATTAAATATATCCGAAATCTCGTGATTCATTCTTAAATTTATGATTTATTGAAAACTCTTATTTACAGGTATGCAAAGTCTTTTTTATTTTTTATTTACAAAGTGTGACGCGTCTCACCCTATTCAGACAACTTCAGGAAATCAACCGATTACTCTCGGTTATAAAGTTTATAGGTTTTAATAATGGACAATTGTATCAGTATCAAAACAACATGTTGAAAAGCCGTATAAGCATTGAGTTTGAAATTTGAAAAAGAACTACGAGCTCCTGAGCAAAAGGATCTTGACATACAGATGGACCAAACTCTAAACATTTAGCTTTAATGTTACGGCGAATTTTTTAATTCAATTTATAATTAAAGTATGATCTATTTAAAAATTAAATTACAAACTCTGTAATCCTGTAATGAAAACCTCAAGGTAGTGGAGTTAGGGGACTTAAAATTTTGAGTTAATGAAAAATATAATTGGAAATTGAATACTTTTATCAAAGGATTTCATAATTTTATTCATTGTATTTGTTAAATAAATCATGGTTTACCAATTGCAACAACAAATTATTATTGATTTTATTTATGGAAATTAAAAATGGTAGAAATAATATGGAACTTAATTTGATGATCTCAAATTAGTATACATATACTCGTACATTTATAATACGAAAGATTGTGCTTACAATATAAAATATTAAAATTTATGTATTCTGTTGAAACTGTGTCTAAGGTATCCTCACAGATTTTAATGAAATTTCACTTTCTCAAAGTGACTTATTTAAAAGATTTTATTTAACTTGGGTTGTACAGGTTACATTTTGCATCACTAAATACTTATACATCTATATTACCAAAAGTTATGAAACTTTGCACGAATGTTTAACTTCGATGACAATACAATGTGGTGACATTTGGAGGTGGATTCCACCCTCGTATACACTGCTATGCATCCATGCTATAAAAGCGTTTCCTTAAAATAGTTTTTTTTTTTTATAAATATAGGTATACTTATTGTATATTTGAACAAAAAGGTTTGAATAATTTTCAATTTTCGATAAATCGAAAATCATATTTTCTTTTAAATTCGTTTGTTATGAGGATCATTCCCGGAAATATAATAAAATGATAGAACTGTTCAGACAGAGAAAGCTTAATAAAAGATTAATATAAAAAATTATTCTATTTTTAAAATGTAAGACACGTAGGTAGGTACCACACGTATTTGTCTAAGTACGTATGTTTCACAATTTAGATTCTAAATGGAAATATATTTATAAGGCAGTTAGTACAGGCCTTGCATGATGAAAATCTGCTCTTCAAATATTCTTACTTAGTTGTACTTGAGCTGAATAAGTGCTCACAGCAGGTATACGATCGTGATAATAAAGTGTAACGTTGAAGCCAAATAAAAGCCCTCAGAAAATTTAAATGTTTCACAAAGTATACCACAAAACATGGGGCCTAAGGGAGCTTATCTGATTCTGCGGACCCCCCAGCGCAATCTACCATATAAGGTTTTAGCCCCAGAGACTTTAGAGCTCTCACGAGCCGTCCTAGACGAATCGTACACTGTAAGAGGAATATTTTCAAATTCACGGAAGCCAATGTACCATACATTCGGGATAATTTCCATGTTGAAAACGGCAATGAGCAGCCAGTAAGGCAAATTGCCGCTCGCTGCGATAAAGGTGTGCAATTTAGGCCTCGGCACGAAAGTGAGGAAACAAGTTCCATTACTTAATATAAACCCAATAAAGATAAAAATAAGAAGGGCCCATGGTGGTGGGATGGAACAAAACCGTGTAAATGCCCATGTTTTGAACGGTTGGTATAAGGGGTGCACAGGGTGGGTGCGAAATTGAATTCGATGCCTCAAGGTGAATCCCAACAAGGAAAAAAATCATTTTTGTTAAGTGAAATGAAATTGCGAATACTTGCGAGTATGTGAGGGGGCGGCGCGGGCGGCTCAAACTAAGTGACAAAAACGACACGTTGAGGCAGGGACACCATCACCGTCAATGCTGTCGTCTTCGTTGTCAAGCCTGACGTTAGAAAGGTATCAGGCGAATCATCAAAGCGAATAGATCAATACCCGTCCGGGCCGCTTCGTTATTTCCTTTTTTTATTTATTTTTTTTTTTCGTACAATTTTTCCTTTTTTTCACTTAATTTCAAATTTAAATCGACGCTTTGATACAACGTGATGGCGGATGGGGCGCACACGTTCTGGGTCCCTTTTGACTCATATAGCGAGCTCCTGAACTTTATCTGAAAGTGGATATGTGGGGGGATATGTGGAGGGATGTTCTGCACGGCGCTAGAAGAGCGCTAAGAATCCCTTTCGTTACTTTTTCAAGACACGGCTCTTGGGGGAAGGGTGTGGGCCAAAAAATAGACGAAAAAGGCGCAATTGTAAGAAGCCGGAGCCTTTTCGAAATGACAGTAGAGGAGCTATCGCCGCTCCGACTATAGATAGCAACGCATATACCGATTTGGGCTTATTTCACTTTGCTCCCTTTAAGCCATTTTGCATGTTATTTGAATGCCAAAAGGAAAACAGTTAAGATAAAAATTTTTCCTCGGTTAAGGCATACCATTGAACTGAATTCTGGGGCCCCCCATCATCGGACGGGGGTGGAATTGGTGGTATTGGAGCCTGGGGCAGACCCATCCTTCTTTTATACCACCCGGTTGTATGTGCTCCTTGGATTTTCTTCCATTTTTTATCTGTCCTCCGTCGGATGGCTTCCTTTAGCTCCTACGCCCCGATACCCGGCCCGATTGGGGATCAGCGCTACACATTCTGGATTGGTGATATATACGCGGCTTGTACATAGTTTGGTAGGAATGCGCCGGGTATCAAAATTGCCCGTTGACGGCATAAAGACAATCATCAAATGGATTGAGAATTATCACCGCACTAAGTGGAAACACTTAACCCAAATTTTTGCGATGATAAGGATGTTTAGAAGCTTCAGTTTTTTTTTTATCTTGGTTTTATTTGTTAAAATCCCCTAGATTTATGGGTTTATAAAGGTTTTTGTGGTTTTAAATCCATTCGAGTGAAAAGGGTTCTCACAAATAGATTTAAAGAGAAGGATGGGGTTCCGGGCAATAAATTTCACCACAGTTTACGACTGAAAAGGGATTTTTTAGAAAATTGTTTTGTACTTTATTCAAACCGTAATAAGGCGTACTTACGTTTTATTTCTAACAAAACTCCTCCGAAAAATTGAATATTTACCTTTCAAAACGAACTATTGTCCGCACCCTAAAATCAAATACCTTATCATAAAATTATATTAAATTTCATTGCTTTGAGCAATATGAAAAATATTTTAAGTTATCAGATATCCTAACAGGTCAGTTAGGATTCCTCATGGAAAAAAGAAAATTTTTACTTTACTTCATTTTATCATTTCATAAGATAAAAACGTCACCGTTGACAGATCGAAGAAAATATATAGAATTAATTCGTTAATTTCAAAGATTCCTCAAACATTTTTTTAGAATGAAAAGGCGAAAATGTCCTTAATTTAATGTATTTGGGTATATGATTCGAAACAAAACTTTATAAGAATATGCTAAAAATCGTGGCGGCAATATACTAATTTTCATAATTTCAAAGTTGAGTATTTTGCGAAGTACAAGGGAACGATAATTGTTTCTTTTTTTTTAATATTTAATACTTGTGACTTCAAATAAACACTCCTCCAAAGTTTTATCAAAATCTATTTTGTGACCTCAAGCCCAATCTGTTGCAAAACTTTCCAACAATTTTAAGGCTAAATAAATGCGGACAGAAAAATGATTTTGGTTTGGCTCTATGTATGTGTTATTTTTGTCTTTCTATTACATATATTATTTACTTTTTATCTACAGTTCAGGTGGGAATTCGAATCCACAACCCCGGAATGGAATGTCACAGCCGAACCGCTCAACCAATTATAGTTGTGATTTTATGGGGATCTGATCCGGATCAGATTTCATAGAAAATTTTGTATTGAATTGAAAAGAGCATCAAATTAAATTGATTTATGTCCACTTTGTTCAAAAACTAGATTCAATAATTTTTTCAGTTAACGACTTGAAGTTTGGATGAGCAAAAATTATTACAATTTGATTGACTTTCTACAAATTTTAAAAACTAAGAACGTCGATGTTACTTATAAATTTTGAAATTTCGAAGCAATTTTTATAATATTATAATTCTGCAAACTTGGACTTATATTTAGGGTTCCGTACCAAAATAGCAAAAAAAAAGGAACCCTTATAGTGCGACATCGTCCGTCTGTCTGTCACAACTGTTTAAAGTTTACAAAGTGAAAAATCTAAAATAAGTTTTTCTAATAGAGATTAGTGCAAATATTACAAAAATAAAACGGTGTCCTCAACTAACACATGTTTTAGAGAAATCCGCAACAAACTTTTACAAACTAAATGTTCAGAACATTTAAACACATGACATTGATAGAGAAGGGATAGAACCTTTGGCTCGCGAGTCAGATTCGCACTTGTCCGGTTCGCAATCATTTGCATTAATTATAATCCTATACAAAATATTAGCTTTTTCTGTTTATGGGTTCATAAGAATTGAATGTCTAAATTCTAAATTTTAACGTTTATTTAGGTGGGGCCTATTCTATTTCTAACCGCCTTCTACAGCGATATTAAAAAAACATCCATCGCAAGTAACAAGGACTAAGGCGTTCTAGACAAAATCATTACAAATTGCCTTTGACCTTCTGACTGCCCTGGCAGCTCTTTACGCTGGTTCTGGCGAATGTAAAGAGATTTTATCACGCAACATTTTCATAGTAAGGAAAGGACGCGGCAGCGCCGTTAGGGCGGTGATTATTCTGTCCATCGTACGCATATAATGACGGAGTAGTCCTACTATGACCATTCATTTTCAGAATGAATTATTACGCCGTCACTTGTGGGGAGCAATTTTTGATAGATTTCCCTGATTTTGTTATACTCTTGTGCTCCTATTGCGTTACCACTCCCCCCCTGCCCCCAGACCCTTTGCATGTAGTAATGTCGTCTAAACCGAATGCCTTTTATGGCAAGTTGACGAAATTGTTCTTGGAGTTAATGAAGTGATTTTGAGGGCACGACAATGGCATTTTTACTGTCATTAATAAAAGTTACATAAAGTGCGGAGTTTACGACCTAATCAGCGTTGATTTCGTCTTTTTATTTACGTAACTGACAGAACTCTTGACTAATTTGCTTTCCTTTCCTAATTATGCCCCAAATATAATTTGGGGCTTTGCAAGATATGCAATACATTCGGAAAGAAATCCGTACTTAGAATTTATTTCATATTTCATATTATTTATAGTATTGTATTCAGTATAGTTAAATTTCTGTAGTTGGGGATCAATACTCTCCTAAGAAAAAACTGTTAAATATGAAAGTTATTACATCTATACATATACATACATATAGACATTTGCAAGTTTAGGTAGTATTGAATTAGTGTATTTTTTCAAAATTTTAGTATCTTTAAACGCATTTTTAATTTCCAGGACCACTAGTCAAACAGTTTGTTTTGTTAAGTTTAATGAAAATATATCAATACACATAAACCAGTCATTTTGTTTATTTACTTTATTAATGCTTTCAATTATTTAGCTTTTCGGGTCTTTGTGGTAACACATTTTAATCTACTTTTAGGTATATGCCTCTTTGTCCAAAATGTTTTATTCCCATATTGTATTTAATTCAGTTTTAATCAAATGGCACTACGAATGATTAAATAAATATAGTCTGATAATTTAGTCGAAAGGCGGACTCATTGTTTTAGTTCTACAAAGAAAATGAAGGGTTTATTTTAGAATTAATTTCCTTTTGATTTAATGTCTTGTTTGCTTTAGAATGAAAGACTATAAAACAAAAATAGAAAGATCCTACTAGAAACTACAATGTTTATATAATATTTTCTGATAATTTAAATGCCAAATACTTTTAAAGTTATATATATGTTTGCAGATTTTATATACTAAATATTTCCTAAATGTTCAAGATTTTTTTTTCCAAAAAAACATGCTAATTTTGAGACCACCAACTTTAAAGATCCACCATTTTATGAATTTTAGTTAAAAAAAAAAATAGTAATAGTTATACTTTTTCTAAATATGTACAAGTATTTCTTCCTTTCCTTTTGTGAGTCGATGTGCACGGGAGAAAATCAAAATTTTCAAAATGGCTTCCATGAGGCTGTACAAAAATCCTATAAAAAGTAATTAAAAAAATTATATAGCCACACATTTTTTCTTGTATTTGAAGATTTAAAGTAGGTACCTACATATCACAAAAATTTCGGACGCAAAAATTTTTTGTTTTATTAATTTATCAGTGCCATAAAAATCACTATAAAATATTCGACCGAAAAAGTACTTTATGTGGCGCTGTAATCGGATCTTGTATTTAAATTGATAAGCTTTAAACTAAAAATGGAACAATTTCGTTTTTTTGATATTGTAATTATCAAAAGTAATTACACGTCAAATAAATGGCCTTTAATTTTATTGCTATTAACGACGCTGCCTCAAAATAAAAATGCAGAGAAATTCCATATTAAGTACCAATTGTTGCAGGTGCGATAAACAAAGCGCACTAGTAGTTAGCAATTTATAATAGAAATTCTGTTCTCATTACAATTTAAATCACTTTCCTTCACTTCTATTTCTCATTAAAGGCAAGTATGTGGTCGAGAGGTACACTTCTTTCCAACCCCAGGAGTTCTCCAAATACTTTTCTTCAATTAGCTCGTTGTAATTAATTAAAATTTTTCTACATTACGATAATGTAAATGTGCTCGGAAAACTGTGACCTTTAACTCGAAACGATTGAATGCAGAACGAAGAAGTTAATTAAAAGTTTTAAAGGCAGCTAAAGAAGCAACTATTGTTTAGAAATTGGTATGCATCTGCATGTTCATGACTACATAAGTTACGGAAACGAACAGAAAAAAGTAATGTTTTTAAGTCTGGAGATCATGCGGAAGTTAATCGGCGTGTTTTGTGCTCTTGTAGTGCTGAAATTAGTCGACAGGCGACCGTGGTATTTCAACGCGTGTTATCACAGGTAAGTGCGAGGTAGAGCTTTCGCGGTTTTGTTATTCCCAGGGCTAGAATGGCTAGAATAGCACGAACAGTCCCCTTGGGAGAGGTTCTGTAATGGTAGTGAAGTGACCTCCTCCGTAGCAATGGATCAATAGTGAGTCCTACTTCAAACACCCTTACGTCATGCATGCGGTTATGCTCGAAGGTGCTTGATAAGAATCAGCTGGTAACGATTTTTGTGGTTTATTTTTTATTTTTCTCTATGTTGTTGAAGTAGAGTCCTCCAGTCGAACCAGTCCCAATTTTGTACTTGCCCCTTCTAGCCGAAGCTTTCTGGCTTCCTCTTTCAATTTGATGCCGCTGAAACGAAGGACTTCTTAAATGACTCACTCACAGAGAGAAGGGCCCTATTGTTTCGCGAATCGTGGGCGGGAGAAGCAAAAACTTGGGTCACCCGGTAGATTGGTTTTTAATAGCACCCTGTGAATTTTATCAGCGAAACATGCGAGTATCATCTCAGAGGCAATTATTAACTATGATGGGGCAAATTTCATCAATCAGATAACGAAGGCGAAAAATTACCATACTCTGCTCGCGGAAGGAAACCCTAAGGATTTAGCGAGCAAAAGTGGATATTAAAATTATAAGTAAACACGTATGCCCATTATTTAAGAGCGTTTTTACGTACGTTTCAGCTACGTTTTTATGGTGTTCGTACGTTCTAATGTTTTTCTAACGTGAGTGGCTGAAGCACACAAATTATTGGCCGTTGGCTTCCACCTTCCACAGTTGCTCCAGAGAGTTAGGGTTAAATTATTCATTTACTTCCTCCGTAATTACCACCGAATCCAGCAAACAAACTTTAAGGAGGTTGGGGGCGGACGATTCGTGCCGAATGACCTTGGACACCCTCAACATTCTCTTGGTCGATTATGGCAAACAATTGAAACTCAAACGACTACTCCATGCTCCTCTTCTATATATCTCTAGAGAAAATAAATAAAGTCAAAACTAATTTTGGAATTTCGAGGGGAATTGCAACAACTTTTTAACCGTACCCATTCGTTCCGCCATGGCCGCGCGCCACCATCCACCCACACGTCCGCGAAAACTTTGCATGTCTAATGGGCATTTACAACGACTAACGAGATTTGACCGCAATATATTCCACACTTTGCCTCTGGTTAGGTTAATGCGGTAATTTAAAACGAGACGCAAAACTGAAAATCGATGTCAGCAACATTTTTACCATGGTAGATACATATGTAGATGTCGAACGTGTTGCTTTGCATCAATTGTGCAACTATATTGCTTTTTTTAAACCCTTTTATTTAACTTGGGTTGTATTTTTATACTTCTTACCAGAACTATTAAGGTTGTGCACACATGTGTAATTTCGATGACTGTACAATTTCATGTTTGTAGGTGTATTCCAGCCACGCATACCTCGCTATCCTCCCACGCTATAAAAGTGTTTTCAAAAAATTGTATTCCAAATACTTATTTTCGGATTATTTAACAAAAGTGCAAAGCTTAACAGAACTTTAACGAAACTCACAACTTTACTTATTCACGTTAAAAGTCAGCTATGTGGTTTAATTGTCCTTGAAAATTTTCACATAGACTTACTAACGTCACATAGTCTAGTTTCGATCATCATGAACGTAGTCAATGGGATGTATGTATTTATTATTGTAACTAGAAATTAAAATTCAATGAAAATGATGTTCTTATATGTAGTTTAATTGGTTGTAAGTTGTAAGTATTTAAAAATATAATTTTGTAACCACTACAACTGCCACAATTCTTAATAAATAATTTTTAAAAAACTCGGACACGCAGCTTTCGTAAATAGAAACATTTCAAATTTTTCTATACTTGCTGGTTTTTATCCATTTGTGTGTTTTATTACTCGAAGATTTTTGATTATTGGAAACCACTTTTTGGATTCTGAAAGTCGTATAACGTATAGATCGACCAAAATCTATTAATATGAATTTTTACAATAATATTCAAAATATTTTCGTCAATAAATGGTGCTGATAAAAAAAAAATTTGAGTATTTTGTAAGAAGGACAGGAAAATACTTCATGTTGCATTTCAGCATTTCTCGAACAGAATTGTGCATTATTAAAGAGCTTGTTTTTCTCTTTTCAGTTATTTAATAAACTAATCAATTCTTCCCTATAGCTATGTAAACCCGGTTTTTTATCCAGACTAAGGGGGAAATTTTAGAAATTGGGAAATGGGAGATATGCATACAATTTTAATTGTATTTGTCTTTCAATTAAATCAAAATTGTTAACCTCTTTTACTGAAAATTAATCCGAAAAAGCTTGTGATTAACTCCTCTAAATTTTCTCGCAGAAAGCTTTTCGCCGACGTGTGTAGCACGTCTTTTTTGTATGAGCGGTAATAAATAAACGACGTGCATAGCACGTCATTGCATCTAGGATTTCTTAATTACTTCTTTGTAATTTATCCTATGCATAATTACCTACAAAGGGTTCATTTACGTTGGCTTTTTGGACTTTGCATCATATTTTGCATCAAGTCATTGTCGAATATTTAATTTTAGCTGCTGATTAGTACTTCTAAGCTCTAAAGATAGATTAAATTGGCGTTAAACTTGATAAAGAAACGCACCTTTTGTAAACCCTGATTCTAGAGCTTTGATACCAAAGCTTAAATCCTTTGCCATCCATGCACATTCCATACACAAAAGAAAGTAGTCCCATGTATAATACGTAGCGGATATTTTTCAAGGTATAAATTGAGCTTTTCTGGGAAATTTACAAGCTCTGATGAAATTTTATACGTATAGCTTTTAGGAAGTCTAGGATTTTAAACCGTTATAAGAGCTTAGCAAGGTCTATAAGCTTTATGACAGCTTAAATACATTATTCCGTTATCTTATATTGTATAATAGTATAAGATAGATGTTTGGGACAAGGCAATGGCATACGAGAAATATGTCCCACAGCAACTTACAGTACACATAAAGCTTAGGTAAAGCTTTCTTTAAAGTTGAGCCGTTTTTATAAACCAAGAGTGATTTTTAGACCACTAATGACGCATTAAATGTTTTCCGTTACAAGTAGAGATTATGTCAATATAATAACTTTTAACTTTAACAAGAAATTGAACGATAAATAAAAAAAATAAATACATAAGTACATGTATTTTATTGAAGGTAACAATTGTTTATTTTTAAATCAATCAAAAAATATTTTCATTCAAGACAGGTCAACACTTTTAAAGCTATTAGGCTAAAACCCTGCAAACCTTCTCATCCGAAAATAAAACAATAAGTCTTCACACATCCTCAATCAAAAGAGGGAAAAAATTCGATTAAAATCTCATCCACTTTCTTTTTAAGGATCCCTTGGATCCTATTTTTATCATCACAATATTTTTGTTTAGATAGGCTAAAAATAACTTGTACTCACCTATCGAGAAAAATATCACAATTTGAAAGAGTCGCTTGAGCATTATTCCACCCATTGACATCTGAAAAGAGAAATGATTAAATATTATGAATCGTTATTCATTTCGACGAGTAATTAAAAGGCGAATGACATCAGCAAATATTGCTTTTGTTAAGCAGCAGGAAATTTTGCAGTAATCCACAATGTTTGCGATTTTAATGAAGAAATTTGACGGCCTCTTTTTAATATTCGTTCCCCTTCACCGCAATATGGCAGAACGGTGCCGCAAGCGAAATAAGTGATTTTCGGCGGTGGAAGTTTAACTCGCGAAAGGGACTTAATTGGGAGAAAGTCAACAAAGCGTCGAAACCGAATTAAACTCGGGAAAGAGTTGTCGCTGTGGCCTGGGGTGGAACTAATTCAGTTTATTATCTCGACCATAAGGAGCTGTTGACGATTGTTCTGCCGTTTCTGCCCATTTTGTGGTCGCCTTATTTTCCCTTTTTTTCTGGGATTAAACAATTCATTTGATCAGGGGCAGGGTTCCGCGCAGAAACTGCAATTCGAAGTATTAAAAAAATGTTCTCTTTTATTCTTTATGTTTTAGTCGTTAATTTTATATCTCCAACAGTACGCAAATTACTAGACTAGTAGACGTGTTGAATACTTAAGTATACGAGAACTAGGACTTTAGGTAGGTATACCAGTTCAGGAACCAGTACCTGAATTTAAACCTATATAAATTCGTTAGAAAAGCTCCACGTTTTTAAAAACTTATATTTTTTAATAAATTCTGGAATTCCGGATTTGTAATAAAATTTAAGAGAGAACTCCCTGTAACCGCATGAAAAAAAGCTGATTTTCGCGATTTTTTTTGCATATATTTAATTATTGACTAATTTTCAACTATTGGGTTTAATAAACCATATTTCGAAGTTCTTAAAAAAATTGTTATTTATTTTTTCTTAACAAAATGGCGCCTACAGACATTTTTGATCACAAGGCCTCAAAGCAGTAACTTAATTAAGCAGTATACCTTCTAGATGAATTAGTTACAAAAAAAATTTTTGAAAATTTATAAATGTTTCGGAGTTTTGAAAAAAAGTTTCGGTTTTTCGATAAAAATTACGAGCAAAATACTTATTTGTTCTATGTTTTCGAAGTAAAAATAAAAATCATGTACATTTTTCTAGGAAATAATATTGTTTTATAATACCATGCAAAATTAAGGGTCTCAAATTAATTAAGGTCAAATAGTTTTTAAGATATCCTGCACGCCAATTTCGAGAACGTGGTTTCGAGAAAAACGCGTTTAAAGTGAGGGATACGCTCACGGCGCGTAAGCAGGTGCGCGCGGTAAAATTAACATAAAATGTTTTCTAATAGAGATAAAGACATACAAAAAACTTTTTCATACTCTTCACAATATTTGGGATAGTTTGAGGCAAAAAAATTGATTTTTTTGGAGATTTACAGGGAAGCTGCCGAAATATTGATGACATAATCAATTATTTAAAGGTCCAAAAATACAAAACTAAAACATCTACATACACAATAACTGACATGTCAGTACTAATACTTAACATTTTTAAATGCAAGTTTAAATCATTGATACTTGAACATGTATTAGAAATTTTCTGTGTCAAGGTCTAATGAAATTTCTCATTTAAAACGGAAAGAAGGAGTTCTTGAATAATTTCAGTTCTCATTATGAAGTTTTTATAGGTAGAATAGGGAAAGTTAAAAATAAAATACATTCTCAATTTCGACACTCAAAAAATTGAGAGCAAATTCAACCTAATTTAAGTAAAAGCAATATGTGAAATATAACTATTCACAATCGTAAAAATACGCATTTTTGGTGTAATCCAACACAAAAGTGTAAAATTACAGCAGTTTTAAACTTTCGGTGTGATAATCAATAAATTTTGTAAATATTGAATGGTTTTACACCCAATTGGTGTGAAAATACGGTTAGGTAGATATGTATGTAAAATTATATCAAACGAACGTATGTACGTAGATGCGTAAGATTTAATGAAATAAAGAGCGCTCTTGAAAAAAATGCATATAGCAGAAACGTCTTAACTCAAAATTTGGTCGTGTTAATTTTTTCCAAATTAATCTACAAAGTATAATATTTATATCTTTAAAACAAATTAAGGAAGTAATCAGTATAATGAAATATTGATTATTTATGTTCAAAAATGTATATCTTTTAAGTGTAAGTTACCTACTTTAAAGAAGTAAAAAAATGCAATGTGTGTAATATTTTTACACAAGACAAATGGATTTTTAATATATTTATTATTTTTTAGTATTCCTTTCCTCATAATAATAATGGAAAAAGGGAACCCTTATAGAATCACTTTGTTGACTGTCTGTCCTTGTGTAATATTAAATACTTAAGTCTAGACTCATACACTACTGCAATTAATTAGACAATAAAATTATATACATATGTAGTAACTTATTCCAGTTACTCTCTAATTTACAAACATCTTAATACTTGTCAATTAAGTTTTTACATTTCGAAAATATTCGAGCTCATGGTGTAGAAATTCAACTTAAATTATCCTGAAACTAAAAGTATAATATTTAGTAGATAGATTTTGTGTTTACATAATTCGAATTCGTGCGTTGCCCTCAAACACTTTAATTAATTCGAAGCAAAATCCACTAAAATCGACTTTTCTACGATGAGTTTGCCTTTACAATCTTCCAAAGCTACCGTTCATGATACGAATTGCTTCAAATCGCTCCCATCTAAGCTCGCTTGAAAATTCACCGGATATTTTTACGTGCTACCATAAAGGGTATCATCCTCCTTGAGTGAGCATAAATTCTACTACCAGTGGAAGGTTCCCGCCGTGCAGGGCACTCCCCCTGCAGTATCATTGAGTTCATCGTGAACTATAAGCGATTCCGAGTATCGTCTCTCCAGTAATTTATCTAAAGGAGTCAGGCGGGCGTCCATACAAGTCTTGAGCAGTAAAAATCAAAATAGAATGCGGCACCGGGATGGGTGCCAGCGCCAGGAGCAGTAGTTAAACACTGCCAACATAGGAAGCATCGGAACCAACCCCTGTACTTACAGCTTCCTATGCTCAGTCATATCGCCCCATAAGAACAGGCGGACAGCTATCGTCAGCTATTGTCAGAGTATCACGGAGATGCTTGAAAATAGCTGAGAAATATCACGCAAAGTTCTTTCAGTGTCCCTCTGAATCTACAAAGATTAGGGCCAGGATAGCTAAGGATAAAAATCGATTTTGGTATTGTTACAGGATTAGGACTCATTAGTCACGTATCTGGTGACTTTGATTTTTTTCTTCTTTACTTGGTCGGGTGTGCTTTGTATTGACTCGAGGACACACATTCGGAACCTGATCACGTAGATAAGTTTGGATGCCAGTGGCTTTTTAGCATCTCTCTTAAGCCGTGAAAAGAAATTCGCATTAAGCTCAGAGGGATTTGCAAATAAAAATTTCAATGGTGAGCTATTAGTTTTCCTCGGTATACGTTGAGTGGAATTAACACTTCTGAAAGTAGAAAAGAACTTCGGTTATTTAAATTTAAGATGACGGCTATGACCTGGTTACTTACTGGAGGGATTACTAAGGATTGTAAAATAAAGTTTCAAGTATTACGGTTTTATGTTCGTAATATTATGAATCTAGAAAATTTTTATGTAGAATTTTCTTATATCTGTTTGTTTTTGTCCAAAATTTTATATTCTTCAAGAATTTTATAATCATACTTATACATTTCTGGAACTCAAAACATATTTTATCAAAAAAGGAACATATGTGTCAACGGTAGGTACAAACGTGTTTATTATATTCAGCAACATAACCGTCGGATTTTTCAGAAAACATTCTAGTAGTAACTGAACAAAACACAATTCTATCTATTTTGCTTTTATTATTCCTGCTAAGTGTATTTCACAATTGAATCACTATAAACTATTTATACTTTAAGATTTTTATATGTATATGAGTATATATTTTTTATACCATTTTCAAGCAAAATTTCCATTCTTCCATGGCAAACTATGTTACGCCAATTGAAATATATACTGTATATTTTTTTTAGAACCTTTATTATATAACTTCGTGGATCCGCCTGTCTGTCCGTCCGCCACAGCTGCTTATTTCAGCAACTACTAATGCCATTGACGTGCCATTTGGAATAATTTTAAATAATGCTTGCCCATACCTTTATTGCAAATGACAGAAATTTCATAATTATTTTATTTTCACTGTAAAAGGGGCAGAAATTTGAAAGTGGGTTTGGTAGGTTAAGTGCGGTATCATATGTATGAAAGGGCTTTATTTGTACATTCCAAAATTGTAATTTTCTTTGATACTGCATAGTTTTCGAATTATGATGCATTCCTAAAAAAAAAACCATTTCCCCGTCCTTGTCCTCTCATCTATGAAAGTTTGCAAAGCGAAAATCTGAAATAATTATAGAGTTGATATGTACAGATTTTTTTAAATATTACAGGAGAAATTAAACGCTGTATTTAAGTAGCAAAAATCCTACACAAAATGAATTATTGCGAGTTAATAAATATTCATAAAGTATAATTTAATGAATCACTAAAACTATGCATAAAGATTTCTAGAGGCTTATTGAAAGCTTATAGCAAAACTATGGCATTAATTCTAGATCTTATTATTTTTGAGCCGGTCGATAAATTTACGGAACCCTTGGTGTGCGAGCCCGACTCGTACTTGGCCGCTTTTTATATATTTATATTTGTTTTTGTCCTATTAAAAACTAATTTTGAGAAAAAAAAGTTGCATATTGGGACATGACGACTAAGAATGGAAGTTAAAAATGAAAATGTTCCATCAAATAACGCCTTCGAGAAAATTTTTGGTTAAAGTGTATAATATGTACATACATACATGTCGAATTGATTAAAAACCGAGATCCAAATGCAAAAGATATAATTAAAAGTTTCTATTATATTCCTTTATTTAAGAAAAAAACAGAATATGACTTATTTTACTTCTCTCCAAGTATATATTTCTTAAAAATTGTAAGTGGTGTAAAGTTTTCGTTTCAAAATTCGTATTTAACACCCTAATAAAAACTAACTATAAATACAGCTAACTAATAAAACTAACATAAAGTTCTTCTGAATTATATTTTTATTCTGAGAGAACCATAAATATATATCGATGGACTATCTTATGGATGCCAGTACCATAAAACTATATGCTTTCATTTATCTTACGATGCCAGAACTATAACTATAGAGTCTTTTAGTATAAGTATATATTGCAAAAATTATTGATATCGTGTCCATTTTATTGCCCTCAAATCCATAAAAATTTTCGCAGTAGGTATCTGGGGGCACGGCAGTGCCCCCGCCAAGTCGAGCAAAACAGCGGCACGGCCGTACCATTCTTTTCTCGAAACAGTTCAGGCCATTTTCGACCCCCCTATAACTTCGTTGTGGATAAAACTAGAAGACTGAATTTTCAGTAACCAAGCAGGCATTGCATAAACACGGTATATTTCAAATTTCATTCAATTTGAACCAGTAGTTTAAGAATTATAACTAGTCAAATTTCTTAATTTTGTCACTCACTCACTCACTCACTCACTGACTGACCGATCATCAAAACTCTAAGGCACTTCTAGCAGACATAGAAGCTTCAAATTTAGAATACAATTAGTGTTTAGTGTATAAATCAAGGAAAAACTAAAATATTTTGCAATTTCGGTCCAGTTTTCTAGATACACCAACTGCATAAATAACTTCGTAGTCCCATATAAATATGTATATAGGATTACAAAGTTACATTTGCAGTGAATGAGTCAGTGTACCTGTACATGTATAATATAATGGAATAATAGGTGTAGATAGATACCTAGATATAATTATGTTCAAAGGTACCGGAAAGGAAAAAACCGGCCAAGTGCGAGTCGGACTCGCGCACGATCTATAAAAACGGCAAAAAATCCCGTTTGTTGTATGGGAGCCCCCTTAAATATTCATTTTATTCTTTTTTTACTATTTGTTGTTATAGCGGCAACAGAAATACATCTGTGAAAATTTCAACTGTCTAATTATCAAGGTTCATGAGAGCCTGGTGACACACGGGCAGATAGACAGACGGACGGACGGCGGAGTCTTAGTAATAAGGTCCGGTTTTACCCTTTGGGTACGGAACTCTAAAAAGTAGAACTATCTACAAAAAGAAATGAGATGCCATAAAAAACATAACTTGTAAAAAAAACCAAGTCTCGCAACTCAGTTCTTCTACCGTAAAAAGTTGTGAGATCCATGTAATACCAAGTCGGTTAATTTATTCAGTCCTTACTTAAGGGACCTTGTGTCATGTTATTACGTAATTAGCTAACCTAACAACATCTTATAGTGACCATATCAATATTAAAAATCTTTTATATTTTAAATAAATAAATTGACTTGGCCATCGCATGAAAATACAATGTATCTCACAAGTAATACATATTATATTAAATTAGATTGTTTAGTGCGATTGCCAAGTCAATCTATTTATTTAAAACATAAAAGATTTTTAATATTGATATGGTCACTATAAGATGTTGTTAGGTTAGCTAATTATGTAATAACATGACACAAGGTCCCTTAAGTAAGGACTGAATAAATTAACCGACTTGGTATTACATGGATCTCACAACTTTTTACGGTAGAAGAACTGAGTTGCGAGACTTGGTTTTTTTTACAAGTTATGTTTTTTATGGCTATATTTTGCTCTAGCTGTGTTGTGTGAATACGTGTCTTAAATTCTGTCTTAAACCAGCAAATTCTGAGTTAACCGCTCATTGAAACCCACATAATTTCGAATGTTAGTTGAAATGCAACTACTGGATTTACATCACCAATCAGAATATATGCAAACTCATTGCTATGAGTTGAAAACCAAACCAACTCAGTTCCCGCATTAGAAGTAGTAATTTACGAGTGTGCTCCAAATCGAGGAATTTAATTAAAATTTTGTTAAGTCAATAATTCTGCAGTGACATGACAAGGGCCCATGAATGCTAATGAAGTTTATTAGGCGAGCATACATCTGGCTGGGCATCTGCAGAACATTCCGACACCAAATTCAATCACAGTATGTGCGGAAAGTTTGCCGAGGATTGGTTTGCGGTCGCTTAGACTTAGACCCCATGCTTTCACCGGGGAACGTTCAAGTGAGTATTTCATTACCTCCGGGAGATGACAACAACATCTTGTGATCCATTTTATATCCACGTACCTATAAATGATATATTGGTTATATTCAGACATTTCAGTGAGTTGTCCGCTGAGCGCTTTAAGTGGTGATATCAATTACTTTGTCATGCTTGGCTAGTTAGCCGGGTGCTCCTGACCGAATGCGGATTAGCCACCAATCCCATTAGCACGGACACCCAGGGGATTAGATTCTCGTACTTATGTACAGTAAAGGGTCACTATCTTACTGAGGACACCCAGTGGTATATTTGTGGCATACTCCACCCAGTCGAGCTCCTTCCAACCGAAGGGCGCAAATCATGATTGAATTTCAATTAATGCCTGACTTAACCGCAGCCACGGGTAAATTCTCCTCCCGTCCTGAACATTTGATCAATGGGCCGAGGGGCGGGTAACCAACCACTCGCTGTTTCACACTCTTTTACATAGCCAGCCCTTTTGCCCCCCAGAAGCCCTAGGGATTTTGTTTTACCCTATACCAGTTTTAGAAGAAGTCGAAGTCAGTCCGGAGTGGAATTACAGGTATACGTGCTCGTAGGTGCCGAGGTGAAAGGTTATTTTTGTTTATTGATTGGCGTGTTCTGTCAGACTGCTGAGTGATGAATGGCGGGGTACTTTTTGCAAAAGATTCATACACTTTTAGCCGAGTACTTTAATGGGAAGAAAATCCTGTGTAGACCCTATGCTTTGACTCGGAAATATACCACACCTCTTCTGTACAGAGCCTCTTATCTGATTTTAATTTCAAAGGCTCTATTCCTCTATTTGAATTTACGGATTTCCTGGAAATGTAGAAAATTGTGTAGTCATTGTTTGTAATGACATATGAGTCTTTAAAACAGGAAACGAAATTGTTTTTGCACAAGCAATGTTTATGTGGGATGCACACGTTAAGATTTCGTATTGGCTTAGCAAAGGAAATTAATTATAACTTTTATTCCTATGATGTAATTTATGAGCTCTATAGAACGCCTCTCACAGAACCGTCCCCTAAGAAGAGGTGCTTCGGATAATGCCCATAACTTTTTCAAAAATAAAGAAAAGTTTATACATACTTTATATACTCATGCATTAAATATATGATTTAAAAAAATCAAAAAAATCTATTTTAGTTCTTAGTTTGTCTCGCCTGCTATGCCTTTTCTAATTTATTTTAACATTCAATACTATCGCCCAGATATGGCGAATTGTCGATTCAAGTGTTTACTTTAATATTTTTATAATAGTAGTTTATAAAATAACATTGTAACCAACAGATATTTGAATATACAGTGGTGGCCATTAAAATAGAGTCACTATTCATATGCTTCGTGCATCAACTTTAGAACAAATTCACATATTACTCTGCGGCCATCTATGATATTAACTAGCCAATATGTTTAATAACTATAACTAACAATTTTCCGTTGAGATTTTCCTTGTTTTCGTAAAATTAAAATATTTTATCTTTCCCCTCAGTGCATATACCCTGGATTTGAAAATTTTTAATAAGATTCGCTATTACCTGATGTTACAAATGAAAAAACGCTAACAAGGATTTCCCCCAAATATAAATATTGTAAATGAATATGTACGTTGTCTCGTTGACTCGTTGGATCTATTAATCTGACCAGGCGATATTGACATGTTTCCGGAAAGTGAAGTTTTGCTAAAGAACGGAAACGCACTCTATTTAAATGACCACTGTAGCTAGGTTCTTCTCGTATCTCTAGAACAATAGGAAGGTTTATATTTTAGCTTATTAATACTTCCTCAGAATAAGAGTTATCAATTTGTATCAACAATGCATCAAATTGCCATTACATTTATTCATGCAAAACTTTAAATTTTAAACTGAATAATATCCAAATTAATTTTTGACTTTAAAGTCACTAAAATTCGTTGTAATTTGATGTGTTTTGAGAAAATTTTAAATGTTTCCTATAAATGATAAACAAACAAAATCCCCTTTTGTTCTGGATAAACGACAAAAATACAACTTGTACATATGTTATGTCTGTCAGTCTGTCATTTAATGGTGCCACGTTGCTAGTTTGGACTATCTTATGTTCAATTTTATGATATTCTTCATTTATGTTTACATTTTACTTACATTTATTATGTAAAAAGCTATCTTCCATCTCAATTATTCATTTTAGTATCGCATTCACTTCATGGCATCATTCCGGCGAGCGCTATAGCTATGACAGGAATGTGTTGGTTTATCGGTGATAGAAAATTTCTCAAGGTACCTAACATACGTAAAAATTTTGGTATTTTAGTGCGCTGATCATGAGTTCGACACTTTGATTCAAAATAAAGATTATTATTATCTTAAAAGAAACTTTATATCTTATTTTAGTATTTAGTATTTGTGTATATTCCATAAATAGATATTTTTCCAGTTTTTACACAATTATACTAAAGCTAATTACATATTACTAAGACAAGTGAAAATCCATGACTGATTAGACTACAATTAAATACCCTTAAAAGTATTGAGTTTATAAAATGATGTTCATTTTTGTTAAAAAAAAGAATGGTATTCCATATTTGGTTACGGTCCCTAAATATCCCTGTTCTAAATTCTATAACATTTCTGATTAAATAAACGTTGAAGTATTTAATTCCAGTTTATAATTTTTTTAGTCACACAGAATTTATTTAGAGGTCGTTGTTCTCGGTTTTATAAATGTGAAGTGTTTGTTTTAAATGATCCCGCCCTCTATTTATAATTAGGATTTTCTCAACTTCCTCAACTTCCTTCCTTTATAGGTTCTTCCTTAATCGATGAATAAAAATCACAAATAGAATATTTATTTCATAGTTAAATTTATTTCCGAAACATGTATAAAGTCAATATAAATAGTTTTCTACGTAGATTCTTTACAAATTAATTACCAATTCAAATTAAATCCTAATCAGTATACACCAAATCAGTGCAAACTTATAAAGAATTAGCAAGCACATCAAAACCTTGAGAATATGTAGTGTTAGCGAACTTTTTATTAAATTTAAGAAGCCTTTTAATAATGAATTCCAGCTTTGTTTCATTCATTTATAATTTGTTTTAAGTTTAAACTAAGTCGGCTCTAAGGAGTAAAAGTTTCACTGTCTTAAACTTTATATCACGAAGCACTATAAAATTTGTTTCTGCAAAACAACATTTATTATTTATGATGTTCCCACAGTAGCGTATGATTTGAGTTGCAACGTTGTGAAAAGGAAGTTGAGAGAGAAAATTCATCAAAAATGGTAAATCATTTTCTTCTGCGGTTCTCTACTTTGAACTTGTGCGCTAATTTTTGATTGCTTCGAAAATAGCTTTTACCTTTAATTAATTTTTCATGAAGCAGAAAGTATGGACAAATTTTAAGTAGAGGACTGAGACTGCCACTGCAGTAGTGATCCAAATAGGAAAAAATAAATGAAATAAAATGAAGAGCATCACAGGGTTTCTTAGTAAGAGTCTTTTAGAAGATTTTATCTTACGGAGCAAAGTGAGTCGTGTGAGCTTGAAAATCTCTGTCAAGAACGAAATAAGCCCTAGTCTAGATTTAAAGCTCGTAAGCATTTTACCCTTGAGTCTCAGTGCTACAATCAGAATCATCTTAGACAGTTTTGCTAATATAATTCATGTCTTAATTTTCTATGATTCAGAAACATCACAGTCTCGAACTGAAACTTCTTTCCCAGGAGATAAAAACCATAAAAAATCCCAAGACAATTTCCAACGGTTGGTTAGGTTCTAACGAGGAGGTTCTCGGAAATCTTTAGCAATGACCGAAACGAAATGAAATTGGGCGGATAATCTCTCAGGATCCTTCGATACTTCGGGGCATTAGGGATTAGTGCGCTTATTAGTATTAATCAATTAAATGGACAGGTGCTCTTTACCTTATTAAACTTGAACGTATATTTTTTGATAGTTTGTCGTTTTGTCTCGCTTCAGTGTCTTGAGCTGTCTGTTGGCCGCCGTTCACCGACTTTGGTACCTTCTTCTTCTTCTTAGTTTAGCGCTCCTCCCGTTCATCTCGTGTGCAGTCTGGATTCGATTTCTTGTTATTTCCAATTCCAGACTCAATGGTGCGGGGGCGTTAAAGGAAAACAATTTTTGTAATTGGATTCCGCCTCTCCCGTCTTGTCTATTTCAGTGCCTTGATTGATCGATTTGCAGTCGACAGAACGTTGAATTGGTAATTGAAATTAAGCGAGGGGAAATAATTCAAATTGGATGACGTCCTGATTGATTTTTGTGCTCAAGACAGGACATTCCGTCGTCTTTGCCGTGACATGAACTGCCCTCCGGCCGGCAATAAGTTGCTCGTCAATTTGAGGATGAATGTGCACGCGGTAAAGACGATTTTAGAAGTTGGGTGGATTGGAGAAGTTGTTTTGTTCGTTAAATGGTGAGCACTTTGTCTAATTAGGAATGAATTTAAGCGACCAAAAGTCACGTTTAAGTGGCACATAAATATTCATTGTATGACGGGTATTTGCTCAGGTAAGCCCTAAAGCCTTAAGAGCAATTTTATATTCATCAAAAACACAATTTACGGAATAGATATTCGAATGTTTAACAGGTTCTATTAATTAGAGAGTTATTAAAATAAATCAAAATCAGCTGGATTAATGGTTCATTAGATATTTATAATTTATTAAAGACCTCAGTCAGTAATTTGTGCATGTTTGCGTTATTTAGAAGGAAAACCTTTAAACACTAAAAACAAGTTGAAATCTACTAGATGAGGTTGTAATATAATATGCAACATCGGTTAAACTCAAAAGCAAAAATGGACGTCGATTTTAATCATAATCAATTGATCGTAATTTACATGAAATTATTAAAATAATTGATTTTAAATTATGTTTTACTTACCTTCGCGTCCAACTTGTTTTGAAATTTAAATTTATAAATTTGAAAAATTGGAATTAATCGATTTGGCCTCCAACCACTAACCAGCTCATTTTTACACTATAGAGTAAAGGCGTAAGTTGCTATCATTTTAAATTTATAGGTTCATCCAGTTCCGGCACGTTGAATCACAATATTTTTGCAAGTGCTGGGAAATAACAAGTGCGACGAAATTTTCAAATGTTTTTTTTTTTTTTTTTTTTTTTTGATGTCTTAATTATACCAACACATAATTTTGAACAAAACAAATACACAATAAATTAATTGGTAAGTTACTGTAGCGACAATTTCGGGTAAAAATTAAACTTTATAATATTACAGAAGAATTTAATAATTTATTCTCTGCAGAGATAGTCAGACGGAAATTTATTTTTAAAGAAATCAAATGAAATTACGAGTAGATACAAAAGGAGCCTACTAATAAAAAGCAAAAGTATTTCAAAAGAATGTGGAACATTTCTTGGTTGTCTTTGGCTAAAAATTTTATTCTATATTTAGTTTCTTTCTGTGGCTATGATCTAGAACTGCATAATTGGGCTCTAGAAAGTTACTTCAATTATTTTTTAGTTAATTTACCTGAATATACCGGAAAGTTTATTCCATTAAAATTAACTTTCTAGTACATCGTGAAAAATTCCCATTAACTCATTTTGCATTAGGTCTTAGAATAACATATTTTATATACCAAGTATTCCACAGTTTATATATTATATAAATGGTACAACGATAGATTAAACTAGTCGTCCCATCATACTATAACTATGTAGATACTTTCAAAATTTTTACTAGTTTTCATACGAATTTTACTGATAAAGTATGCAAAAATCCTTGTATTTCTAGTTCTATTCCCTTAAAAACCACTGCACTAAATTATAAATATGTTATTATTATAATTATATAATAGAATTCTAGTGATTCGCTTTCACTAGATTTTGAAAGGC
Source organism: Machimus rusticus (assembly GCA_951509405.1). Taxonomy (NCBI): domain Eukaryota; kingdom Metazoa; phylum Arthropoda; class Insecta; order Diptera; family Asilidae; genus Machimus; species Machimus rusticus. The sequence continues at coordinate 5,022,047 of OX608053.1, read as the reverse complement.
GTTGAGAAACAATTTAGAATATACGTTTTGTCCGTTTACAATGTGTTCGTCTGGAGGCAGATTATGATCCTTTGTTCACTCAAAAATTTCTTATTTAAATGTGAAAATTAGTTATCCTGCCCTCGCAGGAGGGTTTAAATAGGGTAACGATTTTATTGCGAGAAAGGACACTTCTTTCGACTTTTTGGTGGTTATTAAATAAGTAGGTATATGACCTTAATAATTATTTATCTAAGATAATTTTTGCGAATCCGCATTAATTTAAAAATGTTAAAAAACTTAAAAAAAAATTTAATCGCGTTGTTCTCGAAACAGGATATTTGCTACTGATACATCCGCTTTTTTAAAATCGGCTGGACTAATCGATTTAAAATTTTATACCCATTTTTTTCGTTTAAATCAAGTCTACATATACATTCATTGTCACAAGGTAGATGAACATTCTTTCGAGAAATACACGATTAAAAAATTTCAACTGTATGAATTATAACTTCAACAACTTTTCATATCTTTCAGTTGAAGTATATGTACTTTATTCAGAAAATGAATAAACATCTATAAGGGGGCAGAATGATTCTTTTTTTTTTTAAATCGAATTCTAAGTACCTACATTAGTTTTGTGTACTACCATATAATAAGAAAGGGTGAAATTATAATAAATGCGTTTTTTTTTCAAAACCATTTGATTGATTGGGATCAAAATTTTAGGGATTATTCTACACATATGCATTTATTGTATTATAGTTTCAGCCTAAAATAGAATAATGAATATTCAGTTATATTTAACCCTTTGCACTCGTATGTCTAGCTGTGCTCGACAGTTCTGATTTAATTACATAAATTAATCGTCGTCCGCAAAGGGTTAATCTTATTTCTAAATAAACTTGAACTTGAAAAAAGGTCGTAAAATTTAAAAGTCCGCCATTTTGTTTTTTCTTTCTTATTCTTACTTATACATATATAATATTAATATGCACTTTGAATTTCTTGTTTCAGATATTGCAGAGTTGAAAAATCATGCCCACCCACTGACATACATATAGAACTGGACTGATATAATTGACGGTCGAAAAGTGAGACCATTTTAAGTGGAAATGCAAACCATTTTAAGTTGAGATGCAACCCTACCTTAGAAAACTCATGCTATAAAAACACATTAAATTATTTGCAATGTATGTTTAAATAAAGAACATAAATAAATATAAGTTGTCACTTTATTTAAATTTAAAGAAGCAATTCCATAGAGTGTATATACTATATATATTTGTTTTTGCTGTTAACGTTTGATTATTTTTCTAGAGTCGTTATACAATTTTGCAACTTTAGTCCCACAGTATTGTATCTGTCTTTTAATTCGTAGCACGGCCGACATGAAGCACTTCCTTGGAACAAAGGGCGATTTAAGTTACGGACATTTAGGGGAAGGGCTCTATTCAGTATAAATCCGCTTTTGTAATCCTTTTAAAACCCCCAATTTTAATTTATGGCTTATAGTCACCTCGCTTCTGGAATTCTCTGACCTCCTTAAATTTCTCTTTTCAAAGATTTTCGCTCGCCAAAGCTACAGGAAGGAGCTTTAACCTCTTAGTGTATAGTGACCTCTTGCAAAAGCCCTTTTCGGTTGAAGGTTTCTCTTCGAAATAAGGGAGCCTCTCTCTAGGCCCTGCGACACGCCAAAAGTTTGTGTGTCCTCGAATTTGGAAGCCTTGGCACATGTAGCAGCCCCAGGACTCCCACGCTGGCCCACTTTACAATTTCCCCCCAATATAATTGGCAATCTGATTGCGACGTATTGGATAATCACTTCTGAAGCAGGCTTTGCATAATTCTTTCCTGCGAATGTGCCTTTGAAACACTCGAATTCGAAATCTGGCACCCGGGGGCGTATTATCGGATCTGATTTTCGTACCGGAACTTTGCGCCACTTATCATCCATCCAATCATATTTTCTTATTATTTAGCATCCAACAAGACGCCCAGATCTGAACCTTCATTTTCCCCTTACGACTTTTTCCTCATCCCATTTTGCATTGAATTGTGCGTCTCTGCGCCCGATCGCAATTTGCTGTAATTTATGTCATCGCAATATATTTCCATAAAGGCTCCATCCGTCGGGGAGGATAATTTTGGGCTCCTTATGATTTCTTGAAATATTCCCTTTTTTTTTCTTATATATCTTCTCTACTGCGTCTTGAAGCCCTTTGCGGTTTCGACAAAATATATGCGGTGTTTCTTCCAGTCTGTGGAAAAAGACTGCTTTTTCGATTCGAAGCAATCTGCAAGATATTCGCTAGTTATAGGCCCGATATTCGGGAAACATCATTCCACTTCAATAAATAACTTAGCGAATGATTGAACGCACTGAACGAAAGGCAGGCGGTTTCGTGGCGGCACAGCTTAGGGAGTGAATATTACCCTTATGAATATTGGTATTTGAATTTTTGGTACATGTATTTTCCAGAGGGCGAAAATCAGGCCGTTTTCGATTCAGAAGCAATTCTTGTTAGAAAGGCGATCATTTTTTTTTTATGTGGCTTTGACCGGCTTTCATGAATATTGCGAGGATGGAATTTACCTAGAAATCTTTGAATTAAGCGCACTGAGCTGAAATTGAAGTTGGATCTGCCCCAATTTCAAATCTACCGATGAATGGCTGAACGGCATCAAAGAGTCTGGGTTTCGCTTTGATTGAAACCAACATCGATTTTTATGACATGCATTGGGCACTCATTTATTTCGGAATTTAAAATAATTGCTTGCAGCTTGTTTGGAGTCATTCACTGGTGATATATTATAAATTTAATAAAAATAAATTCATTTTATTGGCCTTCCAACTCCTATTTTTTAAAGGTTGGGGCATGAATGATTCCATTTCAAATCGACACACTTTTGGACTCGGCCATTCTTAATTTGAATGAAATGTTGTCAATATATTTTCATATGATTAAATGAAATTCTACCAAAGGATGTTGGAAAAAAAAGTTATGTTTTAAAAACTTAAACAACGATTTAAGATACAAATTTGGTGTACGATAGCCGGTACAACTGTTGGTGGCACGTGTGTGATGCTATTGCCGACTGTTTTTTATTAAAAATGAATTTGCATATTGAAGTTTTACTGCGCAGACATGTGACTATTAAAGTGTAAAAAAAAAAAAATGTAGCTATCATATCACTGTTTTTTTTTTACATAATTTAGGTACATTTAATCAATCAAATTTTCAAGAATGTTTGCAATTTTTCTAATATTTCTTTTAGTTTACCTACAGTTCATACATTTTTATATATGTATTTAAATGATGTACATATGTAAATTGCGTAATTAATAACGCAAAATGTGCAATATTTTGCCTATCTTTTCAAACACATTTTGGGTTCTTATGTGTTTTAAATTGCAACAATCAATTGCATCGCAGGCAATTATATCACTTACTTTCTTTATTTATTGTAATTTTCAATAATTTTTTTTGTAAGCAATTGATTTAAAAAAGTGAATAACATACATACATATATTAATTCGACACTTGAATATATGCCAAGGAAACAAAAATTTACCATCAAAATCCAATAAAATGTAGGGAAAAGGTAGGTATTTGAGTAAGTACGTAAAAGTGTTTTAAAATTCTATTTAATGGACATGCTTGTTAATAGGCTTTTTATAAATGGAAAATGGAGGATTTGTAAATGTTGTTCGAATCAATATGTAGAACGCTCCTGAAATGGGAAGGAAAAGCTTTCTCCACCTAATAGGATATAAAAATGAATGAGGACCTACCTCAGCATATAGGGCCATTTTACAATCCTTCAAATTTTTACTTCACGAAAACGTTACTTATATATGTAGGTATAGCCCTAGTACTTTGAATAGTGTTTATTATCGCCGTGTCATCTTTACCTTTTGGTTAACATCAGAGAAGTGAAAACATTTTTGTTATGCTGTAATCGAACTTTTATATATTTATATTGTATGAATGTCCTCAGTTATGGAAATTGATTCGAAACACTCTTTGTTTGTGGACTCAATTTCACTGTAACATATCTTAATTAAACATATACACGTACGTGTGAATTTCCTTGAATTACTCGTGAAATCCTTTCTAATATATTATTTAAAATGAGCTTTAAAACTCCAAAACAATTTTGAGTAATATGTAAATGAAATTATTCATAGCTTAGCTTTTATTTCTCGTATCGCTTTTAGAATTGTTCCAAACATATTTTGGTATTTTACTATCCACATTTTATTGAATTTTAAAATATGCCCATTCTCTACGCACCGTTTTTCATACTGATATCTCAATTTCTGAATTGTTAATAGGAAAATGAAAATCGATGCCTTTTTTTTATATAAAAGATATTGTGAACGAAAACAAAAGACAGAAACCGTGCAAAAATGTGTATTATAAAGATATCACAAACGGAATTTTCAATTATTCCTGATATCATTTTCTGACCCTAATGCATACAATACTTCCAGTTTCTTTGACACATGATATTAATTAATAATAATCGTTATAAAAAAACATGCGTACGAATATGTGAATTTACTTTAAAGTATGTCATTTTTATTTATGTATAGGATACAGCGAAACTTGCTTGGCATACATATAAATACATTTGTATATGTGAAAAAAGAACCAATGACTTTGACAAGGGGCAGGATTCGAACCTGCGACCTTCGAATAGCCACTTTGTTTCTTTAATCAACTGAGCGACTCGCGGCCACTTACCGCCAGTCGAGCAAGCTAATGATTTTTTACACTTAATACAAGGATAAATTCAGTAGGAAAAATTTGGATTCAATGTAATAATTCGAAATTGGAACTAGAACTTATCAATACTAATTAAATGATCGTCTGTACATCGGTTGAACTAATAATATGTCATAATAATTTTTTGATTTTTTGATTGTTATATTTTCTTTTATAATATATCAAATAATTTGTTTAAGTTTCATAAAATTCGGTTTAAAATTGACTGATTTAAAGGTTTAAATCATCATCATTATCATCATCAAATCTAGGATTTTGCCAGCTGATGCCGGCTATATTAGAAAACCAATAGAAATAAATGTTGCCAAAAGTAGTGTAAAGCGTTTGCGGACTTATTAACACTGCTAATGTCTTTCCGCTTCAATATTTTTATATTTATTTTTTCAACAAGTTTCTTCAAATGAGCAATAAAGAAGTACAAGTAAAAAAACCGCCGGGCTTGTGGAGATTGAATTTAATATTGGTTGAGATTTGAAGTCAAACTAAACACAAATCAAAAAGGTTACTATTTTTAAAAATATAACTAACCTTAAATGAAAATGAATGTATGACACTTATATGGGATTGAAATTGCTATTGTGGAATTTAAATTAAAACCCCCACAATGCAGAATTAAACTTTAAGTCATGAAGTTAAATTGATGTAGTTTCGAAGTTGTAGAATGTTAGAAAGAAGTTCTGATGAATATTAGATAAGCTTTACTTACTCTGATAAGTTAATTAATAACAGCTGGAATTGAATAAAAATTGCTTTAAAGTAAATTCAATTTTGTTTCCATTAATTAATGCAATAAACTTAGTGCTGTAGAGCAAATATTGTTTTTACAATCGCAGAATGTATAATATAATAAATAATAGATATGCTTGACTTACTCTATTTAATTATGATTAGACTGCAGAGCGACACCAATTAATGTAGTTTTTAATTGTTTTGGGCTTTTTGCCATAATAACGACCAGATCAAGTTCATTCAATTCATTATAAGGTAGCTACAACTCTCTCTGCATTATTCTATTGTCTTTACAGCATCTGTAGATTTTTGAGTTTACAATTACCCTAGCGTTAAATACGTCCATATGTATATTGAGTGCTCTCAGTTGAGCAATTGTTAGAGTATGAAAGTATTTTTAGACGAAAATGATGAATATTTAAATCAATTCTACCAGATTTCCATTAACCCTTAACTGCGTTACAATTGCGGTGAACTTAAACGACAAGCTCTGTTTGAATGGTTGAAAGAGTGGAAATACTGAAATCGATAGCAAACATGTTGAAGGGAAATCCAAGCAGACTTTTAGTTATAAAAGTTTTATTAGCTGCTATAGAAAATTGTGCCGTTGTACTCTACCTGGCAAACATTGAGCAATTTGTCAACTATAAAATATTTCGTGTGAACGAACACCCCCAAGATATACTCGTATTTTGCCGTAGAACGTCCGCCGTTGAAAAATTTCATTCCGCCCAAAATGCCGCTTATGTCATCCCGGTGACGGAGACCGGGATTCTATATTGAGAGGGCATTATCATTTAATTTGCTGTTTCCGCTTCAATTTATGACTCTTGTTAACATATAACTGTCACGCGAGGTTACGGATTACGGCAGCATAGTCGCACCACCGAAAAGTAAGTGTTCACGTGAGGGCCCGCGACCGCCTTCTCGAAGGCCGGAGGCCCTAGATGTGGGCTGTGGAAGGGCCTACATCAGCATTATGGGAACGCGTTAGGGTCTACATAATGCTTACACTTCAACCGCTCCGCATTGAAAGCGCACACTTGAGTTATGCTTAATGACGGGTGAAGTGCCAATGGGTGACTTTTTGGGGGGTGGAAAAATTTTGGGGCTCTTTAGACGAAAAAAAAACAAGGGTCCTTACTTAGCTATCGACGTTTGAAGGTCGATCGTTTAGAAGACTGTTTTATGCGGAGCGTTTTGTACATTCCCGATATAAATGTTGGGGCTTCGTCCTGAATTTATTGATTTACATCAAACGGGGCACGTACCTTACAAATTTCCTTTTCCACCTGCAGCATTTGAAAGTATTCACATATGCATGCTATGGGGATGAGGTGGCTCTGGAAACCTAAAATTCGCGCCTGGGAAGAATGAAGAAGACCTGAAAATCCCTACTCACAGCCAAAACTATAGATACAACCGATACTATCTATGCTCCAACTATACTATTAGGGTTTATTGGAAAGTTATTTTTGGATCCAATTTCTTTGTACACGCTCGAAAGTAGGAGGTCCAATCGAGCCCTGCATCTCCGAAAGAGCGACCGCCTTGCCTTTTGACGGACTTGTAATTACACTTGAAACATGACAGGCAGAGCATATTGAGCCCCAGATTGCTGGTCCAGGGGAAGATGTGTGACGCCATACCCTAGGAGTTAATTAAAATTGTTGCTTTGAAATCCGGGAAAACTTGCAGAAGGGATGATATCGGAATATTCATAGTTCTGATGCTGCAGCCTCTCCTGCAAATTATGCGGACGTTTTGCATGGTTTGGGTAATCGGCCTCCTGTCAGTTGGAATTTCCGACAGATGGGTTGTTCCAAAACGCCTTACTGTATTTCATATTAAAATGTCATGCAAACTGTCTACAGTTCTTTGAAATTATACTTCACACTCCTACATCAAAATTCTAATGAAAATCTGAATGCACTTTGATTACCTGGATACAGAGAAGGACTAGAAAATCAGTATTACCTAATTTATTTTAACAAGAACGGAACTTTCATTATATTAAGAAATTTCTATGTAACAATAAAATCAATTACAAAACTTTTTAATCTGTACATAATATGGACATGTACCAAAGTATTACAAATTAAATTTACCATTACCAGTATTCGTATTTCAAAACTGTATTTAGGAACCATTACTACGTAATGGTAGTGTAAAGAAGTATTTATAAGTAATGCCAGGTAATTTAAGCAATGCTTCTGAAGTACGGCACTGGTGAGGTACCAATATACTCGTAATTACTTGGTAATGGTAATTACATTTGTTGAAGCACGAATGCTAAGAATAATGCATTTTTTACAGCTCGGGTGATCATAGTTATACCATATAGCCAAGGGCATTATGCGGGCCAATAATAATTCAAAGAAGTTTTTTTATTATACGGTCATAAACCTGGTAGAAACTACAAATTAAACTAAAAAAATAATTGTCCATTACTTTTTTTGATGTGTCAGTTTTCGAGGTTGATAACCAAATTTTGCATCGTATGTTTGTTAATGTTTTTTTAACCCAACCTCCACCACACACATGTATGTACCTACCTAAGTAATGAAATTGCTCATTTGCTCGTTTTCGTTTCCGGAATAAAAATAATATATTACGAACAATTTAAATTAAGCATGTTTTCATTTTATACATATAATATTTATAGTTCGAGAATTCATTTATTAAAAATAAATTTCAGAAATGTTCTTTATTCTCCATAGATTTGTGGGGTCAATAAACCAAACTTCTAGATGATGTATTATGATGTATTGTTTTTTTTTTCCTACTTTTATATGCAATAATTGTATAGTGATACACCTGAAAAAGGAAAATTTAGATCTGCCTTACGAAAAAATTTAGCGTGTTTAATCGAAATAGTTGACAAGTTCCACAATCTTCTGCAGGTGAAATAAATGGGTGCTAAAATCATTCTAGAGCTGCTAATAAAATTTTTACAACCCCTGTTCCTTTATACCTGTTTTTTCTTCCTTATTATTTTCTTATTGATTATATAGTGCCGACGAAAGCAAAAACCAGCTTTAGTACCAAAGTGTTGCAAGGACTAACACCACGCTGGACTCGAAGTATTCCCTGTCTATTTCACCGATTTACTGACGTGGAATTCACCTTGCCCTTTATGGCAATATCGACAGAAGTAGAAGCCGAAATTGAATAAAGGTACAATGCCATCGAAAAACTGTATGAGCAGAAATATTCATGTGCTCTTACACTACAAATTTGGAAAGGCCACCCTCTGCGCATTTCAGGCAGTTTTTTAATTATTCACAAAGCAGAGGCAATCGTACTTTTAAAGTTTTCGATTGTTGGCTAAATTTTCTATAGAATGTGACCCAGTGGTATCAATGGCTATAGACTGCGGGTATTTTAAAATTGCATTGAATGAACTGCAGATTTTTGGGCGGTTTTATTTCACTGTGTCTACATATTTTGAGTACCCATAAGCGATCGATATTATTTAAGCAATAAAAATTATTTGTGTTTTAATTCTGCATCGAGTGTATGAAAAAAATAAAATCAAAGTACTAGTCATTCTCAAAATTTCAACATTTTGCTGCTGACTTTCGAATTTTATAATTTGTAATTTCTTGTTTACATACACAGTCAAGTAAGCAAAAGCCGTAAGGTGATATGACAAACTATTGTTTATAATATGGAAAATATATATACATCTTCATTTTATAAACATTTAATTAAAAAATGTATTACTAATGCTTAGACTTTACTATATATTTTCTGATAAACTAAAATGTTTGGAAAGATTTTTAAGTTCTAAATGTTAAATGTTAATTTTAGTTACTTATTCTCACTTTTATAGAGAGAAATAATGAAAGCACCTTGCTTTTAAAAATGTTTTGCAATTTTCACCTATTAGTTTCGTGCGCGTTTTAGAAAAACATCAGGCATGTCAATTAAAAATATTTAGTATATGCACACACTACGTAGGTATAAAGCAATATACATACATATGTATATGTGTACGTAGGTACACTTTGTCTATAAAGTCAACACATCGGTCAAACACCAAAAAGCCTGCGGACTGCGGCTGAAGCTCTTAAGTTCCTTCCAAGAGCTTCTATAACTTTGTCATGGGTTTCCTAAGAAATATGTCAAGGATTTCTAATTGATGTCTTTCTTAATGCTTCTTCTGTAAGTTTCACTGTCCTCTGGGAATACAATTAATTGGAAACAAAATGCCCCTATAATCTGAGTAGGCTGAGGTGTAGATTAAAACAAAGAATATTTGCTGGTAAGGATATAGTGCGCCTGACGTTTATATTGCCGCATACTACATAAATATAAAATATGTCAAAATGAAATAAAAATTTATGTGGCAAGCATTCTCTTTCAAAACTAATACCAAACGATATGTACCTACTCGTACTCGCACTGGGACAAATTATAATTTATACATATATGTATAATTATATATTTTCACATTTTCATTTCTGCTAAATTCTGATTCCCATTTGATGACTAAGATAAAACAATTTTTTATCACGATTCTCCAAGTAAATATATATGTAATATAAATATGGAAACCTTATATGCAGGATTATATTCTATTTGGCCCTTTATCAGATTTTCGTAGCTTTTAGAAGGAATCGTCTCTAAGCTACGATGATGCTTAGGAGTGTAAAATGAATGTTGCAGCCCTTCAGTCTCAAGTCAAAGAAATTCAATACTTTCCCTTTCAAAGGGACTAAACGACCTCGGATCATAATTTCATGCTATCATTTTCTTTTGAAATATGATATCTGACGTCCTGTTTCTTCTCCTCTCTTTTCTATCGCCCTTGAAATTGTTAAATAGCAACATTTTACCTATTAGGTGTTTTAATTATGAAATCATGATTCTTTTAAAACGGTCAACGAGAAATTATATGCCTTATTTACAAACTTAGTACCCTATGTAAGAAAATTATCTGGATAATTTCCGCTTTTCGAATGGAGACTGATACACCAAAGGTTGCAAACAAATTTTGTGGTTAAAGAAGTGGTGGAAAGAATTTAAAATAATTAATGAAGTGTTTGAGAATGAAACTTTTTACAATAAGTATTATATATTTATATATACAAAGTTGTTTGAGTTAAATCTTTTAAATTGGTCTTGTAAAGTAGAATTTAGTAGTATTAACACCAAAATTCCTAAAATTCCTGATTCGCAAATTACTAATTGTTTGATATTTATAAACACTTGTAGTGTGGGGTACACTACCTAAACAAATTTTGAGCTAATATTTCTATACCTACCTGATACTTCCAAAAATCTATTCTGATGTGCATTTCTTATCAGTTTTAGTTTTTAAAATCCTCTTAAAGATATATTTAATAGACAATCCTAATCATAATTCACCAGCCTTTGCGCGACAACAAATTCTGGAATGACAAAAACCCCAACAGATAGTTGTTAGATTTATTTGTACGAAAATGCTTTTATTATTTTCATATTCTTACGAAAAACGTAATAATATGTACTTATTTATCTAAGCTCCCAAAAGAGACGATATTTTAATAATTTATTTTAAAAAATCGGTTTTTACGTTCAAAATATAGTGCTACGTAAAAGTTTAGGACCACCGACGAATTTATAGTACCTACCTAAACTCATATTTCTAAAACCTTTTATTCACATGTTCTTTAAAATGAGTCTAAAATTTATCATTTTAATAAAAGTATTTATTCTTGAGTTTATAAAAAGTAACTTCAATTGGTGCTTAGTTGTAAACAATACCAGAAATGGACAATTTGTCAGTTAAGTAGGTACCTGCGTAAGAACATAGGACCAAAAATATTTTTCTTAACATTTTCAAAATTCTTCTATGGCAGCACTATCTGAAAGTCCGCTCTATATATGTAGTTCTTTGAGAAACATTGTAAATATTTTGATACCAGTAGTCTGTTGTTATAGAAGAAACAGTTACAAAGTTGATTATTGCTTTAATTAGACTTTTCCTACCTACCAAAATTATGTGAGGTAAGTGAGACCAATTATGTTAAAAATTAAAATTACATTGATCCGGATTGAAATTAGTTAATTGGACTACCCAAAGACGATAAATATGCGACCTGAATGGGTTAAGTAAGAGCTGAGTTCATCGCGCTATATACAAAGATAGTTATAGGGACCCAAAAAGCCGCGGGGGCAAAGCAAAAAAATACCTCCGAAGATGGGCAAAATACTATTTATCTATTTTATTATTACTGCCAACACAAAAAAAAAGCAAACTTTAAGAAGGCTTAGGGTATATTTTTCATTATTTTGATGGATAATATATATGTACATACGTATACATATAACTTGAAAAGCGTATTACAATTTTCGTAAAGAAAATACATTACAATTATTACGTTTAAATAACAATTTTTTCAAAATACCTGGAGGTAGGTAAAGAGGGTTTTCTAGAAATCGCATAGAATGCTTTATTTATTTTTTCAACAAATACCTTTTATTCCTTCAATGTATGAACAGAAAATTAATACAAATACAACTGTATGACATTTTTATGACATTTTTGTACAAAAACACAAATTGCAAAAAGTTTCAAAGGGATTTTTTACTTATTTATTTATTTTTTTCAAATTTTGCCTTCGCTAAAAGCTATTACCCGAGAAGAATGGCAGTTGCTCCAAGGTGCACTTGTAGATACTTCAAATGGCATAAATATTTGAGAGAATTTATCTTAACTCCCGTAAACGGCATCATAGCCATTCTATTTGCAGCCAGAGGTAATAACGTTAACTTATCACTGAAAAATTTTTCCAACAAAATCACTCAATTTTCTGTGGAAGTTCTCCTTATCCGAATCATAAATCCTTCAAATGGAGTCTATTTAACCCGCACCTCCCCCTGGCCGAGACGAAGGCAAGAAGCGGCTGACCTAACAAAACGTTTACTTGGGATACGTGTGCTGCTCGGCTCGCTGGTGGGGCCCCATACAGCAAAAGGCTAGGCGATGGTACAGCAGAGCAGAGGCTCCTCTGGCCCGTGAAGCCCCATAGTTGTGTTTTCCTCCCCGGGCCGAGTAAAAGACGAAGAAAAGCAACAACTTAACCCTCTCCTACTTATTTTGCTCATACTTGACGACATAAATATTTAAGTAGGCTCCCTGGGGGTAGAATTCCTCATAAATTTATCCAATGACCTCTACAGAGATATGAACCCCGGAGGGGGAGTACTAGGGAAATGGGGGTTTGAGGGCTAGCTAAAATGGAGGTGTAAGGCAAGAAGTTGGAAACAAGTAAAAGAAGAAGAAGAAGAAAAATAAGATAGCAAGGCAACAAGCCAGAAAGCGACTCAATATAATCACGAAAAAAGCATTTTCCATTACCGACCTACCTTTGTACTCCTGAAAAGTTAAAGGCAAAAACCGGGACGCTTCTGAAAAGACATACAAGGGAAATCCCCTGAAATCTACGACTCTATCCCAACAGGCTGCTGCCCACGGCCTCGTATACTTGTCCACTTTTATGATAGAATAATGGAGGAGCATTTACCCAGCGTAATCGCTGTGTCTGCACAGTGGACGACGGATGGGGAGAGGCCTCCATTCGCACCATGTGTAGTGTACTATACAAAGTATGCGCCTCCGACGAGAAAAAAAGGAGCCCCACATTCATTCCACAGCTGTGTTTTAGCCTGATTGTGTGTCAAGTATGAAATATACCGCCCCGTCGGGAGCCAGCACATTGAAGGCACTTGTGAATTCATTTCTCCACATTGGAAGCCTTTTAGGGATTGCAATATGGCAAACCTAAAAATCATTTACAGTTTTCGCGTACCTTGCAGGAAGAGTTACCACCCTCACTTCTTTCAATAGTATTTTATTCCCTATCTTAGAAAACTTAACCTTCCAGCAAAATAATATCTTCATAGGGGCAGGCATTCCTGTGACAACCTTCCGGCTTTATCATCAAAATTTAAAGATAGGTAATGTATATTCCCAATTTACTATAACTCAAACAAGATCATAATTTGAAAATTATTTGTCGTAGAACATTTGTAATTACTATTTATACATATCTACAAAATATTCTGCAAAACCAAGTTTCAACCAGACTATAGACGCTAAAATTTCATCAATTCTCCAGAAATTTTTTTTTAGATGTAAATTTTCACCGGGGTATTTGAAAAAAATCGGTTTTTGGTGTGAAAAAGGAAAACTACGATAACTTCTTAAATTCTTAAACAGCTTACTGTGCTTGACGAGTATACTCGTCATAAAAAATGCAAAATGTTGTGTTGTGACGAGTATATTCATACTAGAACACAAAATTTTGCACTTTTCATGACGAATATACTCGTCAAGCACAGTTAACTAATTAATTTGGTATGACGAAATATTTCGTCATATGTGGAAGACTACTTCAATGGACAAGACGAAATTTTTCGTGATAGATGTTTTTAAACATAGTATGAATACGGTTTTTTTAAAATGTTTTTTTTTCTGTTTCTGGTTACATATATAACTAAATTTTCCACTGAATTGAATTCCAAGCCATTATTTAGGTATATGAAGATTTTCAAATTTTGAAAAGAGTGCATCAAATTACCATGACATTTAGCCATCCAAACTTCAAACCTTCATTTAAAAATGGTTTCATTTAAAGCAGTGTCTATTCGATTCGTTCGAACGTCTATCTGAGAGTGTAAACTCTCAGATAGACGGACTACACGGAGGTCGGATGTCTTCGACTTTGTCCATGTCCAGTCCATGTCATCGCCGTGTCCTTGTCATCGCCGCGCCCGTGTCCGTATCGAAATCAAAACAAATCGATCTCTATATAAGAGGCGTTTATTAATTCAAGGATTTTTGAACTTAAAACAATATGGAAATGGACTTGGGTCAACTGAATTTGCTGCCGCAAACTGCCCCAACCAAAATAGGGTTGGCGACAGTCCTTAAAAAATTTTATATGTATTTGCCTCGATTCACGTGGATCTCAGAATAAGTGCTTTGACATGAAGTGGGAGTTAAGTGGAAATATTTTTTCACGTGAAGCGGATCTCAGAAGAGACCCGACCCGGGTTTTATAGTTTTATTAGTCCGATAATGCTTTAGTTCTTAAAGCAACTTAAAAATATTATTATGAAGGTAAAATTTTATTATATAATAGTTTTAGAATAAGTTTTAGATATTAGAAAACGTCATGTTGTTGCGTTAAATTGGCCGCTCAATTTGCTATTGTGAACATGGCATTCGTATTAAGCGAACAATGCAAGTAAAATTTTTCGACATTTTGTAGCAATGCCTAACTGAATAATAAGGAGTTGTTTGGAATAACAAAAAATGTTTATAAATTATATAATGAAGGGCTTTTTCAGGATATTATAAAGTATACTTTGATTTTTGTGTTGTTATATTTTTATAAGTATTAATTTTGTGTTGTTATATATTTATTATTATTGTGCTATATTTTATTATTTCAATTTTTTTTATTCCTATTCCTAACTACCTCATAGTATAATGTAATATAACTGTTCTATGGATGGTGGCAACCCTACTTATTTAGTTCTTGGTGTGGCCAGAATTGGCGGTACGGGTCTGACTGCCTCCACCTGTCCGTAGGCCTCACGGGTGCACTCTTTGTCGGGAAAAAATAAATTTTGCGCCGACATTAACTTTTCTATACAGAACCGCAATGCAGCATATTCAGCGGCAGCGACAGGACTAACACTGCATACTCAGCGGGGATCTCAGCCGACGTGCAGTTGCGCTTAGGAGCAGAGACAGCGCAGCAGGGGCCCGTGCGAACCCACAGGACCTCAGCCGGGACAGGATGCATCATCCCTTGGCGGGCGCCCTTCCACGGCATGCACCAGAGTGCAGTGTTGCACCTTCGCCTCACGCCAAACGTTTTAAACTACGCCACACTTTCCACCGTCGGGAGGGCGGGGGAGAGCGGCTCAGCACCTATGCAAACTTAATATTTGAATTAAACTGGGATAGTGACTCTACATATCTGCATACGTGTATTTGTATGTATGTAGTGCAATCCCGGCTTCATATGCAAAGTAGGTCTTGAAAGCGCCCGATCTAAGCCCTGTGCATCGCCCGCGGTTTCCGCGAGTGGGTGGAGGTAAGCGGCTCCACCAAAGCGCACATACCGGACGTATAGGGGGTAGGGTTGAAGTCCAAGTCTGTAAACACTTTTAGTTTGATTACATGTAGTCGAACGGAGAAATTTGAAACTGATGCTAAACGTATTTTTGCATCTTTTGAATTGAATTAAATTGTGGAAAATTGCGATCATTTCCCACCTCCTCATCGTCCGTCCTCCAAAAGTCCATTTACTTTGAGGGCAACCGCAGCTATAGGCGTTTAACATTCAATTTTGCAGCAGTGGTTGTATAATAATTTCAGACGTTTTCGACTCTTTTAAATTTTAATGAGGCGAAAGTGGGGCTGCTTAGGCAAATTAGCATCCCTCCCTTCCGGCGTGCAACTCTCCTCTTTAAAATTAGAATATCAAAACCTTTTTCTGGCCGAATCTCGAAAGGTCGCATAGAAATGGTTGTTATCGCATCCTCCTTCTGGCTGGATGTAGATAAGGACATTTTTGCAGGATTTGCATATGGCGATATGCAAAATAGTGACAAAACGAAAGAAAAGGGACTTCAACTGGATTTTAGTTTCAGTGAAAATCAGGGATTCACATCGTTGTAGAAGTCAGAACTTGTTGAGATTAAAATGAAATTCGTCGTGAAGAAAAAATCAGGACGAATAGTATACTCCTTTTAAAGGGTTGAAAACTTTTTCGCAATGCGACACTTTCAAAATGAAAATGATGTCTAATGCTGAAGGATTGTTGACACGAAAAGGTTGACAAACAAAGTTTTAAGAATAAAATATCTACAAAGTTATACGAGTTAAAAATTCTTCCATATAAGGACGGGACATAAATCAACATTAGTTCAGGATATTCATAAAATTGTATAAAACGAATCGTAGTCATCGTATTTAAATATTGTATATGTATGTACAAAAATTGAAAATTAAGGTGAACATTTCGTATATAAAATATGTATTGAAGTAAAAATTTTATATTAAGCTCTTTTTTAAGTTCGCCTTCATTGCGTTTTCTTTTCATACTAATTTTCCCAAATTTTCAATATTCAAAACCGATATTCATTATAAGTTCACCTTTGTATTTTGTCTCGGCATTAAATAAAATAAAAAGAATTATTACATGCGTTTTAACGTTTACAGGCGAAATGAAGTTATTTTTAATTCGTTTTTCATAATTAAGCCCACGATGTGGCAAATCAATTTTGACAACTTAATTACGGATCATTTACGAACAACCGAAATCGAGACTTCATTTCTATGATGAAACATTACGACTTTCATAAAATTATGATAAAAAGAATTGCCATTTTCATGCATGAAGGGATTAAAATGTAGTAGCTCTGGAAATTGGAAAACTGACTTCGAAAAGGACTTGGGTATATTGGTTTTTTGAAATAAAATAAGAAATAATTACTTCAAATGAAATCTAGGTGCATGGTTCAAAATAATTAATTGAAATAAAAAATAATATGAAATAAAATGCTTATTTGAGTTAATAACGATTAAATTACAAACGAAACAAAATTTGAGTCATGCAATTAAAAATTAGATTGATTTATGGATTATCTATCTCAATTTATTGGAAGTAAAACACCCTTTTCAAAATGGCATGTAGAGGCTGTTTTTCTATATTACTATAATTAAATTTGTTTCTGCTTAAAGCTTTATTTCATTTTTCAATAAGCACTTCATTTTAAAATAACTGAATATTTATAATAATCAGGTTAATTTACTATGAAATACCTGATTATGATGTATGAAGTATTCAATGTAATTAATTAATTTTGAAATAAATGCATTATTTGAAATAGAGAATTAATTCAATTTACCCAAGCTCGTCCGGACATATATGTACATATGTACATATGTATGTCAGAGTTTTCAGATTAGATTATTATAAAATATTTAATTTGGTTAAAATTAAGCAAAACAAGTTTATTAGAGATACTATTAAATTACCCTTTCGACAACTAACACGCTTGTCTTTTACATATATGACTTTCATAAGCCAATGTTTGTTAACAGATAGAGGAGTATAGGATAAAGTTGCTACAAACTACACATGGTTTTCAAAAATGTCCAGATCTTTTATAATAACATCCGAATTTCTGCGTAAACTTAGGGATTAAATAATTTCTTCGAGGAAGTAAATTCAGTAAACCCCCAAATAAAGTATTTGAAAAGTGCTCTGCTCAGGTATTCCATTAGAAATAAGTCTCTTTTATACCGCCCCTGATTGTATTTACGTAACGCAATTTACAAGTAATTTTAAAAATATTAACATTGACTTGAACCTTGTGTAATTTATTTAAAAAAAAAGATGAGATTGATTTTCATTTTGAATTGTTTATGATTTGGTTATCCTCGAGTTTTATTTTATTTTCACTATATGTAGCTGTGTTCTTTTCACATCTGATCCGATTCCAGGTTTTGCAGGAAATTTTGCACTGAATTGAAATTTATTATATTTCGCAAAATTGAAATCAAATTGCCTGGATGTTATACCCAGTTTGCCTCAAAAACGTAAGCCAAAAAATTTTCTGATTTAAAGTTTGAAGTTTCAATGAATAAATATTATGGCAATTTGATGTACTTTTCGTAAATTTTAAAATCTTTTCAATTACATAAATGCAAAAGTTGTTATATAACTTGAACCAGATAACAAAATTAAAAGAACACAGCTAATCCAGATACATTTACATTTGGGCATGCTACGGGCATATAAGATTTTACTATGCTAGCAATTTTTGAAGTTATACAGAATTAAACCTAATTAAGTGTTTCTAGTCTATCAAAGTCGCATTGAATAATAAATTATCTCATTGCTAAAAGAAGTGTGGGAGAAGTTATTAAATCTCTGTAAAATTTTAACATGAAGTTTCAGCTAAATGTGTTACAAATGTCCAGTAAAAAAATATATCTTCCAGTAAAAGAAATTGAAGTTGAACAATTTATCATTTCCCCGGAAGTATAAAAACTGCTTCGAACTTACCCGAAAGGAAATTCCCCTGAAACAATGTACCAGCACCAAAGTATCTCCAGTAGTTCTCCTGCAAATCGAGTTCTCTACTTCTGGCGCAAATGCTTCCCAATCTTTTAAAAATTTTCTGCCGCCTGCACATAATTCGCGTACAAAGGAAAAGTTTTCTTCTTAGAACTTCTCTTCGTCTTACGACTTCTTCAATTATTTCTTTATTAACTTTTTCTTTTTAATTCTCTATAAATCTCGGCGGGCACCTGAACTACCCGGAGGGCCTGCTTGAATCTTCTCTCTAATTGTTTCGTCCCAACGATTCTGCAAAAGTACGGTATTAAACATCTTTGGGTACCTTGGCAATGTTCCAACGTAAAATTGAGAGAAAAGGGTTAAAATAAAATAACAGACTTTGATGGTGCTGTACCACCACTTCCGCTATTATCAACTGCAGCACTGCCATGAACTACGGGTGGAAAAATATAAATCGAATGAAAACACAAATGGTCCACAATTTTATAGGCGAATTATTTCCTTACTGTAGCTAGCCGATTAGTGGATATTAAAACACTCTAAAAAATAATTGACTAACACAAAACACAACATGGGCCAAGGTTTAACGTGCAAAACAACGCACAGAAATATTCATCAGGTGGTTTACTACATTCAGTACCTATGTAGGTACTTGTAAAAATAAGTACCTACCTACTGGATTGGGCAAAAACGTTGATATATTTTCATTCATTAATTGAATTATAATATTACTCCTATAGACATATAAAGCAGAATCATTACTTCCTTATGGAACATTCTTAGTCCAGCCAAAATAGACTAAAAAACTTCAGAACAGACACATATTAAAAAACGGCAGGACGAAGGGCCTAAAACTCAATATTTGTGTGAAAGATTTAAAGATTGATCTCTCTAGTTTTTTAGTTGTCGAATTGGTCGTCAGAGGCATCCTTAGCAAGCCTGAGGGCTCAACTTCCTAAGACGGAAAGTAGCAGCCCGAAATATTTTATACGTATAGGTACACATTAAAATTAACTGAAATTTTTTAAATTGAATTTAGAGGTCTACAACAAAACTAAATCAAAATACATAGTTGATTAATATATGTAAATGATAAAACACTGATACCACTAGAATGAGGAAAAAAGCTGTAGCAGTATCCCTGAAAAGTGTCGAATTGTCTATTTTTGCTTTACATTGATAAATTTTAAGCGTTAAAGCTGGTGTATACGCACGAAACATTTTAATGTTTAATTAATTATTATTAATTACTACTGCATTCCTGTATAAATTACAAGAAGTCTGAATATGATAGTATAAAAAATAACGTTGTAATTAAAGTCATATTACGTGTAAGTTCTAAACTTAAAAGTAAATAGGTACATATTATTTCAATTCGACATTGTTTTTAGAAAAATTCGAATTCCCTGCTTTGGGTTATTCATGGCAGTTTTCAAATCTAAGCAAAGTCCCTTTTTGTTCTAAATAGACGAAAAGAAAATGCAACTTATATTTTCATTGACTTATAGTCTTGCAAGTAAAGGTAGCTTTAATTAAGAACATTCAAATTGATCCCAAAAATAACAATATGTAGATAATTGTCAATTTCAAAATTTACGTCTTGAATGACACTAATGAAAATATTCTAGTAAATTACGAATTCTCAATTTTATATATTTCTACAACTTTTATAGATTAAATATTTATGTTTACTAAAATATTATAAATTTACTACATACATTTTATAAAAAAAACTATCGAATATTACAGATATTTTTTAGAGTGTATTAGGATATGTACTAAAGGGTTAGATATACCTGAAATAAGGATGTGATGGTGACATGGACCACATTCTTTTTGTTCGCTATTTTCGCCAGAATCATAGGTAACAATCCATTTGTCATCTGGGAAAAAAAACTTATATCTGCCAAACGGAAAGGGTAAACTGCTTGCGCGAACTATTAATTAAACTGAAAGAGGTGAAAGGGTAAATTGCTACATCCTCTACGCTGGACTAGATAGACAAGGAAAAGTTTAAACATTTTTTTGGAATAATTCTGGAGGCCATTCATCTCAACGTTTAGTTTTTTTTTCGTCGAAAGATTTACGCTCGATTGGAGGAAAATTGCAAAGTTGCAAATCCCATTAGAACTGGCAGGAAATTATTTTCTAGACAAACTTGTTCCTGAGGCTTTTCCGTTTATCACTAAACGGCAAAAACCGGTATATACCCCGCGTTAACAGGGGGTGGATGCCAAATTCTTCGTATATACTGCAAAAGCCCACAAAACTAATTCCAATTAACATTCAAAGCTCCACCTGGAAGGTCTCTCTACCAATTAGTAACTTTATTTATCTAATGTAATCCCTGGCCCGGGACTATCCTGCTAACTTTTACTCCGGAATACAATCCCTGCCCAGTACCAAAACCCTAGTTCTCGGCACGACCACCTCTGGCAGAGCACCGAGAAAAAATTCCTCTTCACTTGAGAGGAGATGTGCAAACGTTTTCATGAAGACGACGAAAACTATTACGGAGGATTCTGGAATATTTCCAGCAGTCAAGAGAGCAACGCCAAAATTCCTAAAATATTTACTTTTGTCCCAGTCCGAGGACGAGTTTGGGGGTATGTGACCAACGTAATCTCCACATTCCAACGACGATACTCCAAACTCCCGCCAAACAGATGAACGACACTCGACAGACGCATACTTTGACTTTGTAGACAAGAATAGCCCCAACTCATATGATTTAATATGATTCCTCTCAAGCGTGAATTAATTTCGAGGCCACCGCTCACGGCTGACATAGTGCAAAACTAATGAATAGCAAACAATTTAACTAGTCCTTGGATAAATATTTTTGCAACCCTTAGGGCCGGAAGAAGCAAGGGGATAAGTCGCTAAAATCTCATACACTTTCAAAAAACGACTTTTCATAATACGTAGATGCCAAAAGTCCATCCATTGTAACCATACTGTTACAAAATGCGCGGGAGATTTTCCCATAGCCAATACACCTACAAACGGTTGCAACTTTCTGGAATCTGGATGTCAAGTTTTGACGACAGACACAATCTTCGCATTATGTTGCCCTGCAAGAAATGTGTCATCCAACTATGCACCATCCACGGCAGCTGGAGATTGCCGTTGAGTGCTGGATTTATGGAAACCTTACTTACTGCAGTTAGACAGCTTAACTTCTTTGTCATTGCAGGAAATTTGCCAAAGTGATGATATTTTATAGCTTTTGGCATGTGAAGCCCCAGGTGAGGCAGAAGGGCTTTCAGTTTGGCGGATTTGAGAAATGGTCGAGTTGGTTATGAAAATGGATGGCAACAGAGGATTATTGAAAATGTATAGAAGCAATTAGAGTTGCAAATATTTACTCGAATAAATGTCAAGGTTTCGGAAAAATTTATAGGTTACCATTTTGTTATCTTGTTTTTTATTAAGGGGTAATGCCACTCTACATATAGGGCTTAGGAAAACTTGAGTTTTTTCTTTTTGACTTAAACAATACTGTAACGTAGGCGAATTAATCGTATGTGTTTGAATGTTAATAAGCATGCCGACTTGTTTGATATTCGTATTACTAAGCATGTGTTAAAAAAGTTGTTGTTTAATCAATTTGCATGTAACGGTTTGGTGTGTGGTATTACTAACACCGGACCAAATGATGATCAGTTTCATAAAAGAGATTAATTTTCGCTGAAGCTTGAACTAAGCTGATAGTCCTAAGTTAAAACATGAAAGTACATACATATACATACATATACATATAGCCATGTAAGGCGCAAGCATCGCAAATTAGAGGTAAACAAAACATTTCAAGGATTCAACATATACTTCCATATAGGCAATTTTATATAAATTTTATAATTTTTTGTTTTTTTTTCCACGGTTTATGCTTTACGAGAAATCCTAATCCCATGAAGGAATTTTAATCAAAAAGGCGACTTCAAAGATCAGCTCTATCGCCGCCATTTTGTATCAAAATGATTATAAACAATGTTTTTTCCCATTCTTCCATTCTTCTTCTCTCGTTTGTTATTACAGAAGCTGAAACTTATTTTTTTGAAAAAATTGCTCACTTCTTCGTATAATGTTCTCGTGTTTGTTATAAAAAGAGAACATTATGCGAATGGACGAGCAATTTTTTCAAAAAAATAAGTTTCAGCTTCTGTTAACATCCAGATCATGATTCAAATGAAAGTCGATTGGAACAACTTTTTGCAGATGCTAAAACTGTCAAGAATACGCGACAGTTCCACAATTTTAATCCCGTAGATTCAAAAATATAGCTGGTAAAATATATTCTGAAGTTGAAAAAGTTACAATCACCCGAATAACCAAAAAGACGTGAGTTAATTGCTCGGTGTACGTAGAACGTGAGCTCAGGCGCTCTAGCGTGGAGTAAACTTGCATCGAAGAAAATTAATGCCGAGTTACAGAATAAGTCGGGGAGTTAAATTTTTTCGCGGAATCTTATAGTTCAAGGTCCGAGGAACATTTTGCGCCTATTTTCCAAAAAATCGAAACATGAGAACATGATTAAAAATTCAATTGTTTATTTAATTATTATAAATAAATAGGTAAATAAACAAATTTACGAAAATAGTTTATAACATTGGAAAATATAAACTCCTAAGAACCTCTCATAAAATTTTCATAACATTTCGTTGAAAGGTGTCCGAGAAATTAATGTTTTCACAAAAAGTAGTCAAAATTTTTAAACATCCGTAAAAACAGTAAAAATAGGAATTTTGCAAAATTGTTTGGGGCTATGTTTAGTATTAGTATAGGCATTCATTTGATCTATGTTTCATAAAAATCGCTGACATAGAGGTTTTTAGGGGTGCTCACTTGACGTGTTTTGTCTCATTACAAAATTTGTATACATATTTCAATGGAAAAAAAATTTTCGTTATGGTAATAAGCAAGAAATAGCACATTATTAGAACAATTATTTCAATCAATTCTATACAAGACAGTACATAAGTTAATGTATCATATGTAATGTAAGATACCAAAGCTGTGCAGATACAAAAATGAATTTACCTTATTTTTAATAATATAATTTTTAAGTTGGTGGCGAAAAGAAAAATTTGTCTCATCAAGAGATCATCACTTTTTCAGGTTTAAGGTTAAGAGCGGGTCGTGATTCGACACGGTCGACATATCGAACCGCTGACTCCGAATATGTAAAATATAATTTAAATAATGTCCTTTATGTCTACATGCTGTGAGGTTTGAATAGGATAGATACAAATTCATTATAAAGCTGATAAAAGGTTCTAAGAAATTTGGATATGATGAAAACAACCTGATTTCAGGAGCTTATTGCCCACATCAGCGATCTACATATGTAGACTAAATAACTTAATCTCTACAGAGATTTTATATTTCTTTTATACTTTATACATATGTACATATGTACATATGTACCGGGACGGTCGAATATCTCTCGAAATACACACCGGATCGAAAAAAGAAACAACACGAAACAATTATTGTATTACTGGGGAACTGAGTTTGATGTCATTGAATAGCTTTTCAAAACAATATTTGGCACGTGCATTTTTATTTTTATGTCATGTGTACTTCGCGAGATATTTGACTTTACTTTCAAAGTTATTTTTGAAGAGTTGTTCAATCCATAATCATTTTTAATACTGAAACGTTTGTTTCGCTGAGAAAACTTCAGATTTTTAAGTTTATTTATTACTTTTACTTCCTTCAGTTCGGTTAATTTTTTCAATTTTCTATGTTTTTTTTTGTTCCATATTCGATTGGATTAAGAACAGAGAGTTCTGAATATTTGAAAATATTAAATTAATTTTTAAAGCAACATTATCACACTAAAAGGAACCAACACGGGTATAGAGTAACTAAATATATATATGATACAATATATACCATTCTCAAAATTTTCGATTTCTTAGAGTTTCTACCCTAAGTGCACTTATCACAAATTTTAGTTAGTGTAAATGTTGCATGTCACTTGTTGAGTGTATTATTTATTGCTTTTTCAATCTCGTGTAATATGTGCAAATACTATTTGAAATATTTGTGTTTTCCTCTGAACCAATAGTTTCCATATCGTTTACAAACACTGATGTGATTTTATGTATTTATCGGGTTATGCTCAATAATTTCTTTAAGTAATTTTAATAAAGTAAAGTAGTTCAATGCACTGGGAATTTAGATTCTTTGAAATGGTTATTTGATACAAAAACATATTTCATTTCAATTCATCCCCAATAGTATGAGTATAGTCTTACAAAATAGGCAGAAATGAATGAAAATGGGAAAATTTCTCTTTGACCATTTCCAATATTTGGAATTTTTTCGCTAAGTAAAATCGTTCGCGTGTCGAAGCTTTCAATTTATCCTTTTACTATCCTAGCACAAAACTTCGTTCGTCGATAGCCACCAGCACGGAAAAAGTCCTCGTAGTTTTGCTGACAAAGGGTAAAAGTCATCCTTCTGTTGAGTTGTCATTTATGCCTGGCTTGCAGTTCTCCTCCCTTCTAACAAAATAAAATATGCTTTGAAAAAGTGGTCGAACAAATGGAACAGGCGATGTCAATTTGTTAATTAATTAAACTTTCTAGTACAGAGCGACCAGAAAAAGCAAAACAAAATAATTCTGGTAGACCAGTGCTGCCCTATCTAGTACTCTTGGGGACAAATGTGAAAACTAGGGGCGGGAGGGAGTCCAGGAGTTTTTGAACGTGGCCAACCTATGCCGTGCCGGTAATAACTCACGCTAACAAAATGAAACTGTTGACGAACACATGAACGTGATAGTCCTAGGGCAATTGCAACTTGCTGCGGCATTTCAGCACGGATGCGAGGGAAGTAGACCGGGGACCAGGGGGCTCTCCGGGGCTTGTCCATAAGGGCTTCCCTCATATCCATTTATATCATAAACTCATATTTTCTGTGTCCTGCAGGTCATGATGCAGTTTTATCTTTATAATATCTTTCATATGGATATACTCGTACGTATGCATATGGGAAAACCGGAGTTACCGGCTTTTATTGCCGACTCATTAATGTATTTTGTGTGCTAAGTGAGAGTAAGCTGGGGCTAAATGACCGGAAAATTGCATTAAAAAGGTTATTAAGCCCGAGCGCACTAAACGTATTGCAGTGCAGGAAAAGCACAAAAATTGCAAACTTGCGGAAAAGTAATTGTGATTGGTTACGTTATTTAATTAGAAGGAATTGAAAACAAATTCATTAAACCAATAGGAATTATTATTAAAAGTAAGAACGAATATAGCTAGTAAAATCGAAAGCTTATATAAATGACTTGATGAAATATCAAGTGCGAATTATAATAAAGAAACATTTTTTTACCAACTTCGTTATAGAACTTTAAGTTGAAAGACTACTAAATGTAATGTTTTATTCTTTAATTACCCAACATGCCATATTGCCATGAACTACTCCCAAGTTTTTGAGGTCAAATTTGAACTTCTCTAATATTTTTCACAAATACAATGGTTTGTAAATAAAGTTTTCAGCAATGTGCATATTAGAATTAGAATTAGAAGAACTATATGCGATTGGATTTATTTAAAACAAACAGAAGAGATCTTTCGGATCACCTACCTACATATGTATATTATTGTGTAGGTATAGCATCCCGAACAAGTATCAGTATCTATAATATAATTACTAAAATAAATAATTTTATAGTATAAGATCATGAACAATTTTGTAGTCCTACGGAAGACATTAAATCGCAATTTCCATTGGACCGATTTTAAATTTTGATTTTTATTTTAATGTGAAAAATCCCAACATTATTAAATTCATAGCAAAAACTAAACAAGAGCAAATTTGAACTTTCATAGGAAATTCAACTTTAGTTGCAGAACAATTTTATTTTCATTTTAGAAAGAATTTTAATATATGTTTTAAAAATTTCAAGTTTTCGATAAAGAGAGACTATTTGCTGCACCAGACGAGAAAGTTCGGATCATAAAAGTTTTATTTTAGCGAAAAAAATTAGCCTGTAGTACACATTCTGTATTTTATATAAAATATACTATCAGGAATGGATTTATTTGTCCATGTAAAGATATATAAATAATCGCTCATCTTAGTACTCCTATTTGAAAATATAACTCCCACATATCATCTCAATTCTGACATCATTTATAGGAGTTTAAACAGCAATCAGCATCCTTTGGATTTGTGTTTCGATGTGTTCTCCGCCGAGATTTTTGTTTAAAATTAGCTTGCAGATTACGTCAATTTCTTTGGACTATGATTTTCTAAATACTTTGCATAAATAAGGTAAATAAATATTAAGGTGCAAAAGTGAATCAATTAAATATATATCTGAATGTGCATAATCAGGTATAAAATCTTTATTATGGTATCTGAACTATCTATAGACTTCCATTAATTTCGATTCTATAACTAGGTCAACTGAAATTTCATAATCATTGTATTGCTATCTTGTCTCTTCTAAACAAAATTGCCAAAATGATAATCTTCCAGAAATTGAAATTGGATACACCCCACAAATTCTATCAGTGCTCCTCAACCTGACAGAATTAATGGGCAAGTTACGTGTATATTCCTGTCTTGTACAAATTACATTCAGTTTCTATTTGTCCTACCTATTTCTAAGAATTACAATTTGAAAGGATAATATCTGAATGACACTTTTACAAGCAAAAGGAGACATTTTGAATAGGTTTGCTTACCAACAAATGGACATCAGTTTGAAATTGATATTAAAGGAATTGATGAGAATTTTGGGATATTTTTTGGGTAGGGAGGGTCAAACACATTAATAATAAAATAATATCTTCAGTAAAAATATTTATTTCTTTTTTTTCCGAGAGGTTAACGATTTAGTAAAGAATCATTTAAAATGATTCGCCTGCGAAAATCCAAATATTCCGATAGCTGATTCATTTTGGATTCTTTTGAATAATTAAATACTCCAAATGTATTTCAGAGAATTTTCAGGCGCCAAAATACAATGACAAGAAATAAGGGGACAAAAATGGAATAAGCTTCATTTTTAAGTCATAATTAATTTGCCAACTGCCTCCCACCACCTACTTGCCGCTTCCCTGACTTTTCCTGCATAATTAAATTAGAATACAAATCTTTATTTTCAATGTATTTTGCGGTCAATAATTTACTTTACTGATTCAAGTTGACTGGAACTAACAAGTTTTTACTTTTTGTAATATATCCTTTTAATTGGATCTTTGAATTTGAAATTTTGCTCAAATATAGTGGATGTTTGCATAAATTATGAAACACAATTTTTTTATTATTATATAATACAGATATCTTATAGAAGAATTTTTATATCTTAGGTATAGAAGAATTGAAAAGTAATATACATTTAATTTCCATAGAACTTTTTTCGTATATTATAGGTATTCATAAAGGTGCTATCGTCTAATGTTTCTAAAAAAAATTATAACTTTTAGATTTGATACATATTATATTACATATTCTTGGGTTTCCATTATCTATGTATATTAGCTAATAGAAAACAAATTAATTAGATTGTTTACTAAATATCTACATACATATGTACATTACAAATTATGTTGGCAGAATTCAGCTGTACCAATATAGAAAAAGTTTGTCATTTAGCTTTTAGCATCTCTTAAATATAGGCGAGATTGTTCGAACGCTGTATTCATGGATCTGTTATGACTTGAAATAAATAATAATAAATTGCTTGTTTAAGCAGATTAATTCGATGTACAAATTTTTTACTCGCCTCTTTACATAAAACTCACTATGGCTCAAAATTGTTATAGCTAGATTCGTTCGCGAATTAAGTTTTTTTAATGACCCCATAGATTTCAATATAGAGCTGCATTTAATAATAACTTTATTTGCTAATAAAGACATAACTTATTTAGTGAAAAACTTACAAGTAAATTATTTGTAGTCTGAATAAATAAATCAAATTAAATATCAATATAATCGAAATATTCACTTTTTTTATATAAATCGAATTACGAAGATATTGATTGAATGAAGATCACAATAAGTGCGCCAATCAAACAGTTTTGCTCTAATGAGCATAGGAAAAGATACAAATTTAGTGATATTTTTTGTAACGATTTATTTTAAACATTCCATTAATTTTTTTATTTCTTGTTTGGTTTTGTCGATCATTAGGTAAAACTACCCAGAATAAAATTTTTTGTACCAAAATAGAGTTATTTTTCGTAGAAACGTTACTGCCTGGAACATTTTTGCTTGCAAATTTATAATTTATGAAAAGATTTCAAAATATAGATTTACTCATAGGCTTTCAGATATCAAAACCATTTTACCATATTATGTACACGTGCGAAGATTCAGTCTAATAAAGCAAATTTGCAGATTAATTCCACCCAATGCAAAAGTGATTATCTCATAAAGATTTGATCGATTCTTCGGGTCCAAAGACTGCATAGCCTTGTCTAAGACCATTAAATCTTTAGAGCCGAGTAAGCGCTTAATTAAAGCGATTCGTCCATAAATAATTAAACAAGTCATGATGACCCAGAGCGGATTCGCACCAAATATTAATTGTGATCAATAGAGGGTAAACGGGTGTAATTCAGTATACAAAATTAAGACTTACATTTCCTTATTTCCAATTTAATCCTTCGCAACGTGTGCGTGTGAGTGATTTAAATATATTCCTTAAGTTTCGCTGGCGAGGAGTAATCCCACAGAAAGGTTCTTCAGTGAATCCCTCTCATTTTACAGTCAATTTTCATTTTTTTTTTCTACTTTGGTTACTAATTGGGATAAAACCACCGAACACTGCTAAAAACCACACTACCCTAATTGCATCCTTATTAACGCGTTTACGATTAAGCAACAGAAACTCTTCCTCCCGCAATTATTGGTCGAAACTACTCGACACTATTTCTGGAGGCACTGTGCACCGCAATTTGGCATTTGCTTCTGGATTGCGGTGATTATGTCTCACTATAAATCACAACTGGAAACCACGAAACTCGAGGATTTTTCCCAAATACCACGACGACTTTCTCTCTATAAATTCAACTAACGTGAAAGCTACGGCCTATGTGTCCTGCAGGACTCTAAATGATATGTATCCGCAAATTGACACGTCACTACGTCACTACACTTATCGGGGGGTGCTGGTGACTCCGGCTAATCTCGCTAAATTGCGCCTATTCGGAATGATATGTAAATTGCATTTGCGGCGCGCACTACGTAAATTCTGTAGAGTCTCTGTGAAGCTTCGTTTTTGGCATGCTTTTTTATTTTTTTTATTTTCACTTTCCCTCTTCACACCACTGATAAGGATGTGAAGTTCACAAACATTGTTGGGCTGACTTCTGCTCGTATTCCTTTATAATAATCCAAAAAATTGTAGTCATATTGAATAAAACCAACGAAATCGCGTAATATAACTTTATATAGAATCTAAATATCCCTGGAAGGGTAGTAAACCTGCGAACATTTCTATTTGGTAGTATTTATAATAGTAAAGAATCGCGTCACCAACTTTTCGACTATATATTTCGCCCGATCCCTCTAGAGGTTTTGCGCTCTCCAGGTGAAAAAAGCAACTACCACCGAACCCGACGCGCCATTTATCGCTGCTTCAGATAAACTGAACCACCAACCGACAGGATTCAATGGCATGGATGAAATAGGATCAAAATAAAACTCTTCGATAAGCTTACATCGCTTAAGCTTTGAAGGACGACGTTTTTGAGTCCTATGATACCTACGGCAAAGAGTGTGGGGATTGCGTCTCTACGGAAAGTAGTAAAATCGGGTATAAGGTACCGGTCACACTCCTCACAATTCCATAGAATAAAGAGAGCCTAAGAGTCATACCCAAAGCTTTTAAGAGTGGGTTTGCCGTAGAAGGTTTACCCAAAAATAAATACTTGCTGTAGAAAAGAATAGCCCACGTAGGAGCTTTGACCGTTTTCTAGGCTGCAGCCAACGTCCTGTTCGATTCTGGCTGGCGTAGTACGTACTCGCCGATGGGGTTAAGATTTGCAGGCATCCTACGAGGATATGTCTTAAAGGTTAAAGCCTACTGAAATTTTAAAGATGAAAAAGGGCGCCAAGTAAAATCAATTTTCGAAAAGCACAGTGGAAAATGTAATTTCCCTGTTTTCCGGTGAGCGCTATATAAAATTGGGAGGTATAGGGGGGGATAACTCTGTTGCCTTTGGGTTAAACCAAAAACCAGTCCCTCCCCAAGCAAAAGCACCCATGTCGCCAAAACATCACTTCAATTACTTGACGAGGGTCTCAAAGTCTTCTTTCCTTGACGCTGTAAAATATACAAAAGCATCTATGGGCCTCCTCTGAGAGAAGTATTTGTATTTCTTTAAGATCCAGGGCCAGAGCCTTCCAGCGAGGACTCGCATCCAATAAGGTTTATACCGCATAACTCATTCGAGGATTCAATAAAAGCGCACATACCTTGGTTCCTTGGTTCCTTTAACCATCCACCTAAATTCCAGCAAATGCCCCCCAGATGTGTCAATGTACCCGAATCCTTTCTAGGGGCGGCCGCCTTCTTTCAATTTTTTTTATTTTTTTATTTTTTTTTTTCAATTTGCCTCCTCGAAATTTGATTTATTGCATGTGTGGTTCGAATATGATTTATGGCACGTCAAGGATGAGAGAAGTCTGCACGCACAATTCACCTCCGAGATCTTGGCCCTCTTCGCCCAGCATCCTTCTTGGAGTCGGCTGCGAACATAACCTTCGAGAGGTAATTAGATTTTCTTCACGAAAACATCCTCCTGCCGCGGCTCTTTGTTGTGCACGGGATTCTTGGCAAAATGCTTTTACGTGTGCAGATGAGGACGAACATATTACCGTAGTGGCCAGAAAAATGTTACTACCTTATAAAATTCTGGCAGATTCGATTATAACTTTTTTCCAGGAGGTTGTTTTTACCTCACAAGTTTTATTAAGGAGGTATATCTTCGTGTAAGGAAACAACATATTTTTTGTTTTATAGCTGAATAATTCATTACATTCATTTTTTCTGGGTCCGACCCTTCTTTTTAAAATGCTAAAATATTTAACCACTTAAATACATAATACACTCACAAATATTTACAACAATAAAATAAAGTTATAACAACCAAATTTGTACAGCCAAAATTTATTAAATTACAAGTATTTTAGAACAGAGTAAAATTTTAAATAAATTGAGGAAATAAGTAAGCTTATCAGATACAGCATAGAAAACCAATGAACTTTTTATGTACATTAAAATTTAGATATGTTAAAGTAGTAATGATTTTGATAAAGTGCACACTGTGAACTCTACTCTTTAGGTGGTTCCACTTTATTTATTTAAGTGTTACGTTTACTGACAATAATAAATCATTCTTATGAATCAAATTAACATTACTTTTTTATCGTATGTTAACTATCATTTACAAAAAGTATTTATTTTTATTTTTGAGTTATAAAATCAGTCTGAAAAAATAA
Organism: Machimus rusticus; assembly: GCA_951509405.1. Classification (NCBI taxonomy): domain Eukaryota; kingdom Metazoa; phylum Arthropoda; class Insecta; order Diptera; family Asilidae; genus Machimus; species Machimus rusticus. Next base: position 4,989,979 of record OX608053.1, on the reverse strand, counting down.
TTAGAAGTATACTTGAAGTGTAACAATTCTTATTGAATTAAAATTTCATTTTTAAAATTGATAAGAAAACATAATTTTTTCATTTGTAGAAAGTATGATTTCCTCATTTCTATAGGAAAAAGGTTTCCAATCCCTTCAATTGATAACAATTTATAACTGAATTGATAATTGGAATAAGAAATAAAAATAAAGTTAGAAAACAAAATCTTATCATTGATAAGAATTATAAAAGTTAATTGATAACTTCACATATTCATCATCCCAGAAAAGAATCCATTGGAAATAATCTTTTACCTTTTGCTGACTTAGACAAATAATAATAATAATAATTTTCATAAATCTTATCTAATTTGTCTATTTTAAATTTCTCTGTTAGACTCAACTTTTGCATAGAAAGTCTTCAATTTAAATTTAAATTAAGAGCGAAAAGTACTTACCACAATAAAATTAAGTTTTTCTCTGCATATTCTAAGAATTTTCACTGGAGAAAAAAAAAGCCGATAAACGAACTGCCTCAAACTCAGAAAAATCGCGACTAGTAAATAAAAATTAAAGAAGTAGAAATAAAAAACAAAAGAAATCTTTTTATCCGAATTTTTAGAAAGCATAGAGAACAAAGAAAATCACTTTTCACCCAGGGCACCGGAGCACCTCTTACAACAAAACTATCCACTCCCGCACTCCTAACATTTTCGCGGATTTCGAAAATGCGCAATTATTTGCCAGGTAAGTGAAATAATAATTAACATTAAATAATTTCAATTAAATTTACCTGAGAAGTAAAATTTGCTGAGGAGGCATTCGGCGGCCGGCGGACGGAGCGAAACCATTACTAAGTTTTTCCGGAGCCTGGCAAGAGACTACCAAACGAGGAAGCGATCGTAACGCCCGGAAGTGACGTGGTTCACGTGGAAACGAAAATAAGTGAACCGTTATTTTAACGGATCTTCGAAAATTAGAAATCGCGGTACCTTCTCAGAAAAGCGGTTCGGAAAGAAAAATCCCGGAAATTGTCGTGTGAGTAATTTTTCTTTGTGTAATTGTGTTTGAAAAATGCTGAAAAATGTTGTGGTACAAAAGTAATTTTTTGTTTGTTTTCATATAACTTTTATTTCGTTAATTTCCAGTTAATTGCCGCCGGAATTATCACGCCCGTTATGAATTGAGGCTTCTGGTGAATTCCTGAGCTTTTCTCTCCAAAGGGAATTCCAAGAATCTTTCAAAGACTTAATGTGGTAAGTACTTTTGGCAGATTTTTCGTGGATTATTGCTACCCCCGGGGAATAAAATCTCTCATTTCATAGGTACACTGTAAGAAATTTCAATGTAATTTTACTACGAAAAACGTTGGCACAAGATTTTCCAACATTTATCGTAGTAAAAGTACTCTTGTATGTAATTGTGAAATCGATGTGTGTAAACTTACACAACTGCGATGCGAAAGTATATACTACTTTAGTATTCAGTACATCGGCAAAGGTACTTATACAAGTGGACTCTGTAAAACGTACCGTTCGAAAGTGTAAATAGTACACAGTGTTTAAGTCAAATTACCATGAATAACTGTAATAATACATATTTCATATGGAAAAGCGCCTTTTGTCTATGCACACTTTTACCCTTTACCTTAGCAAAATCGCAATTTAGCGCCCGATTGTGTAATCCATTCAATCGAATTGAATGGAGCATACAAAAGCTCTTTTCGAATAAAAATAACAAATAAAGCTGCTAAAATTCTTAAAAATTTTAGTTAATTTTGAATTCAATTAATTTGTTCGTTTAGTGTTAAAATAATTCGACAGAAAAATTCAATGATGAAATTATTTCGACGTTATGTGCGGAAAGACTGTTTGAATTCAAAAGTAACTAAAGTTTTTAAGAATTTTAGGTACTTTATTTGGCATTTTTATCCAAAAATAGCTTTTGTAAGCCACATTCGATTCGATTCGAACAGATTACATAATCGGACCAGTACTATCAATTTTCACTCCCGGTTTTTTTTAACTCCAAAACTGACTAAAACAAATTTGGTTTTCAAATAGTAGTAAAATTTTAGGATAGGTATATGTTACATTGTAAGTAGCAACGAGGATATGGGTTTATTGGAAATACAACATATTTGTAGTATATGGTACTATAAATGAATATAAATTCTTTTATTGCAAATTTCGTAACGTAAACAAGTTCATTAACATTTGCCAAATATTACTTAAAGTATACATATTCGTACAAACATAAATAGATTCGAATATTAATTAACAGAATACACTTCATTTAGGTGAACTCGAATTTAAGAAAGATGAACATGAAGTAATAAAATTCTGTACGCTGGATTTGTTTCCCAAAGTTTTCTTAGGTGATCGTCCAAAAGTTGATGATATGCCCATTAAATTTTGCAGGGTCTGTAAACTAAGGCTGATATTTTTAGGATATGACATGTTGAAATTGAAAAAGAACGTCATTGCTATTTCCAATGCTTTGAAAAGTGATGTAGCGGCACATATCTTCCGATTTTCCACAAATATATAAAATAAGGTGGTAGAAGGATCCACATCTGAAAAAGAAAATCACTTATCGTTATTTGGTGATTATAGCATAATTTTTGTTATTTATAAATATATTTTAAAATATTCAATATGCTAATAATAGTTGTGTTTTTTTCACGAAGGATCTGGCTCTGGGTTTTCTAGGAAATCTTGTATTGAACTGAATTAAAACAAAAACAGTCAACTGTATAAACATTTTAAGTTTTCCAAAAAACGTATCAAATTGCCATGATACTTGCCCATGCAAGCTTCAAACCTTGAACCTGATAAATTGGATTACTTTTTTGACGCACAATAGGCATAAATGCAGGCAATTCGATTTTATGTTCACGAAATACAATAAAGTAAAAGTAAACCTGGAACCAGATCCGCTGTGAAAAAACACAACGAATATGTTTTAAATGCTTTACCCAAAATCGCTATCCAGGGTGAGGTACTTAAAGGCGCAATTTCGTTTATGTTGGTACCCATCTATAATAAAACATGTTTTATTAAGACTTCAACATTTTGCATATAAATATTATTACATGATATGTTTTCGCCAAAAGATTAATATCTTCCCCAAAGTAAGATGAAATTATTTTTAAAACGGCGTACTCATCAGACAATCCTTCCTCCGAAATTAGATTAATATTGGCTTTCTTAATATGTTTGGAATAAGTTAAGATGGCATCAGCATATTTTTGCAAATTGGAAACGAGGTTGATACCGGGATTACTTGTTAAAATATCAAAGTGGTCTTTGGCGTACAATGGTAAAAGCAAATGCGGCCATTTCTGCTGGATCTCTGCCACTGTAGGAGGATCTTGAACATTATTTAGGAATTGTCGTTGAATACTGTAAGTAGCCACAAAATATTTATTAATCTTATCGACTTCAGAAGGAGGCAAGTTTATAATCGATACATTTTCTTTAAGAAAAATTCTTTTATCTTCTAAGTTGTCTTCATAATTATCATCATCGTGTGAACTCCAATTAGGACATCCTTCTTTTAGGTTTTTTAGCTTTTTTATGATACTTGGTTTGATATGGTCATCAGAATTTCTTTTAGAACCTTTTCGGTTCAAATAATTATTATGATACACAAGCTTAGCTGTTATGCCTGCTGTCTCAGTATTAACATCACCGTCATCGTTAACTGTTCCTAAGCTCTTAGGATATTTTGATAGCGCTTGTTCCGCAATTTGGCGCATTACTGGGACGGGAATATAGAATGATATGGCACGCATTTCGTTCATAATAAAATGAATAAAATCATTTAAGTAACCTTTTAGTGGCAGTTTCTGCTCTAAGAGCTCAAGTATTTTACTTGGCAATTTATTCCAACTAATTTTGTAGTCAACAAAAAGTTTCTTACTCTGCAATATTCCTATGTTGCTTTCACTCGACTCTGTCGAAAGGACTCCACTCGACATTGAGAGAGTGTCAGATAGATTAGATGACTGGCTAGAACTGTCAAACTGGCTAGATGTGTAAACTACCTCATATTCTTGAGTTTGTGAATTTAAACCTTGAGGACTCCAAATGGCATTTTCCTCAAGTAATAAAAGTATTTTCTCTGAAAAATATCCCAGAGTATCATCGTCTTGAATTTCAGTGCCATCTTCTTCCAACACCACTTTATTTCCCGAGATGCCTAAATCATTTGCTAAAATGTATATTCGAATATATTTGTTCAAAACATACATAATACCAACTATTTACCTTTTTTAATTAACTTTAGTAGATTAACCTCGCAGCAAAAGGCCTTTTTTACGCACCGGGTTAAATTCCAAACTTTGAAAGGTTTCATCAATATAGACATCTATATAATTAAGCTATTATATTTTATGTATTTTTGAATATTATATTCAATTTACCCTTGATTTGTATTTTATATTAAATCTGGAAAGCTGAACCGTAAAGAAGCATATGAGTTGTCGTGTACTTTATAAGTTTGGATAGGAAAAGGTGATAGAATATTAGAGTAGCTCACTAAGATTGGATCGAATGCAGTTTGTTTTACAATATAAATACCTCTGAGGTAATCAAATTCTAAGATGTTTAAATTTCCAAAAAAGGCGACTTCGGAGTAATCAAAATTAACATATAAGTAATGAATGCATATTGCTATTATCTTTCCAAATTCATCAACAAAAACAGGAATTAAATCCTCAGCATTATATTTTATTTCTCTGTATGTTGCACTCTGTGACCTAAATTTATATTTTGAAGGAATCCCTTCAAGAGTTGAATATTTAATATCAGTGCGATCCGCAATTACCAGGTTATAAATTCGGCAGTTAATAGTGGTTTGAAAAATTTGATGTCTTTCGGCTAAGAGTTTTGTTATATTTTTAAAATTTCTGGCATAATGAACAATACGTTTAAACCACTGATGTTTGCTTTCAAATCTTAGGGTTGAGAACTTTATTAGTGGTCCAAACATTCTAATTAAATATGGATAATGCTGAAGATAGTGATGTTTGGGCAACAATTTTTCCGTCGAAAAAAGTTCTTTTCGTCCTGCCAAATATTGTTCAATTAGGAATTCAAGTTTATATATCTGATTATATGAAATATAATGTGAAGAAACAATTTGTGTAATTTCTAATAAAGTTAAGAGAAGTATCCATACAGGGTCATAAAAATCAAATTTTTGTTTACTGTTTAAAAGAAGTAACGGGAAAATTATTAAAAACATATAATTTTGATGTGCATGTCCAGGCACTTGTTTGCAGTTTTTGTGCAAAGATGGGAAAGATATATTTAGTTTTAAATGAGAACTAAGGTATTTTAAATTATCGTTCAAATATGTGTATGTGAACCAACCCTTGTTTATAAAATAAGTTATGAAAAGCCAAACATCTTTCGGAATAATTCCTTCATATAAATCGTGGGCGATACATGGCGGTAAGGCGGGACTACAGACATGGAAATATTTAAGTTTATTAAAAGGAGAATTTTGCTTAACTCCTCTTACATGGGAAACATTGTTTATATTTAATTCATTAACATCATTGTCATAACTTGTCGGACTACGGATATTTCTACGAATATTTATTGATTCTCTGAATTCGTCTAAAGTAATATAGCAAAATCTGCAAAAAAATTTCGATTTACTAAAGTTCTCTAAAAATCCACCAATTTGATGTAAGCCCAAATTATCTCCACTTATTCCTACCACTGAACCGTGAATCTTTCCATTTTCAAAAATAATTCCATCTTTTTCAAGAATTTTGATTTCTTCAATTAGTTTTTCAAATACAATATTGTAACCGAATTCCTTGATAAATGATTCTTTACAAAGAAAAGCTAACTGGATATTATCAATTTTCGATCTAGAGAAACAGGGAAAATTTCCTAAGATGAAATATACTGCCATTAATTTGTGTTTTGTCTTCGCAGATCCCAATGGGTTACAAATTTCAAAAGAGTCCATATAAAAGATAAGCTCAAGTTTACGGTCTATGTTATTAAAAAATTTGTTATTTTTATAAGCGTGTCCATCTACATAATCACACAAGATGTCACCACCACTTCTGCTTTCTTTACTTTTGGAACTTAAAACTGTACGAACCGACTCATCGCTAATTAAATATTCCAAAGATTTTAGTATCGGGACATAGTGGTAAAAGCAATCCTCATGCTTTTTGTTTTTCCCCAAAAAAATTTCAATCGGGTTTACAAAATCATTAGCACTTTTAAAATATTTGTTTCTCTTAAAAGGAGAATTTAATAAAACTTGTCCACATTTAATTTTGGCAATAATATTAGTATTTATGTCTTCGATCGCATCTTGACACACATTAAATTTTTTAAATATATTTTCTAACTCAAAAACACAAGAATTTTTCAGTTTACTAATTTCTTCAACTATCTCGGTACTAATGAGATTTATGACATTTTCGGGAATATTATATTTAACCTTCAGTTGGAAAAATAATTCTTTAAGATTAAAACTATCAAAAGGAGTATTCTCAATAATACCATTATCGATAATTTGAGTGTCATTAGAAATATCTTCTGCATCTGTACGATTTTCAGAAATTTGGGAAAGATTACCAAAGTGTGAACACTCGGTGAAGTGGAAATTATGAGCTCTGCGCAAGTGTGATCGTAATGACCAAGTATTTTTAAAAACACAAGCACAATTTCCAAAATGGCATTCAACTGTGCAACCACTTTTGATATGATTAAACAGGTGTTGAACTACTAAAACTTCGTCTTTGCTTTTAAACTCACATCCCTGCACTTTACACTTTAAGATTTCTTTGCTTTCCAATACTTTTTTTCTAAAATGGTTTCGATACTTGTGTGAACAATATGCAGAATAAGACGATAATATGGCGTCACATTTCAAACAAGCAAATTTGCCTTTTTTTAAAAGTCGATGACTCCGAACATGTGCGTCATATAATCTGTTATCTTTAGCGGTATATCCGCAAATTAAGCATTTTAACATGTTAAAAAAAAATTAAAAAAACACTACATACTCAGATCCAATGTAGAAATGGGACTAGGAATATTGAAGTTAACAACTTTTGTACGCCTCGAATCCTGGTACTTCTTTTTTTGGGCGCTTACACCTTCCACTGCGACAAAAAATTAATTCAGGTCCGTTTGCTATAAAGTACCAAAGCCAACTGCAACGACGCATAAAAGATTACACAGCGAGTGTGCCACACACACTATAAAATAAATTCCGCAAAGATGAAAGGAGTGCTTTCTCAGTTCGCAGAAAAGAAAAACAGAAAATCAAAAAAACTACGCGCCGTCCTGTTTATACCTATGCAGCTCGCATTACGTCAGCGGTTGTAACGGGATAGGACGAAAAGTGTCAGGAGAACACATAGACAACGAATATTTGCTTTCATGTTCCACAGCATTGTATTGGTTTGATAAGGAGAATAACATCAGCGAGATGTGTAAAAGTGCTACCATATGTGAGTAAATATGCTCAAATTTTTGTAAAAAATACACGTCAGATAAGTAATAAATTTATTTACTCTGTTTATCAGAGTAAAATTTGGGTAATATTACATTTACAATTTATTAATCCACAGCTTAGTAAAAATACTCTTTTTTTTCAGCGTTTTAGGTATATTTACCCACAAATTGTTAAATTGCAACACAGATGTTGTAAAAAAAATGTGTAAATTTACATAAATTTTTTACTGTGTACCTTTATTAAAATTTCGATATGTGAAAGTAGTGAATTATGAATATTATAAAGTTTGGGCTGTTAATTCTGCTCCTTGTGTTCTTCCGCCTCATATGAACAATCGGCTAGAATCGGCTATTTTTAATTTTGATTAAATTTATTTGATATGTTTATTTTATTTAACTTCACAAATGTTCATTTTGAGAACACAAATAGGTCACATCTTAAAATTAAAAAAAAAAAACCCTTAATGTTTTCCAGTGAATTCAAATTCTTAATTTCATACGCTTTTACCCAGTACCTAATGTACGAATTATTTGCATTTCAAATTCCAACTTGTGTGCAATGAAAATAGACGTTTTGAATAGCGGCTTTAATAAATTGAAAAATTGGTCCTATTTACATACGTTACATACATATGTATGTATATCGACTAAATTGAAAAAAAAAGAAATTCTGATTTTAAATTTTACAAAATGAAATTTTGCGTTCTCAAGTTTCTGTTTTTAATATGTACATATCTTATGTATCTTAAAAACGGTTAGAGATGAAGATTTCGTTTTGGATTCATTTCAAAAAAGAGGAAAAGGGCGATGACAATATAATAATTATACTGTGTTGTAGTAATATTTATACATTATACTCTCTTATAATAACTAGATATCAATTAAAACAAAAAAAAAAGAAAGTTTTTGTAGGTCGAATTGACCATATTCTAAAATAATTTAATTACTGAATTAATTTTATTCAGTAGGTAGTTCAACCAACGTAAAGCAAAATGATTCCTAGATGTTTTCGCTATGAAATTAATAAACTGAATTATATAATAGAAAAACAGATAGCTCGTATCTAGTTTCGCCCAGTTGACAATTAGGTTAATGATGAAGAACTTTGTTTTTGGCAAATAAATAGTAGATTTTTGAAATATCAAACTTAAAAAGTAAATTGTATTCATTGTGGTGAATTGGATTCGAATAACCCGGAGAAACGTTATTGTTTTTGACGTATCTTGGTAAGTAACAGAAACGTGAATATTTTATAATATTTCATTCTATTCATCTTTGACTTATCCCACGGAAACTTATTAGATGTGTTAGAATGTCTTGCACTTGGGACTCCTTATATAATTTACTTATTTATCTAGGTTTATATCAAGATTAACAAATGTTGGCCTCAATATCGATAATAATGTCTACCGAGGCTACAATTTATTATATGTACAGTACAGTGCCAAAAAATTATAACCACCAACATTTATACTTCCATACTTTATTTTGAAAAAAACTTTATTATATTCGTACGCGGTTAAGATAAACATTAAATTAAGGGTAAATTCACATATTTTGCAAATTAATATTTCTAGTATTTAGTATTATCAACCATATTTTTAATAACACTTGTTAATCTCCGCGATTTTCTTCGATGCAACTATTTATGCTTTCGGCTTTAAGTGAAATGGTATATACCATGTAATACTTCTTGGAAACATGAAAATTTGTTTATTGATATTTATATTTGATAGAACTGGAATAAATGAATGGGGGAATACTTTTGCATATTGCATACTGGTTCGTAACGTAACGATTTCTTATTCTTCAAACAATGAAAACAAAGGAGGAAAGATTGCAACTCGGCAAGGAAATGTTAATCTGTTTGATTGTTTGCGAGAAAAAAGAAATCAGAGTTCAAATTTTGAAATTTGTTAGGGTGGTTATAATTTTCTGGCACTATACTGTATATACATAATACGAATGTATAAAAATACCTTTTACATCTAGATATGTTATATTGCGATAAGATCAATATCATCTTAATCCAAACATTCTAAGTGTTATTTGGACAATGTTTAGATGCAAAAGTATATATGTATTATGAAATTTGATATTTAATTCCAAGTCAGATTAGATCCCCTTTGTATGCTATATCGGCTTCGACTATGTATCTCTAATATATAATACCAGAATCATAATTTGAAAAATTTGATGAGTAAAAATTCATTATTGACTATTCAAATTATTTGAATTGATATTAGTTTTGTAAAAAATATTCTTTTGTTATGTATGCAATATAATATAATATATTTTAAATTAAAACGTGGTAGCTTTTATTCAGCTTCTACAGTAATGCTTCGTTTGCTCCTGAGTTTGGCTGAGTGTGGGGGTCACTCGGCTGCTTCTGTTCATTGTTTGATTTAATTAATCGTTGCACTATTTCATTAGCTTATGAAAAATGAGTCCGAGCGGAATAAGTCCTCTTTTTCGAAAGATTGCGCCATACTTTGTCTGCACAGCCAGCGCCTTTGATTCACTTCCACCAGGCAAATTGAAAGGCGCAATAAGAAGTTCAAGGCGATCTTGGGGTGAGGGTGGTGGTGGTGTTTTGACGCCGCCGTCCTCGTCGTCGTCGTCGTCGCCGGGATTTTAGTTCATGTTGTCCCGATGCACACAGACCTCCCCCCACCGGTAGTGAGGCCTTACCTTAATTACCCGTTTCGTAATAACTTCTCTGGCAAAATTTTCATGAAATTAATATTCTGCATGCTGAGTGTCATTTAGAGTGGTACGTCAGGTGGGATGCTGTGCGAATTTAATCTCACATCCCGACTTTCTGGCTTATTCCAGGATTTCTGGCGCCGCTGTCTGGTCGCCGGGATGTTTCACAAGTGAAAACTGAAAATCCCGTAGAACGACGAGTTTTCTCATTTCACGGGTAACACGACGAGATAAATGACCATTTTGCGAAATGTAATTTTACTCTCATTTAGTGTAACGACGTCTTCTAGCTTCACTCCCATTATGTGCCATCGCAAGTATTCTGGCGGCAGGCTCCTTCTGGGTCCTGGAAGCCCCCTCTTTGCGCCCTCTGAACGAGAAAATTTAATTAGCGACGTTCTTTACCTTTTAAAAGAATGTGAAACGTTTCAGCGCTCATAGGTAGGATAACAAGGAGACCAGAATTTTTTCCTGATGGTTTATTTGCCTGAGAACTTATTTGAGTGTCGTTCGTATTCCGGTCGTGTACATAAGATGGCGCTGTTCACCTTTTACTACCAGAGGTAGAACTGGGTGTGCCCGCTACAGAAGTGTAATTTTATGAATTGCACCCTCATAGAAAAGGTAATCCATTCGGAGCTAGAAATTCCGGATGGAAGTGCAACCGCGTTCCTATATTTCCGTCAGGAGATGTTTTCGCCCATAAGATTATTAGAAATAATTAATTAAGTCTTTTGTCGGACTGACATTAGTTAAGTGCTAAGGACCTGCTCCTTCTGGCACTGGTTGTAAAACAGGATGAATGGTTGGTTCTACCGACGGCAACCTGCATTCACCCCGCCGCCGCTCCGTTCAGATGCACTTCATCTTGGCGGCCCTTCTTCGAAATGCATGAATACACTTTTATGGAGCACTTGCAGTAAGTGCTGGTCTGATGGAATTAGGATCTTGAAGTAGTTCTGGTCGAGTTATTGGAGAACCGAAGTGGAACGGCTTATTGAGGAATATTGACGAAGTAATATGAAAAATTATGAGGACAATGAACTTTATGAACTACTACGCAAATAATCTTGAAGGTAAATTATAGTTTTTATTTTTAAGTAATAGCCAGAAAGTTTTGAAGGATGTTGTAAAACTACTTGGCACTTAGTATTTATTTGAAAATTAGTTCATAATTTGAAAAATAAGTAAAAATAATCAAAAAACAAGATTACATTTACCAAATACACCCATCCTTCGATTTCCACTGCAGATATGTACCTACATACGTTCCTGAAAAAATCGTGCAACTTAAACCGTGTAAAACGAGACACATAATTCATTCAACGGTTCAGTGCGTTACTTCTTCAATCGACAGATTTTTTTATTCATCATATAAAGTCGGACTAATAGGTATCAACTTGGCTATGACTGAAAATATTTATTTCTTTATTTTATTTATAAAATCGGTTTTAAAAAGCATATATAAACCACCCACTAGTCGGGTTTTGCCCATTTCTTATCATAAAAATAATCTATTTCTTCATTTATTCGATCATAATTACAAAATTCGAGACATACATATGTAGCTAGGTACGCATATGGAATATACATATATGTATGTAGATATTTGGAAAAATGGAAGGAAGGAAGGAAATTCGATTGTTATTTTCATAAAAAAAATTATTATTGATCAAATAAAATTTTATGCAATATGTATTAGACATATAAAATATTCCGGACGTAAACAAATTGAGTTTGTTATTTTTATAAATGGTATAATTAATCAACATTAAAATAAAATCAAAAATATTTGTGTTTTATTTTAATTTAAAAATCGTGTTAAATTAAAGTTGGGATAGGTATACTTGTCACTACTTTTGTTAGAGAAATTTTATTAAAATATTAATTTTAAGATTTCAGAGGGAATATAAAATTACAACAATCAAAAAATCAATCTTTCTTTTTTAAATGGTAAAGCTAATGCATACAAAGATTATTTTCCTTATTAGCAAAACTTCAAAAATTACAATGCGTAAACGATCTATGTGGAGAGAGCGCCGTAGGTTAAAAACTTTAAACACATTTTCCTCAAAACAAAATTTTCGAAATTGGTGCGCAGTATTACTCAAGAATTATTACACAGGTTAACTTGAATCTTTATAGAAATACTGATTTTTTTTTTATTATAATTTTCTTGTTTTTAATTACTCATGTTGTAATTTGAACTTCATTGAAACCACAAAATAAAATAATTAGATAACTTCGATTTACATACATATGTATGTATTTCTGTGGTGGAATACGGTAAAAAAAAACTAAGAGGGCATATTTTATAGCATAAGAAAAAACTTTTCTTTAGAAAAAGAAAGTTTGGATACATTTCTATATTAAGTACATATGTATTTATAAAAATAATGATAAAATTCAGGTACCTTTAATGAAAACAATTTTAATTTACCGACGCCTTCTTTCTTCAAAAGAAAAATAAAACTGATGATACTGAGTCGGATATTAAATCGGTAAATCAAAAACGTGATGCAAATGCAATTAAATTTTCAGTGAATCTCCAAAAAATTGCGCTAATGCGAAAACAAAAGCGAAGAAAATACGCTAAAAGGAATCTTTTCGGGCATCTCGTAAAATATTTTCTGAAGAAAAATCCCCCTGCAAAGGAGCTTAAAAGACCAAAACAACAATAAAGAAAGCGGAAAAAACTTGTCGGAAACTTGCGAGCCAAATGAAGTTAAAAAATGGGAAATGACAAAGCGAGTACAAACAGTACAGAAAAAAAAATTGTCGCCAAGAAGCGAAGTATTCAAACTAAGTTGGCGGTTGCTGCCAAGAAACCGGGGAGGTTTTTTATCCGCGTTCCATACTCTGCTCATAAATAAAAAGGACACATTCCTGCCACGGAAACTCATCCGCACACTTGAACAATACAACACAAACTTGTTTTCAGATATAATATAACTATTATATGATATATATGTATGTATATGTATGTAGGTATGTATTTGTTGTTTTTGGTGGTGGAAAAAGATAAAAAGTTGTGCTAAAAATTGTCTGTTGACGACTTTTATGATTTTAACGTTTGCGGCAAAAGTTGTGAGCAAATAAAGAAAAACGAAAAAAGTGCCTTTCTACAGCGTCAACAAGAATAACAACAAAGAGTTTTCTTGAAAAAAAAAAAAATGAAACTCGATGAAGTTTTAAGAAGTTTTCCTGTTTTGGTTATAAGACACCCTTACCCTTGCAAAGTTAGTTGACGCGAGGAGAGTATTTTATCGCGCGCTAACCGCGTAAAATAGCATCTGTACGATGACGACTGGAGTATGTCAAGGCGGTTTGGGTTTGAAAAGCCAAATTCCAGATCGGACGACTTTATCTTAAAAGGCGTGACAGGTGTAGCGCTAAGATAAAATCGCCAAAAATTATGGGCTTCTATCTTTCTAGCCATGGCGTTGGCTCTATTGCGGAATGTTTCATCCGGGGCTGACGCGCTCATGGTCTTTAGTTATGGGGGCTCATAATTCAAGAGCTTTTACAAAATTTTGGAGCAGGGCAATCAATCAGAGATTGCCGCACTCTAGCCCCCCGTCCAACGAGGTCTTGGTACCTGAATTATGTGCCCATGCATGTCCAATCCCTTCCGGACCTCCGACCATCAGCTAAATCCCCGCTTTCTTTACGGGCCATTAGGTCGGCCCTAACTTATGCTAATCGCAGCTAACTTAACAACTTTTATGCAGACAAATGGGTCTTCTCGAGCATCATAAAGTTCGTTTCAGTTGAAAAGACGCAAAATACTCCTGGGCGGTATTTTATACCCTTTACACCAACCCCCCCGCCGCTACCGTCTTTATCCACCTACTTTTGGTAGGAATAAAGTAAAACTGGCCCTCGTGCAGGATTTTCTCCGGTTTGAGTTTCGAACGCCTGTTACCAAACGCTCGCTGGTGTCGTAGCGTTTAACTTCAGCCTATAATTCGCAGTTGACAGGGGAAGAACTTGCCGGTGATGTACGATCGGGCAAAAGGCCCAGAAAGGCGTAAAATGAAGTTTTATTTTACTTTAAGTGGTACGCAGCCCCCGGGGGTGAAAGGGTTCTTGCCAGCGGATTACCCCCTAGGTTAAGGTGCTGCTTCGGTGCCTGAGAGCTCCATGTAAATAATAAAATTCGAAGTGGAACGTGATGTAAGGCCCGCTCTACTACGACGCTCCAATGCACGCCTGAAAAGCACATTTTGTACAGTTTTATGGGATTACTTTCGGTAATTTAAGGGGTTATAAGGTTTCGAAAATACTCTGCATTACCAAGGAGACTTTAAGCATCATTTGAACCAAACAAAGCTCCACCCCCAAAAAACTCCTAGTAATGAAGTGCGGAACGTCCCAGCTGTAAAGTATGTTTGTTTATTGCCGCAGTCAAAATGATTTGTCGGAAATTGGCTGCGACACTTTAAGGTCGTGATTCCCTTCATAAAAGGATGACGAGCAGTTAATTTGTGGTCGAGATTGACACATAAAAATTCCTTTCTCTAGGTCTTTTGATTGTACAGAAAAATATCACCTTTTAAAGTCAAATACATATGTATATGTTTATTATATGCATGCATAGTTAAATATGCATAAAATGAAACTGTAGTCTTATAGATTATTTTACAGAGCCCATAAGGTTGTTACCTCATTTATCAAATTCTATTTCTAAGCTAAAATCAATATTATTTGTCAGGCATAAAAGATTTTAAATAAAAATTAAAAAATATTTTTTCATGATATTGCGCATGCGCAAGAAATCGACTATGTAATACGAATGTATCAAGTTGTCAGACAAGTCAATGAAATCTTATTTTCAATAATGAATTGTAATCCAACCAATTAATGGAACATAATGACCAATAATGACGAATTAGTGACCAATTAAGATTAAATTTTAAAGGCGAACAATAATATTGAATGCAGTAAAATCACGTTCAGAAGTAGAAGCAATTGTACTAAGAATTCGTCTTAACATACCTATACTCAATGACTGGTTTTGAATAGCGAGGATTGTTGTATAAGTTTCTTATTTGGTTTTATCTGAGCAGTGTATCTCTATGAAAAGATCGGCAGTAGGGAACGGCAGTTTGAAATATTGAATAGAATATTCTAAATTATTCTACAATTGTGCCAGTGTCAAGGAGCACTGTAGGATATTTAAGGAGTCGTCTATCTCTCAAATTTTGAAAAAAAAAAAATTTCTGCTTATTTGAATTCAAAAATTATTTGTGAAAGTACAAAGTACAAACATAAAAAAACCTCAAAAATCGGTTTTTTCGAAAAACGTCCGCTATTTCGTTATTATTTAATAAAAAAAAAAACTGTTTTCCTATTTCAGGCTCTAGCTTATTATTAATTTGCCTTTTTTTTTTAGATGATCCACGGCTGCAATCATGGCGGCCGTCATTTTCACAAGCTTTTATTTAACTTGGCTTCCTGTTTGTCTGTCTGTCGGGGAAAAATCTTTTGATCGATTTTTGGACCACTTATTTCCGATATCCGATCATGCTGAAATGTTGTACACGACCTTTGAGTCTGAAGGAAGTGCACAATAGTACATTCAATATTGCGGTAGATCCAATATGGCCGTCACTACAAAATGGCGGATTATTTTTTTCTTTACAGCCCCTTCGACATGAATATGAAATGAATGTGCATAAAAACGAGTATGAAAATTCCAATGTCCATTGTTTGTACTCTTAAAAGGTCATTATACCTGCAAAACTTTTCAAATTTTGAAAGGTAGAAGACCCCTTAACTCTGAAGATTTTAACAAAGCATGTGTCGTGGTTGAATAATATTTACTAGTGTTCGCCCTGTGGCCGAAATTCGACCTACTGGGGTTACTTTACTACGAATAATACGAATGTACACAGCCTACTATATGTGTTTGAAATTGGCACTGGCAATAATAAAATTACGACAGTTTGACCACAGACTACTATGCGTTTAAAATTGATAGTATGAACGTAAATAATGAATTTATTTAATTTAATTTAATGTATTTGTACCACAACTTATTCATAAATTTTAGCTTTCTGCACTTCTTCTCTATATAAACTTTAACTATGTCAAATCTCATACACCTCCGTCCGCCCAATATGCTTAAAAAGGGGTACAAAGTTTTCCCTTCACGTATTAATAATATTTATTTCCTTGGGATTTTCCTTTTTTAATATAAAATTCCAACGAAATCTTTAAAATGCTTAAATCAAAAACCTTGTAAGTTTAACCAATTAGGCTGAGCTTTTTCGGACATTCCATCTCTCGTTTATTTACTATTATTTAAAACACCGCAAAGCTCTTATTCATGATTTAAGCTGAAAATCCGCATTTCTGGGTTCAGTTATTGTAGGCTGTTGTAGGTATTACATGTGTCATCTACCATAAAGTTTGCCTATAGTATTAAAGCTGAGACGGTTTTGACACAGTAACCCTTTACAAACTGCCTCCTTTAGGCCTTGTGTACATTTCGGCCGACCCTTCTGACATCACCCTGCACTGCGGTTTTATGAATTAAATAAGACCATGCCTCAGTTCAACTGCTAAAACTCCTTGTGGACCAGGCGATTCTTAAAGGCACTATACTCTGAAAAGTTGTTGGGTAAACTAATCCCTTCCCACCGGCCACCCTTAATAGACTGCATCGTTTTGGACGGTAACGAAAATACAAACATTTTCGATACAAAAATCACCTCCCTGAAGATTAAGTGTCAACATCTTATTAAAAATTAAAAAAAATCTAAATTTTGAGCAAGACTGCAACTGTCGAAGTACGTTCAGTTTCTAGCAGGGGAAGCTATTTTGGCAGTTCACTAATAGCAGCTGTCTGCTTACGGATGCATTATTTATGTTGAAAGCCTGGAGTTTAGGGGATGTAAACAAGACAGTAACCCGAAACATGGCTGGGAATTTTGTGATATATGGCCCCTGATCACTGTACCCACCCAATGGTCAATCCTGGGGATGGGTCAGAACTGGGCTAATCCACAGCAACGGCTGCTGCGGCACTGTGGTGCCAGTAACTGAATTATATCGATGCTGTTTACTGATTCATTGCAACTGTGACGTGGGAATCCATTACGAATTCATACAAACTGGCCACGTTAAGATAATTAGATTGTATCTGTTTTCCAACCAGTTACCAAGGGAATACTCTCAAACTTTCATTTTATTGAAAGACAAGACCTCGCTTTTTGTTTGTATAACTAATTGTACAATTCAGATAATAAGACAATAATATTATTTACGGAGCCTATATTTTATTTATATTTTAATAATTAAAATATTGTCGAAATATGAATTTAATTTCACTTACATCTTTAGCATGTATTGTGGAATAATTAGATAATTAAATTACCGAATTGAATATTTAAATGGTTGTCAATTTTCTGTGAGAAAAAATTTAAGTGTTGAAACAAAATTTTCCATTTGAATACCTACGTCATTTTGAATTATGAATATACATATGTATATTTATACATACACTAAATTGAATTTCCAAATTTTGAAAGAGGATTCGCAGTCAGCATCTGTAGAAGTCTCTATATAATAATTTGAATCTTCATGAGTATAAATATTTAATTCCTGAAACGATGTTTTTAAAAAATAGAAAAACCTAATCTATTCGATCATATCTTCCAAATAAAATATAGTAAGGTATAAAAATGCATGTATTGTATGTATGTCTTTCGAAATGACGAAGGGGTCACATGACCTAAATATGGTATTGTATTTACAAATACTTTCGGCTAAATTTCTTTAATCAATCTACCAAATATTAGTTCCTAGATAGCGAATTTGGTTCTGCTGGATTATTTGTCATTTTTAAACTATCATTGTTCTCTTGCCTCTTATAGATGATTGTGCTTGTACATATGTATGCTTTTTGAATGTGACAAAAGATAAGGGTAAAACGTAATAAAATATAATATTATAGTAATACATATGAAACGTTATAATATAATATAATAATAATCTGAGCAAACTTTTGTTCTTGAGGCTCGCAGGAGGTGTGCTCACTCAAGTTCTTGTAGATCCTGATAAGGTCATCATTAAAAAAAGGGTAAAAGTGCCTTCCCAAATGTAGGAGTTGCAGGGGTTGAAATTCAAAATCTATCGAAATTTTCATTAAAAAGGTTCTAGTGTAAAAAACTGTTTCTTAATGAATTAATACACTTTTATGTATTTCTCTACAAATTAAAGATTTACCTTCCATAACAATTTCACGTTATGTGATAGTGCAAATACCAAAGAAAATGTAGGGTAACAATAAAAGTGATGATCGAATAAAACGAGGAATGAACTATATTAGTCTAAGAGCCAGAGCCAAAAAAATGCTTTGAATTTACTAAACCTGATTTTTTGCTAGTTGATTACAGCAGTTGTGTACACAAACATACTGCGGTCAGTCAACCGAACTGTAGAACAGGGGTCTCAGGTACGTCATCAAACTTGTCATGATTTCGAGGGTAATGAAATGAATTTACTAAGGCTGAAAATTGTTATACGAATTATATATTGCGTATAAGTAACATTTATGTCAGTCAGTCAGCTGAATGTGGGGACGGAGCTGGTCAGTCAGCCCCATTGTATGTGCAGTAAATAAATAACGTGCAATTCATTTACTAAACTTGAAACGTTGTGTAAGGGTACTAAATTGTATATTAATCATAAATAAAATAGTCAGTCAACCATATTGCGGGACAACCCCCGTCAGTCAGCAAAAAAAAATGTTCCATATTATTTCAATATTTTATTCATTGTAATCAGAATAATCAAATTCATAAATTTCGCTCTCATCATCAGAAATTTGAAGGTCTGATGTTTCCGAGTGAGTTTCGGATTGGGTATTTAAAAAATAAATATTATAATAATAAGAAGTTTTGGTGATGGGTCTTTAATGGTCTGGAGGGCGTTTAGTAGCCATGGGACGCTCGAACTTGCTTTTCCGTCCTGTCGGATGAACAGTCTCGAGTACCAGGAGGTCTTGTCTCAAAAATTACTTCCTTACATTAAACGTTATCCTGAAGAAAATTTGATTTTCCAACAGGATAATGCCAGGATCCATGTAAGTAGTACAACGAAGAACTGGTTTTCGAGACAAAATATCCAAGTTCTTGACTGGCCAGCACGTTCTCCCGATCTGAATCCTATGGAGAACATTTGCGGCTGGCTGGTCAGGAGAGTTTACGCGGACGGAAGGCAGTTTAACTCACAAGTAACACTACCCAAGTGTCACTCACCGATTGGAACCAAAATTTGCACATCGGTAAAACACAAAAAAATATTGAACCCGTGTTTTTTTATTTTGGCAGAATACGCTTTCTAGGGGTAGAAAGTACCCCCGATAAGGGTAAAAATCGATGGATATGAAGTTTCCAGCGTGGACAGCTTATGAAATTCAACAGTATTTACTATTATAAGAATTCTTGTTTTTTTGCATGAACACTGATTTACGAATTCCAATAAATTATTACAACCTTTTTTGAACAATACGAGAATTTAATAGTTAAAAAGTGATTTTTAGATATTTATGCGAGTTTTGTCCCTGTAAACAAGAGTTAGGGTAGATTCTGGGCTCTGGAACTTCGTAACTGTCTTCGTAAATAAGTGTTCATGTAAAAAAAACAAAGTTTTTATAATTGTAAATACTGTTGAATTTCATAAGCCGTCCACGTTGGATCCAATCCATCGATTTTTACCCTTATCGGGGGTGCTTTCTACCCCTAGAAAGCATATTCTGCCAAAATAAAAAAACACGGGTTCAATATTTTTTTGTGTTTTACCGATGTGCAAATTTTGGTTCCAATCGGTGAGTGACACTTGGGTAGTGTTACTTGTCAGTTCATGACCTCAAAGACACTATTCAGGCAGCATGGACTTCTTTAACCCCAGAAAAGCTGAAACTCTTTGTGGAATCTGTGCGAAAAGGATGCTGGACGTCATAGCAAACAGTGGTCGTGCCATTGATTTATTAATCGATATTTTTGAAGCAGATGTATGTGGAAAAACAATGAAATTATCAATGCGGTTATAATAATGAAACACTGATTTTCTTCACTTTTCAATTATTTTGCCGTATTACTCGTTCTGTTGCATCCATGTGGAAATTCTTTTTGCACGATCTGAGACTGCTTGACTCAACAATACTTTTGATGAACAACAAATTTTCCCCTCTCGATTCAGAGTAATTGTACCGCACTTTTTCTGGGTGCGGCTATAGCTTTGCAACAGAGTGTA
The DNA here is from genome assembly GCA_951509405.1 of Machimus rusticus. Classification (NCBI taxonomy): domain Eukaryota; kingdom Metazoa; phylum Arthropoda; class Insecta; order Diptera; family Asilidae; genus Machimus; species Machimus rusticus. The sequence continues at coordinate 4,969,535 of OX608053.1, read as the reverse complement.
TATATATATTATCGAAGTGACGACTGCATTTTTTTTTGTACGTTGTTACGTTGTTAAGACATGTGATATTTTATTATACGATTACTATCTAACATGTCCTGTATTTTTTCTATCATATCAACATCATCAACTTTACAGACATACGATGTGACTGCAGTTGCAATCGCATTCTTTTCCGATGTATGCAAATTTTGCCAGCGTCCATTACATTTTTTTCTGTCTTTGCTGCAAATAAAGCAACCGATTTCTTCCTGTATTACATCTTCTTCTTCGACTTCATTAACACTAATAAATTATTTATTGAATTAACAGTGATTTAAGAAAAATAAACCAAATAAAAATTAAGAATTTGAAATTTTTCTTACTTTGCTTGAGGTATGCAAATAGTAATGTCGATAAACTTCATTTACTTAGAAAAACTTATTTTGTATTGTATACATAATATATACTTACAGAAGTATTATAATATTTATTTTTTAAATACCCAATCCGAAACTCTCTCGGAAACATCAGACCTTCAAATTTCTGATGATGAGAGCGAAATTTATGAATTTGATTATTCTGATTACAATGAATAAAATATTGAAATAATATGGAACATTTTCTTTTGCTGACTGACGGGGGTTGTCCCGCAATATGGTTGACTGACTATTTTATTTATGATTAATATACAATTTAGTACCCTTACACAAAGTTTCAAGTTTAGTAAATGAATTGCACGTTATTTATTTACTGCACATACAATGGGGCTGACTGACCAGCTCCGTCCCCACATTCAGCTGACTGACTGACATAAATGTTACTTATACGCAAAATATAATTCGTATAACAATTTTCAGCCTTAGTAAATTCATTTCATTACCCTCGAAATCATGACAAGTTTGATGACGTACCTGAGACCCCTGTTCTACAGTTCGGTTGACTGACCGCAGTATGTTTGTGTACACAACTACTGTAATCAACTAGCAAAAGATCAGGTTTAGTAAATTCAAAGCATTTTTTTGGCTCTGGCTCTCCGGCTATATCTATGTAGGTATATGCGAGTAATTCACTTGAGATCTGATTAAGTACCGACTAGCTAATTTTCCTTTGTATTTAGAATGTAAGAACCTTTAACATCTATGTTAATTTTGACAACGATTTCATAATGTACGTTTAGAAGTTGTTTGGTGAAATCGGGTCTTAGTCTACGGAAAATTCGTAAACATTAATATAAGGTATACGCAAAAAGTTAGTATTTTTCAATATGTGATTGTATATATTATGACTTGACTTTACTGTTTATATGTTTCTAGTAGATCAAGTTCCTTTTTATTTGACCAAAGTTTTTATAGCATCTCATATAAATTAAAGTTTATTGTTCATAGTTTTTTAAGTATTCCATATTTAAGTATCTATTCCATAATTATAGATACCTTTATGTTGATTTTGTTTTTGAGAAAATTTTTTACTTTAAATTAATATATGTATGTAACACAAGACTGTTATTGAGGCGCAAATGTATGACTGATAGTGATAATAATTACAAATAAAAGTTTTTAATTTATAATACCATTCTTTTTTAAGTCACAAAAACAAAATGGTATTCCATATTTGGTTACTTTCCTCTACATATTCATGGGGGATATTGGGGTGCTGCTTTGCGGGTACCCTTTATAAAACTCAGATATTAAAGCTACAACAATCCATCAGAATTTGTTAAAGAATTTAAATACGTAGGTGCAGCCTGACCAAGTCAGTGACTCCACTTTAGTGTCACATTTTACGATTTTTATTTTTTGTATTATTTTAAATAAATTCGCAGCGTCACGACCCCATCACGGAAAACAAACAAAACAAAAGTGAAGAGCTTTTAATTGAATGTAAACATCGAATGGAAATAGATCCGCGCTAAACCCTCGCGCGCCCGGTGAATGAATGTATGTGGAATGGATGGGTGTCGAGTGTCGAATCGACCTCAATTTTCGCAAACATGACTACACGAGATTACGGCCTCTCCAGCGAGGTTATCCCCCGGGCATAGGAAACACTTTTTTTCCGTGTTCTGCGCGTGCTTTTTAATTAAATTGATAACCTCTGAGTGTTTGTCACAAAACGGCCCTTTGCTGCGACGCGACGTTATTAATTTGACAGAATATACCGCGTTGAGGTTAAGATGCCAAATGAAGGCGATCGGGGACGGGATGCTTCCTTAAAAAATTAAAAAAGATCCTCAACAGTTTCTTAGGGATTTTGATGATGGTGGCGAAGTCCTTGTACCCTTTACAATTAATTTCACCGGATAAAACGCTGCTTTTCACTGCATTGCGCTGCTGAGCTGACCGCATTTGGTCGGTTCGCTGACGATGGGTTGGTTTGGTTGCTGGTTGCAGCGCTGCAATCCTCACCAGTTCTCGTGGCAAAAGTTTTTGTTTTGCTCGACTCGGTTTTTGCTTTATTTATTAGCAGAAGCTGAGGCTAGGGGCTATTTTCCGTTCTAGTAATATGCATCGGGGCGAGGACCAAAACCTCCGGGATGGCTCACATGCACGTACGGCGGCGGCTGTAGTCCACCTCCATAAATCTTGAAGCTTTTAAGGTTAACACACGCTAATGATGGAGGTGGGTACAAGCCTTATGGGATAAGAGCATGCTCAGGTGGTGTGTTTCTCAGAAACTTCTCACCACTTTGTACTGGGTAAATGCTAATAAAAAGCCTTTCCTTGTACCAAACAAGAACGTTGAATACATTTATTTAAATTGGATGTGAAATATTGTGGACTTTATTATTTATACGAACTGTGGTGGGAGAAAAACTTTTCTTGTTAAACACGCCCGCTATGTCTGTGATCCTAGGACCTAGGCAAAAGCTATACTCACTACTACTAATTTCACAACTCACACTCTGATACGGATACGGGCATACGCATTGACGTTATCCAGATACAAAACATACCTGCGTTAATATAGAAATTAAACAAAAAATAAGGAATAAAGGAAATAGTGGACCGTTTTATATGCAAAGAAACATAATTTGGAGACGCAAATGTTGCCATATATCGAATGGGAAATTTCACTTCGATGCGTATTTAAGCATGATAATGACCCGGAACAAATGAAAGTTGGTAAATGAGAATGGGCTTCAAGTTCTTGATTTACTAACTGAATCACTAGATTTGAGTATTATGGAAAATCTCTTGGGGTTCCATGAACCACGAGTCTCAATTTAACGTTTCAAAAATAAAATAGAATCAAAGTTTCTTTACTTTTACATACTAGGTCTAGGACCTTTTTCTTTTATTAGATATAGCTTATTAATGTAATGTGTTATTTCAATAGTTTAAAGTTATTAATGTCTAATAGGATGCATTATTATTTTAAAATGGTACAATATATAAAATATTTTGTATATATGCGTATATTTTTAATAATATATCATATTAAAATAAAAGGTTGCCTCATTGATAAGTAACAGTTTTCGTCCTGTTGAAGATATGTAGGAAAACGTATTAAATCAATCTTTCTCTAATTGATTATATAGGAATTCCTATTAATTTTCGCCACATTAAAACAATGGTGAAAGAATTATTAAATAACGAAGGCAAATTTTTCTGGGTGTAAGTACGCAAAAACGGGTTGTTGATAGTCTTGAAGCGAATCGTTGATTTTTTATTTACTTTTTTTGTTTAAGGTGTAATTTACCTTCCCCCTTCATCCCATTTATATTTGAAATTATTATTATTTTCTGGACTTGATATCACGCCATTTTCTGAATTTCAATGGTTTTATTTGAAATGTTTATTTAAACAGTGAAAATACCGACATAAATTTCCTCTCAACACTTTTTTTTAAAAAAAATTAATTTTTTTTTTTGTATGTTATATATCTGTATAATTGTCAGTTTTTAATGTTATAAACACGGTTTTGTTAATAAAGTTAATATTCAATGGATCTTTGAGTATTCATCGAGTTAAACAGGAACCGCACATGGTTGTCAAATAAAGAACCTCATAGGAACAGTGAATTGAAACAAACATTTTGATAATAAAATATTAATTTTCAGTAATAAATTTGGTTCTTTAGTCAGAATAAGACATCTTCGACCAACTGAATTTTCGATATAAATCTTAACTTTTATTTTGAGTGCCACAGTCTATCTTTACATACTAAAAATTAATGTTTTATAAAAAATGTTATGCTTTAAACTGTTAGTAAGAATAAGTATTCCAATTTAGTGTCAAGATTATATTCAACCAAAGATTCGTTTTTACTCGAGATTTGTAGCAAATGAGTTAAGGGGACTTAGCACCTTCAAATTTTCAAAAAATCCATCTTTGTTTTTTGATAGAATTTGTTAGAATGAACCTTTAAAAACAAAAAAAGTTAGGTATATTGTATGGTCCAGGCATAGCAGATTACATACCGGTAAGGTTTATTACAAAAAAGTATTGAATTTTAACTTAAAACCCAATTTTCTCGAAACAATGTGTTTAAAGTTGGCGTGCATGATTAAGAAAAAAGTATTTATCCAATCGTTCTGAAATGTTAACACATTAATCTACACATTTTACTGCTCAGAATGAACTACGGATGAAAAAATCGGCATTAAATTTTTTGAGTTATAACCAATTTTCGGGGAAAAAATAGCTCGATTTTCGAAAAAACGCCGCCATTTTGTTATTTTCCAACCAAATTTTTTTCTTTTAGTTCATTCCAAGGCCGCTTTGATGCTGATTAAAACCCCGTTTTTTGTTTTTTTTTTTCGGACTTCTCTGAGGGCAGTCATCATGCACACCGTGGTTTTTTGATGTATTTTTAATAAATTTGTAGCAGACGACAGTAGGCCACAAAAAATATTTAAAAAATGTTTTCGTGTAGTTTGAAAACAATTAAGTATATGTACATAGTTTCATTAAGATATGTCTTTTTATTCAATTCAAAATTAACCTTTGAAAAAAACAATTTTTTGAAAATTTGAAGGTGCTAAGTCCCCTTAAGACACAAATAAATAAATAAAAATAGTTATTTATCTGTGGTTAAGTTAGAGGCAAGTTTTTACATGCAAACATTATCTAAGTAAGTCAAACTCTACAAAAAATTTTGTGATGTATCTAGATTCAATAGTACTACTGATAAATAAATATACTTGGGTAAACATATTCAATACCATGTAGGGTAAAGTTGCTTAAGTCGTACCTACCCCGGCAATAACTCGTCTGATAGTTGTAAATTGCACCTTCTTGTGCCGCCAACCTGAACTATTTAGTAGAGCGAGCAAACCTAAACAAATTGATTGCCGGCCGGCTTCGTGAAGCAACAATAATTAAAAAGTAAGTTTCTTTAACAGTTTTCATTAAAATTGTTGACTCATTTGTAAGCTTTTTATGGTAGGAATGTTATCCTGACCTTTTTTATTTGTTAACATCTATTTGTAGTACTTATCTGGCAAAAGCTAGGCATACTCAAACGGTAGAACTTTTTTTAGTTATGTCAGTGGTTTAAGTTTTAAAGTTAGAAGAGCCAGTTGCTTAAGTCGTACTTCTGCAAAATTCCTTGTTCGTACACCGGTACAACTTAGGTATTAAGAACAATTTTCAACACTGGGATGTTAAAATAATGTTTTAAGTTGATCTTAGCATGAATTTTTTTCAATTTTATTGTCATTCATGTGATCTCTTGTTATTAAGTAATTTTCTATATAGTTTATTATGTCTTCACTAAAGTCTATTTTTTAAGTACAACTAAGGCTATATGTGGTACGAATTAGGCGACTAGGCACCTTAATCGTACCGAAGGCATATTTCTGAAAAACGTTAAAATACCTATTTTGATAAAAGATTTTCAAGTTTCTATCTGATTGTTGATTAAAAGGCAACTAAATAAAGATTCAGTAGATTCAGAAGATTTTGTTTTATTTCAATTGCACTGAATATTACAGTGTTATTTCCTTAGGGGGTACGACTTGAACAACCTTACCCTATCAAACTTTAATGGCAATCTGACTCTGAATTACTGTGAGCTGTGAAAACTTTGCTTAACTCTTTTTAAGTAATTTTTCTTCAAAAACCGTATATGAGTATTTCCGCTTTCAGATCAGACAACCCTCTCAATAAATGCTATCAAAAAAGACTTTCACATGAACTGTGACAAAATAAAGCATTTGTTTTTATGTCACCAGTCCACCAATATATATTAAGACTCTCATTTCGATTAGGTTTTGAAAAAAATGTACACATTGAAAAAGAATTCAACAACAATAGACCCCACATTAAATAAAATATCACGCAGTTAATATAGTGGCAACCGGGATGAAAACCGATGAAAAAATTCATGGAAAAATGATAAAAATTAAAATATCGAATAAACGAAAATATTTTATTTTTTGAAATTGTCCATCTCAGGAAAAATTCAAATTTTAAACATGTAAAATAATGAATTATTGTAATTCATGGGCACACCACCTTGCATCCTGCTGGTGGATTTTCGTTCTCGCAGACAGTACTACAGCTGTAATGAAGATTTAGACAATTATCCCTAAACACGTTGCGTAATTTGTGATTTCTTACCCTGGTGGCGGAGTATCGGCAGTGCAAACGCTCAAAATTGCGACCGCTACAAGACAAAAATATTTTAATTAAATATTATCTAAGTAAGACAAGACAAAACAAAACTCAAATGAATTAATAGGGTAAATAAATTCATAAATGCATAAGTGCGTCTCAGAATTTCAATTATTTATTTTAAGCAAGGTTGCTTTTGATGTACATACAAAATGAAAGTTAGTTAAATTATAAAAGATATTGTTTTAAAGCTAGACTTACCAACAAACAGTAATTGACCAAGAAATTTCATTTTTTAAGAATTTACGAAGTACTTCACAGTGCGGTAAAACTCTTTCTGACTTATTGAGGTGATTCCATGGAGTATTTATTCAAAATTGGAAAGCGCGTATTGGTTGCTGAACTGACGTTGAATACTTGTTTAAAATAAGTTAAGTCAATACTACTTAACGCAAAAACACTTCCATTGCAGCTGTACAAAAGAAAAAAATTTAAATGTTCTTTAAATAAGTTTGGCTTTCAAATAAGCTTTTCTCTCAGATGTTGAATTTGAAAATATTTTATACATAAATTATATCCACTGAAAAAAGGGGCGAAAAATGGTAATGATATCATTAATTTTTAGAATAAATGATTCTATGGTTATAGTTCTGGCATCGCTAGGATCGATGAGAGTTTGTAAAGTTTGTTAGGTCTCGCATCCGTAAGATTTGGTCCATCGAACTATAGGACTACAGAATATGGAATATATTAAAAATTTCTTTCAGTGTAGGTTGCTTTCCATTCGAAACACCAAACCTTAACCCAAAGTCTCGATATAATTTTAAGTTATATAATGATATAATTTGTAAAAAGGTTTCAAAATTGAAATCGTTAAGCAAATTCGTGAAAGTAAAATAGCTGAATTATTCAACTTATTGCCACTCTGATTATTTAATATTTTTTAATGATACCTCGGATGCTGCAATTGAAGGACGAGGGGTCGAAGAATGAATTACTCTCGTTTAGTGTCTCGTTGGTCCTAGTATTAATTTCAAATTCAATAATTTTAAATAAATACCGCATGCGGATTACACAAGAAATATTTTTTCCTCAGAGTACTTCATCAGTTCTTTCAAAATGAAATTTCTCGTATAATTACTGGTAAGTATAACTTTCTTAAAACATCTGTAAATAAGCTTATTTAATTTATATTTTATGTCCCTGCGTAGGATAACTTTCCTTTAACCGTTTTTTAATTGAATAACTATGAATATGTTACGATTATCAGCTGGTGTTTATTTTAATTAAAATCTTCCTTAGGCGCTTTCAGCTCTGTTCTACTATAATAGCCTAACCATTTTGAATCAATCGCAGCGTTTAATTATTCTAACTGGCACTAGGTTAAAATACGATTTATTTAAATTTAATAAATACCTATATATTTGTCCCCTAATGATAAAGTAGGTAATATTTTCCAGAGATAAAGTACTTTGACCATTTCACGGGAATTTTTTTTGTTTACGAGATAAAAAATATCCTATATGTTGAACCGATACCAAGTCTTATTGGATGGATATCAGTAGTTTCGGCGATGCGTGCGCAGAAAAAAAGACAGGCAAAGAAACAAAAATTCTAAATATTGCTGTTTTGGAATCCATATCCATAATAACGGCCATTGCGATTCTAATTTAATTATAATTTATTATATTTATATATACTTAGAATACGTAGATTTAAGGAAATTATAAAGTCAGACAACTTAGACAATTTGAGAAATGACGCTGTTTTCGATATGCAACTAAAGCTATCTAACTAACTAAATGGCTGAATATCAATTTAGGAAGATAATTCAATTTTAGCAATTAATTTAGGTTGCTTGAAAATTTCCTAAAACTATATATGTATACTATGCATATGTGTTATCATCCCCTAAATCGAAATTTGGGTGCTTACTGCCCTCTTTGTACGAACAGATTTTATATACTCCGTGATATATAATATTTATATAATAAAGAAATAAATAGTATATATAAGTTAAATGTCCAAACAATTTAGTATAAATGTATGAAAATCAAAAGGCTATAAATTTTTAAAAAATAATTATGTTTTGTGCTTTTCCATAAAAAACGCACTCGTTACTGCCACATAAGTTGTTTAAATTCACGTTGCCTTCTGGTTAAACACAACCTCGTTCATTTGTTTGTTGAGTGTGTCTTATTCGCGCATTTAAATTTCAAAGCCAATTGCATAAATTTTTGTTTTCAACGTTTAATTCAAAATATGAACAATTGAACAATGGGATCACAAAAGCAGCTCTTAATAAAAATTCATTAGCCTTGGAGGTTTCTTGTGTATAAAACAAATACAATATAATTGATAATTTTTTGCGCTTTAGTTTATTCCTCTCTTCCTTATGCAATATGAATTACATCAAAAATGTTATAATTTATTTATTTATAAATAAATAAATACTCTCTCTGTAGTTAGTAAATAATCTTTGCCTCTATTTACATAGCTGACACAATTCATACTTCAATTTTAATTCACCAAAACTGGGCTTAGCCAAAATTGCCTGTAAATCCTTTGAATATTCAACCTCTTTTCATCTTTCAGTCTTGAAATCTTGAAGCTCTCCTAATGTATCCACTCGATCCGGAGACAAATTTTTTATTAAACTTTTGCCCTCAGTAATTAGCTGTGTTCTTTTCACATCGGATAAGGTTACACGTTTTACAGGAAAATTTGCACTGAATTGAAATTTATGAACAATAACCCATATCAAAACATTTTTATTTCGCAAAAATGAAACTCAATCGGCTGGATTTATACCTTCTTTTTGTCAAAAACTTAATCCAAAAATTTATCGTTTATCTTGTTCAAGGTTTTCAGAGTTTTCTTTTCAAAAGTTCGTTAAAAATGTACTAGATTAATTTGCCTGTGCCAAACAAGGGGAGTCTTTTCAAGTGACTTTTGTATCGACATATAAGCACACGCACACTGAAAGAAATTTCTTGACTATATTTTGGGAGAACTATACGTTTAGTTCACGAAACTTCGTCAAATATGGAAAAAAAGCTTATCATAATGGTTTTCTTGGCCATTTGTATAGATGGAAATCTAAAGCTTTTGCTTCTATGCTATAGTTACCCGGACTATAAATTCTAGACACCTCTAACAATAAAAGGCTATTCGAACTATTCATAATTGGCGGTTGGAACTAAATGATGTTCATTGCGACTATAAACTCTAGTTGCTATAACTAGAATAATAGTCCCTACATCCTTAAATCTAGTTCCTTCCACTAAATCTCTGACAATATTATGGCCGATCAGACTAAAATATATGGATACTTGAACCATAAGTAATAGTCCCTTGAAGCCATATGATGTTTACTACGAAGCTGCTATATGCCTAAAGTCTAGTTACTTTGAACCCATTAATAGTAGCTTCAACTTAAATATATATAAGTTTAGACCATATAGAATAGATCATTGCAACTGTAATTCATACTGTGACTATAAAATATAGTTACTGCGACCAGAATTATGCATACTAGCCTCTTTAATTCATACGAAGTAACCATTTTATAGTCACAACACCTTAAATAAAATGTGGCTGCTTTTCACTGATGCTCCCCAAAATTTTATAAAATAAAACACTTTTTAAATATTTTATTATATTATTTATTTATTATACATATACACGGTGTTCCAGGGTGGGAGGTCAATACTGCAGGGGGTGAAAAGTCAGGCCGAGACAAGCAAAAAATCGTATAGGTGGGGGTGGGGGGCATCTCGCACCGTTTGGCAGTTACAGGGTGATTCGTAAATCAGGATGTTGCCTTATATGGCTATTTTTATCTTTTTTCTACGCGTCGCAGCGACCCCAAACCGATCTCAAAAAATCACTATTTTAAAGCCCTTTCCAAAAAGTCCAAAACCACCGCCCTACCCCCAACCCCTTGACCACAATCACCCCTGGAAGTTTAAAAAAGTAATTTTTTTTCAAAATTTCTTACCTTTCGCCCCACTTTTCTCCGAAATTCACGTTATTAACATAGCCACTTTTTATTTTTTTTAAGTTACCTATCTAATTACCTTTCTAAAAAGGTGCAACATGCCCAGGTAGAAAGGGATTGCAAACGTCCTGAAATTAAAACATCCTCCCAGGTACCAGGTAGTTTTTATTATTTCAGCGAAAAAATTCGAATAATTTCTAAAAAATTCGAATTTTCATGATATTCTGTAGAAGGATTTTTGTAAATAAATTTTCATATCCTTTTTCTCCCTGGGCATGTTGCACCTTTTTGGAAAGGTAATTAGATAGGTAACTTGAAAACAATAAAAAGTGGGTATGTTAATAACGTGAATTTCGGAGAAAAGTGGGGCGAAAGGTGAAAAATCGCGAAGGTTTTTTCAACTTCCAGGGATGATTGTGGCCAAGGGGTCGGGGTAGGGGGGTAGTTTTGGACTTTTTGGAAAGGGCTTTAAAATAGTGATCTTTTGAGATCGGTTTGGGGTCGCTGCGACGCGTAGAAAAAAAGATAAAAATAGCCATATAATCATCCTGTAATTGCCAAACGGTGCGAGATGCCCCACCCATACGATACGATACGAAAATAAATAAATATCGAATAAACGAAAATATTTTATTTTTTTAAATTGTCCATCTCAGGAAAAATTCAAATTTTAAACATGTAAAATAATGAATTATTGTTATTCATGGGCACACCACCTTGCATCCTGCTGGTGGATTTTCGTTCTCGCAGACAGTACTACAGCTGTAATGAAGATTTAGACAATTATCCCTAAACACGTTGCGTAATTTGTGATTTCTTACCCTGGTGGCGGAGTATCGGCAGTGCAAACGCTCAAAATTGCGACCGCTACAAGACAAAAATATTTTAATTAAATATTATCTAAGTAAGACAAGGCAAAACAAAACTCAAATGAATTAATAGGGTAAATAAATTCATAAATGCATAAGTGCGTCTCAGAATTTCAATAAATAGGGATTTTTAAGCAAGGTTGCTTTTGATGTACATACAAAATGAAAGTTAGTTAAATTATAAAAGATATTGTTTTAAAGCTAGACTTACCAACAAACAGTAATTGACCAAGAAATTTCATTTTTTAAGAATTTACGAAGTACTTCACAGTGCGGTAAAACTCTTTCTGACTTATTGAGGTGATTCCATGGAGTATTTATTCAAAATTGATTGGAAAGCGCGTATTGGTTGCTGAACTGACGTTGAATACTTGTTTAAAATAAGTTAAGTCAATACTACTTAACGCAAAAACACTTCCATTGCAGCTGTACAAAAGAAAAAAATTTAAATGTTCTTTCAATAAGTTTGGCTTTCAAATAAGCTTTTCTCTCAGATGTTGAATTTGAAAATATTTTATACATAAATTATATCCACTGAAAAAAGGGCGAAAAATGGTAATGATATCATTAATTTTTAGAGTAAATGATTCTATGGTTATAGTTCTGGCATCGCTAGGATCGATGAGAGAATAAAGTTTGATAGGTCTCGCATCCGTAAGATTTGGTCCATCGAACTATAGGACTACAGAATATGGAATATATTAAAAATGTCTTTCAGTGTAGGTTGCTTTCCATTCGAAACACCAAACCTTAACCCAAAGTCTCGATATAATTTTAAGTTATCTTATATATATAATTCTTCTGTATACGTGTGTATGTCACTGAACTCCTTCTAAACGGCTGAGCCGATTTTGATGAAATTTTTAGTGTGTGTTTGAGTGACACCATGTATTATTTAGATTTACAATCGGGCCCGGTAGGAGCCACTAGATGGCGCTGCAATACATTAACTTCTATAACGTTTAACCGATCGTCATGCAAATCGGTATATGCAGGTACTTCAACGTGGTGAATATTTTAACGTTATTCATTTTGTTATAGCTCGCCAATAGATGGCGCTGCAATACAGCAACTTCTTTGCCGTTCAACCGATCTTCATAAAAATTGGTGTACGTAGGTATTTGAATACGGTGAATATTTTCGCGTTATTCATTTTGATATAGCTCGCCAATAGATGGCGCCGCAGTATATCAACTTCTATACCGTTCAACCGATTATCATGAAAATTGGTATAAGTAGGTCTTTGAACACGTTGATTATTTTAGCGCTTTTCACTTTGCTATGGCTTGCCCCTAGATGGCGCTAGAGCACAACAACTTCTCTACCGTTCACCCTATCTTCATGAAAATTGGTATACGTACGTAAGTATTTGAACACGGTGAATATTTTCGCGTTATTAATTTTGCTATAGCTCGCCAATAGATGGCGCTGCTGTACATTAACTTCTATACCGTTCAACCATACCCTTCAAGCGTCATGAATCTACCGATCGTCATGAAAATTGGTATACGTATAGCTCGCCCCTAGATGGCGCTGCAGTACATCAACTTCTATACCGCTCAACTGATCGTCAGTAGATAAGCTATGGGGGTTCTGCGCCATTTTTACGTGTATTTTTAAAGGGAGGTCAAAATTCTCAAAACGGTCCCAAAAGCTCGTCGTCTACGTCTACGAGCAGTTTTAAGGCCGAAAGCTCTCTCATGTGTGTATCGGGGTTCGGGTCTTTGCTATTTTGCTGTCCGCCATCTACCAGATGAAGCTCAAGTTTTTCTAGAATGCGTGTGCTTAGAGCGTATGTGGTTATTTGGGTTCAGGTCTTTGCTAATTTTGCGATCCGCCATCTACCGGCGTAAGCTCAAGTTGCGTGTGCTTGGAGTTTATGTGGTGCATCAGGTTCGGGACTTTGCTATTTTTGCAGTCCTTTCATCAACCAAATTAACTTAAAGTTTTTAGAATGTGCGTGGGATGCCGCTCTCCCGCCGAAAGCTTTACCTTATCCTTTGCTAGTTGGACGCGAACGTGGATGCCTCGATCATGTTACGTGTCATCATAAATCGCAGGGTACTTGAACGTGGACACTTGAATGTGTCACCCAAGTATAATTTACACAATTTTGCGGGTACGCATGTGGTTTTGTTTATGTTACATATGTGAAGTCTTATCAGTAATGTGTCTGTAATTTAATCCCTTTAAGGAAACGTTTTACATTATACTAGGAATTTGGGTACATGAAAGATCATGCCTCGAACATGTTACGTGTCATCATAAATCGCAGGGTACTTGAATTTGAACACTTGAATGTGTCACCCAAGTATAATTTACGCAATTTTACGGGTACGCATGTGGTTTTGTTTATGCTGAGGGGTTCTTATTTCCAGGAATTGATTCTCGAGTCAACGTGGGTTTATTTTTTGTTGTTTTATTTTACTTGGGAAAAAAATTTTCCTTCACATTTGAGATTCCCGCGCGGGAGTATAAATAGGACTTTCGGAATCGGATCATCCATTTAGTGTCAAACGTTTGTGAACAACGCACCCTCAACAATTTGTTCAATCTTCAGAATATTTTAACTTAAAGTTTGCACAAGTTATTTATTTACATTTAATTATCTTGTGAAGTAATTCGTGAGTCAAAGTCAAAGACCAAAGGACGAAAAAAAAAAACAGTGCAGTATCAGTGCAATAAAACTTATCAGTTCAGTTCAGTTATATCCCTATATTGTTTAAAAATGGTTCAAGTAAGCAATTTAGTGCAAAATGCTAAGCAAGCATTTTTAAATGCCCAAAACAATCATGCCTTAATTGAGGCGGGTGTGAAAGAGTGTTCAAACAATTTAAGAGTGCTTCGGAAAGCTCTGAAAAGAGCCAAGACTGTAGGTGAAAAACAAAATTTCACCAATGGTATAAACCTTGTACAAGGATACCGTACTCAGATAAAACAGCTGAAATTGAGGGCAGGTTCTAGCCATAATGCGAACCGTGCCAATTGGACTTCATCCCGAGTTCGGTGGGAAGACGTACAATCCGCTTTTTGCGATCGGTAAGTAAAAACTTAAAAATATGTCTAAGTCACATCATTATTTGTTTGTTTATTTTCCATTTATAGTATGAGGACCGGGGTCATTGTAAACTTGTCTCATAAGGAGCCAAAGGAGTTCCTGAAAGATTGTGTAGGACTTTTCCGCCGTCGCATCAATAATGCATTGAAAAAAGAGACTGCTCTTAAGGTGAATGCAGCGTTTTGTGGGGAGTTTAAGGTTGTGAGAGGGGATGAGGAAGTGTTCGATTTCAAGTACATGAACACGAAGAACGCTCCCATCTACCAAAACACAGATATTAATGAATGGTTCAAACAGAATGTCGCGGAACCAGTAATGAATAAACTGGAAGAGTTCCAGGAAAGAGATAGCGGTTGGGCTTTGTCAGCCATTATAAACTTGGCTATAAACATCAATAAGTTCACACCGCAGCTGGGATCGTCATATATTCAGCTACCACGAGAAATAGAAAATAAAAAAGCCTGCGTCAATGTTAAAAATGAGGATGATGCTTGTTTCGCCTGGGCAGTGATGTCAGCTTTACATCCAGTTGATCGCTTACAACATCCTGATAGAACATCATCATATCCCCACTATTCAACAGAATTAAAACTAGATGGAGTTACGTTCCCAGTGACCATGAAACAGATCCCTCGATTTGAGAAGCAGAATGGCATTTCCATCAACGTATACATTCTGCAGAAAGCTGGGAAAGAAAATTATAAAGTTCTACCAACATATTTGACAAAAGACAAAAAAGAGCAGCACGTGAATCTTCTGATGATTCAAAATGTTTATTATGATGAGGATGTCGAGGAGGAGGAAAAAGAAGATGATGAGCCCATCCGGTACCACTACGTATGGATAAAGAACCTCTCGAGACTCCTTTCATCTCAGCTGTCGAAACACAAAACAGCAAAGTACTTTTGCGACCGCTGCCTCCATTATTTTGGATCAGAGGAGAAATTGGATCGCCATGTAGCTGACTGCACGAAGATCAACAACGCCAAAATCCGGCTGCCAACGGAGGACGAGAAGGAACTTAGATTTAATAATTTTAGGAATAAGGTAGAAGCTCCATTTGTCATTTACGCGGACATAGAATGTTTACTAGTTGAAAATAGTGATAGAAATAAGTACCAAGTTCATGTACCGTGTAGTTTAGGATTTTATGTGAAGTGTTCGTACGACCCCACGTTATCGGTCTTCAAATTATATCGTGGTGAGGATTGTGTCGAGTGGTTTGTGCGCGAGTTGAAGCAGTTCGCGGAGAATTTGGAATCCGTTTTTCTTCACCCTCTACCTATGAATCAGATGACTGCTGAGGAAGTGGCATTTTTTGAGGCAGCCAGACTCTGTCATATATGTGAGAAACCATTCACATCAGGCGATAAAAAGGTTCGCGATCACTGCCACCTAACAGGTAAGTACAGAGGTCCAGCGCATGAGGGATGTAATATTAATTTTCAGGATAGTCACACCATCCCAATAATTTTTCACAACTTAAGCGGCTACGATTCACATTTTATAATAAAAAATATAGCTTCCGATCTCCAAGGCCGCATTGATCTCCTCCCAATTAACAAAGAACGGTATATTTCTTTCACTAAACATTTAGATGAATACCCCATTAAATTCCGTTTTATTGATTCGTTTAAATTCATGGCAAGCAGTCTCGACACCCTTTCCTCCTACTTAACTTCTTTCCCTATTTTAAAATCCCAATTCCCAAATATAACAGAGTCCCAGTTTAAGTTACTAACACGTAAAGGAGTATACCCGTACGATTATTTCACTTGCATGTCAAAATTTTTAGAGACCAAACTTCCTGGTATCCTCCAATTTTACAATAAGTTAAACGATACTAACATTAGCCAAGAAGATTATAATCATGCCTGCAATGTTTGGAATGAATTCAGCATTCAAAATCTGGGTGAATATTCAGATTTATATTTAAAGACAGATGTCTTACTCTTGGCGGATGTTTTTGAACAATTCCGTGCAAGTTGTTGTAAAACATATGGATTAGATCCAGCGCACTATTATACGCTCCCAGGGTATACTTGGGACGCAATGCTTAAGCATACTAGCGTTACTCTGGAGCTATTGACTGACATTGATATGCTCTTATTTATAGAGCGAGGCATTCGGGGCGGCCTTAGCCAATGCTCAAAAAGATATTCAAAGGCCAATAATAAATACATGCCCGACTATGATCCCTCTCAACCTTCAAAATTTCTCATATATAATGACATTAATAACCAATACGGTTGGGCAATGTCCCAACTCCTACCCCACAGTGGCTTCAAGTGGGTAGAAAATGTATCATCTTTTAAGGTTGAAGATGTAGCCGATGATTCGCCCACAGGCTACATTCTTGAAGTGGATCTAGAGTATCCTCAAGACATTCATGATCTTCATAAAGATCTCCCATTTTGCCCCGAACATACAACGTCACCTGGATCAAAACAAACAAAACTTTTGGCTACACTGCACGATAAAACAAAATACGTTATTCATTATCGCAGTTTAAAACAAGCCATCCTTCACGGATTAAAGTTAAAGAAAGTTCACCGGGTTCTCGAATTTAATCAATCAGCATGGCTTAAGTCCTACACTGACCTAAATACCAGACTTCGAGCATTGGCCAAAAATGATTTCGAGAAAAATCTCTTTAAGCTTATGAACAATGCTGTTTTCGGGAAGACTATGGAGAACGTTCGGAAACGTAGCATTGTTAAGCTGGTGACAAAGTGGTTGGGGCGATATGGAGCCGAAGCACTCATTTCTAAGCCCGAATTCAAGGCTTCAACCATTTTCAGTGAGAACCTGGTAGCCATCGAGTTAAATAAGACAGAAATTTATTTTAATAAGCCTATATATGTAGGCATGTGCATTCTCGACTTGGCTAAAACTACCATATACAATTTCCATTATGATTATATGATTCCCCAATTTAGATCTAACTGCACAGTTTGTTATACAGACACGGATTCACTAATTTATGAAGTGACCTGTCCTGACTTGTATCAAATTATTAAACGTGACTGCTATACCCATTTCGACACAAGTGACTATCCTCGAAATAACATTTGGAACATCCCTCTTGTAAACAAAAAAGTGTTGGGCCTCATGAAAGATGAAAACAACGGCCGCATAATGACAGAGTTTGTTGGCCTGAGATCAAAGATGTATGCGGTTCGGGTAGAGGGCCAAGATAAAACAAAAAAATCTAAAGGTGTTAAAAGAAACATAGTAAAAAATAGAATAACATTTAATGATTATATTGAATGTTTAAATAGTAATACTGAAAAAATAGTCCAGCAAAATTTAATTCAATCTAACAAGCATCAAGTTTCTTCCATTACCCAGCTGAAAATTGCGCTTAGTCCTCACGATGATAAAAGGTATTTAGTACCAAATACGAATGAAACGTTACCGTGGGGTCATTACAGTATAATGGAAATAGATTAATATGTATATAAGAAAATATTGTAAATTAGATTAAGATATACACAAAATAAAAGAATTTTTATAATGTTTTAAAAAACTGTTTTATTTAAAAAATCCTTTATTTGAAATACATTTTTCAGAGCACATCGGCCTTGGTGAATGATGCACGATGGTACATTTGTTTCCAAAGTAGTTAGTTTTGGACATCCCTCCTCTTCTACGTTATATATAGATGAACCATTTCCAAGTATTTGTTGAACCCAGCTTTTCTTTTCAGCTCCCTTTACATAAATGATTTTATCCCGCGGCAGCGATTGATGGACTATAGCATATAATTTGTGGTATGGGATGTAACCATCACTCCATTTGAATCCATGGAGATTATGCCGGAGCCATTCAACATGCTTTTTTTCTGTTCGAGTTAGCTCCTTATAAGGAAATGGTGGTTGGAATATGTAGTGTTGGACTTGATTTTCACCATTTAAAATTGCCAATTCTTTAAAAATAAATTCAGTGTTTTCTAGCTTGTATCCTTGAACATCGATGACAATAATTGATGACATTCTAGGCAAGTTTTCGAGCTTCACCAGTTAAAGGAATGTATTCTACGATTCGATCATGCAACAGTAAACAGTAAGCTGTTGTGTTGGCTGGGATGTTTTCACTCGTCTTGAATTCCAATCTTATATCCACTGGCCCAGATTTAACTGCCTCTTTTTGACGCGAACAATCAATAACTGAGATCGGCGCGTTATTTATAAACTCTTCCCTTGAAAGGAGTGGCTGCAACTGACGTCCATAGTACGAAGTTTGGAATTTTATATACATGTTATATAGGAGAGCATATTGGTTCCTATCAAACTTCAAGTTCAAATCATCATAAGGGTATGATTCTGAATTCAAATGTACTTTAACATCTGTCAGTTTGCAATGATCAAACTTGCTAGCATCCTTTGTTTTATCATTTTTGCGATTTGTTTGGAGAGCTAGAATGATGTATCGGGGCTTTTCCATTTGTGATGTTGTTTTAACAGACCAAGTGTGATGAGTTGCCGCTGGTAGTGCTGGATACTCGTATATATCCCAACTCCTGAACGATATTTTTATATCACGACCACTTTCAATGACTTTTAACAAGGCTAATTTTTCATGGTCAGCAACATTAACATGAGGAACACGCCACTGAAGTTTAAATATTGAAATGTTTACAGCATCTGTTGGTGATATGACTGCATCTTCATCCGTTCTGCTCCGTATTAATATTAGTTCATGTTTAGCGTTTGCGATAATTTTCCGATAATCTTCACCAAAGCCTAGAAGTAACTTTAATGGTACACAGAAATTGAAAAATCCCTTTGCAGGTGCAATTGATTCTTCGGGTGACCAGCCAGCATTTAGTAACATTTGGCTCTCGTGTTTATTCAGGGATATATAATTTTTTAGCGTCGTAGCAATTCCAAGATTTCTCGTTCTATCAATTTCTATACCGTTGATCTCATATCGAATTTCTTCAAAAAGAAAGGCCATAGTATTGTTTGCTAGCTTTGCAGTATTTGAAACAGCCCCTGTTGTATTAGTTAGCGCTCCTTCAATGTATATAAAGCTTTCAGATGGTAAGATATATAGATCTTGGTGTTGTACTGAAATACGGATTTCATCGCTGTTTTTAAATGATGTGAGGAATGGCGAATAGGTGTGGTAGTCAATTTTTGTTATGCTATTATCATAACTTATGCCTCCAGTAATGTCCAAGATGTTGTTATACATTTTTCAAAGTTAATCCTAACGACTGAAGATATTGCTTATTATCAGCTCTCAGTTCACGTCTTGTTCGCTTTAAGTCTGCTGCCTGACTAATAACTTTGTTTATATTACCACTATATATATCCTTATTATTGCTGTTGTTATAGATTAGCATTCTGTGGCTTTAAATGTAGTCTGGCAGTTATTGTTTCACCTCGAAAATTTATTAAATCCCCGTCCTGATCAACGAGCTTCAGTGAGAGCGAACTTATCCGTTTGACGTTCACAGGTAAATAGATGACATATTTAGGAACCTCCACTATTTTATACCCTGGCCCCACATTTGGAGAAAATTCATGGAGCATATGCACTTGATTGTTATTGATGAATGAACCCGAAATAATGTTGCATTCAATTCGTATGGTGTTTACTTTAATAATATTAACGGGTAGCTCAGATGTGTGCAGTACATTGGGTTCCAATACTCGCTCCCCAAATCCCAACAATGGAGCGATGGATCTTTTCTTATTAAAATACACTACTTTATTAGCTCTAACCTCACTCTTTAAAGTATTATTATTAGCCTTTATTGAGATTTCTCCACCCTCGCTGCTTTTGCTCAAACTTTGCTGAATAAAAGATTCTATATTATCAATCTCATAAGATCCCACTGGTATTTCGATAACTGTACTTCCTATATGTATTAGATTGTTGTCCTCATCAATATTAGGAATGGAATTGTATGTTTGAAAATCAATTAATCCACAAACGTAATCTCCAGACAACTCCAATGGAGGGAAGTATTCGGCAGTAAGCACCGATGAATTGCCAGTAAGGGAGAGTGTTATCGACATGGTTATTGGAAATGAAATGACCCTGTTTGCGCTTAAACATCTTTATTTATACATTTTTCTCTTACAATGATGGAATCTGATCGTTGAGAAAATTTAAACACAAGTGTCCACATATAACTGAATTAAAATTTTGATGGGGTGTATAGTTATATGTTACAGCATCACCCAAATAATTAACAACTTCTTGTGGTGGTTGCAGGTTTCCAAAACTATCAAAGTAGTTGATGAAATTTCCCTTCTTCTTGTATGCTACCCAATGTGTTCCAGGTCCTGCTGAAACATCTAAATTAATAATTCCACACTCATTTCTCCATGGCTTTCTAGGTAATTGATCTCGCATAAATACTCCTCTAAAGTGTGGTATGTCCTTCGCATATTTATACAGATCAAGTTCATTGAGTGCTCTCTTGGGTAGCGATCTTAGTAGTTTTTTGGCTGGGGGGTAAGAAAAAGCCCCAGTCCTTTCCTATATGGCTTGAGGAATAACCCATGACCAGCTTTACCCAACGCTATAGCTTCCATTGTTTCATTATGGCGCTTGCCTTCTTCCAGCTGCCGCCGTGCGTTGTTTGCAGCATTTACTGCTTTAGCTATCCCAGCTGCACCTCCTGATAACGCTCCAATGGCTGAAAGACCAGCAAAGAGGGGAATGAGGAATGGTAAAACACCGCCAACTTTAGGCACGGGAATCACTCTTGGTGTTGTGATAAGTTTTTTCCTTCTTTTTATGACGTCTTTTGCTGCACTCAGCGCTATTTTTATTGATTCCAACAAGTCTTTGGGTTTCTTCAATTTTAATACTTTACGAGCATTGCGTACTGCTCCGCGGAATGATGGACATAAACCGCTCTTCTTCTTATTATTCTGAGTTGTGTTAGTTTGAATTTTCGCTTTAGCACCCATTCCAAACTTAATTTTAGCCTTCATCGCGTTTGTTACCAGTAAAGCGTTAGCACGTTCTCCAAATGAGGCGTCCTTTGATGTTACACGTTGCCAAGCTTTTTCTGCTAGAATACGGTCAGCAATGTGGCGGTCATTTGACTCACGAGACTTTGAATATGCTATATCATGCGCTTTACAGGCTGCATCTAGCGGATTAATACCAGGATCACCGCGAGCTAGTCTTTTAGATAGCTTTGTTCCTGGGCCACAGTACTGATAACCAGGCAAATGTAGTTCAAATGGTAATTTGTTAAGCGCAGAATTTAATAGTCCTTCTCCCACGATGACCTTTTGTCGAATGATGGGGTTTTCGCTGTGATCAATCATCTTATATACGTTTCCGATAAGACTGACGAAAAATTTATAAAAGCAGCTGTATTTATAGGGAAACGGTTAGTATCAATCATGAAGTTTATCAAGCAACAGGAGTGTCTGCCAGTTAGAAATGCTGATGTTAATATTACTACAAGTGTAAAGAGGAAGAAGCATGGGGTGCTGTTGCCAAACAGCATAAGAGGAATTATTGTTGGACCATCCAACTGTGGAAAGACGAATGTTATGCTTAGTTTACTGGTACATCCTAATGGACTGCGGTTTGAAAATATATACATTTACTCAAAGTCGCTGAGTCAACCGAAATATGAATATCTGAGAAAAGTTGTGAGCCGCATATCTGGGCTGGGTTATTATACTTTCTCAAACAACTGTGATGTCATATCTCCGGATGAAGCAAAGGAAAATTCAATTTTTATCTTTGATGATGTGGCTTGTGATAAACAGGATAATATTAGAGCATACTTTTGCATGGGTCGTCATAAAGCAATTGATAGCTTTTACCTCTGTCAAACATATACTCGTATACCAAAGCATCTGATTCGAGATAACGCAAACTTGCTCATCTTGTTTAAACAAGATGACTTGAATCTGAAGCATATTTACAATGACCATGTGAATACTGATATGACATTTGAAAAGTTCCGAAAAGCGTGTGGAAAGTGTTGGGGGGACAAATATGGGTTCTTAGTAATTGATAAGGATAGTCCTCTGGATAGCGGCCGATATCGAAAAGGATTTGATACCTTCATGAGACTATAAAAGAAAGAGCAATTCAATTATCATCATCAGTCGGTTGAAGCACTCATATCGATACAGTTATATGTTCAATAGCTCCGTACCAGTCTGTATAGCTGTATAAAAACAGGCTGTATAAAAACAGGCTGTTAAAAAACAGGCTGTTAAAAAACAGGCTGTTTAAAAACAGGCTGTATAAAAACAGGCTGTATAAAAACAGGCTGTATAAAAACAGGCTGTTTAAAAACAGGCTGTATAAAAACAGGCTGTATAGCTGTATAGCTGTCTGTATAGCTGTATAACTGTCTGTATAGCTGTATAGCTGTCTGTATAACTATATAACTGTCTGTATAGTTGTCTGTATATCTCTAAACTAAAGAGTAAAATGGATGAAAAGCTGATAAAAGATATTATAAAGACGAGCAATGCTATTCGAAAGAAATATAAAGCGCTCAAAACTGGTAAAATTGAAGCCGAAACTCAATTGGAGGAAACCTTTAAACCAATCACCAACACACTTAAAGAGCTTACATCATCAGTTAAGCTTGAACCCAAAACAGAAAATACGTTAGAGCCTAAACAAGAGAACAGCTCAAGAAATGATGAAACATATACTCCCCCAGCACGAAAATATTTAAAGATGAAATCTACTAGTACCCCTCTATCAGCATTAGAGGATGATGATGATGATACTGAGAATGACGAGTTTGCCACACCAATACATTCCTCAACATTTAAGGAACAAAGTTCACCCAACCAGATATTGAATAAATATAAAGAATTAGTTAGCCACAGTAGTGAGAAAGTTGATAAAACATACGGTGCACATTATAGCAGCACTGATGGATGGAGGATTGGTAATTCATCATTGAAAGTTGAGGATGAAAATTTTGTTATTGGTGATAGACCATATAAGATAACCAAAGGCTTATCTGAGTTGATTTTTATGAAACGTCCCACTGGTTACAATAAAGAAGACTTGGTCAATTATCAGTCAATTTTAAATGATACATGCACGCACCGACGTGATTTTAATGAGAATAAGCAAATAAAGGGAACAAATACCTATAAATATCGAAACATAATAAAGAAGTTGATTCACACTCCTAAACCACACAGAGGGATGGGAATAATGAGGATTCCAAAGGAAAACATTGAATATGTCTATTGGAATGATCCAAATGAATTAGTGGACCGACTTCGTGTACTAATAGCATCAAAACAAGCTGGAAATAACAGCCATGATAATGAAATAGTTGCAATTATTGAGGAGCTGCGGGAAGCTGATATAATTGTATAAATATCTACATATATGAAATTATATATCATTTCGAATATGAGCGTTGACAAGTTTGGTCGATCAATAAGAAGTAACAAGCTTCAACGGGGTCCTCCTGGTCCTCCTGGCCCTCCTGGCCCTCCTGGTCCTCCTGGAAAACCTGGTGCTGCTGGTGAACAAGGCTCAATCGGACCTGCAGGAATTGGATTTCTTTTAACCCCAAATGAAAACTATGATTTGACATTCAAGCGCATCACAAACCTTGGAGAACCTGAGACAAATGCTGACGCTACAACTAAAAACTATGTTGATACACAAATAAGAAAGCAACACGATGAATTACATAAAAATATTCAAGAAGCTGTAAAAAATCTAACTCTTTACATTAATGGTGAAATTGAAAAGATTGAGAATTATTTGTTCTCTAGCATACTTAATAAGGAGCATCAGAATCAAGAAGACGGTGTTTACCAATAAAGCTTAGTGTTACAATTAATCTGTTTCATTAATCTATAATATGAGTAAGAGAGATGTTGTCGAGGAGCTCCATAAGCCTGCTCGTCGATATTTTAAAAGACGACGAGTCATCATAAAAGGTTTGGATGATTTATGGCAGGCGGATTTAGTAGAAATGGATGCATATAAACATGTGAACAAAGGATATCGTTACTTGCTTACTGTAATTGATACCTTTTCCAAGTATGCATGGGCTGTTCCAATTAAAAGAAAGACTGGTGCTGAAGTAACGGAAGCTATGGAAGCTATATTCAGAGAGGGACGTATACCCAAAAACTTGCAAACTGACGATGGGAAGGAATTTTACAACACACACTTTCAACAGCTGATGAAGAAGCATAATATTAATCATTACTCAACCTATACATCACTCAAAGCATCAATAGTCGAACGATTCAATCGAACTTTAAAGAACATGATGTGGAAAGAATTTAGCATGAATGGATCTTATAAATGGCTTCAAATGATAAAGGAACTATTGACTCAATATAATACGAAAAAGCATCGAACAATCCAAATGCGCCCTTGCGATGTTAATGTATCCAATGAAAAGCGGCTTCTTACTACAGTGTATAATCATTTGAAGATTGCCGTCTTGCCTAGATATAAAGTAGGAGACTCTGTTCGTATTAGTAAATATAAACATGTATTCGAAAAAGGCTATACACCAAACTGGACTACTGAAGTTTTCAAGATTGCTAAAATTCAAATGACTAATCCAGTCACATATATACTTGAGGACTACCAGGGAAACCCAATCAAAGGAGGATTTTATGAAATGGAATTGCTGAAAGTTAAACATCCACAAGTTTATCTTGTTGAAAACATTTTAAGACGCACAGGCGATAAAGTTTATGTTAAATGGCTGGGATTTTCATCGAAACATAACTCCTGGATAAATGCAAACGATGTATTATAATTAATAGAAATAAAAAGACATTTTTAAAATATAAACTAGCGTTTTATTTTCCGCATTCATTCATTCTTGTTTTATATATTTTGTTATGATGGTTTTGGCTCAATATTGGTTCCAGTATTTCATTTGTGTTGAAGATTCTCTGTTGAAATCGAAACCTGTCCATTGCGCATTCACCCTTACGACTAGCTCTCTATAGGCAAAGTTCCACACATGTAAAATGTGTACTTCTGGTCTCAGTATAAAGCGAATCCTTTTCGGCATTCTCCACAGCTGTTTCTTATGATTCTCATGTAAAAATTGATGAGGTGCTGAATTTCTTTGTTGTACCATTCTACAGTATGACATTCACAGGTATCTGGTCCTGCAGTTGCATCATCGTTTGACCAGGAGCAGCTGGTGTAATGCTTACCATATTTAGAAATTACTTTGTCAACATTTTCATATTGACGAAGATATTGATAGACTTTTTCTATTCTTTCCTTATGCTCTTCTAGCAGAATAATAGAGTAATTGTCAAGGAATTCCTTAATATTCATCTGAAATATTTAGTTGGCTTGGTTGGTTGGTTGGGAAATTGGTTTTCAATACTCACTTCTTATTATTATCTTTTAACTTTTGGTAGAAGTGCTTTATTTATTTGTTTATTTTTCCTTTGCCCCACGTCTACCTCTAGCTTCTTAGTAGAATCTTTATACCAACTGCTCATTACCAGAACCTTATGCAAACTAACCTTTTGTTGGTATTACATTCCATTTTATAGAACTTGGGGAGGGCCAGGGAATATTATGGGGAAATATGAAAGACGGTTTTTCTTTTATATAATACATTTTATTTTATTTTAATAATTATTATAATAGTTATTAGGTACAAAGTGTGACAAATCAAAGTTTTCTGCGCTGTCATGTCGAGTAAAGCTTAGTATGAAAGAGTTAGCAAGAGGACCCAAGTTTGTAATGTAGAAGTTGCCTTGATTCCTGATTTCCTCCAGTGTGCTGTCTGGTAAGTCGCCATATCTAGCCGGCAGGAACATTTGCTTATTCTGGAACTCCACTATGATTCGATCTCCGTATTTTGTTATAATTTTCCGGATTCCATGTATTTTATAAGCTGTATGCTGCTCCATCTCAGATACTTTGATGTATGGATGTATGGGTTTAATCTCATAATTGTTAAGCACTTCTAATGCTCCGCTATTTGGTTGGAGAGCTGGTGGTTCTTCGGTGATGATGCGTCTTATATTCTGCGGGGTTTGAACCATTTTCACTGTTTTTTTCTTCTATTTAAACTGACCACTTTGAAACACTTGATGAACTGAACTGGATCTTGCTCGCGCACTCCTTTTATAGTAACTTTTATATTCTGTCTCTTTCACTCCTAGTTTTCTGTCTCATTTAAGGGTGGGGAAAGGGGTATATCTAAAACAATAATCACGAAGTTCTTCCCCTAACCCACAAACAGTGCAATTAATATGTTCATGCAAGTCATAATCATCCTCCGAAGCGATTTATGTTGACACGTAACATGATCGAGGCATCCACGTTCGCGTCCAACTAGCAAAGTATAAGGTAAAGCTTTCGGCGGGAGAGCGGCATCCCACGCACATTCTAAAAACTTTAAGTTAATTTGGTTGATGAAAGGACTGCAAAAATAGCAAAGTCCCGAACCTGATGCACCACATAAACTCCAAGCACACGCAACTTGAGCTTACGCCGGTAGATGGCGGATCGCAAAATTAGCAAAGACCTGAACCCAAATAACCACATACGCTCTAAGCACACGCATTCTAGAAAAACTTGAGCTTCATCTGGTAGATGGCGGACAGCAAAATAGCAAAGACCCGAACCCCGATACACACATGAGAGAGCTTTCGGCCTTAAAACTGCTCGTAGACGTAGACGACGAGCTTTTGGGACCGTTTTGAGAATTTTGACCTCCCTTTAAAAATACACGTAAAAATGGCGCAGAACCCCCATAGCTTATCTACTATCGTCTTGAAAACTGATATACTTAGATATTTGAACATGGTGAATACTTTCGCGCCGTAACCGAACGGCATGAAAATTGGTAGAAAGCGAAAAAAGACCGGGATGCCCGGGCAACGCCGGATGCGGGACAGTATTCAACTTATTGCCACTCTGATTATTTAATATTTTTTAATGATACCTCGGATGCTGCAATTGAAGGACGAGGGGTCGAAGAATGAATTACTCTCGTTTAGTGTCTCGTTGGTCCTAGTATTAATTTCAAATTCAATAATTTTAAATAAATACCGCATGCGGATTACACAAGAAATATTTTTTCCTCAGAGTACTTCATCAGTTCTTTCAAAATGAAATTTCTCGTATAATTACTGGTAAGTATAACTTTCTTAAAACATCTGTAAATAAGCTTATTTAATTTATATTTTATGTCCCTGCGTAGGATAACTTTCCTTTAACCGTTTTTTAATTGAATAACTATGAATATGTTACGATTATCAGCTGGTGTTTATTTTAATTAAAATCTTCCTTAGGCGCTTTCAGCTCTGTTCTACTATAATTGCCTAACCATTTTGAATCAATCGCAGAGTTTAATTATTCTAACTGGCACTAGGTTAAAATACGATTTATTTAAATTTAATAAATACCTATATATTTGTCCCCTAATGATAAAGTAGGTAATATTTTCCAGAGATAAAGTAATTTGACCATTTCACGGGAATTTTTTTTGTTTACGAGATAAAAAATATCCTATATGTTGAACCGATACCAAGTCTTATTGGATGGATATCAGTAGTTTCGGCGATGCGTGCGCAGAAAAAAAGACAGGCAAAGAAACAAAAATTCTAAATATTGCTGTTTTGGAATCCATATCCATAATAACGGCCATTGCGATTCTAATTTAATTATAATTTATTATATTTATATATACTTAGAATACGTAGATTTAAGGAAATTATAAAGTCAGACAACTTAGACAATTTGAGAAATGACGCTGTGTTCGATATGCAACTAAAGCTATCTAACTAACTAAATGGCTGAATATCAATTTAGGAAGATAATTCAATTTTAGCAATTAATTTAGGTTGCTTGAAAATTTCCTAAAACTATATATGTATACTATGCATATGTGTTATCATCCCCTAAATCGAAATTTGGGTGCTTACTGCCCTCTTTGTACGAACAGATTTTATATACTCCGTGATATATAATATTTATATAATAAAGAAATAAATAGTATATATAAGTTAAATGTCCAAACAATTTAGTATAAATGTATGAAAATCAAAAGGCTATAAATTTTTAAAAAATAATTATGTTTTGTGCTTTTCCATAAAAAACGCACTCGTTACTGCCACATAAGTTGTTTAAATTCACGTTGCCTTCTGGTTAAACACAACCTCGTTCATTTGTTTGTTGAGTGTGTCTTATTCGCGCATTTAAATTTCAAAGCCAATTGCATAAATTTTTGTTTTCAACGTTTAATTCAAAATATGAACAATTGAACAATGGGATCACAAAAGCAGCTCTTAATAAAAATTCATTAGCCTTGGAGGTTTCTTGTGTATAAAACAAATACAATATAATTGATAATTTTTTGCGCTTTAGTTTATTCCTCTCTTCCTTATGCAATATGAATTACATCAAAAATGTTATAATTTATTTATTTATAAATAAATAAATACTCTCTCTGTAGTTAGTAAATAATCTTTGCCTCTATTTACATAGCTGACACAATTCATACTTCAATTTTAATTCACCAAAACTGGGCTTAGCCAAAATTGCCTGTAAATCCTTTGAATATTCAACCTCTTTTCATCTTTCAGTCTTGAAATCTTGAAGCTCTCCTAATGTATCCACTCGATCCGGAGACAAATTTTTTATTAAACTTTTGCCCTCAGTAATTAGCTGTGTTCTTTTCACATCGGATAAGGTTACACGTTTTACAGGAAAATTTGCACTGAATTGAAATTTATGAACAATAACCCATATCAAAACATTTTTATTTCGCAAAAATGAAACTCAATCGGCTGGATTTATACCTTCTTTTTGTCAAAAACTTAATCCAAAAATTTATCGTTTATCTTGTTCAAGGTTTTCAGAGTTTTCTTTTCAAAAGTTCGTTAAAAATGTACTAGATTAATTTGCCTGTGCCAAACAAGGGGAGTCTTTTCAAGTGACTTTTGTATCGACATATAAGCACACGCACACTCAAAGAAATTTCTTGACTATATTTTGGGAGAACTATACGTTTAGTTCACGAAACTTCGTCAAATATGGAAAAAAAGCTTATCATAATGGTTTTCTTGGCCATTTGTATAGATGGAAATCTAAAGCTTTTGCTTCTATGCTATAGTTACCCGGACTATAAATTCTAGACACCTCTAACAATAAAAGGCTATTCGAACTATTCATAATTGGCGGTTGGAACTATATGATGTTCATTGCGACTATAAACTCTAGTTGCTATAACTAGAATAATAGTCCCTACATCCTTAAATCTAGTTCCTTCCACTAAATCTCTGACAATATTATGGCCGATCAGACTAAAATATATGGATACTTGAACCATAAGTAATAGTCCCTTGAAGCCATATGATGTTTACTACGAAGCTGCTATATGCCTAAAGTCTAGTTACTTTGAACCCATTAATAGTAGCTTCAACTTAAATATATATAAGTTTAGACCATATAGAATAGATCATTGCAACTGTAATTCATACTGTGACTATAAAATATAGTTACTGCGACCAGAATTATGCATACTAGCCTCTTTAATTCATACGAAGTAACCATTTTATAGTCACAACACCTTAAATAAAATGTGGCTGCTTTTCACTGATGCTCCCCAAAATTTTATAAAATAAAACACTTTTTAAATATTTTATTATATTATTTATTTATTATACATATACACGGTGTTCCAGGGTGGGAGGTCAATACTGCAGGGGGTGAAAGGTCAGGCCGAGACAAGCAAAAAATCGTATAGGTGGGGGTGGGGGGCATCTCGCACCGTTTGGCAGTTACAGGGTGATTCGTAAATCAGGATGTTGCCTTATATGGCTATTTTTATCTTTTTTCTACGCGTCGCAGCGACCCCAAACCGATCTCAAAAAATCACTATTTTAAAGCCCTTTCCAAAAAGTCCAAAACCACCGCCCTACCCCCAACCCCTTGACCACAATCACCCCTGGAAGTTTAAAAAAGTAATTTTTTTTCAAAATTTCTTACCTTTCGCCCCACTTTTCTCCGAAATTCACGTTATTAACATAGCCACTTTTTATTTTTTTTAAGTTACCTATCTAATTACCTTTCTAAAAAGGTGCAACATGCCCAGGTAGAAAGGGATTGCAAACGTCCTGAAATTAAAACATCCTCCCAGGTACCAGGTAGTTTTTATTATTTCAGCGAAAAAATTCGAATAATTTCTAAAAAATTCGAATTTTCATGATATTCTGTAGAAGGATTTTTGTAAATAAATTTTCATATCCTTTTTCTCCCTGGGCATGTTGCACCTTTTTGGAAAGGTAATTAGATAGGTAACTTGAAAACAATAAAAAGTGGGTATGTTAATAACGTGAATTTCGGAGAAAAGTGGGGCGAAAGGTGAAAAATCGCGAAGGTTTTTTCAACTTCCAGGGATGATTGTGGCCAAGGGGTCGGGGTAGGGGGGTAGTTTTGGACTTTTTGGAAAGGGCTTTAAAATAGTGATCTTTTGAGATCGGTTTGGGGTCGCTGCGACGCGTAGAAAAAAAGATAAAAATAGCCATATAATCATCCTGTAATTGCCAAACGGTGCGAGATGCCCCACCCATACGATACGATACGAAAATAAATAAATATCGAATAAACGAAAATATTTTATTTTTTTAAATTGTCCATCTCAGGAAAAATTCAAATTTTAAACATGTAAAATAATGAATTATTGTTATTCATGGGCACACCACCTTGCATCCTGCTGGTGGATTTTCGTTCTCGCAGACAGTACTACAGCTGTAATGAAGATTTAGACAATTATCCCTAAACACGTTGCGTAATTTGTGATTTCTTACCCTGGTGGCGGAGTATCGGCAGTGCAAACGCTCAAAATTGCGACCGCTACAAGACGAAAATATTTTAATTAAATATTATCTAAGTAAGACAAGGCAAAACCAAACTCAAATGAATTAATAGGGTAAATAAATTCATAAATGCATAAGTGCGTCTCAGAATTTCAATAAATAGGGATTTTTAAGCAAGGTTGCTTTTGATGTACATACAAAATGAAAGTTAGTTAAATTATAAAAGATATTGTTTTAAAGCTAGACTTACCAACAAACAGTAATTGACCAAGAAATTTCATTTTTTAAGAATTTACGAAGTACTTCACAGTGCGGTAAAACTCTTTCTGACTTATTGAGGTGATTCCATGGAGTATTTATTCAAAATTGGAAAGCGCGTATTGGTTGCTGAACTGACGTTGAATACTTGTTTAAAATAAGTTAAGTCAATACTACTTAACGCAAAAACACTTCCATTGCAGCTGTACAAAAGAAAAAAATTTAAATGTTCTTTCAATAAGTTTGGTTTTCAAATAAGCTTTTCTCTCAGATGTTGAATTTGAAAATATTTTATACATAAATTATATCCACTGAAAAAAGGGCGAAAAATGGTAATGATATCATTAATTTTTAGAGTAAATGATTCTATGGTTATAGTTCTGGCATCGCTAGGATCGATGAGAGAATAAAGTTTGATAGGTCTCGCATCCGTAAGATTTGGTCCATCGAACTATAGGACTACAGAATATGGAATATATTAAAAATTTCTTTCAGTGTAGGTTGCTTTCCATTCGAAACACCAAACCTTAACCCAAAGTCTCGATATAATTTTAAGTTATCTTATATATATAATTCTTCTGTATACGTGTGTATGTCACTGAACTCCTTCTAAACGGCTGAGCCGATTTTGATGAAATTTTTAGTGTGTGTTTGAGTGACACCATGTATTATTTAGATTTACAATCGGGCCCGGTAGGAGCCACTAGATGGCGCTGCAATACATTAACTTCTATAACGTTTAACCGATCGTCATGCAAATCGGTATATGCAGGTACTTCAACGTGGTGAATATTTTAACGTTATTCATTTTGTTATAGCTCGCCAATAGATGGCGCTGCAATACAGCAACTTCTTTGCCGTTCAACCGATCTTCATAAAAATTGGTGTACGTAGGTATTTGAATACGGTGAATATTTTCGCGTTATTCATTTTGATATAGCTCGCCAATAGATGGCGCCGCAGTATATCAACTTCTATACCGTTCAACCGATTATCATGAAAATTGGTATAAGTAGGTCTTTGAACACGTTGATTATTTTAGCGCTTTTCACTTTGCTATGGCTTGCCCCTAGATGGCGCTAGAGCACAACAACTTCTCTACCGTTCACCCTATCTTCATGAAAATTGGTATACGTACGTAAGTATTTGAACACGGTGAATATTTTCGCGTTATTAATTTTGCTATAGCTCGCCAATAGATGGCGCTGCTGTACATTAACTTCTATACCGTTCAACCATACCCTTCAAGCGTCATGAATCTACCGATCGTCATGAAAATTGGTATACGTATAGCTCGCCCCTAGATGGCGCTGCAGTACATCAACTTCTATACCGCTCAACTGATCGTCTTGAAAACTGATATACTTAGATATTTGAACATGGTGAATACTTTCGCGCCGTAACCGAACGGCATGAAAATTGGTAGAAAGCGAAAAAAGACCGGGATGCCCGGGCAACGCCGGATGCGGGACAGTATTCAACTTATTGCCACTCTGATTATTTAATATTTTTTAATGATACCTCGGATGCTGCAATTGAAGGACGAGGGGTCGAAGAATGAATTACTCTCGTTTAGTGTCTCGTTGGTCCTAGTATTAATTTCAAATTCAATAATTTTAAATAAATACCGCATGCGGATTACACAAGAAATATTTTTTCCTCAGAGTACTTCATCAGTTCTTTCAAAATGAAATTTCTCGTATAATTACTGGTAAGTATAACTTTCTTAAAACATCTGTAAATAAGCTTATTTAATTTATATTTTATGTCCCTGCGTAGGATAACTTTCCTTTAACCGTTTTTTAATTGAATAACTATGAATATGTTACGATTATCAGCTGGTGTTTATTTTAATTAAAATCTTCCTTAGGCGCTTTCAGCTCTGTTCTACTATAATTGCCTAACCATTTTGAATCAATCGCAGCGTTTAATTATTCTAACTGGCACTAGGTTAAAATACGATTTATTTAAATTTAATAAATACCTATATATTTGTCCCCTAATGATAAAGTAGGTAATATTTTCCAGAGATAAAGTACTTTGACCATTTCACGGGAATTTTTTTTGTTTACGAGATGAAAAATATCCTATATGTTGAACCGATACCAAGTCTTATTGGATGGATATCAGTAGTTTCGGCGATGCGTGCGCAGAAAAAAAGACAGGCAAAGAAACAAAAATTCTAAATATTGCTGTTTTGGAATCCATATCCATAATAACGGCCATTGCGATTCTAATTTAATTATAATTTATTATATTTATATATACTTAGAATACGTAGATTTAAGGAAATTATAAAGTCAGACAACTTAGACAATTTGAGAAATGACGCTGTGTTCGATATGCAACTAAAGCTATCTAACTAACTAAATGGCTGAATATCAATTTAGGAAGATAATTCAATTTTAGCAATTTAGGTTGCTTGAAAATTTCCTAAAACTATATATGTATACTATGCATATGTGTTATCATCCCCTAAATCGAAATTTGGGTGCTTACTGCCCTCTTTGTACGAACAGATTTTATATACTCCGTGATATATAATATTTATATAATAAAGAAATAAATAGTATATATAAGTTAAATGTCCAAACAATTTAGTATAAATGTATGAAAATCAAAAGGCTATAAATTTTTAAAAAATAATTATGTTTTGTGCTTTTCCATAAAAAACGCACTCGTTACTGCCACATAAGTTGTTTAAATTCACGTTGCCTTCTGGTTAAACACAACCTCGTTCATTTGTTTGTTGAGTGTGTCTTATTCGCGCATTTAAATTTCAAAGCCAATTGCATAAATTTTTGTTTTCAACGTTTAATTCAAAATATGAACAATTGAACAATGGGATCACAAAAGCAGCTCTTAATAAAAATTCATTAGCCTTGGAGGTTTCTTGTGTATAAAACAAATACAATATAATTGATAATTTTTTGCGCTTTAGTTTATTCCTCTCTTCCTTATGCAATATGAATTACATCAAAAATGTTATAATTTATTTATTTATAAATAAATAAATACTCTCTCTGTAGTTAGTAAATAATCTATTTACATAGCTGACACAATTCATACTTCAATTTTAATTCACCAAAACTGGGCTTAGCCAAAATTGCCTGTAAATCCTTTGAATATTCAACCTCTTTTCATTTTTCAGTCTTGAAATCTTGAAGCTCTCCTAATGTATCCACTCGATCCGGAGACAAATTTTTTATTAAACTTTTGCCCTCAGTAATTAGCTGTGTTCTTTTCACATCGGATAAGGTTACACGTTTTACAGGAAAATTTGCACTGAATTGAAATTTATGAACAATAACCCATATCAAAACATTTTTATTTCGCAAAAATGAAACTCAATCGGCTGGATTTATACCTTCTTTTTGTCAAAAACTTAATCCAAAAATTTATCGTTTATCTTGTTCAAGGTTTTCAGAGTTTTCTTTTCAAAAGTTCGTTAAAAATGTACTAGATTAATTTGCCTGTGCCAAACAAGGGGAGTCTTTTCAAGTGACTTTTGTATCGACATATAAGCACACGCACACTGAAAGAAATTTCTTGACTATATTTTGGGAGAACTATACGTTTAGTTCACGAAACTTCGTCAAATATGGAAAAAAAGCTTATCATAATGGTTTTCTTGGCCATTTGTATAGATGGAAATCTAAAGCTTTTGCTTCTATGCTATAGTTACCCGGACTATAAATTCTAGACACCTCTAACAATAAAAGGCTATTCGAACTATTCATAATGGGCGGTTGGAACTAAATGATGTTCATTGCGACTATAAACTCTAGTTGCTATAACTAGAATAATAGTCCCTACATCCTTAAATCTAGTTCCTTCCACTAAATCTCTGACAATATTATGGCCGATCAGACTAAAATATATGGATACTTGAACCATAAGTAATAGTCCCTTGAAGCCATATGATGTTTACTACGAAGCTGCTATATGCCTAAAGTCTAGTTACTTTGAACCCATTAATAGTAGCTTCAACTTAAATATATATAAGTTTAGACCATATAGAATAGATCATTGCAACTGTAATTCATACTGTGACTATAAAATATAGTTACTGCGACCAGAATTATGCATACTAGCCTCTTTAATTCATACGAAGTAACCATTTTATAGTCACAACACCTTAAATAAAATGTGGCTGCTTTTCACTGATGCTCCCCAAAATTTTATAAAATAAAACACTTTTTAAATATTTTATTATATTATTTATTTATTATACATATACACGGTGTTCCAGGGTGGGAGGTCAATACTGCAGGGGGTGAAAGGTCAGGCCGAGACAAGCAAAAAATCGTATAGGTGGGGGTGGGGGGCATCTCGCACCGTTTGGCAGTTACAGGGTGATTCGTAAATCAGGATGTTGCCTTATATGGCTATTTTTATCTTTTTTCTACGCGTCGCAGCGACCCCAAACCGATCTCAAAAAATCACTATTTTAAAGCCCTTTCCAAAAAGTCAAAAACCACCGCCCTACCCCCAACCCCTTGACCACAATCACCCCTGGAAGTTGAAAAAAGTAATTTTTTTTCACAATTTTTTACCTTTCGCCCCACTTTTCTCCGAAATTCACGTTATTAACATAGCCACTTTTTATTTTTTTTAAGTTACCTATCTAATTACCTTTCCAAAAAGGTGCAACATGCCCAGGTAGAAAGGGGTTGCAAACGTCCTGAAATTAAAACATCCTCCCAGGTACCAGGTAGTTTTTATTATTTCAGCGAAAAAATTCGAATAATTTCTAAAAAATTCGAATTTTCATGATATTCTGTAGAAGGATTTTTGTAAATAAATTTTCATATCCTTTTTCTCCCTGGGCATGTTGCACCTTTTTGGAAAGGTAATTAGATAGGTAACTTGAAAACAATAAAAAGTGGGTATGTTAATAACGTGAATTTCGGAGAAAAGTGGGGCGAAAGGTGAAAAATCGCGAAGGTTTTTTCAACTTCCAGGGATGATTGTGGCCAAGGGGTCGGGGTAGGGGGGTAGTTTTGGACTTTTTGGAAAGGGCTTTAAAATAGTGATCTTTTGAGATCGGTTTGGGGTCGCTGCGACGCGTAGAAAAAAAGATAAAAATAGCCATATAATCATCCTGTAATTGCCAAACGGTGCGAGATGCCCCACCCATACGATACGATACGAAAATAAATAAATATCGAATAAACGAAAATATTTTATTTTTTTAAATTGTCCATCTCAGGAAAAATTCAAATTTTAAACATGTAAAATAATGAATTATTGTTATTCATGGGCACACCACCTTGCATCCTGCTGGTGGATTTTCGTTCTCGCAGACAGTACTACAGCTGTAATGAAGATTTAGACAATTATCCCTAAACACGTTGCGTAATTTGTGATTTCTTACCCTGGTGGCGGAGTATCGGCAGTGCAAACGCTCAAAATTGCGACCGCTACAAGACGAAAATATTTTAATTAAATATTATCTAAGTAAGACAAGGCAAAACCAAACTCAAATGAATTAATAGGGTAAATAAATTCATAAATGCATAAGTGCGTCTCAGAATTTCAATAAATAGGGATTTTTAAGCAAGGTTGCTTTTGATGTACATACAAAATGAAAGTTAGTTAAATTATAAAAGATATTGTTTTAAAGCTAGACTTACCAACAAACAGTAATTGACCAAGAAATTTCATTTTTTAAGAATTTACGAAGTACTTCACAGTGCGGTAAAACTCTTTCTGACTTATTGAGGTGATTCCATGGAGTATTTATTCAAAATTGGAAAGCGCGTATTGGTTGCTGAACTGACGTTGAATACTTGTTTAAAATAAGTTAAGTCAATACTACTTAACGCAAAAACACTTCCATTGCAGCTGTACAAAAGAAAAAAATTTAAATGTTCTTTCAATAAGTTTGGTTTTCAAATAAGCTTTTCTCTCAGATGTTGAATTTGAAAATATTTTATACATAAATTATATCCACTGAAAAAAGGGCGAAAAATGGTAATGATATCATTAATTTTTAGAGTAAATGATTCTATGGTTATAGTTCTGGCATCGCTAGGATCGATGAGAGAATAAAGTTTGATAGGTCTCGCATCCGTAAGATTCGGTCCATCGAACTATAGGACTACAGAATATGGAATATATTAAAAATTTCTTTCAGTGTAGGTTGCTTTCCATTCGAAACACCAAACCTTAACCCAAAGTCTCGATATAATTTTAAGTTATCTTATATATATATTTCTTCTGTATACGTGTGTATGTCACTGAACTCCTTCTAAACGGCTGAGCCGATTTTGATGAAATTTTTAGTGTGTGTTTGAGTGACACCATGTATTATTTAGATTTACAATCGGGCCCGGTAGGAGCCACTAGATGGCGCTGCAATACATTAACTTCTATAACGTTTAACCGATCGTCATGCAAATCGGTATATGCAGGTACTTCAACGTGGTGAATATTTTAACGCTATTCATTTTGTTATAGCTCGCCAATAGATGGCGCTGCAATACAGCAACTTCTTTGCCGTTCAACCGATCTTCATAAAAATTGGTGTACGTAGGTATTTGAATACGGTGAATATTTTCGCGTTATTCATTTTGATATAGCTCGCCAATAGATGGCGCCGCAGTATATCAACTTCTATACCGTTCAACCGATTATCATGAAAATTGGTATAAGTAGGTCTTTGAACACGTTGAATATTTTAGCGCTTTTCACTTTGCTATGGCTTGCCCCTAGATGGCGCTAGAGCACAACAACTTCTCTACCGTTCACCCTATCTTCATGAAAATTGGTATACGTACGTAAGTATTTGAACACGGTGAATATTTTCGCGTTATTAATTTTGCTATAGCTCGCCAATAGATGGCGCTGCAGTACATCAACTTCTATACCGCTCAACTGATCGTCTTGAAAACTGATATACTTAGATATTTGAACATGGTGAATACTTTCGCGCCGTAACCGAACGGCATGAAAATTGGTAGAAAGCGAAAAAAGACCGGGATGCCCGGGCAATGCCGGATGCGGGACAGCTAGTATAATGATATAATTTGTAAAAAGGTTTCAAAATTGAAATCGTTAAGCAAATTCGTGAAAGTAAAATAGCTGAATTATTCAACTTATTGCCACTCTGATTATTTAATATTTTTTAATGATACCTCGGATGCTGCAATTGAAGGACGAGGGGTCGAAGAATGAATTACTCTCGTTTAGTGTCTCGTTGGTCCTAGTATTAATTTCAAATTCAATAATTTTAAATAAATACCGCATGCGGATTACACAAGAAATATTTTTTCCTCAGAGTACTTCATCAGTTCTTTCAAAATGAAATTTCTCGTATAATTACTGGTAAGTATAACTTTCTTAAAACATCTGTAAATAAGCTTATTTAATTTATATTTTATGTCCCTGCGTAGGATAACTTTCCTTTAACCGTTTTTTAATTGAATAACTATGAATATGTTACGATTATCAGCTGGTGTTTATTTTAATTAAAATCTTCCTTAGGCGCTTTCAGCTCTGTTCTACTATAATTGCCTAACCATTTTGAATCAATCGCAGCGTTTAATTATTCTAACTGGCACTAGGTTAAAATACGATTTATTTAAATTTAATAAATACCTATATATTTGTCCCCTAATGATAAAGTAGGTAATATTTTCCAGAGATAAAGTACTTTGACCATTTCACGGGAATTTTTTTTGTTTACGAGATAAAAAATATCCTATATGTTGAACCGATACCAAGTCTTATTGGATGGATATCAGTAGTTTCGGCGATGCGTGCGCAGAAAAAAAGACGGGCAAAGAAACAAAAATTCTAAATATTGCTGTTTTGGAATCCATATCCATAATAACGGCCATTGCGATTCTAATTTAATTATAATTTATTATATTTATATGTACTTAGAATACGTAGATTTAAGGAAATTATAAAGTCAGACAACTTAGACAATTTGAGAAATGACGCTGTGTTCGATATGCAACTAAAGCTATCTAACTAACTAAATGGCTGAATATCAATTTAGGAAGATAATTCAATTTTAGCAATTAATTTAGGTTGCTTGAAAATTTCCTAAAACTATATATGTATACTATGCATATGTGTTATCATCCCCTAAATCGAAATTTGGGTGCTTACTGCCCTCTTTGTACGAACAGATTTTATATACTCCGTGATATATAATATTTATATAATAAAGAAATAAATAGTATATATAAGTTAAATGTCCAAACAATTTAGTATAAATGTATGAAAATCAAAAGGCTATAAATTTTTAAAAAATAATTATGTTTTGTGCTTTTCCATAAAAAACGCACTCGTTA
The DNA here is from genome assembly GCA_951509405.1 of Machimus rusticus. Taxonomy (NCBI): domain Eukaryota; kingdom Metazoa; phylum Arthropoda; class Insecta; order Diptera; family Asilidae; genus Machimus; species Machimus rusticus. The sequence continues at coordinate 4,929,709 of OX608053.1, read as the reverse complement.
CTGCCACATAAGTTGTTTAAATTCACGTTGCCTTCTGGTTAAACACAACCTCGTTCATTTGTTTGTTGAGTGTGTCTTTTTTGCGCATTTAAATTTCAAAGCCAATTGAATAAATTTTTTTTTCAACGTTTAATTCAAAATATGAACAATTGAACAATGGGATCACAAAAGCAGCTCTTATTAAAAATTCATTAGCCTTGGAGGTTTCTTGTGTATAAAACAAATACAATATAATTGATAATTTTTTGCGCTTTAGTTTATTCCTGTCTTCCTTATGCAATATGAATTACATCAAAAATGTTACAATTTATTTATTTATAAATAAATAAATACTCTCTCTGTAGTTAGTAAATAATCTTTGCCTCTATTTACATAGCTGACACAATTCATACTTCAATTTTAATTCACCAAAACTGGGCTTAGCCAAAATTGCCTGTAAATCCTTTGAATATTCAACCTCTTTTCATCTTTCAGTCTTGAAATCTTGAAGCTCTCCTAATGTATCCACTCGATCCGGAGACAAATTTTTTATTAAACTTTTGCCCTCAGTAATTAGCTGTGTTCTTTTCACATCGGATAAGGTTACACGTTTTACAGGAAAATTTGCACTGAATTGAAATTTATGAACAATAACCCATATCAAAACATTTTTATTTCGCAAAAATGAAACTCAATCGGCTGGATTTATACCTTCTTTTTGTCAAAAACTTAATCCAAAAATTTATCGTTTATCTTGTTCAAGGTTTTCAGAGTTTTCTTTTCAAAAGTTCGTTAAAAATGTACTAGATTAATTTCCCTGTGCCAAACAAGGGGAGTCTTTTCAAGTGACTTTTGTATTGACATATAAGCACACGCATAGTACTTTGCTATTAAATAAAGTCGGGAAATGGACGAAGAAAGTGTCGAAGTTATAATTTTATTTCTTCAAATACTAATAAACTATTTAAAATACATAAAGGGGAAGAGGGGAAACTAAGCATTGCATTCAAAATAGGATAATCAATATGCGATATGCTCACAGCCTTCTATAAGGAAAAAGTACTGATTTGTTATTTGAAAAGTCTACTCGCCAGCGTGCTTTTCGTTGAATAGTCGACTTTTGAAAAGAAAAGTCTGGTTTGGCACACAACCTTGATTAAAAAATAAAAATAATAAAATCACATTGAATGAATATTCTGTCTCAGAAAAACTAAAATATTTAGATCTAATGTTAGGATCAATCAAAAGTAGGTAATCATTACTTCATCTTTTAAATTTTATAAATTGCTTCAGAATCAGAATCAGATCTTCCGCATAATATATAATAGCTGCCGTAATGTTACATGCATCCAGTTAATTATGGAAACATGTTTTGAATATCTAGTTAAATGATTTTTGTAAACAATAATTAAAAAATTATAAATATTTTGCGGTTCCTGGGTAAAACTTCTTTAGTTGAGACCACTATTCGAAGCAGTTTCCCTTGAATCCTGATTCGACTCTCAAGGCAACTTCACCAATGTATCAAGTCTGAAAATGTAGCACTCAATTTCATCATCATTACTTTTTTATTTGAATTAAATTGAATTTGAATTTCGCAGTAGTCCGTACAATTCAGCTTAACTGAAGCAATAGCTGAATTACGCAGCCGCATCAGAATTTATCGACTACGGTTTGCGCACAGGATAAAAAGTTTCCTACAGGATTTTTAGATATTTTCGAAGTTGGCACTCCTGTCGTGAGAAGTTGTGTTTTTATGTTGAAACCAGAAGAATTGTAACGTATTCTGCGCCATAGGATTTTGGGTAGTGTCGCCGACTTCATAAAACTGATGAAAAAAAATTTGAGGTTGTGCACAATTATTGAGGAAATGCCTTCAAATCAGATCAGATAAATTAATCTCTGATATTTTTGATAGTCTGCTGCTTCTTAATTCTAGAGGATTTATGCATAAACTTTTATGGGATACATATGTACGTATAGTAATTTATATTTTAGTTATGTTTTGTGGTTGGCTTTTCCTCTTTTAGGTTTTTAGGTACACAGATTATTGGAAATTGTGGATGTGTATATTAAATTCCGATTGTGAAATAAGATTAGTAAAGATTAAGAAGAGATTTTCTGGCTTCAGGAAAACAGTAAGTAGCTTAGCCTGTACTGCGTTATTTAATATTTTATATTAGCGGCATATCTGTGTTTATATTGTAAGAATTATTCATTATGATGATTGTATTGCTCCGATGCGGAGACCTACTTACAATTTACATACAAGCCGCTCAGTGCACAAATCGATTAATTACATCAGTCACATAAAAATTGTAACGTTTACTTACGATTATTTTTTGGCTATTATTAATTTTATACACGTTAAATGAAAACTACATCTGTATTTATAAATTCTACAATATCCAGGTCTTACAATTTATATTATAAAGGTAATTTTAAAGAAAAAAGTAGGTACCATATTTCATCGCATTTCTCAACCTTTTTGTTTTATGGAGTTAATCGATTTGTGCACTGAGCGGCTCATATACATATAATGCATTCAAGTACTCTTAAATGGTACAAATCCTCCTTAAATCTACTAACAATGTTTCAGTTCAATTATTAATTTGATTTCTAATTCATGCCTATGTTCGATTACAATTAAGAGTTCATTTGCTTTCTCATATAATTCAATTTTATCTAAATACAATATTTAACCCATTCGCTGCCGAGAGCATATTCAGACAAATTAAGCTATTGCCAGCTACGAAGTTCGTAGTGAATGGATTAAACTTTAAAATTCATATAGGGTGACTGATCCAATTATCAGCACTTTAAGAGTTAGTCCTAACTTAAGCCCGTTTATCACATTGAAAAATACTTTTTCACCCGTTATGACGAGTTTTCTAGTTTCAATATTCAATCAGTAAGATGATTATTGAAAAAGAAAATGTTTATCTTTATCCAATTTTTTTTTAGATAGGCAAGAGTAAAAAATGACCATCTCACCATTTACTAGCACCATCACCACCAATTAATAGCATAGAGTGAGTCAATTAACAGCACTGTGATAGTGGTATTGAAATTATATGAAATAAAAACTGGTTATTAGTACCTATAATGTCTTTTATTGACTTTTTTTTTTAAATAGGTGGGTAATATGTGACTAAGGATAAAAAAAATATTTTACTTATAATCTAATAGTATTTATAAACTTAACAAAGTTTAACATCTTTATAGTTATGTAGGTCCTTTTTAAAAAAATTGTTCAGACTTTAGTTCAATCTCACTAGAAAGTGTCTTACTTAATAATATGGTAGGTAGGTAATACTAGTAGATAGGTAGGTACAACCATTAAGGAACCTAAAATTGCACTTAATAAAGTATAGCAGTAAGAAAATTAAATAATAAATAGTTCATAAAGATAATAATATAAAGAAATAGTTCTTGCTTTACATCTTCAATCAATTCTAATCCTTAGCAAGTATCTTCTCTAGTTCTAGTAAAGAGTATTTTTTCTCTCTCTTATTGTTGATTATTTTGTCCAGTGGGTCACTTTGGTTTTCATCACTTTGACCAACTTGCGAAGTTCTGAATGCGTTTGGTAAATTCAGTTTAATGTCGGAAAGAATTTTGATTTCTTTATTTGGTGGAAACGTAGACTGCTCTTCAGCTTTTCTTTTCTTAATGTTAGACGGGTCTTCATTTTCAGGAGAAGATGGCATATTGTTATCATGAATCATAACTTGGTGATCAATAACTGGATGGTGGTGATTAATAAATGTCTCTTGTGTTTTATTAGCTTTTATCTCTTTTATTTTGTTAGCATTTGTCTCTTTTATTTTGTTTTAATTTTTCTCCTGTATTTTATTAGCCAGTTTTTTGGACATACCCTTTTCTCCTGCATCTAAGGCTTTCAATAGATTTTCGTTAGAGTATTTTTTTCTTTTATTTGGCATATTTACTTCCTTCCATATCAGCCAAATGTTATCGAAACGATATCTTTTAGATATCTAGTTTCAGAGATAGATATCTAAAAGATATTCTGAACGATATCTGTCAGATATCGTTTAGATGTCTAATGCGCCGTTTTTAGAGCTCTACAAGATATCGGATAGATATCTAACCTCAGATACATATAAGATATTATATAAGGCTTTGTGATATGGTAAAGAAATAAGAAATATGTTGAAAAATAAGGATTTTTTATTTAAATTCATGTTATATAATCATAACATTTTTTTTTTATTTTTTTTATAAAGTTCTTAGGTTCAAGTATCACCATATCACTTTGAGCAATCTCCACACTGGACATCTCAGATTCATCGTCCTGGAATCTTCGCAACCGCCGATTTCTCTGGCTTTTGGACATGAAACGGCTTAACTTTTCGCATGGCTAGAAAAATTACAATGATTTACATATTTCAAACACATGTGTACATATGTATTGAAAGATATATTTACCTACTTCAAGAATTGGAAGAAGAGAAAATTTGTTTTCAACCATTTCTTAGGTTAGGAGTATCAACAATGACATTCTATGTATATATACCCGATTCACGCATGTACCACTCCTACACATGCGTGCAACAACCTCTGCGATTAGATATCATTTAGATATCTTCCAGATATCATTGCGACTAGCTCTGAAAAACATCTTTAAAATGATATCTTCCAGATATCTTTTTAACGATATCTAGAAGATATCTAGAAAATGATATCTTCCAGATATCTTTTAGAACCCAGTGCTGATTGGGTTTGGTTTCATGGTAGGTGGGTCTGAACAAAGGAAAAATGATGAAATGCTAGGAGAACCAAATTATCAGCATGCTTTTGATCCAATTATCAGCACCATGCTAAGATTTGGAATTCGCAAAATATTAGATCCATATGTATGTCAGCACCACATTTTTTAACAATATATCACCTTAACCTCAACTTTGCCTTTTTAAACTATCCTCGTAAACTATTTAAGAAATCAGATAAATCGAAAGTTTCAGTAGAAAATATCTACAAGATCTAATATAGCATAAAATGTAAACACGTGAACTTACCTTCGATCACTAAGAACAGGCAAAAATAGGACGGACTGCAGGACACAAACGTTTGTTTACAAAATTTTCGCCATTTTAAAGTTGGCAAGTATGGTATTGCCAGTAGTAGGATTCCAAAAACATCAATTTATTTATTTTTTAAAGTGGTAACCTAAATTAGTTAGTGAAAACCTTATAATTTTACTATTTATTCGGAGTGCTGATTATTTGGTGCAGTGCTAGCATTTGGATCAGTCACCCTAGTTAATGCAATCTACAAATTTCAACCTCATATATATTTTAACTAGCCCTTATTTCGCTGGAAGCCTAGTTCTTTTCATAAGAATTTCATTAGCTTTCTTAATTAATTGTTTCGCTGTTTGCATTGATTTTTCATCTTATCCGTTGGCTTTTGGGTAGTGAGGACGGGTTGTTATTATGTTGAAATACTTGAAATCAAAGCATTTCACTGATTTCTTAAGTCCGAAGAAGTTTAATGCCATTTTATCCGCAGTTCTAACTAAGAATGCTTTTAATTTGTTTATAATTTAAGTTTTATTTTTTAATGTATCTAGACACCGTAGATGCGAGGTTACTTTAGCTCTATGGAGTAAGTTTGGCTCAAAAAAAAAAAAAAAAAAGAAATATACATATATAGTATATGTATATTATATATTGAATTTCCCACCTCTTTGTAGCCATGACAGTAAACGATTTACTTGGAATCGGAAATGTTAGATTGTTTTACTAACGCCTATTGTTAATTGGTTGCACGAATTTTTTCAAAATTAAAACTGTCATTTGCACTTCAAACTACCTACTGTAAATGCTAACGTATTTTAGGTCTCTGCAAATTTTCTTGTGTAAAACAGAGGGCTGTAGAGAAGTTAATTTTTGTTTGTTTTCTTGAAAATTAAACGTTAATATAATAAATATAAATATAATAAAAAATATATTTTTACAAACTTGCTATATAAAAGATTATTACTGATTAGCTGCTATCCTCATCTATCAAATAAAAACATTAAAACACCTAGTAGTCTATCACAATCTATATAGAGTGATTTCTAAAAATATAAGCAAAAAGTAGTCAAAGTGACCCCCATCTATCTCTATTGGGCGCACTTTAACTTTAGATTTTTTTTTAATTCCTAAGTGTGCATAGTAAAGTTTTTTGTCTTTATTTTACCTCTCTCTAAAACTAGGATAGGATCAAAATAACTTATATTAGTGACTTCATTGTACATAAATTCTACAGTACTTCTATATTACAATCTTTATTGATTGAATTGTTGTTTTTCAATTATCTAGAAAATCTTTGTTTTGTGTGTACACTCAGAAAAATATGTCGTAATATTTAAGAAAATTATTGAGTATTTTATAAATTTTACGATTAATCTCTATAATTTAAGCAAAGTTGCTGTGTTAAAAGTTTTTAGATGAATTTTTATTAATTTTGTAGTGTAGTTTCATAATTTAATTCTATGTTATGAACTTTTGGTATAGTTATTGGACGGGGAAATAAAAGCTAAAAAATGCCTCTTCTTTTTACTTAGGGCTTATTAAATAATTTCACTTTCTTATTAAAAATGCGTTACTTATGTAAAACAATATGGTTGTGAAGAGCTCTAATAGGTAATAAAAGGTAGATGAGAAAATGAATAGGACAGAAATTTACTTTTCGTAATAAAACATTAAAAATGTAAATGTACTTTACAATGTTGAAAAAAAGTCATAGTTCGGGGGTTTAATACGCATTAAGATTCATACATTAGTCGACTGGATACATATATGTATATCATAAAATTTTCTAGGACAATTTGGTAAAAACCACAAATGGACTAAGTGCGTATAAACGAATTTTTCATTGATTTGATGACATTACATAATTTACAATACATTCTTTTTAAACTTTGAAATTTTTGTTAAATTGACTGTCTACATGTATGTATTACAAAAATGGTTTACTTTTATTTCTTAAAAATGCATCGCAAAATTCATGAAAATATTCGAATTTATACATTTTCTTAAATATTATGACAAATTCTTACGATGTCTATTATTCGTAAAAAAGTTACGAAATATTTTGCTGAGTGTAAAGTGAAGGTTCATTGTTCATTAGTGGTAAAATCGTAATCGATGCATATATGGAATAAGTACGATGTACTGAAATGTTAAATATATTTCACCAAAATAACACATAAAACAAAATATTTAAATCTATGAATCACAGAAAAGAAAATAAAGCAGTGATGTAATTGATTTTCACAAGTGAGTAAACTTCGACCAAGTAAAGACATAATCAGCCAAGCGAATAATGAGTCGTGTAAATCGTGGCAGCTGCATCTAACATATAACCTCCCTTGATTATCAAATTGTGTTACTCTTGCTTCAGTAAACTTTCCTTTGTGGCATTATTGACGTGCTGAATATTCTGAATATTCCATTCCCCATTTGAAACTTTGCTAATGATTAAAGTTAGGAAGCTAACCGTGAGTAAGTAGTCAAGTCAGAGGTCTCGTATTAAGCAAATTGCCCAAAAAAGTAAAAGAAAAATGTTTGCTAGCTAAGTGCAATTAGTTAGAAATTTCCAATTTTAGTGTTCGTGCAAAGTCAAAATTGCGCACACCGCTTGTTAGAGTTTACTTAAGTAGTGGTCCTATATTATAGTCTAAGGTAAGTAAATACTGAAAATCGCTGAGACTTTAAAACCCCTAAAGTTTCCTTCGTGAAATTATTACACAAGCACCACCAGCAAGATTAGTATCAGCAGGGACAATACAGGGTGGGTGGAGGCGGTAGAATGACTTCAGATGAGATGCTTACACAAATTCCGAACAGTTCCCCTTTTAACAGGGTGTTGTAAATTCTCGGTTTTCACAAAGTCCGTCCGACAACAGCAAACTCAGGTTGAGGCCATTCTCCCGGAACCAGAACCAGGGTTTGTTTGTTTCCCTTTAAGCCCCCAGAATGTTTACATTGACTGTGAGGGGCATGCAACGAAGAAAGGGTGCTCCTCCCTTACAGTTGGGGCCGTATCAAAAGGGCATTTTGGTCGGAACGGTCTGACTCTTCCACTAAATCTGGTTTTGGTTGCAAATTGAATTCAATAGCCGACCAATTCACCAGGGACTCTGGGCTCTTGTTACATAGGTACAATTGAGTGGCCCAGGTAAGAGCAGACCTGTCTGCCAGCCCGCCTCCCTTTTTCCTGAAAATACAAACATCGCCCCTTTTGATGTTGCTCACGAGCTCGAAAGGGATTCTGATTTGCATTTAATTTACCGAAAATTCGTTCTGGTGTAACAGAACCGTCTGACCTTAATAGACAACCGGTCAGACTGACCCTAAGGTGGCCCCAAAAGAGTAAGTTGTTCTATCCCAGTGTCCATATTATTCCGCATGACGGCATCCTTCGTCCTGTCTGGAAGGTTATTAGATACTCTAGATGAAGCTAGCACCTTTCTTCTGCCGTGTATTTTTAAAAGGACAAAACACAATCAGTTTATAGCCAGACTTAAAATGGTTGCGGCTGGCATAGTACTTGTTGTGCTCAGATCCGAAGAAAATTCCATTCCAAATGTCCTGTTTGAGGGAGGGGCTTAAGTTAAAAATCCTTGGATTACATCCACTTTTCAGGGCACAATATATATTGTACTAGACAACTTCAGACTGTACGAAGCTCCTCCATGAGATTTGGACGGAGAAAAGTTGCATTATTGCTACTGCCGTTATGTATGACCCCTGCTCGTGCAATAAATCTCAAACTTGTTTTACAACGGGCAAATCACACTTGTTTAGGTACAGAGTTCCTTAAATTTTCAAGAAACAGTGGAAACAATTTGAACTTTACCAGGAAGTAGAACAAAACTGCTTGTAATAGTTTATAATAGGAACAAAATTAGTTCCTAGACTTTCTCGGGTTCGTCGAAAAGTTTTCAGTTTATATCAGAAAGCGGAAAATTCTCTTATTTGGGGTTAATAGTTAAAAACATCAATGTCACATGCAGTAATCCAAGTCAGAACTTTTGAGAAATTGTTATCATAGACATAATTTCTTGTTTTCTTCTGCTTCGTAAAGACTTTTTTCTTATTATTAACTTTACTGGGATTTTTCAATTTTGCTGAATTTTAATATCTTAAACAATTTTGCCCATTCAAGACAGTGACTCAAATTTTCAAGTCAAATCAAACAACAATTTTGTTCTAGGGTATTTAAATAAAAATTCAAAGAGGAATATTCAAGCTGGCGATTAAAATTTGTTTTTCAAGCATTGTCCGTAAAAATGTGTCGATACATCCTGGGAGATTTTATCACACATTTACTTCTAATTAAATTTGGACAATCTATGGCTCGTCCAATATGATAAATAAAAATTTTCATTTTCTGTATTCTCTTCAAATTTAGAAACTCCATATGACTTTTAAAACTCCAAATTCCAAGAGATTGACATGAATTTTTTAATGTTGTAATAAAGGTTCCTGATTATGTTCGTAAAAGACCAACAAGACCTTTTTGGGTAGGCAACATTTTCATTTATTTATTTACAGCCCTCTTTGTGTAAATTTTGAACTTAAACTTTTTATTTTCTCAATTTTTATGAGATTTATAAGATCTTAAAAGAAGATAAGTCACAAGTAAATAATCCAGATGAAAAGTGTGAATAGTTGTTATAAATTTTAGCAATTATATTATTTCATATTATTATATTGCATTATAAAGCACCATCGTAATATAACCTCATCAGAAACCTTAAGAGTTAATCCAGAAGATTATATCTCGGTGAAAAATAATTCAATTATAATGATCCAAAGCTTTTTTGACTGCTCGGTGCTAAACGTTCGAAAAGTTAGACAATTTATCTGTGAATATTTTATGAACTCTGAGAGTGTCGTTTTTTTTTGTTTTTTAAGAATAAATGGAAACATTTGCAAGTTTGCAAGATTTGAATGATTTTTTAATAAAATTATTGTTATCAAGTCACTATTACGTGTTTTGTTTTAGTTAATAGTGCCATACAAAATTGTATCAAAAGATTCTTTGTGTCGACATCTTTTTTTAATTAATGGTTGTTAGTTGTTTCATATTTAATCAATTTTCAAATGACTTTATGATTCCGAAATATATTTCAATTTTTACTAGTCCTTTTCAAAACTTACAAAATCTAGTTTTTGAATCGACAATTTAAAAGGTTTTATTACCACCTTCAGCTCTGTGCCAAATATTAGAGAAGTCGGAAAAGTTATTGGTTAATTTTTTTACGAATTTTAAAAGCGTTTATAGGGTGCATAAAATTTGTTTATGACGTAAGTGGAATTACCTACTTCAAAAAAACACTCTTTCGTCCAGTATTTGGGATTCGTCATTTTTATTTTCTAGAATCTAAATGCGAATTTGTAATCACTGATCAAAAATATCTTATGATATAAATATTAGATCCGTCATTTCGAATTTGAATTCAAGATTGGCTTGAGAGTTGTAATCAACGACCCAAAAAACCCTCATGCACTAAGTTTTATAAGCAAAATGTTAAAAGGTGAAACATCAAAGGGTTAAGCTTTATTAGATTAATAATTTTCGTTTTTGAGCATCGAAGTAAACATTGACATTCTGTATGGAATTTTACTTTGTATACTTGCTTTTATCATAAATTGTTTGAACGAGAGAAGCGACTTTGTTTAAAAGAATTGAGGACTAACACAGTTTGTCGAAACAGAAAAATTTTGCTTCCTATAGCGTCCATGAATAAAACTATTTCCGCCGGAATCCCGTGAAGGCCATGAAAACCTCATAAAAGAACTCCAATAAAAGTCGCTTTATGGAGCAACAAAGAATGTCTGCAGACTTCCTGACTACGCAGCAGTAAAAATCTCGTGTAACACCGCTCCCAATCGAAGCGGCGCGGCGCGGACGGGCGATCGATTCCATCGGAAATCCCCCACCTTCTGATCCTATTTCCGAAATTCAATAACTTTTAAAAGGGAAGAGGAACCAGGCAGATGCCCTCCAATTCCCATCATGAGGAAAGTCTCTTAGTGGTGGTGGCGGTGGCGGAGCCCTGGCGCTCCTCCGCTGAAGTGCTTGTTGCTATCACTGACACTTTGCGGCTTCCCAGCGCTTTCTATTCACAGCTCGACTGATAAGACGGTCGGATATGTCAATTTCAGATAAAATCCCGACAAGGAAGAGGGTTCGGTTGGGGCCCTTTAACATTGCTTTGAGCCATTCCCGGCATCATGAGTCGTGCCCGGGAGCCTTTGAGTTTAAAAAAAAAAATATATATATATATATTTATGTATATATATAAAATAAAATAAAATAAAAATTTCGGCGTTCAGATGAATGGCGCCTGTCTCAAGTACAAAGACGCTTGGGATCTTAAGGACTTGAAACTTCGTGTTATCTTTAGGGTATGTAACAACATGATGAAAGGATGTCGGTGTCTTATCTTATCTTATACATTGTATATAAACTGATCTTAAAAAAAAATACACTGAATATTTTAGCGAAAAGCTATTACGAAAAGCATTAATTACATTACATGAAACGACATCTTTTAAATTCAATATATTCGGATTAAACGGAAAAGCAATTTTTAGGCGTCCTGCGCCGTTCTATTAAAGGATTTCATGCTAAATACACAAAAAACTCCGTTAAACATGGTTTGGGTGGCATTTTCTTTGTATATTGTTGGCCAAATATCTTTGATTAAGGACAATATGACCAAAAAAATATATTTGCAAATATTGGAGAAAATTATGTTACCTTTTGAAGAGGTATATCTTGGACATAAAGTAAAGTCACACTATGTGTTTATTACAATGCATATACAATGGTCAAGCCGAAACTGCCGAAGCTATTTACATGAAATTTAAAGTAGCTTTCTTTTGTGACGTAAGTACCTACTCAATAAGAAAGGATTTTACGAAATTATTTTCCTATAAGAGGATAAAATTGGGAATATAACATTTTATGGAAATTCTTCATTTATGAAAATAAATCTGTAAAATTTGGTATTTGACTTTTAAGTTAGAGAAGACTTATTTCAAGATTTTTGGAAATCTAGTCGTTAAGATAGTAAAATGGGTGATGAGGGTTTGTATGGAAATTTCGTTGTTTTTGTAGTTAAACCCATGAAAATTTGTATTTAGCCTTTTATAGTTAGTAATTACAAATTAGGTGTTTCGCCGTTTTTGGAAAATCATTCCCTAAGAGGCTAAAATAGGGCATGCAAGTTTGTACGATTAAGAGTTGATTCCTATAACCCTGAAACATAGGTATGTACCTAATTTCAAACCAATAGCATAAATGCCAAATTGAAATTATACATCTGTATATTTTGAAATGTCGGACTTTCATACAAACGTTTATCCCCAATTTTATCTCTATTCTGTTTTTATTTCGAGATCCAGGTGGACAAAGTTGCGGGAAGAAAGCTATATTCTATAATTCTTCAAACTGTAATGTATGCAATAGGCGGTTTTATTTACAAGGTAGAGTTCCACCAAATTTGGTACTTAGGGGTTTTCTAGGTCGCTGATTTCAAGCCGACTGTGAGAATTTGGGAATTCAAGATGGCTGATATTGTTTATCCACATGCGTTACAGTAAATATCTATAAAGTGCATTTCCGCTTTTTAAAAAAATCAATCAATCAACTAAAAGTAAACATTTTTTTTCTCCAGTTGTAGCAACGCACGTCGGGTATTCGCTAGTTTATTATAATTAAAGAATCCAATAGACTTCGGTACTACGAGTAGCAAAAATTGTTGTTTTTGCGAAGTATGGGAAGTATTTTTATTTTTTTTTACCACCAGTGTATATACTTATGCATGTACATATAATGTATATTTTTTTATTTTTTGCTTCAGAGATGCTGTCGACATCTTATCAGGGCTGGTTCAGTTTCCTTTTTGGTCTCGACGACACGGCTTGTTTGTCATTTTCGCATTTAGTAGGCCGTCTGCAAAGTGGAAAGGGGGGTCACTTTTTATCCACTTAACCCGGATCGTCCGTCAGTCACGAACCTTCGCCCCTTTCAGGATGTTCTGACAGCGCAACAGACAACTTCATTACGCCCCACTCGCATTCCTCGGCGGGGTATCCTGGTGGCACCGCCGTGGAAACCTCCTTCTTCTCCGAAAGCCGACAAAATATTCGTGCCCTACTGCAGTAGAAAATGACTGAGGACATCCATTTGCGGCACTATGGAAATGCTCCCGAACAGGAAGGATATGACAGGAAATGAAATATTTGCATTTGACTGGCATTACGGTTCGTGTACACACTACCCGCCATTCCTGCCGCAGCGCAGTTTGAATTATATTTTCGACGTTTGCACGAACCCTGGTGAAACAAATTACGGCATACATTCACGCAAGAGCTCCTGCAATTTAAATCTTCCTCTCGCTGAATAAAAAATGAACGCGAAAGTTGCCCTAATGGCGGCCGGGGGGGCCAAAAGTGATGTTAAGCGGGATCGGCTCGGGACATCCGACTCTTAATCCCCCCCGGGGCCGGGCGTCCTCCCGGTTCCTTCGCCTTTCTGCATTGCAACAATGCAAGTAATCGAAAAGTTTTCTCAAAGTTTTCCAGGGCGCTCTGACTCCAGAAAGAACGAGGAACTTCCAACTCCAAGAATATACCTAGGCCCCGTTCACATACCACCCGAAACCTTTTTCCGTAACGTCTGCTGATGCAATGATATCGCTATGCGCCGGGAACGGACCTGTGGGAGGATCGCAGCCATTGCGAACAGAAAAGAGCCCCACGATTACGACGGGCCAGCGAAATTACACTTTGTAAAGTTGCTCGCAGTTTTCGTGCCTCGCAGGGACCAAAAAGGAGTCCCAGAGAAGTGGCGTGCTGCAATACCAACCCTGCCCCTGCACTCTTCTTCTTCTTCCGTTTTTTATTTATTTTTTTTTTATTTTTAATATTTAATTTTAGTTTTGGGCGAAGGTTCACTTTTCCAACCCCAGCTGAAAGGATCGACCCAATTTTTTATTTTTTAACCCTATTTGTTTCAAACAGACTTTACGATGACTCGCCATTTCGAAGAAGTTCTTCGTTTCGCCTTATTAAATGGCGCAAATTACTGTAATAATTTCTGCAGTACATTTCGCACCAAGCCTATATCAAAATTAAGTATGACCCGGTTTTAACTTAACTTTTATACTGCAGATATGTATTTCATTTTATGTCGATAAATGAAAGCAAAAGGTGAACTTTTTGAACATTCGTCTGCAAATCGTGTAATGGTCTGTCTGAACTGCATTCAACTTTTCGGAAAAAATACTGAATTTGAGTGTGTTTGTTATTAAGCGATTACTTATTCAGTGTCATTAAAAATTGCTTTATTTCTACTATGAATAAGAGTTCTGAATTTAAAAATAGATTTTTAAAAACAAGCTTTTATCGTATTCTATTTGTCGAATCCTTTCATTTGATACCCACATCATGGAAGTGCACAAAAAAACAAATAAAAACTAGTCCGCCATCTTGTGCCGTCCTCCATATTGAATTTAGAATGACTTTACTTAGCTAATCATGTATTGTCATCCGAACTAAACTTGTATGCAAAATATCATCTCAATCGGTTGGGGACTTGCTTTGTTTTGACCCGAACATACATATGTATGTAGTAAATATGTATGTACATAAAAACATTGCAAAAACATTGCAAGTTAAATAAAAGCTTGTAAAATGAGAACAAATGATATAACTTCGATTCCAAAAATAGCTTTTAATCTAATAAACTCTTAAATACTGTGGGATAGCTAAAAACAAGAATTATTTATAACTTACTCTAACAATATTACATTCCTCGTTTATGACCTTTTTGCATCCGGATTGAAATATGATCGGAATTGAAAACTGCTTCAACTGAGTCAAACCTATTTCCTATTTCGAAGATGTTTACGCCCTTTTTCAACCTGCTCTATTCTTAAACTCGTTCGAATCAAATCAAAAATAACTTATAAAAGCCCTTTTTAGATAAAAATTCATTTCAATAACCCTTGACTTTAGTTGATTTTGCTTAAGTGGTTAAAATAATCCAATAGAAAAATCTAATTGAATTATTTTGACGTTATAAGAAGAAAAATTAATTCAATTCAAAGTTTACTGAATGAAATAAATTTATGAACATTTTGCCAAAAAAGAGCTTTAGTAAGCCATTTTTGATTCGATTCGAATGGATTCGATCGAATTCATGAATAAGGTCCCAGGAATTTAAAATCAGTTCAGTCTGCACTTCAATCATTATTGTAAACTTACCCTGTTAAAATTAAATGTAAATTTCTTTTCATTCCTTTCCAGTAAGTGATAATCATCAATTTTACGTAAAAATGTTTTTTTAACCATGAAATTTAACACATTTTACTTCGTAAATGCAAAATTATGCACTACTACTGATAATTTCGAGCAAATTTGTGTTTTAAATTCTACTGAACTCAGAAAAATCCGTGCAAGTGCATTATAAATGAACAGTTGTGGATTTTGTTATAGCAAAAGAAGAAACAATTTATGATAAATTATGTATAAATTATGAAAAATGATTGAATTATACATACTTGTTTCATTATAAATTATTACGCAGACATCAAAGTAAATATTGACGAATATTTCTATTAGGAACTTATGTAAATGTATTTGGTTGGTTACTATGAAAATGAATGAATTAATATACTTTATTTTCTGATACAAATTCTCTATTTTTTTATAATAGAGAACCCGGTATTACCCAGATGGTCCAACCGATCGATCACCCTATCAGCCTGTTAGATAACCTAGCCAAAGTATTGGAAAATGTAATTAAAAGGAACATATCCAATTGTATTCGCCAATGACACGGCCTTTTCCAATCTCACGATAATCCTGCATCCATTTGCGAAAACTTACAAAACGTACTGGATATAATTAAAGATTACTTCCATAAATAGAAACTAATAACTAACCCAATATTATTCTCGATGTATGTGGGTATTTTGCCTAGCATTAATCTTATATTTATAATAAGTGCGACATCCCTTAGACGGAGGAAGTCAAATATTTAAAAATATCCTTAGGCTTAGATGAAAGCCTCACCTTTTCCAAGAACATAACATCAGTTCTTAACAAAACAAGCTTCCTAATTAAAAATATTATTCTTTAACAGATATTTCGCCTGTGGTCGAAATTCGACCAATTGTGTCCTTTTTTTGTAATATTCTCTCTTGTAGGGAAAATAAAGGTATCTAAGCTCATAAAGCCATGAACGTGATCAAAATGCTTTAATTTAATTGATAAACCTTTTTATATTGAGAAATTATGTTCACATTATTTTACCTGCCTTAACGACAATATACGCACATTTTTTTTTTTTTTTTGCAAATTTATGGGACAGTACCTTTCGAATGATATAAGTTACATATTTCTTTCCTTTTACAACAAATAATAATCAAAAAAATGTTCACGTATTAATATTCGTGTGTAAAACACATAACGTTTTTTTTTAGATAGGTATTGTTTTTTTAATGAATTATTTTAATATATTATTAACATGAATGTTTGCTTGTTTTGTTGAAAATTAATTTTATGAATTCGAGTCGAATTTCGTTTTTTAAGAGATTGAGGAAAACTGAATATACCAAAAATTCCATGATGTTCTTATCTTTTTACCTACAACTGTAGATACAGATAATACTAATTTTAAACTAACATACCTATAAAAGAAAATTTTAAATACTCTAAATTAAAATCCTTAAAGTGATTATGAACTTGTCATTGAACTTTTCAGAAGGGCTACAAAGAACTCATGCACAAGTGATAAATTAGGTATCATAGCAACTAGTAATTATAATTATAGCGTTAAATAGTTCGATAGTAAGCTTTACTCATAAAATTGAATTAGAGTTTTGATTACAAGAATATATGTTTTCCAAACATTTATTTTTATTCTCGTACTTGAAAAATCTAACCTTATTTTGTATGTAAATACACTAAAAAAAAAAGTTACTCAAAATAACCAAATCGTAGGTTAAAAAGACGTCAAACAATAAAGTTGGCGTTTTTGAACAACGAAAAATAGTTAATCCCCTGACGAAAGAGTTAAATTTTTTGTGATATTGTTGAATAACCGTGGTTGGATTCCAACCTGCTCTTCACAGCTCTACCAACTGAGCTACCCACGCCGACGCCTTTTGTGCGTTTAAACCTATGACGGCGCGATCATTTAAAAATTTGTTTTGTTTAAATTGACAAACTTTATTTTTTTGAGTGTAGCATTGTAAAAATCATAATTTTCGCTGAATTAAATTAAATAATAGAGAATTGAATCCCTACATAGTATAATAATAGTAAATATACATATTTTAAATTTGTTTACAGAGTACACTGTAAAACGCTTTTAAATACCAATAACACCCTTATGACGATTAATAACTGAATTTTTCCTTTCAATCACTATTTCCCGACGTAGTGTGAAAGGACTAAATAATAATAATTTTTATTGTGAAATGCTTCTTATTAAGGTAGACGTCATTAGGCACCTTTTTCTACCCTTAAAAGCCAAACAAATCCGTCCATGAACTATTTTCGGTCAGGCTAGATAATATCTGGTTGTCGGAAACCTTAAATCTCAAATTAGATGTCAATCCGGCAATATAAAAACAGAGTTTTTGCCCCATTTAAGTCACTTTATCCGATTCGCTATGTCTTTACTAGTCAGGCGATTTGGGAGCAACCAAAAAAGGTCTGACAGATCGTTGATAAAAAAGTAGTTTGTTTACGTTAACCATATCCCAAGGTGTTTTTTCTGGGGAGGAACCTGACCCTTCCTGGTGCGAAGGCAACCGGAACGCTAAACGACAGGAGGAGGGAGGGTAGGAGCAAGAAGGTTTTTGGGTAATGTGCTCAAAATTGATTGATTGTGAATTTATTGAATTACATTGCGATGAGGAGCAGAACTTTCCCATCGATCTGAATATATCTCGAAGGATGCCCGGAAGGTGGCTCTGAATACGTTTCGGTAATAAGTTTACGGCGCAATAAACGAGATGAATGTAATTAACTGGCTCCGCACTCGAGAGCCGCAGCCTCTCAAATTGGCTTGAATTAATGAAAAATCTCATTTGCATATGAACGGAGCTGAGACAACAGGGCAGAGGCCGGGGCGTGTGTGGGCCCCATCCATCTAAATTCCATTAAATCCCAACCCGTTTAAGGGCAAATCTCGTTAAGCATGGATCTTTTATGTGTTGCGGTGTTCCGTACTAACCGGGCCCGGGTCGACCGGTGTCACTAATTAATTTACACCCTGCCACGAGCTGCACCATCGCACTTTTGAGCACTTCGAGGAACTATGGCACCAGGGGATGATTTTCACCATCACCCTGTACTATGCCAATGAGCCGCGACAACGTCAGGCATGCTTTGTTATCTAGTCGACGGCTTAACCAATTCGGGGACCGCTTAGCGATGTCTATTAGAACAGATTCAATCGGATTACGATATCCCGTGGGATAATCGATTTATTCAGTTGAAATTTGCGCCATTGTTGGAAAATTTATGTTTTAGATTACTTGGTGGCTACACGCGATATGGCAAGTCATCTAGAGTAAGGTTTGAGTGATTTTGAGTGGAGAAATGAGGTTTTTGGGCGGGGGAAGGCAGAGCCCGCTTATAAATAATTAATGGCGACGCAGAAATAATTAAACCGAATGGAAAATTGGCTTAGGGTGAATAAATTTTAGGTTTAATCGATGCGGCGAATAACCGCGTCAAGTTTCGAGGTTTTCTCTTTTACCCAAAAAATTTAAGACGTAACACAGTGCACGTGTTGCCCCATTTCAATTTTGAGTAAAATAACTCCCGAAAATTGGATGTCATAACTCAAACCTACAGCGGCACTGCGTCTTTTCGTTAACTCTATCTTCCAAGACGAATTTATTAAAGTCCCCCTAGTGCCCCATAGCGTCTGAATAGAAAACATGTTTCGGGTGAATTAATCACCTTCGTGTCATCATTTACAAAGTCATAGGGCTTGTGGAGTTTGAAATTTGTTCTGTTAATAAAACGACGAAAAAAATATATATATTGTATAAGTAAATATAAACAATATATATCACTTTTTTTTTGCGTTGACAGGAGTCATAGTCCCTTTTTCCTTGTCTAAAACGTTTCTGACAGAAAGAACACGTCGTAAAACAGAAGGAAGTCACTAAAAATCCTAGAGAACGTCTGTAAAAGGATTTTAACGACGCCTTTTCACGTCGACGTGAGCCTGATGTGGCATTCAGTTGGGGAGGCATACAAAAGAAAAAAAAAATACAAAGTAAAAAATCTTGGGCACTTTCCCCACTTCATATTTCATATGTGTGGACACATATGGGGCCCCTCAAGGATAGAAAACAGATTTCCTCTAGACACGAATTTGAATGCTATGCAAATGCTCCTCTGTCTTCCCAGCATCAGTGTAGATTATGCGTTGGCTCTTATAGAAGGAAATTTTATTGAATTCGCAGAGAAGGGCACCGGCAGCGACAGTAATACAAGGATCTCATATAAAATATACCTTCCAGGGCATGTTTTTCCCTTCATCCAACAAACAGACAGACAGACGCACAGTTGCCCTACATTCCCAAGAGATTTTTGTTATTCTTTAAGGAGGAAATGCGACGCAAAGGAACCGCCCTAGATCACGTAAATGTGACAAAACTGGGGGGCACGGTTCCCCCGCAGTGAACTCAGGTAAATTTTACTAGCCAGCCAGATGTCTCATAAATAAATTTGTCATCACCGCGAATAGGAGGATGGAAATCAACCGAATAACCTGCGGGAGTCCTCAGGTATTTTCGAGGCAAAATGCCGCACCAAAATATGGCTTTGTCTGATTTGCATACAGATTTTTATTTGACCCACCCACGCTGACACTTTGACAAATTATCGAAATCACTTCCACAGGGCGCAAACAGTTTTATATCCTCACGAAAATATGGACTGAGAATGTGATTTTCACAAAATTTACATTTTTGTTAAGTCGTACCTCCTCCAGAACAGAAGGTATCTTGCAAAGTTGTTTTGGAGTTTGGATTGAAAAATATTTTTCTGTGAAAACGGGCGAATATCCGTGATTCTTTGAAATATTCGTAGCAATAACGCATAAATCTTTAGTAATACAATAAAAATTTATTTAAATTTTGCGTTGAATCATTTATTGTAACTTTGTTTAATAGTCTTTAACATCAATTGTTTATGCTAAAGATTTTTAATGAAAAAGTTCAATCTTAACGGAAAACAGAAGGAAAATTGTGTTATCACATATGATGACGAAGTAATTACCTACAAAATCAGAGTAGCATTTTTCTATAGCCTAGCCCTACTATGATTCGGGACAGGGAGTACTCCAGTATATCGTAGTATCTTTAACTGAACTCTATTTGAGATTGTCCGGATCTAGATACCATTTGAATTTATCCCGCATTGAAATCAAAAATTTCTTAAACCCCTTAAATACACAATTCATAATATCAATTAATTTTTCAAACCTATCATTATCAAATGTTTACATAAATAATTAAAACAACATTTTATTTACAAGAAGCGGATCGGATGGCAACATGGAAACCTTTTTTGAATATAATAGAAGAAAAGAAAAATCGCACACAAAATCGTAATGTCCGAGTGAAATATGACAACAATTAATTCTATAGGTATCTTGTCAAAAAATAAAAAAATTTTGTTTTAATCTGATCTGATATCCCCATCAGATCAGAATTATTTGACCTTGATATTGCATATTGCATCAGAGCCTAATAACTCTTCTACATAGACCTAAATCTAACCTAAAGAAAATCTTTAAAGAGTTAAGTTTTATGATCTTTTCGGAGCCCATGCACGAAAAAGAACGAAACGAGTTTTATGTCTAGTTAGTTTTAATTCAAATCAAAAGTTTTTAAGCAAAATGTTTGAATTTAGCGTATGCGTCCTTGAAGACATTAAACCTACATATACCATTATATATAAGCTGTTTTTTTTAACTATTTGAAAGATTCACATGAGGGATAAGATTTATTTAGAAAACTTGTTAAAATGCTATTTTAAAAAAGGGGACTTATGCCATTTTCAAAAACAATAGCTCATATAATTATAATTGTTATTATAAATCAACAATTATTTTTTTATTCTATGTATTGTTGAAAATATATCTTCTTGGTAATGTTAGGAGTAATTTCCAAATTTTAACGAGGTTTACTCCTCTATACTAGTTATTCAGTTGCAAATACATAGCATAAAAGTAATAAAACCACTAATTAAAAGTAAAGCGTATTTTTAAATTAAAATATAGTTTCTGTGTTAATACGATTTCAGTTTTAATATTTTCATATGTTTACCTTTGCATCTTGTCATAGTTTCAGTTTTCCGTATAGGTTTCACATTTTGTAGCTATGCATTTTCAACAATAATTGTAATTGTTAATAGCTGCATGTTTTTCACGATAGGTTCTGGATCAGATTTAGCAGGAAATTTTGCATTTAATTGAAATTTATGAGCAGTTACTCATGTTATAAAATTTTATATTTCCTGAAAATGAAATCGAATTGTTTCGATGTATAACCTACAATCAAAAAAAAAAAAAAATCTAAAATTTTTCGGTTCAAGAATTGAAGTTTGAATGAATAAAAATTATGGCAATTTAATATGCTTTTTTAAAACTTTTATACAGAAGACAGCTTATAGAATTCAATTCAATGAACAATTGTTTAATTAACTAATCTGATTTGGATCCAATTGTATTCCATTCACTGTTTTTGACGTTGTTCATATCAACAAAATGCAAAAGAGGCTATGTTATGACCATAGCCTCTATTACAGCTAGAGATTTGGAGTTTGACCTCAATTGTTATATTTATAAGAGCACACAATTAACCCAAAAAGAAGCTCTCAACACTAATAGTTTTGTATCGTTTTTTTTTAAATTGTGATATTATTGATTTTATAGTAGAATAATAATTAAATAATTGAGTTTTAAATCAGATGCATTAGGTATTTGAATTAGAAAATCAGACTGAAATTTTTAGTTCATTCATCATTAGTTCAAAAAACGTGTTTTGTAGGTATTTCTTAGGTAATTATTTAATTTAATTTAAACATATTTTGTAAAAGTCTCTTATATCTTACATCTGTAAAATTTTCAATTTAAAGCAAACATTTTTGTAAATTGCTTATACCTACGTTTACAGCCTTAAAAAGACAAAACATTTTATTTAGTGTATTTTATATTTGTATGTCGGAGCTTACGTACACTTAATGGGCTATGACAAAAGTAAAACATCTCGCTTAACATACAGATGCTCTCTTCACCTAATTTGATTATATGGCAGTAGCTTTTAGTACTCGGTTAGGCTCGTTCCGCACCTTCTGACTCCACACCGAAATTATTTAATTAAAACTCTTTAAATTCCATGGTGACACCACCCCCACCAACAGAGGCAATAATCAGAGGCGATAAAATCATTCTCAATGGTGCGTGCGTAGGTGGGTTTGACCCATCAAGGGAACGTCGTTATCTGCTTCAGTGAATGGCTTTTTCGCTTTAACAACAGAAATTTTCGCAATTTTCCTCGTTTTATGATTGTGTCACCATAATAAACGAGGAAAACAAAAAAGTTTTTTTTTACTACCTTCATACATGCTTTGCCCCGAGAAAATTTCTCGCGGGATATTATTTTGGTATATGTATTGTGGTGCGGTAGGCATCATGAGCACCTTTTTCACCCCCTTAGTGACTTTATTTATGATGACACAAGAATGCAGTTCAATATCACTAAAGACTTATGTGGCAATCTCTTGTTTTTTTGTTTGGGAGGTTTTGATGATTGCACGATTAACGCGGATGGTATGGGACTAATTTACTGCTGAAAATAAAATTGGGTGTAAATCAAGGGATCAATATATTTTTTAAACGAAGCTTTAAGTAATGTGTGATATCTAAGCTGGAGAAAGCTTCGTTGCCAATTTTTATAGTCCATAAATCTCTATGCTTCTATATCTATATTTCTATACTTAATTTATAAAAAGAGATTGTTTGTTTATATGTACATATGTAAGAGGTTATCTCGGAAAACTGATCAGATTTGGATAATTTTTTTACCAATAAAAAGAAAGAAATTTATAACCTATAATCACCCATGATGATTATAGGTTATAAATTTACGAAAATATTTTTATGTAAGTTTTCCACAATGTAAAATTAAAGTTCATGATATTCTGGCAATGGTCACAATTTATGCAAAAATTTGTTTGATTAAGAAAATTTGATAAGCATCAAAACAAATGCTAAATACGTAAATACACTGGGTTCCAAATATTTAGCGATTCGAAGTTAAAGATATAGATTTTTGAATATTTTTACCTGAAGATAAATAACCCCAACTATGTCTTTGTCCTTATTTCTTATTTTTGGGATCTACATATTTAGTGAGACCAAAAGCAGTTGGATATTCCTAAATGTTTGAAATATATTTCTTTTTTCACTAAATTAATCAGTTCTCTGTCCTTATTATTGTTGCATTTTACACGCATTTTCGTTAGTTAATCTAAGTTTCTTTAAAATTGCTAAATTAAAATACTATAATTATCTGGAATAGAATTATACCTAATGAAAATATTATTCTGTCCGTCATCATTGACTTTCCCTCACGCTTTTACATATACTGACTATACCACAAGAGTTATCTTTATGAAACAAAAAACGGTCTAAATGTAAATCAATAATTGACAATTAAGAGGCGTTTAAGTTCAAAAAAATTTGACTGTCGGTTTGGTCAAGTTAATCGATTTTGTGAGAAACTCTTCACATATTGTCAATTGAAAGGTTTCTTAATATACCTCGACGATCTAAGTTTGAAAATTTCGAGATTTCAAAGAAACTGTCAGAACTCACGAATTAAAGATTACGCACTGTCACATTTTTAATTTTTTGCGATTTCCTCTACACACTTGGTACTTGGGAATTTTCGGGGTCACTGATTTCAAACCAAATGCCAGAATTTACGAATTTATGGAGGCGGACTGTTCAATTTGTATGTATGCGATTTCCACAAGGTACTTGAGGGTTTTCGGGGTCGCTGATTTCAAACCAACTAATAGAATTTACGAATTCAAGATGATGGAATGTGAAATTTTAAAGTTTATAATCAAATAAAATTAAATAAAATAAAGTGAGGGAAACGACCAACAATTATTTATTTTATTATAGTAGTATTCACATCGCACAACTTTATAGAAAACATTATTTACTACTTTTAACTATTACATTATCTAAATTTCAATAGATGTACTTCTTAAACTCATCATTTTACGATGTATTCGATAAGCTTAGATACTTAGTTCATCCATTTGTTTAAAATTTGAAGCTATTGTAAATATTTTGTAATTCAATATAAGTGTGGTAGCTTTAAGATTGAGTTGTATAAATTTGGTTGCTACTTACTTTATTGTTGTAAATATTTGTAATTTAATAGTACGCATTTTCGTGAACCACGCATACAAATTTACAGGCACAGATACTTGTAAAAATGAATAAGTAGGAATGATAATAACACTTTATCTAACTTAATTTGCAATATACAAGATTCATGGAAGGAAAGGGCAATGTACTCCGGTTGACCACATACATTACCAACGGCTTTCCAATATTCTATTCGGAAGATACCGTCTATTTGTGCTTAACAGGAAACCGATGTGGTAAACATGCTTTAGACATTCCCACAGAATGCTATGGGAGTCTATTCATAGAATGAAGTTAGCAAACAAGTGAAGCTCGACTAGGGCGCGATTCGAGGTAAAAAGGCTCATAAATTCACCGAATTGATTACGATCCTTACATACTTTGTTCTTTCGACCACCAAAAGCGCATAGATGTAGAAAAAAATAGTAGAAAACCAAGAAATAGCATTTAACACATCTCAAAGATGTGAAACAGCGCATAGAATTTCTATAGCACGTTTACCTGAAATCACACCTAAATAAAATTCGCCTTTTGTTGCAAACAGACACGCCAGCATAAATGCGAATTTTTTTTTGAATTTATTGCAAAGGACGCGTTACAGGCTTGTTTGCGGAAGTAGACTGGGGGTAAATAGGGTTTTGGAGGGGTTCGGTATAGGGTTTTGCAGGGGACATACGTTTTTGGTCCTTTGTGTCCTTCCTCGGAGCTTGTGTACAACCGTCCCAAATAGAGACTAGCTTGTTTTGTTCACTGATTTATTTATGTTCATGCCATTTCTCGTACTGTTTTATTTTTCATTTTTAACCTTATTCTATTTGGGTTCTTATGGTGAAAGCAGTGAACATTTCGCGGTCGTTGCTAGATATGGAAATTGGTCCATGTAGATCCAACCCAACTATTCTGCAGAGCTTTTGAATATTACAATCCTTTTCTCTCTGTGTGCATTTAGAATGACTGCAAACATTTCAGCAATTTTTGGTATTTTCTCGTCTACAACACTGGTTCGTTTAAACTATTCCGCGGAGGTAGAAAAAAAATGAAAAAAAAAACAAATCAGAACTAATCCTACCTCCTCTCTTTGAGATAGCCCAGTTTAATTCAAATTGGTCAGCATTTTCATTATAATCCACAAAAACTGAATGATTTAATATGTAAAGTAAAACTTTGTACATTGTCTGTAAGAAGGAATAGCTCAATTTATATTTTGCATATAAACTGCTGAACCCAAACTAGAAGCTTTAAAATACTTGAATTTGAACAAAATATGGGCATGCATAAAGAATATAAATAGAATATAAATGAGATTTTAAATATTAATAAACTATCAAATTAGAAAAAACCTCAATCAGAATTGATATAATAATGTTATTTTTCAACAATGAAACTTAACCTCTATCCAGAATTAGTGTAATACTATAAGCTGCTGTGTAATAGCTGTATTTTTTGATGATTTGATCTGGATCGCATTGAATTTAATTTTTTAAACTACAATTTGCAAAAAGTCCATCAAATTGCAATGATTTTTGTCCATCAAAACTGAAAAAATTATTGGATTTAGTTTTTGATGCAAAATGGGCATAAGTTAATGTAATTTGATGCTATTTTCACAAAATTAAAAAATGTGATTTTCAATTCAATAAAAAATTTGCTGTGAAATCTGATCCGGATAAGATTATCAAAAAAACACAACTAATGTCAATACCGCGATATTAGGGATAGAGTTATCAGGCCAAAACGGTAGCCACAAGCCTCTACTTTAAGAATCCGATATATTTTTTGATTTCAAATAACTGCAAGGGATGATACAATTTGTTAGGGATAGGGTTGTGTTTAAACAAAAACATTTTTTTGTACTCTTTATATTAAAAAGACGCAACAAGTCTCTTAATTGTATTTACCAGAAACAATTTCCAAAACTATGTAGGTATCAAAAATAGGATAAGACACTATAGAAATCCATTATTGAGCTATAATTGGAGAGACAAAAAATGCATATTTCTGAATTTTAACATATAATAAAGACTGTTGCAGTATTGCATGCTCGAAACAAACATATTTGATTTAAATATTATTTGTTCTAAATATTAAGAATTTGGATTTCCTAACTTAAATATTTCCAAGAATTCTAAATTTCCCAACTTTTCATTTGAGGTTTTATATTCGAAATTCTTGAGATGCATTAAGTACATTCAGTAAAATACTAGACAATAAATATAGTGATTATTTGAATCTTTAACCTCTTAAGACTACCTCAATGGGCATGATGAAATTTTTCGTCATGGAGGACTTTAAACATAATATTGTTGTCGAAGTAAATATAATTAATAAATGAAAAGCGAATATTTTAGGTGCGAAGAAAAAGTCCCCCTTTTGAAACGAGTTGAACAAAAGTTAATTCCCCAATTAACAGGTTAATTAATTTCGATTCGTTTAATTACTTTATATAGTACTTTAATGCCATGTTGATTTATTCTCAAATGACTGTCTCTGGTTTCCAGTTGACTTCATCGAAAGTTTCAATAATGCCCCGTTTGCCACAACCTTTCCATAATTCCATCTAGAAAGTTTTAAGATGTTCGCCATGTTCGTTGAGACACCCGAGAGGGAAAAATCTTACCAAAAGGAGAAAATTTGATGTGAACGAGACGACTGACGAGACATACCGCAAAGGTGGATTATGTCTTTATAGGCGCACTCTTGTCGCCGGTTGTCCACCTTGCTAATAAATCTCCTCACGCCCCAATTTTAGTGATCTGTCTTAATTAGGACGTGACTAAACTAGCCAAACATGACACCAATAAAAGACGATGGTTTTGTAATTATTTCAGCATAAAAGTTTTGGACATTAAGTCGGGACGTGATTCCTGCGAACATGACTGGGGTCCGGTCGGTCGGTCGTCTCCTCCTGTTGCGGGCCGAAGGATGCAAAGGGCTCGTCCGGTTCGTACGTCCGGCGGCGCTGCCTGTATTTACAGACCTCGGGTCCGTTCGATTTATGGCGTGGCTCTGTATATAGGTTAACTGCTAGGTTATATCCAAGATTAAGTGCCCGGCAAATTGACAGAGCTTATCGAGGGGGTGATTATTGATTATTGATTTAAGGCAACCCTTGTCTGTCCTCGTGGCTCTGTGGTTTTATAGGTTAGTTGACTTCTTTTTTTTTTTCTACCCAGACCCTTAGTGTTGTTTTTCCTGCGACGGTTTTAGAGCGAAATGCCTGATTGTTGACTGTTGAATTTCTAGGCACGTTTTCGGCTTCCACGCGGAGGACAAACTTAGTCACTTGATAAACAACTGCTCAGTGAACCCTTTTTCTTCGGAGGGGGCGGAGGGCAGTAAACAACACAAAAACTTTTTTCCTGCTTAGTCGGCTCAATTCATCATTTTCCGGCAGTATTCATTATTCTGTAAGAGGACCATCAACTTAACTTCCGGCGACAGTAGTTTTACTAATTAATGGCCGCAATAAAAACCCACGACAAACTTACTCTGCGTGGGTACTTAGTCAACCGCTAAAAATCACTACGGGATGAGGGAAGTCACGCAACCCGCGGTTTATTTTCTAGGTCAACACCGGCTATCACTTTAATCTGTCCGTGTATTTATGTCGAGTTAAGGTGAGAAAGTGTTAATAACTTAACTCTCATATGAGGTGCCAATTTCTTTACCCACTTTGCGGCAGTAACAATTCTTCCACTATGCAAAGGTAACATAACTCCCGCGGTAATTGCTCGTGAGTTGTGAGGGGTGAATTTGAAGTAATTACCTTGTTCAGGAATATGACGGGCACTAGCTGAAGTATCACGGGTACGGCCAAAGCCGTGAGTGAGTTAATAATTTAATTATCCCCAAATATAAAGTTCATTGTGAAACATTGCCTTAATATTTAAGTATGTATAGAAAGACGAACATTTCACTATGCTAAATATTAAAACCACTAGTGGAATTAATTCTAGGCACTATTCAAAAATTTGCTTTATTTTATATTTAGAAATTTCCTATTTTGCTTCGCCAAATTGATACCATTTTCTCTAATACATATTTCATATTAATAAAATGTCAGAATATTACGAATATTTTAGTAAAAATAATCTGGGTTTTGTTTTAATTACTATAGGAAACGAATCGAAAAGACCTTACAAAACCCTGTGTTTGTATTAAAAATTCCACGATAGAATTCATAAATTTTAAAAAAATTAATTTCAATTACTTTTGACTTCAAATTAATTTGTTAATTCAAAGTGAAATCCAAATCGAATTATTTTGACGTTATATACGGAAAAAAACTAATATAAATCAAAGGCAACTAAAATTAATTTGTCAGATTTTAGGATCTTTCTCATACACTGAACAGACAGAATTTACTAATTTAGTGTATTCTCAATTTCAGAGACATCGGATAAGTTTGGATTTCTTTTATAATGTGTCCCTTAAGGGGATATTTTTTTTAATTGCTGTTAAAAAATAATTATAAACTCAATCGATTTGAAATTTTACATGTTGCTTTATTTAGCAATAAAATATAAATTTTTCGTAAAAAAAAATTATAAACAAAATGGCGGCCTTAATGTGGCAATGATAGCGCGTACTTTCGCAGCGGGCGTCAGATGCGCGGCACAGTACTCTGGTCTTCCAAGTAATCTGAAACGAATTTACAAAACATTTTTCATTAATTTAGACCAAAATCTACTGCAAGCACCTAAAATTAGACATAAATATTCAGTTTTGGCAATTTGGGAACAATTTTTTTATTACAGAAACGATGAAAATCAAGAGTGCTAACTGCAAAAGTTTGTCAAATTACGAAAAATCAATATTTATGTCACATTAAGGCCGCCATTTTGTTTTATAATTTTTTTTTATGAAAAATTTATATCTTATTGATAAATAAAGCAGCATGTAAAATTTCAAATCGATTGAGTTTATAATTATTTTTTAACAGCAATTTAAAAAAACATGTTTTTTAAGCCCGAGACAGTAGAATAACCCCTTAAAGAATTTTATTTTATTTTATTTTTATTATTTATTATTATTTATTTTTATTCTTATCTAGCTTTATTTTTATATATACTACGAAGCTGCTCTCGGTTCAAATTTAATTTCATAATATTAAAGGTATATTGTTCAGTCGTATTTTAATTCATATATTTCTACAACGGTTTGTACCGATTTTGAGGTAGTTTGTGTAGCTGACTTAGTTACAGGTTGAGGTTTTTCTGTGGTGCAGGGAAGTCGACAAGTTCAATCTGCTGACATTTGGATTTAGAGGAGTCAGCAAAGAAGCTTCTCACTGGCAATTGGAGATACTTCGGAACGAAAAATTGACGACGTGTTCAAGTAATGTAAGCTATTTAAATGATTTTAACCTCTTGCGCTATTTGGACGTGCAATGCACGTCACTCGTAAATTTTTGTCCATACAGAGAAAGCCGTACAGAGTACGTCTACTGAATTTTCTGCGCTATTATACTACTTGCTGAATACATTTGATTGTTTTTCACATTAGCAATAGCTCTTTACTATTAGATTAAGACAGGAGTAGAACAGCGATATTCAAACGTGAAATTAGTGCAATTACACAGAACAGCATTTTTTAATAAAATTTCATTAGTTTTATAGCGACATATCAAATTAAAACCTAGTCAGTATAATAGTAGTTTTATTGTTATTTTTAGTAAGCATTATCTTTATTCAGATCAGTATTGAAGTTTATCACATTCAACAGAATTATTAATAAAGAGTTTTAAAAAATTGTTAATCATTTATATAAAAAGAAAATTAAACTTTTATCAATCTTTTATATATACCGTATATTATATAGTGAAACTATATATGCATTTTGTGCACGTTGATTAAACCTTTGACAGAAATTATTCCAAGTAAAATCTCATTTGGAATTTCTTTGGGTGGAGTGGCCGCACATTTCTGGTATTTACTTGATAGCGAAAGAAAAAACTTTGCTTAAATTAGTTTTCAGGTTATTTCAACAATTTTTCGTATTGATTTTGAACTTTAGTTAAAATAATATTTTTAAAATAGCTAAGTATAATAATGGGAAATGTCAAATCAATTGCTTATGTCGATGATTGAAGACAACTAGGATTTATTGTTATTCAAACAGGACTGCATTGTGGTTTCCACAATTCATATTCTTATTTCAACAAAATTTGCATTCAAATCGAAAACATAAGGGCGAACGATTTAACAACGTTTTTGGGTTAAAAATATATATATGTTTATATATTATTTTGATATGGTATTGTTTAGAACAACTTGAGTTCCCCGCAACCAATAGAGTAGTTGCCAATAATCATAACACTTAGTTTTGTTTATAAATAGCTCTGGATATATTTATCTTGTTTCGTATATTGTTGTGCGACACAAAATATTTTCAGACTGAAACCATTTCAAAGCATTTTAATCTAAATTTTGGTTCTATAACTTTGACTTGGCCTATTTTAAACAATAACTGTTTTTGGAAGGGTTTAATGAGAATGGCCAAATTGGGATCATGTTTCAGATAAATAACCTTTATTTTTTGATAACACTTTTTTCTTTTTTATGCAAGAATGTATCGAATGAAAATACTTAAATACATAACTGAAAATGGTTGTTATTTATACAGGGCAACTCTATTTTCATGTAAAATACTACCTATACTTGAAAGTTACCTAAAAAGCATGCACGCACAGACAAGCACTATAAAAGCAAAGTATCCCTTATATAGGGTAGCTATACAATTTAGAATACTTAATATACGCAACGTTTTACTTTTACTGCCGATCTGCAGTTTACCTGCATATCCTCGTCCAGGTTTTATTACACGCAGTGATTTAGGCTTTAAAACGTTTAACTGCTTCTAAACAACTTTAATCCGCGGGCTTGATAGGTACTAAAACGGTCCTGAACACAATACCCCTAACAAGAGAGTGCCTACCAAATTGTGGTTGTAGCGTGTACTACAGTAACTGTTTTAGACCTGCAGCCGCGAACAAAATAGCAATTTTGAGGTTATCCAAGAAGACATTAACTTGCCAGCGTATAGAATCACGTGCAACCTATCAATTGAGAATTTATGGTCTATATTTGCGCAATACCCATCTTACCGAATGCCCACCCCCTGCGATGCCCGCACACTATATGTGAATATTATACGTGACTCGTATGTGAAATGCCACACTTGGATCACTTCGCACCAGGGGGCCCCTCTGCCGTACGAAGCCTATGTGTTGTGGCCCATTCCAACGTGTGTGAGGGGAATCAGGTGGCAGAGCGACTATATTCGTTCCCCGGATTAATCCTAGGCGATAATTACATAATTCCCAACGCACTCAGCTACTTACTCCCGGTTACCGGGTGAAATCCAGGTTATGTGGTATTTCGGGAATTTTATTGCATTTATGCTGGTTTTACTGATTTCAATATTTCCCTCTATTTCTTGTTAAATTATTTTAGAAATTAATGGAATAAAAATGTTTAACCTCTTAAAACCCTCGGCCACATATGTTTAGTATTTCCAAAATTAAAGTAATTCTAACTGGAAAAAAAAAATTAAAATCTGTTAAACAACTACTCACTAGATAATATTTTCAACAAAGAAATTAAAAATATGTAGCTTGGTAGCATATATTTGAAAAATATATTATCGAATGCATAAAATTTGATCAATTTTAATGATTTATTATTTAGTAATTTTTCAATATTTTCTATCTGTTCTCGAACGTTATGTGAAAATTTTATAATTTATCGATTGACTTGTTGCATAGGGCCCATTCTTTTTTTTTTAGTAAAAAATTAAAGATATTTAACGTTAATCATAATTGTATTTAATTTTTGGTTGTTTTCAAAGTGATTGGCTTTTTAAAGGATGTAGTACAATTAATTATTTTTTTTAATTTTTTCTTGTAAAAATATTATTTTATTAGAAACTCAAGTTTTTAAAAAATTTTTATTTTTTATTTTTTCTTACGTTACATTTAACTCTTAAAGATACTTAATGATTGTGAATACATAATGTAGTTGATGATAAGTCTACATAATACATAAGTCCACATAGAAATTACATTTGAATTCGTAAAGTCTGGCAATCGGGTTGAAATCAGCGACCCCGAAAACCCCCAAGTACCAAGTTTGATGGAAATCACACAAACTTCAACATTTAACAGTCCATCATCTTGAATCATAATTTCGAAATTTCGGCCCATTACGATATCGGGAAGGGGATGAAATTCATGTTGAAGGATATTAAAAAAAAATATGTTGTTTTTGTGAAATTACCCCTTTATATAAACTTATCATCGATCGGCGACCGGGTCCAAATATTATAATGGAACATCATTATTTGTATTTTCCACACATTACTACGAATTTCAGCCTTTTCCGTCATCGGGAAGTGGGTTAAATTCGTGTTTCGAAATTTGAAAAATATACGTACAACTTAGTGAGTTAAAGAAAAGCATACAATAATATTAATAAAAATGACATCATTTATTTAAATGTAAGTTCATTTCGCAAACCTGTTCTGCATAAATTGTACATTTCGAAAATGCTGTATAACCTTTGTTTGCCCAGCAAAATTCACGGGAAGAGAAGAGAATTATTGCATTTGCTATTCGTTAACAAGGTTACGCGGGACGACGAGAGAGAGAAGCAACTTCGCCGTTCGGTATCAATTATAAAGGAATTTCAGTAATTCCAATAATTTTCGCACAAAATTGAACCAAAACTTTCCTCATTAGACCCGGTCTGTTAGGTACCATTCCCCACCATCCTCCTCATCATATTCTAGCCGTTTTGGCTGGTTCCTGAGTAAACCCTTAAATACCCCAATTGCCTAATTGTTAACGCTCCAGAAATCTGCCCTTTAACATTTACAAACGAGGAAAAATTGCCATTCAATTTTATTAATGGCCTGGAGGTCGTGTAAGAATATTAATTCTGAATAATAAGGGAAATGTTCGGGGGTGCTACAGGAATAGAATGTTAGAGAAAGAAGAAGGCCGTGGACACGGGAATATAGGAGTAACCGACCCAACTGAAATACCCGAAAGCGAGAG
Source organism: Machimus rusticus (assembly GCA_951509405.1). Lineage (NCBI taxonomy): Eukaryota > Metazoa > Arthropoda > Insecta > Diptera > Asilidae > Machimus > Machimus rusticus. The sequence goes on along the minus strand of OX608053.1, from coordinate 4,896,165 downwards.
TAAATATAAAACGATACTTTTACTTCAACTATCCCAGGTCTACGTATATTTCGTATGTTCATGTTCGAACCAACTACAGTCCCGGCCGTCTCTGGGCCTCCCGTAGCCCTAGAAATTCTGTCGAATCATAAAACGGTCGATTGCATGTCTTAAGGAAATACTTTTCACTTAAGCTTACGGCAAAGGAAATTCAAGGCAAGCAGTCGGAGGCTCCGGGGGAGGCCTAGTGGCAGTATCACATTCTGGCAGGGCTCTTGGATGATTTCTAAAATGCTCGCGTAAAGACTTCCGTCACGCAAGGCGGGGATAAATTAGTAAACTGCCGAATTTTGCTAGCGCTGTCTTATTCCCCTAGTTTCTGTGTTAGATTCTATTTGGTTTGCGAGGCCAAGTGAGACGCATTTTCTATTGTTTTTTGGGGTGGGATGAAGACCCCGGACTGTTCCTGTCCTAGGTCGGGGTGAATTAATTGCTTTTGATCCAGAGATAATCAATAAATCATCATAGCCATGTCTTTTTGGATGGGAAACACTATTACACTATATCCTATATCCATATTATACATGTATAAGTTTTCCTCCTTCGAGAACGGTGTTGTAGAATTTTGGCACTTTTTCTTTATTATTCCTTTTTAAAAAAAGTATATAAACTTTATACAGAGTATATGGATGTTATATTCTGTTCGACCTATAGATGTTAAACCAGATTTATTACAGAATTGAATTTCTTCGAAATTGACTAGTTACTAGTCATGTGACTTCAGCAATACGAGTACAAGCAATCTATTGACTAATTTCTAGGAAACTGGAGTTTTATACATACATACATTATTAATTTGGTTTAGTCAACATTGAGAGTATATGAAGAACGTATGTAATAATAAAAAAATCGAGCTTTTCGCAAAGAGAATGGTTGGAAAAGAACTAAAGTATTTATTTTCATTCATACATTTAATGAATACAATACAGTAATTTGAGAAATTGTTTGAATTTTTCTTATAGAATCATGATCCCAGGCAAAGGTTTGGACTATGCAAGAGTGTGATTTTCTCTTATACCCAGACTTGGAAGGAAATTCATAATTGATTGATTAAATACTTTTGTTTTGCTATTGATTGCCTCATATACACTTGGGTAAAGTGGTGTTGAGCTATCATTCAATCAAAATACCTTCGTAAAGATTTACCTCATTTTCTTATTTTCTGGGTAGGACTTCATAAGTGAAAATTATTTATTATTATTTTTTTTTTCTTTGTGTAAAACAAATCGATCTCTCAGAGAAGGAATAATAGTATAAGTATGGGATAATGGGCCCAATAATTTTAGTTTTTAAATACGAAAGAACCCCAAGAGAGCTGTATTTTTGCATATAAATAAACTAATGTTAAATATTCCACGTCAAAAGTCGCAAAAATCAATTTTGATCACTTATTGATCGTATGTCGATAGAGGTTAATATGAAAATTTTAGATCATGAAAATGTCTACAAAAATGTTATATTCTCATTTTTGTAGAATCAACGGTCTTCGTTTGCGTTGTATGGAGCAGAGAGTGTTGGAATCACGACACCACCGCTATATTTTCAACATTTATAACTATAATGATGGATATGTATAATTTATATTATTATAATGTATGAAATCACTCCATGCAAATAATCCAACTATTTTTATGATACATTCATTGTTAGAATCATTTGCTATTATGATACTTTTTTCAAAGTTTTATTAATCTCCGATTCGCGCATTTTGATCCAAGAGGCCAATTTTAAGAAGTTTTTAAGCAAAACTAAAGTGCAATGCATATTAAATATTTATTATAGTATAATACCATGAAAAGAGTATAATAATAGTAACATCAGTCACTTACGGAATGTATTAAGGATGAGTGCAAAAAATCCATTAGTAGCAGTTTTCTAGAATATAAAGTCTCAATTTTTTCTTGAACATATTGTATAAAGCTTTTATTATAAATTGTTGATATTAGTAATTTAAAACAAGTATTCAACTCAACTTCAGTAAAATATTCAAAACATGAGCAATAATAATTCAGTTGAGTTAACAACATATGACGCGAAAAAAGCTAAAAACTACACGTGAATATTGTTATGAGGAACTGGGGGGAAAAAAATTAAATTGATTAAGGAAATATATAGAAATCCATTTTTTCTATGAAAATTGTTGTTTCATATTATTTTATTGGTTTTCAAAAACGATATACATTTGAATAACAAAGAATAAATTAAATTATTAATTTCTGTAATATAAAACTATTCTAAACCTTCCTGACATCAATGCAAACATAACCTGTAAATTTGAGCTCAATTGGTTCAGTAATTTCCGTATCTACAATTCTTATACCAACGAACATTCATTTTTATATACATACATATATATTGGTTTCCAAAACTGTGTTGAACAAAATAAATCGATGTTCTATAATTTTGACGAATTCAAAATACGAATCAAGAGTTTACCACGAGTGGCTTTAATATGTCATGCAAAAAAAGATATACGTATTGGCCGTACTAAAATGCGAAATACCTGATTTAAATATGAAAACATTGTAGGTGTAAAATGTTGCCGTTAAGCGCAATAATATAAAATAGAAAATTCCAGTTTGTTTTTTGATGAGGCGCTTCATTCAAAGCGTGGTCCTACAATTTCTTTAAAATCCTGCCCCAAGCTCTGGTCCACTTAATCTTTGGAAAATTGGCGTAGCAGTTAAACTTCTTCATAATATTGAATAAACCTGGAAAATGCGGTTCGTGGCTCCCAATACGGCCATTCATTCCAATGAAAGCCCACTCAGAAGATTAAAGAAGTCGTGGAGCCCCTCGAAAAGCGCTTTAAAACATGAAAAGTATAAAAGTCTTTTTCAAGAGTTCTCCTGCCGTTAACGTCACGGCACGAGCGTAACCAGCAAAAAAATAAAAAGTAAAAAGAGCGGAAAAGCAGGAAAAATTATTCAAATTTCGCCTTTATTTTGACTGCCTTAAGAGCTAAGGGTATGGCTGCCGTCCCCTCCCCCGCTCAGTACCATCAGATTTTCCGAGTTTCCCCGCTTTTTGATGTAAATTATTTGATTCGGAAAGCCATAATTCGCCCCAAGGCCAGCTACTAAAGCCTACATTAATGGCATAAAATTCACTAAAATTTTACTCTATACCAAAGACGAGTCCACCTCCAGCTTGCCGACTACAGAGTGCAGTGGGCTTAAGTAAGACGAAAACCGTGGCTAAAGTTAAGCGTGAGGCTGCACGGGCCACCCCCAATCGCAGTTCAGTCAAATACGGTCGACTGCTGCAGAACGTGAATATCAGTTTCGGGTTTTCGGTTACGGCGAAGAGTTAGCCACGTTAGCCGTTGCATGCACGAAAACTTTTTGATATGCACCATTCCCGGATCTTTTTATGGCTCTGCATAAAGACAGAATGCAAAGAGGCAGGACGTTCCTCCCGGATGCAGAAACCCCCGATTTTTTCATGTATTTTGCTTTTTCGAAAAAAAAAAAATAGCTCTGGCTATGGGCGGTGATAAACTTTTCGTGTGTACAAAACACTGAAAAAAGTGAACACCGCTCTGCAGCTGAAGCGGACGGAAACCTCACGTCCAAACGCTAGGCTAGCTACACGATACCGCCCCTAAACCCATCGTGGTTTACTAACTCGGTACGGCATTTTAATGCTCGAATAGGTTGGCAATGACAGCCAAGCTCTAGTGGCTGCTTGATAATAATCCGTCCAGGAAATAGAAAAAAAAAAAAAAACAAGAAAAAACGCGCGCGCCACGCCGGGAAATTAAAGTTGGCGCAATCAGAAGTGGGATCCCTTTCAGACGGCTGAACCGGAAGCAGTTGGTTTATGGGTTTGAAAATTACGCGTAACTCAGATTTATCGCTGGGGTTGGGATGCCGAGAAAGTTTTTTGATTTATACACCTTTTACGTGATTTCGATTTTGGTAATTACTTGCGGAGAGGAACTTGAAAAAAAAGAAGATTCAAGAGATTCACTCAGTACTTTACCGAGATTTATGGAGTGTCCCTGGGCTCGGACAACTTCCAAATTAATTTATAGGTATTTTTTACGATTGTATTTTGATATCCTGCCCAGCGCTTAGAATTACCAAAAAGCCAATTGTAAGAATATTTAGTTTTATCGCTTATAGCAAATAGCAAAAAATTCATCTTAACTAATATAATATTGTTGCAATCAACACTTTTGCCACTTATTGTTAGTAAAACAAAATAATAAATTAACGCTCGAAAGCAGCATGTTATAATTAGGTAGAAAAAAAATGGGAAGCCCAGAAAGTATTTCTTTCCTTTTTGGCCCATATATGAAAACATACTTTTTGTTCTATATATTAAACATTAAATTTTGCGTTCTTATATATTAAATATTAAATTTTGCGTAAATAATATCCTCAGATGTGACACAATATGAAAAATTTACAAATTTACATTTCTTCATTTGTAAATATGGAAATATGTACCTATGTATTTCATAAAATGAATAAAATGCAATTAGTAAATTCACACAACGTTTATTACGATATTCATATCATAATAAAATGTTTACACAACTTTCCATTTGAAAACATAAAAGTAAATACTACAATAAACAGTATAAAATTTCGCATATTTTAATAGCCATCTAATTTCCCTTTTTGGGTTATTTTTATCCCAAAAAGTTATTCACTGTACGTGTAATTAATTTAATATATAAACTTTGATAAAAACGATTTATGGTGTTAAAATTAAATAAAAACTAAAACAACATATTGAAATAGTCTAATAATGAGTATTCACCCTTTAAATTAAAGTTCTTATCATTCTTAATTAAAGTTACTCATCTCACAAACAAATTCGTCACAATTTCATTTATAATAACGTAAAATTACATATTGCAATGAATTCTTTAATATTTAATAGAATTGACACATGCATGAAATGTTTGAAAAACAATATGTTTAAAAATTTCTCCAACACCCTGGCTGTAGACTCCTAGGCTGAATTTGTGATGCATGCCCTAGAAAGGCTAATTAAAAAGCTTTATTATCAAACTATAGAAAATTTACAATATTTAGAATATAATGAATTGCTAAGATACTATAAACATGTAAATAATTGAAAATCATGAAAGTATTTAATGCGATTTATTACCTTCTTTTTTCACAATCGGATCCGAATAACAATATGTAGTTAGGAAATTTTTCGTTGAATTGAAATTTATATATGAAAATTATAAAATTTTCGAAATTCACATTTGATTGCCATGATTATTATTTCATCCAAATTTCAAATCTTGAACCGAAATCATTTTTGGATTAACTTTTTAACGCAAAATGGGTATACGTAAATCGAAGCAATCCGATTTAATTTTCACGAAATAGAAATTGTTTTAACATGGGTAACTGCTTATAAATTCAATTCAATGCAAAATTTCATGCTAAATCTGATCCAGATCCGATTGTGGCGCAGCTAATATTGCCTAAATCGGAATGATTTAATTTCTTACTCGTTATACTCGTAAATTCGCAATATCAATCTTGATGACTCTGTTAAGAATATTTGAATTAATTAGTGTTAAATTTATCAACGTTTTTACCAGTCACATGCCGGACCAACATTTCCCATGCGATTGCCCTTCAAGATTGAGTCCCAAACGATGGCGTCGATATTAACCCTCGAATCGTCGCATGGGGTCTTTCAAAGCCCAGGTCTTAGAAAATTGCAAAATATGTACTCTTAGAATAAGTTTACAGATCCCTTACTTTAGGTAGCCTCCTAAAAAGGATTACGGCTCGCGCTCGCGCCATCGCAACTCAGTCTGCGCGCGTGTAACGTGAGGTACGGACGTGTGTTTCTGCGCAAGGCTCTGAAAGACCCCACGCGACGAACGACGTGAGTAAACTTTTACTATTAACCTAATCGTTTTTTATTGTTGTAGTGGTTATATTTATGTTTTATTGTTCCAGAATATTTATTATAACAGTAAAAAATGGATGATAGACAAACTCAACGTATTTTAAGATGGTTAGAAGAAGAAGATCAGGAAATTGTTGGTGGTGAGGAGGATGAAGAAAATGTTGATTACCCGGATGAAGTAAGTGAACATGACACGGAGTCTGAACAGGAAAATGAGGAAAGTGGTCTTCTTGAGCAGGATTATCCTTCGGTTATGTCAGATAGTGACGAAGACGATATACCATTAGCGAATTTATCATCGCGTAATTTTTATACTGTCAAAAAAAAACAAAGAGATGGTTCTTACACGACTGTTTGCAAATGGAAGAAGACTCCCTACCCACAAGGCGTAAGAACACGCCAGCATAATATAGTCACAGAACCTGCAGGTCCACAAGGTGCTGCACGAGAGGTTAGTAGTCCTTTAGAAGCTTGGTCATTGTTTATGGATATAGAAATGCTACAACATGTAGTGACTTGCACAAATATAAAAATTACTTCAATGCAAATAAACTATGAAAGAGAACGAGACTGCGGTCTAACAAATCTGATTGAATTGAGAGCTTTGTTTGGCCTTTTATATATAATAGGGTTGCATAAGTCGTCACACGCTTGTATTGATGACATTTGGATTACTGATGGAACTGGTCTGGATTTTTGTCGGGCCGTAATGTCTAAACAACGATTTCAATTTTTACTTAGAACTCTTCGTTTTGATGATATTCACACTCGTACACAACGAAATGAAAGCGACAAACTGGCACCAATCAGGTTAATTTATGAATCGTTTGTCAAGAATTGCGAGAAATATTACTCTAATACTCAGTTTGTTACTATAGACGAAATGTTGGAGAGTTTTAGAGGTTCTTGTCGATTTCGTCAATATATGCCCAGCAAACCCGCCAAATATGGCATAAAGTTGTTTTCTTTGGTAGACTCTGTTTCATTTTATACAAAAAAGTTGGAAATATATGTAGGGAAGCAACCAGAAGGTCCATTTTATCAAGACACTTCGACTAATGCTGTTGTCAAGCGGCTAATTGCTCCAATATCAGGCACCGGACGAAATGTTACCATGGACAATTGGTTTTCAAGTGTTAGTCTATCGGATGACCTGCTCAATGATCACAATTTGACCATGGTGGGGACCATGAGGAAAAATAAACCTGAAATTCCAAATGAGTTCAAAAATAATGTCAAAGAAGAACATTCAACGATTTTTGGTTTTCAGCCCACGAAAAGTATGCTTTCTTATTGCTCAAAAAAAAAGAAATTTGTAATTTTGCTTTCAACAATGCACCACAATGGCGTTGTCGATGAAACCAGCGTGAAGAAATTGCCAGAAATTATAGAATTCTATAATAAAACTAAAGGAGGCGTAGATGTCGTGGATAAACTTATTGGTTCCTATTCAGTGGCACGAGTTTGTCGCCGTTGGCCACTGCGACTTCTATTTACTTTCCTCGACGTTGGGGCACTGAATGCTCATATAATACTGGACACTGTCAACCCATCAAACAAGATCCAGCGGAAAGTTTTTTTGAAAACATTAGCATTTGAAATGTGCCGTCAAGAATTGCAGTCACGAGCAACTGTGCCGACGTTACCTCGTGATTTGAAACAGTGTATACGACGGTTTATACCTCCTCTTCAGGACTTGTCTCCTTATGATGCTCAGTTTACACCTATGAGAAAGCGTTGCATTCACTGTCCAAGACGTACAGATAGGAAATTTAAGTCGATTTGTTATTATTGCAAAGGAAATATTTGTCCAAACCATACCAAAGCCATATGTACTGATTGTATCCAAAGAAATGATTAGGTGGTTCACTTAGAGCTAAGAAGTATATATTTTTTTGTTATGTTTTTAGTTGATTTATATTCGATTTTATTCCTTAGTTTATTGATTTCAAATACATTAAAAAAAGAGAATTAGTCCCTTGTTTTTTATTTTTAAATTAATTTTAAGTTGACTGAACTGAATTGTAAGCAAAAAATAAGGTGCTTCACTTAGAGCTAAGAAGTATATATTTTTTTGTTATGTTTTTAGTTGATTTATATTCGATTTTATTCTTTAGTTTATTGATCTCAAATACAATATAAAAAAGAGAAGTAGTTCCTTGTTTTTTTTATTTTTAAGTTAACTTTTAGAAGACTGAGTTAAATTGTAAGGAAAAATGTGACTCCTATTTCTTTAAGTTTTTTTTAAATATAAATAAATGTCTGATTTGCAATATATTTACCTTTTTATTTCAATGTAGTCCTATTCAAACGTAAAACATTAAAATTATGTCAAAAATTTATGATACAATACCAATTAATTGCTATTTATTTTTGGGGTCGCTGCAGACCCCATGCGACTATTCAGGTAATAAAAATAGCGCGACAAGCGGAGGGTTAATTTCCTGGTCACGCCAGTAGAGCGCGCAACCGTTTCGACGTGCCCGCACTGAACTAATGCATGCCAGAATCAAGTTAACCCAGATAACTGAAAGAAAACCACTGCATTATGCTTTTCCCTGGACTTTTCCAAGGGAAATTAACTTTTCAACAGACACCCGCTGCCAGGCGATAATCAAGGCAAAGCAAAACCGCGGCGGTGTTCGGGGTGGTTTTCTTGAGGAGGAACAACATGAGGAGTCAGTCCCTGTTCCTAGTTCCGGCAAATCGATGGGGGGTTTGTCACTCATTATCGCTGCCCGTTGCGTTAATGAGCGAATAAATCAAATAAATTCATTTGTTTCCCGGCAACATGAATCAACCATGCATGGCCCCGCGTTTGCCTTTCATTCTGAATAATTTCTTTTAGGGAAAATATCTCGCATTTGCATTTGTGTACATTTTGTTCAGTCCGATTTGCATAGCGACATTTCTTGCGCACGTTGCAAGTATATTCAAATTGCAGTGACCTTGACCTCAATCCTGTTTTCTGCTCCTCATGCAGGGAATGATGCCATACTCTTTTCCGCTAGAGCTGCATTCTGAGCTTTTACAGAGCAAAGCTCTCCAGCATCCAGAATGCACCAGTTTGCATTTTTGGTTGGGAATTGTTATTTCAGCGTCGAAGGGATGGCAAAAATCAATAGAGTTCGCGACATTCGCCCATATGTGGGTTGTTGTCCCGATGCATCCCTATACATATGCCAGCGTGTCATGCTCTCGGGTAACAGGAGCGTGTCAGGAGTGACAGTGATGCTAACGTGACAATATGGGGCATGAGGGTGCCATTGTCGCTCTCTCGACACCAAGATAAGTTCGACACAAAGCAAGGGATGATGCCAATAAGTCACGTTCCCGCTGCAAATGAAAAGCAAACAACTGAAAACGACGTGACTTTTGTCTCGCCCCCGGTACCGCCCCCTTCATCAGCTGGGATTGATTTGAGAAGAATAAGGAACGTAACTAGATTTTGGTCGTGTAATGCTGTCGCTATAAAACTCAAACAAATCAGAAAACCCCTCTAGCCCGAGCCTCCCTCAGCTGGAGCAAGATGATCCTCATCCAAAGTCTTGTGACAACGTCACTCCTCAGCTTGTTTACCAGATTCCCAGTTTCCCAGTTTGAGTTTGCCTTGGCATGCCAGGAAATGTCGACATTGGGAAGATATATGAAAATTTTGGTACCTTCGGTGCACATCGAGAATATCGCAATATAACATCAAAGGGAAATTTTCGGAGGTACTTTATGTCAACACATTATTCCTCGACGTCAGACTGTTTCTTGTGTGCTGGGGATGTTTGGCTCCCGCATTATCTTAAAGTGCTTTATCCCCCCCATCCAGGAACCCACCTGGGGGTATTGGGGAGTTCACTGAAACGTTACCGAGCCATATTTTATCCAATCCATTCCTGAATTTTTAACGTTATTTGTCAAAGATTTACCTACTTTTATTCATAGTATACTTCGGGCACTGCAGGGAATTGCTGTGTAAACGATGCAAGAAATTTTGGGTAAATATTTTGCAAGATGGGCATAAGAGAGACTTCATGTTTTAGTCTTAAATGCTTTATTTATATTTATGTACTACAGCTGAGTAACGCGATTTCAACGGAGTATCAAAAATTTTACTTAGATGAATACTTCTAAAATTTTGATATTCAACCAGGATTAGGAAATTTAGAAGTGTTTTTTTTGCCTATTTCATCGTAACCTTATTAGAAAACATTAAAGCTGCGAACCTTATGTTGATTATCTATTAGTTACATAGAAATTAACTCTGCTTAAACATTTCGTTACACGTGTAAAAGTTTAATATTAAATTATTGGGTATAGTACATATATGTATAAAAACTCAAAATACCAACATTCATGCAAAATCTTTGAATTTTACAATTGGTGGCCGTCTTTAAGTCCGCCATTTTTAAACTTAGAGTTGATATATGTACACTTATATGATAAACATAAATTCGTAGATTTTCAAAAACTGTGGTCGCCATTTCCAGAGCCTATATAAGCACCGCACATAGGAAATGAGTTATTATTTCTTTTGTGCAGTGCGTTGGTGTTTCAAAAGATCTTTTAGTGAAAATGGAAGGTTTAAATGATTTTATGGAAACAAAACTTTATAATAAACACTTAAAATTAGGTATGAAACCAAAACAATCGAAATATTATTAAAAATATAAGTGGAATTGATGAACATCTAGGGACGAAAACACTTAAAAATATAAAACAAAATAGTCCGATTACATTTATTGAATGCTCGTAAAAATATGTAATAAAATAAGATTTGGAACATCGGTTTAGTAGTTTTCCTGAAATTGGGCCTGCTAATTTCAAAAATATTATTTTGAGTTTTAACGTATTTAACGTTTCGAGTCGCATTACGTACGTTACGTACATATGTATGAACTGCGGTTCGCTATAATACGCTGCAAAATTATTATTATTAGCGGGATCAATTCTAACATTCTTTAAAGTATTCTTGAGTTTTTGAAAATGGTTACCGCAAAATGTCCTCTTTTAATTAACTTCAAGTAAAATTTAGACTTCAGAATTCTATTTACACAGTTTAAAAAACTATTAAATTGTTGCCAAATAAATAATTTTGGAAAAAAACAATTTCCGATTGGTTTGGTGAATGCGGTACTCTGGTTTAATTTTTTGGTGACATCGACACAGTTATTTTTTATTTCTTAGTTTATGTGGATTAAGCAAACGGAATTTAACTTAATTAATTTAAATTGTACAATAATATGTCGGGGCTATTAGGTTAGGCTAGTTGTTCGTAACATTATTAATACATAGTTGCGTTCTTTTCACTATCGGATCTGAATCAGATTTAGCAGACAATTTTACATTGAATTGAAATTTATGAGCAGTTGCCCATATTAAACAATTTTTATTTCGTGGAAATAAAATCGAATTTATACCCATTTTACGCCAAAATTAAAATTAAACCAAACATTTTTTCAGTTCAAGATTTCAAGTTTGAATGAAGCAAAATTATGGCAATTTAGATGTGATTTTCGAAAATTTTAAAATTTGTATACAGGAGACAGCTTATATAATTCAATTCAATGAAAAATCCGATTCTGAAAAAACGCATTGAATGCCTCCTTTTACGATTTTCAAATATTTTCATTTTTAGTATCATACCAATTCATTATCTTTTAAATAAATTTTCTATAATTTAATAATCTATGGTTTTAATTAGCCTCTCTAGGGCTGCATCACAAATTCAGCCTAGTGGACTACAGATCTGATATACGGCCCAGCGTGTTGGAAAAATGTTTAAACATATTGATTTTCAAACTTATCATACATATGCCGGTTCCATCAAAAAGTAAAGGAATTCATTGCAATATACTGTATATTTGTAATTTTTGGGTATCAAATGAAAGGGTAATAGGCTGAAAATCAATCAAAAGATTAGTTAGTGTTTCTAATCTGATTTTTCAGTGTAGAAATGTATGTTTTAGAAAGCTTGGCTTAAAGCAAGCACTTTGAAATAAAACTTTTAATTACCTGAACAAAAGACCCGTAAATAGAACCAACATTGTCCAATTCGTTTGAATATTTCTACCTCTGTTACATTAATCCGAAAAGGCCTCTATACGCTCCCACTACAGTGCTAATAAATACGATTTTGTCGGTCTTTCTGTTCGGTAATAAAATCGATATTTCACCATTCTATATTTATCCAACTCTACAATTTTATTAGCAATTTTCGCATTCGATATTCGAATCGATGCGTAAAATTACATTTTCATGCTGGCTGCAAAGTATGGTCTTTTAACGTCCTTTGAAAACCATCAAAAAGCAGAAATGCACCAAAATGTGTAACAGGCCAATGATCGCCAGAGGCTAGGCTAGGGCTGTAATATTTACCTGTCTACAAACAAACCATTCCTCACTTTTGGAGCACTATTGAATGACCCGACAGTATGATTGCTCTTGCCCCTTCAATTACTGTGGTGCCTCGCTTAAAGCGTTGTTAATTGTTTTCATTTTTGGAATTCAATCACAACGCACTATTCAACAATTTGGAGCCCCCGGCCCTTAATTTAATTCTGGCAGAACTTGGGGCTTCTCTCGACTAATGGACAAGGCAACTCGATACCCCTGGAGCAAACAAAGGGAGGGCTCATCTGCATGTTAAAAATTCCTAAACATTCTGAGATTGTTCAAGACTCTTGACGTGAGAAAATCAGATTATGAATATTCAGCGATGCAACGGGCGCTGATTATGATTAAAGTTGCTTCCAGCGCATCTTTCACCCGCGCATCGCTAGCACAACCACCGCCCCCGCAGCCACTTAGAATGCATTTTGATAGACAAGGGCTCCAAAGTGCAAGTGGCCTCTTTATGTTTTTGAATAATTCCATCATAGCGTTGGACGTTTTTTTGTCTTCGGTCCATGGATATCTCTCGAGGGATGCTGAAAGAATAAATGACAAGAAAATGAAGAAAATGTGATAGTCCTGGAAAGAAAAGGTGAACTTTGTGGCGGGGGTCAGATCTGTAGTGCAAAGCGTAGAAAATTTGTAATGCAAACGCGCGCTGGCGCTAATAGAATAACTCGATTTGGTCCATCGTGATTCTGTCTAGTTAAGAGAATAGCATACTTTGTACACTGTACGTGATCACTACTGCGATTTTTGATGATAAACTTGTGAATTTTATGGGTGAAAGAAATGAGAAAAGTTTTCCCGCTGACTTAGAGAGAACGTCTGAAGGTATTTTCAGTGCACGGCACCATACCAATTTAAAATTAGGGGGAAATTCCTGATTTTCTGGAGACTTTTGCGGCTAATTGCACCTCTAAGTTTCTTTATCTTTGCTGGTTGGCATTGTCTCTAAGTAATAAATAGATAAAAGTTAAAGCATCCCACTAATTAGAAACTATTTTCTAAATTCGAGAGCTTTTCTTGTCATCCAATTCAGTATTTAGTTATCTTTTATTTTGTATTACATATATTTTATTTATTTTCGACTTCATAATAGGTGATAAGTAACTTGTTCTTCCAGTAATTTTTCAAAGTGATTATTATTTATTTATTTAAAATAGATAGGCAAAATATTCTAGTATTTCTTCATAAATGGAAGACGATTTTGTTTTTAAAATACTTTATATTTATATTTTTGAAAAAAAAACATACATTTACTAAGGTTATATGAATTGTAATTGTATTATAAAGGTTTAAATAAATTGTTATTAAAAACTAATATGCTGAAATATTGTTTCCGGAAAGTACGAATCACTCGATAATGATTATGAAATAATGTTTATTTTTCTATCGTTCGGTAATGATTAAGAATTAATTTGTAGTTTTAAGTAAAACTTATTTCGTTATTTTCGGCGTCTTAATATGTATTTGTGAAATAATCGAAATATATGTATTATATATTTATGTGCAACATAAACTTCTTGATTGTTATCAACCAATTCAAAAATAACAATTACTTGGTAATCATTTTGAGTGATTGAAAAATAAAAATTAAGTAGAAAAATCGTTATTTTGTAATTTAACTTTCTTTTTGATAATAATTAATATCGTTCTTGTCTCTTTTTCTATTTTAATTTCATCGTGACCTTCTTATCCTTTAACTGCTACAAGAGGGTAGCAGACGGCTCATCTTTTTTCAACTTTGGTTTAAGCCAATTTAAGTTTTGCAAAGAAATAACATTTTCATCGATATTTGCTTATTCGAATTTGAATTTTAACTTTTAAACATTTTTTTATTAATTACTTTTCCTTTTTTTAACTAAATAAACCTGGTTCCGTGAAAAATACATAGGTGAACCAGATTATATACATATAATTTTTGAACGAATTTTTTACTCTCATTCACCATCATATTTAAAACAAAAACTCTTATACATATGTATGTATATACTTATAGAACTGTTTTCAAATTAATTACTCATAGTTAAAGCAGTTATGTTATTCTGGTTTCTAAGGTTAGATCTGAAAACTTTTAAAATTTTTTAATCTTCACAGAATAATTTTGTGGATAGGTATACAGTTTGTGATTTATATGAAAAATAACTTATGTTTATCTGAAATGTTGCTTTCTCATTCCAAAAGGGAAAAAATAGGAATTAGTTATTAAATTAGGCTATCTGAAGATAATATATAAGATACTTGAGAAAGGAGTTTTAGGTGTGATGTACATGGAAATAAAGTAAAATTGAATTAAATTTACATTCAATTGAATTGGTGTTAATTAAATGGTATAAAACTTAAATAAAATATCACAGATGGAGCATCACAGGTCGGTTAGTTAGTTAGCTTCCTGTGAGTAGTACAGAAATAGTTTAGTTTATAGCAATCAAGTGTAGAATGTCCTAGAATAAAGACCATGAAAATAAAAGTCCTTGTATATTTTGTTAAAAACTTATAATTCCACACACTTAAGAGTATTCAAATTGATAAAATGTAGGATATTTTTAATCTTCAAAGCAGAAATTTGTTCAAATGCTCTAGTCTGCCTTAAAATTGTGTTTTTTTTTCAAATATCAAGCAAAGCACTGAATGCGAACGCTTTTTATATTCCACACCACCGAATGTTAGAAGCATAGTAACAATTCGGGGAAAATCCCTGAAGAATGATAACAGCCCTCGCCCGTACCTCTTGACCTTAATAATTCAAGAGGTCGTTTAATTTATATTTTATCTGCCGGCAGGCGTTTAGGAAATCGCAATAAAACTAAATGGGCGAGGCATAAAAAGCGCCATATCCCATCGGTTCATTACCTCCATTCTTTCACACTCGGCGTGGTTGCTGGCCCCCGAATTATGGGGCCTCCTCTGGCCCTCCTGGTAAAAGTCACATTCCTTTCAAATCGCACAGAACGAAAAGAACATTTTTATTTTATTTATTTATTTTTTCCATGGTACCTCACCACCCGCATACTGCTTACGCATCGCGTCATCATTTTTATATTAAGCGTGCAAATTGCCTCTTTGCACTCCCTCGCGGGGGAATGGAGTCGTAAAGTAATTGAGTTAAGCATCCCTAATTCCGGACTCATTGTAGGGCGGCGCGTGAACCCGGCAAAAATCAATGGAAAGACTTCAATTTTTCGTTCTTTCACATTTTTTTCATAGGCCTGTCAGCCAATCTCTCGTCCATATTTATTTCCTTTCGGATTTGTTTTGAAAATAGAATGAGCCTCGGTGGAACTAAATGAAATTATATCGAGCTAGATTGTCATTGGATGGGTCTATAGGACCGTCGTCGTCGACGTCTATGTCGTCGTCGGAGAAAGCGATTCCACAACTCAAAGAACGTCCGTTTTAACCTTTTCTAGTGATTTCTGACGGCAGCAGATTTCCATCACTATAGGGCTAGAAATTGGCGCTACTGGTTCTCCTCCTGGAGCAGGAATCAAAGTGGTTTTCAGTATTTCGGTCACGTCCTCGGAATCCTCTACCACATCCGTCTGAGCGAGTTCATTAGAGGAAGAGACTACGACCAGAAATGAAATTTTCCGTGCCTGTCTGGTGGTGATGCCTCCAAGCTTATCTTATTCCCTGGGATTTTTCGGTATATAATATATATATTGAAATTCAGGAACGTAGTTCCCTGCACTGCGGCAATGAAATTGTCGTACAGCTGACATTGCACCCGCACTCAGCTTATTCCATCTGATCTCTTTTTCACAGACTTTGAACAAAAATTCTAGCCACTAGCATTATAAACTGCAACCGATTTACTTCTCCTGGGCAAGTTATATACCTTCAATTAGAGAACGAATCCTCATTTCGTCTAGAGGGAAACGCTATTCTGCGGATGCACTCAATCCAGTTCGGCCGGGAATCGTCATCTCGAATTTAGTGTTTTTTTTTTTTTTCTAGCAAAGCTGGTCTCTTTTTCTAGAATAAAATCCAATGTTTCTCCCCGTAATTTGGATCGAAATCAAGTTTAGAAGCGAAATTGTTTCGCCCAGGAAAAGGGAACTCTAGAACTCGGGAAGATTCTTGTAAATTTTCCTCCCCTTTTCCCTTACTTTTGAGTAACGAACTACAAATTTTACGTGATTCTGTTCACTATGAACCCTTTCTTTATGCACAATCCACATCTTGGAAGTTTTTGCCCAACTTTACTTTGGTGGCTTTTGCTCCTTTAACATCTTAAGATTGACATTGTTAGGAAAATGTTGGGGATGGTACATGGAAAGTAATGGTCTGTGGTAAAAAGTAGAAACAATGTGTAAAACCTGCTTATGCTCAGGAAAATTGGAATTTTCGCTATGCTAGAACCAAACTCGCTCTAGATATAAGAATTCAAGGCTCCAGGAAACTCAAAACTTTAAATGAGCAAACCAAAAAGGACTTAGTGGGAAACATTTGGCTTTAATGAACCAAAGGATAAGGAAATCTTTATTTAATGAACCATAAGTGGACAAGTTAGAAAGTTCGAGGCAAAAACTGATAATTTCCCTAAGGAAAAGACCCCTCATCGCGGACAGGAAAAAAACATTTTTCTAGAAATTATTTTCTTGGTGATAAAATGATAAATTATGAAACAAACAAAAAATAAACAATTGGACACTTATTTATACACTCAAATATTAGGTATACAAAAAAATAACTTTTGGTGGATTATCTGAAATAAAAATTTCAAAGAGATGCTTAATTAGTATGAGCGAGCGTACATCTCTTCCCTAGTAAAATTGAATCTTCTTATTAAAAATTTACAAAATTTTTGGGCATTGAAAGTTATATTTGTTCTAATTTCTGGAGTAATTTTAGGCTCACAGAAATATTTGTTTTTTATTTTTAAAATGTATTTAATGTCCACTACATATTCTATATAGTATAGGAGTTATTTTTATATTTAAATCTGTACTTAACCCTTAACCACCTAGCATACATATATATGTACGTCACACAGACCCCGACAACTTTTTAGGCGTGAATATTATTGCGCCCGAGCTTCGTACAAGTGCGTTCGTTCTTGCGCCTTTTCCTCGCGGCACTCAGTGCCGCTATAATAATAAATAATAATTTAATATGTTCCTAAACTGATTTTAATTAAAAACTAAAACCTAATTCACAAAATTTTACAAATGCGAATAATTTTGTTCCGGGGTCTCACATACGTAGGTATAGGTGGTAGCGTAAAACATAAATACTAAAATTTTGATATGCCTCATATTTCGACTCGGGATGTCTAATATTCTGATTACTAATCGTTATTTTTGAATAGGGAAACAGGGTGGAACCAAAAACTAATTTATTTGCAGTTTTGTTGGATCCCTCTCGTCAGAGATTATAATGATAAGAATAGATAAAATTAGTTTCAAAGTTTGATTGTTGGTGTCCTTACAACTGATAAACCCCTGGCCCTTTTTTGCAATGTCACGCTATGAAATATGTCCCAGTGCCAGCTAAACTGACACGTTTATCGTTTAACCGCTCTCAATTATTTCATTTTGCTAAGAATACCTTAATTTGCATGACAATAATAATCCCTTGTTGATGAATAAATACTCCCGCCGAGGCGCTCCTACGTGCACCGCTCCGAAGGAGTCGTGCCCTTTGGCCTAAAAAGGCGGGCGAGCGAGCCCCACAGCCCCACGGCTCCCCATACCTCTGTTTAATTTTAATTTTCCTGACACCTAAACATCAAAGTAATTGTGTCATTAGACGCTTTTAGTATTCTTCAGCAAATTTACGCTTTGCACGCAAATTTACGAGACAGCGGCGACACGAGGACTGAAAGTAAAGTGGAGAGCCGCCTGGAGAAACAATGGGAAAGGAACAAAAAAAAAAAAGAAAAAAAAATGGGAATGGAGAAAGGCCCAGGTACGGGAGAAAGGTGCCACGGGTGCAGATCGTCGTACTACAAAAGCTTTTTAAGGAAATCCACAATCCCGTCACGTTCGCGCTGGTCATGTGTTGTACGTGAAAACGACAACAGTTAACATTAAAAGGCGGAAAATATTTGCCGGTGACACGTACCCTCAGCTAACAGGATGGGTGCTCTTTAACGGACGGGCCCCAACAGTGACTAGAGGACGGAGGACGGCAAAAACATTTTCGTCGTGCCCCCCTGTCTGCCAATCTTTGTTTAGCACGCCCCCGACATGCTCCCCATGTCTGCCAAATGTGGGCCCGAGGTGACGGTTTTCCTGGTTAATGACGCCCTTGCCGAAAAGAGATCCCAGTCAAGGCCGAGGAAGGGCATCGCGTGCCAACTTTGCCCGAATTGTGTGCAAACTGCTTGTCCTTTCCCTTCATACAAAATCGCCCACCGTGCATTGTTCTTAAGCGTTTTAATTGAAACTGTCCCCGACCTTTGTTAATAAATCCTACCGTACTTTAATGAGTCTTAAACGACCTCACTCTCGGAAATTTTGGCCTTAATTTTTAACTAAAATGATTGTATTTACATAGATAATTCCAACACGGAATATTGCTTACGAGAACTTTAGCTTATCGTTCTAAAAATGAAAATGATGCAGCCCGTCATGTTTTCGAGAAACATGGGACTGAAAAGTAAAAAAGTTTTGAATTTAAAAATAGATTTTTACAAACAAGCTTTTATCGCTTTTTATTTGTCGAACCCTTTCATTTGATACCCATATCATGGGAGTGCGAAAAAGAAAACTAGTCCACCATCTTGGGCCGTCCGCCATATTGGATTTAGAATGGCGTCATTTAGCTAGCCATGCATTGTCATCCAAACTAAACGTGTATGCAAAATGTCATCTCAATCGGTTGAGGATAACTGCTTCAAAACTCAGTTGCAAGATTTGACCCGAACATACATACAAACATTGCAAGTTAGATAAAACCTTGTAAAGAATAAAAAAATTCTTAAAACATAATTCAAATAAAAATTTAAAGCAGTTATTTATGAATTATTTTAAAATTTGCTTATAGAATGTATTTTTCATAATTTTTAAGACCTATGAAATAAATTGAGACGTAGGAAAACAACTTCCATGCGAAAACTTATCTCCTAAACGAATCTTTTTTGTTGGAAGTTGTAAACACTCCGCAAAATTGTATGGTTAATTTATGTGTCCTTATTTCTAATTAGCAAGGTCCGGAAGAGTATGGAAATTTTAGAAGACAAAAACAAGAAAAGTTTAACAAAAATTTTATCTACTGCGCAAAAATAAATAGTTTTAATTGGAAATATCAAAACACCTCTGAAATTCAACGTTCGTTGATCAGAAATGAACATATCAATATTGCGACTGACAAAGTCCATAGACATTACTCCGCGATGGGTTAAGAGTTAGAGCAAAAGTGAAAAAACCGCTGCTCACGAAAAGACACCAGAATACTGGACGAAAGTAATATGGTCCGATGAGACAAAAATAAACAGGCTAGACTCGGGTGGAAGACTGGAGAAGACCAAGGGAAAAATTTCAGCTACAGACAGCGTGTACAACCGACATTAAAATTTGGTGGAACGTCTATCATGGCGTATCAAGTATAGCAACTTTGCACTTGACTGATACCTGGCAGTCCAGTTCGTCCTTCGGTCATCGTCTTTCGACAAGACAATTATCCGAAACACAATGCAAGGATTACAAAAAATTAGCTAGAAAAAAATTGTAACCCTTATATGGCCACCACAATCGCCTGATCTTAACACCCCACAGAACACTTATGGGGAGTCTTACAGAGATTACATACTTACTGAGGAGGTGTAACTGAACTATGGCAACATGATGCAAATTTGAATAAATAGGATTCAAAGTTTTTGTTTCTTACGCGATTTATATGAGCTATTCTGATCACATTGATTATGTTATAATTATTAAGAAAAATCTTAATTTTTAAAATTTAATTTCAATTGTATTGATTTATTAGTCAGTTTTTGACGAATTGTGTATAGTGCATAAAAACTAAAGCATCTCAGTTTTCAAAAACTTGGGTTTAAAATTTTGTTATAAGAGCTGGAGTACTGTTTTTAAATAATTAGATAGAGACGAAGATAACACAAAAACATGTTAGATGTGCACCGAAGCACCGAACGACCAATTCGTATCCCGTTTTCTTTAAAAAATGTTTCTGAATAAAGTTTAAAAAGTTTTGAAAATGCAGTATAATCTTTATCGGCTTAAAGCAAAAGTATAAACGAGTATAACAAGTGTTGAAATTTTCGCACCCGAAAGTGCACAGCACTGAATTTGAGTTGCTCCAATTCCTTTAGTGAAAGTAAAGTAATTATTTAAGGAGTGGGGTTATGTCTTGGCGGTCAGTTGGAGGCTGAATGGGAGCGTACAGTTCTTGGACAAATAAATTTAAATAATCAAAAGGATTCCATCAACGGAACTCCTCATCTACGCGAATAAACAGACCGAAATGAGTTTATTCTCAGCGCCGAGTTCAAAAACTCATTTCATACCCGATTTGCCGGGACGAGCATGCTCGGCTCCTAAGACTTTTCACCTTATTTTTTATTTTATTTATTCTTTTTATTTTTTTCTTACCGAACCGACGATGAATAGATCTGACCCACTCCAAGACTGGGTAGGATCCTTTGTACACTTTTAAGTCCATTCAAATTTGAACTCAGAGTAGTTAAACTGCTTCAAGTGACCTTTTATGCTTTTAAGAAAAATAGAGCGGGGTTTGGGGGCATGTCGGACGCGAACGAGCTGGGAAAACTTTTACAAGTCTCCAAAGGTACGGAGAGAGGGTTTCTTTTGTGTGGCATAATTGTTGTGTACTACAACAGCGCGAACAACAACAATAAGTAGTGCCCTTTGTGCTTGGCTAAACCCAGAACCCTACGAACCTTTGCATCCCTGAAGGACCTTCAGTCAACGAGGGCCGGGTGGAAGTGAAGTCGAGAAAATCTTTAAGGAACATTTCACTCCCCACGAACGAACGTCAGCCAAGCAAACTGGGGAGACAAATTAAGGTAACGCCACATACAGCGGTCGCCTCTGCTCCAAAATCGCGCGATGCAACCTCGCGCAGTGCAACTTCTCGCGCGATGCAACTTCCCGCGCGATGCAACCTCGCGCGGTATATTAGGAGCAAAGTCATTTCACGTTTCTTCATCCCCATGGCTTCCTTTGACTCTTAAATATAAATTACACTCGACGTAATGTCGCCCATTAGCGGACTGGCAGCGGCCGCCGTAATGAACCAAGTAGCGCATTTGCACAAGGGCGTGCTGCTCCTATATTCACGACGATGCGACGCCAAAGTTAGAAAATGCCTTTTCCTCTGAGCTCAGATCGACGCGTCGGCGTCTGTTTTCTGTTTTCTGCCCAACACACAATATGAGGGTAGCTCTGGTAAAAGTCAAAAGAAAAACGTACAAATCCACTTTGCGTACGCCAGGAAAAGTGGCAGTATGGAACTCTAGCAAAAAAAAAAAAATTGGGACAAGTTGCAAGCATATATTTTATGTGGGATATGACGAAACAATTTGTGCGATTTACATAAAATTAGTTTACGTATTCCATTTATGGCTTTCAGAATGGCTTTCAGTTCTGGAATTTCTAATTGGCTTTACCGCTTCTATCATATGTGCAATTTACATGGGAAACTCCATCCAACTTTGAGTACGTCTTTATTTCAGTTGCTAAATAATTATCCAATTATCAACATCTAATGTACATATGGTATATATAAATAATTTAAACCTTAAAGGAAGAGTTTATAATTTCCCCAGTGGGAAATTTATACTTACAGGGTATTATAAGATGCAATATGGTAAATTAAGCAAAGAGTAGTTTTTGGAATTTTTAAATTAAAACTGCGATCCTTACCTCGGACTAAGTATTGATACATATACCCATCATCATCACCAAAAACACCATCATAAAGACAATGTGATAAGTCCGAAAAATGAAGATAGTATGTACTTATTTCGATCAGTACGAAATATTACCTTTGGATAGAATAATTAGAAGCCATCTTTTCTAAAATCACAGAAATAAAATTTGGCATTGTTTTATTGAATTTGAATTTGTGTTTTGACGTCTAAAGTTGATGGTTTCTGAAAAAAATATTATTAAAACATTATTTAATGATGTGATCAAAAATTTATTTGAAATAAATAAATCAAATAAACTTCAATCTGCCAGAAAAAACAATCATCTTAACAATAAAATAACTCGTGATCTTATGTAGGTAACGATTAAAAATTACGCAAACATACTCATGTACATATGTATGTGTCACCCCGTGATTCGAATGTTTATGCTGACGACATTTTTCGTGCTAATGACGGGTACAATGTATAAATGCTATTAAATCGTCTAGACTAAACTTAAGTCCAAATATTTATTGAGTCTTTTTAAGAGCAATTAACATTCCCTTCTACTCTCACTGGTTGAAGAATTTTAGTAGTAGCCTGCAATTTTTCAACATTTCATTTTCTAAGTTTAAATTCCAGTTTATTATCGTTTCATTTTCCATTCAAAACGTATAGCGTTATTTTTACTACTTCTTATGCAATGATAGCACGAGAATCTAAAACAACTATTAAGGAAAAGCCAAG
Organism: Machimus rusticus; assembly: GCA_951509405.1. NCBI lineage: Eukaryota > Metazoa > Arthropoda > Insecta > Diptera > Asilidae > Machimus > Machimus rusticus. Next base: position 4,873,268 of record OX608053.1, on the reverse strand, counting down.
TAACTAAGTCTCTTGGAATTTGTATGTACAGGAAAATAAAATGCTTTATCACAATCTAATATATATGAACCAAACATTATTTCCATATATGGAAAACGTTGAAAGAAATTTATCGGGTTCGCGGATAAATTAAAAGAAGTCATTTTTATCAGAAGAAAAGTAATTAATAGTATGACTGATTTTAGTATAGATTTTTTACTAATTCCTTATGTGTAATTGAATTTATTATTTTTAGAGATCCAAATTATATGTTTATATTAAAAGTCTTCTTTTTGTGGGAATATTTGCCCTAAGGCAAAATAAGAAGTCACACAAATACCAAAGATTTTACAATTAAATTGAATTAATAATTATGTGTATACTGTAAAAAGAATTTTTCAGCTTTATAAATTCCGTCTTTAGTTGAGTTTCCAAAATTCGAAAAATAATAATTATTTCGTAGCCCTTTGGCATGAGTGCAAAAAACTAATTCTTAAATTAGTCCTGAGGGCCTATTCCTGAGCTTGCAAAAGCCCTTTTTGGATAAATATTCTTTAATAAAGTCGCTAAAATTCTCAAAAATTGATTGTAGTTACCTTTGATTTCAATAAATTTTTCCACCCATAACATCAAAATTATTCGATTGGTCAAGTTCAATCGAATAATTGTGACGTTATGTTTTTAAAAATTTATTGAAATCAACGGTACCTAAAATCAAATTTTGAGAATATTAGCGACTTTATCAAGAATATTAAATCCAAGAAGAGCTTTTGCAAGCTCTTTTCATTTGAATCGGATTCGAATGGTTTCAGGAATAGGCCCCCTGTTTCATTTTATAAAATACAATATATTACCGATCTTTTGAATAATGAAAAATTTAACTCATCAATCTCTTAACTACAACTCTGAACCCAAAAATTAGAATCCATTAGTTTCGAAATGTGTATGTAGCTGGTAAATAAAAATATATGTAGGTAGTGAAAATAAAGTGTTCGAAAAAAGCAAAAAATAAAAACAATTACATAAACAATTTTTTACAAATATTAAGTTAGGGCATCTTAATGATAAATTTTTGATCTCTCTAATGGTGCTTCGCGAATGATGATGAAATTATTATTTTGAGGAGGTCCATATTTTCTCGCAATAATTTTAAAATATCTCATTCGCAAACCCTTAGAGATTAAATTTTAATATTACATCTTACAAAACAAAATCTTACGCCGCTACGTCTGTCGTCGGGTACGTGTGTAAATATTTTGAAAACTGAATTATTTCGTAACTATTCATGGGGAATCTTCTACTTATTTGCTTATTCTCTAAACGGTTTTACTCTAATATCTTAAATCCGATATGCTTCCATCACTGCAGATGCGATGCATTTCATTATAAATTTAGCGCAAAATAATCCCTTGGTGCATAGGTTTCCATTTCATCTGGTCAACGACAGCAAACCAAATTATATAAAGTCATTCTCCCTAAAGTCCTAGAGTACTTAAACACATAATGAAAACTACAACTGCAAGAGCTCAGGTTGCACAGGAAATTCAATCCTAGGGGCCGTATGGTTGCAAGATATGACCCAACTATGTCTTTCTGCAACCCTCATACCATGGTGGTTTCATAAAATTGTACATTTTGTGTGCACGTCTCTGAACCTAAAATCCTTGTTCCGTCCGGACGGTGGACCCGAGGCTCATTAAAAATTTATGTCCATCATCTCGAAAATAATTCGTTTTCACCTAGCCGCCCCAAATGTGAATAGAGACAACTTTAAGTCACTTAAATGGAGACGAAATATAGCTGATCTAGCTCTCAGGTACACAGGATATGTTTTTGGCCGAGCGTGAACTCTGTCTGAATTATTTACGGAATTCAGGTCATATTCGGGCAATGTACCCGTCCCGTGCATAAAATCGATAAATTAACAGAAACATCAAAATTATGCATTCACCTGCTTAACCAACCTTCAGTCAGTTACCACCCCCTATAAATCACGTCCGTTCAGTCCCGTCAACTCTGGGACACAAAACCAGTCGGTGCTCCGCAACATTTTATGGGGCGTTTAGTTAATAAAAGCGCAGCTTACCTCACAGGTAACTCTGTTCGAGCGCCGACCAAAAACCACTTCGGTCGTGGGGATTCAGTAGAAAAATCTTCGGTCACATTGCGACTTGATCCAGCACAGGTCCCAAGGTGGCAGTAAAAACATAGGCGTTGGACGCGACATCTATCGACGTCCTATCTTCTATGGATTGTGGCAGTATCGTCGACTGTGCACTCGAGCGTGTTCCTTGAGCATTAATCGATCAGAATCTCTTTGAAGTCGAGCACTGTCATGGTGCAATTGCCACTGCTGGTGTTCTGGATAGTCGCCCTATAAATCCCAGGGGCACTGTCCAGCCATAATGATGACACCTTTGAGATGGGACCTGGTCAGACTCAGATGACCGGAATATATTCATAAAGTTTGCGTGCTTCGAGTTTGTAGCAAACAATTTTAAAATACAAAGACTTTAAAAAACTAAACGAACTTCAACAAGTCAGAAAGGAGCAAAGTATAAAAGCATTCTGGTTCTGGTATTATCCATTTCTATTTTATTCTATTTATAATAAGCTCTATTGCAAAATTATAAATCCATTCAAAAAATCATTTTGAGAACACTCTTGAGAAAAATACTAGATCCCAGGGCCATAGCAAGGGAAGATATAAGGGTTTGATCCCTCACTCAGTATACAGTAGATAGCCAGCTCATTATCACCATTTTGATACTTCAAAATTTAATTTAAAATAGGGAATAATTGTTTCATTGTTTAACCAGGATTTATGTAGTTTGTATGTACATATATCACTGAGAAGCCCAAAAAGTCTACTTTAGAATTCTATTGTTATTAATTAAAATATTTACAACTTGAGTTGGTGGGCATACTTCTGATGCAGTTCTCGATGCACATATTTATTTCTTCTGCACCGTTGAAACCTAGTAAGAATTTGCAATACAAAATTTATAAGGAAATAATAGTTTTTCTAATTTCTGTCAAAAATTATTATTAAGTATGATTAATGAAGGTAATTGAAATTTGCACATACTGAACGGTCTAATCAACTTAGGCACTTAAACTCAAATGACACAACACGACAGAGTGGTTTATTAAATAGTCCATACAAACGTATATACAACACACATTATATTTATCGAACGATATAAATATAATGTTTTAAGAATGACAATTTGTAAATGTCACTAGATGGCTTACAACGAAATTTTGTAAGTGGTTGTAATGAGCTGACCACCTACTGCAATATCATATAAGACTTGATAAAAATAACACACACATATCGAATCCGGTTCCAAGTTTTGCTGGAAATTTTGCATTGAATTGAAATTTATGATACGGATGGCTATATCAAACAATTTTTATTTCACGAAAATAAAATCAAACTGTCTGTATTTATATCCATCTCTCATCTAAAACTTAATCCCAAAATTTATCCAGTTCAGACTCAATTTTACCAAACTATTTCTAATCGGACATTATGTAATCATCTGTTAAAATCAACATAGATATTTAATTTTGTGACGTTCAATAAAGAAAATTAACGAATCGCTAATAAATCAAATGTGGCTGTGAAATTTTTTAAAAATTTTTAATTAGTAATAAAGTCAAAAAATCCGTGTTAAAAATAAGGGGGATTCAAAAATATGGGACCAGTTAGTCAACGATGATATTTTTGATTGGCTGCTCAAGTTTCTTGAATCTATATAGTTCTCCTGCAATTGGCGAAAAGTTGTAGAAGAAGTTGGTTTTCAGGCGAAATATAAATGTTTCTGTAATACATTAATTTATTGACGGCAGATAGTGAAACTTTAAATATGTTTTTCTCAAAACTACATTTTCAAAGACGGTAACCACTATATTTTAAAACCACTCGACGTACTTTTATTTTGGATCAATACGATTGTTTTCCGTTTGTTGCGTTGGTGTTGGAAATTCTCATCGTCACTGCAAAAGACTATTTGTAAAACAGCGTTCAACAATCCAGCAGATAACTTAGTTCAGAATTATTGTGAAGCTTATTTTAAATATAGTATATTATATAATATGCACTTTCTGAGATTCTATTTATATAATTTTTGAACCTATTTGGGTATGACATAACATTTATATTAAAAGACTTTCCAATTTGTGACAACTCAGCCATGTTTTGTGGTAATAATTATACTGCCGATTAATTATCATATAGCCATTAATCCAATAAAAGATTTAATTTAAGCAATTGTACAGGCAATTATGTACACAATGACGTAAAATTAAAAGGAAGAAGTGCTGAAAATTGGGAAATTGGTCAATCACGTGAAAATATTAAATTAAAGGGACAATGCCGAGATAAACAGCATGTTATCGCATAATAATTGACTCGCTGCGTTAATTTATTTGATAATTTTTTAATTTACTCTGAATTTTGTTGTACGCTTCAATTAAAAATTAAAACATGGTAAGAACGCATACAGAAAGTGCAACATTTGGTTTTTTGTGGAGAGCGGGCAAGAATATATAGTCGACAAGTCTTATTTACATATATTATAATATTATGTTTTATTTAAGAGTTATATTGAAATAAGATCATAAACGATAATCCAAGCCTTCTAATTGTAAGTGTAATTTGAAAGTATTTAAGTTGAACAGGGAATTTTACATCAAATTTTCAGGTTTCAGGGGCGAGCCAGAATAACGTGGACAACAGAAGACAGTCTTCATTGTGAAAGCACACTTTGTAATTTGGCCAGGATTACAACGTTAGGGTAGCATTTAAACGACTTTTTAACGATAACGTAAGAAATCTGAAAATTAAATTGATCTCTTCTCAGGCTCAGATTTTAATTAACGTTTGCTATTTGTTTGAAAGTAGGAATATTTATGTGCCTAATTGTTACATCATGCTGTTTTTATAAGAAATGATTGTTGTGATAATATTTTTTACATCTATAGGTACCTATATCAAATTTCCCGAGTGAAAATGATCAATTTTCAAAATGCGGCTGTACAAAGGGTCTTAATGATTGTTCTTGGGCGCACAACGGTCGTACGAGATTGTTTTAGAGGCCATTTTGGCCTTACAAGACTGTAGCCTTAGTACAACCTAATATAAGACCCAAACTATGGTCGATTGGATTTTGCATTCTAAATAGGTCGCCGTACGCCCTAAATATACAGCCTTTCAGATATTTTTACACTTGTACAGGCCGCGTAAGTCCCTCAAAAATCTGAGTGGCCGTTTTTCAGCCTCTGTTCAGCCGCTGATTATTTTTACTCGTGTATTGTGTAGGTCAGGAGTGGTAAACTTTTGTATATATTATGCAAAAAGTGGTATTACTGACCTTTTTGTCCTAAACAATTGAGGTGATACTAAATTGCGACAATTGTTCATTTTGTGCTCTAATTTAAACAATAGGTATCAGAGGTCAAATGTATAAAAGAACAAATTTGTTAAGATGACAAGAAATAGGTACAACGAATTTACAAAGAGCATCAGTTAAGAATTTAGGAATGGTTTAAGCCAAAAGGACTTATGTCAAAACTATAAAATAAGAACAATCAAGTATAAATTTGCAGCTAGACGACTAGTGCCTAAACTATTACTAAATTTATTTTATTAATTATTGGACATAATTATTTTCGACACTCCCGCAAATCATCAAATTACTCGAAACCATCGTTAACTGGCCACACATAAGCTAGTGCGGTTAAAATAACGAAATTTAAAACAAAAAGTGAATAAAAATTAAACTCTATTAAGTTGAGTTGGTCAAGAATGGAGGCCAGTTATTTTTTTTATATTTTAGCATTATTGAAAAATTAATGTAAACCCATAAAATTTCAAAACAATACCCAAAACAAAGATCACCATAAATGCAATCAAAAATGCCACCGCCCACCCAGTTATATTTATCTTCATGATGGCCGTGATTTCGTGAATATATTTTATTATCATAATACAATACTTTCATTTATGATTATGATTTTCAATTTTTTAATTTGATTAAATCAGTTTTTAAAATATTTTCCTACACGTATTTTGGTCGTAAACCTCTCTTTTGATGTAATTTGTGATGATTATAAAACTAAATTTCGTTTATTGTTGTTTTGCTATAATTACATACATATATGATGCTTAGTTCATCACATAATAATCAATAAACTGCTATTTTTTTGTTAAGTAAATAAATTATTATTCAAACACAAATTTAATGATAATTCAAATGATCTAAAAATACCAATCCATTTTCTTTTTAAAAGTTCATGGAATAGGTTATATCTGTGAGTACATGTTCCTACTTTTAAAGAGAATGTTATTTAACATTTTGGTTTTAAAGCCAACGGCATTATCGGAAACGAACATAAAATTCAGCCACCTTTGTACATACATATATATTCACACTTACACATCAGAAAATTATTGTCTGTGTCAATAACTGAAATTACAAAATCATTAACGCGACCACCTTTCAGTCATGGTGCGTTTCACCTTCAAATTAATATAAACGATGCGTTTTGCCCACTGGGCCGTTTAAAATTCATTGCAACACAATATTTACCAATTTAGCGGAGAACGAAACATATAGTTTAAAATGTGATTTCCTCGCCATATATCATTACAAAATTGCCGGAGCATTGTAAATAATTCGCGTAAATTGCGCAAACAATATCTTTCACGTGGAAATGCAATATTTAATCCGCCTGGGTGTGATGATCACGACGAGGGGCTCGTTTGGGAGTTAGTTGTTATATTATTTGCCTGCACGGAAATTTTCAGAATCCTGCTGAGTCCGGCCATTGTATCGTTTCGGTAACGCAACAGAGTGTAGAATTTCATGTAGAACGCTGTAAAATAAAAAAACAGGTAATTACCATACGTTCTCCGCGTGGGAAGCGTTGCGTTGCAGTAGATTAAATAACAATAATTACCACATCCCGCAGGGCACACAAATATTTTTGTGGATTAAAATCCATACTTTCGGTCTGATGTTTTTGAGGTGAAAATTAATTTTGGCAACTCTTTTCACGGTACGATTTACGAGAGTGCCTGTCATCTGTTCCGCAACTTATTGCACAAAATTTTAATTATAACGACCCTTGCTCCGGCAGGAGAGCAAAATACCTATAATTACTTTAATTAAAAAGTTTTGTGAGAAGAGGATCTCGACTTAAATTTGATAGACGGATTTATCTTATCTACAAATTAATTCTGGGCAATTCCATGTCAGCTGAGCTTCGACACTATAGTCAAGTCTCAGATTTGTTTTCAATTTATTTTTCACAATCTATAGAAGAAATCAAGCAAAATTGGAAGTTTACTTGATTAATGGGTAAATATTTAAAAATTGTGTCCAAAGCCCACCATTGTTGTTTTCAGTATCACTTTATAGGATCACTTTGTTATGTGCCAAGACCCTTTTTTTCTCAGGAACTGCTAGAAATATCGATTTGAGATTAAAACCACATACCTACTAAAGTCAGTCCTGTAAAAATGCAAGTTCCAAACTTAATACAATGAAAAGATATACGGCTTTTCAAATTATATTTTTATACTGACAGACTAACTTACTGACTGACTGAGACATCAAAACCTACATATATTTAAAAAAGTTTCGAAAAGTATTAATTTATAATTGTCTATCCAATGAGGATAAGTGATTTTCAGGAGAAGGTCTACATAAGGTAGACGATTTTTTAGTAAACACAGTTAACTAATTTACAATATAATCATTGAACTCGGAAATAATTTGGCATTAAATAATTTTCTTTATAATTATCGCGTATTCTGTAACCAGTTGGGTTCGTGGATTAATATACAAATAGGTAATTAATATATAGTGCAACGATATATTATTAAATGGATTACTCCATACAAAAGAAGAAAATGTCATGCATTTTTAATCTACTCTTATTACATATTATTTATTTAACAATAACGTGTAGTTAAAGGTCCTTACTTTACTAATCTATTAGAAAAGATTCTTAAAAATATGACGAATGATTTTTTTTTGCCTATGGAAATTATGAGTTTCTATAATTTACTACTCATGCAAATACTGCTGTTATTATTATAGCTTATATTAACTTTTACTGTATTTTGTGAACTCATTTTCTAACTGGAAGATTTGATGCTGAAATAATTTAAATTTAAGCTTTCGTTTCATAATTAATTATTAATTAATTAATAATTAATTATGAAACTGGTTTTGCATTTCTCCGACCATTCGCAAAGTCTTGTCCCACCAGTCACAAATTGAAAATAAATCAATTGCAACATAAAAAACAGATTAAAAAAATTATACATAGTAGTTTGGCTGCAATGCTTCAGTGAAGGAGCAAAGTTACATGCTGGATGAAGTTATTAAATAACCCATCAGTTATTTAAGCATCATATTTCAATTGAAAACTTTTAACTATTCGAATTTTATTTACAAAGTATAACAAAATAATTCCTTGGTTATGCTTCAACACAAATTTCATTGTTGTCTTGCATATAACTACTTTGTTAAAACACCAGAAAAAGTCTTCAGATGAATTTTAGAATATGGTTCAATATGTATCATATCTACAGATTTTAGTAACACTCCTAAACTGAGTGGAACTTGATCATTTCTGAAGTCTTTTATAATACACCAAGTGAAACTGGGCTACTCATCGACTATAAAAATCAAAATTGAAAGCTACCAGCTAACAGTGTATTAAATTGAAACCATTACATCGCCCAGGGGTTTCCCTAAGAACTGATTCAGTAAATCATTAAAAACAATGAAGGTCCATTAAGGCTCTTTCAATGAAACCCATTTATAATTCATCGCACCATCAATCAAACAGCGCTCTTTGTGACAGAATTAGGTACAAAAAATTAAAAATTGCTGAGTGATAGATCATAACGACGGGATGGCGAATGCGGAAAAATTGTTAAAAAGTTTTTTTTTTCCGGGTAAAATAGGTATAGGGTAGTTAAGTTGTATGGTATGTAGGTAGGTATCTATAAAAATATAAAATAAAAAGATGAACTTTAGGTACTGCTGGTAGGTCTTGTGCCTTCAGTGGAAATTCATTATGCGGTTCAGGTCGAAGCAATTATGGGTGAACCTTGAAACCGAGCCTCTGCCACGTCAGCTTGGGAGGCACATAATTAACAAAAACGTTGAATTGTTTCACATTAAGAGCCGCAGGACGGCCACAAATAATGTTGCCCTATGCTGTGGAGCCCATTTAAAAGCCTCAAAAGCAACTTTTATGTGAGCAATTTATTAGCCGTGAAACGCAAAGGTCGGGAATTGAAAATTCCTTCATAGGAGTCCCATTGAATCTAATTACCGACCCGAGCCCTCAGTACTGCCACAGAGGTGGAGGTCATTGGGACTGCCATCCGGCGTCTGCAACAACATTGGGCAGTCCTCCCCAGGGAGTAAGGGCAGCTCAACACACCGACCAAAAACAAAAAAAAAGAAGGTAATCATCGAGCCCAAAGCCACTGGTGGTGTTAAATTTATGACCGTCAAAAAACAATTTGCCGACGAGCACTAAGAGAGCCCTCTGGGGGCGAAGGCCATCAGCCGGCCAGTGGGTAAAGGTAAAGCAAATTAACGACAGGGTGCAGGGCGCTACGATCGCAAAACAATCCAATTAAGGGGTCAGAGGTGAGCGGGTTTGGGTCTGATCCAGACCAGGTTCTGAACAAACAGCATCAATACGCTTGGCCATTAAATTGGGAATATTCAGAAGCTGATGGGCCAGCCTCGAGTAAATAGTTGCAAATTTTCAGCTTGACCCGCGTCGATTCACCTCCGCATCAAAGGTAATCGCGTTTTGATAGTAACTTGTATTTCCACCGGCATTTCGGCCATCTCCACTTCCGCATAAACCACAAACAATGGCAGACAAATCTATGGTCCTAGGGGATAGGTCGGTTTTAGACAGGACACCTATTGATTTTCTTCGGTCTGCTCAAATTCCATTTCCGGTTGTCGATTCTTTCCACTCTCGTAAGTGGCCAACAAACCCGAGCAAAACCAGAGGAGCCCTTTTTGGCTTGAGACATCACAAATGTTGGGGTCCCCAGAACTTGCACAGATTGAAAGGTTCTAAGCGAACCTTCTTTTCTGGTGCCTATCATTTTCGAGTGGATGTCCTGGTCAGGATACAGCATACAGGACATGTTGACATGGCTATTTTTCGGCCGTTTGTTTGCGAAAAAAAAACCTTTGAAAAGTGGAAAAGTCTAATTTCCCGTAGGTTGCAGGTCAATTGGGTGGCTTTTGTAGAAATGTCTCGAAAAAAAGAGAGATGTCCTTAAGGTGCACCACAAAATGAAATTTTCTTTTGTATTCACACAAAGAAATTTCTTAGAGACGGATAAATTGCGTTGTTTTCATAAAATCACCGAAGTGGTCGTAACAAAACGCCAAAACCCAATGGAGTTTTAGTGCTTCTTGTAAAAAGTTGCACATGACTGAAGGACCTCTGTAGGGTTCTTACAGTAAAATGCCACAAAGTCTTTTACGTTTCACCAATTAAGCTGCGTCAAAATCCGGCTAATTTACTTCAAGAAGAAACGGCTTTCATCCATTTATAGGGCACACAGCGAGCATTTTCTCGGATCAAGTAAGCCATAAAACGGCTTTATGTATGGCAACCCTATTGACGGAACCATCTGAAATTCGCCAAGGGATGGTAGCGTCTATTTAGGAAGATGCAACTCAAGTGCTTGCTTGGCAAGGGGGATGCAATTAAATGTAGATAAAAATCCAAATTAAACTGAAGTATAGTTCCTTGGTTGTAAAATTCATTCAACATATCAGAGTATGGAATTTATTGGAAAGTTTTTTAAGATATTTATAGAAAAACTTGTTCAGACTAAATGATTTTCATATGGATTTATTTTTTAATACTAGTGGTCGCCCTGTGGTCGAAATTCGACCTATTGGGGTGCTATGTGTTTGAAATAATAAAATTACGACAGTTTGACCATAGACTACTATGCGTTTTACATAAACAGTATGAACGGAAAAATGAATTTATTTAATTTAATTTAATGTATTTGCGTAACACATAATATAAGTATATAAATTTTAGCTTTCTGCACTTCTTCTCTATATAAACTTTAACTATGCCAAATCTCACACTCCACCGTCCGTCCAATATGCTTAAAAAGGGGTACAAAGTTTTCCCTTCACGTATTAATATATAGATTATTAGAAAAAATCTCGAATAAAAATTATCAGTGCAATAAATAGGGAATAATCATTATAAAGAGATATTAAAGGGTACGTTCTGGTCTATGTAATCAAAAAATAAAAAGTTTTTAATAGAATTAAACATACAGCGAGTTTTTCATATTTTATTTTATATATTTCGCCATATACAAAAGGGGTTTTTACTAAAATATGGCACGTTTTGAATTTACTTTTTTTAAAGAGTATGCAGTGGACCTAAAAAAGTAAAGAAAAATTATTTTTTTCTGATATTAAAATATCACACATCTTAGGTATTATTGTTGTAATACTACATTGATTAAAAAATAGTGAAGTTGTATGAATGGAAGGTTGACTGATTGTAAGTAAAAGAAACAAAAAGGCGATCTATTAATTTTAAGATAGGTACTCTTTATTCTTCATGTGTCTGTTTGTTTGTTTAGACTCTTTTTCTCAGGAACATATTATCATTCCTATAATATAAAATATTATGATCTACAAAATATTGGTTAAACTTTCTATTTCCGTGCGAAATTAAAGCTTCTAAATCAATGCAATTTGGTACGAAGTAAGGTCACATAGCAGAAGTAAAAGAAAAAAATCTGAAAAACATGCATGCAATAATTCACAAACTTCAATGCATTGCTTATCAATTTTAATTGCTTTCAAAAATAAAACTTGTAATTAAAAGAAGGATAATTTCTAAATATTTCATATGTTTAATTCTAAATTAACTTTTTAGTAGTAAGGGACCCTATTGCAAATATAGCCATTTCTGCGACGAAAACAGCTTGCGAAAGCCTTTTTTGGGCACATTTTCTTAATAAAGTTTCTATTCTAAAATTCTCATAACTAATAAATATTTAGAATAGACTTAAATTTATAATTATATTATATATACATTTTTTAAATAACAATAATCAAATAATAATAATCATAATAATCAATAGCTTACGTTATCAAATACAGAACCGATTGTTTTTACACGAGAATGTCCTAGGGTGGTTAGAGTGGTTCACATTACACGAAAGGGATTATTATATTATTTCAAGCTACTTCCTGAAAATATCGATTCTTAGAAAATTACTTTCGAAGGCTTTCAATCGTAAATTACAGGGAATCGCTTCTGTAATTTCTTTCTTTCATTTAATATTTTCAGTGATTATAATTGTTCTTGCTTTTAAGAATGAAGCAATCCAGTTATAGTAGAAAGAAAGTAAAGTTTCATTTTAAAGAACATTATACAAAATCCTTACCAAATTAATACTTTTGTCTTATTTTCTTTTAGATTTTTTGAATTTACTAAATAAGAAAAAATTGCGACATGTTTAAATATTCTACGGACTGAAGATTAGCTATAACCTATTTGCTTCTTAGATATTACAAATAGATTTTGATTTTTTATACATGAATTCTTTGATTTCCACATAAGCGCTTGGAAATATTTTTATATTTTATCATATACATATATATTTACTGATATAAAAATTGTCTAATATATAAAAAATTTATGGTAACCGTAAACGTAGTGCTAAAATCCTTCTTCCCATTTATCGAAGTACATAAATTTCTACCATATTCCCATCATCCCCCAGGATAAATAATTTGACCAATAAAAAATTATGGTGACGTCCTTTTTTTTTCAATTTCTTCGTATTAGCGATACCTTCCCGAAGTTGAGGAAGGAATTGCTCACATCCCACCAGTTGGGGATTCTCGTGCTGTCCAATAATTATGAGTTATGGCCCTCGTTGAGAAGAAATCCCAGGCAATTTCTTTCCACTTGTCCGGGACACCGTCCGGCAGCCGCCCCCGCATCCGGTGCGATTCGAAGATCTATGTCCTCAATTAATTCGGTCTGCCGTAACATACTGACTGCGACGCAGCCTCTCTATTCACTGCGTTGCGGTGCGATGTTCGCTCATTATTACCGGGAATATATCTCCGGATCCAGTGGTGTGTCATTTCCATTGATGAATTGACCGATTAGGGTCGTTCGTTTTTTTCGAAATTGCTGACATTCTTTACGGCCATTGGAGTCATTTTTCATCCCAATTTGAAAATTGGTAAATTGGTTCCGGCTGAAAAAGAAAAATTGGGGTTTGTCAGTTTGAATCTACTATACAGAGAATGACAAGATGCCCGATTTGGGTCCTATATATACATATATGTGAATTGAATCACTCATGCGACAGAATTCGTTGAGGCGGATACGGTTAAACATCGAATTTGATTAGTGCAGATTTGCCGGGTAAACGCTTCAAGGACGTTACGGCCCCGAATTACCGCACCAATTTATTCGGAGCATAAATTCCCATGACACGTGTTTTCTTATATATAAAGGCTTTTTGCCACATTCTGGGCCTCCCGTCAAGATTACAGCACATTTATTTTCCGGAACTTGTGTACATTTGGTATCAAATCAAACCGCCATTATTCCTCTCCAAAAACCACTACCAGAGGCGGATCAGCGCCGGTCCATGCCGGAGTCTGGATACATATTCCTCTTATACAAATCTGCATACATACAAATCAAAAACTTTAGCTTACAGAACCTATTTACTTTTCGAGTTTTCATATACATAACGTAAGCTACATACATGAATCCGATCCACAAGATCTCAATCATTTGTTTACCCTTGGCATCCGGGAGGCGTGCGGTACTAAGAAAACACATCTCCACCATGTATAATGCATGTGCTGTTTAGATTTCATGATTTTCCTTGAAATATTTGCCTCGCAAATAAATCGGCAGTCTTGAATGCCACAAGAATATTTCTTCCACTTCTGGTCTCAATACAGCCCGAGGCCACAAGATAAGCCGAAAAGGGATAATCCTCATTTTGGGGACGCATTAACAATGTCATCAATATCGGTGTATCCCAGGTCCCTTATGAAATAGAGACATTCTCGCCATTTCAAATATTTTGAAATGAAGCTACGTTCGGCCTACCGCAAAAATTTTACAGACAATTTACTAAAATCCGGGCCTTTCGTCCGTTTCTGATTCCCTCTTAACTCCCAAGAGACATCATGTAATTTTTAATAGTTTATGAAGTTTCAGACAAAATTTCGGACTACCCGGGAACCTATTGAGCCCGGCATGGGAATGTAACCTGTCAATCACCATAATGTGGACCAGGGCCGGGTGAGACGTTCTTTAATCACCAAAAACCCTTTAATACAACTAGACGCAGACATATATGTAGTCAGTAGAGCACACATGAAAATCTATCCATGTAAACTTCAAAATCATTTCAAACTCTTTGCCAAGTTTCTCGGAAAGTTATCAAATTCCGGAAAAGTCTATCAAATTTCTGCCACAGAGTGGATGGGTAAATAGTAGAGTATGATCAGTGGATGCGGACGTAAGTGGGAGATTTCTTGGAAAAAGGGATTAAACTCTAAATTGGCTTAGAGCAACCTAGACGACGAAGGTGACATGACGAAAATTTTTTGAAACTGACTTAATTAGGTGTAGATGGAAAAGATTGGGGACGAATAGCTTTATGGAAATATAGGTACAACTACATATTACGTTGCGAATATTTGTTAGTCAAAACCTAAAAAAATAAGTTGACCGTTCGAAATCTAGTCGTTAAGATAGTTAATGTGATTTAAGGTTAAGTATGGCAAACAGAAAAAGTTTTCCAATTAGTATAATTATAGCATCATGCTATTTTTAGTTTTAAAAAAAGTATTGAGTTAATTTAAAATTTTGTTTATTTTTAGCAGACTGCCCAGAAGGAGGGTAATATTTTTCAGGCGTATGTACATATTTATGCATGCATGTATGTAAAGCAGTATGAATAAGAGCAAAACTGTAACAGAATATGGTTTGGTTGCTCATATACATATTTAACGAATATAAACTTTGTTCTATTTTTTTCACTTTATACACTTTATTACATTTCAAGAAATTAAAATAATTTAATTTAGCAATGCTGAAACTAAAAGTTGAGAAATTCTTGATATAAAACTATGCGTGATCTTCATCCGGAAGTATTCCTAAATATAGTCCTTTAATCAATCAATTGGAAACTAATTGCAAGCTCATTGCCATTTTTTTAAATAATGTACCATTTTTTAAACTGCTTATTATCCAAAATTTAACTATTACGTACTTATATGTTTTTTATTTGTAACTTTTTATCCAATCCAAAATATATATTTTTGTACACTTGTGGCCGATTTTTCAATTGTCGTATAAATTTTATTCGTCGGATAAAATTGTTCCAAAAATCAAAGTGGCGGTTAAACTAATTGGCTAATTAAATTGGAAGATAGGACTCTTATTCGTCAGTTAATTTGGACAAATAAAGTGAAAAATAGTTTTGCCTCAGGACCAAATTGATTTTTTATAGAATAAAATTATTAGCCAAGTGAAAAATCGGCCCTTAATATGCTAAATATAACTGCAAAATTTCAAAAGGATATCTTGATTCCTTTTGTAAAAAAAGCAATGATAAAAAAAAAATTTTTTTTATTCTCAAGGTAGAAAGACACTTTTACTAGTTAATTGCTTTTGACGTGTTTATTCGTCATGGAGAAGTGCAAAGATTTTGTGTTGTAACGAGTATATTGTATATGTACATACTCAGAACACAACAATTTGCACTTTTTTCATGACGAGTATACTCGTCAAAAACAGTTAACTGGTTAAAGGTGAAAAAAATCACCCCTAATAAAAACCAAATCGCAATATCACATATTTAGCCATCGAAACTTATAGTGAAATTTATACAGAATTATACCACTAAATATCACTAAAATGTGTATTTTTGGTGAGCACTTTCCTTTAGATTCGTCGATTAATTGCCTAATCTCGCTACTATGTTTTTTTCTTGATTATACGTTACATAATGAAAAAATGTTGGGTTAACTTAAACTGTTTGAATTTAGCATGTGTGCAATTTAAGATTCGATCATATTCTTTCTGAGATTTAACCTGAATGATTACTCCGTGTGTGCTTAGTCTCATACGTAGGATAGGTCCTCACTCTGAATTGGATTTATACCAAAAAATGTAGGTCATTAAAGTTTGCTGCACCGGTTCCCCATGAAGTTGGCGGAAATCGATTAGATCGCCAGGGCCGTACATTTTCCCCCTAAATGTAAATTGCCTGTACCCGGCTCTGAGAATCCGCGGCGGCAAACAGCCTGAATTTTTAAATTAAATCAATTTTTGATTGAAGAGAAGCGAGGATTACTTGACGTGCAGTGCAGGGCGAAGGTATTGCAGCACCTTTTCGTTTCCAACCGAGCGAAAAACTTGTACATTATGAATAGTTTTTGGGGGCTCGTAAATTTACCCGAGCGCAGTTCGTTTTTTTTTTTGGGTGTATAATAAAATAATCGGCACAAGGTTTAATCTGTGTGTATTTTTGAAACGAATTCGTGTTATATCTCAAGTTTTATACCCTTCTCGCCGAATCTTATAACCAAGTAAAATAATTATGAAACTCAGCGTAGCGATTACATTTCCGCGGGCATAAAGTAAAATTAACAGGGTGGGGCCCTGTGCAGCTCACATATCGCAACGTCCGCTGTTTGGATATCAGCTTCATTAAAAATTCAAAGTCTGCCGCTAATTGCAATTAACATTTTCTTCTTTCCCATAGAATTGAGAATTAGATCATATTAGGCGCGCAAAAAGGGGTATGAGCTCATTAACTCCAGTAGATGGGAGGAGCCAAAGGGCGGAGGGCTCTAAAATATTGATAACGCTGCTCGACGTCGTTTTGCAGTAACCCCAGCGAGGCCCGATGGTATCCGTTGTAAGGAATTTCATTTTGCAGTAGCACAAAAGCGGTATGACTGCATTTGGTATTAAATACACGGCCCAGAATTCCATTAATTAGCGTAGAAATGGGAAAAGTGGTCGAGGACTCAGTGCGGTATTCTGTAGAATATATTATACACAATGGGAAAGTATAATCTCTTTTGTACTAATTTTCCTTCTTCACAATTCCAAGAAAAATCCTTGTTTTTCTTTCTCCTGTCGTTAAAATCGCTTGAAATTTTAAACAAGACTCACGAAATATAAACCAACTTCTGCTGAAGGAATTTTGTGATGGCACCACGCCCAATACTGAAATTTTTGCCGCGCCTCAGATTCCGGTGCTATTTTTACGTAAAATAAAATTTCTAGAGAGCCCTTTCTTGGAAAACCTTTGATATGACTGGCATTCCAAATATGCTGTCGTTGCCCAAAACTTGCAAATTTATGAAAATTTTCCTACCTGATGAAATTGAAGACAGACAATATTCAGTTCACATTGAGACGACGAGTCATCACCTTGAAACCGAAGCGTATACTATCCTGAAGGATAGATGGAGCCACTTCGATGGTATGATGGATTGGATTTTCAGTATGCTTGCTAGAATCGTTCTACTTTAAACCCACCCACTACAGGTGTGGTATATAAGGTACCATTATACCTATCGTGGTTATTTCTGGATATACCGGAGATTGAGCTCACTTTGATGTCTTGGGTGGGACCCCGTCGGCGATATGGTGGTCTGATTGCCTAATTTGGCGTTAAGTTGATTGAAATGTGTTGAGCAGCTCCCTGAAACAAGTTCGTAATCAAATTTGTCCCAGTTCGCGTACACTGTGGGGTTCCAGATTGTAAAGGCCAATGGCTTAATGGGAAGAAGCATCGATCTTGAACGAAGGTGAAATGACTTTTAAGAGCCATCGGATTTGATAAAATTGCAAATTTCCTGAAAATTCAAATTGGTTGGCAGAATGGGCTGCGTATGGTAAATGCTATGATGAAATTTTATAACTTATTTATATAAAGCAGTGTAGGTATATTTGGTCAAAGAAAATTATTTATGAATAATCCAAAGTTGTCTGAAAAATGGCAGCATTAGAATTATAATCTAAGATTACCCCTATTGCATGATTTCTAATTATTGAATAAATCCAATTGATTCTAAAAAAATGCAATTTAAATTGTTTCTTAAATAGTCATAAATACACAGGTCGAGGAAATTTCATATTTTATATGGTAACATCTTCTGTTTATTATTGATTTAAATTCTACGCGTCGAAAGACACGTATACGTTTTTAATATTTTTGCTTTAAACTGGCAGTAATATATGTATGTATTAGAGTTTTGGTCAGTATGACAATACAAATTTTATATTCAATTAGTGGGCTATAAAATATGAGCAGTAAAAAAATGAAAACCAGAAGTAAAGTGACTTGAAAATTAGTAGCTCAAAAAGTATCTACTTGGAATGTGTGAAAATCTAATTGGGCAGTAAAATGTGGCTAAAAAAAAAATAAACAATATGAGCGGTAGATTAAATATTTGAGTGGTAAAATGAATGATTGGGCAGTTCTCGGCGGTCGGTAAAGCTATTTTCACTGCAAAATTCCTTTTTTTACACAGTTGCAAACATTTTTTTAACACAAATTCATCAGATGACCGGAGATTGTAGCACAAAACTTTCAAAAAGTTGTGCCTCACAAAAGTCATAATTGACTAGGTATTCCATTTATCTCTGTGGTTTTGCCGCACGCCGAAAACTGCCCATTCATTCATTTTACCGCTAAAATATTTAATCTACCTATTGAATTTTTTACATTTTACTGACCAGAGTTAATTTGATTACTGCCAGCAAAATTTCTTTCTACCCAATGTAACATCCCGGATATTTAAAAAACTGCCCAACAAATTTAAAAGTTCTATAATAACCCTCTTTTAAAATATGTCATAAATGGTTTAAGAGCAAGCTCTACTAGAGTATAGAGTTTAAACTTGAGCTTATATAGGGCGTAATAACCAAAGGATTAAAGCAAAACTTAATATAAATTATGAAACACGTACAATTTGTTTGCTAGCTAGCCCTAATTAGTGGCCACCACATAAAATTCATTAAATATCTAATGGCATACACCGATCATTTTGGGACGTATATGCGAACCTTTTATCTACTCAATCAAATCGTTAGTCAAATTTATTTGTTTGAGTCCTATCACGCAGAACTGATATTCACCTAACAGGCACCTTTCGGAGAGTCCCTCCTCCATACCATAGGACTCTAATTAAACCAACCTCATAATTTCCTGTTGTAAATGGCGCTGGCAAGATAATCAGATTGTTTTACTTTATAGCCGCAATAAATCCATAAATTTCATAAATTCTCGTGATAAAAATCACAAAATCATACCAATTCAGATGAGGCAAAATTCATCCTCTTTTCTGCATAAATATACAAATATAGCTCTAGCTCTATACCAGAACCGACACAATCGGCATACCAAGCCCACAGAGCCGAATCACCCGGTTGTAGGTAGGTAGGTTCCCCGTGGAACAGGGATAAAATCAATTTTTGAATTAGCCTAACGCCGATTTTTCCATGGTCCTGGGTGTAAAGGCGCAAAAACTTCCTTTCCCCGTGGAGTCTCACAGCCGTCGATCATCCCCAGAGTTTTGCATATTTCGACCGGCATATGTGGGTGAATAACTTTTCACCGGTTTTTTCCTCGCAATTAATTTTTTTTTTTTTTTTTTTTTTGCAGGTTTATGGTTGGCCATTTGTCACTTTTCCCAACCGAAACCAAGCTACCGTCCCAATTAGGCCCCAAGTTATGCAAGTAAGCCGCCAAAAATACGCCCTCTGCCGAATCACTCGCAGCGGATTTTCCTAAATCCAACGACGAACGTGCTACGCATTTAGCCAAAAGATGAAATCAAGGCAAATTAACTTTTCGTTTCGGGAGCATATTCCAGGTGATATATGAAAATTGAACCGGTCCTGGCATCCAGGTGACTGCCTGTCTGCCTGCCAACGGTGGCTAGCTTCAAGGGCGGATGCAATTCATATTTTGGATCTGATTGACTTCTCGCTGCGTTACACTGCACCGTCGTGCATCACAGGTGAATGCAGGAAATGAAGGAAATTTTGTGATTTTAACAGATGTGGGAGGCAGTTCCCTTTTGGGAAATTGCAAATTTTGACGTCAGCCGTAATTGGCATTGATGGGCAGTATAGAATCTATGTAGGAACAGCCTGCATATGAATAGTGCTTAGTTTTTCTACACACAAAACTTTTTGCCAAATAGAATTCAACTAAAGTTAGCTTACTGGGATTTCCAATAAGTAATTTAGTTACTACGTATACATGACGGATTGAAAGATCGAATCGAGATTGGATTGAACTTTCGATCCGCATATTTGACTACTTGTGATGGAGGGGATCTAATCGAAAGTGAATTCAAAACGGATTGAAGTGACATTTTAACTGATCAAAGTTTTAAATAATTCTCAAAATTAATTATGATATTTTGCTCTTGTATTATATTGAGCATTTTCAAAGTCTCTTCATGCTCCCATACGTTCGTCTTTAACATTTTCCTTTTTGTTTTTTTAAAAAAATGATTTTTACGTCCAAAAAAACTCTGATAACAAATTAATAACACGCTCAGCGGCAATTGTCAGTTGCACGTTTGTATCTGTTTTTCTATTTAATCCAGCAAACTAAGCGAGATTGGATCCACTCGATCCGATTTCAATTCTATCTGTGTATACATGGGATCGAATCCGAATTCAATCCAGATTCAATCCTTCATGTATACGTAGTAAGTGAAAATAAAGATATACTGAGATTCTATTAACAAAAGTACTATAATTCTACCTATATACTAGAATTGCAGATTGTAACTATAGAATTCACAATTTATTTTCTCCTGATTAAATTTTCATCTAAAGTCATTGGATTTCTAAACATAATCGGCAAAATTCTATTGGTTTGTTTTAGCTTGTGTTCTGCCAACGTGGATTCACTGGCTTTCCAAAATTTTCATTAGAAACTGTAGACTTTTAAGGCCTATCCGAATCCTAGTCTTCATTCTCGCCTCGTTATAACAGTTTATGACGTCAGCAAACAAGCTGATCTACATAGTATTCCACTTAAAACGAAGACAAAGTAAACTTGTTCGATCGAATTCGTATGTTTAGTTCGATATTTAATATTTTAAATTAATCAAAGTAAACCAAAAATGTACAATTCGACAGTATTCAAGGAATGCTCCAACAATAGACACGTCACAAACTGTTATAACAAGACGAAGATTTAGATTTGGACAGGCCCTTAATTTTCTAATGAACTTTAAACAGCTGGGGAGTTGTCATGTATATAATTCAAAATGGCCAGAAATGTTCAACCATTTGCGAAAACGGTATCATATGTATAATATAAATCGAAACAACCAAAATCTTAAAATTTTAAATATGTATGTATATATGTGCATATGTATAGGTAAAAATTGATTGAAATGATTGATATGCACTTATTAAAAGTATCTTAAAATTAATTTTATGATCTTATTAATTAATTTAACTTTAAATTAATTTCATGATCTTATTAATTAATTTATTCTGCTGATTACAATTCGAATCTAGGAGAATATAATGTCTGCAAAAAGTCTTTACGTACGATAAGTGTGAATGCCGTGTATTATAAGCTTTTAATCTCTTTTAATACTTGAAACAGCTTTACAAAAGCATTATCTAAAATAAATATTTTGTTATGAATTTAACAGTGCTCTCTTACTATCTCTTATCGCGTTAATGATATGGAATCCTATTTCGTTTGAAATCCATTTGCTCGTCTGCCAGTGGTTTTAACATGCCGATTTGAGTTCCATCAATAAATCCGACGACACTGGGGATTTTATATGTTTTGAAGCAATCTTGCTTGTATTAAATTGTTGCTGGTCTAATTTAATCCATAAGGGACCCCCAAATCTTCCTTATGAGTTAGCAGTTCGAAAAACACTGCACTGGCCGTTTTTCGTGATAATGCAGTCATATGTATATCCTGCGCCTACCTTTTACTAGCCGTCATATTTTAGGCCATTGCAAATTTAATAAAATTGCTGGAATTAATGTGGTGTGAATTCCATATATATATATGATATATTGTATTTAGAGTATCTAGATATTGAAAAAAATCTTTTGATACTCTATAATTATCCCTGGAACTATATATCTAGTGCAAAATTATGATATATATAAGTAGGTATCTTATAATACATATCATACTTCTTACTCGTTCTCTCTTAATTTCAATGGATCATTTGCATCTCAAACGTCTCCTTTAAGTTAAAATTTAGCTATTAAAAGTGGCCTTCAGATTCAAGTCGAAACGAGTTACATGACTACCCACCTCCAGTATCTGTTTATGGTGCTTTCCATCGTAGCGTGCCCGACATTCGTACTCAGTTTTCTGCGTATAAACGTCATTTGTACAACATCAATTATTACTGAAGGAATAATTTTCATACATATGCATAGTTTAAGGTCTATGATTTAACAAATAACAACAGTGATATGATTTGGTTCTTAAATCTAAAATGCTAATAGTAATATTTTTGTGTAACGTGCCCGACATTAAAGCAACCAAGGTTTTGAGTAGATAATTTATTTTTAATATTTTAGCTCTACTTTCCTTAATCAAATATTATCTTTCTATTCCCTTTATATTAACATAATAATAAATAAAACAAATAAAAAAAAACTTCAGAAAAATCAGGCGATAACTGTACACGCCAGTATTTAAGACGCGTAACGTGCTCGACATTGCCGTAACGTGCTCGACACGTACGAATTTAAAACTTATAATTAGCAAACTTCTGCTGAAAAACGGATTCTTCGTCATTTAGTGTATGTCTTTTAGCTCTCAAAGACTCTTCATTACACTGCAGGACACGGAACCGTGATATTCCTGACACGGAACTAACTTTGTCCCAAGGTGTTTTGGCGGATACTTCAGATATAATTTTAGATTCAGGAATGTAAATTACTTCCGTATTTGGAACTAGTTATCTATTAAAATAAAATCGTTGACTAAACAGAAAGAAAATCCAAATTTTTGTTGCCGAATGAGAACGTCTTTGCCATTTTGAATGGAAAAAAATTTATTCCGAACGAATGGCACATAATGAGAAGATTTCCCATATAAACTTTTGGACTGAGGAGGGCACAGCAAGCCTTCCGAATGTCACACACTAACCCCAAAAATTCAGGCGAAAAGTTGCACACTTTCTGGAATGCTCCTTATCTAGATTAAAGTAAATTGTAAATCGACATTCTGATAGTGTCATTTCACAAATACGAGTCGGAACAGCGATGTTTTTTCAGAAGATGTTTTTTTAATGCTGAAATAATTTCGGAACAAAGTGATAGAAGAATATCGAAAACTTAATGTATTTATACGAAAAAATAAGAAAAAAAAGTTTTCCGTTCAGGTCGCACAACATAGAGCGCACTCTACTCTGTGTATATGAAAGGCAGACCAGAAATAACAAGTTTTTTGTATCAGAATCCAAGGGGTAGCATTCCTGTGAATTTGCATAAAAAGGCAATGCACTAAAATTTCAGTGTTGCGAAAAAATTTCCAGCTTTTTTTGCTAGATCTATTGGAAACTTTGATTTCTTTAAATTTCAATTAAATTTTAAAAGAAACTCAGTCAAAGTAACTTATTTCCTAGTGAACAGCACTAGAGACTTAGAGAAACCCAACACTAGATACTGTCTTTACCAACATTTCCTGCTATCCTAACCTTAACCTGAAGAGGCGCATTGGGAGTTTTTGGCAATCAAAAATTGTTCAAAAGTTTCTTACAAAAGTTCCTGCAACCTAATCCGACCTCATCAACTTTAAGCCAATATAAGGCAAGGAAAGAAACCTTTGAAGGTGTTGCGAAGGTGAGCCGGGAACATTTTCTCACGAAAATTACCAGGAGAAAGAAAAGTTAACAAGCCGAGGACCCTTCAAACAAGGGGGACGTTATAATTAATTCGTCCTCTTAAGACTTTTTAGTACCTTAAAAAACACGTTCCTAATATCATTTGAATACTTTGTCAGCTATCATTAGGGTGCGAAATTAAAAAGGAGCAAGAATTAGCCTGGTTTGACAGTTGCTGGGCCTGGAACGTCTTAACTAGCTGGACTGCTGCTGGAAAATTAAAATATCACCAGCTTTTGGGATTTAATTTATCATTTAAATTTGAAACTTTTTAGGAAAGGGGTTGCCTTAATTCCTCTAAATAAAACCATCCTGTTCCTTAAAAATTCGTGATTTAATTATTAAAAATGCCGTCAAAAGGAATACTAAACGAGGTTGGTGTTTTAATTATGTTTCCCATTCAAATCGTTATCAAGTTTGGTTCAAGGTTGAGAATTCTGAGACGTATAAAATTTTATTCAGTTATTATTTTGATTTTATTGTTCTTTTTTTAGCAGAAAGGATTTCCGAACCGAGTTTATTATATTATTATAATTATTATACATACAGAACTTAGTACCTCTTTTGAGTAAAATCTGAAAATCTGAAAAGAATAGAGAAATTGAATATTTTTAAATTATTCTTTAGTTTCGATAGTTAAAAGTCAACGCTAAGGACATTTAATGATTTTATCCTATAATTTTTACCACGAGTAGGCGATTGACAAAATGTTTTCAGTTTCAATTTAATGTCATTCCGTATTAATTCTAGAATCGTCTTTGGTTTTTAAGATTTTAACAGACAAATGTAAAAGTCGTCTTTATTTATTTATTTAATTTACATAAACAGCTATATTACACACCTTCATACATATTTATTAACATTATGAAACTATCGATTTTAATTTGTTAAAATTAGCTGACAAAGTTCCTCAGTTATAATTAAGTTTGTCAAATTCGTCATATTATATCCGCCATCTTGAATTGCCGCATTACCCTTGAATTTTTCATTTTTTGTTGTAGAGGCACTTCATAAAACTTCATGCCAATTTTAGGCGTATTTTAAGGAAATGCGGGCCTGTTGCAAGCATGATGCATTCCGCAACCGTGCGTATATCGGGCGCGTTTGAGTGTGTAAAAAGCATTTAGATTTTAGATATTTTCACTCGGCAACTGACATACATCTAAATTCCCGAGTTATAACTACTTCTATTGTCAAATCTCGAGGATGCGCTAGTCGATTAACCCTGGGGTGTGCAAAAATACAGTCGATATTTTTGGGTCTTATATGTACATGGATGTATATGTTTGCATGTACATACACTCTTATCAACTAACTTATCAACTAACTTCAGAACTCATACTGTTATAAAAACTGAACAGGCGTAGGCACTGACGTAATCCAGATACAAAACATCCCTGCGTTAATATGGAAATTTAAATAAAATTCTGCAAATTATGAATTTTTGAGTGGAAAAAAAAATACTTACAGTTTTATATGTAGGTATATCTAAAAATAATTATGAAAACTTGTTGCAACGGGTGTTTCAGCACGATAATGACCCGAAACACGCATTCAAGTTCGTAAATGAGAATGGGCTTCAAGTTGTTTTCCGAAATAAAACAAAACTAATAGAACCATTGAAAAAAAAAAGAATGGTAAAGTATATACCTCAATTTGTTATTATAAATTTAATAGCGTCTATGCCACAAATTACAAAAGTGTGCTGAGGTTTATCAAAATAAAGACACTACCATAGGCAACTAGGGAGGCAGTAGGTTGCTTTAAATTTACATACTGGCATGTACCAAAGTTCATTATTTTTTAAAGTTATTTTAATTAAACTGAATTGTGAATGTGTTGCTAAGTCAACAATTTGTAATGTTTCATGTTTTGTAATGTTTGTACACAAGTGTATATGAATAAACCATTCAATTTGTACTTTTAAAAGACATAATCTTCAGTACTTTGCCGAATAAATATTAGTATTACCTTAAATATTCATACAGGAAAAAAATCCGTAAACCGAACTCATTAAATACTTATAAAAGTTGTGTGCCAGTTAGACGTGAAAGAAAGATTTGTTAACAATCACAGCACAAAAGCGAAACAATCCTCCTTGATGCAAAGAAGAAAGAATTCGCTCTGCTGACACGTTTCAGAAAGGAGTCGTGTGTTTCAAAGTTTTTCTTTTCAGGTCAACGAACATTTTTAAAGACAGCCAAAGAAGTCTGGCGGGGGTGGCGACATAAGATGAGGAAAAAAAGCGTTTAAATCAAATTTAAACAAATTTCACTTTCATGAAGGCTTTTTCTCGTTTTGTTTTGCTTTCATTTTGTCCTTTGTTGAACAGTCGCCGAGTCACTCAAATCGGGAAAAGAATGCCAAGATTGTGGCTTTCATCCCGTCCGGGGGTCTGGGGGGATGTGTAGAGCTGAGGGGGATCCTCACTGGCGTCGCTCCAGATGGAAAAAATGGCGGAAAGGAGATGAAGTGCGATAAGAATAACACTTTCATAAGGCAATAAAAATCTCCTTCGTTTCGTTGGAACGACGACACCCGAGGGGCTTGGTTTGGGCAGATGGCCGCCTCTTTTCCTTTTTCATTTTCTGATTATTACTCCTCTTCAGTTTTTCGCTTTTATCAAAAATAAGTAGCTCCCAAAACTCATCTTAATGTCAGAAAGATTGGATTTTTTCTTGGTCCCATTTCCTTTTCATTTCGGTGGGCTAAAGGTCGGCTTCCATTTCATAAAAAATTGAGTCCTTTTGAACTGTGAAGAAAGGACAAAAGAGCGGATCTTTTGTTTCAAACAAATTGGTTAGAGTCTAATTTCATCGTTGCCAAACTTCAATTGCATTTACTAAATAAAATAACTCTTTCACAAATACTAATCGGTACTCAAAACAAATGTTAAGCTTACTATTTATATGAATTTTATTTTAACCCCATCTTTTTCTATGGCCGTTCCATTACATATGTATCTTGAAAAAGTGGTGTTGAAATGGAGGTACCAGTTACAGTTGTATATTTTAACATGAATGCAAAATGTTACAAAAGCATGAATACAAACGATAAAATACGTATACATATATTCATGCATACATACATACATATATGTATATTTT
The DNA here is from genome assembly GCA_951509405.1 of Machimus rusticus. NCBI lineage: Eukaryota > Metazoa > Arthropoda > Insecta > Diptera > Asilidae > Machimus > Machimus rusticus. Next base: position 4,846,177 of record OX608053.1, on the reverse strand, counting down.
GTGCATACGCATATAGGCACATGCAAACTCGCGCGAATAATCCAAATAAGCAAAACTTGGTCGGCTATATCTTGTAAATTATTCGACTACTATACATAATAATCAGATTTTTTCCGAAATTACGTTATGGGCATAGTCAAGAACTGGCTTAAGAAAAACCGATTTAAAATCGAATTAGCTAAGAAAGTTTTATTTACTAATAGTAGAAATTTTCTTTTGCTCATTTAGAGCACTACCTATTCTTTGTTTTGGGTCTAACAGATTATTATTTTCTTGATTAGTGTATGTACAAAAGTAATTGTAATAGCTTACAGTGCTACATTGTTTTTTTTTTTTTTTTTAAATAATATCATTTTGGTTTTATTAGATGATATAAAAAAAGAATTTTTGATTTCATAATTTTTAAACATATTATACTTATGTTTATGTTTTCATTATTCATAAGGATCGTTATCAGTACAAAAATATTTTGGAAACCGTTATATTAAAACATGCAGAGAAAGAAATGCTCCTTCGGTAGACATTTCAACATGATAACGATCCAAAAGATGAATCAAAACTGGTCAAGGACTGGCTTAAGGACAATAATATACAAGGGCTTGACTGGCTCCCCAGACCTAACCCCATATAGAACTTATTGGAAATTGTAAAAAAGGAAATCCATAAGCGACAATACAAAAACAAAGCAGAACTTTAAAGGACAGTGAAATCGGAATGCGAAAATGTCTCACAACAATCAATAGTTTAGAATAAAAATATTATTGAAATTTGACTTATTTTTTTAATTATCCAATGATGTACAAATTAGAGGTTTCAGTTGCAAATGTTTTAATCGCCACTGTATGTATAGTTTCATGCTGAACTATAATTATGAATATTCATTTATATTATTATACTTATTTTTAAACCATTACACTTTAAAAAAACGGTCGACAAATTCAAAAGTTCGTAATTTTTTTTTGTTTTTTTTTTTCATCATCAAAAATATGTAATTCTAGTTCAGGCAGTAGCGGTTTACTTATATTTCGATATGCACTTTTAATGTTTCAGAGTGGGAAAATCACGTCCGCCAGATAAAAAGATGTTTCGTGTCATTTTATATAACTTCTTCCATATATAAAAATATAAATTGTACTATGAAAAAATAATTGAATTTATATTCAAAAGAACCAAACTGCCTCCTTAAGATTATTTGTAGCAGCCGTAATGCGACTTCAAAGATAGTAATATAATAATATATTTATATGTATCTGGAAATTTTGTAAACTTTTCCTGCACACATATCACAAATGCCCCTCAAACCGATTACACGCCGTTAGTTCTTCTTGTCAAACCGAGCAGCACATCGTTACAGTGAACTTCCACATCAATTAACTTGATTGCCGCAAAAGTAATTAATCTGAAGGGCATGCACGTATCCATGTATTGTATGCGAGAATGTTGCCTGCAAAACACCCCAAAAGTAGCCCCGCTGGCATCCGCGCACCTGTTTTAACAAAGGCCTACTAATGAATTATTTACGCTGTTAATTATTTATTGTTCGCTCTAAATAATACCTGGAGCAAACCTTCGCCTAGAGTTGCCTCCTATCGGAGGAGCGGAGAACCATCGTTGGGAGACGGGGCGGGGCGTACTATATAAAGGTTGGGCACGGGTGTGGGTGGGGTGCTCCTTCAGGGCATTTGCGAACAACCCGACTTCTGTTCAACATACCGAGGGATCTTCATCGAACTCCAAAAACTCACAAATAAGACAAATCTGGCTCCTAATGAAATAACTGACGCCGACAGAACTCCCCGGCAGAGCGGCAGGCCCAGGGTATAACGAAGTTTTGGCTCGAACATGTCTTGGTGCTTTTTTCCATTTTCACGGTAATTATCTTCCGTAACATGACAAATATTCCTTCCGTCCTTCCGAGGAAGTAAACAAAAATTTTTTTTTCGGACTATCCAGGAGGAGCGGGGGCGGAAAGATTTGCCGGAGCCCTCAACGCCCCGTCGGCGTGACACCCTCATGTGTACTATACATGTCCGGGTCCTGGTTGCGATTCCTCCACCCGTCCGGCACGTGCAGTTCCGGCAAGTTTTATTGGTAAACTTTTTTCATGTATTCGAATGGTATAAGAGGGAACTTTTCCACAGACGAACTTTGCCTTCCGGTCAGTCGCGGGGGGTCCTTTTGCCATACGTTTATTTGGCGCACTCCATTTTAGGTTGGACGGGTTTGGGGGGGTAAAATTCAATTTCGTCCTTTCAGAGCAATTTGTTTATAAAAGAGAAAATTGGCAAGTGTGTCGAAGTTTGCGAGCAGATTTTATCCGATTTATCGCCGAGATATGGACTCCGATTGCTTTCGCCTGTTTTGTCAAAGAGTTTTTTCTACTGTCGTAATTTTCAGGTGGGGGTGTGACTTCTACCTACGTCAGCGAAACCTATCAAAAACTGTTGTTGATTGGGATTGAAGCGGCTTTTAATTTGCATCGAATTTAGGACAAGTCGCCAATTTAGAAATTTTAGAGTTTTTATTTTCAATTCTGATTGTATTCATTGATAAAAAAGCCCCGACAGCGAATTTGATATTGATTTAAACAAAATGTTGTTAGAATTCTTTACCACCCTCATATCTAGAGTGTCCTATGACCAGTAGTTCAATACAACGACGCAATAAAGAAACTTCAATACCTACCAATAATTTGAGTCGCACATGTCAAATAGAAATTTCGAAAGTTTAAAATAAACTAAAACATGATAGTACATATGTTCTGTTTGGGAGCTCTTCCTTCATATTATTATAATTCATTTGTTGGAAAATATATAGAAAAGTCCGTAGGATTTAATTTTAATAATAATTAAGGACGATGAAAATAAACCAATTCTTAAAATCTTTTAATTGTAAGATAGGGTAAATTCAAAAATGCATCAAAATCAAATCGATGCATATGCAGTTCAGCCTGAAACTGAATTGTGCATCGGGGCGGTTTTGATGTATTTTTGAATTTACCCATACATATTTCTATAATGATCTTTTGCGATTAGGTTAATGTCGGCCAAGAACTACAAGAACGGGCAAGTTTGTAAAAATAATAGATGTGTTTTTAGTAAAAATAAGTTCCTAATTTGTTAAGTATGTGGTAACATTAGCTGTTTTTTTTCACAACGATTCCGACTCGGGGTTTACTAGGAAATTTTGCATTGAATTTAATTAAAATACAGTAAACTATATACAGATTTTAAGTTTTGCGAAAAACATATTAAATTGATACTTGCTCTTTCAAACTTCAAGGCTTGAACCAGATACACTTTTGGATTAAATTTTTGACGCATAGTAGGTATAAATCCAGGCAATTCGATTTTATGTTCGATAAAGTTCAATATGGATAACTATAAATTTCAATTCAACGCAAAATTTCCTAGTAAACCTGGAGCCGGATCCATTGTGGAAAAAACACAATATTTACGGTTTTTTTATTTGTTCCAGAGGTACATATTTGAATTGCTTTCCGTTTTTTAATAGCATCTGGCAATACTTTCATGTATCTGGCAGCACTTGCATTGTGCGACCTGTTGAGCGTAGTAATTATTTATACGCATTTATTAATATACTTACTTATTCCTTAAAAATGTTGAATTACATTCTAAATAAGCGTCAGCGCTATAGTAGTGATGAGCAAAGTCTCTGTCTCGGTCTTGCAGAAAATGCAAAATCAAGACCACACCTGCGGTAGAAACAGCAAGACTAGGACTAGACTTGAAGACCAAGACCAAAATCAAGACCGTACGTGACTTGGACAAGAACAAAATGCCCCTTTAAAATCCTGTAAGCTTTTCAAGATATGTAATATTATACATTATTATAAAAAATTATCAGCTCGTTCCATCCTATGACGATTTTCTACATTCAACATACATTTTAGAAATGTTTTAAATTTTACAAAACAGATTCAAAAAAGTCACTTTTAAAATGGTTATATTCAACTTCTTAGGGAAACATTGTTTTGCATTCCATAAACACAAAGTTCGTAGACAAATTAAGATATAATTTCTCTAACTCTACTCACGTGTAACACAGAGCATTAATAGAATGATAAAAGTTGTAAATTTATATAAACTAAGTAGAAAGTACAAGTTTTCAAAAAGAACTTTGGATCATTTTTCGAAGTTTTAAATTTAATTTTACAGTCAGACGAAGCCACAGGCAAAGGTCGGTTTTATTTTAAAAAATTAAGAATAAAAGTAGTCATTATTTTTTAAATGGCATGACGACTATCTATGTTAAGATTTAATTGAAGAAGTTTTAAAAATGATATGTTAAAAAGCTGTATAATTTTAGAGTTTCTGCCCTTTTTTGTCAAAGTTAGAGTTGATTAAGTTTATGAACTATGATTCTTAAGTCCACACTTTAAACCACCAGAGGTGGATAGCGTTTGATTTTCTACAATTTTGGCAAGGAAATCTTAATTAAATTAGTTTTCAACCCGGCAGCGTTTGGAACTTTTTGCCGAAAACTTCCGTCTCGACTTATTGCTGTACCGAAGTCAGCAGAGCGAACAATCAAGCCGTGCGCCCCACGCCCCCCGAAGCCCCGCAAACTCCAATCAGAGCCTACCCGAGTTTGAGCCTTAATTGCCTTAAAACTGTTTATGCTCCAAAATGAAGGGGTTAAGGAGGTCGTGCGTCACCACAACGACTTGCAAGATGACGACGACGACGACGACGATGATGATGGGCTCCACATGAAGACAACGTAATTAGTAATTATCTCGCGATACACTTCACCTCTGAGATCTCTAATTAAGCTGTCGATCGGGTCCCGCCCTTCATAACCACCGCCATCCGGTGGGGCGGCCGCCCTCCGCCCTGTTTACGCAAGTTAAAACCAGAGAAGTACAACCCGGTAAATGCAAATTCCATCGAAATTGTCAAGAATTTCTAGTGTGCGTCTTCAATCAGGAGCAGGAAGGGCCCGGAGTCACGCCATCTTGCTGTTCACTTCGAGGTTTCATCGTTAATTACCACAATTAACGACGGCGGCTGAGACACACGGCGGGAACGAAGGGCTCTGGATGCCTCCGCAGTCCGCGGGCCTCAGACATGCAAATTAGCCCCAAGCAATCACCTGCCAGACGCGCCTGCAGGGCGAGCGAACTCACAACTGCAAGCATTTCTAGGAGAAATTTTAAGAAATCATCGCCTCGCTAAATATTCATGTGCATGCCGCCAACCGACGACGATCTATGCCGCCGTCGGCGTCGCGACGCCCGGGTCCGACGCCGCCGACCTCCTCCTTTTGATGGATGGCGGACAAGGACCCAGCTGGCACTTGCACCGCCCACCCCCGCTCCCCACGCCCCCTCACGTGCTCAGCACACCCCTGATGCTCGCTAATTTTTCCTGAGGTGCTGAGTAGGGGGTGTGAAAAAATGCGACAAACCCAGCGATGGTGGGACGGGGGCTTAATTGAATTTTTAATTTAAACCGGCTCTTCTCATCCTGGCATTTGCATTTCAAAGCGGGCAAAAAGTTTTATAACAAATTTCACGGCTTTGGTCGCTGTAACTTTTTCGGGTGACGGCACCTAATGAGTTTTTGGGGGTAAGTCTTGTCTGGGAATACTTCCAGAGTTTATTCAAATTCGGGCGGGTAACTCGAATCTGTTCCGGTTCAAGATAGAAATTCTTCAAGAGCCACTCAATTGGAGAGATTTAACTCGAAATTGAGATGTAATTTCAAGATGATGCCAGAGAGATTGCCTACGACCACTCGGAGCTATTAACTACTTAGATTTTAATTGCCAATTGTCAAGTGTAATCGACTCTAATACACTCTAATTTGACCAGTGGCAAGTGTCTTCAGAGTTGAGAGGAAACTGTCAACATCGATTAAGATAAGCCAATTATTATTATACTAGAGTGATTACCATATTTTTTTTAACTAAAAGCAATTTAATCTTTTTTAACACTATTAATTCTCTAACTATTCGTATAGTGCAACAGATAATGTATTCTCATTTCGTAACAAAATTACAATGTCACATTATGTTGGTCACACTTACACAAATGAAATTTTAGCATAGTTTAGAAAAAATCGAAATAATTTTATATTTCGAAATTAAATCTCTCTGACCGAACAACAGTTTCAAAATATATTTAAAAAAACGTAAAAACACTATACATTTAATTTTTAGGGCGAGTTAATGAAATTGTTGATACCAGCGATGAAGAAAATGCTTTCAGTAAAGTGTACTCAAATAATCGAAAATGTAGATTATATAAATTTCTAATCAATTAATAAGTAACTTTATTTTACTATAATTGATTTACAATTTCTAGACCTGAATAAGAAAACCAGAAAATCATTGAAGCAACATCATTATTAGGACTATTTTTACTTTAATATTGGCAACTATTTAATTAAAAAGCATCTCGTTAACTACTTGCACAAAAGTATAACGTTTTAATAAAAGCAGAAAAAGGGTCCAGGTGCCAGAAAAACTCCTGAAAATCCTTATAGTCTAGGAGGCAGCGACATATTTAGGTCGGTAATTTCCTTACGCCTGATAACACGTAAAATACTTGAGATAATTGTGTAGCATCGCGGCACTATGAAGATGCTTTGTATATTTCCGTACTTTTATGGCCCATTTTTTTTTAATTAATTGAATTAAACTTTAATTACGGAACATAACATATACGTATAAAATATTTACATTCTTATTTTTATGTCGAAAAATCTCTTTCAAATTTTTCATATACATACTATAGTTCGAACATCCGAACAAGGTTTAAATTTTGTGTATTTGGATTATCGAGACCCTATTATATGAACATACTAGATATTTAAATATTTTAAAATGGAAATACTAGAATTTTTAGAATTTAGATTGGCCTTCTGTTTCGACTATGGGAAAATATTAAAAATTGAAAGACGTTCAACATTTCGTAGTTTGCCTGCGCTAGATAGGACAAATAATGTAAGCAGACTACATTTTCTTTTAGAAAACTATATAATTTGAGAAAAATAATACCTAAAATCTTCTAACTTTGTTACACATGGCAATTGGTTATTTATATAACAATTTCTGTTAGATATGTCTCCCGTGCCTTCCGGCTCTGTTTTATCCATTAGTTGAGCTGTTATTTTTGAAAGTGGTATAAGTCAACAAAAATATCATTTTAACAATCTACCCCTCGTGTGAATCTTTCAAAAAGTAGAATTTTGTGTCTAAGAAATTGATAAATAACTATATGCACATATTATCATCTTCATAGGTCCCCTAAATTCCAGTTTTAGTTTTTCTATTCAGTTTCCTCTGCATTTTAGCATTCATTACAAAGAAATGTAGTATGTCCCTGCCAAATATTGATTAGACAAGATGTGCTCTATGTTATGTCTTCGACAGTCTTCGCCGAAATTAAAATAAAAGCTACTTGTGCGGCACGAGGCGTGCGAAAAAAAAAGTAGAAATAGTTTGTTCATGTCCGCAATGTACCTATCACAGACTTCTAGATGTGCTAAATACCTGCGATGCACAAAAATGATTTAATGTAAAAATATTCTTCAAATGAGAACGATTCAACTCCGCGCGTCCACTTGAGGGTTAAGCTCATACTTTCACAAATTTCTAACGTTAGCTTGCAATTGAAAAAAAAAAAATGCAATAATATCAGAAAAATTGTAATCAGTCAATCCAAAATAACAAATAATTTCCGCGAGCAGCATTTACTTATTTTTGTGGGTAGTAAATACTTATTTTCGCAGCATACCCATATAAGTGAAAAGTTATTTACATAATTTCTAGCATTTATTAAAACAGAGTGCTTTTGCTTTAAGCATAGGCTTTTACCGAAAATATTTAATTTCAGTAAATGCTTTATATTTATTAAAATGAGAGAAAATGAAATATTTTAGAAATGTCTAACAAGATATGGAACACTGAGCAGAGGAATGATTTTAGTTAAATCTGTTAAATCTTGGATCACAGATTTTAAGTCTGTAATAAGGGATACTTAATTTCAGCTCCAAAACGAATGATTGATATCAACCGAAATATTTTGTTTTGCTACTGAGGAAGCTGGCCGGGCCTGAAATCAAGAAGACCTAAAATCAATAAAGCAATTTCCGGGAGGATTTTCTGCCACACTCTAGCAGTTTTGAGGGATGAGAATTTGAGGAAAAATTCCTCAGAATCTCTGACAGGCCGGAAAAGGACTCACCGGAGGACGGGGGCGGGACGAAAAATAAAACGTTCATCCAAAGTATCCGCAGTAAATTTTCATTAGCGTCCAATTACAGCAAATTTCCACGTTCCGCAATAAACAAATTAAATAAAAACCTTGGCGACTTGGCCGTGACACGAATAAATGCGGGCTCTGGGGGGTCGACCGTGACGAGTGGGAGCCAGGGGACTTCTCCTGGTTGACAGTGGAAGCATCGATGGCACCGCCGCAGCCCTCGGGGGGGCCGGGTAATCACTTTCTCCTGTCGGTGCCGTAGAGGTCACTCCTCCGCTGGCTAAAGACGGGTATCTGCTCCCGGACCTTCTCGACCAGTGAAAAATCTGGAATCAAATTACGTTTAGTGGGTCCCCGAGGATGAGCCCGGAGCCCGGGATTTCAATGATGTGTAAAGCAATCTTCCCCGTCGGCGTGTGAGCAGCCGGACAGCCACGCAGCCCCCCAGCCCCAAAAGCTATTATCAGCTGGTGGCTATCTTTGTGACTGCGGCCGCATTCAACACAAATCAGGACGGGGACTCGGGAAGGAAATGGGGCGCGGGGTCGGGACTCGGGAGCAGGTCATGCGCCTGGTGGGAATCGTGAACAGGACGAGTATCGGGCGAATAGTTAGTGATGAGGTCCGGCTTTGTGCTGGGTGATTTGCTGTAAAAACCGAGAGAAAACTAACCGATATCAGCGATAACAATATCCTCCTCCTCGTTAGCACTTTGGATAACTTTGCCCCAGGGATCCACAACCATCGAATGGGCCCACGCCACGTAGCCGGCTTCCCTGTCCCGAGCAGGAGAGATCGTCGCTACGTAGAGCTGATTATCGTTCGCCCGCCCCCGCTGGAGGAGCTCCCAGTGAAGGGGTCCGGTGGTCATGTTAAAGGCGGCCGGGTAAATTAGCATCTCGCAACCTGAATACGAAAAAAGGGAAGATGGTGGCGACTGTAAGTGGGTCAGATTCACAAAATTAATTAAGATGCCACCTTGATTTCGGTAGATGCGGGCCAACTCCTCGAAACGAATATCGTAGCAAATTCCGATCCCAATTTTGGCCCCATCCACTTCGACGGTGGTGAAATTGTCGCCCGCAGAGAGCACCTCTGACTCCTTGAACCTTATCCCGCCCTTGATGTCGATGTCAAACAAATGCATCTATGATACAATGAAATTTAAGGGTAGGGTAGTCTTTTAAAACTAGATCTAAGAAAATGGGGCACCTTTCTATAAGTGGCCAAAAGACTCCCCGAAGGGGACCAAATGGTGCAAGTGTTGTACAACTTGTCCCCGTCTTTCTCTGGAATGGTGCCCCCGATTAGATAAATCCCGTGCTCCTTAGCCGCTGCGGACAGGAGTCTCGACGTCTCCCCGTCCGGAATGGGCTCAGCGTACTCCGGGAAGAATTTTGTCCCGTAGGGGCTGTTGAAACATTCAGGGAGGGCCACAAGTCGCGCCTTGTGCTCCTGGGCGGCGATTTTTATCTTGCTGGCTGCGTTCTCAAGATTCTTTGCTTTGTCTTTGCCAACTTTCAACTGGACCAGAGCTACGCGGAGGCCTAAAAGCAGAAAAATTTACGTGAGCATTCTTCTCCCAAAAGCAGGGAACAGAGCAGCGAATAAACAACTTTATTGTTTGAGCCAGCAGAAACTTACAACGAGCCACTTTATCCATTTTAGGACTAATATCAATCGATTTAAAGTGCAATAAACGCAAAAAAGAACACTTCCGACGTCCCCGCAGGAATAGCTTCGGCCGGTGATAAGAAACGTCACGATAACCTTTGGATCAGCTGATTCCGCTGAATATGACATTAAGACTTTAGTGTGGACACAAACCCGTGCTGAATTTCTATCCACTGCTACTCGAAAATCTCACCAGATGGACTTCAATTCAGTCTTACAGGGTTAAGTTCTCTCTACGTTATTTAAATATTTTTTCAAAGTTTTGTTTATTTTGCAACTGAACCCCACGAAGTCTTTAAAAAATGAAGTACATTGATTTTTAGCTATTTTAACAAATCATTAAAAACAAACTACGCCTTAAATGCTAGGAGACCTTTCCTTTTAAAATGTTTTTGTGAGAAAAGTATTATATATGTATGTATTTCTTAAAAAAAAAAAACATTTGTTGGGCAGCATTATATATACATTTTATTAATAACCTAAATATATTTTATTAAACAATTTTGGGTCTTTAAGACGTATTCTATTTTTTAGGCTTCTTGCTAGAACATAAGCCAAACAAATATTTTTTTTCATCATTTTATTCATATTTCTCTGAAAGTGTGAAAAATATCCCACATTTGTTGGAGCAAATTACTCCTATTTGAAAAGAAAACAAAGGGTAGTAATTTGAATTATTTATTGTAGATTTTTGAACGAATCAAATGTTTTTAAATCGGACGAGTAGATTTTTGGGATATTTGTTGTACGAGTTAAAAAAAACGTAGTTTTGAAATAAATGCTTTTAAAGTTTCACAAAAATATACGATGTTTACACTTAAATTCATGCGGAATTACAGAGTTAAAATTCTAGCTGAGAATTCTAACAAAAATCTGTCTACTATTGTATATTTAATATGCCAATCGAAAAGGGATATAAATAATAGAAAGGAAAATTATTAGAATAGTTATAAGACAATTTTTTTTGCCCCATTTGAACAACAATAAAATATGCTTGTTTTAAGTTATTGAACAAAAAAATATGAAAATATTTAATAACTTTTATAATATTTCACGAAGGGAAGCATGCAATAAGATTTGTCCTGGATGCAAATACATAATCCGGTTCAAATTTTAAAATCGGACAAAATGTAAAAGGAAAGAACTTTTGCAACGATTAATTACACATTTACACATTATTTTGATGTCCGTTTATGAGTTTACTTTTTAAAATTTTTTTTTCAATAAACTACTTAATATACTTTGTTGAAATTTGAATCACATTCAGTTTTCATATCAGAACTTGCCTGATATTCTCACCGAAATACTAGTGTGAAAAAAAATTATTTTTGAGTAGGCTTGGGGAGGGTGTTAGAAAAAAAAATTATTTTTCCAAAAATCTTATCACTAGAAATGATTTGGTCCTAGTTGGCAATGGAGGCCTAAAAAAGGGGGCTAGGTTATTGATTTTTCACAGACATAAATGGTTTTTCTTTAAATTTTATTGTGAATTATACAAAAAGGAAACACAAGGATAAACTAATGCCCTTACTATGGTTAGCGTGAGTCGAGTTAACACAGTTTTCACTCAAACCGAGGTCACCGAAATTTTTTATTCCCCTGTTTTGGATAAAAGGAATGAAATTTTAACGAATATTCGTCAATTGTAGCAAGGCAATGTTTGAATTCACCAAAAATTAGACCTTGCAGGCGAATAAGATTTGTTAATCGTAATGCCAAAATATTATTTCCGCCGATTTTTCAATTCGACTCGCTAACCATAGTAAGGGATGTAAAACAACATTATTTGAAAAAGTGTAAAACAATCTTCTAATCAACTCTTTCGTACAAAATTGGAAAAGGTTTGTCCGCTGGTGCCTGCAGCCAATTGTCTTCTGAATATTTGGTGTTGTCAGTCTCGATAACGTGGAAAGTGTACGCATGGCGACTTTTTTGTGATCGGTTTGGTTCACTTTTGTGAACAACTTGACCATCAATCAATACGCAGGTTCCTGAAAATGAATGAACAATAATCGATTATATTTATATTCTTATTCCAATTCGCTATATGCTGTCAGTTATTAAATTTTTAAATCATAATTTTGCTATATTCTTTTTTATCAATTTCTTTAAAAATGTTTTTACATATACCCTCAATTTAAAGCAGTCAGTTTGTTAATGTCTTCAAGCGATTCAAAAGATCAAAAATTGCATCTCAATTTTATAATAGAATAGATATTTACCTTTTGAAACAGGAACAGGTGTAAAATTGCTTTGTGGATAGATTGGGGCTGGTTTGTCATAAATTAAGAGCTCATTTGATGACTTGTCTGGATTACGAATATACCTTAAGAAATTAAAAGAAAGAGATTGAAAGTGTAAAGTAATAAAATATAAAAATTATATAATTATTACCTTCTGTGAACACCACTCTGGTGCGAACCTTTTATGAACTGTAAGCAACCATTTTGCATTGTAGCGTCTTCTAAAGCTATCCAGAAACCGATTGCAGAGGTGGGCTCTGTATGAAGATACGAGGAATCTTGATGGGGGATAACTAAAAATTTAAGATGTTCAAATAAAAATATCAACAATGAAAAATTATTATTACCTGCTCCACCAATGCCTGGATTTTTGTAAATGTACATACTTTGAGGTACGACTGGCCGTTTATATTCTAGTTGCCAACATACTTCACGAACACGATCGCTAAAGGTGATATTCTCAAATTCAGCGATATCAGTGTGCAAAGCGTGTCCTACCTGCGAGAAAGTACCGATTTTTAAATATTTTTATATTTAAAATATGTTAATAATTTTAAAGTATGCACCAAAATTTTTCAAAATTTCACCTACCTTATTAAGAGCAGACTCAGGCTCTACCAAAAGTTCCCCGTTTTTATCAAGAGCTCCCTCCTCAAAAAAGTATCGTATTTTATCGCCAGATTCAATAAAATAGGTGTCTTTACTCTGTGCATTTTCGCTATTTACTGTGCTGAAAACCTTTCGTTCGTCTTTTGGAGCTTCCAAACATAGTCTTTTCCCTGCTTCGAGGAGCTCCTCTGTCTCCTGCTGTGTCAGGAAGTCCTCAATTATAACGTAACCATTTTGTTTTAGCTGAAAAATAAAAGCAAAGAGCACAACTATTTTATTAATAATAATAATTATTTCGATTTTTTGATTAAAGTTAAAATCCCAATTTTTCTTTTTCTCAGGCCTCAGTGAGTGGCTGGCCTTTTTGGCTTATAGCAAAATGTTAGCTGTGAAACCTTAGGAGCATATTACAAGTCGAATATAGTCATTTTTATTTAAAAACAATTAGAATAGAAAATTTTAAATCAGACTTTATAAATAACAAAAAAATAGAAATCGTTCTTTCACTTCAGATAATAATATTAAACAATTTAAGTTGTTTTATTTTGAAATAAATTTGGTATAGAAAAAGTGACATGCAATCAGCGAAATCATTGTTGTTTCGTACATAGTTCGATCCCACATTCCAAGTTAGGAAAAGTATTTTCTAATAAAATATAATACATCGATTTTATATCTCAAAATATACCTAATCTCACGCGAATGTGCATCCGTTTTTTTATCACTGGTGTCTAATCTTAAACGACTAAACTTATCTTGTGAAAATATTTGTACAAGGGAAAAAGGTATTATTATGACGATATCAGTTGTATTTATATTTTTAAACTCGTCCAGCATTCAAAATATTTAAGTTGATAATACTCCTTCATAAATAACATAAATGATAAAAGTCGAAAATTAATTTTGCGTTTATCATGAAAACAATTTCTGTATTGACCTTAACGGAAATTGCGAAAAACCTTTCTTCTTTGAGAGAACGATCAGAATTTTATGCGACTTTTCCTTATTTATACTTTTTTTATTTTTCGCTACTTATTATTATTAGGCAAATATTCTGAAAATCCAAAATTCAAATGGAAATCATAAAAATTTTTAACGTTCATTAATGATTATAAGTAAACAAAGGAATAGGAGTTCTGTTTACTCACAAACAAAAGATGCTAAATAAATAAAAATAGAAAAGTGAATTAGAAGCTATTTGAGGAAGTTTGCTTCCTACACATCGAACTTGAAAATTTCAATTCTTAATGAGACCAGCTGAATGCATTGAATCAACTTTTATTTATTTGGCAATGATCCACAGTTTACATCTAGCTGCAAACGAGCCTGTGGCCTTTATTCATTGCAATTATTACGCCGGACTTTTTTGATTAATTTATATAATTAATAACCATTACATACAATTCAGGTTATTCTAGGGTACTTTTGAAAATTACAATGATAATAAAAACAAGCATGCTTTCGCGGTCATGTTTTTGTTTATTGATATAAACAAAGCATACTTGTAAAAAAGTAGCTCAGTTTTGAAGTTTTTAGTGGACCACTTTTGTACAGAGATAAAACTATAGCTTTAGTCTTCCACAGATTATGAAATGTGTATCTAATATTTTATTAAGGATCCAATCTAAAGTTAATATATGTACTTGTAGCTTACTTAAAGGATTATTTCTGCGTTTACAATTAAAGACTGAAATTCTGCGGTATTTTTGCACTATATCTAATCTTGCATATTACTAAAATAATCAACTATAAAGTCATGTCTACCAACTGAATTACGGTTCTCAAATTATTCTATTTCTTCCATGTACCTATATGACATATATGATGAAATCCTCAGAGTTCTATTATTTTTAAATTCAGAAAAAATTGAAATCTTTGAAACCTATTGTTTTGGTTTTGACTTTAAATAATCGATCGCTAAGTTCCTCAGATCAAAGAGTAAAGGACTAGGACATTAGAAAATATAGGTGAAGCAATTCCCGTGTTGTGTTAGTAACTTTACGTTTTGTGTGTGTGTGCACAGTGCGGCCGAAATAATTAGAAAGAAGAAAAAAGGGGCACTAAGCCAACATGAATCACAGCCCCACTGTGTAGTTTTTATACGCGCCGTCACTACGGTAGCTCCTTACTATCACGCCGCGGTAAAGGCATTTTTGACAAGAGGCTCCGGTTTTGACAAGAGGCTCCGGCACTTTCTCTTTCACTCTTATGTGAAAAACGAATTTTCCTTCGGGCTCTGAAGAGGGGAAATTGCCTCACTCACGTACACGGATTTTACAGGGAATGTCCGATCCTGTACTCTTTGATCTGAGCTAAGTTCAGTTCAAAGTTGAGATAATTCTTGATCATGATTACATAAAACCTCTTACTTATATCCTTTTTAGGGTTTCCTATAGCACGGAGCCCTCAGTACTTGATCAGGTTTTTATCATTTTTTATCAACTTTCTTATTTTATGCGGCGGAAGACTTTTTTTTATATAAAATAATATAAGTATGTATAAGATATTTATACTTACACTTATAGAGTAATAAAACAAGATACTCTAGTTTTTGGAAATGTTTCTTTCTTTTTATAAGTAGATAGTTTTTCCTCACAAATACATAATATACTCATATTGCCACGGATAAGTCATTAACACACATTTTAATTATGGTTTTGCCTATATTGCAAATATGGCCTTTTTAGTTCAGTTTCAATTTTTATATTTATTTACTCTACTTAACTCTACTTACTAAAGTATCTGTATATAATGTATTGAATATAGCCGCTATATGTGAATTTTTGTTCTAACCTGTGAAAAATTGACATCGCTTAAAATTGTTTAAATAACTTCTAGTGAGATATTTTTAAAGTGACTTTAGTTTGAAGCCCAATCCCAATTTAAATTTAATGTAGTAGAAAATTAAATTCGGGATCACCTGAATTCCGTTTGAATACATTGAAAAGAATCTGTGATTTTATTTTAATACTTCGAAATCAATAAGTTCTATTAAAAGGTTTCTTAGGTTTTCAAGAGAATTGAGAATTTGTAAACATAGTTTTTAACTAAGAAGCTACCAGCACCGACTCTATAAGACTCAATAATAATTAACTTATGTAAGTTTAATCTTAACTCATAAAGAAAAACATGATAAAAAAGAAACGGAAATCTTTCACACTTCGTTATTTTAAGTATGAACGTCTCATTTCGGTGCGTTGAAGTAGAACTTTTCAACGAGATAATTAGTTAAGCGTCGACTCTTTAAAATTTATATTCCTTTATTATTTATTTTCAAATAAAGCTGGCATTTCAAGTATATTTGTAAAAGTGTTTAATATTTGATTAGAGCCTGGTACCTACTTTGACTACTTATAAATACTATAGACATTATTTATAAGAAGTGTTAATCACCTTCTCATTTAAAGTTGCATTAATCATAAACAAGACAAAATACATAGTGTCTAAGACTATACCAACATACAGTTTTTACCTATGCTATCCGGTTGAAATTGTTTCGAATATAATTTTAAAGAGTATTTGCCTACAAAACTATATTTAGATGGTGATTTCTACCTGTGCGGATGCTGGGTGCATGCCAAATTGGATGTGACGTATGTAGCCGCGTACTTTTAGATCTTCATTCAGAGTATGAAGTGTGTGCGACTCGAACACAGCTGAGCGATGTTTTTCTGTTTCGATGGGCTCAAAACAAAAGGAAAACTATAAAAGTAATGTGACAGTATGAGAGCAGCTGTTAAATTATTGCATATTTTTTTTCCGGCAAATCTGTTGACAATGTATTTGATATGCAATTTCGAAGGGTACTTTCATTTAAGAATTTTCAGGGACACTATAAATATACCAGAAATAATTATATTTACAACGAGAAAATGTTCACATGATTCAATGATACAAAATATGTTGACGATTCTTCAGAACCTTTTCTGAAGAGAATGTTTTGTATATTCAAACTTCACAATATTTCTTTTATGTTTTTGCTATTTTTTTATAGGAAGTGAGTTTGAAGACAATGTATGCCTAGTTAAACTAATAACTTTGATATAAAAGCGATTTTATTATGTTGTAATGGGTCAAATAATTAATATCTTATTAAGATCATTAAGTATAACAATTACAGCTAAATTGATGAGAAATTAAAAAATGTCACCTCCTTTAATTGGAATATTAATATTATTTAATGAGAGTATCTTCAAAATAAAATTTTTGTCAATTCTTCAGTGGTTAGTTTACTAGTTAAGTAAGTAATTCTTATCATTAATAAGAAAGCTGTCGCTCAAATTGAACGTGTCGTAAATACTTTTAACATGGTTTCGCGTAAATGTACACACATTTCTTTCTTTTTATTATGATTATGAATTTTATATTTTACTTGAGTACATGCATTTTTGAAGATTTTTATTGTGACAAATGCTGATGTGACGGAAGGAAACAGAGTTCAAATTCGTATTTCGTAATTAGAAAAACCTAACCCCATAATCAGATAAAAAATACAAGGACGGGTTTTTTATATGCTGGCATATGTGTCATTATTTTTGAAAGTGGTATTAGTCCACTTTTTGAGAACTTCCCGTAAGAGTTATCTACAGGTTAAAATTTTACTGGATAAATTATTGAAATAATACGTGGAATTATACCAATTTCATAATCACCGGCTCATATAAAAACATCCTGATATTTCAAAATGTGAACCGAAAAATTTTTTGGATTAACTTTTGGTATAAATCTAAGCAATTCAATTTTACTTCCACAAAATAAAAATATTTTAACATGTGTATCTGTTTATAAATTTCAATTCAAAGCAAAATTTTCTGCCAATTCTGATCAAGATCCGATTGTAAAAAAAAACGCAGAATCTCCATCTCTTTAGTTTGTCAATTCTTAAAATATCTTTACTAAATTGACTCTTATGCAGCTATTTCCTCTCATCGATACTATCGTTTAATTATACATCTATATATTAATACGTGAAGGGAAATCTTTGGACCCCTTTTTAAGCAAATTGCACGGACTGAGGAGTTTGAGATTTTGCATGGTTAAAGTTTATATAGAGAAGAAGTGCACAAAGCTAAAATTTATATATAATATGTGTTATAAATACATTAAATAAAATAAAATAAATTCATTATTTACGTTCATATTGTCTATGTCGAACGCATAGTAGTCTGTGGTCAAACTGTCGTAATTTTATTATTGAAAGTGCCAATTTCAAACACATAGTAGGCTGTGTACAGTCGTATTTTTCGTAGTAACCTCGGTAGGTCGAATTTCGACCACAGGGCGACCACTAGTATTAATAAATCTATCTCTATCAGTAAACAGTCTCAATTTAAAAAAAATATATGTTTTATATGTGTAAGAAAAATAACACATCTGAATAGTATTATACATAAAGGGAAAACTAAACTCACATTTTTGAGATAGTCTTATCAGTTCTATTGTCTTAATAACTTGTTACGAGTAAGAAGCCAAAACTGAAATATACCCTACTGTAAGGAATTCATGCTACCTGGGTTTTTAATTTACTGTCTTAGCATTCAAGACATGGGTATAATGCACTAAAGGTTTTGAGTTTACGAAAATAAAGAGACCCGAATCAGTGTGAAGGTCAAAAGAAAATGTTCAGACTCACCTTTGGCTTCACTAAGAAATGATGATTAACTTTTTCAATTTAAAAACAGATGAATCCTATTGTGCTCATGAGAAATGGACAAATTATTTGTATAAATACATCCATTAATGGATAGAGTCACCTTCGACAATTCTTTCGAAATTTTGCTTTAAATGTAATAATAAAAGAAAAAAAATCATAAGAGTCATCAAAGAACCAATAAATTTATCGATTTTGTCTTCAAAATAAACAGATTTTCTTAACACTTCCAGATGTTTGCATGTCGCCAGCATGTCTATGACTAATTTTAATTAGATTAAAAAGGAACTAAAAAAATAGCAGCCACGTTCTCTTTGTAAAGAAATCGCATCTATTTAGCATAAAAAACAAAGAGGCTTTCCTCGAAAACTTACCTCTTGATACAGTGTATTCCTCATTTTCTTGTATTTTATTTTCTAATGATCTTAACTCAAGTTATAAAAAAAATTGTATGCTCTTGGCACAAAGCAACACTAGAAAAAATCACAGATTTGATCACAAAAATTTATCGTTTGCTGTCGGCCGTCGACCAAAATGATTTGATTATAATTAATTAATTAATTTGAATAGAAAACGACGCGTATCTACCAGAGCGAGAACTTTTCCTTCAACCGACCGATCCGTCTTACAACTGATACTGTGTCTTATTTAAGTTTGATAGAATTGCTTTGCTTGAAGACGGCAGAACTCGAACTGAATGTGAGTAGGAGGAGCACTCAGCCTCGATCTTTGCACACCAGACGAATGCATAGTTTTCCACTTTTCACTCACTAAAACGAGTGGAAGTTTTCTTAATTGATAGTAATTACTCAAAATTAGAGCAGACGGACAAGTGTTGCTGTGAGTTTCCTGAAGCCTCTCAAAAATACTCACTGATGACCCCAAGGAGCGTCACAAAAAAACATAATTCGTGTATAGCACACCACGCTATGCACCCATGCTTCGAGATTATGTTGTTTTTCTTAAGCCGTGCAGACATGCGAAGATGTTTCATGTTTCAGCTACATTTCGTAGGCACCACACGTGACACCAATTGAAGCACATGTTTCAAATAATTTCTTCGAATATTGCGTCTACCTTCGTTCACCCCGGTATCAAATACTTTTGCGATCGTGCTCGTGATTCTCCGTGGAAGGTGCATATCGATTATATGCCTTATTTAACTTTCGAAAACCTCAATTTGCGGTGATCACAATTAGAGTAATTCGCTTCGATAGCATAAACATCAGCGGATGTCCAATCTATTGTAATCGGGATTACGTAGATCGAGGAATGCGATCTTGATTGGCATAACGAACCACTCACTCGTGGTATTGAGCATTCTCTGTGGGGGAGGCACTCGGTAGTGAGTGATAAGTGGTCTTATTAATATCTTGCCGAGTCAGCGAGTATAGCGTATTGGAAAATGAGTTTCAGATTATTTATAAAAAGTAGATAAATAAGTGCCTTCGGTGAGTAAGGGGTACAATTTAGTTATTTTATATTTAATGAGCCATCGTTTGAAACGATCATTGGGTCAGGAAATCTTATATGAATTTTCAGGAGATATACAACTAAATTTTCTTCCCGGTTCGAGGTTTAATACAAAATACGTTTTGACAGAACTCGTACACTCAGTAAAAAGAGACATTTTGAAATTTAATTTAATTTAAAACTTCCCAAACAATTTTATTTCAAGACAGAACAATTTTACCACAAATATTTTTTTCTTGAAATAAACTACACTGAGTTGTTGACATCCGCGTTTTTATACGAAATGATGCTGCTTTCAATAGAAAAAAGTAACAAATTTTAAACAATCTAAAATCCTTATTTATTTAAAAGTAAATTACTTGGAATTTGGGTCGATTTAAAATAAAATTGTCTTTCCTTTATTTTAACAATTTTGTATTAAAATGAAATAGTTTTTATTACAAAAGGGGTATTTCTTGTGTGTATATTAAATATATATTGTAATATTTTCCCGGCTTTTTTACTTTTCCAGACTGTCTCGTCAGAGTTGCATCAAATTTGAACACTCTTGAAGGACAAGTGCTGCCGTGAAGTGTTTTTGTTCATAATTAATTGGCTAAAATGGGTATCAGTTATAGCAGATTAACAATATATTGTAGCATGTGTATTTTAGAGGCTATAAGTGAAAGCGGTATAATTGCTACTATTTTTCTTCGGAATTCTAACGCAGAAAGTATAGTAAATATTTTAAATAATCATTTATCATACGAGTAGTGAAACTTATGGTGTATATCCTAGACAGACGACGCACGTAAATTAATTATGAGTACTAATTATTAATTTAGGGCTCAATCAGCTATATCACGAAAACCTTGATCATTTATAATTTGCTAAATGACCAGTTCAGTTTCAACATTTATACCTAAATGAGAAAAATGTGTTAACTGATTTTGTACTTCTATAGCACTTGTAACAGTACTGTGCGAAAAAAAAACACATTTTATTTGTCACAACTGCCGATCGTTTCTAATTAAGAAGTTGCTGTCTGTCTCCACTTCTCAAATTAGTAATTTGCGCTGAGTGAGTAATTTACTTAATTATTATTTAGAGTGCTGTGCGTCGAAGGTATTAAGAATTGAAATGATTTCGTATTTGGAAGTTGTACTTTACATTTGTACACTTTACCTAATAGAAGCGAGGTTTTAATTTAACACTGAGAAAGTAATATGAACATGTTTATGTGATCAGATTAAATCAAATTTTCTTATTTTCTGAAATGTTAAAGGACCCCATTTTTAATAACCAACATAAATCTTCTTATTGCCTCCACTAAAATGTTAACATATTATTTTTAAAGTATACCTACAACATTTGATTTAAAATACTGAATCAAAAAATTAATGTTTAAATATATGTAGATACATAAATATATGTTTAAATATGTATTTTAATGCAAAATTAAATTCAAAATTAAAACTATTTCAAATTTAAAAGGAATACAATTTCATTCAAAACTCTAAATAAACTACACAAACATATAGGATATTTGTTTTAAAAGGTTGAGTATATCCAAATATGTAAAAAAATCATTTGAGAGAAGTAAAGTCTCTTATGGAAATTTTGTAGCTTATGTGTTTACGCAATATCCATATACGAAAATTCTTAATTTTATCCACGAAAAATTTTGTTTTTAACGTCTTTTTTTGCTCAGTGCAGAAATTGTATTTTACAGAAAAAAGGTTTACATTCTACATGGTAACCTAACGAAATTTGAGAGAAGTGATAGTAAAATTTTGGTGGCAACAAAAGTAAAAATTACGTTAACTTACTCAGCATGCATCTTTCTTTTTAACTCTAGAGGAGGATATCGGAACCAACGTTTTACTTTATGCAATATGCTTGCTTGCTTAGTTATTCAAATGTTGAAGCTACCCGACCTTTTTGTATAAAATGTTTAAAATTTAACGATTTAATAATTCTGTTTTTTTTTAATTTTCAATGAGGGAAGGTAGAGAGCATAAAGTGAAAATCCGGAATGCAATCCGGAAAACATATTTAAAATTCTTCAATATACGTACTAAATGACGTATGTATGTACAGGTATTTTAAATTATGAGGAGTGACTGCAATTGTAGTAATAGTAATTTATTTTAAAAATATTATATCAAACGTACAAGTTCGTGGAGCATGAAACACCAGAATAAAATTAATTATAGGGAGATAAATATAAATTAATAAACAAAATAAAATAAGTAAAACTAAAATGAGTAAATAGTTTAATCATTTAGAATTAGAAATCCCGTGCAAATTTATTGGGGCAATTCTTATAGGCTATCTTATTTTTTTTTTTTTGTTGTTGTTTGATTTTAGTAGCTTTAATCGATTTAATATACATATGCGTTCACAAAATTTTAATCAAGTTATTAATTTCTGTTTTTAGAAAATGTAAATAGACAAATCTAATTATAAAAAGTGCAAGTCAATAAAAATCCCCCTTCATTACAAGCAATTTAAATTTAAAAATAAAAATATAAACGAGTTCTTAGCAAAACAAAAAAAAAGAACGCGATGCTATTTCAAATATTTGTTTTGAAGATTTAGAAAAATTTCCATTTCGATGAAGATTTTAAAATTTTTTTAAATTGATTACTATTTGTTAGTTAGGATTCTTATAAAAAATTGTTTCGTTTTTTTTTTTTTTTTTTAAAGAATGGTTTGTCCTACCTCGATTAATGTACAAGCGCATGACATAAATCTCCAAGATAATAAATGAAATTTTAAAAAGAACCTGTTTCATAAAGGTAGCAAAAATCCCAGTTAGAGTCGGTCGCTTTGCGATTGCCTAGAGTCATCATGAAAGTGACTCTGTTCCACCTTGTGTGTTAGGGTGACAAATGAATGGCGTTAAGGTCGAACACCTTTTTTCGACAACATTTGCATAAGTTGAAATTGAAAGATAATATGTAAAATGGTTGAAATACAAACAATAAAAATGTTTTTAAAAAAAACATGTTTTAATTTACAGTGAAAGTGGACTCACCGGGTTGACATTATCTTCCGATTTCATGTCGAAAGCAATTTGCGATTGATGGATCTTATGAGTAAAAAGGTGGAAAGGTAGTAGCAAAACGCAACATAGATGGTTTCGTAGGTAAAAATAAAGTCGCTGTTGCGATGTTATGCAACATAACTTGGTCCCCATATAACAGTGATCAGGGGAAAGTCGCCATATATCGATCCTCGCAACACAATCCGTGACCCAATCGGAGAAGCAGGAGAAGAAAAAAAAATTGCAATCGCGGGCATATTTGTCGATAATTAATTGGTCTTGAAAGATAACTTCGAGGAACGCGCCCAAGATGCATTCAGGTACATAAGATGTATCCAGCATCCAGTGTGCGATCACTTCATCACCGGGAAAACCAGTCAACTTTTGATTGATACCATCGATCGATGAAGAGATACGCGCCACGAACGAGTTCACCTACTGGCGAAACGAGGCCTGGTTACAGTGGAAGAAGCGTGAAGCACTACCTTTAGTAATTCTTTAAAACCCGACCAGGTGAATATTTGCAACTTTGCAACCAGTGCGTCGCAGCATCCTAATGAATAAATACAGCCAGGTGATCGGGAGAAAATGAATTCAACGCGAAGAAGTTGAGATTTTTGTGGTATGGGAAAAATGCGATTTTACCGCCTTTACCGGTCTCCAACTGATATTATGCTACAGGTGAGTATAGTGAACAATTTTCTGTTCATTTCCATCATCAAAATCTAGTTGCACACGATCCAACAGAATCACCATCTCCACTACCTCAATACCAAGATTTTTCTCCTCCTTTTAGCATCGTTGGGGGCTTAAGCTTGGGTTCGGTGGGTCTCTCGTCAAAGAGATTAAGAAATCAAATAACGATACCGCTCCAAGCCTGGTCTTAGTTCAGTTTTATTTGGTCACCTGAGTCGTTTGGATGTAAAAAGAAAGTTGGATTTAAAGATTTGGATAGGTTTTACCTTCTGAATCTTACCTTTCCAGCAACTGTTTCCATATTGCTATAGTCTGTTAATGGTTCCTTATTTAAAAAACGTTCAAGAGTGCCGAATGAATTCGAAAAATATATATTTTGTGAAATAATTGTGCCTTTATTATTATTATTATTTTTCTTTTATACTTTATAAAGTGTTTAATTTTGGTATAAACAGCCTTGGAACGATAAGGGCTAAACTGTCTAATTGTCTTAAAGATGGTGAGAGTGTTAACTGTAGGATTCCTGTTTTGTGGATTACTAAGTGCATGTGAGTAATGAGAAAATAATTATATTTAAGAAATTAACTGACAAAAATTTTAGATCTTAGTGATTTAACTTTTATACCTGGGGTATAGTGCGCAGCGGAAATAAGGCTGTATAATTTCTGCGTTTTGTTTTCTTTCATTTTCCTTCTAAGATGTGAGGAAAAACTTGCACCGGTTCAACGGGTGCATGTGGCTTATTTTAAGTTGGTCAGGCATACCTTGAGGCGAGCACTCAGATAATTATGATATTGTGCGGCTCTAGACTCTAGAGTCTAAGTTTTAGCGATCTGAGGTGATTAATATCACTTATACTTTTTTGTGAGAACTATACTTTAGTTGCCTGGAGATTGTTAATTATACCTGTCATCTTTTAAACTCAAAATTTCATTTCGTTATGCGTTAGAAAGGTAGGCGTAGATAAAAAGTTGTAAAATTAGAAAGTGCTAAAATTGTTAGGTATGTTCGGGCAAAATATGCCAAGATGTCTAATTATATTTCACGTTTATTTGCCTAAAAGCATGTTTGCGCATTTATTAGAAATTTGAAAGCTGTTTTAACAATTTGACACAAAAGGTATGCTATTTTGACCATTTGTTACATACCTATATAAGATGTAATTTTTGTTTTCATAAATCAGCTCAAATTATCGAAACTAAGTTTGAATAAAAGTTATTAAATATGATACACAATTTTTACTACGAGTTGAGGAAATAACGAATATGAAAAAAAAACTTCCCATTGTTGTGAACAATTTAAAGAAACGACAAATTTTAATATTTTAAAAAAAAATATTGCAAAATACCTATAACATTAAAATTTTAACTTGTCCTATCGTTTTCTCCTCAAATCGTTAAAACCATTTTTAGGTAAGCTTTATTTCATTTATTTCAAAGAATAAAAAATTCTAAAATTTCAATTATATGAATATGTATTATGCATTTTTAGGAAGGTCTATTAAATTTAGGAATATTTCCAAGGCTAACAACCAAATAAAAACCAGACCAAAACAGAATGTACCTAGTTTTAAAAAACAATTATACTATCAAGATATTATTAGATATTCACAAAGTGCAGTAGTTCTACCAGACCTAGTCGACTGGGTATAATTAAAGAACTAATAGGTATATGTGATTATTTTTAGAAATAATATCCGAATTATAATTATAACAAACTCCCATAGCTACTAGCATTGTCCTCGATTTGCAAGAAAAACTAGTCATTAGCTATTTCCGATTTTTTTTATAAATTCATTCCACTTTTGTAGCCAGCTGGTCTCCGTGCAGTGGTCGAAAAAGACATAATCGTCTTGTCAAGCAAGTTATAATCAGTTAAAAATTCTACCAGATCGAAAAATCCAGAAGTGAATGATCAACAAAAAAATTTATTATCATATATACAGGTCATGGACTAGTTCATTGAAAAAAATAAAAAAATAGAAATAAAAAAATACAAATTGAATTTAATCCACAACCGATTCGTGCTAGTTCATTTCGATTTCACGGAAATTAAACAATTACTAGTTTTATACAATGACCAACTATTTGCTTGAGTTGGTCATTGTATAGCCTGATTTGAATGATTTAACAGGTGACACGCGAGGAACCGGCATATCCGAAGAAGATTTTAAAAGAAACTTGAAAATCGTCTTGTTTCTAAGAATGAATCTTAAATCTTTCAGCTGGTAAAAAAAGTGTTAATTGCAATCGATTTTTATGCAAATTATATGAACAAAAAAAAAAATTCTCGGACGTGTTTGTATTTTAAAAATATAAAATAAAAAGTCGGTGAATAGTGTCACGACCTAAGTTTACACTTCTTAAAAAGGCAGTGGTTGTGGTTGGTTTTGCTACCGTCTTCTTTCAAATAATTATTAACATTTCGCGATCGTGGTGATCAGATCCTCTTATCGCGGTTAATACCTCGCGTCGCGCGGCAAACAGTTGCCGCGAGTTTTGAATACAATAAGATTATGGAAATGCGTTGCGTGGGTGGGTTAAAGCGAGTCATGCAATAGGTGCCTGTCCCAGTAAAAGATAAAAGGAACTGGGAACTGGTAGAATGCCCCCTCGAAGGCCACATGGGACTATCATTTTTTTCCGCGACTATAATAATATCAGAACAATTCACTTGATGACGCCTTCTAGAATTTAAGCGGGAAACCAAAAGGTGTACAATTGTTCGCGAATTTATATGGAAAAAAAGGAGAGCAGAGCAGGAAAGCAAAACCCACAGTGTGAAACCGCCTTAAACACTCAATTTATTACACTCATTGGGTATTCAAAGATATTCTTTTGCATAAACAAAAGTCGCTGGTGGAGTAGAGTGTGCCTCACCTACCTTAAACCGTGGATTTTATCTGCGAATGTGGTTGCATCGGCAGTGGCTTCAATGAGTCTCTGAATCTGTTCGGAGGGAAAAGAGCTGTGATTAAGGTCAGAATGTCAAGGACTTGATGAAGTCGAAGAGTGCAAAGTATTTTTTCTTTTATTTTATTACCCACATGTGGAAATGATTATCTTCTGTATGTAGCTCAGAGATGGGAAAAGATTAAATTGCTTACTCAGAAAAACATCTAAATGTATATTCGTTCTAGTCAAATGGAAATTAACGTCGTGAAAATTTTATATTAGAAGAAAGTTATCTTAACTTTTATAGCATAGTCCTGAATATTTTACTGATCTTAACGTCTTTCTGGTGTATAATTCAATTCTCTTTCGGCATTATCGAAAATTGCCATATACACCATCTACCTTTTATTCGCTAGTTGCTATAGAGTTAAACATTTATCAGGGATTTTCAGAAATTCATACTTATTTAAAAAAAGGGGACCTTAAATAGTTATTAAAATAATAATAGGTCAACATCACACGTATAAAACGGTGTTTAAACCTAGAAAATGACTTTTAATTCTTTTGCTTTAATGCTCATTTAAATGGGCAATGTCACTTCATTTATGAAGTTACGAGTATGTATGTTTTTGAGTCTGAGTGAGTTTATGCGAAAACCAACTGTTGTATATATAGTTAGAATCAAAATTAAATTAAAGGGGGCAAATACAATTAGACGAGACAAAATCAAGCATATTCTAAAGAAGTTTTTATTTGGTTAATAATGAAACTTTACATGGTGTTTTGCACTACCATGTAGTATAAAAAAAAGTTACTATTATTATGGCGGCGTATTGGGATCCTAGACGTTTATTGGCGTAAATTTTCTAGGCCGTAATTTCGATCTTAGATAGACCAAGGAGAACATTTATGTTAATAACAGTTGTAAAATGTAGATCGATCTAAAAAAAAGCGAAAGAAAATAAAATAAAATTAATTTATTAGCAGAAGTTTTTCCAAAAACATTTACTCACATTTTACTAAACTCTGACGACTCCGATGAATACTAATATATAATACATAATTTGTCAAGTTTTAAATAGATATTTTAAATTCAAAATAAATAGTAAAATTAAAATAGAAGGTATTGAGTTTGAAATTATGAGTTTTAAAGAAAAAATCGCAAATTCGTCGTAAAAATATTTTGATTGATTGATGTAAAATTCCTTAGATCCACCGCTCTATTTTTATGTTTAAAAAGGATTTGCCATTACGTTTAAAATTTTGTTTAGTGAGTATAATAAGAAAAGAGTATATCTAAATTCTTAATTCCTGAAATTTTTTTAAAATTTTAAAATACATGGTAGATGATGGTGTAAGTTTAAACCTACTTATGAAGGTATATAATATAATATAATCAATTCCTAACAGTATCTAATTATATGTATTTAAAAGATTAAGTGAAAATTTAGTTGATTTCCAGGCTTTTCCGTTCAAATTTCCACAAAAAAAAAAAGAAAAAAAATAGTGCGGAATGGAATTTGAGAACTAATATTTTATAAATTGAATACCTACTATTGATGAATTAAAATTAAAACAAATATAATAATATTCCACATAAATTACAGGTTAAAATAAAGAGAAATGAATTGCGTGGCACCGAAGACTTCAATGCGTTTTTTTTATTTGATTTTTGTGACACGATGCGCTAAAATATCTCCAACCAAGCCATCGGCAGAAAAGTTGCCACCAAAAAATGTTCATGTGGCGCCACTTAACTTTTATTGCGAACAAAAATTTTAATACTTCTTTTTCTTTAACGAAAGTTGTTTAACAAGTGATTCCGTTGCCAAGATACAACCTGGTTTAAAAACTATCACCCCTGAAAGTCATCTTTTGCTCTCGTACAACTAAAATTTCCTTTTTTCCATCGGGATTGTTTTTTTTATACATGTATGTATATACCACATCATATACCAGTATTGTTGCGCCAGTATCCGGCCATTTCCACTTCCATCTATATTTATTCACATTGGTAGGCAACAGAGTAGCAACTTTCAGTTTTCAGTTCCTGCGCTCCATATCCACAGCCGGGCATAATCCGATCATCAATGAGGTCTGAATTATTGCCATAAATAGTAAAAACCAGTCACTGTTTGAAAATATACACGATGCAAGGCTGTGGATTTGTTCAAGATAAACAAGATGCAGAAGAAATAAAAATAATGAAAGCTATAATCACTGCAAAAAGCTATAAACACCTTGCATGGATGATTTTTTGAGAACTATATAATGTATAGTCGTCTACTGTTGTGCTACTGCCTCGATAATTTGAGAACAATAAGGCGACAATAAACGTAAACGATCATAGAAAGTGTATTCGAGCTGCAGAAAGATCTTGATAGTATCATACATTATGATCAGTATTTTATGAAAATTTTCTCAAAGCAGTGTCTAGAAAACGAACTACGTTTTCAGCGAGGAAATGATCCGAAACACGGAGTTATCAGAGATCTCATCATATTCGATTGTTTAGAAAACAGTACCTACATTTTCACGCTTAGTTTAGTGGTAGCGTAACAACACGTTTTTTACGCGTGAGCTGCATGGCTGCGTTAAAACAAAAGATGACATTCTTATGGGGAAATACTAAATAGATAGTATCAAATTTCCATTTAGTCATTTGAAAAATGTGGAAAATTGCACCTCAATCGTTTTAAATGTGCGTCATACGCAATCGGTGCGATCGAAGATCGAACGATCGAAAAGACACGGGACTGCCAAGCGTGCCATTGGCATCCGGCGAAAGTCACCATGTGTGAGCGGGGTTTGGTCGTTTTTCATTACCACGGACTCGTTGATCGCTCTAATTTGCATTTTCGTTTTCGTATTTCTTTTATATTTCTATAAATTAATTTATCTTTCTCCGACATTTCTTTTATGGGATAGTGAGTGGTGATAGAGAAATTGCGATTATCATATATAGTATATGTATAATATAGAAAAAGGTATAACCTAAGGTGTCATTTATTTCTTTTGCGGAAGTTCTCACCACTCTTAAAACGGACAAATATGGAAGATCGGTTGTATAATTTACGTAATGATCAGCGTCTTGCGGCTGATTACGGAGAGTGTTTTGATTAACATAATTTATGGGCGAAGTTACGAGATTTTTGCCGATTATCTAATAATGAGATGTAGAAAAATTTTCCATTGAAATTTATGCCATTTCTCTGCTTTTTTGTTACCTTCTAAGAACATTGGTTTTATTTGAATGTTTTAAGTAACAAATTTTAGTAGATACTATTATAATTTTAAAACTACTTCTTCAAATTCAGGACTTTTTAACATGATTTGTTAAAAGATATGACATATATGAGTCGTTATTTTTGAAAGTGGTAAACATTTTTCGAAAAATTCACATGAAAGCTATCTATACGATAAAATTTAATTATGTCATACATACGTATGTAATGTATTTTATTTTTTTTTTTTACATGTAAGAAATTTAAATTTTCTTTTCTAAACAATGAAAATATGTACAGCCGCCATTAATTACCATTTTAAGATAGCACAGTAAACGCGTCAAACTGCCTTCTCGCTAGATATTCACTTGTGGAAAATTATAAATGTTCAGGTTATTAATCAATTTTTATGTTTCCGCCTGCCAAGTCGAATCCCTAAGAATTTTATTACTATATTATAAACAATTCAACATCTCACGTGAGACTAAGTAGATATGGTATGTCTAGACTCTAGAGAATGCACAACAATATAAAAAAATTTGAAAGGTACAAAATAGGTATATAAAACAATTAAGCATTAAACAAAATAATTAAAGTTGATAGAGGTTTATATAAATATTAGAAACAAAATAAAACGATTTCGCTAACGAGGACATTTTTTTATAAATCAGTAAAAATTCTTCACAAACAAACTTAGTTATGCATTTTAATCCTAGGTTAGGTCTTATTGTTTTTGAAGCGGCTGATGAATTTGATTAATTGCACAAGTTTCATCTATTCAATTCCACATGTTGCAGTTACTCAACGTGAGTTGAAACTATTAAAAAACAAATAACGTTTTGGTTTTAAATCTTTTTAATAAATACCTACGTAAATTTTAAATAATTCTTTCTACATATTAGAAACAATTGATTTTACTAATTAAGAAAATATAATAAAAATTACATTTTTTCTTAGCTAAATTAAGAAAAGCTATAAAGAAGATAGAGTTAAGGAAGGGTTATAAAGGAAGTAACTTACATACTCGTAAGTTTTTTAACAATTATTATAATTGTTTTTTGTTTTCAAATTTGTCTATATTTGTATTTGAGAAAAGTTTTTGGGAGGGACGCAGCAAGTAAGACAGAGCAACCCAGTTTAAAAAAATGAAATTGTACTTAAAATGAATTCAGACAATGAGTTATTTTTGTTTAATGAGGAAAAATTACGTTTCAAAAAACTATCTAGTATCCTGTTTCTTTATTAATAAAATATTAAATGGTCTCAAATCTCTTATCTTTATTTGTTATATGTAATTTATTTATATTTTATTTTTTTATTTATAATTTATTTTTTAAGAGGATATTTTTTATCATAAAATGAGGAAAAATAATGTTGAAAGCAAGTTTCTTTAGTTATAGTAGGTACATCTTGGAAAAGTTTTTTTTTCTTTTCATTGATATGCAGTGTTGTTTTATAAGGATTTTGTGCATTGAAATGGTATAAATTTATAATTATTCTTGGTATATGAAAACAAACAAGTTTAATTAATAATCAGCGTTCTTCAAAACCCGTAAGTACCATCAAAATTCTTTCATTTAATTGGTTAGTTAAAAATAGTAATATTTTACTCTTGAAATTTTCAATAAAAAGTTATAATTTTGTAATGAAAACCCCGATTGATATCACTTATATCTCGATGGATAGAGCTAATTAAAAGGCACATTTCACTTTTTAATTTGTCGAGATATCTTAAGAAACCTTCTTTTAAAGCATAGAATATGTAAAAAAGTGAGGGATGATTGACAACATAACATTTTTATTGAAGGTAATTAAGTAAGAAGTGATAAATAAAAATGAGCTGTTACAAAATTTTAGGCTTCATATCATATTGCTTGTCGGTAAATGCCATTTACTAGACAAGTTAAAAATATTAATTTCAACGTTAGCTAATAAATTTTACCTATACACATAATCTTAATAAAAATCTACACCCCTGTCGTCCTTCACATAAAAAAATATTCTATAATTTCTTCTATAATTCAATTTCAAGGAAATCACCTCCGCCCGAGACGGAGGTTACACACCTCTCCCGGCCGAAATGATATATTGCAAATTTAACCATCCAAATGAATCAAGTGCCATTTCCCATCAGATAATCGACCGCATCAGATTGTGACCATCGGTCAGGCGATTTAATTCAATCGCAGTAAAATCGAGAGATCATAAAATTACCTGGTCGATCTCGAGAATGATTTTATCAACCTTTTTTTTTACATTTTTAATTTGATTGTCTCACCGATTGCATTGCCCGCAGCCATATTTCAACCGAAGAGTACTTACGGCTGGAGGAAATCTATTAAAAGTTGATAAATGTCACAGGTCAGGAACATGCTGCCACAACACCTGTAGAACAGGTGACGAGAATGCTAAATGTTCAATAATAAAATAAAACGCTCCGAAGAGGGTCGCGTCGCGCGTCGCAATTGCTGGCGCGGCGTCGCACTTTCTAATATGCTGCGAGCGCACTCGCGCTGTTTGCCGGCCACATTTTCGCTGCGGCGATTATGAATTAGCATATCTTTGCTGGACGCCCCGATTAGACTGGCCAGTGGGTGAATTGAAGCCCAGTCGTATCTGAAAAGGTCAGTTGGTCTTGTCTATCGGGTAGAAGATTCGAGCATAAAGTTACGATAAGTTTGAATTTCATTCGTTCGCAAATAAACAAATCAGCATATTTGTTTTTATTTCAGCGATGTCGTAACCGGGGTCATTTAGTGCAAGTTTAACTGATAAAGTAGGGATCTTAATTTCAACAGAGTACCGCAATAGAAAAAAACAAAAGTCAATTTTAATTTTTAGTATGATACAACGAGTCTTAGAATGGGCAATTTTGCCCACAGCAGTTAGGCTGAACAATTTTTTGCCCAATAATGGCTTAAATTGAGTTTGAGGTTTTGTCATGGATTTTGATGCAATGTTGTAGGTGAATTAAGGTTAAGCGACATCAATGTTAACCAACTCTAATTAGTTTTTGTAAGAAACATTTTTTCAGGAGAGAGTAAGATTTGAGCAAATATATTATAGTCTGCAGGTTTTATATATTTTTTATATTTTATTATATATAACTAATGAATAACTACTTCCAAACTTTATATTAATACTTGTTTGTTTCTACGTATTTAAGGATTTAACTTAAAACCATAACAAATTATAAGCTTAACAACTTTTAACTTTCAATTATTCTCAAAATGATCTTATCTTCACGATTACTCTTTTACTAATAATAACTGATAGTTTCAAGTTTAATGACAACTGATAGTTTTAAGCGAAGATTTTTATTAAGTTCACCGAAAGAAAATTTCCAATGTTTCCGCTGTAGTATTGATATTTTTCAGGTATATTTTTCAGCCGATAAGGAAAATATAACTTATTAACATTGCACCATATCAATCTTTAGAAAAAATGCCGTATTAACATTGAAAAATGTTAATTTAACATTGAAAATTTTTTTTTACCACCCAGTTACCCCTATTCCGATACCCTTTTAGAAACTTGATTTTCCTATATGTTCTCCGACTTACTGTGGCTAGATTTGAACTTGGGACCCCCGAGTTCGCGGCATTCTGCTCTAGCCCTGAGCTATCGATGACCCATCAACACATCTACGGTTTTACAGTTTATGAGTAGCGTATTTGTCAGAAGATTTTCCTTCGCTTATACTTCACACTTCGAATTTAAATCGGCGGATATAAGGACTAGCGATCGATTTACATTTTTTAATATTAATTTGGCTTTGAAAACTTCAAAATCAAAATAATATTTTGAAATGATATTTCCGCTGTAACTAAATATCCGAATTTCCATGTTAATATGACACAAAAAATGTCAATTTGACATTTTTCCCTTTTAAGTATCATTTTTATTATCAAATTAACAGCAATTGTTGTAAAAATGATATGATATTTTTTTTAATATGAAAATAATGTTAAATTAACATTGCGTTTTTTTCTCGGTGTTGAAATTGAATTTCCGACAATTACATTTTCTGTTTAAAAAATGGCTTCATATTATATATGAAAGTATATATCATTTAATCGAATACTTCGAAATAAATAATAGTAAAGTAAACCCATGTAAAAATATGTTTCTATTTTTTTCTAGAAAGGTACTTATTGCAATTTGAGGTGAAATTATCAGAATTCAAATGATACTAGTACTTCATTTTGGGCTCACTCCTTGCTTAAAAAATATATTTTTTTTTAATATTGAAAACTTAATCAATTTAGGATACTAAATTGCTAATCACTTTGTTGGTTCTTCTAGATTTTTTGTAATTTTTTTAATTAATGTGATGAACAACGTTTGATTTCAAATATGAAAATAAAGATAAGAAAATAAAAGTAACGAAATTGTTGCGAATCGTATCATCTGTATATT
The DNA here is from genome assembly GCA_951509405.1 of Machimus rusticus. Taxonomy (NCBI): domain Eukaryota; kingdom Metazoa; phylum Arthropoda; class Insecta; order Diptera; family Asilidae; genus Machimus; species Machimus rusticus. Next base: position 4,812,037 of record OX608053.1, on the reverse strand, counting down.
GCTGATCAATAATTGATAATGCCGAAAAGTACAAGTAATAATAAGTAATGCAAACTAATGCAAGGTAATTCTTGAATGGTATTAGATAGTGTTGAAGAGTTGTACATAGTTTCTTACTGTACCTTCAGTCTATCTAGCACTGATTTAGCATAAAATTGGAATTCAGCATAAAATTGCAATAATTAATACTTTTATGCAAACTAGAGATATATAAGCTTTCATATAAAACTTAAACATACAATTATGCAGGTGCTTATGATTTCTCGAAATAAAATTATTGGAAATTATTTTGATAAGAAAATTATGCTCTCTTCAAAGAAGTGATTGCTGCGTAATATACACTTGATTCTGTGCGAAATCTTATAACCTTTTTATCATGACATTTGGATTTAATTTTACAAAAACCGCTTTCGTTGTGGCAAACATTCTAAATGATATAGTTGTTTTTTTAGATTATACTTTTGTTAGATTACACATTAAATAAATATAAGTGTATCGTAGAGTTTCTGCTATAAGTAGTTAGATAAGCCAATTTCTCGCTAATATTTATGGAAAAAATACTAAAGCTGTTATGTTAGAAATATTTTCTGCAAACGGATACATTCTGCATTGATTTTTATTGTTCTGAGGGGATTATTCGTAAGGAATGTTTTCATTCTCGCTGTTTTAGTTATTTCTTAGTCTTATTATTTTTTGATATTTAATGTTCATGTCTAAAACAAACAAACAGTGACAGACAGACGGAAGGAATTGTCGAAATTAATACGAAATAAGTAGTTAATATTTGTATGTCAACAAAAAGAAGAATAAATTCTTTCTATTTAGCATTAGATATTATTTTTAAAATAAAATCAGCAAAATCGATTTTGTATACTTATTATTTTCTTCAAATGTAATTGTACAATAGTATACATATACTTAAAGTTATAATTTCATTATAACAACCCGTCTTCGACTTCTAAAACAAATTAAATATCTAAAATTATAACATTGTTGTTTTTTTTTAAATAATCTGATATGGCAATTGTGTGGGCACTACTTTATATAAAAAAAAATATATTTGCTTTTAGATCTACCGTCAGCGGAGGCCACTTACCCATACTATGGCACTAAGATAGGAGCTCTAACGCAATACCACCACGGTGTGTCTGGTGATGTGTACGCAGTTGACTCCAGGACTCTGTTCATTCGAAATTTCAACTATGACGGGGAAGCCCCTTGTATGCCAACCGCCTCCAATGAATATCAAATTTAATAACATCAAAATTATTTCAAACAGCCGCTTATTTTTACGTGGGAAACACACCAAAGCCCAGTAACGATGGAGCCAACCGGCTAAGGGATGAACGCGGCAGTTCGTCACCCCTAACGAAAAGATATCGCAACAAGGACATCACCCTGTCCCTGCCCGAAGGTAAAACCCTCAGGGACATCAAATGGTTTTCAGTTTGGTGTGATGATTTCTCGGTGAATTTTGGCGATGTGAAGATCCCAGCCAGCCTAGATTTTCCGAGGCCGCAGAAAATTTCACCTCTGAATGGAGTCCATGGCGTTAGCTCTGATAATATCGTCATCGTTGATGCCCAGACGCTTTTAGTACCAAATTTCAACTATGATGGCGAGGCTCCAGGTAATTTATTGTACCAAATAAAATTTATAGGGGCATTTAAATATTTTTAAACTTTTTCGAAGATATTTTCCATTAAAAGGTAAAAATAAATTTTATAATAAGATAAACAGCATAAAATACATTCAAATTAACTATCGAACAACTGGAATGGAACAACTCATGAATATCCCGTCAAGTTGTGGGAATTTTTAATCTTCATCGGATAATTAGAAATTTTTAATTTCATACATATATTAGGTGTGTTCTCCGTCTTTTCAGAATTAAAGGAGATTTTGTTTATAGATTTGCAAATTATCATGAATAATCAATAGGAGAAATTTAAAATAATCTAAACATGAAGTGTTAATAAGCTTTAGTTCAATATATTTTCCTATTGTTCTAGAGATACGAAAATAACGCATTTATTATTTCGAAACTACGAAATCAATTAGCAAATTCAATGGAAATTTCATTTATTACATATTTATGTATAAAATTGAAAGCTCGACATCTTTAAATTAAAAATTAAATTATAAACCACCATTTGGAGTAATAATTTTCATAAGAATAAAGTAACGTTTACAATATGACAGTACTATAATATTCTGAAAAAAGGGTCTCAGAAAATCTTTATTTAATATATTTGTTTAATACTTTCATAATATTTAATTATTTTAAATAGACGTATATTAAAGCAGCAGAATCGGAAATCTCCTATATAAATTTCGTGAAAATTCAAGAAAGTTTAAAATCTTCAAAATAATCCAAAATTGTTCAACCACTTTAATCAAATAAGTTGTTTTATTTATTCCTTTCATATGTATTACCTCACGATAAATTAAATCTTACTAACTATTGAAATAATGGAAACTTATGGATTTAAAGAAAATTATCTACCGGATTTTTTTTATCAATTTCTTTAAATTTAAACTTAATTTTCAAGAGATTAAGAACTCGCTGTTTAAAAAATGACGTTACACGGTTGTCATTTTGGTAATATCGTCTTCATATTATATTTAAAAAATGTTGTTATAAATGCTGCATCATATGATTTATTATATACTTTATTTTTATTGTTCAAGCTGGTTTAAGTTATGTATTGCAGTTTGAAGCTTTATCATTGAAGTTTTGTACTTTTAGGAACAATTCCAGAGAACGTTTGTGACAAAAGAACAAAATTAAATATTTTACTTGTTTTAATTTCTTAATGAAAATTGTGGAGATATTTATAATACAATAGTAGTTAAAATGTGAATTTGTGACGGTAGCTATGTTTACATCGATATCATGAGATCAAAAACATTTGTGGCTTTATACTTGTCGTATACTTTGACAAACAAGAGCGATAATATCGATTTTCATTTCGTTTTTCTCTACGTTTTAAAAAATATAAGAAAGTGAAATAAAAGTTATATAATTCGTTCCAAACGGTACTTTTGTTCTTGTTTTAATATATTATTATGTTCCAAATGGTACTATTTCTTTCTAATTATTTTACAGATGCCAAATTCTGGGTTGGAAGAGGTTCAAAACCATCCCCACAAGGTCTCAGGATTCCTGATGAAAATGGAAAAGAATTACCATTGCGCCGATATGACAGAAAAACAATCGTTTTGACCCTCCCAGGGGACTTGACTGTTTTTGATATTGGTCACTTCGGTGTATGGTGCGAAGCGTTCACCGTCGATTTTGGACATATTCGCATTCCTGACGGCTTGAATGTTCCACCTTCTCTAAAAATGCTCGGTATAAGTCCTCAGGTAAATGCGCGATTTTAGGAAATACTTCCTAAGACCCTGCGAAAGTTAATTAAAACTTAATTATTACATATTATATTTAAAAGAAAGAGAAAAGTTATAAACATATTTAACGCATTCTTGCCCCTATGCATATAATAATGTCCTACTGCACCCATTTCCTTTTTTTTTTATTTCGTTTTATTATTATTTTTTATTTATGAGAGCATCAGAGGATCAATAATGTTATATATCTTAAGCACTCTTTTGTACTGTGAACTGTGTTATTTACTTGCTACTGCATTATATGTAAAAAAAATGTAAATAATCTCTTTTATTAGAAGAAAATATTTTTTCTTATAATTTCTTTGTGTACAGCAACTAATTCTTTCATACTTATGCCTCCATAATTTCTGTTTTTAAATTTATACATATGTTATTTTAGGTTTTAAGTAAAAATATAGTGTTAAAACAGACAATAGTTAAACAAAACGGCGTTAGTAAAAACATTTAATTTATTTCCTCCGTAAAATCTTTCAACTGAAAGGAACAGAAAACAACGCTAATTTTGTAAAAATGAATGCAAATAAAATTTACAGTCTTAAAATTGAAGCTAAAAACTGAATAGAATATGAAGAAGAAAGGTTTTCAATAAACTCTATGATGCAAAATGAAAAATTGTTTTCTTACTGCTAAAGGACACGAGATACACAATCACAAAAACCAAATAGAAATATTTCAAAATCAGCTCTTCCATTTTCTTTCGGCTGCGAGCTACATTATATTTTAAGTTTAAATCCATATTTTGTGGGGTTTTAAAAATGCTTTATCAAAAGAAAAAAAAAATTTATTTATCTGTTAAACTCGTAGCAACACATGTATTTTTATAAATTGGAAGCGGTGCTTTGTTTTGAAAGAGAAAATCTCAATTTTACAGATAGTTCTTTCAATCATTCCTCTGTCAGTACAATTTTTCATTTTGTATTTCATTAACATTTTAAAAACGTTTTACTATTCGCTCTTAAATCTTAATGTTAACTAGTCTATTTTTTCTTTTTTAAATGGCGATTGTTTTCTTTGCTTTCTGCACAGAGGTTCTTTACATTGATAATCATAATTATAATAAATCATATTTGCTGCTAAATTCATAATAATAACTTTTTTTAAAGGTTTTGGCAAATTCGCTTGCTTGCTTTTAATAGTTAGAAAACCATGAACGTTACATTTCTCTTACAGTCCAAATTAAATTGTGAAGTTCTGTATGATGATCTGGCTTTTGAAGTACGATGGGCAGTTGCTGGTGAATCTGTTGTTGTACAGCTTGTTGCTAAATTAGGTAAGTCTTTACGAAAAATAAGAATGAAGTATTTAATCACAAATAACATTTTATATTTAAAAAATATAAATGGGTAGTTATTTAGAGCAACTTTCTAGAGTAAAAGGTACGGGAAAAAAATGATTTTAAATGCAGCGCAGAGCTTTAAACTGTATGATCGTTCTCGAATTCTCTTCACATGCACTTGCACTTAGGCCGCGTGCCAATTCTAGTGAATTGAAAGCAATCATTTCATCCACAAAATTCATTGACAGTTAGCAGACGTAACCATTCATTTACCCGACAACCTTTTACTCGACAACAACTAAGTATTTTCCTTTTGCAAAATGGCTATTAACTAAATATTTTCCTTTTGCAAAATGGCTATTAACTAAATGTTTTCCTTTTACAAAATGTCTATTAACTAACTATTTCCCTTTTAAAAAATGTCTATTGCATAAATGCTGTGTTTTAAGTAGAAAAGTTTTAGCATTTTTTCGGGAACATTATGTAGCTATCGGACAAAAGGTTGTTGGCAAATGGTTTGTCGGGTATTTGCAGTAAGTAAATAAAATTACATCTATAACTTATGCTTAGAAAATTTACTATGAAAACAAAACCTACCATTGAAAATTCGAAATGATATTAATACTGATCAATTCGCACTTGCCTTGCATCTATTTTTTCCCTCTAAATGTTCTTTGAAGAAATTTGAATAGTGCGTAAGGCATTAGCAGTTTCTTATCTATGGAACTTGAAGAACTCTCTAAAGAACACTATAAAAACTCGCAGATCTTGTGATGAAAACAAATTCTGAGTAGTTTCATCCGAAGAGTTAGTGAAAAGTGTAAGTTCATGCGAATTCTAAAAAGGCCTACATTTTAGACAACGATTGCAGATAGATTAACAAAACAGTGATTAAGGTTTCTGTTTTTTCGAGAACAATTAATAAAATTTCGCAGTAGTTTGCCTTTTGTATGAAGCCATTAGCAAAAGGAATTAAGGGTAAATAGTGTGGTTATCAAGATCTATAGCTATCTGAACATCCTGCCAAGAATTGGATTGCTCAAGTCAAGATAGATCATCAACGAAATATGATTTTTAAAAAAATTTGCACGACTGTGGAAGATTTCCACATCTTTCAATCAATTAAGAGGTTGCAACTTTCGTCTGATACTAACAAAAACATAAAAAAAATATAAAAAAAAACGGCGAAGTTCGCGCAGTTTGGTTCATGCCTGTTTATCGCCAATTATGCTTAATTGGGGTCTTATGTTACTTCACAATAAACGCTGTAAGGGGATTTAGGTCCCCATAACTGACTTTTTTTTTAAAGAAGAAATAAAAAACAAACCCTATTAGCTTGCTGTTATGTACATTCACCGGTCGGCCAAGAGATCGCGCAACCGATCGGTCGACCGACTAAAGATTCATGTTAAAGAATAGAAAAAAAATCCATTTATGCTGTGCTGAGAATTTTTTTTATTAAGGTCTCGCAACGGCGAAGCAATTCAAATCTAAGATGATGCGGTTGGCATCACACCGCAGGTGATGTTACACCGGTTCCCATCTTTGTGCGAATGGACGTTACTGATCTAAGACGAAGCATGCACGTCTTCGAATTGCCAGGTAATTTGCGTGCGTGCTTCACATAAGGCATTCGTGTCATCTCGAGATTTTATGTAACAGGCACTGTACAATGCCCGTTTTGGACTGCAACCGATTTCAATCTAACAAGCAGGCCAACTTAAGATGATGAGGATCCTCGCACAACGGTGCTGCGGACTCCGGTGGCTCTGTTCGAATGCAAAATTTTTACATTCCACTTTGTGGGAAACATGCTGGCAACTATACATATCTATGTTATACGATGATCCAAAAGAAGTTGCACAAACTTTCACTTATTTCGCTTTATCCGCAAAGTATATTCGAAGAAGACTCACGCCATCTATTGAATATCAATCAGAAAAAAATAAGACGATTGTGTTAATTAGGAAGACTGGTCTATTGTATGATAATGTCGCTAAATTAAATTTTATTTTTTGGTTCTTAGACATATTAGTTCGTGCGAAAAAAAAAGTATTTTATTACCTAGATTTCACAGAAATATAATTTTTGGCGTGATGAAACATGATCGAAAGTAATTTAGGAGAATAATAAATAGGAATAAAAAACTTAAATTCTGTTTTCCTGTATCACCTCTTTACGAAATAAGAGCTTAAGATTTTGAAGTAAGCACTTAGAATAGCATGAGCATCTGGATAAAATTATATAGAAAATATTTAATTGCCATAAAATTTCCATGATTTTTTACATTCAAATATCGAAATCTAAAGATTAATATATGAATATTATAAAAATACTGTGAAATAGCTGAGCGATTTATAAAACTGACATTCAAATTTGATGTTTGTCATCTAGATGTTTGCTGTTTTTCTTTCTAGCTGTTAAATTTACCGAATATATATTATATATTTATTTGTAAAATTTAAAACATTTGAAGCTTTACTTATTATATTCAATAACTCTTTGTAAAAAAAGTTTAATTTTCTTTTGCGATTATCCAGTAAATTTTATTTTTCAATAGTATTTCATAATGTTTAAGAATTAATTTGTTATTTTTGGACTGTTCGAAATAAAACCCATTTCATTAGTTTCCTACCTTTAAGGAGTGGTAAACTTAAAAACAAAATAGGTACGAATCGAAATGATAACCTCCTCTTTTTTTTAAGTCGGTTAAAAATTGTTTTTCAATATATCTTATAATAATTAATTATTACTTGATCGTTGCCAACAAATTGAAAAATAAAAGTTACATGAGACACGGAATTCCGTGCGAACTTTATACCAGGCATTAAAATTACCAAATTTTTAGGTTACGTTTTTGACGCAAGGTTTGAATGAATGCAATTTGGTTTTATTTTGTGAAAAACGAAAACACTTAATATATGTAACTGTTCATAAATTTGAATTTAGTATAAAATTTCCTACTTAATCTTATCGGTATATGCTTGTAAAAAAACTAGCAACCAATTTCGATTTTAGTAAACTTTGATGCCTTTCGATTTGGCTATAGCTGTTTTCATAATCAAACCAATTTGTCCATTATTTAAAGTTTTGTTCAATAGGCTAAATCAATTTTTATTTTCAAATTTCCCTAAAAACAATTTTCATGAGATTTTTGTTATGGTTTATGTTAATACTAAAACTGGCCCTAATTGGTCACCAATTTCCGATATTTTTCAATTAAGATTTAAGAACCCATCCTTAGATAGCTTTTTACTATGTTTGAAAGCATAAGGCAGTTATTTTTAGTGAGCATTTCCTGTTCGACACGAATTTTTACTTTGTTATAATAAAGCTGAGATTTATTCTAATGACCTGATTTCTAAAGCTATTTATACGACTCTAGAAATATAAGTGGTAGCAAAAACACTAAAGCCATTCTCAAAAATCTTGGTGTGTTACTTAATTTCCATGACGGCCTCTATATGTCTTCATAGCTTAAAAAGTAATGGAAATGCTGTCAAGTTGTTCCAATTTGAGCTTTATCTGATAATTTTATCCGCCTTTTTAACGTTATTTTTTTTATTACTTCAGTCTCTTATCCGTCAAGATCATCAATCATCGTAGCAGCAAAACAGTAACTTATTTTATGGCGGTTTCTCTCTCGCCTTAACCGTCCCATTCATAATTTTTTTCGATGATTTTTCTCTATTTTTGCTGGCAATGTTACCTTTCATGCTACTGACCTCTTACGTTCAAAGATTATTTGACCTCTACGAAGCGAATGGAATCATAACAAGATTAAAATCACGGCATTCATAATTTTTTTTTCTTAAAACTGATTGAGACTAATTGAGAAAAGTGTTTTTTTTGAAAGAAACAGAAGGGAACCGCAAAAAGTGTTCGATTTTTACACCTTTTACCTCGACCTTTCACGATCAGTGCTCCAAAAGCTTTTCCGTCAGCCTGTGATGATTTGATAGAGTTTCGCAAATTAGCTAAACAGAACGATTTACGATCATATTACGATGAGAGGTGAATGGATTTTTATTTTAGTTTCATATTTCACAATATGTTGATCGTGTCTAGTAACTATATTTTTAGTCTTTTCGAGAAAGTACGGAAATAATTAGATAATAAAATCCATTGAAATATATTTCAAACTCTGAAAAAACTACTAAATTAATTTTTCCTACTTAGAAAATGGTGAATACATGTCGTTTGGAGTCTCACCAAATCTAGAACATACCGAAATGGTTGGAGCTGATGTTGTAGTTGCTTGGGTTGATAAAGAAACTGGAAAAGGATATGCCCATGACTATTATTTGGAAGCTAAATCTCAATGTTCTGGCGCTAAAGGAAGCTGTCCAGATACTCGAATTGAAGTAAATTATACAACTTATTATTCGACCTATATATAAATAACTTATACAATATTTCTTTTTCCCTTTTTTCAAGGAAAATTCTAATTCAGTACGACTATTAAACGCTGCGATGGTAAATGGATATTCCATTGTAACATACCAAAGACCGCTGAAAGCGATGGACAAGCTAGACTTGCCCATTCGTGTAAATGGATCTCAAGCAATTGTATGGGCAATTGGTCCACTAAATCAGCGATCGGAAGTATCTTTTCACTCTCAGTGGACTAAAGGAGATCAATTCTTGAATTTTGGACGGCAACCAACTTGGAATTGTCCAATGCCCGAAGGAGAAGCTCGACCATCTGACACTGACAATTCTGAAGAATACTACGATCGTAGGCCTGATAGACAACCACAAAGAAGGGTTACAACAGTACAGCCAGAAGCAGACCGAAGGGTTAACACCCGACCAGCAAGAAGACCTGTTCCAACCCCCAAGCCAGTAAACTCCAAAGGGGCATGGGAAATTCCTCCAATTCAGTGTGACGAACCCGAAGATGGTGTCCTGTATGCTCAATTGGGTCCAACTGGCGGAAAGCACGGGTATCCAGCAATAACAGGTAGATGTGATTTTAAACAATATTTTATTCTTCAAACATAAATTGATTTTTTAGGACATGTTGGTTGGGGTATTTCTTGGTACATAAACGGATTATTAATTCCGGAAATTCATGTTGTCCGAGGAATGACCTACACTTTTGTCGTTGAGGGAGGTAACGATCCAGAAAATAGTGCAAAGTATCACCCGTTTTATATCACCGATGACCCAATTGGAGGGTATGAATACAAAACAGATGAAGAGAAAGCGGTGAGTCTTTTGAGTGATTGATCTTTAAAATTGCGGTTATACAAGTAGACTTCTTTAATACTTCCTATACAGACATGTATTTCATAGGCGGGTCGAACGCAAAACACGTAGAAATAATGTTGTTTTTTTTTTTTTTTTTTTTTTTTTTAATTAATTACAGATAAAGCACCTATCAAGAGTTACCCATATCCACAATTTTGTTAAATTCTAAAATTTGATGATGAATGATGATTGATGATTAAAAAAAAATTATTTGAGAAATAACAATTTTCCGTGGGAATTTAGAGGTTATTTTTGAATGATTGCTTTTAATTTTGTATAAAATACTACTTTTTGTATTTCCTGTGGAATTTGATCTCTTCTCTGGCCAGGTATAATGGAAAATCTCCGTTTTTTCAGTCAAGTTGGGTGAAAGATCTCCATTTATATTTTTCTAGTAACCATAACGTCCATTTACAAATTAATAAAAAACATTTAAAAAAAAAATCGGAACTGATTTTAACTTATTTACATCGAATGTTTTATGTTTGAACCGGGTCCCACATATTCCTGAAACCATTCGAATAAATTCGTGTGCGAAAGTTAACCACATTCGAATAGTTTTACGTTGAGGCTTATTCCTAAAATCCATGCACGAGTTTTCTCGTATGAAAAGTCGAAAAAAGGAATCCTATTGTCCTATTTAATGGACCTCGTATTTTAAACCAAAAAGTGTGCTAAATGAAAGTTTATGATGAAATACTAGTCGCAGTTTCAAGTTGAGCATTTGTTTCAATTTTAAGTAATTAATAGTCAAAGTTGACTAAGGTTGAGCTCATGTTCGCAGAACTAAAAATGCAGCGCTTAGTTGTACAGATCTTAGCTGCAGCAGAAAGGTAGTCAAACTGCTAAAAATTGGCGATAGATAAGAACTGTTGGCTGCACTGCACTAACTTTTGAATCTGCGGTACTACATCGCTTATCAGAAGAGCTTTCTTCTTCAAAGAAATTTTATTTTATTTTATTATTTATGTTTATATTTACGATGTATTAGGCTCATCTATTGCCACTGTGAAAACACAAATTTATCAATTGATTATTCCGGACCCAGTTTAGGTTATGTATGCAGATACAATTTATGTGCTGCCAATTTAACGTAAGATCTTTAGTAGTACTGCCAACATGAGCCTTCTGCTTTTAGCAGTGAAAGCACAAAAACGCACTGCAAATGCAGTTTTTAGTTAGAACTGCAAACGTAAACTCAACCTAAATCTAGTTGTATAATGAGTTTCAGTTGAATAAAAGTTTTGACTTTCAAAATCTAATATCTCAAGAATGAAAAGAAATGTTTATCAGAAATGTCAGTAAAATAAAAAGAAATTTATAAACATTGTTAAATACACCTCTCAGAGAAGGTGAAAAAAACCGAGATAAATTAAGTATCCGAAAATGATAGTTTCCACCAATTTTAAATTGAGCTGATCATTAAATAACAACTATCAAACATTTTTAGCTCGTTTTCGTAGACATTAGCCCCTCGAGTTCATTCCCAATAACTCAACACTGTTATTTTTAACTGATTTTAATTTGAAGCAAAGAAAAACAAGTTCAGGAGCTTAATATGTGTTTTTCGCTAAAATAAAAAGCTAACTTCGCTTTTTATAGTTTCGAGCCAAAAATAACAAGTTCTGTAATTAGTTTTTTTTTTTGTAGCAAAAGTAATAAATATTGGCTTTTTACTTTAATTTAAGTTTTTTAATTTTTTTTGGGCACATATTTGTTATAATATAAAAATTATCAGTTTTTCGTGAAACAGGTTTTATAAATCGATAAATTCGCCGAAAAAATAATTACAAGTTTCAAAGCTTGTTATTTTTGACTCGAAAATATATGTTTACTAAAAACAGAAACTGGAGATACTTGGTTGAATGTTGCTATTCGTCGAAAATCTCCTTAAAGTTAACTTTGATTGTCCTTTACGCCCGAATTAAAATCTTTTACATTTTTAACTTTGATTTATCTAACTTTCAAGTAAATGTGACTTACTCTGTACCCTTCATATGTACATATTATAGGCCAAAAAAGTGTCTCATCAATCTTGTCTATTTTGAGATTTTGTGTACATAATAAATAGGCTATTATTTTCAGTGTCTGTTTAGGAAGTGTTTTTGGTATGAAGTCCCAAATATTTGTGGTTAAAAATAAATAAATAATTTTACATTCATCCTATTTTATTTTGTTTTTTAAAGGGAGTTCGCATCTTCGCTGGTGTCCATAAGTCTCGATCAGGGAAAGTAACACCCACAGGAGTTGGTCGTCTATGCAACTGGACTCCGAATCAAGATGGACCACCAGCCGATGATTATCAGTCTTTCGGGGCATACCAAAGAACTCTCACCCTCATATGTGATGAAGGTGAGCCAGGTGTGATCACATGGACTCCAGACAAAAATACCCCTGACACGGTTTACTACCACTGCTTTACACATCGATACCTCGGATGGAAGATACACGTCCGCGATAGCTGCGACATTCAATCACAAGGATCTGAAATAGATGAGGTATTTTCTGAACCAGATGATGACTTTGAAGCTGAAGCCTCTATTCGGCACGAGACTAAAATTTTACCAAGCGAAAATTTTTTATTACAACATGAAAAGGATTTGATCAAGAATCACAATATGAATGAGTCACCTCCAAGAATATCTTTTGAGATAAACAAACCTTCAGAAATTACAAGATTAATTGCAGATGGGATTAGAGCTGCTGAGGCTCTCGAAGAAACTGTGACAAAAAAAGAATCTGGTTTAACGACCCCAGAATATATTTCTAGCACAACTCCAGAAAGTATAAGTTTTGAAACAGTGATCATTAATAATCTGACCACTCCAGAGTTGCAGATACCACAAGATCATCTCGTTCTTCCTAATCCAGAACTGCCTACGTTTCTCCGACCACCACAGAGTGCTCCATTTTTTCGTCCACCAAAAATTCCACTCCGACGGCCACCGCCTCCTATACAATATGAGCGAAGACCAAGTATCCGTCCTCAACGGCCAGTAATAATTCCCCAACCGTCGGTTATTATAAACCATTATAGAAAAGCGGTTCCTGCCATAATTAGACCATTTGTAAAAGAGAAACCATTTCCAATCCAGCCAATTGCTTCTGTACTACTTTTAAACCAAAATGGGGAATTGGCACAGGGTGTAACTAAAAGACAAAATGAAATGCTTTTGAAGCCAAAACTAAAACCAGGAAGTATACCAGTTCCTTATGTTGACTCAACTCCTCAGGAGACTAAGAAAAATTTTGCAGTTGTACGCAATGCGCCTGTGCATAAAACGAAAAAACCGTATGTTAGATTACCTGTAATGCCCGAGAAAATCAGTCATAAACCAGTGGTATTTAAAAAACCTTTTGAAATTAAAGAAGATGTAAGTTCAGTTAGTTTAAGACCTGCTGTTAACACTGGTTTTCAACCAGATTCAGTAGTTGTGGAAGGTGGATTTAGACCGATAGTGCGCCGTCGAAATGAAGGTGAAGAGCAAGATGCCAGCGATGGAAAAATTTCTAGAAGACATGATGAAAATGTTTCATCAGATATTGATGAAGCAATGGAAAAGGATGGACTATTTTTTAATACAGAGGATCAGAGTCAACCCTTTGAGCCCATGTTTATACCATCTCCACCTGATAGTACTAATACAACTATTGTTAGAAAATCTATTCCTCACCCGAAACCCCTCCGTCTCACAGGAGATTTAATGGACATGGAAATTGAGGAAGGTGATGATAAAATGGCTGTTGCCGCAGAACGTTTGGACACTTATTACTTACCACCTGAAATGAAAATGCATCCAGGTGTTGTCGTACCTGACGGCGCTGTTGTTACCTACGATGGTAAAGCGGTTCTGGACATGTCGCTTGTCAACAGTGCACCGCCCCGAACACGTGCCGCTGAAACATCAAGGGGCATGTCTAAGACAGAGCAACTTGTCAGAAGTACCCCACAATTTGGTCCTTTCAAAGGAGAAATGCCACCTCCGGTTCCCGATCATCTGCCAAGTGACGCGCCACAAAGCAATCTTATGGCCCCAAAAAATGGCCACAAGATCCCTAGTCCTGTCAAGGAATACTCAAATCCAACTTCAGATAATGTTAATCCAATTTCCACAAAACTCTCTTTACTTAAAGTAAAAAATAAAAGGGATAGTGGATCAGATGAGTGAAATCGAGGTTTGAAGTTATTTTGTGCATAGTTAAGATTTCGCGGGTGGTGTACATAATACAGCGCGTGATTAGGTTTAAGTCGTTATATTAAGATTTGTTTTCTCTGTGGTATATATATTTTTTGTGTTTTTTTTTATAAGCCAGACATCAGTTTGTAGTATTTGATGGATTGTAGCATTTGTCGCGTTCTCATGATTTTTGCAGTTTTGCAAAACTTCAATTCGTTACAAGGATATCCAAACTTTTTATATCTTTTTGTTACAACTAAAAATTTATTGTAAAATAAAAAAATAAATTGAACAATAGAAATAATTATTTGTTTCAATTTACTTTATCTTCCAGTTTACTTGTATTTTTTAAAAGTTAGCAAATATTATAAACCAATAAATACTATTATTAGTCCAAATACACTAATTCTACACTGAATATGTTAATACTATAAATTCATCACGCATTAGTCATACCTACGTGAACCGAAACGCCAAAAAGTGATGCAAAAAAGCGGTGAGGGTTTGATATTTTTAAAAGAATTCTTTTCCAAAATCATTTCATATCAGTACAATCTATTCCGATTCTAGAGGTATTGAAACATGAGTGAGTGCAGAATAGAAAATTAAAACTAACGATTAGTTTACAGGCCACACAAACTGTATGGTAATATTGTATTCATAAAAATGTGTAACTGAAGAAATTACAAACCTTAATTTCTTTGACCATAATTATTTAGAATCGATTTCGAAATACAACCTCAGCAATTAAAATATGATACTTGAGACATAAAATTAAATCGTGCTGCTAGATGAACACACTTAATCATTTATTCTAAATCCTAAGATTTTGGGGATATAAAAACTTGGTATCAATCGTGTTCAAAAGTTTCGTAATATTCCCTGTAGATGGGGAATATTTTTGAAGTCTACAATCTCTAACATGAATTTTGGATCATTTCTTTTTCAAAATCGAGTCATGAAGGTAAATCTAAACAGGTAGGCTACAATTGTTAGCATTTGTTTGAAATCTTCCTAGACGAACAATTACAAAAAATTCAGTGCGAATCGAGGTACTGTATCCGGATTTTGGTCCTTGGATTGTAGTTTAATGAACCCTGTACTAGAGAAACTACATATATCTACTAGAAGCAAAATGTTTGGCGATATTGCTGATGTAGCAAATTATAAAAAATATCATTTAAAAAATGGACAATCCATGCAATTCAAATATTAGCAAAGCGTCACCGTTTAGACATATGTAGAATATACATACATATAATATACAAACTAATTATTTCGCGATATATGGATATGTACAAGAGACCAATGTTTTAGAAAAACAATAATATAAAAAAACTAATGTTCTGCGCCAGTTTTTAATAGGTATATATGTATATTCTTTTATTTTAAGAAATTTGAAAGGTATGGCAACGCCCTAACAGAGCTAACGAAAAAAGCTCGATAAAGCTTTGACAATTGACGACAAACATAATTTTTGGTTTCTATCTTTACTTGATAATTTACATTAGAATTACTACAGCTTTCCAAACTGTTAAGAGTTGCAACTAGTTTTATAATTCAATAAACACATTTATAACTTTATTGGATAAAAGGATACAAATTTAATTGAACGCAATAATGACGATTAGACATTCAATTATACATAAATATTTTGTCATATCCCTGTAACTCTAAAAACATTTGATAAATTAATTTCCCAGTTCTCACTTTGTCTAAAATATTTTAGAGGCACTAGAGTATTACCTCGTATAAATATATGTAGTTTTGCTTAATTTATTTCGAGAGATGACAAAATCTACTACCTACGGATTAATCAAAATTTTAAATATTTCATTTAAATAAGTCTCAAAACGATCTGTTGCCAACGAAATATGTCAGGTCGCTGGAATATTCGAAAGAAAATTGTTATTACAGAAAAAAGTAAAGAAAAAATGAAGTGCCAATTGATAAGCAGGTGAATGAATGCAAAAACCGTACAATGTTCAAGCAGAGACTAACTGATAATAACTCAAGAGGTGAACTAAGTGAGGAAAAGGCTCGACTTGGTCATGGGTCATTCTGGAAAATCAGTGTATATTGTATTTTTCCATTTTAAAAATGTGAAAAAAAATTAATTAAATTTATCTGCTAAATGTATGACCTTCTTATGAAATTTAGCTGACAAGAATACCTTAATCTTAAGTTTAATGTTTATCTTGAGAATTCCATAAATAAAGTAATCGGTATGCAAATAGGGGTTGTCTTCTAGTGACTAATTCTTTAAGAAGAAGAACAAAAGTTTGAGACGAAAGATTTGCAATAGTATATATTTTGAGATAAGTACTTCATAGATGATTCATGCATTGAACCGAAACCAATCAGATAATGCAAAGGAAAATATTTTCGTAAACAAATATTCGATGGATGTGAAAATTGAGTATTTAAGAGGAGCAGTTGCTCGAAAGTTCATAGCATTCTTTGCTTCATCAGAGAACGTGAACAAGTGCATATTCAGAAACAATGGCTCAACCAGTTCCAAGTAATTACTTTTGTCTAAATACCTTTTATTAATTTGTGAGTTTTAATAAATATTATAATTATAGGCTTCAAAATGGCCCTCCTTCAACTTTTGAAGGTTAAGGACAAGGAGCAGAATGTAAAGTATGCTTTGGAGAAGATTCGTCAGGTCGTCAAGGAATACCAGGTTAAGGTCGTCGTTCTGCCTGAATGTTTCCCTGGACCTTATGATACCACAAAGTTCGCTGAATATTCTGAGGCTGTTCCCAGTGGACCAACTTGCCAACAATTGTCCAAAATCGCTAAAGAATTGAACATCTACGTTGTTGGTGGCACCGTGATGGAAAAAGACGGTGGTAAAATTTACAACACTTGCACTGTCTGGGGACCTCAAGGAAACTTGCTCGGCAAACATCGCAAGGTAGAATTTTTTAAGTTATTTAGCAGGATCAGTTTTGCACTTCTTTATGAATTTTTGATAGGTTCATCTCTTCGACGTTACCATGGACTCGACTAAGTACAGGGAATCTGATGCTTTGACTCCTGGAAGTGACTACACCATGGTTAATATTGAAGGACATAAAGTTGCCATTGCTATCTGCTATGACTTGAGATTTGACGAATTTGCACGAGTCTATAAGAACGAAGGTTTGTATTTTTAAAAATATTTGTATTATGTAGAAAAAATTGCATAGAAACTTAACATGATCAGGCGCCGAGATGATCATCAACCCAGCTGCTTTCGACATCTACATGGGCCCCATCCACTGGGACATCATCTTGAGGGGCCGCGCCAATGACCTCGAGTGCTACGTCGCAGGAGTCTCATCTGCCCGGGATGAGAAAGACAACTTCGTCCTCTACGGACACACGATGTTTGTTGACCCATGGGGCACTGTTTTATGCGAAGCTTCCGAAAAGGAAGAGGTTGTCATTGCTGATGTTGGTAAGTTTGCAACACATTCGAAAATTATAATTTTTTTCGTAATCTGAAATTTCTATCCTTTTTTAGATTTCAAGAGGCTTGAGAAGCTAAGGCAGCAAATTCCTCTTCAACAACAACGTCGTCTTGATCTCTATGAGACCATTAAGAAGAAGTGAATCATGTTATCAAAAAATGTTATGCGGACTTTATAATGACGACTACGGCTCTATGAAATATCGCAAATTAAATTTCTTTAAATAAATTTTTTTGTTTAAATGAAAATATTCATGTTTGTTTTCTTCTCTTTTTACTTCCCTTCGATTGTCTAAAATGAGGAAAAATTTTAATTACTTTTTGATTCTTAAGGATCATTCTTGAGAAATGACTTTGACAATTTTATTATATGATATTTATTTTTTTATTATTTCATTAGATTAATTTTAAAATATTTGTATTTTATTGAAAAAAAACTAGTAGAAAGCCTAGTCTTGAACGTACTTTATATAAATACCTTCATAGAAGAAATACAAAGAGTAGGAAAGAATAAAACAGTTAATTAGATCAAATTACAAATAACATTATAAATTATTACCCTTACAAATGAGTTAAATTTAAATTAGAGAAAGGAAGAGTTTTTCCATGAAATTGTGAGCTAAATTTTCCTTGTTTTATTTTGACATACACAATAAAGAATAGGTATACTTTAATATAAGATTTTAACATCAGAGACGTAATTATTAGATCAGAAATATCAGTTATATGCGTTCTAGTTGCGTAGGTGAACTAGCTAAAAATTTAAGTGGAAGTGGATTTCCTAAAAGTACTACAAGAATATTATACTTGAAATTTAGGTATAAAACAGCAATTGTTTCTCATTCCCTATTCTTGATTTTCCATTCCTTATCAACAATTATTGAAAATTGATTTTGTTACTATGCCGACAGTGTATAAAAGCATTATTTTCGAGAAATACGGGTTTAAAATTTCGGGTAGGTCTTTCTAATGGGCAATCACATTTAATTCTATATTTATATATGTAACTTTGTGATGAAAATCTGTAAAAAAATTTGAATATTTTGAAAATTCCAGAGGTATGTTACCCAACACCTTAAGAAAATTTCGATTTTAATATATCAATTCAATCAGTTTTTTTAATATTACCTTTTAAATTTTAAATAATGCACTTATATAATGTTGCAGAAAATAAGAGTCCTTACCAAAAGTTGTGTTTAATTGAGTTTGTAATTATGTATTTCAAGTTGTTAACAGTAAAAATTGACTTTTATTGTTATTTACCCCATTTTCTTATTTTTGGTTGAGCTTAATTTGAGCTTATTATTAATATTTATTTACATATTTTTTTCGACGAAATAGAAGACTAATAAATTGAAAAGGAGATTTTCTACAATTGTGAGTGAAAACGAGAACCTTGGAATATCATATAAAAAGCCGTAAAATAAATGTGCTACTTGCAGATCTAGTCCGCTAATTTTACTCATAGCCTAACGCGGATCACGTTATATGCACCAATGTAGCATTTGTTAAATACAATACAAAAAGTAAGCAGTACAACAGCAGATCAAGAAGTTCGATAATTTCATCAAAACTGCGCTTCTTTTTACGGCGACATACTTAGGGAATAGCACTCCTATCACCGTGGCTGCTAAATTATCATTTTTGATGTTTTATACTAGTTACAGCAACGTCAAAATCAATATTATACGAACGAGAACAAAATATTACAATATTATGAATTTTGAAAATATTCAACTCCATCTGCTCTTGATGTTTAATTCAAACGCATGGTTTGTTTTGAAATAAAAAGACCTCTAATATGCTGTTCTTGTTTACAATTATTTTTGATCATAAGAAAGGTATTTCTCACCACTTATATTATAACAAATTGAGTACAATTTAATTCGCTCACAAGAACAAGAAGTTAATCTTGAGAGTGTCATCTAGAGCTTCGCTAGGTAGGTTGTATTTGACTTTGCAAATGTATACTTTTTTAACTTAAAAGAATTCAATTTTCAAATCAAAGAATTCTCATTTCA
Organism: Machimus rusticus; assembly: GCA_951509405.1. Classification (NCBI taxonomy): domain Eukaryota; kingdom Metazoa; phylum Arthropoda; class Insecta; order Diptera; family Asilidae; genus Machimus; species Machimus rusticus. Next base: position 4,792,441 of record OX608053.1, on the reverse strand, counting down.
ATTCAATAAGGCGTTTTTAAAATCATCATGTATATTTTCATTTCAAACAAGTCCATTTATTTAATTCAAATAGGTCCAAATTTACAATTCAAAACACTTTATTTTTTGCAGTAAATTCAAATTCTTAATACACGCAAATGTTAAATATAATGAAACAATTTTGTAATTCATTTCCAACAATATTTTTTTTTTAAAGATAATATGTAAGAACGACAATCTTGGGTTGGATTATTTTAAAATTGTCCCTTCAAGAGCTATGGAAGTTTGGATACCATATTTGAAACCATTAATTGAAAATTTAAATTCACTGGAAAAAATGGAGCCTAAATATACCGACTTGTTTGAAATTAAAATATGTAGGCCTTTTGATTTTAAAAGAGACTTTATTGAATTGAAATTGGACGTATGTATTTTGAAACTGACTTTTTTTTCAAGTTAAAAAAGTATAAATAATCGTAAATCTCAAAAAGGATAATGTCGGAACAGTGTGATAAAAGATACATTTGATTTTAACATTTCAAAACTATTTCAGTCACTTTTATAGTTTACCATGAATCAACTTCACTTCTGTGGATTACTTTTACTTATATTATATTAAAAATTAAAAGTTTCCAAAGCATTTTATCACCTTTTAAATAGAGGAGGCACATCGCCACAAACAAGTAAGTTTCTGGGTCGTTATATAAGATTTACCAAAATCAATTAAAATCTTCCTAAATGTTGACACTATATCACCGAAACACCCTCATAAAATTCTGACGATAAGAATTTTAAAATCTAATTTTAATGGCTTATCTCTTGAGTTTTTAAATGAAATAATCGTTATGTAAAATGTAAACAGAAAATATCTTTGATTTCTATTTATATAAACAGAAAGAGAAATTAAATGTTAAAGAAATGCTTGAAAATGTAATTTAGAGATAAGTATTTTATGGATGATTCGTGCATTGAACCAAAACTAATCAGATTAGGAAATAATAAAATGCTTTCGTAAACAAATTTTTAATGGATGAGAAAAGTATTTAAGAGCAGAAAATTTGTGAAGATTTATAGTTTTCATTACTTCACCGGACAACGTTGACAAGTGGAATTTCAGAAACAATGGCTCAACCAGTTCCAAGTAAATTTTCAAGCTACATACCTTTTCTTAAATCGTGAGTTTTAATTTAATAAATTTTATAATTATAGGCTTCAAAATGGCTCTCCTTCAGCTATTGAAGGTTAAAAGTAAGGAGCAGAATGTAAAGTATGCTTTGGAGAAGATTCGTCAGGTTGTAAAGGAACAACAAGTTAAGGTTGTCGTTCTGCCTGAATGTTTCCCTGGACCCTATGATACCACAAAGTTCGCTGAATATTCTGAGGCTGTTCCCAGTGGACCAACTTGCCAACAATTGTCGAAAATCGCTAAGGAATTGAATATCTACGTTGTTGGTGGCACCGTGATGGAAAAAGACGGTGGCAAAATTTACAACACTTGCACCGTCTGGGGACCTCAAGGAAACTTGCTCGGCAAACATCGCAAGGTAGAATTTTTTAAGGCATTTAGCAGGATCAGTTTTGCACATCTTTATGAATTTTTGATAGGTTCATCTCTTCGACGTTACCATGGACTCGACTAAATACAGGGAATCTGATGCTTTGACTCCTGGAAGTGACTACACCATGGTTAATATCGAAGGACATAAAGTTGCCATTGCTATCTGCTATGATTTGAGATTTGACGAATTTGCGCGTGCCTACAAGAACGCAGGTATGTGTTTAAAAAAATAGTTGAATTATGTAGAAAAAATTGCATAGAAACTTAACATGATCAGGCGCCGAGATGATCATCAACCCAGCTGCTTTCGACATCTACATGGGCCCCATCCACTGGGACATCATCTTGAGGGGCCGCGCCAATGACCTCGAGTGCTACGTCGCAGGAGTCTCATCTGCCCGGGATGAGAAAGACAACTTCGTCCTCTACGGACACACGATGTTTGTTGACCCATGGGGCACTGTTCTATGTGAAGCTTCCGAAAAGGAAGAAATTATCATTGCTGATGTTGGTGAGTTTACAATTCTTTTTAAATTTAATTGTTTTGTAATTTGGAATTTTTATTTTCTTTAAGATTTTAAGAGGCTTGAGAAGCTAAGGCAACAAATTCCTCTTCAACAACAACGTCGTCTTGATCTCTATGAATCTATTAAGAAGAAGTGAATTTGTCCTCAATATTATTCAATTCAATGTGATCTAATAAATTTTTATTATGAATAAAAATGTTTTTCTTTGCATCACTACATATTTCGTTCTTCTTCGAACATATAAGATGAGCAAATGTTCTTTAACCCCTTTAAATCCCTGGGCTTGGATGGCATTATCCCAGCTGACCTCCAAAAGGGTCTGAACTGATCAGCCCTTGGCTGATGATAATTTTTGAAGCCTATCTTCAACTTACGTAGATCCCTACGTCCTGGTTAGAGGTCAAGGTTGTCTTTATTCCCAAAGGTTGGAAGACCTCGCACAACCGACCCAAGGATTTTAGGCCGATAACCCTTTCTTCCTTCATCCTTAAAACCTTGAAGAGGTTGATAGATGCGCATATTAAGATTATTGCATTACCTAATGAATTTCAACTGGCAGACAAAATTCCTTTTTTCGAATGTAACATAAATATAACCGCACTATTGGTATCAACTGCTAAAATTGTTAAAAATAGCCAATATTAGTTTTAATCACCATGTCGCGTGGGTAAATACTTTCGAGGTAAAGAGAGAGGACAGATAAAGGCTTATTCCGAGATTGGATTAAGTGTTCGTGCAATTGCGAGAAAAATAAACCGATCTGATCGCGTAGTGCGAAATTTTTTAAAGAATCCGAACCTTTAGGTATGCAACGAAAAAGCCACGTGGGTCCACCTCGAAAAGTAACCCAACGCGATGAGCGGCATATTTGCAAATTAGCGTCAAATTAGACACTAACGTTACGCCAAATTCGAGAAAACAGTAACCACTCTTTATTTATTTATTTATTTATTTATTTAGCAACAGAAAATGCCCTGACTGAACAACAACAAAAATATAACTTAACTAAGAATAATTACAATAAGCGTAAAATTAAATAACAATAAACTACAATTGAACGTTCCTAAGCCTACATTTTACATCATATTTATTGCAGTTAAAATCAATCGTATCAAAATACTTATTATAGGAACCTTTAAACGATTCGGTTGGACCAAACATTGCATACGAGGTACGACAATTCTCAAGCTTTCAGAAAACGCGAGTTCGGAGGTTTCTTGTCGGTACATTAATATTGAACATTGACAACAGCTCAGGACAGTCCAATTCTCCGCGCAATACTAAATGCACAAAAATGACTCTGGAAAACTCACGGCGACATTCCAATGTTTGCAAATCTATCAATTTCAATCTATGTTCGTAACAAGGCAATTCCAAGTGATTCTGCCAGGGTAAGTCTCTCAGAGCCAAGCGGAGAAATCTCTTTTGAACTGACTCAATCCTTGATATATGCACAGAATAATATGGAGACCATACAACACTCCCATACTCAAGAATCGGTCTGACCAGTCCTACGTATAACGATTTGAGAACGTAAGGATCCCTGATTTCTTTAGACCATCGCCTTATGAAGCCTATCACGGAGTTACTCTTGCGGTACGTAGATACCGTAGGGATCAAGCTTCTTTAATTACCTCTCGGAACAAGGTTCTATCGGGATTGGACACCTGGAGCGGTTCATTAACACTAAACCCACCGGATGAAAGCGGTTTGAGTCTTTGCTAATCGTTTTGCCTTCAGATTGAAAAAATCAATTTTTTTTTTAACTTAAAAACATTCCTTCGTATCATAGAAATACTGTCCTAAAATTTTATTAAGAAATTTGAAATAGAAAGGAAGTTATAGCTGTATTTATAAAATAAATATGACCATTTTATTCGATAAAATTACAGTTAAAATATTTTAAACGCGAATTAAGGAATCCCGTGATTCCAGATTTCGAAGGGAATAATATTTAAAGAGTTATTTTTACAAAAAAACCGAACTTTTATTAAAATCACCGATCAGTTAGAAGGCTGGAACTCAACTCAACTCTTTATTATTTTAATCTTCTAAATTTTAATTCAAATTGTTCCCAGACATGCTGTCAGCACTTTCTCATCACCGTGAGAAGCTTTTAGTTAAAAGATGCGAGTTTTGTTAAATGAGCCGGGCAGCTCAGGTAGCGTCACGTTTGTCACGTTGCCTGAGTCTGTGGTATACATAACCCGCGTTTTTCTCAAAATCACATTTTTCAAAACTGGGAGATGTTTTTTTGCCAAAATCTACTAAACCAACCTCAGTAAACCAATTTTTTTTTTTGAGACTTTATATCTATGAATATACAATAAAGGAACGGACATAAATCACTAAAAGTGAAGTATCTCACGAATACTAGTCTGAGTGCCCATTTATATCACGATTTAAAAATATTTAGCGACTTCTCTGTGTCAGGGCTCGTCGAAATTGCGCATGACTGTCGTGGACTGACATACACCAAAATATTTTTAAAACTTGAAAATTTAGCTTAAAATATAGTTTTGCTGCACCCAATTGCATCCAGTGGCTCCTTAGGGACCCTCGCAGTGCCTGGTGGGACCGAGTGATGGTATAAAATCTAGAAGAAAAGTTGAAATGGACAAAGAAAACATGCTGCTCAATGAAACTTTTCATTCCAAATCCGAACGCCCAGCCATCATATCTTTTACCCAGAGGAATTCGATCCAAGAGGAGAAAACTTTTTAAATTATTTTTAATGGTCAATAAATTGCAGGAAGCGCAAATAGCATAACGACAGGACGATATACCCAAGAAGTTCGACCATTCAACGGACAGAGGCTACTCAAGCACCAAAACATGAAGTCCTGCATTGGGTCTTACTTAAAAATCACTACTCAGGGAAATTTCAATACAATGGCCCCTCTGCTCCCCAGGGGAGCTGCAAGTGATTTAGGGGATTTAATTGGGCACGATGGGGCCGTAATTGGGCACCAGCCTCGAGTGGCAGTTTGCCATTCCCGGAGGAAGAATTCTTGCCAGGATGCAGCTGGACCACTCCCGGGTCTCATGTATGAGCGACTTGACATCCGAAATGGCCAATGTATGGAGTCACTTGAGCCTGGGAACCAAAACCGGTTATGCAAATGAGGGGCGTGGCTGGGGTGTGGCGGGGGTGTGGCTAGGGCGTGGCTAGGGCGTGGCTAAGGCGTGGTTAGGGCGTGGCTAGTTCGTGGCGGGGGTGTGGCTAGGGCGTGGCTAGGGCGTGGCTAACGCGGGTGGCGGAGGTGTGGCTAGGGCGTGGCGGGGGTGTGGCTAAGGCGCCACGCCCTAGCCACGCCTTAGCCACGCCTTAGCCACGCCCTAGCCACGCCCCAGCCACGCCCTAGCCACGCCCTAGCCACACCCCTGCCACGCCCCACGCCCTAGCCACACCTCCGCCACGCCCTAACCACGCCCTAGCCACACCCCCGCCACGCCCTATCCACGTCCTAACCACGCCTTAGCCACGCCCTAGCCACACCCCCGCCACGCCCTAGCCACGCCCTAACCACGCCCTAGCCACACCCCCGCCATGCCTTAGCCACGTCCTAGCCACACCCCAGCCACGCCCTAGCCACACCCTAACCACGCCCTAACCACGCCTTAGCCACGCCCTAGCCACACCGCCGCCATGCCTTAGCCACGCCCTAGCCACGTCCACGCCCCAGCCACGCCCCAGCCACGCCCCTCATTTGCATAACCGGTTTTGGTTCCCAGGCTCAAGTGACTCCATACCTACTCTTGTCCACCAACGAGCACCTCTTTAACTTTGATGAACGAGCCGTGAACTTTATAAACAAAGTTCCGCAAAGTCAAAGAAAGTTAGCGAGTCTAATTGAAAATAAGTAGCCTAAAAGCTATGAATATACAGTAAAGGAACGGACGTAAATCGCTGAAAGTGAAGCATCTCATGAATACTAGTCTGAGTGCCCATTTATATCACGATTTAAAAATATTTAGCGACTTTTCTGTGTCAGGGCGCGTCGAAATTGCGCATGACTGTCGTGGACTGACGTACACCAAAATATTTTTAAAACTTGAAAATTTAGCTTAAAATGAAATAACATGTTTAATGCATCAAGAACAATAAAAACCACAGGTATCTATCAATCACATCGGCAAAAAGATTTCAAATTCCGGCTTACCGGTGAAAAGAAATTCGTTAATTTAGTCGCCGCTTCTTCTCGCCGCAATTCCTTATCACACACATCACTATCTTACACTAAATACACACCAAATAAAAGCCAGTATCATACACACTATTTTTAGCCACATTTCACCTTCTGTCTTTGCATTTTTAATTCAAAAAAATGGTTAGAAAGGCTGCGATCCCTTCAAATCACAATTTTTTTTAAGTTGCCAAAGTATCTTCTTCTTACTCAAGGCTCACTTCCCCTGAAATTTTCCCCGCTGGAGATGCTTCATTCACACAGACTACACGTACAAGGTATAGCCGTTCCTTTACTGTATATTCAAAGCTTTATATATACGACTACTAAGTAAACCTCTAAAAAATTTAAAAAACCACCCCATTTTTTAGTACAAAACAGGCCATTTTTCAAACTTTTTATAAAATCGCGTATAAAGGCCATAAAAATATAAAAAAAAATTTAACTTTTTAAAGGTTTATTTATTAATTTGAAGTCTCACGAATTGAATCCCGTTGGAATTTTAAAAAAATTTGTTACAGGAAGGCAGAAAAGTGTCTCCCAAATTAAAATGCATCTTTTGGAAGACGCCCTCTGCAGTAGTAAAAAACAACTAAAAGTGTAAAAAAAAATGTTTTTGTATACCTCAGAACCTTATCAACAATGTATAAAAAAAAATTATAACCACAAATATAATAGTTATTTTTTGTTAAATATTTTAAAATTGTTTTTTTTTTCCAATTTAGAAAGTAAAAGTCCCCTTAAGAAAGTTTAAAGTTATACATAGTGCCCTTAAGAACGGTAGAGAAGAAAGTACACACTTCAACTTTTTGACCAATTGTTTGCATTTTCAAATTGAACTAAGGTATTGATTTGACCAAAATCCCCTGATAGTGATAGTCTTAAGAAGTACCTACCTTTGTCGTTATAATAAAAAAAATAAGGGTTCACCAATTATCGGATGTTATTTATATAAATAAAATTGATAAGAACTTTAACTGTCTGCTGTCTGATATTTACATTTACAAAATATACAATAAAATAAGACAACTAAACGAAATAAATCTGAAATTAGAAAACATTTCTTGTCACCAAACAATTATAAAAGTATCAGTACAAATACTAGACTATCTAAAACTGGTAATACATATATTCAAAATATATGTATAATCCACCGGAAAAAATATTGTTTGAACGGTGACTAGGGCGATAACCCATCCGTAGATTAATAAACATGAATACATTTATATTTGATGATAACATAACAAATCAGTATTTAAATTGATTGTTCTTCACATGCCTGAGTTTAGTATTGCTCGAACTTTACCCGAATTGAACAAGGCTGAAAAAACGTTTGTAATATTAAAGAAATGGCGAAACCTGTTGAAAGTTAGTTTCCAATAAAGTTATTTTTCATTAATCTGATACTTAATTATCGAAAAAATATGTGTTATTATTCGTCGTTTTAGTGACAAGTTTAGTACATAATAAAAATACAAAGTGAACTTTTTTTTATAGTATAATAAAATAAAATTAATTTGTTTTTTATTTCTGTATTTAAAACCTATAATTTTTTGATTACTTTTATTGTTGAAATAATAATATTACAGTACTAAATATGAAATAGTGTCTGCTAGATTCAAGTAGAAAGATCCTACTTTTTAGAACTTGTCTATAGTTTTCCTTTTAATATGCATTTATACTGTTATATGCAGCTTCTGCTAATTGAAAGATTATACTTTGTATTTTTAATATTTTAACGAATAATTATTTTATCTAAAGATTTATTTCTACATATGTTATCTAATTTTAGGATTGAAAATAGCTCTACTTCAACTGAATGTTGGTGTAAATAAAGAGAGCAATGTAAATCATGCTATAGAAATTATACAACAAGTCGTAGCAGATTACAAATGCCGGGTTGTAGTGCTTCCAGAATGTTTTACGGGGCCTTATGGAATAGAGTATTTTGCAAAATATTCAGAACCAGTTCCTGCTGGACCTGCATGCCAAAAATTATCAAAAATTGCAAAGGATTTGAACATATATCTCGTTGCTGGCAGTCTTATAGAAAAGGATGAGCGAAATAAGTTGTATAATACTTGCACTATTTGGAACCCAAACGGAGAACTTATTGGGAAGCACAGGAAGGTGACAATAAGAGTATTACATCTTTAATCTAAGTGCGCTTCAATATAAATTTTTTTTAGATTCATCTTTTCGACATTAATATGGACAATTTAAAATTTCAGGAGTCAATGGCTTTGACTCCTGGCAGCGATTATACTTTGGTTGATATTGATGGTCGAAAATTTGGTATTGGAATTTGTCACGATATTCGTTTTGCTGAGCTGGCTCAAATTTATCGAAGAGAAGGTGCTAAACATGTATAAATTTAAATCAAAAGTCTAATCACTTGTTTAAAAAAGGGGCTGAAGTTATTTTATATCCCTCTGCGTTTGATATCACCCAAGGACCTCTTCATTGGGAACTATTACAAAAATCACGAGCTAACGATAACCAGCTTTATGTTGCTTCAATTTCAACAGCTAGAGATCCAAATGCAAATTATGTTGCTTATGGACATACGATGATTGTAGATCCGTGGGGCACGGTTATATGTGAAGCTTCTGAAACGGAGGAAGTGCTTGTTGCTGAAATCGGTAAATTATTTGCTATTTACTCATAAACAAATCATAATATTTATATGCATTTCAGATTTTACTAAAGTCGATAGTGTCAGGAGGCAAATACCAATATACAGCCAAAGGAGGACAGACATCTATGACGTCATAAGAAAGAAATGAAAACATTGTAAAAGAAACAAAACGTTTCTAATAAACGATACATAAACATTAGAAAATTATTTTTGTAGCACAATTAGCTAACTGCCAAAGCCATTGCTATTAACCCTGAACTTGCTTTACTTCGATAATGAAGTGAAAGTTCACGGAATTAAAAAATTATCATTAAGGGGTCAAGCAAAGATAAGAATTTTTTACTGAGAGTTAATGAACTTTTATTATGAAACACTTTATCATGAATTTATGTTTTCTTTATTGTATAATAGATGACACAAGAAGGACAAAATACATGAAAAAAAAATGCAAATCAAAATAAAAACAGGTTACATTTGAACTAGAATATAATAGGATTTTTAGCTTGCAATTATTAATTTGGATAGAAGATTCACTTAGAAAAATAAAATGAAATATATAAATCTACTAGCTGGCCTGCAGCCGGCGTTGCCCGGGCACAACTATCCCTAAAATAAAAGTAAACTTTAATAAAATCACAATGTTGTTGATTTCAAATTGATCAAATGTTACTCAGAAGGTTAAGCGCAACATGCCCATGTACTGCAGGCCATCTAGTGGCGAGTTATTGCAAAATGGATGACGTGAACATATTCACCGTGTTCAAATACCTACGTATACCAATTTTCAGGACGATCGGTTGAACGGCAAGAAGTTAATGTATTGCAGCGCCATCTAGTGGCTCTCCTACCGGGCCCGATTGTAAATCTAAACAATCCAGGGTGACATTCAAACACACACGAAAAATTTTAACACAATCGGCTCAGCCGTTTAGAAGGAGTTCAGTGACATACACACGTACAGAAGAATTATATAATATATAAGATATATTCGTAGCGTAGAGTCCGGCGTGTAATAAAAATTGTATTCGTCTGAATTGAAATGACAAATCTGACAGAATCCATGGAATTCTCTATGCACATTAATCGGTAAATTAACTTTATAATATTTAAAAATCTCTTCGTAAAATCATACATTGCTTAATACGTGATAAGGATCGTCTTCACAATATTTTTAACATGCTAAAGAATGTTACTAGAAAAACATCCCTTCAGAAAGGTTAAATTTGAAGACTCTTGACTAGAGAGTGTAGGTACCAAATGTAATCCTAATAACTATGTAGTTCATAAATGTTTATTTACTTCCAATAAGATATATTGTCTATTTGGTTCTGCAATAGCTGAAAACTTTAAAAAATTAATGAGCCTATCAGTTTTTAGTGTCGCTATTAAATTACATAGTAGCCACTTAAATGGTACGAATTAAATTTAATAGTTCAACTACCTTTTTGTACCAATGATATATTTAGTAACGGCACTAAAATGATAAAGGTCGATTTACCCAGTCGTTTTAAACTATTGACAAATTGAGTAGGTATATCACAAACGTAACAACAAAATCATACATTTGACAAAAGCAGCAGGCTACTTGGAATTTAATTGTGCAATTCAGAACAACTGGAACAAAGCATACTATCAACACTAATTGCAGTACTAAACTTAAATCGTTATTGGAACGATTTTTTAATAAGTGAAAATTAGCTTAATTTTGTAACCCACTTTGTCCTAAAAGCACTAGAAAACTTTTAAGCGTTTCACGTAATTCTTGCTTCCCAGACACGAACCGGAGTTATAAAGAACTTTTACGATATTCTGCTTGTTTTTATACTCTATAGCTTTTATTCAGTTCACACACTGAGCCCACTGAAAAGTAAAACAATAATAAAATAATAACTATATTTTATAATAATTGAATTATTTTTAATTTCTCAAAAAAAAAACAATATCTTAGGATATTGGATTGAATTTAATAATTCAAATTGTGTGATTGGTTGATTGGTTTTTAAAAAAAAAAATTTAAATGGTCCTCCTAAATTGGATGATTGCTCAATAAGACGAAGCTGTTTACATTGTACAATAGTTTTTTTAAGTTTAAATTTGAATCGGAACTTCTGAAGTAGGCTCAATAACTTACTTTGTCGTTTCAGTGCCTACTAAAGATAATTTAAATAAATAAGTTTGGAGGATTTGCTTCCTCATGCAGAATCGAAAAACCAATGCTATGTTGAATAAGCCTACTTCAAATAATATTGATATTTCTTTAATCCTCTAAGGGCTAAATATATATGCCCTAACTATAAAAAAATGAATATTGAATAAAATCGACAAATATGAACCTATAAAAAGAGATAAGGAAGCAATCAGTTTTTACAATGTTATAATGATGAATACGCATTGTGACTTAAAAGTAACAACGGCTTATAACATTTGCGCTACTACTACTCAAATGTAAAATATTGTAGTTCGTCCACCCGCATTTTGAATAAGTTGTATTTCCTTTTCTGGGATAATGAAGAACAAAAAATTATGCTTATTATATTGGCTTTGAAATTTTAACGAATTTTGTTAAACAAATTTTATTTTATTTCGTTCCTTCGACTTTTATCAGCAGCAATTTTCAAAAGTTTTTAGATTGATTTTTCAGCTTAGAGCTAATAGAGATTATCAAAAGTATTACTGGTTAATGAGGAGGTAGGTATTGTACATATAATAAGGTCAATAATGTCAATTTGGGGGAAAAACATTCAATTCTTTAAAAACATATTGGTTTATTAATGCGTGACTTGAAAGTTACACCATAGAGAATTGAAACAATTGAGTCTGTTATTGAAGTTGATTTTACTTAAAACCTCCTATAAATTATAGGTCGAATTGGAAATAATTTCAATTCAAAGTAATATCATATATTTTATGTGTTCGTTAAGTGGCACATTACTTTATTCTATAGAGATAAAATAAGAAAATAATGATCTTTAAATTTTATTCATACTTTAAGAGTTGGTATTTTTCCCTTCAGTAAATTATAACTTAATTCTAATTATAAATTATTATTTAATTTTCATACAAATTTGTTTTGCACTAGACTAACTTAGGAACCTCTTCCGAAGGGTTAATTACTTTAGAATTTTTTTGCGGCTGTACGTTCTCCTTCTTTTTCTCTTCAAACACTTCTTCGACTTTTGCAACCTCATCTATTGATTCGTTAATCACTTGAGGCTCCCTCAATTTCACTTTAGATTTAATAAAGTTCTCCAGATAATCAATGATCTCACGATTCTCATAAGTGTTAGCCAGCTGTATGCAATTTTGTTTATTTTTATCTAAAGAATACAAATTACAACCGCCGGTAACGAGTACTTTAATTATGCTTAAACTGCAATTCATAATGACTATAGATATAAATTTAATTAAAATTCAATTCTTTCGCTAAAAATAAAAGATTTTTAAAGAAAACTTACTAGCTCTATGGAGTAGCGTCCATCCAGAATTATCCTTAGCTTCTACGTTACACTTGTTCTCTAAGGAAAATCTTAAAATGTCCAATTGTTCGCTATCTACTGCATAATGAGACGGTGTCATACCAGCGCAGTCTGGGGCATTCAAATTAGCCTTTTTGTTCACTAGAATTCTGGACATTGCCAACTGTCCATGGTAGAATGCAATCTAAGAAGAAAGTTGGGTGGAATTTTTGAGGATGTTCTGTTCTACTAGAATAGGATTTATTTTTCCTTTTATTACATGTAAAGGAGTCCTTTTATTTATAGCATTCTCTTGGTGGACACTGGCACCTGCTGTTAGCAAAATATCAAAGATGTCGTTCTCCCCGAATGCTATTGCATTTGCTAGGGGAGTGTTTCCGTTGGGGGACGGTAGGTCTATCAGACTTGGGCGTGTTTTGATTAGACGCTTTACAAGGAACTGTTCACTTTTCTTAATGGATCTGAAAAGTACCATAGCAGACAGTGGTGACACTGCAGTAGCACCCTGAAACGAAATGTTTAAAGTATTTTACAATAAAGTTGTAAAAACTTCTTACAACAAAAGTTTCCGAGCACATCGTTGGCTGGTATCCCACACCATCGATAAATTTCATTCCGACAATACGAAACACGTACCCGAAATTTTCCTCTAGATTGGAAACTTTTGCTGGTGACTCTGAGCCCCTTGCAGGACAAGAAAAAGGATAAATGCCATCAAAATTCTGAAGGTTTTATATGCATCAAAAAGGAGGAAGTTTATAGGACCTCCTCATACCAGTAGACTCTCGTCCATTTTCCACTTTTATGATGCTGTTCAACTTTGTACACTTCAGCAACGGCTGTGGTCGCTGGTATTGGGTCCCATGCAATTGTTACAGTTGAGGTCGTCTGTTCAATCACCCGGGGGTTAAATTGCTTCAACAAAATTTCCATCCCATAAGTGAAACTGTTCAGGGTTGCTACTATCAAATTGCCACCAGAACTGACTGCTGTTGTTTTTATTATTCCTAGGCCAGGACTCTAAAGGGCTAGTGCCTTACTCCTGCCCTTGTTTGATCAATCGCACGCAAATGCACGAGTTGTCATATGCAAAACCTTCACTTGCCAGACTATGGCTGTTGATTCTGCCAATAATCGACCGAATTTCAAATTCCCTTTGCTGGTAGCTACCTCAGGGGAATTCTCATATATTCATTTCACTGTACTCATTTGTTCCATTTTGAAATTGAATTTTCATGCGAACCCCATTTTGCACACGTTGAGCAGGAGTATTTCTAAAATTTTGATTACAGCATGAAGATGAGATATGCAAAGGAAAAATAAAATCGATTGGGTAGATTGCAAGATTATATGATTTATCTAGATTGAAACCTTAGAAACAGTAATAAAATTGAATTACTTATCTTCCATTTGTAATTTAAAAATGGTCTGTGCAAAGCTTTCCTGTTTTAAATGTCTAGCTTTTTAGACTTACATATGTAAAAATTAAATTTATATTTCCCAGCAAGCCAAAGACAAAATTTAACGTGTACCACATGATTGTGGGTATGTATAGCAAATGAAATGATCCATCCCCACTTTTGCAATTTTGGTTGAAACTACTTCATTACATTGAATTGAAAATAGGTACAACTATTATTACCACTATCCATAGCAACTAAAATTGTGTATACAAAAAATTTCATTAAAATTGCTAGTTCACTATAATCAAACCCCAAATTTTAAATTGTAATAAAATAGTTCTTGCATTTCAAATACAATATTTAATGAGACATTCAGATAATACAAAATAATATTTATGCTGAATAATGATAAAAAATATACTAAAAGAATACAATTTGCAAAAGTTGAGTTGAAGTTCTTTTAAGTGAACTTATTTAAATCGTCATGTGTCCTCTCAAGAAGATAGCAATATTATAAAATAAGGCTCGTACGAAAGTGCTGTACACTAACCATACACACATAATCTAATTTATCTCGACACTCTAAAAACTATGAAGACACAAAATGAATATTTTTGAAAATTTTGTTTATAAATTCATTTCTTAGGATTCCGCAGGGAACGAAAAGGTGTATCGTTTAAAAGTGTTGTGTGGCGCGACGTTTAAAAGGCGTCTTTTACTCTTTTCAAGTTTTCTATATGTATAATATATTTTTATCAGACATAACATTTTCGAGATATTTCAAAAGTCTTTAACAATGTGTTTATTTTCTTAACCTTTTTCATAAAACAACAATTCAGTTTCTAGTTAGAGGTTTCAGATGAAATAGTGTTGCACTACTGTTCAGTCACTCTTAATTTTTGTAGTTTTCATGTATATATTTAAATTGTTTGAAAATACCTATCTATATGCGTATACAGGTAGGTGCACGAAAATTTAGTAACTTGATTATGCTTATGTACACATAGTTATAAATAAAGACAAGCTATTGTTGTCAGTTTTCTACAATGTAAAATTAAAGTTCAAAATGCTCTATCAACCGCCAGCCAGATTTTTTTATGGTTTTACTTTGTTTATGATCTGTTAGATGAATTTCTCCAACATTAGATTTTGGAGTTGCGATTTCGTTCTTGAATTTAATTGTCGCTCTAGAAATGAAAAACAACACCGTTTGTGGGTTAAATGGGATACAAACAGGCTCTGTCACAAATTTGTACGCCAAAAACCGTCGTCGTGTGTGGCCGGCTATTATGTTATACAATTTGGAAAATCATTGTTATTAAGTAAGTTTGAAAAATGAATTGATCCCAAACAATTTCAAATATCAAATGCATACTTTCAATAATTTCAATATCAAATGCATATTTGTTTTAATTCTCTATTTAATTATTTTGTATAATATATATATAAAACGCTTTAAATATATTTATGCATATACAAGAGAAAAATTCCTTGCAAAAAAAGCCTTATTAATATTTTAAATTTGCGTAAAATATTTAATTGAATGAACTTTTTCAACAACATACATAGTTCTCTCGTATGACAACAAAGATTTAAAAAACTAGTCAAATACATATATTTTCTAAATCGACGTCGTCCGGGATATAGTTTTTGAATGTTTATACAGGAAGTTAGCCGAAGTTTTTCATAAATGTACCAGGATATAATCAGACCTGGAAGTAATTTTCTGAAAAATCCAAATATCTACAAAAATACTAAATAACTATCCGCAAAATCTGTAATAAAAATATATAATATATGTACATACAAACACATATATATTTTTTCTCGTGATAATCTTCCACCGTGCAAGGGGCTTCTAATAGCTTTTTCAAAAGTCCCTATTAGATCCAAGGAAGCATTGAATCTGGGTGTTTCATGAGCCATCTGGGGCAAACCAGCAATTTCTATCTGCGGCCTTTAATTGTACGCCCGTCATATTTCAGGGCGAAAACATAACAATAATGAGGAGAATGGTCGAGGAACAGAATCACTTTACACTATAATGTCAGAGCCTGGGGATTATGGAGCCGGGGGGAGAATATCCAATTATCTGGGTATTTTTGCCCACCCTCGATAAAATTTGCCACTGCCCAAGCCGGCGAGTTGTGGCTAGACAAGAAAATCTGCTCTCAATTTTCCATCAAATTTCGATATGGTTAGTCTACGGTAAAAGAATTTCATCCCAGAACTTACCCTTGGGATGGTTTTGTTTTCCTTATATTGCCAGCAGGAACACATCCAGCAGTGGCAGGAGATGTCTTGGAGCGACAGGAACGTCTTCGAAGCAATTCCATGGGGGGCGCTTCTACTTCTGGCGCTCCTAGCCTCGCCGGGTTTCCTATTGTCTTTAAATCTTCTTGCCAATTCTGCTGACAAGTGCGCCATCGGGTGCAAGACTACTTACAGGAGTCCTCCCGTCCCGTCCCGACTCGATCCCCGGGGATTTGCACTAATGGGACGTAATATGCTGTGCTGATGAGGAGCCCAGATCCCATGTCGCTCGTAGATGATTAATTGTTTGGATTCAGTGCCTTATTCAATGAGTCCGCCAAGGTGACTTTGGGTGCCCCCAAAGTAGCTGTTGCCACTAGGGTAAGAAAGCAATATAACTTCTTTGTTTTCTTACTTTTATAAAATTCTATAAATTCTATTCAGAACAACTCCCGATACAAAATTTCAAAGGCTTTGTATTTTTTAACACTCTATGAAAACATGTGCCATCATTTGCCGGTATATATTTCAGCATTTTCAGTAAAACCTTGTTAAGGTTTTGGAAATAAATATGTTTTGAATATTTGTTTTCCAATTTCTATATTACCTTATTACATGTATGTATCATACTGTTGCAAGATTTGTTTATTATTTAATTTACGCAGTTGATTAAGAACATCGTTCATCAGCCGAGATCCTCCGAGGCCGAGCTCAAAATAATCCTGGCGTTTCTATATAGATTTCAGAACAAGCAGATCTCTTCAGTGTGACTACTGTGGCTTGGTGGAGACCGAACGCTAGTCCTTATATACACGCGATTGAATTCCAAGGTGTGAATTGTAAGCGATGGAAAATCTACTAACACACTCAGAAAAATATTTCGTAATATTTAAGAAAAATAGGGATAGAATATACGAAAAGCACCAATGATTTCGAGCCAATGAAAAATTTCGTGAAAACTACGAAATGTACTTCGTAAAATCAACATGATGCGTCATATTTTTTTTACGAAGATTCGAAGAAAAAGATTTGTAAAATTAACCAAAATCCTTGGTTAAAAAGGTACCAAATAATAAAATTTTCAACCACGAAAAATAATTAATATCGTGGCAAAAAAAAGTTGATTTTTCTGACATTTCCCCGTCGTCTTGATTGGAATTGAACCTGGGGATCTTCCGAATTAGCGAATCGCACGCAACTCTTTTACCACTGAGCTATTGGTCTACATACATATGTTCCATGTGGTTGTCTTTTTAAAGTTGATTTTCCTGTGATAACCCGACTTGGTTGGGAATTGAACCTCGGACCTCCGAATTTCCGTCTCGCTACTCTACCACTAAGCCATCCATCTTAATGCCTTTTGAGCAATTCAACCTTAATAAAGCGATGTGTGGTTTTGGGATTGACTATTTTTAATAGTTAATATTGGACCAACAGAATTATTAAAATTTTACAGATTTGTATGGCGTGGTATTTTAAAAATTTTTTTCGATCAAATTGACCAATTTCATTTTTCTCAGTGGAAATTGTGAAATTTTAACATATGTTCTGTCAGATTTTTTCGTAAAATTTATAGGACAATTTCGTAAAAACTACGAATGGCGTTGATAAATCAACGAATTTTTTGTTTGCTTGATAAAGCACTTCGTACATTAGATGATGTTGCATAACTAACAATGCATTCTTTTTAAATCTACGAAATTTTCGTTAATTTAATCCCAGTGTATAAATTACGAAAATGTTTTACGTTGCTTTAGTAAAAATGCATCGCAAAATCTACGAAAATATTTTAAATTTTAAATAATTTTCTTAAATTATACGAAAAACTCTTAAATATGTTAACTACGATGCTTTTCGTAAAAATATTACGAAATATTTTTCTGAGTGCACTGCATACAAATAAAAAAAAACAAAGTTGGATATGAAATGTTTGTTATCAAATAATATTTGGAAGCTATGTCATTACAATTCCATAAGGTTCTTTTAGTGAGTTAAAAGCCGGAATAATCCGAAGAAGTTGAACAACTTTTAACACTTTAATAATTTATTTTATTAATACATTTTTATATTATAAGAAAATGAATAAGAAGAAAGCCGACTTTTTAAATACAAAATAAATGTAAAGAAACTCCTGTTTCTAAAACCACTATAACATTAGGTTCTTTTCTAGAAGTCTCTGTGAAATTATTAAGGCTATTTTTTTATTGACGAAAACAGAATTGAAACGAAGTAGTTCAATTTCGAAGATATTTTTTTTGGAAGAATAAAATTTGTATCCTGAACCCTAAGAAAATTTGGTACCTCCTGTACATGTTATCCTTCCAACACAAGATGGCGTCGAAAACACTTTTTCAGTACTAACGAGGTTCTTAACTGCAATTTTTTAAAATAAACGTGAACTTTTTTATCATAAAGTACAAACTGCAAGAATCCAGAAATAACTATTAAAACACCACTTTTTGGAAGCATTTGAATTCTTTCATTAATCTGGAAATAGACGTAGAAAAGAAGAAAATATTCAAATATTTGAATGTACCAACGAAAATCGTTCTTTTGACTTAGGTAATGCTAATTATAATATAAAATTATTTTAATAGTTAATCATTTCAAAAACCTTTTTCTAAACTTTCTGAAAATTTGAAACATCGAGAACATATTATACATATAACATTTCTTGTGAATGTACTTTTATTATTCGAAAAAATGTCAAACAGTGTATTCTAGAATTCAAAATTAGAGAATATAGTACATAGATGTTTTGTTACTTTACACTTTTTAATAAAAAAAAACTAGCATATTATCCTACACTTAAAATTATGTGCTACATTTATTTTATGCTTTCAGTTAGTCATGCATTGAAAACAAAATGGTTCAATTTTCCTTTATATTAGAGAAGTGTGTGAAGCTATAAATCTTGGAGCTGCTCGTAAAACAATCCGGTGCTATTGGAAACACCTAAAATATCCATAAATCTTAGAGGAAGACTCTGACGAGCGACGTGGCATTTACTTCCTTCAGCTAGACCTGATCTTATTAAATTGAAAAGGTGCCAAAAGCCGCTTGGCCGCAAGACTTCTGTTGGTCTTATTTGCGGATGCCTGTCCCGTCCCGTCGCCATCACGCAACATTTGATGTTCACATAAACTTGTTACTTTCGAGCGGTGTGTTCCGTTTGCGTAATCAAATTTCATCATGGCGAAATTAGCATTTGATGTAATTTACTTGGATTAGACATCAGCAGAACTAAACTCTTAACGACGTTAACTTCAGCCCTAAGCAGGAAATTGAGGGTGTTGAGACTTTCCCACGAAATTTAATACCCCGCGGGGCTACCTGGCGCCCCACCTGGCTCTTCCTGCTCGTGCTCTCCTAAAAGGTTAAGATTGCCTGCCGGGTCCCGGGGCAGCTTTAATGTTTCACTGAGTTTTATTGCTGGAAAATAGTATTTGCCCTGGCGACGAACGAAATTTTCTTGAATTCCACTCAATTTGCAGGAGGCTACAGTGCGTATGAAATTTATTGTTTTATTAAAGTGAAGTGAGAGTGGTAATGAAGTGCCCTGAGCACTCGAAACTCCCAGAACTATGACTAACATTGGCCATTTTGGATTTTAAATTTTTTACATAAAATTGTCAACTATATCTTGTAGTCGCTGCAATTCTCTCTGAAAAAAAAAACAACAAAGTTATTAATTTGCTTCGAAAAGGATTTCATTACTTACCTGTACCTTCAATTTCAGAATTCACCCGTACCCATACGCATACGATCGAACGTAGTATCAGAATCAGTTACTTCTAAGCCAAATGTTAAAAGTAAAAGCCTTCTGATAACTATCGAATAATGGAACAAATTCACACACTGACATGAATAACGAGCGATCGATTAAGTAGTGGTCAACAGGCTCTTGCTTCATAGAGCAGTAAGACTGTTAATCAGCCTATGGATGTAGAAGTCTCCATTCTTTGATATTTTAAATATATTTTTTTATTTATTTATTTTTGATTATCTCCTCCTTTGGAAATAGATAAGTATATTATTTTTAAATAAATTATTGTGAGATTATTTTGAAAATACAAATTTGATATAAGCTCTCGAGAGGTGATTTCCGACTGGATAAAAAAACAAAACCTTATTTTTATCTTATTTTTTAAAGTCAATGGTAACTTGATTGTTGCTTATTTTTTTTAAATAAAATCGGGGAACTTGATTGTCTAAATTTAGGGTTAGATTGACTCGCCACAAGCCTCTTCCCCAATAAAGTGCTCAATGTAGTCGGACGTTCAGAGTTTTACTTTCGGTCCGATCACCTTAAAGTCAAAGTTTCCTATGCTTCTAATTAAGAAAACCCTACAATTTATAGGTATCATATTACTTTCAGTAGTATTTTACACTAATTTTCGATTAGGATGTAAGCAATACTACGTCATATTTATCTTTCAAACCACTCTACTATAATATCTAATAATAGATTTAATAACATTTTCATGATCTTTTATGTAACAGAACAAGTAATATGAGTAGAATAGCTATGCCGGTTCGAGCACAAAAATCCCATAAGATTTATACAGGGGGTCAAAAATTACAAAACGGTATCAAAAAGCTCGTCGTCTACGTCTACGAGCAGTTTTAAGGTCGAAAGCTCTCTCTTGTGTGTATCGGGGTTCGGGTCTTTGCTAATTTGCGTCAGCCATCTATCGGATTAAGCTCAAATTTTCTAGAAGGTGTGTGCTTGGAGTGTATGTGGTGATCGGGTATGGGACTTTGCTATTTTTGCGGTCCGCGATCTACCGGTTTAACCTAAAATTTTAGAATGTGTGAGGAATGCTTCTCTCCCGCCGAAAGCTTTACCTTATCCTTTGCTAGTTGGACGCGAACGTGGATGCCTCGATCATGTTACGTGTCATCATAAATCGCAGGGTACTTGAACTTGGACACTTGAATGTGTCACCCAAGCATAATTTACGCAATTTTGCGGGTACGCATGTGGCTTTGTTTACGCTATCTGGTCTGTAATTTGATCCCTTTAAGGACGCGTTTTAAATTAGACTAGGAATTTGCGGGCATGAATGATTATGCCTGACCATGTTACAACATGTTACAAGTACGCAGATGGCTTTGTTTATGCTATTTGGTAGCTTATAAGTTGTTTATACTGAGGGGTTCTTATTTCCAGGAATTGATTTTCGATTCAACGTCCTATTTTTTTTTTTACTTGGGGAAAAATGTTCCTTCACATTTGAGATTCCCGAGTGGAAGTATAAATAGCGCTCCGCGAAAATATATCATTCATTTAGTGTCAATCCTTTGTGAGCAACACACCTCAAAAATTTATTCAGTCTTCAGAATTTTTAACATAAAGTTTACACAAGTTATTTATTTACATTTAATTATCTTGTGAAGTAATTCGTGTGTCAAAGTCAAAGACTAAAGGACAAAAAAAACAGTTAAAATAACTATTAGTGTTGTAAAAGTTATCAGTGCAGTTCAGTTATATTCCTATATTGTTTAAAAATGGCTCAAGTAAGCAATTTAGTGCAAAATGCTAAGCTGGCATTCGTAAATGCCCAAAACAATCATGCCTTAATTGAGGCGGGTGTGAAAGAGTGCACGAACAATTTAAGATTGCTTCGTCAATATTTAAAAAGAGCAAAAACTGTAGGTGAAAAACAAAATTTCACCAATGGCATAAACCTTGTCCAAGGCTATCGTACCCAGCTGAAAAAACTGAAGATTACCGGTGCAGGCTATAAAAATCCGCACCCCAATAGAGCTAATTATGCTAGCACTAGAGTTAAATGGGAAGACGTACAATCCGCTTTTTGCGATCGGTAAGTAAAAACTTTAAAATATGGTTGTCACATCATTATTTGTTTGTTTTTTTTTTTCATTTATAGTATGAGGACTGGGGTCATTATCAACTTGACTCATAAGGAGCCAAAGGAGTTCCTGAGCGATTGTGTAGGACTTTTCCGCCGTCGTATTAATAATGCCCTGAAGAAAGAAACTGCTCTTAAGGTGAATGCAGCGCTTTGTGGGGAGTTTAAGATTGTGAGAGGGGATGAGGAAGTGCTCGATTTCAAATACATGAACACAAAGAATGCTCCCATCTACCAAAACACGGATATTAATGAATGGTTCAAACATAATGTTGAGGAACCAGTAATGAATAAACTGGAAGAGTTCCAGGAAAGAGATAGCGGTTGGGCTTTGTCAGCCATTATAAACTTAGCAATAAATATAAACAAGTTCACACCGCAACTGGGATCATCCTATATTGAGCTGCCACAACAAATTCAACGCAAAGAGGCCTGCATTAATGTTAAAAATGCGGATGATGCTTGTTTCGCCTGGGCGGTGCTTTCAGCTTTACATCCAGTTGAAAAAAATCCCCAGCGTGTGATGAATTACCGCCACTATTTCACAGAATTAAAACTAGATGGAATTACGTTCCCAGTAACAATAAAACAGATTCCGCGATTTGAGAAGCAGAATGATGTTTCCATCAACGTATACATTCTGCAGAAAACTGGGAAAGAAAATTATAAAGTTCTGCCGACATATTTAACTAAAGACAAAAAAGAGCAGCACGTGAACCTTCTGATGGTTCAAAATATTTATTATGATGAGGATGCTGAGGAGGAGGAGAAAGAAGATGATGAGCCCATCCGGTACCACTACGTATGGATAAAGAGCCTCTCGAGACTCCTTTCATCCCAACTGTCGAGGAACGACCATCAAAAGTACTTTTGCGACCGCTGCCTCCATTATTTTGGATCGGAGGAAAAATTGGATCGTCATGTAGCTGACTGTACGAAGATCAACAACGCCAAAATCCGGCTACCAACGGAGGACCAGAAGGAACTTAGATTTAATAATTTTAGGAATAAGGTAGAAGCTCCATTTGTCATTTACGCAGACATAGAATGTTTACTAGTTGAAAATAGTGATAGAAATAAGTACCAAGTTCATGTACCGTGTAGTTTAGGATTTTATGTGAAGTGTGCTTATGACCCCACGTTATCGGTCTTTAAACTATATCGTGGTGAGGACTGTGTCGAGTGGTTTGTGCTCGAGTTGAAGCAGTTTGCGGAGAATTTAGAATCCGTTTTTCTTAACCCTCTACCTATGGATCAGATGACTGCTGAGGAAGTGGCATTTTTTGAGGCAGCAAGACTCTGTCATATATGCGAGAAACCATTTACATCAGGTGATAAAAAGGTGCGCGATCACTGCCACCTAACAGGTAAGTACAGAGGTCCAGCACATGAGGGGTGTAATATTAATTTTCAGGATAGTCACACCATCCCAATAATTTTTCATAACTTAAGTGGCTATGATTCTCATTTTATAATTAAAAATATAGCTTCCGATCTTCAAGGCCGCATTGATCTCCTCCCCATTAACAAAGAACGATATATTTCTTTCACTAAACACTTAGATGAATACCCTATTAAATTCCGTTTTATTGATTCGTTCAAATTCATGGCAAGCAGTCTCGACACCCTTTCCTCATACTTAACTTCTTTCCCTATTTTAAAATCCCAATTCCCAAATATAACAGAGTCCCAGTTTAAGTTACTAACACGTAAAGGAGTATACCCGTATGATTATTTTACTTGCATGTCAAAATTTTTAGAAACCAAACTTCCTGGTATTCATCAATTTTACAATAAGTTAAACGATACTAACATTAGCCAAGAAGATTATGCACATGCCATAAATGTTTGGAATGAATTCAGCATTCCAAATCTGGGTGAATATTCAGATTTATATTTAAAGACAGATGTCTTACTCTTGGCGGATGTTTTTGAACAATTCCGTGCAAGTTGTTGTAAAACATATGGATTAGATCCAGGCCACTATTATACGCTTCCAGGGTATACTTGGGACGCAATGCTCAAGCATACTAGCGTTACCCTGGAGCTATTAACTGATATTGATATGCTCTTATTTACAGAGCGAGGCATTCGGGGCGGCCTTAGCCAATGCTCTAAAAGATATTCAAAGGCCAATAATAAATACATGCCCGACTATGATCCCTCTCAACCTTCAAAATTTCTGATATATAATGATATTAATAACCAGTACGGTTGGGCAATGTCCCAACTCCTACCCCACAGTGGCTTCAAGTGGGTAGAAAATGCACCATCATTTAAGGTTGAAGATGTGGCTGATGATTCGCCCACAGGCTACATTCTTGAAGTGGATCTAGAGTATCCTCAGCACATTCATGATTTTCATAAAGATCTCCCTTATTGCCCCGAACATAGAGCGTCACCTGGATCAAAACAAACAAAACTTTTGTCTACACTGCATGATAAAACAAAATACGTTATTCATTATCGCAGTTTAAAACAAGCCATCCTTCACGGATTAAAGTTAAAGAAAGTTCACCGGGTTCTCGAATTTAATCAATCTGCATGGCTTAAGTCCTACATTGACCTAAATACGAGACTTCGAGCATTGGCTAAAAATGATTTCGAGAAAAATCTCTTTAAGCTTATGAATAATGCTGTTTTCGGAAAGACTATGGAGAACGTTCGGAAACATAGCATTGTTAAGCTGGTGACAAAGTGGCTGGGGCGATATGGAGCCGAAGCACTCATTTCTAAGCCAGAATTCAAGGCTTCAACCATTTTCAACGAGAACCTGGTAGCCATCGAGTTAAATAAGACAGAAATTTATTTTAATAAGCCTATATATGTAGGCATGTGCATTCTCGACTTGGCTAAAACCACCATATACAATTTCCATTATGATTATATGCTTCCCCAATTTAGATCCAACTGCACAGTTTGTTATACAGACACGGATTCACTCATTTATGAAGTGACCTGTCCTGACTTGTACCAAATTATTAAACGTGACTGCTATACCCACTTCGACACAAGTGACTATCCACAAAATAATATCTGGAACATCCCTCTTGTAAACAAAAAAGTGTTGGGCCTCATGAAGGATGAAAACAACGGCCGCATAATGACAGAGTTTGTTGGCCTGAGATCAAAAATGTATGCGGTCCGGGTAGAGGGTCAAGATAAAACAAAAAAATCTAAAGGTGTCAAAAGAAACATAGTAAAAAATAGAATCACATTTAACGATTATATTGAATGTTTAAACAGTAATAGTGAAAAAATAGTCCGGCAAAATTTAATTCAATCTAACAAGCATCAAGTTTCTTCCATTACCCAGCTGAAAATCGCGCTAAGTCCTCACGATGATAAAAGGTATTTAGTACCAAATTCGAATGAAACGTTACCGTGGGGTCATTACAGTATAATGGAAATAGATTAATATAGTTATATAAGAAAATATTGTAAATTAGATTAAGATATATACAAAATAAAAGAATTTTTATAACGTTTTAAAAAACTGTTTTATTTAAAAAATCCTTTATTTGAAATACATTTTTCAGAGCACATCGGCCTGCAAGCCTGTTTTTTAACAGCCTGTTTTTTAACAGCCTGTTTTTAAACAGCCTGTTTTTTAACCGCCTGTTTTTAAACAGCCTGTTTTTATGCAGTCTGTTTTTATACAGCTATACAGACTGGTACAGAGCTATTGAACATATAACTGTATCGATATGAGTACTTCAACCGAATGATGATGATAATTGAATTGCACTTTCTTTTATAGACTCATGAAGATATTAAATCCTTTTCGATATCAACTATTATCCAGAGGACTATACATATCAATTACTAAAAATCCATATTTGTTCACCCAACATTTGCACAAGCTTTCCAGAACTTTCAAACGACATATCAGTATTTACATGATCATTGTAAATATGCTTCAGGTTCAAGTTATCATGCTTAAACAAGATGAGCAAGTTTGTATTATCTCGAATCAGATGCTTTGGTATACGAGTATATGTTTGACAAACCTGGAAACTATAAATTGCCTTATACCAACCCATGCAAAGTATGCTCTAATATTATCCCGTTTATCAGAATCCACATCATCAAAGATAAATATTGAGGTTACCATTGTTTCATCCGGATGTGTAGCAGCTATACAGCCCGTACAGCCTGTACAGCCTGTTTAAAAACAGCCTGTACAGCCTGTACAGCCTGTTAAAAAACAGCCTGTACAGCCTGTACAGCCTGTACAGCCTGTACAGCCTGTACAGCACAGGCTGTACAGGCTGTTTTTAAACAGGCTGTACAGGCTGTACAGGCTGTTTTTAACAGGCTGTACAGGCTGTACAGCCTGTACAGCCTGTTTAAAAACAGCCTGTACAGCCTGTACAGCCTGTTAAAAACAGCCTGTACAGCCTGTACAGCCTGTACAGCCTGTTAAAAACAGCCTGTACAGCCTGTACAGCCTGTTAAAAACAGCCTGTACAGCCTGTACAGCCTGTTTAAAAACAGCCTGTACAGCCTGTACAGCCTGTTAAAAACAGCCTGTACAGCCTGTACAGCCTGTTAAAAACAGGCTGTACAGGCTGTTTTTAAACAGGCTGTACAGGCTGTACAGGCTGTTTTTAAACAGGCTGTACAGGCTGTACAGGCTGTTTTTAACAGGCTGTACAGGCTGTACAGGCTGTTTTTAACAGGCTGTACAGGCTGTACAGGCTGTTTTTAACAGGCTGTACAGGCTGTACAGGCTGTTTTTAAACAGGCTGTACAGGCTGTACAGGCTGTTTTTAACAGGCTGTACAGGCTGTACAGGCTGTTTTTAACAGGCTGTACAGGCTGTACAGGCTGTTTTTAACAGGCTGTACAGGCTGTACAGGCTGTTTTTAAACAGGCTGTACAGGCTGTACAGCCTGTACAGCCTGTTAAAAACAGCCTGTACAGCCTGTACAGCCTGTTTAAAAACAGCCTGTACAGCCTGTGCTGTACAGGCTGTACAGGCTGTACAGGCTGTACAGGCTGTACAGGCTGTTTTTTAACAGGCTGTACAGGCTGTACAGGCTGTTTTTAAACAGGCTGTACAGGCTGTACGGGCTGTATAGCTGCTACACATCCGGATGAAACAATGGTAACCTCAATATTTATCTTTGATGATGTGGATTCTGATAAACGGGATAATATTAGAGCATACTTTGCATGGGTTGGTATAAGGCAATTTATAGTTTCCAGGTTTGTCAAACATATACTCGTATACCAAAGCATCTGATTCGAGATAATACAAACTTGCTCATCTTGTTTAAGCATGATAACTTGAACCTGAAGCATATTTACAATGATCATGTAAATACTGATATGTCGTTTGAAAGTTCTGGAAAGCTTGTGCAAATGTTGGGTGAACAAATATGGATTTTTAGTAATTGATATGTATAGTCCTCTGGATAATAGTTGATATCGAAAAGGATTTAATATCTTCATGAGTCTATAAAAGAAAGTGCAATTCAATTATCATCATCATTCGGTTGAAGTACTCATATCGATACAGTTATATGTTCAATAGCTCTGTACCAGTCTGTATAGCTGTATAAAAACAGACTGCATAAAAACAGGCTGTTTAAAAACAGGCGGTTAAAAAACAGGCTGTTTAAAAACAGGCTGTTAAAAAACAGGCTGTTAAAAAACAGGCTTGCAGGCCGATGTGCTCTGAAAAATGTATTTCAAATAAAGGATTTTTTAAATAAAACAGTTTTTTAAAACGTTATAAAAATTCTTTTATTTTGTATATATCTTAATCTAATTTACAATATTTTCTTATATAACTATATTAATCTATTTCCATTATACTGTAATGACCCCACGGTAACGTTTCATTCGAATTTGGTACTAAATACCTTTTATCATCGTGAGGACTTAGCGCGATTTTCAGCTGGGTAATGGAAGAAACTTGATGCTTGTTAGATTGAATTAAATTTTGCCGGACTATTTTTTCACTATTACTGTTTAAACATTCAATATAATCGTTAAATGTGATTCTATTTTTTACTATGTTTCTTTTGACACCTTTAGATTTTTTTGTTTTATCTTGACCCTCTACCCGGACCGCATACATTTTTGATCTCAGGCCAACAAACTCTGTCATTATGCGGCCGTTGTTTTCATCCTTCATGAGGCCCAACACTTTTTTGTTTACAAGAGGGATGTTCCAGATATTATTTTGTGGATAGTCACTTGTGTCGAAGTGGGTATAGCAGTCACGTTTAATAATTTGGTACAAGTCAGGACAGGTCACTTCATAAATGAGTGAATCCGTGTCTGTATAACAAACTGTGCAGTTGGATCTAAATTGGGGAAGCATATAATCATAATGGAAATTGTATATGGTGGTTTTAGCCAAGTCGAGAATGCACATGCCTACATATATAGGCTTATTAAAATAAATTTCTGTCTTATTTAACTCGATGGCTACCAGGTTCTCGTTGAAAATGGTTGAAGCCTTGAATTCTGGCTTAGAAATGAGTGCTTCGGCTCCATATCGCCCCAGCCACTTTGTCACCAGCTTAACAATGCTATGTTTCCGAACGTTCTCCATAGTCTTTCCGAAAACAGCATTATTCATAAGCTTAAAGAGATTTTTCTCGAAATCATTTTTAGCCAATGCTCGAAGTCTCGTATTTAGGTCAATGTAGGACTTAAGCCATGCAGATTGATTAAATTCGAGAACCCGGTGAACTTTCTTTAACTTTAATCCGTGAAGGATGGCTTGTTTTAAACTGCGATAATGAATAACGTATTTTGTTTTATCATGCAGTGTAGACAAAAGTTTTGTTTGTTTTGATCCAGGTGACGCTCTATGTTCGGGGCAATAAGGGAGATCTTTATGAAAATCATGAATGTGCTGAGGATACTCTAGATCCACTTCAAGAATGTAGCCTGTGGGCGAATCATCAGCCACATCTTCAACCTTAAATGATGGTGCATTTTCTACCCACTTGAAGCCACTGTGGGGTAGGAGTTGGGACATTGCCCAACCGTACTGGTTATTAATATCATTATATATCAGAAATTTTGAAGGTTGAGAGGGATCATAGTCGGGCATGTATTTATTATTGGCCTTTGAATATCTTTTAGAGCATTGGCTAAGGCCGCCCCGAATGCCTCGCTCTGTAAATAAGAGCATATCAATATCAGTTAATAGCTCCAGGGTAACGCTAGTATGCTTGAGCATTGCGTCCCAAGTATACCCTGGAAGCGTATAATAGTGGCCTGGATCTAATCCATATGTTTTACAACAACTTGCACGGAATTGTTCAAAAACATCCGCCAAGAGTAAGACATCTGTCTTTAAATATAAATCTGAATATTCACCCAGATTTGGAATGCTGAATTCATTCCAAACATTTATGGCATGTGCATAATCTTCTTGGCTAATGTTAGTATCGTTTAACTTATTGTAAAATTGATGAATACCAGGAAGTTTGGTTTCTAAAAATTTTGACATGCAAGTAAAATAATCATACGGGTATACTCCTTTACGTGTTAGTAACTTAAACTGGGACTCTGTTATATTTGGGAATTGGGATTTTAAAATAGGGAAAGAAGTTAAGTATGAGGAAAGGGTGTCGAGACTGCTTGCCATGAATTTGAACGAATCAATAAAACGGAATTTAATAGGGTATTCATCTAAGTGTTTAGTGAAAGAAATATATCGTTCTTTGTTAATGGGGAGGAGATCAATGCGGCCTTGAAGATCGGAAGCTATATTTTTAATTATAAAATGAGAATCATAGCCACTTAAGTTATGAAAAATTATTGGGATGGTGTGACTATCCTGAAAATTAATATTACACCCCTCATGTGCTGGACCTCTGTACTTACCTGTTAGGTGGCAGTGATCGCGCACCTTTTTATCACCTGATGTAAATGGTTTCTCGCATATATGACAGAGTCTTGCTGCCTCAAAAAATGCCACTTCCTCAGCAGTCATCTGATCCATAGGTAGAGGGTTAAGAAAAACGGATTCTAAATTCTCCGCAAACTGCTTCAACTCGAGCACAAACCACTCGACACAGTCCTCACCACGATATAGTTTAAAGACCGATAACGTGGGGTCATAAGCACACTTCACATAAAATCCTAAACTACACGGTACATGAACTTGGTACTTATTTCTATCACTATTTTCAACTAGTAAACATTCTATGTCTGCGTAAATGACAAATGGAGCTTCTACCTTATTCCTAAAATTATTAAATCTAAGTTCCTTCTGGTCCTCCGTTGGTAGCCGGATTTTGGCGTTGTTGATCTTCGTACAGTCAGCTACATGACGATCCAATTTTTCCTCCGATCCAAAATAATGGAGGCAGCGGTCGCAAAAGTACTTTTGATGGTCGTTCCTCGACAGTTGGGATGAAAGGAGTCTCGAGAGGCTCTTTATCCATACGTAGTGGTACCGGATGGGCTCATCATCTTCTTTCTCCTCCTCCTCAGCATCCTCATCATAATAAATATTTTGAACCATCAGAAGGTTCACGTGCTGCTCTTTTTTGTCTTTAGTTAAATATGTCGGCAGAACTTTATAATTTTCTTTCCCAGTTTTCTGCAGAATGTATACGTTGATGGAAACATCATTCTGCTTCTCAAATCGCGGAATCTGTTTTATTGTTACTGGGAACGTAATTCCATCTAGTTTTAATTCTGTGAAATAGTGGCGGTAATTCATCACACGCTGGGGATTTTTTTCAACTGGATGTAAAGCTGAAAGCACCGCCCAGGCGAAACAAGCATCATCCGCATTTTTAACATTAATGCAGGCCTCTTTGCGTTGAATTTGTTGTGGCAGCTCAATATAGGATGATCCCAGTTGCGGTGTGAACTTGTTTATATTTATTGCTAAGTTTATAATGGCTGACAAAGCCCAACCGCTATCTCTTTCCTGGAACTCTTCCAGTTTATTCATTACTGGTTCCTCAACATTATGTTTGAACCATTCATTAATATCCGTGTTTTGGTAGATGGGAGCATTCTTTGTGTTCA
The DNA here is from genome assembly GCA_951509405.1 of Machimus rusticus. Classification (NCBI taxonomy): domain Eukaryota; kingdom Metazoa; phylum Arthropoda; class Insecta; order Diptera; family Asilidae; genus Machimus; species Machimus rusticus. The sequence continues at coordinate 4,761,532 of OX608053.1, read as the reverse complement.
TGTATTTGAAATCGAGCACTTCCTCATCCCCTCTCACAATCTTAAACTCCCCACAAAGCGCTGCATTCACCTTAAGAGCAGTTTCTTTCTTCAGGGCATTATTAATACGACGGCGGAAAAGTCCTACACAATCGCTCAGGAACTCCTTTGGCTCCTTATGAGTCAAGTTGATAATGACCCCAGTCCTCATACTATAAATGAAAAAAAAAAACAAACAAATAATGATGTGACAACCATATTTTAAAGTTTTTACTTACCGATCGCAAAAAGCGGATTGTACGTCTTCCCATTTAACTCTAGTGCTAGCATAATTAGCTCTATTGGGGTGCGGATTTTTATAGCCTGCACCGGTAATCTTCAGTTTTTTCAGCTGGGTACGATAGCCTTGGACAAGGTTTATGCCATTGGTGAAATTTTGTTTTTCACCTACAGTTTTTGCTCTTTTTAAATATTGACGAAGCAATCTTAAATTGTTCGTGCACTCTTTCACACCCGCCTCAATTAAGGCATGATTGTTTTGGGCATTTACGAATGCCAGCTTAGCATTTTGCACTAAATTGCTTACTTGAGCCATTTTTAAACAATATAGGAATATAACTGAACTGCACTGATAACTTTTACAACACTAATAGTTATTTTAACTGTTTTTTTTTGTCCTTTAGTCTTTGACTTTGACACACGAATTACTTCACAAGATAATTAAATGTAAATAAATAACTTGTGTAAACTTTATGTTAAAAATTCTGAAGACTGAATAAATTTTTGAGGTGTGTTGCTCACAAAGGATTGACACTAAATGAATGATATATTTTCGCGGAGCGCTATTTATACTTCCACTCGGGAATCTCAAATGTGAAGGAACATTTTTCCCCAAGTAAAAAAAAAAATAGGACGTTGAATCGAAAATCAATTCCTGGAAATAAGAACCCCTCAGTATAAACAACTTATAAGCTACCAAATAGCATAAACAAAGCCATCTGCGTACTTGTAACATGTTGTAACATGGTCAGGCATAATCATTCATGCCCGCAAATTCCTAGTCTAATTTAAAACGCGTCCTTAAAGGGATCAAATTACAGACCAGATAGCGTAAACAAAGCCACATGCGTACCCGCAAAATTGCGTAAATTATGCTTGGGTGACACATTCAAGTGTCCAAGTTCAAGTACCCTGCGATTTATGATGACACGTAACATGATCGAGGCATCCACGTTCGCGTCCAACTAGCAAAGGATAAGGTAAAGCTTTCGGCGGGAGAGAAGCATTCCTCACACATTCTAAAATTTTAGGTTAAACCGGTAGATCGCGGACCGCAAAAATAGCAAAGTCCCATACCCGATCACCACATACACTCCAAGCACACACCTTCTAGAAAATTTGAGCTTAATCCGATAGATGGCTGACGCAAATTAGCAAAGACCCGAACCCCGATACACACAAGAGAGAGCTTTCGACCTTAAAACTGCTCGTAGACGTAGACGACGAGCTTTTTGATACCGTTTTGTAATTTTTGACCCCCTGTATAAATCTTATGGGATTTTTGTGCTCGAACCGGCATAGCTATTCTACTAATATGTAACCTTCAATAGAATTTTGCCGTAGATTACAAGACCGAAAATTAAAATTTTATATCACGGCATGTTTTTGACAAAAATAGAGTAAAACGCTAAAACAGTTCGTATTTTGAGTAAGGAACGTGCCTCAAATGAAAACCGAAATCCTAATCTCGATGTATGAAATATATACCATTTTTCTATAGTTCTTGCTAAACATATTGGGGAATTAATTTCTCGTGAGCTTTCGCTAGTTTTGGTTATCATACACTATGAGTTGTATAAAATAATCGGTTAACAGAAAAAAGTTAAATTCTTAGAGTAAACCAGGAAGTCTCAAAGACTTTAGTACACTGAGAGAAAAACTTTAATAACATTAACTATTTTGTGTAGTTATAATTGCTATTTGCTAAAAAAATTGATAAATAGTAATATCAATTTACATTTAGTTAAATTTAACTAACAATTTTTACAATTTACTATTCTTATAAGCTCGACTATTTAGAATAGCCATATGTACAATTCCTAGAATTGTCAAGTCAACTATTTTAAAATAATAAATTTTAATTTGACCAAAACGAATTGTTTAAACACCGCGTCATAAAAATCTGAAAATTCTTAACAATTTCGTTGGCCAAATTAACTATTACAAATAGTCCATCCTTTAGCCACACATCGCTTTATTAACGTTGAATTACTCAAAACCCATTGGCGTTCGGTGGCTCGAGGGTAGAGCTACGCGCGTACCAATTCAGAGTTCCTGGGTTCGAATCGTGGGAACAGCAGAAGTCAACTTTCTAAAAAGGCATCGGAAGGCGTGGTTCGGTTGAGTATAGCAGCAAAGCTGCCAAGGTTCAAATCTAGCTCCGGTCGGCAATATCGGAAAAAATCAACTTTTTCTCGTTGTCAGCAGATTAACTATTTTTCTCACAGAAGAATTTTAAATTTTACTGATAGTTGTAGTTGACTTAATTAATTCAAATAGTTGTTTCAACTTTCTTCATAGTAAATATAACGTTTTCGAATTTATAAAATTTATTAAACAATAATTGGCTGAAAATCATTGCTGTAAATAGTTAATTTTGTATTCGTTTATAGTAAAAACAACTATATTTTTCTTTCGGTGTATCTTAATACAATAGCTAAAAGTTCAAATTTTAAATTTATCCACATTTCAATCTCCTATAGGAAAACTTTATATTGTAACGAATTTTTAAAAATGTCGGAAATACCATATTTTAGTCTCTGCAGACGTATTTTCCTCCAAAATGGTATGTGTTAGGACATTTTCGTTCACGAATGCGTAATATACAGAAAAAGTCTTACAAAATGTGGCAAAATTTTGTTCACCGATTAATTATAGTATATGCAATAGAAAAAATAATTATACCATAAATCGAGTCTCCCATGAAATACATTTATTATAAAAATGATTTCAATGAGCCTTACTAAAATACTGTACTTTGAAGCATAATAAGTAGAGCTTATAATTTTTCAGTTATGCGAATTTTAAACTTTGAGCTTTATTATACCATAGGTCTTAATTGTCTCACGTATAGATACATTGAACTTAAATATAGTCAGTTTTTGTAAACAAAATACCAGGCTTTCCTTAAATTTAAAACAATAACAAGGAAGCTACATATATAGCTACAGCTTACATACACATGTACGAATCTTATGAATAGTGCGCGATTAGTGCGCGCGCGCGTTTGTGTGCGTGTGCCTGTTTGTAATGTTTACAAGCATACGTGCACTAATCCATGCATGTGCAAGTGTATATATGTACCCAGTACACTGAGAGAAAAACTTTAATAACTTTAACTATTTTGTGTAGTTATAATTGCTAAGTTGATAAATAGTAATATCAATTTACATTTCAGTTAAATTTAACTAAGAATTTTTACAATTTACTATTCTTATAAGCTCGACTATTTAGAATAGCCATATGTACAATTCCTAGAATTGTCAAGTCAACTATTTTAAAATAATAAATTTTAATTTGACCAAAAAAAATTGTTTAAACACCGTCATAAAAATCTGAAAATTCTTAACAATTTCGTTGGCCAAATTAACTATTACAAATAGTCAATCCTTTAGCCACACATCGCTTTATTAACGTTGAATTACTCAAAACCCATTGGCGTTCGGTGGCTCGAGGGTAGAGCTACGCGCGCACCAATTCAGAGTTCCTGGGTTCGAGTCGTGGGAACAGAAGTCAACTTTCTAAAAAGGCATCGGAATGGCGTGGTTCGTTCGATTGAGTATTGAGCCAAGCTGCCAAGGTTCAAATCTAGCTCCGGTCGGCAATATCGGAAAAAATCACCTTTTTCTCGTTGTCAGCAGATTAACTATTTTTCTCACTGAAGAATTTTAAATTTTACTAATAGTTGTAGTTGACTTAATTAATTCAAATAGTTGTTTCAACTTTCTTCATAGTAAATATAACGTTTTTGAATTTATAAAATTTATTAAACAATAATTGGCTGAAAATCATTGCTGTAAATAGTTAATTTTGTATTCGTTTATAGTAAAATCAACTATATTTTTCTTTCGGTGTAGGAATAAGTGCGCATACTTGTATGTATTATGTAACTTTTCTCTTATGAACAATACAATCAAATTATAAATTATTTATTATATGTGTGTGAATTCATATTTGCGATCAAATATAACAATTTTCACCTCCACCCCCCGCGCCCTCACTTTCGACCACAACTTTTGCCTCTGGAAATGAAGTCCTTCAACCTTCCCCTCCACTGCCCCACCACCGACTGACAGTCCCATCACCTTAACATTTACTAAACACACATATATTTGTTGACAATATGAATATTATATCCTAATTATCGACACAAGTCTGCAGCACGCTCGATATACATACACTCGAATCGCGCCGGTGTCGGTTTCGAAGACTAATAAGATCATAGAGGCGACTGCCTCAAATAACTATTAAAAGTTCAGATGTTATCACAGCAATACTTTGGTCTCTATCTATAGCTGCCTTTCTTTAACCGAATTAAATTTAATTCTGTATATTTATAATCATTTTTGCACTGATTTAAGCTAATCTTTTCAAATTAACAGAAATGCGAGTCAAATAATTATCAGGCTATTTTAGCAATAGCCTAAAACTGACCTCGATTCGCTGATTATAAGAAAATATTTTATGCTTTCTGATAAATTTAAAAAGCGATCATTCAGTTTTATAAAGAATTTGAAGAAGCACAAAGTATAATATTATATATACCTAATAATATTTTTAGTAATAATGTTAAGTTTTTGCAACTTTTGGATTATTTTACTAATATATATTTTCAATTCATGGAATTTCGCTGAAAGTCAAATCTATGGAATTCATTACAATGAATCTATTTTTACACAAGCACGAAAGGAAGCCCTGCTAAATGTAGTGAACCGAATTAATGTGAAAAAGACCGTAAATCCTTGCAATGATTTTTATGAGTATACCTGCGGTAGTTCAATGAATTACGCGTATTATCTAAAACAGCAGAAGCAGAATTCCTACGATGTTTTAGCGAGACATTTCGGAAGTGATATCAGACTAACGAATGCAGAGCAAAAGGCTAAGGACTTTTTTCTATCTTGTACCGGACCTCATAAGACGAATAATTTAGTGCAACTTGAAATTTACGCAAATCTTGGAGGATATCCAGCTCTGAATTACAGGTGGGCTCCTGAAAAGTTTAAATTGCCAAAGGCCTTGGCCGCGTTCAGGAAAATTGGCACCAGCACCTTTATAGATCTAAAGATTATTACAGTGAATAATGAAAACGTTTTCTATATTGGGCCTAGTCCCAAGTACACATCTTTTGATGGAAATGTGCTAGCAAATTTTTATAGTATTATGGTTGTGAATGGAGTCCCTGAGGTAAAGGCTGCTGGAGCATTGCACGGTATAAGAGCATTTTCTCTTGAACGAGATAAAATAATTGACGAAAGTTCTCGGTTTGACCAAAAGGACATAACATTTGAGATGCTGAAGGAGCAAATTGAATTCGAATGGGATGAATATTTTGAGGAACTCTTAGGTCGAACCTTAGACGATACAAATAAGATAGCTATTCGTGGTGGCTCTGAACTGCAGAATTTGCTGCATTTATTACGCAAAACAGAAAATAAAGTCATTGCTGACTATTTATGGACAGCATTTCTTTTAGACACTGACAAAGAGTGCGAAAAATTGCTAAAAATTTACTTACCGGAAATGTATAAAAGATTAGTCGATTGTCCGCTCTTTGATACAAATGAAATCCTGACGATGTTAAATGAATTTGAATTTTCACATGAAAAACTAAGGGATAGCAAGTGGATTACACCTGATGATTTAGAACATTCACCAAAACTTTTTAAAGCCATCAGAGACTGGGCTAGCTATGTTTCAGCCAAATTTGAGAATGATTTTACCCACCTACATATGGATAGGTCAAATTTTTACAATAATATTGTAAACAGCGGAGTACATAGATTTGAGGCGGAAACAAAAGACTTATATCGTGTAAAGAATATTGATCCAAATCCAGATCCAATTTTTACTCTGAATAACTTCTACTACTTGATGGAACAGAGTAACTATGATCAGTTGCTACCAATGTCTATAAATTACGCTCGACTGGGAACGATGTTCGGTTACTACACAATTCTCCCTACAAACTTTACAATTGATTGGAACGAGGATGAAGAGCTCAAGGAGAATCAAGATAAACTAAGACATTGTTTATCTCAACAATCGCTTTATAAAATTCCACCAAAGCCTTCGGGTAAGGAATCAGCTGATAAGATGTTTGCCAATCGCGGAGACACCGCCTTCTATACGCTTGCGCTAACGTCTTCGTTTAAGCTGGCCTACGAAAGCTACAAACAGTGGCTTAAAGATAACGCGCCCATCGCTGCGGAGGAGGACAAAATCCTCAAAGAGCTTGACTTGGATAATAAAAAGTTATTTTTCTTAGCACATGCGAGCGTCTTCTGTACTGAGGAGAAATATCTCAGCAGCGCCATCAACACAGAGTTTTCGAATATGCCAGAATTTTCAGCGGTTTTTCGTTGTCCCTTAGGGATGCCAATGAATCCAAGAAACAAATGCACTGTATGGTAATAAAACATTGAAATTATAATCACAACTTAAATATACTCACTAAACAACGCATTTTTATTACAAACGGTCTACAAACAATTTTTTTATCTTGAGTTTCGGTTTGCTTCATGATTTTTTTATTTCTCATATATCAAAATAATGATAAAATAACCACAACCTTCTTCAGGTTTGCTTTTGTGGTGTTAATGGAAATAATACGTATTTTAGAATCATCATAAAATAAAGGATCATCATAGAATTTTGTAACTTGACTTAAATGAGAGCCTATCTCAATCTAAGAAAATCGAATGCCATTTATGTCAATAGCACATTTTAAATATTTGTCGAACAAGCTTTTCATGAGTGTGCGCCTGTTATGCGCCATTTATTATATCAAGCAATTCGTTTACGGAAAAAAAGTCAGAATCATGGTTCATTTCGAAATATTTTAAGGCTTTTTGTATTTCAAGATTTCAGCTATCATTTAAACATTATAAGTTCCTGGCTCAATCCGTTATTTTGTCGTTTTTTTTTATAAATGGTCAAATTATGGTCTTTTGTACTTTTTAACCCTACTTTTTCTAAAAAATGGAAATTGATTGAGCACTTTTATTTACGAATTCGTTATCTACGAAAAAAATTCTATAGAAATTATTGACAAATTATTTGTCGTTTTTGTAACAGAAAAGTAATAAGAAATAGCATTTTTTCCATAGATTACAAAACCGAAAATTAAAATGTTCTATCACGATGCTTTGAAAAAAATAGCGAAAAACCTCAGAAAAATCGTATTTTGAGTATTTTTGAAAATTCTAAACAAAATAATGGAACATAAAATTAAAAAGAGCTCATAAAGTGGTCAAATTAAAGCTTAAATCTTATCTTGATATATGAAATACAATCATTCCATAAGTGTTGCTAAGCATATTACGAATCTTATTTTCAAAGACTTTAATATTTCATAATAGCTAAAGGCTCAAACTTTATTTTGACCGTCATTTCAATCTCTTATAAGAATCCGTCATTTTGTAACAAATTTTTAAATATGTCGAAAATACGATATTTTATACTCTTCAGACTTATTTTTCTCCAAAACGTAAGTCTTAGGACATTTTCGTCGATGAATTCGTAATCTACGGAAAAAGTTTAATAGAAATCATACTACTTGTTCTGTGGCAACATTTTGTTGATCAGTGTTATTAACTTATATGTAGTAGGGAATAGCAAAAATAATAAAATAAATCCATTCTCTTCTCAGTTGGTTATAGTATATTGTGCAACAAGGGCAGAAAGTAGCCGTTTGCGCACGCTGGCAGCAATAAACGCACGAGCGAAGCGAGTTTGTTTAGCTGCCAGCGTAAGCAATCGGCTGCGCACAGCCCGAGTTTCACAATAAAGCACTAGTGGATAATAAGCCACTTTACAACCGGAAAGGCGTGCATTTTAGTGGCACTTTTCCCTCACGCGTGGGGAAAAATATGATATAATAGGGATGTTGACTATTTTTGGGAAAGTGTTTAAAATCGTGCATTAGTGCCTAATATAGCCGTAAATATTTATTATTATTTTTTTTAACATGATTAAAGCGGTAAAAATCATGTATTTTAAATAACGTTTCAAATTTCGCGCCAAAACGCCAATTTTTGTCATGTGACGTCATCTGTTCTCAAACATCAGTGAGATGTCAATGGAGTTTTTCCATGATACCGAGTTGTATTATAAAAAATGAATTCAGAGTTTCATAAATGTTGTGCGCTGCCCCAGTGTTCGAGTACTACAATAAAAACACCTGAAAAGCTATTCATTCACGTTCCACGTTGGGAAAATAAAAGGAAAATGTGGCTCCAACTTGCTGGCAGAGATCCGGCCCTTGTAACTACACAATCATACTTTTTTTTCAATTATTCAAAAACAATACAATACAAAGATGAAGCATAAGCTAATTTCGAATTAATTACTTGCGTTGTTCTCGTTGTTCTTCTATTATGGTCCTTAAACCAATAAAAACATAACCAAATTTTTCACTTTTGACAGTGTCTTTTGACAGCGTCAGATGACGTTTGGGAACAGGTGACGTAATAAACTCTGATTGGTGTTCAGTGTCACGTGACTTGAGGCCGTTTTATTTAAATTTTATTTGTTAAATATTAATTAACTGGCTTAAAAATAAGGAAAATTATTGTTTGTTTTAACATTTCTAGGATAAAAACTACCACCTTACGTTAAAATAATGATTTTATTTTGATACAGTCAACATCCCTATTCTCAACGTAAATAAAAACACAGGTCCAAAATTACGTCAAATAATGCTAAAATTAAACAAGTTACTTTATGTCAGTGTTATACCTACCAACCCATACATACATATATACATAATATATTCTTATTTCCATCACGTATAAATACAATGAAATTAAAAATAGCCATTTTTTATAAACAAAATACCTTACTTTGTAGGAGGATTTGTCAGGTATATTATATGCTTCGTAACCAAGCCGATTGCAAATAAAATAAAAGTTTAAAACTTAAACTAAAAACTTAAAAAAGGAAGCAAACATATTTTTAATTATGTACCCAAAATATTTACAAGGCAAAGCATAACATCATATGCTCTAGTTTATAAGTATGTAATCATTTGCATACCGACAACTCTTGCTTTAGTTCCAATTGATCAATGGCAGACAATTTAAAAAAAATTGCCATAGAGGCAATCGATAGGGTTTTACTTGTTGATAAATAGATCAGCTAAGCAATTGTACAATTTAATACACTTTGTTATCTATAATTAATCATAATATTTCAGAATAAAAAAAAAACACAACATATCGGGTAAGAAGCGCCAGTTTAGCAAAAATAATATAAATAAATAAAAATATTTCTGTCTTGCGAACGGAACAATCTTATGAATTCATAACATTTAATATATGTACTTAAAAAAATATTTTTACAAGGTCAATAGAATTTTTTCGTGTGAATATTACAACCGAAGGTTTAAACTGTTGACAAATGTTTGGTATTTAATTTAAATGCTACCTACAAAAATTAAGTGTTTAGTGCTCATTGAGTACCTACCCATTTAAACAAATGTACATACATATGTGAAAAAATATTGACAATTTATCCTAGTGACCGAAACGAGCAGCCCAGATCTGAAGAAGTGTGTGTTTCCTTTGAAAGTCCTTTTAGAGCATGCAAAATTGAAGATAAAGCTTCATGTGTAGACCAGATTTTATGCATACTGAATTTTAATTCTGGTATATTTATAATCATTTTTATTTTTCTTTAATAATTGCGCTGATCTCAGCTAATCTTTTTTTCAAATTAAGTAAATACGAGCCACATTATCAGGCTATTTTAGCAATATATAACCTAAAATTGACCCCGAATTCGCTGATTATAACCAAATATTTTATGCTTTCTGATGAATTTAAAAAGCTGTCATTCAGTTTAATAAAGAATTTAAAGAAGCACAAAGTGTTATAGATAATATTTTCAATAATAATGTTAAGTTCTTGCAACTTTTGGATTATTTTACTAATATATATTTTCAATTCATGGAATTTCGCTGAAAGTCAAGTCTATGGAATTTATTACAACGAATCGATTTTTACTCAACCACAAAAGGAAGCTCTGCTAAATGAAGTGAACCGAATTAATGTCAAAAAGACCGTAAATCCTTGCAATGATTTTAATGAGTATACCTGCGGTAGTTCAATGAATTACGTGTATTATCTAAAACAGCAGAAGAAAAATATCAATGATTATTTAGTGAGATACTTCGAAAATGATATCAGACTAACAAGCGGAGAGCAAAAGGCTAAGGACTTTTTTCTATCTTGTACCGGACCTCACGAGATCGATAAATTAGTGCAACTTGAAATTTACGCAAATCTTGGAGGGTGTCCAGCTCTGAATTACAGGTGGGCTCCTGAAAAGTTTAAATTGCCAAAGGCCTTGGCCGCGTTCAGGAAAATTGGCACCAGCACCTTTATAGATCTAAAGATTATTACAGTGAATAATGAAAACGTTTTCTATATTGGGCCTAGTCCCAAGTACACATCTTTTGATGGAAATGTGCTAGCAAATTTTTATAGCATTATGTTTGTGAATGGAGTCCCTGCGGTAAAGGCCGGTGGAGCATTGCCCGGTATAAGAGCGTTTGCTCTTGAACGAGATAAAATAATTGACGAAAGTTCTCGGTTTGACCAAAAGAACATAACATTTGAGATGCTGAAGGAGCAAATTGAATTCGAATGGGATGAATATTTTGAGGAACTCTTAGGTCGAACCTTAGACGATACAAATAAGATAGTTATTCGTGGTGGCTCTGAACTGCAGAATTTGCTGCATTTATTACGCAAAACAGAAAATAAAGTCATTGCTGACTATTTATGGACAGCATTTCTTTTAGACACTAACAAAGAGTGCGAAAAATTGTTAAAAATTTACTTTCCGGAAATGTATAAAAGATTAGTCGATTGTCCACTCTTTGAGGCAAATGAAATCCAGACGATGTTAAATGAATTTGAATTTTCACATCAAAAACTGAGGGATAGCAAGTGGATTACACCTGATGACTTAGAACATTCACCAAAACTTTTTAAAGCCATCAGAGACTGGGCTAGCTATGTTTCAGCCAAATTTGAGAGTGATTTTACCCACCTACATATGGATAGGTCAAATTTTTACAATAATATTGTAAACAGCGGAGTACATAGATTTGAGGCGGAAACAAAAGACTTATATCGTGTAAAGAATATTGATCCAAATCAAGATCCAATTTTCACTCTGAATAATTTCTACTACTTGATGGAGCACAGTAACTATGATCAGTTGCTACCAATGTCTATAAATTACGCTCGACTGGGAACGATGTTCGGTTACTACACAATTCTCCCTACAAACTTTACAATTGATTGGAACGAAGATGAAGAGCTCAAGGCGCATCAAGATAGACTAATACGTTGTTTATCTCAACAATCGGTTTATAAAATTCCCCCAAAGCCTTCAGGTAAGGAATCAGCTGATAAGATGTTTGCCGATCGCGGAGACACCGCCTTCTATACGCTTGCGCTAACGGCTTCATTTAAGCTGGCCTACGAAAGCTACAAACAGTGGCTTAAAGATAACGCGCCCATCGCTGCGGAGGAGGACAAAATCCTCAAAGAGCTTGACTTGGATAATAAAAAGTTATTTTTCTTAGCACATGCGAGCGTCTTCTGTACTGAGGAGAAATATCTCAGCAGCGCCATCAACACAGAGTTTTCGAATATGCCAGAATTTTCAGCGGTCTTTCATTGTCCCTTAGGGATGCCAATGAATCCAAGAATAAAATGTTCTGTATGGTAATAAAACATTGAAATTATAATCACAACTTAAATATGGGTCGGTGTCCATTTGTTAAAAATATATCTATACACTCACTAAACAACGCATTTTTATTACAACGGTCTACAAACAATTTTTTTATCTTGAGTTTCGGTTTAGTTCATGATTTTCTTATTTCTCATATATCAAAATAATGATAAAATACCCACAACCTTCTTAAGGTTTGCTTTTGTGGTGTTAATAGAAATAATACATATTTTGAAGACAATATTTTAGAATCGTCATAAAATAAAGGATCATCATAGAATTTTGTAACTTGGCTTAAATGAGAGCCTAAATCTCAATCTAAGAAAATCGAATGCCATTTATGTCAATAGCACATTTTAAATATTTGTCGAAGAAGCTTTTCATGAGTGTGCGCTTGCTATGCGCCATTTATTATATCAAGCAATTCGTTTACGGAAAAAAAGTCAAATTCATGGATCATTTCGAAATATTTTAAAACTTTTTGTATTTCAAGATTTCAGCTATCATTTAAACATTATAAGTTCCTGGCTCAATCCGTTATTTTGTCGTTTTTTTCCGTAAATGGTCAAATTATGGTCTTTTGTACTTTTTAACCCTACTTTTTCTAAAAAATGGAAATCGATTGTGCACTTTTATTAAACCTTCAAAAAATCGTATTTTGAGTATTATTGAAAATTTAAAACAGAATAATGGAACATAAAATTAAAAAGAGATCGTAAAGTGGTCAAATTAAAGCTTAAGTCTTACCTTGATTTATGAAATACTATAATTCCATAGGTCTTGCTAAGCATATTACGAATCTTATTTTCAAAGACTTTAATATTTTAATATAATAGCTAAAGGTTCAAACTTTAATTTTACTGACATTTCAATCTCCTATAAGAATCCGTAATTTTATAACAAATTTTTAAATATGTCGAAAATACGATATTTTATACTCTTAAAACATATTTTTCTCCAAAACGAATGTGTTAGGACATTTTCATTCATGAATTCGTAATCTATGGAAAAAGTTTTATAGAAATCATGTTCTGTGGCAATATTTTGTTGATCAGTGTTATTAACTTATATGTAGTAAGTATATGCAATAGCAAAAATAATAAAATAAATCTATTATCTCCTCAGTTTGTCAAATTAATATAATTCTCAACGTAAATAAAAACACAGGTCAAAAATTACGTCAAATAATGCTAAAATTAAACAAGTTACTTTATGTCAGTGTTATACCTACCAACCTAATATACATAAAACATTCTTATTTCCATCACGTATAAATACAATGAAATTAAATATAGCCAGTTTATGTAAACAAAATACCTTACTTTGTAGGCGGATTTCTCAGGTATATTATATGCTTCGGAACCAAGCCGATTGCAAATAATATAAAAGTTTAAAACTTAAACTAAAAACTTAAAAAAGGAAGTAAACATATTTTTAATTATGTACCCAAAATATTTACAAGGCAAAGCATAACATCATATGCTCTAGTTTATAAGTATGTAATCATTTGAATACCGACAACTCTTGCTTTAGTTCCAATTGATCAATGGCAGACAATTTAAAAAAGATTAAAATTTTTTTGCGCCTCATATGACTAAAAAAATAGCCATAGAGGCAATAGATAGGGATTTACTTGTTGATAAATTGATCAGCTAAGCAATTGTACAATTTTATACACTTTGTTATCTATAATAAATCATAATATTTCAGAATAGAAAAAAACACAACATATCGGGTAAGAAGCGCCAGTTTAGCAAAAATAATATAAATAAATAAAAATATTTCTGTCTTGCGAACGGAACAATCTTATGAATTCATAACATTTAATATACTTAAAAAAATATTTTTACAAGGTCAATAGAATTTTTTCGTGTGAATATTACAACCGAAGGTTTAAACTGTTGACAAATGTTTGGTATTTAACTTAAATGCTACCTACAAAAATTTAGTGTTTAGGGCTCATTGAGTACCTACCCATTTAAACAAATGTACATACATATGTGAAAAAATGTTGACAATTTATCCTAGTGACCGAAACGAGCAGCCCAGATCTGAAGAAGTGTGTGTTTCCTTTGAAAGTCCTTTTAGAGCATGCAAAATTGAAGATAAAGCTTCATGTGTAGACCAGATTTTATGCATACTGAATTTTAATTCTGGTATATTTATAATCATTTTTATTTTTCTTTAATAATTTCGCTGATCTCAGCTAATCTTTTTTTCAAATTAAGTAAAATACGAGCCACATTATCAGGCTATTTTAGCAAAATATAACCTAAAACTGACCCCGAATTCGCTGATTATAACCAAATATTTTATGCTTTCTGATGAATTTAAAAAGCGGTCATTCAGTTTAATAAAGAATTTAAAGAAGCACAAAGTGTTATAGATAATATTTTCAATAATAATGTTAAGTTCTTGCAACTTTTGGATTATTTTACTAATATATATTTTCAATTCATGGAATTTCGCTGAAAGTCAAGTCTATGGAATTTATTACAACGAATCGATTTTTACTCAACCACAAAAGGAAGCTCTGCTAAATGAAGTGAACCGAATTAATGTCAAAAAGACCGTAAATCCTTGCAATGATTTTTATGAGTATACCTGTGGTAGTTCAATGAATTACGTGTATTATCTAAAACAGCAGAAGCAGAATTCCTACGATGTTTTAGTGAGATACTTCGGAAGTGATATCAGACTAACGAGTGCAGAGCAAAAGGCTAAGGACTTTTTTCTATCTTGTACCGGCCCTCATGAGATCAATAAATTAGTGCAGCTTGAAATTTACGCAAATCTTGGAGGATATCCAGCCCTGGATCCCAGGTGGGCTCCTAAAAAGTTTAAATTGCCGAAGGCCTTGGCCGAGTTCAGGAAAATTGGCACCAGCACCTTTATAGATCTAAAAATTATTACAGTGAATAATCAAAATGTTCTCTATATTGGGCCCAGTTCTAAGTACACGTCTTTTGATGGAAATGTGCAAGCAAATTTTTATAGTATTATGGTTGCGAATGGAGTTCCTGAGGTAAAGGCTGCTGGGGCATTGCACGGTATAAGAGCATTTGCTCTTGAACGAGATAAAATAATTGATAAAAGTGCTCGGTTTGACCAAAAGGACATAACATTTGAGATGCTGAAGGAGCAAATTGAATTCGAATGGGATGAATATTTTGAGGAGCTTTTAGGAAGAACTTTAGACGATAAAAATAAGATAGTTATTCGTGGTGGTTCAGAACTGCAGAACTTGCTGTATTTATTACGTGAAGCAGAAAATAAAGTCATTGCTGACTATTTATGGACAGCATTTCTTTTAGACACCGACAAACAGTGTGAAAAATTGCTAGAAGAGTATTTACCGGAAATGTATAAAAGATTAGTCGATTGTCCACTCTTTGATACAAATGAAATCCTGACGATGTTAAATGAATTTGAATTTTCACATGAAAAACTGAGGGATAGCAAGTGGATTACACCTGATGATTTAGAACATTCACCAAAACTTTTTAAAGCCATCAGAGACTGGGCTAGCTATGTTTCAGCCAAATTTGAGTATGATTTTACCCACCTACATATGGATAGGTCACACTTTTATAATAATATTAAAAACAGCGGAATACATAGATTTGAAGCGGAAACAAAAGACCTATATCGTGTGAAGAACATTTATCCAGCTCCTGTTTTCACTCTGGATAATTTCTACTACTTGATGGAGCAGAGTAACTATGATCAGTTGCTACCAATGTCTATAAATTACGCTCGACTGGGAACGATGTTCGGTTACTACACAATTCTCCCTACAAACTTTACAATCGATTGGAACGAGGATGAAGAGCTCAAGGAGAATCAAGATAAACTAAGACATTGTTTATCTCAACAACCGCTTTATAAAATTCCACCAAAGCCTTCGGGTAAGGAATCAGCTGATAAGATGTTTGCCAATCGCGGAGACACCGCCTTCTATACGCTTGCGCTAACGGCTTCATTTAAGCTGGCCTACGAAAGCTACAAACAGTGGCTTAAAGATAACGCGCCCATCGCTGCGGAGGAGGACAAAATCCTCAAAGAGCTTGACTTGGATAATAAAAAGTTATTTTTCTTAGCACATGCGAGCGTCTTCTGTACTGAGGAGAAATATCTTAGCAGCGCCATCAACACAGAGCTTTCTAATATGCTAGAATTTTCAGCGGTCTTTCATTGTCCCTTAGGGATGCCAATGAATCCAAGAAACAAATGCACTGTATGGTAATAAAACATTGGAATTATAATCACAACTTATTTGATAAAAATATATAAATCTATTCACTAAACCTCGTATTTATATCATTTATCAACTATGCATACCTACTTACATTACAGGTGATTATTTTAGATTAGGAAGAAGAGTACATTATTACAAAATTTCCCTTCGTTGTAATTCACACTTGAAATATTAATCAAGTATATATAGGGATTCCGAAGATTACAAACCCAAAAATTAAAATTTTTTAACACGGGATGTTTTTAAGAAAAATAGAATAAAAACCTAACAAAAATCGTATTTTTTATTTTCGAAGATTTAAGAGCTCGCAACGTAGCTTAATGATATACCACCATTCCATAGCTCTTGCTAAGCATATTGAAGAAATCATTCTTTGCAACATGTTACCTACAAAAATTATGTATTTTGTGTTCTTTGAGAACCGATTTAAACAAAGTTATGTATATAAAAAATGTTGAAAATATGAATATTATTCTTGAGTCCGAGTCCGCAGCACGCCCGATATACATACATCCGAATCGGGCGCGTATCAGTTTTGAAGACTAATAAGATCATGCCTAAAATAAAAATTTAAAATTCAAATCTTATCAAAGCAATAGATGTAGTCTCTTTCTAGATGTCTTTCTTTAACCGAATTTAATTTATTTCTTTATATTTATTATAATTTTTCTTTTCTTTTTTAAAATTGCACTGATTTAAGCTAATCTTCTTTTAAAAATAACAGAAATACAAACCACATAATTATCGGGCTATTTTAGCAATATATAACCTAAAACTGACCTCTATTCGCTGATTATAACCAAATATTTTATGCTTTCTGATGAATTTAAAAAGTGGTCATTCAGTTTTATAAAGAATTTTAAGAAGCACATATTTTCAGTAATATGTTAATGTTAAGTTCTTGCAACTTTTGGATTATTTTACTAATATATATTTTCAATTCATGGAATTTCGCTGAAAGTCAAATCTATGGAATTCATTACAACGAAACGACTTTTACACAAGCACGAAAGGAAGCCCTGCTAAATGAAGTGAACCGAATTAATGTGAAAAAGACCGTAAATCCTTGCAATGATTTTTATGAGTATACCTGCGGTAGTTCAATGAATTACGCGAATTATCTAAAACAGAAGAAGCAGAATTCCTACGATGTTTTAGTGAGATACTTCGAAAGTGCTATCAGATTAACAAGCGGAGAGCAAAAGGCTAAGGACTTTCTTATATCTTGCTCCTTCCCTCATGAGATCAATAAATTAATGCAGCTTGAAATTTACGCCAATCTTGGAGGATATCCAGCCCTGGATCCCAGATGGGCTCCTGAAAAGTTTAAATTGCCGAAGGCCTTGGCCGAGTTCAGGAAAATTGGCACCAGCACCTTTATAGATCTAAAAATTATTACAGTGAATAATCAAAATGTTCTCTATATTGGGCCCAGTTCTAAGTACACTCCTTTTGATGGAAATATGCAAGAAACTTTTTATACTATTATGGTTGCGAATGGAGTTCCTGCGGTAAAGGCTGCTGGGGCATTGCACGGTATAAGAGCATTTGCTCTTGAACGAGATAAAATAATTGACAAAAGTGCTCGGTTTGACCAAAAGGACATAACTTTTGAGATGCTGAAGGAGCAAATTGAATTCGAATGGGATGAGTATTTTGAGGAACTCTTAGGTCGAACCTTAGACGATAAAAATAAGATAGTTATTCGTGGTGGCTCTGAACTGCAGAATTTGCTGCATTTATTACGCAAAGCAGAAAATAAAGCCATTGCTGATTATTTATGGACAGCATTTCTTTTAGACATTGAAAATAAGTACGAAAACTTGCTAGAAGATTACTTTCCGGAAATGTATAAAAGATTAGTCAATTGTCCATACTTTGATACAATTAAAATCCTGGGGATATTAAATGAATTTGAATCTTCACATGAAAAACTGAGGGATAGCAAGTGGATTACACGTGATGATTTAGAACATTCACAAAAACTTTTTAAAGCCATCAAAAACTGGGCTATCTATGTTCCAGCCAAATATGAGTATGGTTTTACCCACCTACATATGAATAGGTCAGACTTTTACAATAATATTAAAAACAGCGGAATACATAGATTTGAGGCAGAAACAAAAGACTTATACCGTGTGAAAAATGTTTATCCAGCTCCAATTTTCACTCTGAATAACTTCTACTACTTGATGGAGCAGGGCAACTTTGATCTGTTGCTACCAATGTCTGTAAATTACGCTCGACTGGGAACGATGTTCGGTTACTACACAATTCTCCCTAGAAACTTTACAATTGATTGGAACGAGGATGAAGAGCTCAAGGAGAATCAAAATAAACTAAGACATTGTTTATCTCAACAATCGCTTTATAAAAATCCACCAATACCTTCGGGTAAGGAATCAGCTGATAAGATGTTTGCAAATCGCGGAGACACCGCCTTCTATACGCTTGCGCTAACGTCTTCGTTTAAGCTGGCCTACGAAAGCTACAAACAGTGGCTTAAAGATAACGCGCCCATCGCTGCGGAGGAGGACAAAGTCCTCAAAGAGCTTGACTTGGATAATAAAAAGTTATTTTTCTTAGCACATGCGAGCGTCTTCTGTACTGAGGAGAAATATCTCAGCAGCGCCATCAACACAGAGTTTTCGAATATGCCAGAATTTTCAGCGGTTTTTCATTGTCCCTTAGGGATGCCAATGAATCCAAGAAACAAATGCACTGTATGGTAATAAAACATTGGAATTATAATCACAACTTAAATATTAATCGATGTCGATTTGATAAAAATATATAAATCTATTCACGAAATTGCGTATTTTTATTATATTATATTTATAGACTGTGCATACTTAACTACCTACATTACAGGTGATTATTTTCGATTAGGAAGAAGAGTATACATATTATAAATTATTTACTTGTACAATAACTTTTGAATGCCAAGTAAAACTTTTTATATAAGGAAAAGTTTTCAGTAGAATTTATGAACTCAATATTGACAATCCAAATAAACGAATTCTTACACTTTTTGTACTAATAATAAAAGATTGTACTCCAAGGTATTTCATCCGTGATTAAACAATCTATTCTAAAAAAAGAATAATTACCTTTATGTATAGGCCCAAACAATTTGAAAAATAAAACCGAATCTATAAATATGAAGTCTGCAATACATATGCCTGTATGTTTGAATATTTTCTCAAATCCAGTTGGGAAAATCGGGGTTTGAATTTAATCTTTCAGAGAATAAGACGAAAACTACTTACATATGTATAGGTATTTGTGAATTTTGTTTTTGATTTTGCGATATCGAAAACTGTCGAATTGCTTACATACACCAATAAATGTATACGTATATTATATAATATACTGAAGAATACTTTTGCGGTCACCACAAGGTGTGAAATTTTAGTAGAGCGCAATCAGTGAAGCTGAATATTAGCGGCCTGCTAGCGTCTGAATTCGAGAACGCTCTAGAAAATTCCAAAAGATTATCCTCAATTGGTATGTTATACTCTTTCCAAGAAACCCCTTACAAAGGATCAACAATTATTTTCGTAAAAAAAAGGTATTTCAAGAATATTTGTAATGAAAGAATGAAAAGAAAAATTTAACTTATTGACGGTTACAAGCATACCTATATTATGAAATGGTAAACCGAAGTATTGTTCATTTTTTTTATTTACTTATTTACAGGACTCACATATAGATATCTACAGAAATCAGAAGAAAACATTTTTACTTTAAAGATTTTGGTAATATGGAGAAATTAATTCCAAAATGGGGTGTTCAATATCTCGGCCAAAAGGACACATTGTCAGAAGAAATTTTCATAATTTTTTTACTCAAACCTAAAGAAATTTGGGACAGAAGTTTAGAGAAATTAGGAAAAATTGTCAATAAAAAGAAAAAAATTTAATAAAAAATACAAAAAAGTACAAAAAAATAACAATAAAAATAAAAAGATAAACAATTATGAAAAATTTTTTGGAATTAATATTTTCTAATTTCATAAGTTTTGAGTACAACTCTCGAATGCACTTTTCCCGTAGTTTTCTGTCGAAAGACAAATGTTTTTCCAGTCAAAAATTATGTTATAAAAAAAAAATCGACCTCAAAAATCGTGGCCAAAACAGGGGTAAGATTCCACTTTTATTAATTTTTTTTTCGTGCCATTCGAAAAAGCACCCCCAAAAATTCTCGGAAAGGAATTTCCCTATTTTTTTTTTCTATTAAGATAAATCGAGTCTCCAAAGAAATATTTGGGTTTTAAAAACTATTTCAATAAAAATAAAACACAACACGCACGGGTAAGAAGCACCAGTTTAGCCAAAATGAAAAGAAAGTAAAATATTTGGAATAATCCTATGAATTCATAATATTTTATATTTAAAAAACATTTGACGAAGGTCAAACAGATTTTTTTTTGTTCAGACTATGTATTTCAATTGGAGGGTTCGAATGTTTGGTATTTTGCTTTTATGTGCAAAATGCTATCTACAAAAATAATGTATTTCGTGTACTTTGAGTACCGCTTTAAACAAAAGTATGTAGGTGCATATGTACATATATAAAAAAGTTTGAAAATTTGAATATAATCCTAATTACTGAAACGAGTCCGAAGCACACCTGATATACATCAGGCACGTATCAGTTTTGAAGACTAATAAGATCATGCCTAAAATAAAAATTTAAAATTCAAATCTTATCAAAGCAATAGATGTAATCTCTTTCTAGCTGTCTTTCTTTAACCGAATTTAATTTATTTCTGTACTTATATTTATAAAAATTTTCTTTTCCTTTTTAAAATTGCACTGATTTAAGCTAATCTTCTTTTAAAATTAACAGAAATACAAACCACATAATTATCGGGCTATTTTAGCAATATATAACCTAAAACTGACCTCTATTCGCTGATTATAACCAAATATTTTATGCTTTCTGATGAATTTAAAAAGTGGTCATTCAGTTATATAAAGATTTTTAAGAAGCACAAAGTGTTATAGTTTACAGATAATATTTTCAATAATAATGTTAAGTTCTTGCAAGTTTTGGACTGTCTTACTAATTTATATTTTCAATTCATGGAATATCGCTGAAAGTCAAGTGTATGGAATTTATTACAACGAATTTACTTTTACTCTAGCACAAACGGAAGCCCTGCTAAATGAAGTGAATCGAATTAATGTGAAAAAGACCGTAAATCCTTGCAATGATTTTTATGAGTATACCTGCGGTAGTTCAATGAATTACGCGAATTATCTGAAACAGCAGAAGCAAAATATCTATGATTATTTAGTGAGATACTTCGGAAGTGATATTAGACTAACAAGCGGAGAGCAAAAGGCTAAGGACTTTTTTCTATCTTGTACCGGCCCTCATGAGATCAATAAATTAATGCAGCTTGAAATTTACGCCAATCTTGGAGGATATCCAGCCCTGGATCCCAGATGGGCTCCTAAAAAGTTTAAATTGCCGAAGGCCTTAGCCGAGTTCAGGAAAATTGGCACCAGCACCTTTATAGATCTAAAAATTATTACAGTGAATAATCAAAATGTTCTCTATATTGGGCCCAGTTCCAAGTACACATCTTTTGATAAAAAAGTGCAAAATAAATTTTATACCATTATGGTTGCGAATGGTGTTCCTGAGGTAAAGGCTGCTGGAGCATTGGACGGTATAAGAACATTTGCTATTGAACGCGATAAAATAATTGACAAAAGTGCTCGGTTTGACCAAAAGGACATAACATTTGAGATGCTGAAGGAGGAAATTGAATTTGAATGGGATGAATATTTTGAGGAACTCTTAGGTCGAACCTTAAACGATAAAAATAAGATAGTTATTCGTGGTGGCTCTGAACTGCAGAATTTGCTGCATTTATTACGCAAAACAGAAAATAAAGTCATTGCTGACTATTTATGGACAGCATTTCTTTTAGACACTGACAAACAGTGCGAAAAATTGCTAGAAGAGTATTTACCAGAAATGTACAAAATATTGGTCAATTGTCCACACTTTGATACACTTGAAGTCCTGAATATGTTATATAAAATTAAATTTTCACATGGAACACTGAGGAATATAAAATGGATTACACGTGATGATTTAGAACATTCACAAAATCTTTTTAAAGCCATCAAAAACTGGGCTATCTATGTTCCAGCCAAATTTGAGTATGGTTTTACCCACCTACATATGAATAGGTCAGACTTTTACAATAATATTAAAAACAGCGGAATACATAGATTTGAGGCAGAAACAAAAGACTTATACCGTGTGAAAAATGTTTATCCAGCTCCAATTTTCACTCTGAATAACTTCTACTACTTGATGGAGCAGGGTAACTTTGATCCGTTGCTACCAATGTCTATAAATTACGCTCGACTGGGAACGATGTTCGGTTACTACACAATTCTCCCTACAAACTTTACAATCGATTGGAACGAGGATGAAGAGCTCAAGAAGCATCAAGATAGACTAAGACGTTGTTTATCTCAACAATCGCTTTATAAAAATCCACCAAAGCCTTCGGGTAAGGAATCAGCTGATAAGATGTTTGCAAATCGCGGCGACACCGCCTTCCATACGCTTGCGCTAACGGCTTCGTTTAAGCTGGCCTACGAAAGCTACAAAATGTGGGTTATGGATAACGCGCCCATCGCTGCGGAGGAGGACAAAGTCCTCAAAGAGCTTGACTTGGATAATAAAAAGTTATTTTTCTTAGCACATGCGAGCGTCTTCTGTACTGAGGAGAAATATCTTAGCAGCGCCATCAACACAGAGCTTTCTAATATGCTAGAATTTTCAGCGGTCTTTCATTGTCCCTTAGGGATGCCAATGAATCCAAGAAACAAATGCACTGTATGGTAATAAAACATTGAAATTAAAATCATTCTTATCACTTTTACACCATTTTGAATTAACAATAAAAGGTTGTATTACATCTATGATTAAACAATCTATTAAAAAAAAGAATAATTACGTGTAGGTACAGAGGCCCAAACACCGAATCTATAAATAGAAGTCTGCAATACATATGCCTGTATGTTTGAATATTTTCTCATTTCCAGTTGGATTTTGTGAATTTCGTTTTTGATTTCGCAAAACTGTCGATTTGCCTACATATACCAACTAATGTGTATATAATTCCAACAAAACATAAATGTGAAAGAAAGTCAGGTTCGTAAGAAAAAAAAATTGCAAGATACTCGTATAGCGGCTCCGCTAATAAAAGAAGTGAAATCTAACTAGATACCCAGTTCTTTCGAAGTTCCTTAAATCATAGCCCCTGTCACAACGTTCTTCAGTTGATTTAAGAGAAAATTTGTTATTTTCTTTGCTACTCAATAATGCGACTTTGCAAGTTGTTACCAATTTTAATTTTTAAGTTGAGAACAATTTAGTCAAATATTTCAAAGCAAAGATTAAGTTAACCAAGTATTTGAGTAAGTGTGACGAAGTTAAGGTATGTGATTAACTTATTAGATTATAATCTGTTCCAACTAGTTACTATTACCATATTATAATAATAAAAAAGTAAAGTAAGTAAGTAAAAAAGTAACTGAAGGACCAAACGTTATGCATGTCAGGAGCTATGATTTAAGAAACATCGAAAGAACTTATGTAGTATCTAGTTAGATTTCTCTTGTTTTATTAGCGAAGCCATTATTCGACAACTTATCTTCCAAATTTTTTTGTTACGAACTTGCCTTTCTTTCACATTTATGTTTTGTTGGGATTTTAAAATTACAAGGTTCTTACTGCAATCTATGTATTTCTTGAACAAAACAAAAATTACAAAGCATTGCATTTTGTTCGATCTCTTAAAATCTTAAATATTTTAGGGATAAGTCTAAAATATTTGCCCAAAATTATCTAGCTTAATTGTTATGTGTGTTTCTTTATTCGGGCAATTTATCAGAAAATATCCCGTATCCTGAATGTGCTATTTCCTGTCGCTAATCTCCCCAAGATCTTTTAGCATGTTCATTCAACTCCTGCTTTTTCCTTTGACTTTAACTTTCCTCGCCACGATAGGTGAGGTGAGGCCCTAATCCTGCAATTTATTTGGCTGCGACAAACAGAAAAAAAAAATGTACGATGCTCCCCACATGTCTTGATGGAACATTCCCCACAACTAACGACTCCCCCGCACCTTGAATACTCTGCCCGGCTCCCTCTTAAACATAAAAAAAAATCTCACATATTTGGCTTATCGTGATTAAGGAGGCGAAATATGAACGGGACGAATTTCGCATGGGACAGACGGGGGGTTGATCATTATCAGTGTCACAGCTTTGTGAATGTGAAGCTGGCAGGTTTCCTCTGGTAAGTCGGGATTTCGTCCAGACTTTCTCCCCGATGCTTTTTGTGGATTTTGGCTTAAAAGCATGCTCGAACCCAGTCAGGTGGGAAAAGGATTTTCTGGGTATATTAAGAGACCGTCGAGGAAAGTGTTTGCTTATGACTTTTCCGTCGAGCATGAAAGTGCTGTGAAAGGAAGCAAGGAAATTGGTTACAGAAAATAGCACCTTTCAACGATGAGCTACACAGATTGCATCTGAGGATCTTAGAATAGTTCCGCTCCGGTATAACTTTTCTTTATGATTTGCCAGGACTGTCACATCTAACATACTAGGTAGATACCTCGAGTAGATGTGAAAAACTTTTCTGTCGAAAAATGTTTTCGTAGAATGTATTTATTACCTACTGATATGCCTGTTGTATTTTTTATGCTACCGATAAAATTAATCTATACAATTTACTGCAAACGGCAAATATCGATATAAACAAGTTTTGAATATCTGCAGGGTCCAGGGCCCAGGCTTATTTACTAGCAAGCTAACAGATGAAATATACGAATAAACGAAACTTATGATAGAAACTACACAAAATGAATTATATTCTTACAAAATTTCCCTTCTTTATAATTCATACTTGAAATTTTAATCAAGTGCATATAAGGATCAACGTTCGACCCGCACAATCCTGGCGTCTGTGACAGGGGCATTGGCCATTAAGCCACACTGATGAAATCTTGACAGTGCTCCGGATCGAAACGCCGACCATTTCTTGAGCTCGTCCGCCTCGGCAACTAGTACCCTACCTTCTTTTGTAAGGTCGAAACACGGTAATAATATAAACGAAGCTCTGAATCTGTGAAAAATCTCTAAATGCAACTGGTCTTTATAAAACTCGTAAATTCACAATTTAAAATAAATTGGTACGTTTGACCCCAAGAAAAATAGTTTTTATAAAAGCTTTACTCCCGAAAGTTATCAGTAATTAATATCTTTTTACTCTAAATTAAGTCAAAAATATTTTATAGGCTCAACTACGAAGAGATGCCTCACTTTTTAATTTTGTAATAGTTTAGCAAAGTAGTTACGAATTGAGCGAAGAATTTTAAACTGCATGTAGCTCAGTCAATGACAAATAATAATGATTTAAATTTTTTTTATAAATTAGAATCACACAAAGCATACAATACATTTTTTAAAGGCCTTGTAGTAAAAGGGATAGATGCCTAACATCAATTATTTATTTTTGCAAATTTTAATATAATTATAAATGTATAATTATCTTATTAAAATAAAATAAACCTAAATTATTTCTTTCTGGAGAAAAACATCTCAGAAATGTTCTGAATGGAAAAACATATAAAAAAAAGTTCTAAGGGTGAGATCAAAATGATTTAGTTAAGAATAAAAATCAAAAACACCAACATATGAAGAAGTGAGGATAACAATTTAGTGCTAGAATTGAGTAATTCAGTTACGTATCAGTAAAATAAATCAAGTATGACATAGACAAAGTCTGCGAAATATGAAAACATCCAGTAAAACAATAAAGCTGACTACTACCTAATTAAAATACTTTATATACTATTCTGTTGCTTGATGGCTTGGCTTATCACAAGCTATCTAATTAAATCATTCTCCGAATAGCTGAATTTTTCTAAAACTCTATTTGCTGCAATATTAAGTTTATTACTGACAGGTTTAATATTTGTTTGACTATGCAGTTCTGAGTGGAGAGATGTCAGGGTAGATTGAAATTATAATATAAATATTTTAATATGCGATAAGGTGTTAATGAAGCTATTTTGCAAGCAACAAATAAAATAAGAAGTAAATTAAAAAAAAAAAAAAACTTTTAAGATCGGAAAATCGACTGAAAATAGACCCATTTTTGTATTTTGATCCGGGCTGTTATTAGGTAACGTGAATTGTTATGACTAAAAAATCAGAGCAATCGGTTGAGAGTTTTTTTAAACCATGTCAACCAGGTCAAAAATCATGGTTTCGAGAAAATCAAGTTAAGAATTTTAGAAGGATATTTAAAGAAAAAAACTGCTTAAGTTCAATCTGCCATTCCTGGGCCATACGTAAGAAAATACTGTTTTATATTAGTACAAATATCGTTTTAGGAGATGTTTGCTTCTATTTGTGTGTGTAAAATATTTCCCCGGCTGTTTGATTGCTTATTTTTATTATAAATAATATTTTCTCATTTCTGTGTTTCATACGATTAAGTAATGAAGTTACGTAATACCGCATTAGAAAACCTTTTCCTAGTCGTTTTGCTACATAACGTGTAGTTATGAACCTCTACCTACATATGTATGTACATATTTTTGAGTTTGTAGAAAAATCCTTCGATGGCTACCGATTAAAAATTCGTTAAAATTGAGATTCTCGTACCAGAATAACTTTTCCCGATTCATGAACATTACACCAATCCAATCAGTACCGCTGAATGGTAAAGTCCATGCCAATGGTTTCCCAAAAATTATTCAGAAATTCAAAGAAATGCTCAACTTTTGGGAAAATTCGTGCAAATAGCGCACGAACAACTTCGAATAGCACAAGCTAAAAAGGAATTTCGCGGCGTATAATCAAAAGTCTGGGAAAGAAGCTCACAGGTTTTTGGCCGTGTAAATGGATTTTAAATCTGTCTTTCGGTCCTGTTTTAAATGCCCGTCGAGTCGTGGCGCGGCGGCACCGAACGATGCATGAAAAAATTTCGTTTCATCAAAATTCTTGGAAGTTAAACCTTTTGATAGTTGGGAATACAGCTCGCGGGCTCAGTACAGTGGAATCCCTTTTATGGAAAATTCCCCTCATAGCACTCCCAAAAATAGGAGCCTTTTGCAGGAAAGAAATACCTCGAAACACCGGCTGGCTCTATCCGGTGACGCATTTGCATTGCCACGATCTACCTCATCTACGGGAATGGGGCTCAGATGAAGGAGCCCGGGACTCCAGTTCTGGAGTCTTTGGCCCCTGTGCTGGCGTGCCAGTGATATTAGAAACGAACTCACCCCGGCCCGGAAAGGCAATCCCTGGCGGGCGGCATTCCAACACTGAAATTCCTGTGGATTACGTGCTAATGGCGTTATTTTCAGAGAAGTCTTCTATGAAAATATTCAAGAATTGTTCGACTTTTGGAATTTTTGCGTTTATTATCCCGACCTGGGCAGGGTAGCCATAAAGTCCCGCCAAAAAAATGCGATGCTGGCAAATATTTAAGGAATTAGACGAGCTTATTCAGAATTCCTCTATATTTTAGGCGGAAGAGTGCTGAACATACGCAAAACTAAACTAGAAAGAGAAAAAGACCAAGCAGCATCTGGATGTTGTCTTAAAATTTCTCTTGGCGATGATGCAGAAATCCTTAGAACCAATTTGCAGCAATTTCCGCACAAGAAATTTCATTTCCGACGACACGAGCGATAAGATTGTAGTTCTAAACGGAAGAACCATTCAGGAACACATTTAAGCCTTGGAAATTGTTAGTCCGACTAATTTTGACCGATGGATTATATTGCTAGAAAAACGAAAATGCGAATATCGTGGAAATTAAAGTACCTACCTACTTTTGGACCTTCAATATTTTAATAATTTACCTACCAGAATTGTTGCAAAAGTAATTTTTCTATAAGTTAACACCTTAAATATGATATTTTTTCTAGGGAAATGTTACTAGACAGTATATACATATGTATCTAGTGTCGAATTTTTCTTAGTTTTCTAGTACCGCTCACTAGGTGTAATATGTAAGTTACTAAGATAGAAATAAATTGGCACTGAATTGTGCAAATTCACTAGAATCCAAGTTCTTTGAATCTCAAACACATTCCAAGCAAGAAGCAACTGTTTGCTTCTGCCGCTGTCTTGCTGATAATGTGTTCGGTTTTCTATCATTATATTCGGCTGTTATTTCAGAATTTAAAAATACATATCTTCTGAAGAAAGCAGCATCGCTGTTCTAACTCTTATTTGTTGATTAAACTTTTTGCATGACATGTCTATTAGAGATATGTATGTACTTGCATTTAGTACGGATCTAAATAAAAAGACACTGAGGGTAGCCGACTAAAATCGAAATGCTACTTTTAATGACTTACTAATAACTTTATGTACATATGCAATTCAGCTATTTAAAGTTGATTCAATAACAAAACGCAAAATCTAGCTAAAATAAACCACTAGAAATCTGGCGGTTAAGTTTAGCAATTTAGATAGATAAAATTCTATTCGGAAGAAAATTAAAAGAATTCTATTGTTTTAATTTGAAATTCAAGTGAATTCTATAATTAAAACGTATAAAATAAATGTCTATCTTTTAAATCTTCAATTCTAATATATTTAAAAATAATTCGAGCTAAAATATGTCAGTATTTTAACACAAACGGACAAAACTTTTAGTGAGGTTTTTTGAGAAAATTTTTTTTAATGGGGAATATCTTCTCGAAGATCAGTGCAGTAAGTTGTAAGTTGAAAGAAATATGGTTTAATTTGGTTCACGTTAGAACTGTAAAGTACCTCGTCGGGTAGTATCAATTTGATTTAGAAATGTAAATAAAATAAATTTCGAAAAAGCAGCTATTGCTCATCGCAAAGTCTTTCATTGCATTTCTGAAAAATAATATCGAACTCATGATAACTTCATTCAAAATCAAATTAAATTTCCTGCACCGGTGTTAAATAAAATTTAAAGTGTCGACAAAATATGGGTCAAAATTAGTATATTCCAGGGCACCAAGAAATTTCGTGCTTATTCCAAAGAATTTCAGTCATTCCCAGCACAGCAAATTTTCGATGGGTAAGCAGCAGAAAAGCGGGAGTAGAGGGAGTAGGGCAGCAGTAAAATTTAATAACGAAATACCAACCGCATCCCCATTAAGTAAAATTCCAAAGTTTACCCTAAAGGGCAGAGAGAGCAATAGCCCACAGAAAATTCGAAGGACTTCACAGAAAATTGCACGAATCCGCTTAATACCTCTTCGACAGGCCTGCCCATACGTGGTTGAAATAGGTATATTATATGGCAAAAGGTCAAGACATTTTTCCAGTCGAAAATCTTCCTTTTCCTGCCATGGGATGTAATAACTCAGGCTTTCGAGAAAAGCCTACTTACGACTTTGCCGGAACTAACATCGGCACTCTGGTCACCTGGGTACTGGGTACCAGGAATTCTGGAAGATTTTAAGTTGAGGAACTCTTGCTGGTTTAAGAGGAATTACCACAGATGTCACAATTCTAACGAAAAAATAATCCCAGTTACTTTGATAGAGTGGCTCAAAGCCCCTCAGGGGCTCAAATGGTGGCCTGGCCAATAATAATGGAGGCGAGGCTTTAGACGGTAGTAGGTCTGCTGCCCATCGCGCTCCGACGCACAAAAGGAGCCACTGCTCGAAAGAAACTTCCCAATTCATCATTTCATTCAGCGGATTCTTCATCTTCAGGCCACCCACTCACGGGCGGGCATTTCTGGGAATGGGATTCGGGAAGTTCTGGATGTTGAGTGCGTAGCTTTAGCTGCTTATCGCAAAGGAATTGTAGGGCCTTATCTTCTCGGTTCCGTCTAATGCAATTCCAGCCCATGGTAAATCCGAACCTTAAAGTGGGTAGGGGTTTTACTCGAAACATCTGAGGGATAACAAAGGCAAAAGGCGAAACAAACGGCCCTTTGCCCTTTGAAGTCGCTCAGCCAGGGAAAACTGCTCCGAGCCGCAGATATGCAAATTCTTCCTTTTTGTTCGCTTTTATTCTGGGCATATTTCCCCAGACGACTTCATGTTGCGGCCATCGCTTGAGGACTAGGTCCGGCTAGGGACAGATTTAGCCTGCTGATTTTAAGCATTAAATAAACATGGAGTTGAAGTACCTGAAGATTGCCAACGATAGCAACTGACTTATGCCGCATTGTAGTTTTAATTAACTTTTTCATTCAAAGGAAGCAGTTTAAGTTCGTATCAGATGTCAACGACAGAGCTTAAATGCATAGAAACAAAAATTTTGCGTGGGATTTTCAAGGACCACATTTTACGTTCTTAATAATATTTATACGCATACCTTCAAAATTGGGAACCGCAAAGCATGGCATGGCATCATGCCAAACCGATAGTGACTGAAAATAAACATATATGTATGTATATAAGGTTAAAAAAAATAAAATATTACTTTTTAATTAGTTTTCCTAACTTTCCTCAAAACAGATCAGCAGTAATCTCCTAACATACTTTCGTGCCAAAAATCTTAGTGTCTATCTTCGGAACTGTTAAGGTCTTGCAATGCTCGTCACTCACATCGCTTACTAAATAAAAAGTAATTCCAGTACTATCAATATGAAACGTGATATTGGTAAAAAATAATAGAACAAGAAAATAAGGATTTGATTCAGACTATGTACATACATACAAAATATTAAATTTTCTAAACTAATCACTAGAACTACCTTGTGAATAACTTGTAATTTTGATAATTTTCTATACCTTTAATGCAAAATTCTTTCAAATTTAAAATTATGAGTACCTAATAGAAAAAGGGGTTGAATATGTCGTATAGTTTTGAACCTTAATAAGTTTTGGTATAGTAATATAAAATTGAACTCAACATTCACTTATAACCTTTAACTATGGACGTTCCATTTTTGTTACACTACTATGGACGTGCGGCCTCACAGACCGCTATCTTTACGGGCTGGTTTCTATCTTGATGAGTAAGTATTGTATCATTTTTTGTTTTTATCCCTTAGAAGAGTTACTAATTGTAAATAAAAAATGTAATTTTAATGAAAAATGTATTTATTTTAAACTAAATCTAACGATATAACAATCAAAGGTACTTTTCACGCACGAGAATCACAAACTGCACGCGGCCTGTGAGACCGCACGTCCATAGTTAAAGGATAATATGGAATGCAAAATACATTTCGTATTAAGACTGTGTGCTATGGCTAAATCATCACTAAAAGAAAGACAGTGCTATTGCTTCCTTTTTGGCTTTTCACATATTCTGAAATTATTAAAACAAATCCAAATACATTTTGAAACCGAAGCCGAAACGAGTTCGTCGCATGCCCCCAAAATGTAATTGAAAAAGTGTTAGAAAATGTTGAATTGATGGTGATTTTAAGATGATCATCTTGTTTGATAGGCAAAATAACCAAATTTTTCAACCGATTTTGTTCAAATTTGTATGATAATATATTCAGTACACATGTAGTTCTACCCCGAACTAAAGTATTGTGTTAGCCACATATCTAGAGATTAAAATGAGGCCGACATTTTTAACTTGAGATGAATCGTGCCAATCACTTTCCACGTTCTTTTTACATGGAGAATTCTTAATTATTGTTCAAATCTCAATAAAAATGAATGTAGCAAAAAATTCCAAAGAATGTACTTTCATGGTTCGTAAAACAAAACCTCACAAAAGGTGTAAAGGCCGCCTGGAGACGAAAAAAAGTGACCAAAAACAGCTGATACCTGATATACTCGCAAAAATAGTAATTTCGGGAAGAAAACAAGAATTACACAATTTATCGGGGAAAAACACAAAGAAGTAAATAATAACGTTTTTTTTTGCAGTTCTCTAATTATCGCCATATTCTAATCAGCATTCCACTTAGATTCTTTAATTGGCAATTGCCGGCGATGGTCGTCGCATATATGTATCTCTTCAAATTCAAGATTAACAAGGACAGCTACCGAACAATATAAAAGACTGCCAATTTGTTTTCATCTTTAGTCTAAGTTTTATATCACTCTTATTCAAAATGAATAAAGTTGGAGCACTTTTTGTTATTACTTTAATTCTTCTTATTATTTTGCCTAATTCATTGGCCGAGTTGGATGATACGAGATCTGCAGCCTTAGAGGAGTTCGCTCAAAATCTTCAAGATAACATCAAAGCAGCAACATCTAACCCCTGCGATCACTACTTTAATTTTGTTTGTGACAGTGCTGTTCCGAACAAGGAGATACTCATGCTCAACATCGTGGAAAAATTTTATGAAATTTTTGATGGTGTAAGTTCAAGCCACTTCGAAGGAGATATCCAGATAAACAATTTTTTGAAATCTTGCAAAGAAGCTGATTTATCTCAGCTACCGCGTAGTTTGATAAAATTTTCAAGATCAGGAAATTATTGGCCAGCATTTAATCCGAATTGGACTGAAAGTAAATTCGACATAAATATTGCGCTTTCTAAACTTAATTCCTTTGGATTAGAGGCATTTTTTGAATTGGAATTAGAAGTTAACGACGATGAACTTATTTTGGAAATATCACCAGAGGATGTTAGTGTATCTGAAGATGTGCAGAGAATTTTGAATTACACGACTTTGGATCGTGATCAAATAGATGAAATAATTGATGATTGCAATCAGCTTGAAAATGAATACAGGAAAGCTATTAAATCTGTTGGGGAAGATACAGATTTGGTAACAGATATAAGTTCACTAGATGATACAATAACACCAGAAATTAATTGGATGAGAATGACATATTTAATTCTCGGAGAAGTAAACTCAACATCATATAGTGTTAAAATTAAGGATTTCAATAAACTTAAAGCAACTATTTCGTTGATATTTAGTGCAAACCCAAAATGGATTGCAAACTATTTATTCTACAAGTATGTGAAAAGGGGCGTGTCATATTTAGATATCAAAGAGTCTGATCAACATGAGAATGATTGCCGATATTATTATCCAATGCATTACTTTGTTCCCAAAGTCTTTCACAAAGTGGTTAGAAATTACAACAACCTTAAAAAGCAGAAAATGTTTATGGACGTTATTAAATTTACTGCTAACTATTTAAAAAATGAAGGCTATTGTTTTGAAGAATACACAAGTGCTGAGGAACTGAACGCAGCCCTAGACAGCGAATTAACTGATTACTTAGAAAATATAGAACAGACCAGCAGCAGAATACAATCCGAGTTAGATATTAGCTCCGATGACTTCTTCCACAATCGTTTACTTCTTAAACGTTTTTCTAACTACAACAAGAACAAGAAGTTAGAGAACTCTCATGGTGACACTTGGACTGAAGTAAATAAATTCTTCCCACGATCGTCGTTTATACGATTATTGGTTTCCAATTATTCGGAACTTACACCAATAACCTTCAACTATCTCGCCTTAACATTTATTTCACCAGTAATTTCAGATTCAATCAAGACGAAAACCATTCTTAACAAGGGAGCCATAGCAGAATGTTTGAAAACACAATTGAACAGCCGAAAAGAAGGCCATATGGTGGTAGAGGACTTACTGGAAGCTGAGGCATTGTTTAATACTTTCAAAGAATTTTCTTTAATTTCTGATATTGTCAAATCCGAAGAAGTCATTTTCGAAAAACATGGTCTTACGAGCAAAAAAGCTTTTTTTATGATTTTCATGCAGCAGTACTGTGACTTTCCGAACTATTGGGAGCAGACACCTGATGTAAACTATCAAAAGAGAAGAGCTTTGACGCAGCTAGCTAACTATGAAGATTTCGGTTTGGAATATGGTTGTCCTGTTGGAAGTCCTATGAATCCAGCAGTGAAGTGTCATTGAAAATAATTCTGATTAGGTACCTCAGAAAATTAACACACAAAACCGCTTATATACCATTACAAGATTAAAATTGTTATAAATGGAATAAAATTAAGCAAACAATTAAGCTACAATTATATAAACTTTGTTTTTACGTCCTCCAATCACAACTGATTGAATTCACTTTTTTTGTTAGGCTATACGAAGATATACGTAAAATACTATGAAGAATTACACCTTGTTAATTGTAAGTTCTAGTAGTTCAAATTAAGCCAAAATATCCGTATATAACACAAATGATGGCTATATGTAATATATAAATATTTATATATTGACACTGCTATAAAGAGAAAGAAAACCATGTCTACTTAGTGTCTCACAAGGAGACCGCCTCAGATTTCAACGAATATAATGTATTGTTACAAAATTTTTCTTCGCTATAATTCACACTTTGGGTTCCACCCAAGTGAATATAAGGATCGGCTTTCGATCCGCCCAATCTGCCGTCTGTGGCTCGGGGTACCGGCTTATATTTAAGTTGCTTGGAGTAACTTTAAAACTATTGAGCGTTGCGTGAATTCCTTTTGGGTACTTACTTACTTACTCAAGTATAACAACATACATTAAATTCTTTAAAATCGGAGGCGGACAATCTTGGCGGTCTCCTTGTCAGTTCAAATACCAAAATTAAAATTAAAATAAAAGAAACTTTATCATCAGTGTACAAACATTCGTATTTCATTTCATGGCTAAAGAAATAATTAACTTTTCTTCACACAATTAAACGATTTGGTATTTTACGATTTTCGTGAGCATAGTTGTAAGAAAATATAATGACAGTTAAAAAACATATGCATTATCTTATAAAATTTAGAAATCTATTTATTTAATTTTTACAGAACTGAAAAGTAATGTTTTTAATTTTCTATTTTATTTGTTTAAAATTGGCAAATTATTTGCCAATTTTTTTGTGTTTTTTGTCCAGCTCTTTAATTATCGCCATATTCTAATCAGCACCCCACTTAGATTTTTAATTGGCAATAGTCGGCGTTGGTTCGTCGCATATATCAAATTACTGATTAACAAGGGCAGCCACCGGTTAATATAAAAGGCGGCCAATTTGTTTTCATCTTTAGTCTAAGTTTCACATCAGTTATATTCAAAATGAAAAAAGTTGGAGCTCTTTTCGTTATAACTTTAATTCTTATTAATATTTCGCCTAATTCATCGACCGAGTTGGATGATAGGAGTTCTGCGGCCTTAGAGGAGTTTGCTCAAAATCTTCAAGATATCATCAAAGCAGCAACATCTAACCCCTGCGATAACTACATTGATTTTATTTGTTACAGTGCTGTAGAACACAGTAATATATTCATGATCAACCCCGTGCACAGATTTTTGGAAGATTTTGATTGGTTAAATTCGAACGACTTTAAAGAAGATATCCAGATAAACAATTTAGTGAAGTCCTGCAAAGAAGCCGATCTATCTCAGCTAACAGCTAGTTTGATTAAATTTTCAAGGTCAGAAAATTATTGGCCAGCATTTAATCCGAATTGGACTGAAAGTAAATTCGACATAAATATTGCGCTTTCTGAACTTAATTCCTTTGGATTAGAGGCATTTTTTGAATTGGAATTTGAAGATAACGCCGATGAACTCATTTTGGAATTATCACCAAAGGATGTGCGTGTGTCTGGAGATGTGGAGAGAATTTTGAATCACACGACTTTGGATCGTGATCAAATAGACGAAATAATTGATGATTGCAATCACCTTAAAAATGAATACAAAAAAGCTATTAGATCTGTTGGAGAACATACAGATTTGGTAACAGATATAAGTTCACTAGATGATACAATAATACCAGAAATTAATTGGATGAGAATGACTAATTTAATTCTCGGAGAAGTAAACTCAACATCATATCGTGTTAAAATTAAGGATGTTAATAAACTTAAGGCAACTTTTTCGTTTATATTTAGCGTAGACCCAAAATGGATTGCAAACTATTTATTCTACTTGTATGTGAAAAAGGGTGTGTCATATTTAGATATCAAAAAGCCTGATCAACTTGAGAATGATTGCCGATATTATGCATTTGATTACTTTCCTTCCAAAGTTTTTCACAAAATAGTTAGAAATCACAACAACCTTAAAAAGCAGAAAATGTTTATGGAAGTTACTAAATTTACTGCCAATTATTTAAAAAATGAAGGCTATGGTTTTGAAGAATACACAAGTGCTGAGGAACTGAACGCAGCCCTAGACAGCGAATTAACTGATTACTTAGAAGATATAGAACAGACCAGCAGCAGAATACAATCCGAGTTAGATATTAGCTCCGATGACTTCTTCCACAATCGTTTACTTCTTAAACGTTTTTCTAACTACAACAAGAACAAAAAGCTCGAGAATTCTTATGGGTACACTCGAACTGAAGTAAACAAATTCTTTCCATGGTCGTCGTTTTACAGATTAATGTTTTCCAATTATTCTGAACTTACACCAATAATCCTCAACCATCTCGCCTTAACATTTATTTCACCAGTAATTTCAAAATCAACTAAGACGGAAGCCATTATTAACAAGGGAGCCATAGCAGAATGTTTGAAAACACAATTGAATAGCCGAAGAGAAGAC
Organism: Machimus rusticus; assembly: GCA_951509405.1. Classification (NCBI taxonomy): domain Eukaryota; kingdom Metazoa; phylum Arthropoda; class Insecta; order Diptera; family Asilidae; genus Machimus; species Machimus rusticus. The sequence goes on along the minus strand of OX608053.1, from coordinate 4,724,784 downwards.
GATAGAATGATAGTTAAATTACTGCAAGCTGAGGCATTGTTTAATATTTTGAAAGAATTTTCTTCGATTTCTGATACTGTTAAATCCGAAGAAGTCATTTTCGAGAAACATGGTCTTACGAGCAAAAAAGCTTTGTTTATGATTTTTTTCATGGAGCATTACTGTGTCTTCTCAAAATATTGGATGGAAACCCCTGAAGCAACCTACAAAAAGAGGAAAACTTTGACGCAGCTAGCTAACTATGAAGATTTCGGTTTGGAATATGGTTGTCCTATTGGAAGTCCTATGAATCCAGCAGTGAAGTGTCATTGAAGATAAATCTGATAATCTCAGAAAATTAACACACAAAACTGCTTATTACAAGATTAAAATTGTTTTAAAATGGAATAAAATTAAACAAAACTAAAATTATATAAATTTTGTTTTTACGTTCTCCAATCACATCTGGTTTAATTGCCTTTTTTTTTTTTTTGCTAGGCTATACGTAGATCCACGTAAAATACTATGAAGAATTACGCCTTGTTAATTGTAAGTTCTAATAGTTTAAATTCAGCCAAAATGTCCTTTTATAACATAAATGATGATTTTTACTTTTGCGATTTTCTCGAAACTACTTTTCCCGAATCTTTGGAGTAACTTTTTCGAAAACTACATACTTAACAGTTTTTTTTTCTGTGTTCTTATTTAGTTTATATGTGATATATAAATATTTATATTAACACTGCTATGTATCAGTTCAAATACCAAAACGGAAATAAAAGAAACCTTATCTTATTAAACTAATTTTGTATTTCATTTCATGGCTAAATAAATAATTAATTTTTCTGGAGCATATATACCTTTTAGGAAAATATAATGACAGTTAAAAGACATGTGCATTATCTTATCAAATTTTAAAATGTATTTATTAAACTTTTGCAGAACTGAAGCTAAGTATTTAATTTCCTATTTTATTTATTTAAAAAAAAACCGCCAAGTGCGTATCGGGCCAAGCACAGTGTAGAGTTCCGTTGTTGCACGCCACAATATGCACTGAAAAAAATATTTTAGAGCAATTGTCTACAGTCAGTTAGGTGAATAGTCTTTAGATGAATTTCCGACAAATTAGTTAAATTTTCCACTATTTCTCGGCAAATTTACATTCGTGATTAGATAAACTACCTAAATCAGTTTAGGTGCTAAATTTACGCAGTGTTATAGTAAATTCATCTACATTTTAGAAGAAACACCGACATAGAAAAAAACGAAATTAGGAAAATCGTCTATTCCGATATAGATGATAAATAATTAGGTAAAAACTCTACAAATTTAGATGAATTGACTTGAGTAAATTGGTAATAACTCCACATTTTTAGGTATTCTTATTTTATGTCTTTTGTCTCCGGAGTTGTGGGTTCGATTCCCACATGAAATATCTTGGTTAAAAAGCAAAACATCACAAAGAGTAAAAAATATATATCAAATAAATAATAATATAAAAACAAAAATGCAGAAGAAAGCGGCATATGGGCTTAAATTCCCGAGTCTGCGAAAAACAAAAAACGAGGTAGAATTAATTCTACCTTTTATAAAAAAAAATCTTTTGTCAGATAAAAGTTTTGGAGAATTTACTCTCAGTTTATGTAGGTAAAATATCGAATTACATAAATAATTTGAATTTTCCTGATTGAAATTCGAAGTGTGAAATATACCTAAGTGAAGGGAAATCTTGAACAATGCACAGACTATACAGAAAAAATGAAAAGACGCGGTTACTCATAAACTTTAAAACCCTATGTGTGTTGATTGCTCAGAATGGCTCAGGGCTAGAGCAACAAGCTCGCCACTCCGGAGTTCCAATTTCGAATCTACCCAGGGTCAGGAATATCTCACAGGAAAACAGACTTTCTAAAAAGAAATCGGAATTGGTGTAGTAGGTCAGTGGGTAAGAACAAAGAGCCGCCACCAAATCCGCAGGGCTAAGGTTCAAATTCAAGCCGCACGGGATTAACTTTTTTAGCATTCACGATTAGTAGGAAATTTACCTACAATTTATTGATCCTTCACCTAAGGCTTGTAGGTAGTCGAGCTATTGTAGATAGATAAAATAGGAAATTTGCCTACTTTTTATTGATCCTTCACCTAAAGCTTGTAGGTAGTCGAGATATTGTAGTAGATAATTTTAAAACATAAATCACCTATTTCAAATTAGGTAAAGCACCTAATCGACTTAGCTGGCTGAAAAACACCTACGAAAATTAGATGAAATGCCCAGTTTTTTAGATAAATAGTCTAAACATTTTTTTCAGTGTGCAGTAAGATAAGAGTCTGTGAAATAGCATCGTTTTGCTGCACAGGAATTAGCCATAGGGCCGAACTGGATTTTTGAAAAAAAAAATACATTTCACTTCACAATAACATTACAAATTTATAATGCACCTAGTTTTAACTTATTGGCTAAGCACCATCTATTTTCTATGGAAGTATGTATTACGAAATTGTTACTTATCCAAGCACATTTTATAGCTGTGTTCTTTTCGTCTATCCAGAACAAAAGGAGATTTTATATTGAACGGAAACTTCTAACAGTTCCTCTGAATAAGGATTTGGAATTTGCATCAATATTAGATCAAATTGCCATGATTTTAATAATGCAAAACTTCAAAATTTGAACTGAACATTTTACAGTTAATTTTTTACTTCAAAGTGGAAACAAATCAGTGCAACTTGATGCTATTTTTAGGATTTTAAATTTGTTTTGTACGAAATTCATATGATAAATTTCAAATCAATGCAAACTCTCCTGTTGTTCTGGATAGACGAAAAGAACACAGCTTATAAATAAATCGACTAGGTATGTATTACTCGTTAAATAGTAAAGCCTGCTTAACTGTGATAGTTTTCCTTTTAATTTGGAAACCACGGTTTAGTTGGTAGGGAGGGGAGGGACACGTGACTCTAAAAAAATTACCACTTTAATGCTTAATATTTCGCAAACGGATCCCTAAATTGAAAAAAATGTTTCTAACCACGCACTTTTAATATGAAGAATTCTAAATTATTGTTCAAATCTCAATAAAAATGAATGTAGCAAAAATTCCGAAGAATATACTTTCATGGTTCGTAAAATAAAATTCTCAAAAAAGGCGAAAAAATAGCCGTCACTACTTGGTGGGAACTAGCGAGAGGAATCAAAACTCAAAAGGCTGTAAAAAAAAGAAAGTTAATAAAACAATTGAAGCATTTACGTAAAATAAAAGCCTTTAATTATATTTTGCATTTTTCTTCAGAATTCATACGTGTATCATTTGCGCATTTGTATTCCTTTACAAATTCTTTTAAGTTTGACAAAGGCAGTAGGAGCTGATCATAAAGTTCGGGAATCAAATTTCTGTAAGGGCAAACAGTTTGCATATACATTATAAAAATTAGTTTGTTGTTATTAAGTCCAAATTCCATAAAAATTTCGTCCTCTTGTATCATTGAATCCCAATTTTTGTTTGTCCATCTATTGAAGGTTCTCACGTATAAATTTAAGGCTTCTACGCCGGTCAAGTAATCTTCATTCACATTAATAGAGTTATTCAATTGTCGTTTGAAACAATTCTGCGTCTGAAGGCTATGCCCGAATTGTTCTCTTTTAAGTTGGATGCGGCGTAAAGCTGTAGGAACTCCAATTACATCAAATATTATTGCCATTGGCTTATTGTAGGTTTGATAAATAGCATATTCAAGAAGGAAGTCATCTGGAAATTCGGCATCTTTTCGTGTACCCAGAAAAAAGTGTCTCATACGTTGTCTCGTCTTGTGCTGACACATTTCCAATACATTCACCCAATAGTAGCCCGAACTAATTTGGATATGCCGGAATATTTTATTAACATTATCATTTTTTAAATGTTGAAAATCATATTTGCTCCAAATTCTTTCCAGATCATCAACTATATCACTATCGAATCTCGAGATTGGATCATCCATTGCTTGCTGCTGAACAAAGTCAAAGTCGTCAAGGATATTTCTGAAGTCCATCCAAAAATGTCTAGTTAGAAAGTGATTCTTTACGATTAGTGACAAGACTGAAGGAAAAAATTTTGCAGTTCTTACATAGCAGCTGTCCTGAGATGAATCTGAGTTATCGAAAATATTTTGTAAGAAATAATAGAAGAAATAATTAGCCAAAATACGTGGCGGCATTGTTAATATGTTTGTAATAAGATCATGTATACCATCAAGATTTTCTAACCGAAAGGAGTGCTTCTCTCGCAATCGTTGTCCTAGTACGACACCAAAAAATAAGTCCCAGTCAAATTCGGGTATCATAGCCTTAAGTAAAGCGTAATTTGATCTCATTTGTAAAACATCTTTAGGTTGACGGCGAATAACTGCTGTATATGATATTTCAAATTTCTCCATGTCACACAATACTTCTTGAATAATATCATCGGATAGATTAAATTTCTGCAAGACAATAATCCTCTTTTCCAGGTCTGATTCGTCTGGCAGTTGTAAAGGTTTTGGAGATATAAATAAATACTTTCTTTCGTTGACCTCCTTAAAGCTGTAGTCGAACAAAATTTCATGTCCAATCATGGCTAGTTCGGCAACAACTCCTGACGCATCGATCAGACTGTCATTCCAATCTGGATTAAAAACAGGCCAGCTGTGCACAGACATTGGAAGTAAATCTTCAAAAATTTCAGTATAATTTAATTTATCCACAGACTGTTCACAGGTTAGAAAAAATTCCAGCATCTTTTTTTCGGCATCTTGTAGATTTTCTTCTAAATTGATAATTGTCTTCATAATATTCTCAAGATCTTGATCAGTTAACAATCTTCGTAAACGAAATGTATTCTCATTATAATTACTGCACACATACTCCAAGTAGTCATCACATGGATCAAGCTCTGGATTCAGAGATTTGGCAACATTCTCAGAAATTGTACGAATTATTTGTTTTTTTTCATCAAAGTAAATTTCCTCAGAATACGTGCTGGTCTCGTAAATTACGGAGCCCTGACACATTTCCAACACAACTACAATTGTAAGAAGATATTTTTGCGCCCTGAACATATTCACTTTTCTTGGTTTTTTTCTTAAAGATTTTTATTTACTTTTCTTACAAAGTACTGCACTGATTTTATATGTATGGCGTTGTTTAACTGACTGGATGATTACAAAATAATAAGCTCGATTCGATCCATTTCTCGAAATTCGTCTTATCTCGTGACTGATTCAACATTTCTGTTAGCTGGTATGATTTTCCTCCGGTTATCTTCTATTACGTGAAAGTGATTAGAAAATAAATCGTAAAAATATATATGAACTTTAAAGATCTTCTAGCTTCATAATTACAAAAAAAAAAAGTAAAATATCAGAAAACTTTGCTGTTTTACAACAGATTCATCATTACACAGCTATACTTAAACCAGACATATTATTTCAAAAGAATTTTTTATTATCACATTTGTAAGATAATTTATGATTTGCTTGAATTTAAATGAGAGTTTATTTACTTCAACTGGGGTCGATTTAAGTTAGTACGAGACGATACTAGATTAAGTTCAGTTCCGTGAGTTGTTTGTTTTCGTTAGACTAAAATAATGTGGATTCCAAAGTGCACGATTTTGTTCCTGATATTTACATCAATTCAATGTCTAAATTTACCATCATCTGAGATTCGTTTATCTAATGATAAATTGAAAAAATTCAAGGAAATCGCTGAAAAGCTTAAAGGATCTATGAATTCTGCAGTGGATCCATGCGATAGCTACAACAATTTCATATGTGGAAACTTTGATGAGTCTAACATTGTTTCAAAAAGTGAAATCACCTCAAATGAACTATTCGACGATGCCGAACTACAGGAAATTCTTAGCAAGTATCTTCCAAAGACCAATGAAGACATGATTGAAGCGGAAAAGAAAATGCAAAACTTTCTTACATCCTGCGAAAATAGAGACAAGTATAATATGAGTGATTTTCTGAGACAATATAAGTTTCCAGGTGCAATAGAGAGTTGGCCGGTTTTCAACGTAAATTGGAAAAGTGAAGGAGGAAACTTTAACTTGGTGTCAGCAATTGCCGAATTTGAACTATTTTCCAACTCAATTGTGGTGCGTCCAATTTTTAGGGAAAGAAATGGAAAATTCGTGGTCAGCATATCTCCAAAAGGAATACCTGTTGTCTCCGACGAGAATATGCAACAGGAAAAGGTGAAACAGAGAAATGATATATTACAACGTTATGGAAATGTTCTAGCAGATGAGGACGTCATAAAATTCGAGGAGGACTATTTGAAAGGGGTGTCTATTAATGAAGCAGAACTTCCGGTTGAGATTGATTACAAGAAACTTAAAGAAAAGATGCCAGAGTTCGAATGGGACAAGTACTTTGAAATAATTTTAGGCGCTACAATAGACGACGACACACCGATTTTGGTAGAGAATTTAGAGAGCATTAAAAAGATATATTCAAACGTAAAAAAAATGGACCAGAAGGTAGTAGGAAACTATTTCCTTTACATGTTAATGCGTCACCTCCATTTCGATGTGACGTCAGCAACAACTTGCTACGGAAGGCTATTCTTGCATTTCGAAAGTGTGCTCTCACGTCTGGTGATAAAAAATTTATACAGCGACAACTTCAAAACTTATATCATAGACATGCTTCACTCCATAGTTGATACAATGCGAGATTCTTTACATGACTTTAATGGAAAAACAACAGAAAATATTATGAGTCGTATAGTGACTTTCATTGATGATGAATACCTTCCGAATCTTTCTGATGATACCGTCAATGAAGTGTACGCAAAAATAGAAATGGATCCGCAAAACTTTTATGGAAATACTCTTGGCCTCTATCGGTACTATATGCAGACCTGGCTGAAATCTCTAAAAGAAGGACAAAACATTGGACTAAAGATTGTCAATCGTCGTTTAATTTCATATATTTTTATTCGTTCTCTCTACGAATACTACAGAAATCCATCCCCGCTTTTATTCGATATGATAGCAACTCCACTTCTTAGAAAGTCTCTAACACTTCTTGCTCCTGATAGGGACTATGACGACTCCATCAAGGAATGCTTCAAAAGACAGTTAAATATTTCTGAAGAAATTCGCTTCTCTGATGTGGTAAGTGTAAAAGCTGTTGAAGTTTACATCAGAAGTTACGATAGATGGGCCGAAAAATACCCGGAAGTGATTGCTGCTGAAAATAATTTTTTCAAAGATTTTGATTTATCGGTGAAGAAAATTCTGTTTGCTCTTCATGTACAGAGCTCATGCCAAACAAATTATAGTAGAGATAATGCGGGATACTTAAGAAATCTTTTTCTTTCTGAACTACCTAATTTGAAAGATTTTTCTGACGAGTACAACTGCCCAATTGGATCCCCAATGAATCCTAGGGAAAAATGCATTATTACTTGAAAAGCTTAAGTGTACTTTTAAATAAACAGCTCTTCCTCATTTTTTCGTTTTAATTTAATAATATCCTGCATTTCAACCACTCACAAAAAAAAATAAAATATATTAAAAATTCCCTACAGCGCCTCTGGGTAGATGCCGTCAGAGTCTGTGGGGAAAAATTTTCTAAGGCTATCATCGTTTGTTAGAGGCGACCTACCTTCCCTTTCGTAATTTATAATTCACTAATTAACTTGTAAATGATATGCGGGGTCCGTCACTGAGGATTAAGGTCCTTCTAATCGCATTACAGCCTTAAAAATTTAAATTAACGACGAAAGAAAGACAGCTTAATTCGAAGCGATTTATTCTCTTCGTCACTTTAATTAATGACGGTACTGTGCACAATAGCCATCAAGGTTTCGCAATACGATTAAATGCGGTAGCAGCATTATGCAGACCACGTTATTGAGTTCTGACTTTTAATAATTCCAACGTAATCCTACTTGTACTGTAAGAACCTTGTCGACTTAATGAACTGAACAGAAGAAAGGTCGTCACATCTGCGAAAGAGGAGAAGTTTTTTAAAAATGCAGAGGTATTGATATAAGGTAATTTTTCAGATTGACTGCAGTTGAAATAATAAGACTTATGCATTTATAATTTCATTTAAGAGGATTTTTCCGGAATTTCTGCTGTTCGGATAATGAATGAGTGATACCCTTATATGCAATGGATTTAATTTATAAAAATGTTTTCCTTTTATGTATTAAAATCAATATTTTTGTATATCCGAATAATTAACAATTATATTTTTAAGTGTCATTAAAGGAATTTTCAGGCGCCAATGTAAGTTTCATTAAAATTTAAATTTATTTCCAAGTTTTCTCCTCTTCCCTTGGTACGCCAACGCACATACGTATAGTATATTTGAAAGATATTATTTATTAAATACCTAATCTCTTTAAGATACTTTGTAGAAATTTTAGGCTAGTAGTTAGGTATTAGTCGCCTAATTTATCGAAATGAATATGCTTTGATTTGGTCAAGAAAATTAATTAATTAATATATTTAGGCGCCATGTAGATATGTATGTATGTATATTCACTAGAATATATGTACCAATCGAAATCTATATATATATAAAGCAATTGTTGTTTGTCTGAATTGTATAGACTCCGAAACTACTGGGCCGATTGAGCTCAAATTTTGCCAGTATATATATATGTATGTTTCGAGTACTAGATGGTCAGGGTTAATAAAAGGTTTGAAGAATGTCCGATAGAGGGCGCGTCAAACGCAATCAATATTTTTGCTGTTCGCTACAACTAAGTACGCATTAGTGCATTTTGTAAAGTGAATATTGGCACATGACATGACACATGACATGGCAAATGACATGGCACATGACATAGCACAAATTTAAATTTGAAAAAAAAAATCACATTTTGTATTGGTGCAGCGGAGCGCACTGGGCATTGGCTAGTTTTAAATTCGAAATTAGTCAAAAGGATAGAATTTATACTTTCTCTTTTAACTGTTTTCATTTTAAGATTAATTTCTTTTAAACCCTATTTTTTTATTTGATAAATATGTAGGAGTATACGTATCCACAGTTCACAGTTTGTAGAAAACTAAATTATAAACATTTCTAGAATATTACAAAGAGCGCACGAAATGCTCACCATTATAAACAACAATTTTAAAAAGGAAGATGTATAATATCTTATCGAATAAGTGGAATTTTCATAATTCACAACAAGCCTTTAAGCAGCGACTAAAGTAAATGGTTTAGAAAACAATTATTTTGCGGCGTCCTAACTACAATTTTAACTTTATTAAATTCTAGCTTTAACTTACAACCTACTTCAACCTTTTCTTCGAACTAACAACAGTAGGCGTTAAGAGAATTTTAAAAAATAAATATTTATAAAAATAGTGTTCTTAATATCTTTTGTACATACAATCAATTAAATAATCTAATTTCTTTTAGAACGCCTTAAAATAAAATAAATTATTTGTTCAACAAAAATTGATGAATTTATAAAATAAATATTATTTTAAACAATTGATTCAGGTGATTTTCTATATTTAAAAAAGAGAGAAGAAATTAAGTTTTGATAACGTAGTAAAAACACAACTATTACTTAATAATATTATGAAGTGTGGTCTGAATGATATTTTATGATGAGGCATTAACCAGGGAAATAATTTAAATTGAACGCAGAAATATAAAAGTGTCAAAAATATAGAATCACCGTGTTTCAAACTATAATTGTTAATCATCATAAATTTGATTTGATTGATTTTAATCTATTGTATACCTATATTATTTATTTTATTTTATCAATACCAGGAAATTTAATATTGCATTTGTTCAGTAAATAGGATTATCTTTCAAATGTGTCCCGTAATTTTGTGTCACTCAACAGACAAGAAGAGGTCTTTAGCCGCCTGGAGACGATAAGAAGTGACCCATTTTCGGTCAAAAGTACTTCCACCATAGGTTTTCTTTCTTCTAGTGTAAAGTTCTATGATGCTATTCGTTCTAGTAAACAGCTGATATACTCGCAAAAATATCAATTTCGGGAAGAAAACAAGAATTACACAATTTATCGGGGAAAACACAAAGAAGTAAATATTAATGAACAGACAGATGATATCGCTTGGTTATTTAAATTAGTGGTCTGGCTGCGATTACAGAGTCGAAAAATGTTTGATGACTGCGGTTTTGAATTTATTTCGAATTGTGCGGGTGCTAGAAAGGAGTGAGACTTCGAGCAGTATAAAAGCCTTACTGTTGCAATTAATTTGAAATAAGTTCCGCGTGACGAAAGTGTTGCAATAATGTCCCGCCTTATTTTAATGACTGTGATGGCTGTGATTTTTCTTTCGAATATTGCTGTCGGTGGTCCAGTTCCAGTTGAAGATTTCTCTGAGGATAAAGTTTCTGCATACCGAGAAGTTGCTAAGCAAATTAAAGAATCGCTAAATCTAGAAGTGGACCCATGTGTGGATTATTATGAATACATCTGTGGAAAGTTTAATAAAACAAATGCATTAAAGAGATCAGTAGATTTTGAAGACTTTTTTGAGAACAGAAAATTGTTTCCAGGAGAGAATGATCTTATTGATTCTGAAGTAAAACTAAAAAACTACCTTGAATCATGTAAGGCGAAAAATGAGGAGGACATTGGCAGTTTTTTAAATAATTACGCTTTAGTTGAAGAAATAAAGGGATGTCCTATAACTTATCCACAATGTGAAGAAAATAATCTTGATGTGGAAAACGTTGCTGCTAAGTTAAAACGAAGTGGAGTTGAAGTTTTAATCAGTCTTAAATTTGAGCAACACTTTAAAAGAAAATTCCTTGAAATAAGCCCAGCAAAATTTGATATATCACATTCAGAAGGCAAACTTAAACAACTTTTTTCATCTTTACGCTATGACGAAGAGACTCAGGGAAAGATTTTGGCTGATCTTAATATTTTTGAGGAACAGTATAATACAGCTTTATCATTTGAAAATAGTGACGAAGTTGTGAAAACAAATTATAAAGGGTTAAAAGAGTTGCTGCCGATTTTCGACTGGGACAACTATCTAAAGACGTTAACAGGCAGGACATTACCACAACACTTTTCAGTACAAGTTAATGACTTTTCAAAATTAAAAAAGGTTCTACAGAAGATTAAATCTAATAATCAAAAAGATATTTCAAATTTCTTTTTCTGCGCCTTTTTGGAAAAAGTTGCCGGACTACTTGAAGAACAGAATTCTTGCTACAACGAGACCTTCTTAAATTTTTCTCCTGTGGTGTATCGACTCATTAAAGACACTATCTACAATGAAGAAGTTGGAAAATATTTCCTCGAAGTTATTAAATCACTAATTATATCTATAAACGATTCTGTGCATCTTTTTGTTAATCAGACGCATAATCAAGTACTTGCTAATGTGGAGACGTTTTTGCGAGAAAATTACCTACCCAGTTTAACTGCAGATGCTTTAAACAAACATTTTGAAGCCTTGGACATTGTACCAAAAAGTTATTTCAGAAATGCCTTTAACTTGTACAACTTTCAAATGAACAACTTCTACAATGAATATTTCAAAAATGAGGACAAGGAGCTGATTTACTACTTTTTCTCGCCTTCGAAGTTTATCCAGAGTGCCTACAACGGCGCAAATAAACCTTCTTCAGTGGCATTCGCCTTGGTGGGTATGCCCCTCGTGTCCGACTGGATTTATTTTTTTAGAAGCTCCCATCCATACAGCAGCATCGTACGTGACTGCTTCAAGCGACAATTGCAGACTTCAAAAGATTTGGGCATGTCGGAGCTGCACGGTATCGAAGGAACGGAGGTCTATGTAAAAGGATTTAATAATTGGATGGAACGCAATGAAAAATTGGTCCATCGCGAGAATGAGATTTTCAAGGAATTTGGATTTACTACCAGCAAGGTATTTTTCGCACTAGCAATGCAAAATGCCTGTGATTACGGACATAGTGAAGTTCCGCATAAAATTATTTTGTCCACAATGGCAAATTTAAAAGAATTCAGTAAGGAGTACAATTGCCCGAAAGGAAGTCCAATGAATCCTGAAGAGAAATGCAGCTATTAGTGATATATGTATATGCTAATTTTACCTGTTTTGCTATTAGTAATCAATCAGTATCAATATTTTGTACAATAACCTAAATTGTAAAAAAATGTGGTGTTCTTACTATTTTTGTAAAAATACTTGTCCTCAAACAAATAAAGAGATTGCTTCATTAAGAAGAACGGAGCTGTTTTAATTTATCTTTCTTTAGCTAGTATCATGAGCTGAACTTCGTAAAAATAAAAAATATTGATGTTCTAGCGTTTACATCTGGATTTTGAAGATATTCAAATGCTATTTAGGTTGTTTGAATTACTTTTGTTGACGATTTCTTAGTTTTGTCTTAAATGTTACAAGGACTGCTAAAAATAATTATCATCTTCGCTATTTGAAACTGTTGCGGCTATTTGAAACTGTTGCGGCTATTTGAAACTGTTGCGGCGGTTATTAAGGGGTAATATCACCTTGTGTGCATAAAATCAAGGGTAATTTTCAAATATTTATAAAAAACACATGGATCAATATTTTCTTAAGGTACAAGAAACAATTTTTTTTTTAACTATTTAAAAATAAAATGGCGGCACAATCAGTGATGGAATTTTTCCACGGGCGACCATCTACAGGTCGTAATTTTCAATTTGAAACAAGAAACCAAAAATATTCTTAAAGTAGATACTAAAACTTGGATACTTCGTAGCCAAGCTCACAGCCATAGTCATGAATTCGGACAGAGCTTAGCTCGATGTGACGTCACGAACTGTCATAACAAGACGAAGACGAAGACTTGGATTCGGACAGGCCCTAAGACTAGACTTAGCCCTGTTCTACTAATTCTCAGTGACCGGTCACAAAACATAATCGAATCACAAGAGTGCAAATCTTGTGACTTGACTTCCACGTTACTTAACTTCTTCACTTAATTATTAAGTCATTGTATATATTATACATATGTATGTATTTAACTTAAAATATTTTTTGTAGTAATCAGTTTGCTGATGAAGCGTAAATAAATAAATAAATAATCACTGATTGCACCGCCATTTTGTTTATAATAATTAAAAAAAAAAACCTATACTATAATCACGTTAAAAATAACAGAAATAGAAAATACTGATCCATGTTTTTTTTATAAATTTTTGAAAATCACCCTTGATTTTATGCACACAAGGTGATATTACCCCTAAATTAATTGTTCCTACCCTGTCTTCATTATATCATGTTTCAAACCTTCCAAAATGTCAGTTCAACCGGTTTAGAACGAAGCTATTCGAAGCCAATCTTCCAGCAACAATGAAGACAGCGTTTCAGACAGAATTTATTGCTTATTTCCAAAAGTAATTGGTTAATTTTAAATTGGTATTTTAAATATATAACATTACTACTGGTTATTTTGACAGTATGATGACATTTTCTGAAAAGATTTTAAATCTAAACCGCTCCTCCGCTGAAATCTGCACTATCCGCTGTGGTAGAAGAAAGCCGATTGTACTGTCAGAATTGATAAAAATTAGTCAGCTTAACTCTGGTTTGACACATCAACTAAAAAGTACTCAAGTCTAAATGGCTCCTTTAATTTTCAATTATTATTTTAAGTTGATTAAAACAGTGCTATTGTTAATTTTTTTGTAAAATTCAAAAATTTAAGGGTTTTTATTTCTTGCTAATCTGATGTAATATGTTTTTCTAGGAGCCGATTTATTTATATAAGTATTTTATATTAGCATTGTTATTAAGGGAAAGAAAACATTTTCTGCTTAACCAGTTCAAGTATCAAAATGAAAACAAAAATAAACGAAACTTTATCATCAATGCAAAAACTAATTTTGTATTTCATTTCATGACTAAATAAATAATTAACTTTCCTTCATAAGATAAAACAATTTGGAAGTCTACGATTTTCGTGAGCATATATACTTTCTACGAAAATATAATGACAGTTAAAAATCATGTGCATTATCTTATAAAATTTAAAAATGTGGGTTTGTGTTTAATTTTTGCAGACGCTGAAAACAACTAATTTTATTTTATTTTATTTATTTGAAATGGCAAAATATTTGACACATTATTATCACTAAGCTCATTTAAGTTTTGTAGATATTATGACCATTTTCTTGTGGGTTTTTTCCAGTTTTTTTAATTATCGCCATATTCTAATCAGCGCCCCACTTCGATTCTTTAATTGGCAATTGCCGGCGATGGTTCGTCGCATATATCATATTCCTGACTAACAAGGGCAGCCACCGGTTAATATAAAAGGCGGCCAATTTGTTTTCATCTTTAGTCTAAGTTTTATATCAGTCATATTCAAAATGAATAAAGTTGGAGCTCTTTTCATAATTACTTTAATTCTTAGTAATATTTCGCCTAATTCATCGGCCGAGTTGGATGATAAGAGTTCTGCAGCCTTAGAGGAGTTTGCTCAAAAACTTCAAGATAACGTCAAAGCAGTAACATCTAACCCCTGCGATAACTACTTCGATTTTATTTGTGACAGTGCTGTTCCGAACAAGAATATATTCAGGATCAACACCGTGGACAAATTTCACGAACTTTTTGATGGTGAAAATCCAAACGCCTTTGAAGGAGATGTCCAGATAAAAAACTTTTGGAAGTCCTGCAAAGAAGCAGATTTATCTCAGCTACCAGCTAGTTTGATAAAATTCTCAAGGTCAGGAAATTATTGGCCAGCATTTAATTCGAATTGGACTGAAAGTAAATTCGACATAAATATTGCGCTTTCTGAACTTAATTCCTTTGGATTAGAGGCATTTTTTGAATTGGAAATTGAAGATGACGACAATGAACTTATTTTGGAAATATCACCAGAAGACGTGAGTGTATCTGAAGATGTGGAGAGAATTTTGAATTATACGACCCTGGATCGCGACCAAATAGCCGAAATAATTGATGATTGCAATCACCTTAAAAATGAATACAAAAAAGCTATTAGATCTGTTGGAGAAGATACAGATTTGGTAACAGATATAAGTTCACTAGATGATACAATAATACCAGAAATTAATTGGATGAGAATGACTAATTTAATTCTCGGAGAAGTAAACTCAACGTTACATCTTGTTAAAATTAAGGATGTTAATAAACTTAAGACAACTATTTCGTTGATATTTAGCCTAGACCCGAAATGGATTGCAAACTATTTGTTCTACTTGTATGTGAAAAAGGGTGTGTCATATTTAGATATCAAAAAGCCTGATCAACATGAGAAGTTTTGCCGAAATGCTCCACACATCTACTTTGGTTTCAAAGTATATCATAAAGTGGTTAAAAATCACAACATCCTTAAAAAGCAGAAAATGTTTCTGGACTTTATTAAAGTTACTGCTAATTATTTCAGAAATGAAGGCTATGGTTTTGAAGAATACAAAAATGCTAAAGAACTGAACACAGCCCTAGATAGAGAATTAACTGATTACTTAGAAGTTATAAAACAGTTCAGCAGTAGAATACAATCCGAGTTAGATATGAGCCCGGATGACTTCTTCCAAAATCGTTTACTTCTTAAACGTTTTTCTAACTATTACAACAGCAAGAAGTTCAAAAATTCTGATGGTTACACTCAAACTGAAGTAAATAAATTCTTCCCACGATCATCATTTATACCATTAATGGTTTCCAATTATTCTGAGTTTACACCAATAACCTTCAACTATCTCTCCTTACCATTTATTTCAAAAGTTATTTCAGAATCAAACAAGACGAAAACCATTCTTTACAATGGAGCCCTAGCAGAATGCTTGAAAACACAATTGAATAGCGGAAGAGAAGACGATATGATGGTAGAAAACTTACTGGAAGCTGAGGCATTGTTTAATATTTTCAAAGAATTTTCTTTGATTTCTGATATTGTCAAATCCGAAGAAGTCATCTTCGAGAAACATGGTCTTACGAGCAAAAAAGCTTTGTTTATGATTTTCATGGAGCAGTACTGTGACTTTCCGATATTTAGGCAGAAAACATCTGAAGCAACCTATCAAAAAAGAAGAGCTTTGACGCAGCTAGCCAACTATGAAGATTTCGGTTTGGAATATGGTTGTCCTATTGGAAGTCCTATGAATCCAGCAGTGAAGTGTCATTGAAGAAAATACTGATGGTCAAGGAAAATTAACACACAAAACTGCTTATACCCATTACAAGATTAAAATTGCTATAAATTGAATAAAACAAACAATTAAACTAAAATTATATAAACTTTCGTTTACGTCTTCCAACCACATATGATTTAATTCATTGTTTTTGCTAGGCTATACGAAGATATAGGTACGTAAAATACTATGAAGAATAACGCCTTGTTAATTGTAAGTTCTAGTAGTTTAAATTCATCCAAAATATCCGCTTATAACACAAATGACGATTTTTGCTTTTGTAATTTTCTTGAAACTACTTTTTCCGCGTCGTTGGAGTAAAATTTTACGTACTTAGGGAAAGCAGGGAGAATGCCGCTCATTTAAGGAAAAGCCTTTATATTTTTTTATATTCATATCTTTAGTTTAAAATTAGGACCAAATAACAATGGGCAACTATTCAATAATCAATATTTTAACACAAAACGTATGAAACTTTCAGTAATACCTATAATAGTAAAAAAGTATATAAAAAAACGACAGGTGTGAGCGCTATTGCCCCTGAGCATGGGTAACACCGCTCAGGTAAACAGTACTGACGCTCAAACCTGCAGGTATGAACAAAACCACTGTTGAAAATTTATCACAAATCCTTGAACCAAGCTCAACACAATAGATAATTACTTTAATTAATAATAGTCATAATAGAAAAGTATTGAAATTACGGGTTACCGTGACAGTGTTTTTTTCTGTGCTCCTATTTAGTTTATATGTAATATATAAATATTTATATTGACACTGCTATTAAGGGAAAGAAAACCATGTCTGCTTAATGTGTCAGTTTAAATACCAAAATGAAAATAAAATTAAAAGACGCTTTAAAATTAGTGTACAAACTAATTTTGTATTCCATTTCATGGCGAAATAAATAATTAACTCTTCTTTACAAAACCAAACGATTTGGAAATCTACGATTTTCGTGAGCTATATACTTTTTACGAAAATATAATGACAGTTAAAAATCATGTGCATTATCTTATAAAATTTAAAAATGTAGGTATTTATTAAATTTTTGCAGATGCTGAAAACTGCTAATTTTGTTTTATTTTATTTATTTAAAAATGGCAAAATATTTGCCACATTATTATCACTATGCTCATTTTAGTTTTGTAGATATTTTGACCATTTTCTTGTGGGTTTTTTCCAGTTTTTTTAATTATCGCCATATTCTAATCAGCACCCCACTTCGATTCTTTAATTGGCAATTGCCGGCGATGGTTCGTCGCATATATCATATTCCTGACTAACAAGGGCAGCCACCGGATAATATAAAAGGCGGCCAATTTGTTTTCATCTTCAGTCTAAGTTTTATATCAGTTATATACAAAATGAATAAAGTTGGAGCTCTTTACGTCATTACTTTAATTCTTATTAATATTTCGCCTAATTTATCGGCCGAGTTGGATGATAGGAGATCTGCAGCCTTAGAGGAGTTTGCTCAAAATCTTCAAGATAACATCAAAGCTGCAACATCTAACCCCTGCGATAACTACTTTGATTTTATTTGTGACAGTGCTGTTCCGAACAAGAATATATTCAGGATCAACACCGTGGACAAATTTCACGAACTTTTTGATGGTGAAAATCCAAACGCCTTTGAAGGAGATGTCCAGATAAAAAACTTTTGGAAGTCCTGCAAAGAAGCAGATTTATCTCAGCTACCAGCTAGTTTGATAAAATTCTCAAGGTCAGGAAATTATTGGCCAGCATTTAATCCGAATTGGACTGAAAGTAAATTCGACATAAATATTGCGCTTTCTGAACTTAATTCCTTTGGATTAGAGGCATTTTTTGAATTGGAAATTGAAGATAACGACAATGAACTTATTTTGGAAATATCACCAACGGTTGTGGGTGTTTCTAAAAATGTGGAGAGAATTTTGAATTACACGACCCTGGATCGTGATCAAATAGCAGAAATAATTGATGATTGCAATCACCTTAAAAATGAATATAAAAAAGCTATTAAATCTGTTGGGGAAGATACAGATTTGATAACAGATATAAATTCACTTGATGACAAAATAATACCAGAAATAAATTGGATGAGAATGATATATTTGATTCTCGGAGAAGTAAACTCGACGTCATATCGTGCTAAAGTTAGCGATGTTAATAAACTTAAGGCAACTATTTCGTTGATATTTAGCGTAGACCCAAAATGGATTGCAAACTATTTATTCTACTTGTATGTAAAAAAGTGTGTGTCATATTTAAATATCGAAAAACCTAATCGACATGAGAAGTTTTGCCAAAATGCTCCACTTGCCTACTTTGCTTTCAACATCTTTCACAAAGTGGTTAGAAATTACAACAACCTTAAAAAGCAGAAAATGTTTATGGACATTATTAAATTTACTGCAAACTATTTAAAAAATGAAGGCTATGGTTTTGAACAATACAGAAGTGGTGAAGAACTGAATGCAGCTCTAGACAGCGAATGAACTGATTACTTAGAAGATATAAAACAGTTCAGCAGTAGAATACAATCCGAGTTAGATATGAGCCCGGATGACTTCTTCCAAAATCGTTTACTTCTTAAACGTTTTTATAAATATAACAAGAACAAGAAGTTAGAAAATTCTCGTGGTTCCACTCGAACTGAAGTAAATAAATTCTTCCCACGATCGTCGTATCTACGATTAATGGTTTCCAATTATGCTGAGTTTACACCAATAATCTTCAAGAATCTCGGCAAAACCTTTATTTCATCAGTAATTTCGAAATCAGCTAAGACGAAAGCCATTCTTAACAAGGGAGCCCTAGAAGAATGTTTGCAAATACAATTGAATTACCGAAATAAAGACAATAGGATGGTAGAGGACTTACTGGAAGCTGAGGCATTGTTTAATATTTTCAAAGAATTTTCTTTGATTTCTGATATTGTCAAATCCGAAGAAGTCATCTTCGAGAAACATGGTCTTACGAGCAAAAAAGCTTTGTTTATGATTTTCATGGAGCAGTACTGTGACATTCCGATATTTAGGCAGAAAACATCTGAAGCAACCTATCAAAAGAGAAGAGCTTTGACGCAGTTAGTTAACTATGCAGATTTCGGTTTGGAATATGGTTGTCCGGTTGGAAGTCCTATGAATCCAACAGTGAAGTGCCATTGAAGAGAATTCTGATTATCAAAGTTCTAGTACTTTAAATTCAGCCAAAATATCCGTTTATACCACAAATGTTGATTTTTACTTTTGCGATTTCTCGAAACTACTTTTTCCGCATCGTTGGAGTAAATTTTTCGAAAACTACGTACAGTGTTCTTATTTAGTTTATATATACATATATATTACATATAAATATTTATAATGACACTGCTATTAAGGGAAAGAAAACCATGTCAGTTAAAATACCAAAATAAAAATAAAAATAAAATAAACTTTATCATCAGTGTATAAACTATAAACCTTCGTATTTCATTTCATGGCTAAATAAAAAATTAAATTTGTTTTCACGAAATCAAACAATTTGGAATTCTGAGATTTTCTTGAGCAAATATAACTTTGAAGAAAATATAATGGCAGTTAAAAAACATGTACTAACTACCTTGATTTTATTTGCGACAGTGCTGTTCTAAGTATAAGTACTCAAGTACTCAAGTTCAACACCGTGGACAAATTTTATGAACTTTTTGATGGTGCAAATTCAAACGACTTTGAAGGAGATATCCAGATAGACGATATTTTAAAGTCCTGCAAACAAGCAGATTTATCACAGCTACAAGCTAGTTTAATAAAATTTTGAAGGTCAGGAAATTATTCGCCGAATTGGGCTGAAAGTAAATTCGACATAAATATTGCGCTTTCTGAAAAATTCCTTTAGATTAGAGCCATTTTTGAATTGGAATTTAAAAATTATTTTTTGCAAATATCACCAAGAGTTGTGAGTGTATCTGAAGATATGGAGAGAATTTTGAATTACACGACTTTGGATCGGGACCAAATAGCCGAAATAATTGATGATTGCAATCAGCTTGAAAATGAATACAGGAAAGCTATTAAATCTGTTGGGGAAGACAAAAGTTTACAAGCAGATATATGTTCACTAGATGACACAATAATACCAGAAATTAATTGGATGAGAATGACATATTTAATTCTCGGAGAAGTAAACTCAACATCATATAGTGTTGTCATTAAGGATATTAATAAATTTAAGGCAACTATTACGTTGCTATTAAGTGCAAATCCAAAATGGATTGCAAACTATTTATTCTACTTGTATGTGAAAAAGGGTGTTTCATAGATGTAAAAAAGCCTGATTGAGATGAAAATTTTTGCCAAAGTGCTCCACTTGCCTATTTTGCTTTCAAAGTCTTTCAGAAAGTGGCTAAAAATCACAACATCCTTAAAAAGCAGAAAATTTTTTTAAAATGGAATAAAATTAAACAAAACTAAAATTATATACACTTTGTATTTACGTCCTCCAATTACATCTGATCTAAATAATTTTTTCGGTTAGACTATACTTGGATATACGTAAAATACTAATCGATTGTATGAAGAATTATGCCTTTGTTGCTAAGTGACTTCCTATCTACGCTTCGCTTTTGACTGTTTTTAATTTAAAATCATTCTTAGCATCTTGTATTTTTCTTATCTAATATAGCATTTACTAATATGTCTATAGACCACATTACCATTCATTCAAAATAGTAATAGTAGTTTAAATTCATCCAAAATATCCGTTTTTATAACTCAAATTATGATTTTTACTTTTGCGATTTCCTCGAGACTACTTTTTCCGCATCGTTGAAGTAAATTCGAAAACTACATAAGTTTTAGTAGGTAGTTTCAATTTTACCAATAATATCATCTTAATTCCCCATGTTTCCATATAAATACACATTTTTTGCTTCAAATCTCTAAAAGTTTTATTTTGTTTGGCTCACAGACAATACGTCACTATAATCAAAAAAAAATCTTTTTTTTTTGACATTATATTTTGAGTGAAATTAAAAATTATGATTCATACTTTTATTTTCAGATTTATCGTTAATTAAAAAGAAAAATGCATATTTGTATAATATTTTCGTCGCTAAACAAATAAATAACGCTGAGTGGAATTATTTCCTTTTTCAGAGTTGGCTTTATATTTTTTGTAAAAATGAAATAAAGTCAAAATACAAGAAATTTAGAAATTGGGTGTTATTTCTCTTCCTGAGGAAATAAAGTCACTTTAGCGTAAAATTGCTTTCAAATTCGGTGTGAATTTACACTCAGATTTTGGAATGAATCTTTAATTGCCCACACCGTCACATGTGGCAATTATTGAACGTCGCGTCCGTGGCACTGTAGGTAGTTAAAAACGTAAACCAAAAATTGTTATAGCCATTGATACCCAATTAATACCCAGTTGCGTTTCTGGGTAGCTAAATTCGAAATATAGTCTAACATATAGTACATACATGAGGTATATTCGGAGTAGAATACCTATCAATACCTCATGTCTGTTTGTCATGTGTACCTAATTAAATTTAGCAAATAAAAAAATTATTTATATTTTTTGAGGAACAAATTGTGTTGTTTGTTTTGTTGCGAACATTTATTGATTTTATTTAGTGCCTGATTATTTGAGCCTTATTTGAGTTAAAGGGTCTTTTTACCTTGAAAAAGATCAAAGAGAGGAAGAGGAGTATGAGGAGGAGGAAGGTCTTATGGTTTTTGACCTGATATTAAAAAAAAATACTCAACTGATTGCACTGATTTTTAATATTTTATTTTACATATTTCTAGCTACATATGTATATCCCGGACCAAGATAAAAAATATAGCCTACAAAATTTCCGAATTTTCAGTCGATTTTCCAATCTCAAATATGTTTTTTTTTTTTTAAACGGCCACCATTTTGTAATTTTTCGGTTAAAAAAAAGTCCCTTTCGGTCTGGGCTATAGCGACTTTAACGCTACATAATTTGCCTTTTTTTGACCTTCCAGACGGCTGAAATCATGTCAACCGTCATTTTTTGATGCTTTTTTTTTTTTTTAAAAAAAACCGTGTGACCAAAAAAATCAATGTAAAAATTAAAAGTAAATATGTTTGTACTCTTAAAATGCAAATAAATATACCAGCAAAATTTCAAAAAGATATCTTGATTCCTTCTGTACAAAAATAATGTTTACAAATTTTTATATATCTTTTTCAGTCCCAAGGTAGAAAAAGCGGCCAAGTGCGAGTCGGACTCGCCCATGAAGGGTTCCGTAGCAGCGATTTATGTCGTATTAAAAAAAAACTACTTACTAGATCTCGTTCAAACCAATTTTCGGTGGAAGTTTGCATGGTAATGTACATCATATATTTTCTTAGCTTTATCATTCTCTTATTTTAGAAGTTACAGGGGGGAGAGGACACACATTTTACCACTTTGGAAGTGTCTCTCGCGCAAACTATTCAGTTTAGAAAAAAATGATATTAGAAACCTCAATATCATTTTTGAAGACCTATCCATAGATACCCCACACGTATGGGTTTGATGGAAAAACAATTTTTGAGTTTCAGTTCTAAGTATGGGGGACCCCAAAAAAAAATTTTCTTTTTCTTTTTTTGTGTGAAAATCTTAATGCGGTTCACAAAATACATCTACTTACCAAGTTTCAACAGTAAAGTTCTTATAGTTTCGGAAAAAAGTTGTTGTGACATACGGACGGACAGACAGACAGACATGACGAATCTATAAGGGTTCCGTTTTTTGCCATTTGGCTACGGAACCCTAAAAACCCCTTAACCCCTTAATCTACGATTTAATTTCCAACAGTGCGGACCAAATTCAACACTTCGGTCGAGCGTTTGGGCGCCGTATGATATATGCAATTACATCGACACCGACAATGAAGATCACATAAATTACCAACAAAGTTTATACTTAAACAAAGAGAAAATTATGTATGTAAATGAGACAAAATGCTTCTTGCCTGCCCCACGCATTACGCCTAACTTTATGTTATCATTTTTGACCCAATCGTGTCACCACGAGCGAAGCTCGATATTGTAGGGTTAAGGGGTTAAAATTAATTTTATTATCATCAATATAAATTAAGATTTCCAACGCCAATTCATTAAAACCCGTCTGTGGCTTCGACCTAAGCTATTACCCAGACAGTTGTATGATTAAAATTCAATTTAAATTTTCTTCGCTATTTATCAAAGCTATCAGTTTTATTTTTTTCCTCCACCCTAGGGAAGCAATGTGACTCAGGAACGCACATCATTCCGAAGAAAAGAGCAGACCTGGCTCCTTAAGCACACAAACGAACAAATATATAAAAGGTCTGTGGGAGGGAGCGTGGGTGATATAGAACGGTTGAATCGCCATTTTTCTCGTTATTTAATCATTTCAAACGATGAAATTCATATCATTTTTCTGTTTGGTATAGATCTGATCTGGTCCATCCCTCTGAACGCACACTATGCGCTCTCGGGAAGTAGTCTGGACTAGCTCTATAGTGGTCGCAGTACCGCGGCCTAGGGCATGAATTAGGAGATAGGGCAGGCAGGATTTGATGAGGAACTGTGTGATTTATTATAGTGAAGATGATAAGGAGCTTTTTACATAACGCACATAACGAAGAAAACGTCAAAAGCACTTGTTCAGCGCACAAACAATTCAATTTCCGGTCGTCGGTCTCATTTCAAGTGGATCGAGATACACTCGGTCGGTCGTAGGTTTTCTCACAAAGACCTTAATGAACTCTGTCTAGGGTTGCCGATTGTCCTTCCAACACAGAACCTTCGGACAGAAAACTGAAGTAGAGTAAAGGCAATAGGCTCCCACCCGCCAGATGGGAATGTGCATGAAATTGTGCCAGCTGACAATGACTGCTCCCTGTTCAACTTCATCTTTTGAAGATATACCAGTCAGCCATGACATGGCTCATTTCTGGCTCCTTTTACAAGATTCAAATATTTCCGCCCCCTCCGTTCTCTGTTGCTGGTGCTAAGATTATGGAACTTCTCAAAGACACGAAAGCCAATCGTGAGATTTAAAGGTAGAGGAACGACTTAAAGTTTCTCGAGAAAATTCAACTTATGTGAAGATTTGAAGTGTTCAACTTCAAGAGGGATTTAAAAGATTTTGATATACAACCTAACTTAAAAAGTACGTACAAAGTTTTTGTAACTACTCTGGATTGAAATAATTTAAGAATTATTTAAGATTTAAATGAAAAGGTTTGTGATTTCGAATTAGGAAATTTTCAAATCCTAAAATCATTTCAAGAATTTAACGTTTCTCTCCAATTAATTCAATGGCTTTATTTTTTATGAAAGAAAAAAATTGTAATACCACTTTTGAGTAACTTTTTATTAACTAACATTTTTCTCAAACATTTAATAACACCGGCACACAAAAAAAAAAGTGGTCAGTACTTTTGACGAGACCTACTTTTCTATATGTTTTTCGATCTCCTGAATCTGAATCCGGAGTCCGTTTTGTTCCATCGGGCTTGAGTTTCGAGTAAATTGATCTTAATTTTTCAGATAAACGTCTTCGGTATTTTGCAACTTCAAAGTTCCCACAAACATAACAAAACCAATCCGGGCTTTTGTTACATAAGTGGGAGTTACTTCTTGATATTTTAGACTCTACAGAAGCCAAGTTACCCACTAATGTAGAGCTGTAGTGGCTTGATGACGACGCCTGCGGGCTTGCTTTCTCACCCTGACCAGCACCAATACCGGGGCTCCAAACCCCGTAAAGTACTCATCACTTGTACCTGCTATTTTCAGTTTTTTTTCACAAAAAACTTTGAATTTTGAACTCGAATGGACAAAGAAGGCACTAGATTTAGATTGAGGGCTTCAGAATTAATAAGAAATCTGCTCACATTAGTTCAAAACACACCACTACTCCAATTTTTCGCGATTTTCAGCGATTTTTAGCATTTTTCGCAATTTACTCGAAACTCAAGCCCGATGGAGCAAAACAGGCTCCGGATTCAGATTTAGGGCATCGAAAAACATATAGAAAAGTAGGTCTGGTCAAAAGTACTGACCACTTTTTTTTTTTTTTGTGCCGGTGTAATTTTCCGTATGGATTTTGACCTAACATGATTTCCAGGAAGGTCTAGTAAAAATAATATGTTTAAAATAGGTATGTCTTCTGGGTAAGTAAAATAGTAGAGAATGACAAATTAATTATTTATATCTACAATTAGGAGACAACTTAGTTTTCTTGTTATTCGAATAGGACTGCATTGTAGTTCTCACAATTTATTTCCTTATTTTCAAAAGATTTCCATTCATATTGAAAATATAAGGGCTAACGATTTAAAGATTAAATACAATATATTTCTAACTAGTCATGTTAATTATATAAAACTTGGGTTTGAGTGAACGATGTAGGTATTATTTTGTCGTGGTACTGTTTAAAGCAACTTCAAATTGAACAGCAATAAAGAAACTAAGCAAAATTAGCCACTTGCCATGGTATGATGAATCGTGCTTAAAGACACAAAAGTAAGTTTCCATTTCCAAATGCAAAATAACTTGAGTCGCTTATATTTCAATCCTTAAATTAAATGTTTTTGTTTTTCAATTTTTATTGAATCTATTCCAAATATATTTTAATGAAACGACGTTGACGATTAAACATTAGGGAATACGGCGTGAAAATAAATATGAGTCCAGTATGAGTGAGTACCTCGTACACCGTCGTTAAATATTTTGCAAAAGTATGATACTGTCAAAGGATTAAGATGAATAGGGGCATCTGTTTTTTTTCCATTTTTGGTCCATTTTTGGGGACGTCACTGCTTGAAAGATTAGTATCAGTGATGCCAATTTTATATCCTTTATATAGCTATAAATTGTATACTAAGAATTGCCTTTCCAATAGTAATATTTTTATTTATCATTATCACAACAAGATTTGTAATGATTATGATAAAAAAAAATATTTCAAAATAAGGATTTTCAATTATTTAGTTTTTATTTTTTCATCCATCGATAATGATTTTATTTATCGATAATGTTTATATGTTTACACGGTCAAGTATACTTGTTAGATAGTCATGTTCGTTACAATTACCATTACGAGTAATTGACATTTTTTATTTACCATATTTATTACTACAATTGCAATTGTAATGGTAATTATATTACAATTAATTCATTGTAATTAATTGCTAGTGAAGCTTCCATTAATGGAAATTGTAATAAAGTAATCGTTAAAGTGCATGTTTTTAAGTTTCTATTGCTAAAACCATAATCTACAAATCAGTTGTTGTTCGCTTTGTTTACAATATTAAAAATTTATACCAGCGAACTCAAAATTAATAAAACCATATGGCGGAGGAAGCAGTGCTATATTTGTGTGTAGCTGAGGTAAGTAGGTTCAACGACTGACCTCATTGAATACTCGCCCTCAAAAATCTCATTAATTGAGCTGAGCGTGCTGTAAAATCCCGGCTGGTTTTAATACCATCAAAATAATATTGCTTTCGACAATAAATTTCGGGCAAGCGGTCATGAATTGCAAATCAAATGTAAACGGGCGCGAGGATTCTCAGACGATTCGATTCAATTACTGCGCTCCAGCAGAGGCAGCCGCATGCTTATTAAAGGTAACCAGCCGGAGATTATGGAAATCACAACAGAATAGATCAGTGC
This sequence comes from Machimus rusticus, assembly GCA_951509405.1. Lineage (NCBI taxonomy): Eukaryota > Metazoa > Arthropoda > Insecta > Diptera > Asilidae > Machimus > Machimus rusticus. The sequence continues at coordinate 4,698,041 of OX608053.1, read as the reverse complement.
TTGAATTAGGGGATAACGTGGATAAAGGAACGTTAAATCGCGTCGATTCGAATCTGCTTTACCGTCTCGAATTTTAGGACATCCCAAATTCTCTTGTTCAGCTTTTAATACACGTCGATTATTTTAAAATAGACGGTGCCGAATTGAGTTTTTCCGAAACGATTATAGATTTTCCAGTACCCCTACAATATTTGGTTTTGAAGGTGCTATAAACGATGGATTTTCGCTTCGGAAGGTAGAATGAATGCATTTTATTTACCTTGAACTTTTCGGTTGCTTTAATTTTCCGTTCTTTGGCGTAATGACGCAATTACCAGCATAAACTTCAGGGAAAACAATTTTCTTTTTTTTTCATACAACAGCAGAAATTAATTCGTCCAGCTGTTTGGGTGTCACCCGGCATACGGGCTTTACTCTTCGCCCCTCTTTTTATTGTGAAGCCAAATTATCAAATTGCGCCTCAAAGGTATGTATATTTTTCCACCCGAAAAAGAAGGAAATTGGAGTAAAAGTATACCATCCCAAAATACAAAAAAAAAAAATTTCAAACCTTGAAACTTTAATCCATTATGAGAATTTGGAGCGCGAAAAAAATATATGCGGTTTGTTGGTCTTCTTTTGCTTCTAGAAATGGATTAAAAAATTCAGGCTCAACAAAAACGTGAAATATAAGGAGTTAAGGGTGTCAGCTGAAACCGTCGAAAAAATACGCTAAAAATAATTACAGCATCCAACGAAGCGAAAAAACCACATACTTTGTGTTGGTTTTATGTAGATTATATTTTTGGTGCGGAAACGATGCAGCTGCAAGTATACAGGGGATAAATAAAAGTTTTTAAGTTTTATAAAGTAGAAGAAAATCGGACCAGCACACTGCACCTTAGTGCGGTCAGTCGTAAATCTCAAAAGATTGCGTCTTGATTTCAAAGCTTTAACTGAACAGCAACAAAGTGAAGCTGTTCTTGATCTTGTGATTCATTGTGGTTTGGTTTTAAGAGGTAGAGGGTCTATGTATATGAACCCTAGGGTTATTCGTCTACCGGCTGAGTGTTAATTCGAACCGAAAGGAATGCGATTTGGGTGGAGATTATCTTCAGAACTCCTAGCCCCATAAATAATCCGGCCCTCCCCCGCGATTCTATAGATGTGTGTAGGTGTTAACTTTGCAGGACGCCGAACGGTGGATCTAGCATCGGAATCGGATAGGTCTGAGCATATCTTGCGTTCGACTAAAATCAATTTCCCCTGAACAGGAATTGCAGTTGAATCGGGCTATGGGCGACATTCCTGGCAGGTGAGGGTGTCTTGCAGGTGCCGTCACACATTTCATGAGGATGGGCCGTGGGTAGGCTCATCCTTCCGTATCCCTTCTGCTCTGCGGCACCAAAAGCCAGCTAAGATCCAAACCGCACGCCACACCTTGTCATCATCGCAATAGACTACAGACACAACTATCAGATCTCATATGGATATTGGGTAAATCCTTGGAATTTCTTCCTGAAAATATTTCTCGTTCGGAATTTTACTTTGGTATTTACGGATATCGAAGGCATGAGTATTATTGAAATGTTCAACGAAATTTTCGAGGTGAATCCATGTCTAGATCCGGAAAGTTTCGCTGCGGTATGTTCACGTGCATCATCATATATGCGCAAGAAGCGTAACATCGTGTCTGGGATTTCGCCCACTATTTCCAAAATATGATATGGAAAGGATGAGATTTAAAATAAATTATCTTATAAGTCTGATATATTTAATAAATGTGATAGATTTATAAAAAATTAGTTATTATTATTAAATGGAAGAGAATTTACATATCTATTGTATCATTACTCTATCTTTTTTATTTTTATATGATCCCAAATAATCTCGAAATATAGCAACTTTTTTTATCAACTTGTAGAGTTTAGATAGTTTTTAATGCTTGCTTTAGTTAGGCGATATTTATTAATAATTGCTTTAATTTAAGACTTCAATTTAATTTCAAATTATATAAAATTTACAGTTGAAGAAAGTTTGTGGTTTTAAATCAATTGCCCTAAAAAGTAACAACTTCGCCTACAACATCAAACTACACTCGCCAAATATGATAATCAACAACTCAGGTTCGTGGCAAATCGATCGGGCTAAAAATTATAATCGCGAATCTGATTCGTAGATAAAAATTATAACTACAAAGTGTTTCATTTTGAAACGGCTCAATGCAAAGCTGACTGAAATGTCGAGTGTGGTGGTGCGCGTGGTTTTAAATTAAATCGTAGGCCATAAATAATAACAATTAAAAATTAATTTGATCTCTTGAGGTTTCTTTTTTCTTTAATTCACAAAAATTGCCTGTTTTTAGCTTTCTACACCAGGCTACCTCCTTAAAACACTTCAAAATTCGAAGCTTATAAAATTAAATAGATAGATATAGATTATAGAAATATTATTGAATAGCCATAGGTTTTCTTAAAACAGTGGAAAGTACAACATATATATGTAGGTTCTCAAGAAATTAAAACTTGTTATTGCCGAATCGATACAATTATCTGACCGTTTGGAGGAAAATTTGGAAGAATATTTAAATATGTGCATTAAAATATGGCCTATATGTTAGGCCAAAGTTATATACAGTCCTATAATTTACAAAGAAGAGAAATGGAGTGGTATAATTTTCAATAGGACATAGGCATATCTATTAAAATTCTTATCAATATTTTCTGTTAGTGGATTTCGTATATGTACACGCACGGTTATCTTCGTTATTGAAATTTGCGAGTTATATTGTACTGAAATTTGAATTGCAATTATAATACAACTGAGAGAAAAACTATATCATAAAATCAAGAAGAAAATTCCTTAAAGAAATAAATTGGAAATTTGATTCCACATGCCCACTAATGTAAGATACAAGAACGTATAGGAGTTAAAGAATGATAAGCTTAAATAGTTGGCGCTTAGGAGTTTCTTACTTAAAGCACGAACATATTTAAATAACATCCACCTGTTTCTTAAAATCAGCCATTTATCCAAAGTTTATCAATGAACTATTCTCACTGTGCCGTTCACATAAAATATTAAATGCAATGCAGGTTGTTAGGTACTTACAGATGATAGTTTAAGATGTTTTCCTGACAGTAGAAAATCTCTTCTTAATCTTTCCTAATATTATTTCACAAGTTGAATTTAATATTACATATCCCCAGCTTTCAACGATCTTTTCACCTAAAAACCTAAAACAGGAAAAACGAGCCAGAAAAGATAACTAAAACATAAATTATTATACCTACGTATCCGATAAACGATTATTCATAAATCCTCTAGAATTAAGATGTAGAATCTATCAAGAATATCAGAGATTAATTATCTGATGTGATCTGACGGCATTTCTTCAATAATTGTGCGCAATTCCCAATTTGTTTCATTACTTTTATCACCTTTTATAAAATAGATAGACGACACTTGCCAAAATCCCACAGCGCAAAAATACGTTACAAACCCTTTGATATTTCTGGCTTTAAGATAAAAGCACAACTTCTCGCGGCAGGAGTGCCAACTTCGAAAATATCTAAAAATCCTGTAGGATACTTTGTATCTTGTGCGCGAACCATAGTTGAAAAATTGTGATCTGCGACTGCGTAATTCAGCTATATTTTAAGTTAAGCTGAATTGAACAGACTGCTGCGGATATTCAAATTCAATTCAATTTAATTCAATGAATATGAGTTTGGTATTTCAAAATTAATGCCTGATTCGATTTCTAGATATATTTGAGTAAAATTTTTTAAAATATTATTTTTAATAAAATCTGAAATTACGATTGTTAGATTTTCATAGTTAGCACTCATGTCACGTTGAGTTGTTATCGTTGTTATCTTCAGAGTCGATTGAGGATTCGAGGGGAATTGCTAAATAGTGGCCTCAGCTAAAAGAAGAAAATAAAGTTTTGTTAATCTAACAATTGCTCCACTGATGTCTACGGGTTCTGCTTAACGCCCATGAATTCTGGCTGATGAAACAAATTCCTTATTATTATTATTCAGGAAATACCTTCAGATGCTCAGCTTTATTTTATTTAACTAAACAACTCTATCCATTATCTTCGCCCGGTACGTAAAACGATAAAATCTTTAAACTTTTAAGGTGCTTTTTCTTTTTTAGGTTTTTAGGTACATTACTCAAATTTAGGAATGCGTAATATATTTAGCCGCATTAAAATTAAGTACAAAGTTAACAAATTGGAAAGTCGGTAGGACAACTATAAATTAAAATGCACCACGGAAAAAATTTTAAAGTGAACAGGTAAGAGATCAAACTGAATTTTATTTAATATTGAAACCTCTATGAGTAAGATAAATATTAGATATAAACAGTACACATCTAATTTTGTTTATGCAATTAAGACGCAACCATAGGTACTCTATGTATGTTTTAAAATATGATATCCAAATGTTTTTCTTTAAATTTGTTGGGCCAATATCTCATCTAAGTTATTAAATGGGAAGAATCGGCTGATAGGCTACGGTTAACTTCTATAAAATTTGTTTCGACCTGATATCATTTGCATTTTTTAACTGGTATTGAACATGTACTTTACGTGTACATTCCCAAGGGGGCAGGGCAGGCGGTTAAACCCATTTCGAAAATTGATTTTGTTACCACGATAGCTTTCGCATTTCTTATGGGATTACACCTACAAATAGAAAATAAAATTACGGAACTAAAATGTCAACCAAATCGATTTAGTGTGATTCTCGATGAAAACTGGTCTTTGAGTAATTGACGACGTCAGCGATATGGTGGCATACAAAGACTATTTTTCAAAGAAAAGCACAGTAAAAAGGCATTGATTGAAAAGGTATTCTTATTATTATTTCAAAACAAATACTGAACTTTTTTCAGTTTATAATAAGGTTACCTGGAGAAGTATTGGAAAATATTTGTTTTGTTTTTATAGAGCTATAAATGTTAATGTTCATCAAAACTATACACACAATCATCGAGTACATACATACAACTGATATCAATATCGATTTTAAGGAGTAAAAATACTAAAAAGAAAAATTTATTTTGGTTTTATTTTCTACTTACTAATGGATTCCACTATCATAATTTTCTGAAAATAAAGAGCCGGTAGTTACCTTGCATATTCAAATTTTAACTTTATAAAATTAAGGAGTTGGGTAAATTTACTACAAATAAGTATGTATATACATACATATTACATACGTGTATGATAATATTACATTCTAGTGTCAATATTTCCATTCTTTAATTAAGTGTATCCTATATCATTTCAAAAGTATTACTTAAAAGTTATATTCTAGATTTATTTAACACTAAACGTACGTTGTAAGGTTTTCGTATGCAACAATTTTTAGAACCACTTCGGGAACTCTTAGTTTTCCGAATCATGCCTATTTTTATTTGGATAGAGGAAAATCAATCAAAATGGCACTTTATGATTCACGCTTACATTGATTTCCCTTCTCTGTTGAACCTAGCGAAAGTAATGCAAAAGATTAAGAGTTCTTGAAATATTGAAGTGGTCTTAAAAATTTTCATAGTAGTACATGTACCTTATAAAGGCAAGTAAAGTGAGAAATAGTAGTCAAATAGAGGTTAAAAAGTCTTAGCAAATATACTAAATTCCCGGGAAATTTGACTAAAATTAGTGTTAAGGAAGTTACATTTAGTGTTAAGAAAGTACAGTATTTTACGAGAAATAATGGTGACCGGTATGTTATTTAGAGTTTAATACATACAATAAGTTGATTTATGCTACAGTGTCGTACTGTTTTCAGTTCGTTCGGAGATATTTAATACGAGCCAGTGTTTTAAATAAGCATTAATATAATGTTTCCTTAATTCATAGACTTACTGATCCGAGCTGGAATATAACCTTGTCCTCATCTAAACTATATTCGAGACTCATTCGCTTAACGTCTCTGGGTTTTCCATTTTCTTACATAAAAGCAATTCCCATGCCCGGTTAACCGTGGAGTCGCCCACGGGCTATTTGCCATTTCTTACAATTCACGTAATTTGAGCCATTCGCTTCCTTATCGTGGTGCCGTATACGTGCCACGTAGAATAAATCACTTAAGAAAACGAGCTGAAATCAAGTCAAGAGGAAAAACTGCACTATACGACCCAAAGAGTGATTTTTCCAGGCAATTTACCCGGTGCCTGCTTCCTGTTCAGGAATACGATAAATGTCAATGTCGATCCAACATTTCATTCGCAGCTCGGTCGGTCCCACTTCATGGCCCGTCTTTCCCGGTATAGGGAATTTTTGTGCTGTTCGAGGGTACCCCCGATATTTCATATTCTGGAAAAAAGGCTCGCTGAATTCACTGGCGTATCGTCCCCGCCGTGCCAGGAGAGGTACAGTGGACCTGTTGAAATGGGCAGCCGCTCCAGCTCCAGGGAGCCCCACCGACACGACCATGTCGCCGCAAAAGGGTATTGCTTTTAAAACTAATTTAGGCGGTGGGCTGATGGAGTTCAGATGTCACGGGGTAACATGCCACAGCCACTTATCTTTCATCCAACACCGTGCCTCGTTCCGTGCCTTCCGTGCCTTCCGTGTCCTCGGTCTTTTCCCCCCTTCGGTCCGCACACAATGCACAATCTTCAGCGACACATAACTTATGCTGTAGACATTAAGAAAAATTGCCCTTAAGGCGTAAAAAGTATATTTTTATAAAATGATGTGAAATGGTGGAAAAAATTGCAGTTAAGTGGAGAGCACATTTTAGAGGTATTCGTGCGGTACGATGGATGCCATATACCACACGAAAGGGTTGCGCAAAAAAATTTTCTCTGTTGGGGACAAATTTTTAAAGGTTTCGTGAAAATTTTACAAAGTGACGATCGAAGAGAGCTGACGTTCACATTTTGCAACTTTGTTGATAGTAGGTTACTTAATGTACGAGAAGCTCCATTTCCATTGGTTATACCTTCAGAGAGGAAGTGATAGCACTGATTAATGAATGAATACGAGGTTTTTATGAGGTCGTCGCAGATTTCCCACTTTAGTAGTCTCTAGGCATCACTTTATATAAACTAATCCTGTCAGCTCATCACTAAAGCAACACTATAAAAAGTTGATGAAGGGGGGCTTTATTTATATTTTTTACTGCTTAAAAACGATATTCATGAACGTAAGCATAAAACAACTTTATAGTTTTAAAGCTCTGAAGTATCAAATATGTATATCCGAACTCATTTGCACTGAGCGAAAATTTCATGAAATTGCAGTAATTTAAAAAGCGAGATATTTTTTTCTGATCTGCAATTTGGCTTATTGTAAATAAGTGGGCTTCCTACTAAACTGCAAAAATTTGATGTATAATCAAGTTTTAGCTTTCCATGATCCGAAGCACAAAGACGTAAAAATTAAACTCTATTATAATTAATTATATCAATTAATTTAATTAATTAAAGGGTGTGAAGGCTCTTGGAATCCAGAATTTCATTTAAAAGGTAAATTATATTTATTTATTATATTTATTTATTTAAATATATATACTTTGATTTTAACTTAGTGAGTAGAGTTTTGTTTTATAGCCACTTTGGATCAAAAACTTAATCCAAACATTTATCTGATTCAAGGTTTAACCAAACTTAAAGATTGGGTAAATATCATGTCAACTTGATGAACTTTTAATAAATTTTAAAATCTTGATATAAATACGTGAGGGCTTTTAAATTTCAATTCAATGCAAAACTTGCTATCTAACCATAGCCCAGTCAAATCGTACATAAAAACAGGCTAAAATCGCAAAGCGTGATGCAGTTCTAATTTTTTGATATATTGTTAGGATCAGTTAGAGTAGTGTAAACACAAAGCAGCTTCGAAAAACATAATACCTGAAAATCTGCAGCTTTTTTTTCAGTTGCCTTATAACTCATAAACTGTGCATTTGTTGATATTAGATATTGCTGCCATTTTTAAAGAACATTAAATTTGCAACAATTTAAGTCCAACCACAGTTTTGTACCTTCAATGGTTTTCAAGATAATGCCATTTTTGTTCTTCCGAAAAATCAATATTTCAATTTTTCTCTCATTTCGGTGTAACTGTTCGACCTATGAGAAAAGTTAAATGAAGTTGTAGTTAATTTAATAGTCTTTCATTTAAGACAAAAATAAAGTCCATCTCTTTTAATGGGGAAACAAAAAAAAACTAAAATTGCATTTTTAAGGAATAAACTTGCAATTTCAATGTCTAATTTGAATGGGCTATTTGCATTTTTTGAAGAAATTCAAAGATGATATATGTATATCCTAAATTGAGAAAACTCGAAACGAAATTCAAAATGTCAGTTGGTGTGTCGCTGGTACATATAAGGTTGAATATGAATAAATTGAAAATTGGAATTGGGGCAAAAAAACATTTATGATTTATTGAAATTGAATTGAATTCAACTGTAGCAATTGATGATTCTAAGAAAGCATTTTTTTAGAAAAGCAATGATAAATAATATAAATCTTCCGCGAAATTCTTCCTTTTAGTATAGTATTTGTTTTTCTGAAAAGCAACGTCGAAGCGATTATATTAATTATTTATATGTATAGTAGAATGTTGAAAAAGAAAGAGTTTTCGTGACATTTTTACGCATAAATGAGTTGGTGCCTAAGTTCAAAGACCAATTTGTTTATGTGGATGAAATTATTGGCCTAATTTTGTTTTTAAATTTAAGTTTGTCTCTCACTGCATTCATATTATGTACGTTATTTAGTGAATCAGATGTGGCTCTAATTTTCGTGCAGTATTAAAATTAGGATGGCAAATCTCCGTGGTATTTTCACCAAATCACATTCGCCTTTACGCGCCATAAAAGTTACTTTTCTGCTACTGAGGAGGACAACTGACCCGTTTGGTTTGTTTTATACGAATCAGGGAGAGAGGACTGGAGGACACAGCCAATTTTCGATAAGAAGTTTCTATAGTAAGCCGATAAAAGTCAAACATTTTACGAATAATGATGTTGGGTGTCATGAAGAGGGACAGCAAAATCATTCCGCAATCGGAAGCCTAAAACATTTTTAACTTTTCCAAAATGAAGACAAATCTCCATTATCCGGTAGTAAAGAGCGTACGGCGTAGATCCAATAAGAACGTAATATTCCTTCTTATTCTGTCCGCTTTAAATCCTCGCCAAGCTGTCCAAATCCCCTTTTATAGACGAACCTTCTTAAGCTCGGTCCGAATAGAAATCATTTAGCGAGCTTGCTCCACTGCCACAGCTTCCTGGGGGTGGACCATTTTGGCCGAAACCAGGGAGCAGGGAGCGCATCTCGCATATATGTATGTACGTACAGTACAGGAACAGAACGTGTCCGATCCAATATTGCTCAGGCTGTAACGAGTTGTTAAATATTGACCAAGGTTGCTGCCCAGGTTCAGGGACAAAATAATCGGAAACTGCAGCTACGGGTGCATTCTAGGGGTAAAGTGCATCTCGTGTTGCAATAACTCCGTATATGGGATTTCCTAGAGCGAGATGAAGACGAATGTCATACGTCTGGACGTGTGCGCTACCCCCTAAAGCAATTTTCTCTTGGATGAAATGCAATTCGTTCCTTGGGATGAGACTTTGAGCCAAATAAGACCACTTTCTGTCCATTATTGTGCTTAAATTTATTGAAAATGGGATCTCAAGATATTTGCGAGGTAATTCAAAGAAACGAGACGCAGCTTTGGGTAGTAAACATTTATTTAACTTGAGGCACCAGCGGAGGCTATTTATCCCTTGCTCACGCCCCTACGGGTGGTGTTTATTCGTTTATAGAGGGAAGGAATCCAAATAGTGTGAGCTTCCTAGACGGAAATGGAAGTGTGTTTCAAGGATTCTTTGGAATGCGAGAGGCATTCCTTTTCGAATCCTTTTTCTACAAGCATGTCCGCTAAAGTAAGGCCTTCTTTGATAGAAGCTATTACGAAAGGTTTTATTTTCTTTATATTTATATTTTCGTTTCCGGACACCATTTCATTGCGACTTCCTATTTCTTCTGATTTCCAATTTCTTACAATTATCCCTGTTAGAGATTTATGGTTAGGTTTGGGAAATAATTACTACAGTCAACCAATTTAAGACAACATTACGTTGCTAAGAAAATTGAACATATATTTTACTAAAGACAAACATAAGTAGTAAGGTATTGTAAGATTTTCTGTTGTGCATAAGGTGCCAAGTCATATTTATATAATTTGTGGAGGTTTTGGAAAAGGGTGTTAACAATTTTTTTTTTTTTAAATAATAAATAATTATAAATTTTAAAAAGAAAAATGTTGAGAACTAAAAACACAACAAATATATGATTAGGGTATTTCAATATTTGTTGAAGATTTTATAGGTAAATAATGCTTATTATAAATGAGAAACAATTTTTTTTAAAGTTGATTTAACATTTATGAGTAAAACACGTTAATTATTCTAACATGGCGTAATATATACATTATACAGATTCATGCACAATAATATATCTTCGTCAGCACTTTTCGCAAGTGTACTAAATGGCGATATATCATTGTTCGACACAACAAGGGTTAAATAAATTAAGTACCTACTTGTTTATATTTTCATTCAAGTATGCTGGGAGAATACTTGAAGCGATGATTGTTGTTGTAGAATTGTTTGACTGTTTAGCAGGTTGTTGCATGAAGTGTTTGGTTTAATTTATTAAAAAAAAAAAAAAAATGGTGATACAGTCACGTACACAAGCTGCGAAAATGCGGCTTGAACTTATATTAAGTTGAAAGTTTATAAAATAAATATCTTTACAAAACAAATTACGGCGTGCCTGGCTTTTATATTTTCAAGCCAAAAATAATAACTTTTGAAGCTCGTTATTTCTTTCTAGAAAAATTAAAAATCCACATTACCTTTTTTACATACTGGCATTATAATGTTACAACGATTCAAATACTTTTTATTTCTTGTTGTATGTATGTATATGTAACTGTTGATAAATAAATAAATCAATTTTAATTTAGTATCCTTCACTAATATACAATACATACATATATATATATATATATATATATATATATATATATATATATATAATATATGTAGCATGAAAATAACATTACTTACCGAATTTTCACTTTAATTAAGTCTTTAATTGTTCTTAGTTATTAATAGTTGGAAATGAATTGTTTTTCTTATAAAAAAGATCCACCATTAATGAAGAATATAACGATTACTTATAAATAAGACTCTTAAAAAATATATATAATATACATAAATGAGGAGTGTCTTTTCAAAAGAGGATATTTATATTACTTTTTTCAGTAAATGAAGCAAGCCGGCTGTGGTATGTCCACAGGGTCTACAGAAAAGGAGTAAATATCTTCTGTTGAAACGTACACGCTATTGTAGATCCAATTAACTGAGAATTTATAAGTTTTTTTCAGATTAAGTTTACAAGATTGTGTTTTTTAGCATAGAGATCAAGATCTCATACTCAGTTGAAAAAAGATACAAAATATCTCCTTTTGTGAAAACACTTCTCTAATGCAAAGCAAAATTATATCCTTTTACACAGTCTTTTTGATTTTTTTTAACATATTCCCTGCCACTTGTCCCGAAAACGGTACACAAATGAAAGCTCTCTCTCACCAAATGCATTTTTACGTGTAAGTCTCTCACAAAAGTTATCTTGAAAATTCTGGCAGGGAACGTGTTAAATTAATTTTCTTATAAACCCAATAAGTAGTCACAATCTTCTTTCTAACCGATTTATGTTAATTACACAGACAATATCCCATATCCCAAAATCTTCTTTTACTATAAGTTCGACAATGTTTTTGAATATAAATTGGTCGTAATATAACCTTAGGCCGAAGGACATATCCCATGGATTTAATTTTCCATCCAAATAAAATTTTCTAAAGAAATTGCATATTATAGCCTGCTTTAAAATATTGGTGCGGGGCTGCTGCTCGATCTACGAAAAAGGATACGAAGGCTCCAGTTTTCCCTCGTCGGTTCTTTAGTTTCAAGAGGCTCTGGGTTTCCTTGAACCTAAAAATCGTGCCAACGATAGAAGGATATCATATGAATGTCGGAGACGTGGACTTTATACCTGCAACTCTTTATTTTGATTCAAAAAATGTACGTGACTGAAATGCAAGGAGTTTTCCACCGCTCAAGTGTTTGTATGTCGTGATCTTTTGAGGCATTCTTTGGCGTTTTGGGCCATCTTTCGTTTCACTTATGCTACTTAAAGAAAATGTCGCGTACAGCACAAGGCCGGTTTTAAAAGTAATTAATTAGTATTTTCAGCGTTATGTAAATTTAAATTGAATTCCTAGGTGCAGAATCATTACTAAGCCACCTGTCGTAATTTGTACTTTTATATAAAATTCAAATCGGTGAAAAGAAAGTGCGAATCCTGCAAGTTGACAAATCGCTCCATTTGGGGCGCACCCACGTCAATTTTCTAATCGACCTGAACAAATAGCTGCGGATTATCCTAATCGCAGCACAAACTTTTCCCATTTTTATTGTGATAAGTCGGACGTCTATAGCTCCCCATTCCATCGGCTAAAGAAAATTTATCTCTTTCAATGAAACCTCGACCATACCGCCACCGCACGAATACCACCAACCTGTTTAGGAGCCAAAATTGTTGTCGTCGTCATAAAAAAAAGAAGCAAGGACTGAAAAACAAAGGCTAAACACAAAAACTTTTCCCTTTTATACCGTCTAGTGCCAGGGGTCTCCTTGTTCTGATTTCTTTGAAACTTGATAAATATTTATGGCTGGTAAAAGATGGATGGATGCTGTAGCTGTACCTAGATACGCCTCGGTAAATCCGATTTTCGAAATGCAAAACTTTTATGTATGGCAAAAGTCGAAAAAGAACTTTCGGTGACCGAAGACTACTTCACCGCTGAGTGCGCTATTTTAGCTTAAGTCAAAAATTGGGGCAGAACCCTAGACGGACCCATGGTACTCGATAAATTCTTAAAAGTTACCACCCTGTGCCATATTTACATTTGACAGTGCATTAAACTTAATTATAAACTTTTCACCGACGACGGCTCTAATGGAATGTTTTACCCAGTTGGGAAAGCATTCTGCATTTGATTTTTGTCCCAGAAAAGTAAAGTTGGGCTTTAAAGAAAGGTAAACTTAGCAGGGTGCGAAAAGGGTTGAGTTCTTAAAAGTTTTCGAGAGTTCTTATTTTTTTTCCCCAACTGCATTTTTACGAGTGATAAAATTCCTACTGCGGAGTTACAAATGATTTTAGTGCATAGTGTTCAGAATTTGCTAAGAAATTTCATTTAATCTAGTCTGAAGCACAAACATCCCTTTCACACGAGTTTTAGAATAATATGCTCCAAGTCACGTCTTGAGTCCACAGCTTGACTGGAACAAGTTTTCCCATTTTGGAATGAGAACATTTCTCAGTACAATGGGGTTGGATTCAGCATCGTATAAATAAAGGAAATTTTCTCTGAAAAGGGTTGCTTGTCGGTAATCATTCAAAGTAATTGAAATAACGTTCTCTGTACGAAACGTGGGACTTCTCGGTCGACTTCTCCTTCTGCTGGTAAATTTTTACTCAAAAACTCATAATGGCACGCGTCCTTCGAGGACAATAAAGAAAAAGCTTAGAACGAATCATAGAAAAATCTAAAAGAAATGCCGGCCAGATGAGAAGATATCTGCAGCATCAACGATTTTTTTTTTGGTCCATTCAGCACAGAGGGAACAGCGGAATGCTTTTAACGGAGCAAACGTGCCCACATTACTAGGCTCCATAAATAAAACGCATTTCGCTTGGCATTTCGAGATGCTGAAAGAATTCAAAAAAGGATAAGGTCCTTTTGGTTTATTATATGTATGTGCCCGGCGGACGTTCGTTTAACGCCACTCATCGGAATTTTATTATATTATTTGACGCTCTTGAAATATGACGGATTCAGTCGCATTCAGAGTTGGCATCCTGTGGGAGCGTTCGCCAATCAAAAAATAGCCCGTACTGATTTAACTTTGATGAGGGATGTACTCAACGGAGCCAATTCCTCCGGATATTTGCTTTCGAGGGCCGGCTGCGTTATGTTTCCAATTTTCCAATAAAACGAAAATGAGTGGCTCTAGCCCTGGACAGTCCGATTGTATATGATATTTACACAAAATCCAAATAAAACTTCCAAAATTGAAAGCTTAAGAGCGTTTTTACCGATGTCCTTTCACGATATCCCTAATGTAAATATTTTTAAACATCTAGCAAACAAGTTTCAGAATCTACAACTCCTGTATTTACTTTTGGGTCTAAATCAATTCCCTTTTGATCGACTGAAAATCACCTAAATATCGATCGATTTCATAAAATATTTTATTGCATCCGGCCGATATTAAAACAAAAGGTCCCGGGCACACATGGGCGAGGGCACAAAGAACTAATATACAAAAATCTCGGACAGTCCTAAGGGACGGAAAAACCAACAATTTATTTTTATATTTTATGAAATCAATTCCCGACGGGTGTTATATCCCTTCCCAAGCCGATGGTCCATATCAAAGCATTAAAAAGGGGATCTTTATCCCGAGAACATACAGTCGAAACGGCCGGTCGGTACTGCAGTTCGGACAGCACATGTTGTACCTGAACCGGATTTATGGAAATTGAGGAGCCACTTTATCAAGTTAATTCAAATTGATGACAGAATTTATGTCCAGTCCCGAACACATGTAGGCCTCGTTGTTCTATGAACACCGATTACTTGCGTCCAGGTGAGAGGGAATGGGCACGTTCGATAAGAAATTAAATTGGTCCCGGGCTTTTTGCCTGCACAATGGGACGTAAATCAATTTCAGTGAAAATCTCTTCCCAAAGTCTTGAAGGGATTGCCAAAGTGCCAATTTCCCCAGGAGCAACACAAATGCTCCGGTTCTAATTGGGAATAGTTCATTAATGCTGGACCAGGGATCCCCAAGTGTAGCACTCAGGAGGATAAGGATCAGTCACAATTTCCCAGAATCTGAAGGTAATTGAACGACAGACTATCTACTGTCTTCCTAGCTACGAGAGTGCAGGATAAGGTTTTGTTAGAAATCGCTTGAATTTCTTGTACGATAGTCGTCCACACATCCCTCAGTTTCTCAAATATTTCTAACAAAATTTAATGTGTCGGATGTGCTTTCACAGTGTATGGCTCCACTTAGGGTTGGCTCTTAAAATTTAGAACTCTAAGGGGCTAAATTCCTCCCGCTTAACTGGAGCTATCCTCTTGGAATTACACGCAAAATGGACATTAATGACCCTAGCTTCAGGCAGTTTAAGTACTTTATGACTAGGAGTTTTAGACGAGCATCAGGCGTGCTTAAAATTTTCAGTTAACGAAATAAAGATTTTGGGATGGGTGTTCGCTGGGCTTTCTCAAAACTTCTCAAAGAGCAAAGAATTAATCAATTTCTAGCAAAAGATTCAAGACTTTCATGATGCTTCTGACCCTTCTTATAACGCCCGAATACTCTTAGATTAAATTCATAACATTCAAGAAAGTCTATAAATTCATTTTATAAAGAACGTATTCTTCTCAACTTGCTAAAAGTTTTATACGAAATATAAGTTTTCATTGAGAAAACCGAAAATTTTTAATTCGTTAGTTCCTTTGAGACAGCCTATTAAAAAAAAAGCCAAATTGGTGATGAAAATATGAAATGATAACTTGAGCATGGATGCAGTGATTTATTAAAAAAATAAAGAGTTTAACTAGTAAATAAAACTTTCTTTAGCTATTTCAATTTTAAATCGGTTTTCTAAGTTATTTTTTGACAGACTACATCGTAAAACCAATTCGACGAATTTACCTGGTTTAAATGCCACAGTCTGTTACTGCTATTATGGAATTCTGATTCAACTATTTAAATGTTCTGCATTGCCAAAATTTTAATAGCAAAATAAAATGGAAAGGGCCAACCTCTTTGACATTAATTTTTTGTTAAATATAAGCTAGCTTAAGAACGAGCTAGTTTGTATTGATAATAATTAAGATACTATATTATTTATTTATACATATATTCAAATCGCAAGTCACCAATTTTTGGAAACATTTTAAAAGTGAAATAAAGAGAACGAAGTGTTCATCCATCTAATACGGATAGATGTGTTTGAAAACAATAATTAAACTACTTTATAAGAAATAGTTGAGCAGTTTAGAATATTTCTACGATTTTATATATATCTTTATTTGTATGTATTAATAACACTATACGTTATACCCCAGTCTCCACTTACATAAACTCTTGACTGAGGTCCAAGGAATCGCTTTGTAAACATTTACATATTTGCAACATTCATTTGCTCCGCAATTACTTGGCTAGAGAACAGAAACAATTTGATTATTTAGGACTTCGTAAAAAACAATACAAAGTAATGCTTGAAATTTATTTTATTTAATTAATTTATTTGTTTATTCAGTATTATTGATTGCATCTCCAACGGGACAGTTGTATTCCTTTACGAATGCATCGCTATTTATAAGTCTCTGTGCAACATGTTGCGTGTTTTCGCTGACTGCTTTATGCCAGGGACAAATATTTCGCATTGCAGAGAACAAGATCTTCATACTATTTAAACCGTAAGATTTAAATATTTCATCTTCTTTTTTAATGACATACTGATTTTTTTGTGCCCATTTCTGATATAAATCCAAATAGTACTGATTACTTTGAAGGAAATATGTCGATCCAATACTCAAATTAGTTAAAATTTTAAATTTTTCTTTAACACCTTCAGATGTGTTTTCTTCAAACTCTTTTGAACCTTCTTTTTTCAACCAATTGACTAACTCGATGATTACTGGAGCTGCTATTGAGTCATACTGAAGAACAGCAGGTTCTTTTTCGAAGTCGAAAAGGCTTTTAGTGATTAAATAAGAGATGAAGTCTGCATTCAAAATTCTCTTATCTAATCCTTTTGATTTCAAAAAATTCTGCATAATCTCCTTAAAAATTTTTGGATACAATGACAAAACATTTCCATAGAAATTATCTCCTTCTACGTTCCATCCCTTGAGCCTCTGATTAGAATGTATTGCAGTCAAACTGGGTAAAAACTCTTCGTTTATGATTTTTTCCAATTTTTCCATCGCAGCGTCATGGGGAATTCGAAATAAGTGAAAATCTTCTTCGATGGCTTTCAGAAGGATGTCCATTGTGCCCAGGAAGGTTTCTTTAAAATCGTCATTGTAGTACTTATCCACTAAAATGCGTGAAATGATTGGCTTAAAAATAAGAAATGCGTAGTTATAACACGAGTCCCTGGAGTTTTCTATCAAGTAATTGAATAATCGTATTGTTAACTGCAAAAACACGAAATTGACAACTTTTCTGGGTTCTACATTTTCAATAGTAAAAATAGCTGCTTTTATACGTTCTGGATTGACTACCAATATTCCGAGTGAATTATCAGGAACCATATCAGAAAAAATATGAAAATATCGGTCCCAATCAAAATCAGGGAAATTTTTCTTAAATTCTGCATAAGTCATTTCTAATTCAGGAATATTGTTCTCGTCGTCATATGGAATTACTTTAGAGAACTCTTTGAAAAAATCTTCAGCATCAGAATTTATTGTTTCAGGATTGACAATACCAAGACTTCTCAACACTCCTTCTCTGTTCTTCCCGTAAATCAAAAAGTCTCTGTATATTGCAGCTGGGCGAATGACAAGAACATTTTTTCTGGAAGTCTTTTTAATCCAAACGTCTACGCCTATATCAAAGCCATAGGTCCTAAATTCTGCCAGCAGTTGGACAATATCGAACTTTTCCACATTCCAGTTTTGATCGAAAATCGGCCAGCTCTTTAGAATTTTAAAGAATGTGTTTTCTTTCAAGACGTCAACAATTTGTTTTCGGTTATTAGTACTACAAGATTTCAAAAAGTTGTGCAATTTTTCCTCTTCTTTTAGGTCCGTTTCATACTCCAAGAAAAACTTCTTCACCCGGCTGCCATCCGCCATACGACCTCTTACCATTTCCTCTGGAGTTAACTCGTTTAAAACTTCAGGTCCATTGCAAATATAAGATGCGTAATCCGCACACGGATCAACACTTTCGTTAATATAGCTCCTCACTAATTTTGCACTTTCTTCAACGGAAGCAGCCCTTTTGGTATATAAATCGAGAACAGAAGCCCTATTGTTTACAATTGTCTGAAGAATTATGAAAACTATAAAAAAATAACTTCGCGCCATAGCTTAGAAACAGCACGTCTGCCCGATCAGGCAGTATTTCTTGTACTAAATTTTGCTAATTCCTCGCAATTAATTCATTAAATGACGCTTGCGACAGATCATCAGTTTATATAAGAGCTAATATTACATGCAAATTAGGAGGGTCATCTACGTGGCCAAGGCAGCAGCTAGTGTCATCTATGAATTGTCGTTTTAGGGCTCCAATGCAAATGTGCTAGTTATTTTGTGCTTTCAACTGAATCGAAGCTCTCGTTTTTAATTAGTTATTATTTCTAATAAGTATAACTTGGTATGTTTTTAATATTGTTTGCTATACTACACCTAAACGAATAATATTTAATTACCAAATGCTTACTATGCTGCTTTTAAATCCCTCATAATATTAAGGTATATTAAATTGATAGTGGGTGTGCTATTTTTTTCGTCGCCAATGTAGGTGGGGGAGTACATAAGCTCAGTTCTTACTTGTTACACTCAGTTCGTATTCACATAAAACTGACTGCCTGAGCCGTTTTATAAACATTTATTTGAAACATAATTCGCTGCGCAATTATTTGGCTAGAAAACTTTAGATAGCGAAAATGTTACGATAGTTTGATTTCTTAACGCAGTCATTGGACATTTGTGGTAATAGCGTTTTATGAAATCGTGTATGTTTAGAAAAAGTTTGATTATTTAGGACTTCATACAACAAAACAATAAAAAATAATGCTTGGAATTTATTTTATTTAATTAATATATTTGTTTACTCAGTATAATTGATTGCATCTCCAACGGGACAGTTGTATTCCTTCATGAATGCATCGCTATTTGCCAGTCTTTGTGCAACATTTTGCATGTTTTCGCTGAGTAATTCACGTACAGGACAAATATTTCGCATTGCGGAGAACAAGATCTTCATACTATTTAAACCGTAAGATTTAAATATTTCATCTTCCTTTTTAATTACATCCTGATTGTTTTGTGCCCATTTCAGATATAAATCCAAATAGTACTGATTACTTTGAAGGAAAAATTCCGATTCAATACTCGTATTAGTCAGAGTTGAAAATGTTTCTTTAGCAGCACCTTTAGATATGTTTTCTTCAAACTCTTTTGCACCTCCATTCTTCAGCCAAACAATTACCTCAATAATTACTGGAGCTGCTATTGAGTCATACTGAAGAACAGCAGGTTGTTTTTCGAAGTCGAAAAGGCTTTTAGTGATTAAATAAGAGATGAAGTCTGCATTCAAAATTCTTTTATCTAATCCTTTTGTCTTCAAAAAATTCTGCATGACCTCCTTAGAAACTCTTGGATGAAAGGACCAAACATTTCCATAGAAATTATCTTCTTCTACGTTCCATTCCTTGAGCCTCTGATTAGAATGTGTTGCAGTCAAACTAGATAAAAACTCTTCGTTTATGATTTTGTCCAACTTTTCCATCGCAACGTCATGGGGAATTTGAAATAAGTGAAAATCTTCTTCGATGGCTTTCAGAAGGATGTCCATAGTGCCCAGGAAGGTTTCTCTAAATTCGTCATTGTAGTACTTGTCCACTAAAATGCGTGAAATGATTGGTTTAAAAATAAAAAATGCATAGTCATAACACGTGTGCCGGGGATTTTCTATCAAGTGATTGAATCGTATTGTTAACTGCAAAAAGATGAAATTTACCACTATTCTGGGTTCCATATTTTTAATAGTAAAAATAGCTTCCTTTATACGTTCTGGATTGACTACCAATATTTCGAGTGAATTATCAGGAACCATTTCAGAAAAAATACGAAAATATCGGTCCCAATCAAAATCAGGGAAATTTTTCTTAAATTCTCCGTAAGTCGTTTCTAATTCAGGAGTCTTGTTCTCGTCGTCATATGGAATTACTTTAGAGAACTCTTTGAAAAAATCTTCAGCATCAGAACTTATAGATTGAGGATTGACAATACCAAGACTTCTCAAAATCTTTTCTCTGTACTTCCCGTAAATCAAAAAATCTTTGTATATTGCAGCTGGGCGAATGAGAAGAACATCTCTCCTGGGAGTCTTTTTAATCGAAACGTCTAGGCCTATATCAAAGCCATACATTCTCAATTCTCCCAATAGTTGGACAATATCAAACTTTTCCACATTCCAGTTTTCATCAAAAATTGGCCAGCTCTTTAGAACTTTAAAGAATGTGTTTTCTTTCAAGACGTCAACAATTTGTTTTCGGTTATTAGTACTGCAAGATTTTAAAAAGTCGTGCAATTTTTCCTCTTCTTTTAGGTCCATTTCATACTCCAAGAAGAACTTCTGCACCCGACTGCCATCCGCCATGCGACTTATTACCATCTCCAGTGGAGTTAACTCGTTTAAAACTTCAGGTCCATTGCAAATGTAAGATGCGTAATCCGCACACGGGTCAACACTTTCGTTAATATAGCTCCTCACTAGTTTTGCACTTTCGTCAACGGAAGCAGCCCTTTTGGTATATAAATCGAGAACAGAAGCCCTGTTGTTTACAATTGTCTGAAGAATTATGACAACTATAAAAAAATAACTTCGCGCCATAGCTTAGTTAAGCAGCACGTCTGCCCGTTCAGGTAGTATTTCTGGTACTAAATTTTGCTAATTCCTCGCAATTAACTCATTAAATGACTCTTGCGACAGATTATCAGTTTATATAAGAGCTAATATTACATGCAAATTAGGAGGGTCATCTACGTGGCCAAGGCAGCAGCTAGTGTCATCTATGAATTGTCGTTTTAGGGCTCCAATGCAAATGTGCTAGTTATTTTGTGCTTTCAACTGAATCGAAGCTCTCGTTTTTAGTTAGTTATTATTTCTAATAAGTATAACTTGGTATGTTTTTAATATTGTTTGCTATACTACACCTAAACGAATAATATTTAATTACCAAATGCTTACTATGCTGCTTTTAAATCCCTCATAATATTAAGGTATATTAAATTGATAGTGGGTGTGCTATTTATTTCGTCGCCAATGTATGTGGGAGTACCTAAGCTCAATTCTTACTTGTTACACTCAGTTCGTATTCACATAAAACTGACTGCCTGAGCCGTTTTATAAACATTTATTTGAAACATAATTCGCTGCGCAATTATTTGGCTAGAAAACTTTAGATAGCGAAAATGTTACGATAGTTTGATTTCTTAACGCAGTTATTGGACATTTGTGGTAATAGCGCTTTATGAAATTGTGTATGTTTAGAAAAAGTTTGATTATTTAGGACTTCATGCAAGAAAACAATCAAAAATAATGCTTGAAATTTATTTAATTTAATTCTTTTTTTTTGTTTACTCAGTATAATTAATTGCACCTCCAACGGGACAGTTGTATTCCTTCACGAATGCATCGCTATTTGCCAGTCTTTGTGCAACAAGTTCCGCGTTTTCGCTGAGTACTTCACGTCCAGGACAAATAGTTCTTCGCATTGCGGAGAACAAGATCTTCATACTATTTAAACCGTAAGATTTAAAAATTTCATCTTCCTTTTTAATTACATCCTGATTTTTTTGTGCCCATTTCTGATATAAATCCAAATAGTACTGATTACTTTGAAGGAAGAATTCCGATCCAATACTCGAATTAGTCAGAGTTGAAAACTTTTCTTTAGTACCTTCAGATGTGTTTTCTTCAAACTCTTTTGCACCTTCTTTCCTCAGCCAATCAATTACCTCAATAATTACTGGAGCTGCTATTGAGTCATACTGAAGAACAGCAGGTTGTTTTTCGAAGTCGAAAAGGCTTTTAGTGATTAAATAAGAGATGAAGTCTGCATTCAAAATTCTTTTATCTAATCCTTTTGTCTTCAAACAATTCTGCGTGATCTCCTTAGAATATTTTGGATAAAAGGACAAAACATTTCCATAGAAATTATCTTCTTCTACGTTCCATCCCTTGAGCCCCTTATTAGAATGTTTTGCAGTCAAACTGGGTAAAAACTCTTCGTTTATGATTTTGTCCAACTTTTCCATCGCAACGTCATGAGGAATTTGCAACAAGTGTAAATCTTCCTCAATGATTTCTAGAAGGATGTCCATAGTCCCCAGGAAGGTTTCTCTAAAGTCGTCATTGTAGTACTTGTCCACTAAAATGCGTGAAATTATTGGTTTGAAAATAATAAATGCGTAATTATAACACGTGTGCTGGGGATTTTCTACTAAGTGATTGAATCGTATTGTTAACTGCAAAAAGATGAAATTTACCACTTTTCTGGGTTCCATATTTTTAATAGTAAAGATAGCTGCCTTTATACGTTCTGGATTGACTACCAATATTTCGAGTGAATTATCAGGAACCATATCAGAAAAAATACGAAAATATTGGTCCCAATCAAAATCAGGGAAATTTTTCTTAAATTCTCCGTAAGTCGTTTCTAATTCAGGAGTCTTGTTCTCGTCATCATCTGGAATTACTTTAGAGAACTCTTTGAAAAAAGCTTCAGCATCAGAATTTATTGTTTCAGGATTGACAATACCAAGATTTCTCAAAATTTCTTCTTTGTTCTTCCCGTAAATCGAAAAATCTTTGTATATTGCAGCTGGGCGAATGAGAAGAACATCTCTCCTGGGAGTCTTTTTAATCCAAACGTTTAGGCCTATATCAAAGCCATACATTTTCAATTCTCCCAATAGTTGGACAATATCAAACTTTTCCACTTTCCAGTTTTCATCGAAAATTGGCCAGCTCTTTATAATTCTAAGGAATGTGTTTTCTTTCAAGACGTCAACAATTTGTTTTCGGCTATTAGTACTGCAAGATTTTAAAAAGTCGTGCAATTTTTCCTCTTCTTTTAGGTCCATTTCATACTCCAAGAAGAACTTCTGCACCCGACTGCCATCCGCCATGCGACTTATTACCATCTCCAGTGGAGTTAACTCGTTTAAAACTTCAGGTCCATTGCAAATGTAAGATGCGTAATCCGCACACGGGTCAACACTTTCGTTAATATAGCTCCTCACTAGTTTTGCACTTTCGTCAACGGAAGCAGCCCTTTTCGTATATAAGTCCAGAACAGAAGCCCTATTGTTTACAATTGTCTGAAGAATTATGAAAACTATAAAAAAATAACTTCGCGCCATAGCTTAGAAACAGCACGTCTGCCCGATCAGGCAGTATTTCTTGTACTAAATTTTGCTAATTCCTCGCAATTAACTCATTAAATGACGCTTCCGACAGATTATCAGTTTATATAAGAGCTAATATTACATGCAAACTAGGAGGGTCATCTACGTGGCCAAAGCAGAAGCTAGTGTCATCTATGAATTGTCGTTTTAGGGCTCCAATGCAAATGTGCTAGTTATTTTGTGCTTTCAACTGAATCGAAGCTCTCGTTTTTAATTAGTTATTATTTCTAATAAGTATAACTTGGTATGTTTTTAATATTGTTTGCTATACTACACCTAAACGAATAATATTTAATTACCAAATGCTTACTATGCTGCTTTTAAATCCCTCATAATATTAAGGTATATTAAATTGATAGTGGGTGTGCTATTTATTTCGTCGCCAATGTATGTGGGAGTACCTAAGCTCAATTCTTACTTGTTACACTCAGTTCGTATTCACATAAAACTGACTGCCTGAGCCGTTTTATAAACATTTATTTGAAACATAATTCGCTGCGCAATTATTTGACTAGAAAACTTTAGATAGCGAAAATGTTACGATAGTTTGATTTCTTAACGCATTCATTGGACATTTGTGGTAATAGCGCTTTATGAAATTGTGTATGTTTAGAAAAAGTTTGATTATTTAGGACTTCATACAACAAAACAATACAAAATAATGCTTGAAATTTATTTTATTTAATTCATTTTTTTGTTTACTCAGTGTAATTGATTGCATCTCCAACGGGACAGTTGTATTCCTTCACGAATGCATCGCTATTTGCCAGTCTTTGTGCAACATGTTGCGTGTTTTCGCTGATTGCTTTATGCCAGGGACAAATATTTCGCATTGCAGAGAACAAGATCTTCATACTATTTAAACCGTAAGATTTAAATATTTCATCTTCCTTTTTAATTACATCCTGATTTTTTAGTGCCCATTTCTGATATAAATCCAAATAGTACTGATTAGTTTGAAGGAAAAATTCCGATTCAATACTCGTATTAGTCAGAGTTGACATCATTTCTTTAGCACCTTCAGATGTGTTTTCTTCAAACTCTTTCGCACCTTCTTCCCTCAGCCAATCAATTACCTCAATAATTACTGGAGCTGCTATTGAGTCATACTGAAGAACAGCAGGTTCTTTTTCGAAATCGAAAAGGCTTTTAGTGATTAAATAAGAGATGAAGTCTGTATTCAAAATTCTTTTATCTAATCCTTTTGTCTTCAAAAAATTCTGCATGACCTCCTTAGAAACTTTTGGATAAAAGGACAAAACATTTCCATAGAAATTATCTTCTTCTACGTTCCATCCTTTGAGCCTCTTATTAGAATGTTTTGCAGTCAAACTGGGTAAGAACTCTTCGTTTATAATTTTATCCAATTTTTCCATCGCAACGTCATGGGGAATTTGCAACAAGTGAAAATCTTCTTCGATGACTTCTAGAAGGATGTCCATAGTGCCCAGGAAGGTTTCTCTAAATTCGTCATTGTAGTACTTGTCCACTAAAATGCGTGAAATGATTGGTTTAAAAATAATAAATGCGTAATTAAAACACGTGTGCTGGGGATTTTCTATCAAGCGATTGAATCGAATTGCAAGCTGCAAAAAGATGAAATTGGCCACTTTTCTGGGTTCCATATTTTTAATAGTAAAAATAGCTTCCTTTATACGTTCTGGATTGACTACCAATATTTCGAGTGAGTTATCAGGAACCATTTCAGAAAAAATATGAAAATATTGGTCCCAATCAAAATCAGGGAAATTTTTCTTAAATTCTCCGTAAGTCGTTTCTAATTCAGGAATATTTTTCTCGTCGTCATATGGAGTTACTTTAGAGAACTCTTTGAGAAAAGCTTCAGCATCAGAATTTATGGATTCAGGATTGACGATACCAAGACTTCTCAAGATCTCTTCTCTGTTCTTCTCGTAAATCAAAAAATCTTTGTATATCGCAGCCGGGCTAAAGACAAGAACATCTCTCCTGGGAGTCTTTTTAATCCAAACGTTTAAGCCTATATCAAAGCCATACATTCTCAATTCTCCCAAGAGTTGGACAATATCAAACTTTTCCACTTTCCAGTTTTCATCGAAAATTGGCCAGCTCTTTAGAACTTTAAAGAATGTGTTTTCTTTCAAGACGTCAACAATTTGTTTTCGGTTATTAGTACTGCAAGATTTTAAAAAGTCGTGCAATTTTTCCTCTTCTTTTAGGTCCATTTCATACTCCAAGAAGAACTTCTGCACCCGACTGCCATCCGCCATGCGACCTATTACCATTTCCTCTGGAGTTAACTCGTTTAAAACTTCAGGTCCATTGCAAATGTAAGATGCGTAATCCGCACACGGGTCAACACTTTCGTTAATATAGCTCCTCACTAATTTTGCACTTTCTTCAACGGAAGCAGCCCTTTTGGTATATAAATCGAGAACAGAAGCCCTGTTGTTTACAATTGCCTGAAGAATTATGACAACTATAAAAAAATAACTTCGCGCCATAGCTACAGCAACTTAGTTGAACAGCACGTTTGCCCGATTAGACAGAATTTCTTGTACTGAAGTGCGCTAATTCCTCGCAATTAACTCATTAACTGTCGCTTCCGACAGATCATCAGCTTATGTAAGAGCTTAATATGTGTTATGCGCAAATTAAAAGGAGGGTCATTTAAGATCACGGCCAAAGTTAAGGCCAATTTTTCTTGTATTTGTTTTTAAAAACTTATCACCCGTGGTGAACAATCAAAACAATAATTCCCAATGTCATTTTTAAAATTGAAGAGGCGACTAAAGGCTGACTAAAGTAAACAAATTGATTTTTTATGCCCTCGTATATAGTTCTATACGATATGTAATACTTACACTCTACCAAGTTTTAGCACTAGCGATTAATTTCTAGTCTTCCCATATGAAAATCTGTAGAAGTCAAGTTCTCATCAAATTTTCTCACAAAAAAAAAAAAAATAAATAAATTATTAAATGTCAGTAAATATTGAAATCAACAGTTAATGAAAATAAAATAATTTTTAAAAATAATTACTATTCTCAGAAATCAAGCCAATTTTTGCATTAATATTTTACGAACTTAAACGGTATTTTTTCTTCAACTACGGAAAAGCTAAATGACGGTTATGATTTTAGAAATCTATCTACGGGTTTATGTTCATCTGTTCCCTCAAAACTCCTAAAGTACTTATAGTATTTTGGCAAATAAGGTGTCGTTTGATGCATTTCTTGACGTCTTTGATGTCTCACTAAACCCAATGATTTTCTTTAAACTAAAAATTTGTAAATAAAATAAGTTTAAAAACTAAAATCCAACCACGCAAAATCTGGAAAGAAGTCTAAAATATTAAACAGGGAAGTCAAAATTCTGATTCAATAACATAGGTCTTCTATTAGGAATAGTTGTAGTCGGAGGCAAAAACAAATCTACGAATCTAAAGTTAGTTCAAAATAATTTTAATTCAATGGTGTTTCTAGTGCTTATAAACCATAACTGTCCATTTTCCCGACTGCAAATGCCCGACAAACTATTTTCCCAACAACCATTTGCCTAACAACTATTCGTTTCCGACAAATGTGCTAAAACTCTACTTAAAATACAATACTGTAAAAGGAAAATATATATTTAATTTCATTTTCTTAAAAGAAAACATTGAGTCAATAGACATTTTGTAAAAGGAAAATATTTAATAGGCATTTTGTAAAAGGAAAATATTGTGTTTTTGTTGTATTAATGAAAAGTGAGGAGTCGTTTCTAAATAGGGATTATAAGATGCGATCAATATAGTTTACATTACCGTAGACAAGGTTATTAAATTTGTGAACGAGTAAGTAATAAAGTATATTTGAAAAGTCAAGTTCTTGTAAGTTTTATACCGAATCAATAAATGTACAAAACCTTCGACCAACGATGTCACTTGAAAATTCCCATTAAGCTAGAAAATCATTCATCCAAAGTGTAATGGCTGTGTGAGGGTCATTCGACTAATAGCAAATAATCTCAGTGCTGATCCGCAATCATTTGTCCCATCTTTTTGTTCGCCCTCACCATTGCTCATCCCAAACGAGATCCCACAGAGCCAATAGGTTTGAGTAATAGGAAACACATAAATTTTGACAACAAATGGCGAACGTGATGATGTCTCATCAATAATGTGACTGTGCCGTTGTGCCACCAAACCAATGAAGAAATATGGATGCCACTTTATAAATTCATCCCTGTGAAGAAGGGAATGGGGTCAAAGGGGTGTGAAGGTTTAACCGCAGTGAGGAAATGAAAATTGCACTGCAGCCGTACAAATTGGATATCGAATGCAGGACTTTTTGTGGGAGTTCCCATTGGGTTAAATGTATCAAGAGCTTTGGGTCATATAAAACCACTTTGTGACCGAATTCAAACCAGAAAGAAATGATGTAGTGAGTTTATTTTCCCACTCCTTTGTGTTTGCTTTACATAATAATTTTAAATATTTAAAGTATATTCTTTTCTTTCTGGATGATATAATTATTCACCAATCAAAACGTGTTAGATCTACAAATATTTGTTATTAAAACTCTGACACTTTAATAAACTATTAGACTTATTTTTATTGCTATTAAAGTTTAGGTACTATGTAAGGTTCCGTGGTTTTTACTACAAACGATAAAATCGATTCAAAAGGATTTTAATCTGGGCTCAGAATTAAAATTAAGCCCATAAAATACGGTTTATTATTTCATTCATAATACAAATATATCAATATTTTCTCAATATGAATTACGAAAATACGACAATATCCTGTTTGTAACCAACGATGTTATAAAACTATACAAATTATTGTAGGCCGAAGTTTTCAAGTGCAAAGTTGCTTTTGTGGTTTTCCGAACAGTTGCTAGAGTCCAAATATGCGCCACTTTGGAGTTGAAAATTTAAAAACCAGGACATAATCTTGACAAAAAAAAAACTGTTTAAGAAACCTCATAGTGATTTTAAATTCCCTTTTTAATGATACCCTACTCGTTGGGGTAATTAACGATTTTTTTTAATCCCCATTTGTCCTCTACATAAATATGTACATAGGTAGCCTTAATTGTTTTTTGTTTAGTTTTCAAAAATGTTAATACATACTTAGCTTAGTAGCGCGTATAATTAACATTATATAAATATAACTTTCAATGCAGCAGTCCTAATAGTCTCTGAAAAAAATGACTGTGACATTCGGAAGGACAGACTATCCTACAAAGCATTCCCGATTGAAAATATAAGACTGAAAAAGGACTGAAAGGAGACTGAAAAATGAATTTTAGACGGAATTCAGTCTGAAATAAGGCGGAAATTCTTATTTACACTGAAAACTGACTGGAAATAAACTGAAAACGTATTACATGGAGAAGGTGAAGTCGGAACTCAGACTGAATTGAGGCGGTAATATTTTTGCCCTCTGAAGTGAAACCAGACTGAAAGTTTTATACTTCAATAGCTGTGTTGGAAAATAGACTGAATCGAGACTGAAATATCAGTTACCCTTGATGAGTATGAAGAAGAGACTGAAAGGAGACGGAAACAAGACGTACATTTTTATTTCTTGGACTTAAAAAAATGTTCGAATATTAAACTTAATCAAAATATATTCAGTGTCATTTTAGTCTAAATTTTTCTGTCTAATTTCCGCCTGATTTCTTTCTACATTCTTCAGTCGGATTTGCATCATTTTCTGTACATTTTCAGTGTCTTTCCGTCAATCACTTTCCGTTTCTTGTTCACTACCTCAGTCTACTTTCCGGTCGTTTTTCGACTGCTTTTAAACGCAGAAAAAATCAGTAAATTGTTCAGTCTATTTTTAGTCTTATATTTTCATCCCGGGTTAGGTACTGGAAAAGTGCTTAATATTGTGTAGTAAATTACGAATAAAAACTTTGTGGTGTGACCACTAATAGTTATGAATTTTTACAGAAAAATAAATTTACTACGTGTATGTTTACTTTAATTTGAAAGGTGTATGTATGTAGGTATGAGATTTTTACTGAGTACAAAACAAGGATATGTATATCATACGCCCACTTAATCTATGGGATGAACTGATTTAAGCAGGGTCATTTGAAGTCGGCGTAAAGCCTCTTTCTGTCTGCTAATCCAAGAATGTCACTGAGACCCAAATGAAGATAATTTATCAAGGAGTACGGGGGTTGACTAGCATCGTCCTTATTATTCAGTGAAGCTATCATCCGCCATCCCTGGTACAATAAAAACCACTTGACCCACAACCAGATAGAGCCAAAGTCTAAATCCTACGCAGAAATCCAAACAATGGACCCCGAGATATTTCTGTTCCCAGCATGATACTAATCTAGCAACTAAGGGCGGCACTTGCCAGTTACACAACATTTCACTTTTCGACCCTGTGTAGAAACATCCGTTGCTGAACCATTTTTTTTTTATTTATTTTTTTTTTTTTGTATATATTTTGTTGGGTGAGACGCTCCACTTACCGGCGAAAAAGCGTCTAAGGGAGCATCAAATCTGATTAGGGCATCCTTTGACAGATTTCAGGAACAATGAGGTCCCCGATTTTCAAAGAAATCTAATTTAGGGCCGCTTTCACGCCACGTCCTGTTCTCTTTCTTTACGCTTCACGGCAACATCACGAATTATTCACGGTGGAGCAATTACATGGAGTTTTTATGACGGCGGAGCTCGGAGGTTAGCCCCATTACGCCTTCGTCGAAGGAGGGCCCCATGGTCATGAGAGGTGCATAGAACCAGAAAGCACTTTGCTACCAGTTCATTTCGTGTGGCGATTGTAAGAAATTGTCGTTGCATGCACGCCAGCAATTCCTCCAGTACCCTTGGAACCCTTTTCGGGGTCGAAGCGCCAAGATCAGGATTGCTTTAAACGAGCGAAGGATTCATTTATCCGTGCAAGTATATGTGCTATTTTCACGTTAAGAAAGCAACCGCAGCTCCGAATAAATCGTCAGGGCTATAAATTAAGTCAGAGAAAAGTTATATGGTGCCAGGATTGTAAAATATACATGCACTCAGCCATGGATCGAGAGTGAATTCGTTCGCTGGCGGATATAATCCTATTAGAGACCCGGCGAACCCTTCATTCATAATGTATGAGCCGGAGCTGCATAAGTTTAATTGAATTAATTCGCACAGCTTCTGGCCTGCGTGCGGCGAGTCTTATTTGTGGTTCCCTGGTGAATTAAGTTAACGTACACCGATTTCAGCTAGTCTTCATCGGTATTTCCACTGCGCATACATTTCAACGGACTATCCACGTATATTTCGGTGGCGGATAAAAAGCCCTATTCCGTCCAGATAACTATAATCAAATGCATAAATAAATAAAAATCACATCCGATGGAGTGCTGATGTGAATCCTCCTGTTTGATGACCAAAGTCCGGGCCTGAGGAACCCAAAGGTAGAGGTTAATGAATTTACCCAAGTGGAAGGTATTTAAGTAAAACGCTTTCACGTTGATTTGGCAAAGAGAGGCATTAGCTGATTTGAGGAAACTAGGGTTGCTATACCTTTTCGAAGGGTATCATTATAATATAAGTTGTATCCAAGCTGGTTGGTTTAGAAGCTTTAACTAAAAAAAATCCATTAGTTTATCGCACATACATACAATATTTTGAATTATAATCATGGTTAATAGTACCTATACCGTATACATTTTTAGAATTTTTCAGAATTGGAAGTGGTACAATTTTAATGTATACATAAACTATTGACATAAGATTTCGTGAGTTATTTGAAATCACTCTATATTTATGTACATATATGTATAATTCAATCCCATATTTCAAAAATTAGTTTTTTCTGTTTTTTATCAATGTTTCTTAATTGCTTTTGCAAATGCAAATGAGAAAAGTTATATTTATTTCTAAAGTAAAAGCAGGTAATATTATGTTCCTTTATTCACTCACATAAGTTGTGAAATGAAAAACTAAGAGTACTTATGAAAAATAGGTTGTCAAAGTGGTACTGCTGTTCGCAAGGAAACCACAATGGAAAACTTAGTTCAAATTTTGCAAGCAGGCAGCGCTGTACACAAAAAAGCCAAATTTCCTTCGAGGAATCAGTGTCCGAGCACATTTTCCTAGAGGTGACTATTCGCCAGGACGATATATAAATTTGCGAAGTGGAATCGATATTCTCGTAAATCTAGTTAATTCTTTTACAAATGACAAGTTGTCAAAATTCCTACCGTCAAAATTCTTTATGGTTAATTTCCTTGAGCTGTTTACTTGGCAACAGCATAAGGCTTATTTAAATACTAACTTTTATACCCGCGGCTTCGCTCGCCTGGGAAAACTTTTTAATTCCTTCGAGAATTAATATTGTTTCTCCATAAAATCTTTGAACCCCCGATTTACCCCTATAGAGTTTTAATTTCATGTCATGTCACCATCCTTGATTTCAAAATTGATGCTATTTTCGTAATCAACGTTTCAAGAAACCTCAATAATTTCATGCATGCCCTAAGAGGTTGATTTTCAAAAAATCGCGAAATACGTACATATTTGCTTATTTGTTTTTAGGAGTATGCAGGTACTCTAACGAAGTTTCGAGTATTTAATATTGTTAATAAATTCAAACTTTGAACTGTAATTTTAAACCTTTCGGCAGAAAAGGGAACCTCTGTGCAAAATTCCAGCTTTCTAGGTCCAAGTGTTTGGGCTGGGCGTTGTTGAGTCAACTCTCTTTTCTTTGCAACATTTGCAACTAAAATTAAAATTCTCCATTGGTCATATGTAACTTAAACTTGCAAACTACTAAATCTGCAAGAATTTAATTTTCAAACAATGTATAATAAAGACTAAGTTACTGCATCCGAGTTTCTTACTATCTTACAGCGTTTTGTTATAAACCGAAGAACATTATGCTTTAAGTTGCAAATGTTTTAAGCACCACTGTATATAATAATATATAAGTTTTGAATTAATTTTGACCATCAATCCAATTTTGTAGGAAAATTCTCTATAGATAGTAATATTTTAAAATTAAATTTTAAAATTTAAATTACTATCTACAGTCTCATTTGTCATAAAAAATACATAACTTTTCATATTCATTGATTTCAGAATCTATTATATTGTATATAATATTAGAAAGATATTTTGAAAAACAAAGGTAGTATGTAAGTAATATTCTATAGAGATAATTTAGATCCAACTGAAACAAATATTGATGATAGCTCTAAAAGACGGACACTTCATTAGTAGGCCAGCTGAGTAGTTATTGGATGCTAATTCGTCCCGAGACTTCTCTTTAGCAAATGATGAAGAGCAGCCAACTGTTAACCGCCCTTTGCGAAAGCAATTTCAATTACAGTGATTCAGTCATAGGATAAGATAATTACGATGTCTTCTGCGAAGTTCTTCACTTACACCGGTGAAAACAGCTGCAATAAGCGAAAACTACTCACCCAGAAGAGTAACACCTTCTCAACCGCATTAATCTTGCAGTTCTTTATCTCATCTGCATCGCATCGCATCTCCCGCAAATGTTAATTAATGCACCCAGAGCTCTTCTCGACTTTATTTTATAGAGCCAAGGGTGGGTTCGGGTGCTACCCTGGCATTCTCGGGTAACTTTTGTTCCAGAAAGAAAATGACAATGAAATCCAGTCGCCTGAGGCTTCTGGGGCGCAACTGAGGAGTGTATTGCACCCATGTTTGCATCTTTAAGCCATTTTGTGTTTTTCTCAAACTAATTAACTCCCACCAACCCTTGTGATCTCATACCGCATCCTCCTGCCGTGGTTTATTCACTGTAAAGTAAACAGTCTAAACCATGACTAAGAACACACCGAGGGCGGGCTTCATTTAAAGTTTTCCTAGTGAGGTATCATATTTCGTCATTTTCAGGGATAATATCATCCTTTTTTTCCCAGATTCGTTTTCTGGGAAAAATGACAAAAACAATGGCAAAAAAAATTTAAGTAAAAACTTCCTGAAAATTTGCGGCGATATCCTTTAGTTTGGAACAGCTCTCTGGAGGCACATTAACTCAGTTTTAAAATTATTCTGAGAGTTTTTGATGACTTCACTCTGAGGATGAGATGCTGATGAAGATGGGGGTTAATGGGAAATGTGAAGTTCATGTTCCTCTGTAGCGCAGTAAATTAGGTTTTAAATGCAAATTAATCTCTATAGGAAGGTTTTGATCGATTTTAAATTGCTAATGGATCTCTTGGCTATTAGATAAACCTCTGAAGGGTCCTCTACAATAATAATCTAGAAATATTGAAGGGTTCTATAATAAGAAACTTTTATGACAGACATTTTCAACTTCCGTTAATGTATCTTTAATGAAAGTACAAATTATGTATATTTTAAAGAGATAACAATTTTTTAAAATATTTTTGGTAAGATTATTAAAAATATTAACGTAAGTCTTGTTATTTTTAAAAGTAATTTAAATTTTAAACCTGTAAATTCCCTTTTCATTGATACCCCACTGAATGGGGGGATAGGAGATAGTTACATATCTTTGTAGCGGGTATAATTATTTATACGTATACCAATATTCAGCGCTATAGTTCTAATAGTCACTGAATACAATAACTGATGAAACTTCTTTATAAAATAAGAGTAAATGTTAAGCTTTTCGGAGAAAATTCAAGGAAAACCTGGATTTAAGGGAAATAACACAATTTTTTCCACTTTTGAAAGTGAGTGTACTTGCAGTAGTCGGTGGTGTAGGGGAATATTGTTGACATTTTTAGAAAAGACATTGGATTATTAGATTTTTAGCGTGAGTCCGATGTCGCTGAAAAATAATGATGTGCGTGCATAGATACCATGAAGAATTGCAATTTATGAATCACCCTGTAACTCCCAAACGGTTGAAATTACTCTCCCTCTGTCATATAATTTGTTGTTTTGATAGAATTTTCATTTCACTTATTTTGGCATGTGCTATACGAAACACCCTGTATATTGCCGTGATTGCTTTTGATCGGACCTATTGTTTAAATCTTTATGGTTTTTGCAATTTTAAGAACGCTTAAAGAACCAAAAGTGCAAAAGTGCATATCCAGTAAAGGATTTTTTTAAGTAAAACTTTTAGGAAACAAATTTTTAAATATCGCCCTGTATATTTGTAAGTTACAAAAAAACGATCAACTAAAATTTAGTTGCGCGCAGATGAAGAATTTATGGAAGCATACAGCAATGGGAATCTGGGAATTACCTATTATAAGGAAGATAAAAAAATCACAATTTAACTGATAAAATTACGATTTGTTTTGTTGCGATATATAATAAAAGTTATCAATTATCAAAAAGGCATTTATTTCTTTAGATCAGGAATAAAAATTATCGGATGACTTTTATTTGTTTAGATCAACAATAAAAGTAATCAGATAATTTTCATTTTTATTTAATCAAGAATAGAAGTTATTTTAGATCAGGAATAAAAGTTATGATGTCGAATTTATTTTTAAGATTAATAATAAAAGTTATCAAATTATTTCTATTTATTAAGTTTAGAATTAAACGTTATGAGATGATTTTTATTTTTTAGATCGGTAATAAAAGTTGCTGGGTATATTTAAGGTCAGGAATAAAAGTTATTATAAATCTATTTGAGTTATTTTCCTGTTATTATAGAACATTTTCTTGATGACGTTTCAACGGTTCTGAATCATTTGTTTGGATTTTGTTGTATTTCCAGGACTGTATATTTAAAATATGCTATTGGCATGAAAATTTATCATTTTTTAATATATAGAATCCTAAAAACATTATTCAGAGCTGTTGATAAGTCTAGCTGAGACGATATCAAGAAATTGTTCTATAATAAAAATCGTCTAAAGTTTACTGATCTAATAAAATATAAATCATCTGATAGCTTTTATTCCTGATCTGGTTCTAAGTTATTAGTAAAAAAATTAAAAACAACTATTACCTTTTAATTTTTTTAAATTAAAATTATAAATCTCAAAATATGTAAGATAAAGGAAAGTGCGTTTCCAACGGACCTTAGGTTTCTATTTGTTTTAGAAATCGAACCACTCCTTTGATTTTTTAGTATAAAACTTGAATAATAGCTTATAATCAATCCCTGATGGGAATACATTCTGAGGTTCGAAGATCTACACAAAATAGCGTACGCGGAGTTGCCGAGCACGGGATTAGATATAATTTGACAACTTGCTATTACCAATCATTTTGCAAATCAATAAGCTTCAATTATAATAGAAATCAAGTCAATCGATCAAGAATTGAAAAGCCGTGCTGATAACTTATACCGACACCTGACCTGACCAAATAAATTTTAATCTCTCGAAGTAATTCACATGATTCTCATGATGATGCTCCACTTAACTTTTACCAGTAGTGCAATATCTGGCAACTTTAAAAAGGCAATTCTATTTCTGAGTACTATTCCTAAAAGATAAGTGCCACCGCAGCACGGAGATTAGAATAATTCAGGGAAGAGTGCGGGATAACGTGATCGCCATTGCGATCGCAAAACCACAAACTCGTCCATTTCTTATCAGTCAGCTTCTTTGTGATAGCGTCCAGTAAAAGAAAAAACCATTACAGCGCGAATTGCTTAAAAGCTCGCTAGAAAGACGAGAATCTAGTCAGTATTAGTAACCAGTTCGACCTAGTTGATCAGTTCGCTTTGTAAACAAAAAACATGTCGCGGCATCCTATTTTGCTTTTACTGTTGATTGTTGTGCTTGTCAAGGGTGCGTTCACAGGGCCTTCGCCATGGTGGAGTTTGACCGATCAAAAGGTTGCGGCCATCAGAGAAATCGGGGAAAGAATCACAAGATCAATGAAACCAGAAGTGGACCCTTGTGTAGATTACTACGACTATATGTGCGGAAAATTTAATAGGTCTGAATTTGAGATCAGACGTGCTGCTGGTACTAAGAAGCTCGAAATGAACTTGGAAAATATTTTTGCTAAACCAGAGAAACTTCAAGCTGAAGTTAAACTGGAAAATTTCTTGACTTCATGCAAGAACAGAGATAAGGAGGATGAGGCTGAGTTCGTGAAGAATTTTGATATATTAAAAAGTGTAGGTGGATGGCCTGCCCTTAATCCTAACTGGAGTGACGAAAAGTTTGATTTAGCAACAGCAATCTCTGAAATGCAGAGTTATACAATGACAGTGGTTATTCAGATGAATTTTGAAGCTGAGGATGAGAAAACGCGCTTCTTAAGGGTTTCCCCGAAAAGAATTCGTCAAACAACAACTCCACGGCAGATAACACGAATGAAAGATTTGTTAAAAGAGTCAGGAATCGATGATATCGACAGCGTTGTTAAGGACTGTACAGATTTTGAAAAAGAATATGTAAAAGCCTTTAGAGGTCCAGAAGATCCACGAATGAAGACCGATATAAAAACTCTTAAAGAAAAAATTCCAGAAATAGATTGGGAAAAAATGATCAAAACTATTTCTGGTAGAGAACTTCAGGATAACTTTCCTGTTTGGCTAGATAGTCTTTCGACTTTAAAGAAATTAATTGAAATTGTTAAACAGCAGCCTGCTAAGGTTACAATGAACTACATATTTTTCAATTTTATCGATCGAGTGCATCAAAAGAGTGTTGCTAACTGCCCTGAGAAGACCTTTGATTATTTTGATCCAGTTCTAGCCCGTCACTTTGTTAAAAGTTACTACGACGAGGAATATAAAAATTTCTTTTCTGGAATGATGCACTCTTTGGTGAAAACTTTAGGCGAGAACAGTCTTCAAATGTTCGGAGGCGCAAAATCAGAAGACATTATGAAATCTATTCAAACTATTGTTGATGAGGAGTATCTTCCGCATTTAACTGACGATGTATTGGAGAAGGAGTATGAAGGACTTGACGTAGTTCCAGATAAATTCTATGAAAACAGCTTCAAACTAAGACATCACACTATGAAGCACGCTTATGACTATTTCTTTAATGAGCGCGATGACGTAGCACTCGCCATAGGTCACACAATTCCTTATGTGATAACGCAAAGCCTTTACAAATGTCACAATCTTCCTACTCCAATTATTTTGGATTGTCTGAGTAACGATCTAGTTGAAACGATAGTTGGTCTTCGCCGTCATCTCCAGGACTATAGTAACCAATTTCGGGAATGCATGAAAAATCAGGTTGATGGTTCTACTAATTTCGATAATAGTGATTTATTTGCTGTCGAAAGAACTCATATATACGCTAACAGCTATGACGATTGGTCTAAGGAAAATGAAGACATCATGCAGAAGGAAAATGAAATTTGGAAAGATTACGGCCTCACAAGTAAACGTGTTTTACTTTCAAAAAATATGAGACTACTTTGCGGATTGGAGGATGACAACGATGAAACAACACGAAAAGTCATACTATCGAATTTTAGAAACCTGGATGATTTCGCAGAGGCATACAATTGTCCCAAGGGCACACCTATGAATCCTGAGGTGAAGTGTGATATTGCTTGAAAATGTAGTCTTTAATTTGAATTTAAAATTACTTAAATATATTTCTCCTTCTGATTTTGGTAGTTTTATTAAAGTCGAGGGCATGAGAAAATTTTCACAGCTGCTGAAGAAAATATTGTAAAAAATGTGAAGGATAAATTTTTTTTAAAAAACTTGAACTCAATTGCAGTGTCACGTATTTTTCACTTCATTGCTAGTAGGTACTTTGGATGGCACGAAAATTCTTGAACGTAACGAAATGCAGAACTTATAAAACTCGTTACATTTTCTCATAGTGGATTTTTGTACGATTTATCCATGCGACAGGAAGTTATTTCCGAGTTCAGGCTTGTGACAACGTGAAATAAGAAAGTAATGAAATGTAAAACTGATGACGTCCGGATTTGCATCAGAGAAAAGATTTTGTGGTTCTGTCTTATTTTTATCTTGACTTTTCTTCTTATCTATTTATACGATGGTGCACAAATTATTCGTTTTCGTCAAGAAAGTAAAAAAATATTCGAATAAAAGAAAAGGTGCATTTGCTTCTTACACTCAGAGAAAAGTGGCATTGTAAAATTATATCAAATCAATGTAAATTGCAACGTTCGATTTTTTCCAGTGTAAATTGTTCGTTTATAAGTTTTACATTTTATACATTACGATATTTTTAATTGAAAGCTTTAAATTAATTTTGAAAGCTTCACTGCACATATATTTTACATGGACATACACATTCAATGTATTTTTCTATTCAGACCTATAAAATTACAAATTGATTTAACATTTTATAGACCGGTATACACAAATTAACATTGAGGTCAAATCAATGTCTAATCTTTTTTCGTCAAAGTTGTTATAGACAATTTATTTTCACTCTTATTAACAGAAAAGTTTTAAAATCAATTCATATAAGTCAGTGATTTAGATTTTAATCCGCATCTTTTATAATTTAATTCTGATATCACAAATATAGATTTCAAATTCAAAATTAAAATTGTGACAACATAGGTTAATATAATAATTTGTAATTTTTCGTATGTAAAAAAAGCAATTATATACGCCAGATGTACATAATATATATTTCCTTCTAAATTTATAATAATTATTGGCAAAAATATATCTTATACCTTTTTATCGTCGTGCATAGCATCGCAACTGTGAAATAAACCACATTTTCTTTTGTCAGCAAATATAATAAAATTTATACGCCTTTTACAAACCCAAAATTATTCAGAAGCATTCATACAAGCAGAAAATTTGAATATTACAATGAACGTCGAGTTTGACATAAGTTGAACATAAAGTGGACCAACATTTTCAACGTAAGGGCACTTTGGAAAAGGTACGCAAAATACATTTCATGATTTTGTACTTTGGATGATGCTTTAGCTTTAGCATGTACTCTGTATGGAAAGAACTCAAGTTGAGAATGCAGCTCTGTTTTGAGTTAAATAAAACAGGTAAACGAAAAGCAGTACTAATGAATAAAGAGACCAAACTTTGGATTTTAGTCTCATATTGGTAGACCTCATATTAGGGTAAATGGAGATGAACTTGTTCTTTGGATATTTCTAAAGGCAAAGTTTACACTATTCCGAAATATAATTATTAAAACAACCAAAGCGAACATAAAATTTCAGGTTTAAGGACTTAATTAATTCTTGAAAAGCACGTTCTACACACATCAGATGTTCCTCTGCAGTACTGAATTCCATTAAGAAATTATCCTAGCTGAGATGTCCTATTTAATGCCAATTACGTAGAGACAGAGCTCCGTGCAAACTATTTAAGTCCATGACCCCATTTTAGCTGGTCCTCTGCAAATTACTATAATTTTGAGGAAAAGCAAAAATTTTAAACGATTTCATTTTTTACATCGCCCACACTACTAAAATATACATGTCAGGTTGGTCAGCACCCGCTGAGGCTGAAAAGACGGCAAAATATGCGGCAACAGATTTTATTATATTTATAAAATTCCCGGAATATCGCAGACTGTACGTCGAGGCAGCATTTTTGGGCGCGATGGAAACAAGAGGAATGGGTTGTGGTTTGAATTAGAGATGAGACCTGCATTCGGGGCAGAGTTGGTGTTCGGTGAGCCCAGGCCTTATACACCCCCTAACATATCACCTAAAAAATGTTTGCATCGTACGAACCGAAAGGGCTGAACTTGCTGAATTTTGTGTATGGTCAGAGATTGAATTTTACGGATGGTCAATATGGTGCCATAAATCTTTGTGGTCTATCCACATTTGGCAGCCACAATTTCGAGGGTTTTTTTTTGTTCACGATTTTTGTTTCTTCCTCCGTTTCCAATAATGTCAAAAGTTTTCATTGAATTTCTCGTTCGGTTTTTATTTGGCACAGGGGATGAAGAAATTCACAAAAAAATTCAGACGAATCTAAGTCGTTGGTGGTACAGCAGCATCAGTTGTAGGGTGGCTGTGAGACAGTTCGAAAGATGTGCACCCGGTGGTATTTTGCCTTTCATGAGAGCAGTACTTCACCTGTACGGAGGATTGAAGTTGACTTAGAGTTGCTGGAAACATTTTCTCAGGTTTATTTGCAAGTAAAACTTGGATAAAAGTATGCAAATTTGTAGAGTAGAAGTCATCTTGTTGAAGAGCGGAATGCGAAATTGATAAATGCTTCCAGGTGATTAATGAAACTGCAAAGGGATGTGGAATAAATTAGAAGATAAGTGGCAAAATTCATTATTTGGAGATTATGCAACTCTGTCTGGACGGAATTTTCGAGTTTTATGAATATAGATAGCATATCTCACTTTGTATAGCATCCCAGAGAGAGATTTCAATTCCACGAACATTGGTATTGAAAGCAGCTTTATAGAACAATTGTTAAATTTAATAGGGATTGTATTGATTATACTGACGTATGTTATGTGATCTGAGGAAGATGCTTATATGCAATAAGTTGTAAACCCTCTACCACATTCCACATATTCTACAACCCTCGTTTACATTGAAAAATATTTAAGTTCTACTTCAAGTGCAAAAACTTTTGATCGCAGTACCTACGATTTTAACTCGATTATTAATCTTTATAAATTACTTGTTACCTCTATAATAAAGCTAAACTTAAATACAAATATAACGTTTCAAATTTGTCAAATGTAATTCAGGAGTTTAAGCGCAACATGCCCATATGAATGTCTTATTAATCACATAAATATTTTTTTATTTATTAATTTTTTTGCACCATAAACATATCACTGCTTAACATATAAAAGTTTCATAGAAATGGTTCACCAGTTTCGAAGATTAGTCCGGACAGACAGACACAAAAAAAAAGTAGTTTATTGCAGTGCACTGCTTTTCATTTCAACAATGCATGCGTTGTAAAAAGTTCAGGATGATCGCTTGATACAGTGTAGGAAACTTGAAAACTCCGAAGTACCAAGTTTGCTTCAAATCGCAATAACTTTAAAATATGACATTCTGCCAAGTTGAATTCGCAAATTCTGACAGTAAGTTAAAATCCGTGGCCCCGCAAACTCTCACGTACCTACCAAGTTTGGTGTAAATTGTGTAAATATGAAAAAACTTGACTACAACGTCACCTATTCGATCCTAGAGCCATCGTTTCGACAATTTGACCTCAATATAAGCATGTAATGAGGTATGTATGTATATGAGTCCAAGCGCACCTAAAACATTCCAAATGAGGAACGTTGCTTATTGTGTCTTGAAAAAATATTTAAGTTTATTATTGCGAGATATAATGAGTCAAAATGGATCGGAAAAACCATTAGACTTAGACAGTTAAAAAACACTTTCGTAGCAAAATTCGTTCAGCAAACACATTAGCATGAATTTCGACTAAAAACTTAATCGACCCAAATGTAGCCCGTAACAGTCAGGGGCATGCCAGCGAAAAGAGCGTACTTTTGAATTTTCATGCCTGTAGCGGGCGTGAATGTACCTGAAAAACGGGTGTCTTTTTCAATTTCCATCTTTTCTTTGGGAACATACATACCTATATGTATGCCTGCGTATTATTTTGCTATACAAACTAGATTTGGGCGCGTTTCTAAAACAATAACTTGTACCTTGTATTAGTAATTAAAAGAAATAAATAACTAAAAACCTTTCTTCTTCCTTCTTTTCTTTTAGAGTATCAATTGGTAGATTTTATCTTTATCTTTTCCCTTAGAAAACGTATAGTCACCAATTATTCAGTCATGTCACCTTTTATTTCTGTTGACAATGCAAACCATAGTCGTATTATTTTAAATGACCAAGTCATCTACGCATCCACATAATATGAGATTGCTTTCAGAGAAAACTTTTAATTAACGAACATTACCTGGAAAAAAAGTGAAAAAGACTCCCAAGTGGTGAAGTAAACCGGGAGAGGGGTAGCTGATCGATGCCAGGTCATTAACGAGCCAACCAAATGGATTAGAGTCAATAAAATTAAGAGCTGATGGGCTGGCCAACCGAAAGACCCGAAGCCCGAGAAAAACACTGAGGAACCACAAAGCAGGCCAGCCACAGCTGATATAATGGAAATTAGCAGAGGCTGATGAAATTTTAATGAATTGCCTTGTACAAACTTTGCAGCTGATTTTTAGGTATCCTCCTGGGCTTTAACGTTCCTTCTTTACTCTATACGAGCGGCCCTGGATTAAAGATAAAAAATATTTTGATTAAAGACAAAATAATTCCATTCCCGTATCTCATTAAGTTATGTTCTTATATTCCAGGAATTTGCACGAAGTAGACATTTTCGATCTGGTAAGAGTCTTTTTGATGTAAATATATACCTACGAAACGAAAATTGATTATTTTTGTATCGATCCCATGGCGCCAGCACATAGCCATTTTTCTCTCCCTAAATTTCAATTGCGTTCGTTATGCTTCAAGAATTTTTGTCTACAGTTTAATACAATTTTTCATTTTCCTAAAATGAAACGAATAAAAGCAATATTTTATGGAAGCATATATATTATATAGAAAAATGTATTTACTATACTCGCTTATAAAGAATTAAAACAAAAATTCCGTCTAGAAAACTAAAAAGAAAACTATTTAACTTGGACAGAAACATCAAGAGAAATCAGTCCCTGGCAGAATTTTATTTTTCCGTCCTCTATTTTGTCCCCTGTAGTGTGCCTGTAGTTTATAGTGCGGTTGGATTGGAGCACTGACGGTCAGCGTATTTTCTTCAATTTTAAGCTCAACGCTTTTTCTTTCAATCCCCTTTTTTTTCATTCAGCTGAGATTAGAAAATTTTCTGGTTTCTGTTTGTGATAGAATTTTTCTTTATTCAAATAGTAGAAAATGGGTTTGGAATTCAGAAATAAGTTATCTACGGTCTCTTGATGTGAATGGTTTTTGAGCGAAATTATTTTCTTTTTTTCTTTTGAAGTTTAAACCAATTTCAAACTCAATAACTTTTATTTTTGTGACTTTTGTCGAGAGATAAACCTTATTTAGAAATCTTTGTAGGGTCGCACTATAGCATTTATTTTTGTAATGTCTGACATTTTGAAGACGTTTAAGTAGGAAATGTGTTTGAGATTAATTTTCGGAAAATTTAATAATATTCTGTATATGTGTTAAAGGAATCACCATATAGATATTAATGCTTTTAAGGAATCAAAAAGAATAATAATTAAAAAAAAAACAATAGTTTTTTTCTATTTTAAATACTACAGTCAGTATATTTAAGAAATAGTAGGTATAGATATTTAAAAAAATATATTACAATTTTTCTAAGTG
Source organism: Machimus rusticus (assembly GCA_951509405.1). Classification (NCBI taxonomy): domain Eukaryota; kingdom Metazoa; phylum Arthropoda; class Insecta; order Diptera; family Asilidae; genus Machimus; species Machimus rusticus. The sequence goes on along the minus strand of OX608053.1, from coordinate 4,654,570 downwards.
CAATTGGTGCTGTGTTGTTACTCCATCATGGACATTGGTCAACAGAAGTTTAAAAATCTTTTTTTAGAGAATGTTAGGCAAAAAAAAAAATGTGTGAGTCTTAACTAGCAAAATACGATTTCGTAGGATATAACTAATATAAAGCCGAAAAGACGTAGAATAAACTGGATCATCGTTTTGGTTGTTGTCTGATGTCCACTACATTAATAAGGAATTAAATCGTTGATCGTTATCAATCACAGTTAGGAGATATTCTCATCGAAGCCATAAAACTACATTTTGGGGATCTTTAGGGATCAGTTTGAGGACCTTTTTTGTTTTTAATACATATAATATTTTTACATAAATATGTATGTATATTGACGAACTTGACACTTTGAAATTGAAGCGCTTGTGACTGGGTACCTATTTAAGTGGACTAAGAATTTAAATCTTAATCTTATAGTAAAACTCAGGCTTTCATAATAATTCATAAAAGTAAAATCGAGGCACCTAAGTAGGTATGGAGTTAATAATTTGAAACCAATTCTTTTGAATGACGTGGTTACAAAGTAAAGAATTTAGTAGTAATATATAATTCAACACTGACCTGTTATTTGGTCGGAGATTTCTGAAATTATTAGGCATTGGTAGAGCTCTTGTATAGAGTTTTATCGGTAGGGGTTCGAAAATACTTGGTTAAAACCAAACCAATGTTACACTGTTTATGAATTATTGTAACTACCTTTATTCAAATCTAGATTCGGAGCTATCCGTCAACTTGGTTGGGGTTTTTAAAACCTTTGACCGCTTTGTGTTTAGTTTGCGCTAATCAAATTAAGTTTAAAGCCTCACGAGCTGAGCGCCAATTTAAGCAGACGTGTACAAGGAACTTTGCATCGAAAAATAAACAATTGATATTGGTTTTAAATTCTATTTGTTTTCAATAATTTTAGTAGGTACCTGCCTAATTGTGATATTATGGTACCGTCTTTCCCTTCTCTATATTTATTTTCTATTAGTTTACTGTAAATATTCTTGTAACTTTAGTTTGTTTAAATTTTATTTCTGTTTTTCATTTACTTACATTTCTGGTGTTTACTTAATTTTAAATATAGTGTACATTATAAGCATTTAATCCAGCATTTCATATTAATCTAAATGAAGATGAAATATATGTGAATGAATATATACCAAAATTGCTAACAGATCCCTAACTATTATCTGTACGGCAAGGTTGCACAAAAGTTCTATTGAACTTTTACCTTTTATAGAGATCAATGAATGAACATATTTTTAATTAAATTTGCTTAGTGAGTTTCAGAGGATGTAATTTAGAAAAAGAAAACCATTTGGAGAGTGGAGAAATGTCCTAAAGTTGTTCAAGTTATTCAAATTTATGAATTTTGTGGGAAACATTCCGAGCATAATATGTGTAAATTGAACGGTTAAACCAAATTCCATATATATGTAATCCTTTTATTAACAACGAGATATACACCTGATGATCAGTAAATTAATCGTCATTTCGTGAAAATCACTCATTAATTTTCTCTTTAAGAAAATGAATGAAATCACTTAAGTATGCCCAACGATAACAAAATCCCCGTCTCTCCCATCCGCAGTGGTGTGTCCCCCGACCCGTTCGGATCATGTTTCAAAATGCCAAATTGACATAAGCACAACCCGTTTTTCATCACTTGAAATATGAGGTACCATGTAAATTGCACGTAAAACCTGAGAAATATGGGAGGGCTAGGGACTTTGGTGAATATCCTATAAATGGCTGAGGCATCTCAGTGTGGGTCTTCTAGGATTGGCGCACCATACGATGACGGAATAGCAGACAGACACACAGTACAACGTTTAGCAGAGTGGAATATTTCATTTCCATAATTTGATACGTGCCAGAAGTATTATCTGGCAATTTATGAGTACGACAAGGCACAAGGCAGAATGGGTTCACTGCAAACAGTTCAAGTGGTTACGCCACCACATTGCCGGGTTACCTTTATAAATAAAATGTAAATTTATCCCCGAGGATAATGGAAGGTGACATTGTCGCATTATGTCGCACTCAAAGAAATTGTTCCTTAATATGTGCGTCAGGTAAAATTCAGATCCTGAAGTTATTATGCGATGCCTATGAAACGTGTTTTCTTTCCAGGGGGTCAATCGGTGGGTATACGGGTCAACTGACCATGAAAGATCAGTTTGTTTTGATTTCATTAAAAAGGATGACATGGGAGCATGTCATTTTGTGAACCAATTTCCCTTGATTAATGCCACTACTTCACGCATACAACGCATGAGCACACGAAATATTCAGTAGGTTATTTCATGAAAGGTCGATTTTGTTTTTCTACTGATAAATGATGCCCTGAGCTTAATGGTTCACAGGAGCAGTTAGTTTCTATGGTCTAATTTGTTTTTCAAGATATGTTTTAAGTCGCACAATATTTTCGTACCTCTGTCTAGCTTATGAGAAACAGCAGGAACCAGCTTAGCGCCTCAGGAGGGGCTATTATAAGCAGTGACTTCTTTATCTCATAACGTCTCAGTGGAGCATAACTTTATCATACTTAAGTCGGAATTAACGAAATTACTGCCCCAGAAAGCGTGCCGTACGGGAAGTCCGGGAACTATTGAGTTGGGACAGGTAGTAATGAAAGCACCTGAGCTGCTTTTGGGAATGGCTTCGGCCCTGGGTGTATGTTCAGATTCATTTCTCAATTAGTTAGCCAACAATGAGCTCCTTAAGGGGATCGAAGTTGAACTAGTCTGGGAGGAGAACCGGTGGATGGGTATCTTCCGTACTTCTTGCAGCATCTAAATCAACCCGAAGGGACTTGGTTTTTGCATATCTGTTGTAATTACTCCCCAAATTTCAGAAAATTAACTGAAATAGCATCGTGTGGTTACCTAATCTCCTTAATTCGTGTAACATAATTCACCTAGCTCACCAGGTCGGATAATTTTGGGGACAGTTTGAAAATAGCTCTTCGTTAAGCCACTAGAATCTAAATGACTGACTAGGAAATTAAGCTGTCTACAGTTTTTACGAGATTCTCATTTTTTTCTCTATGACATTGCATAATACAGGTATCCCTCGAGATTCACGGCATTTGAATTGCACAAATTTCGAGTTACACGGAAAAAATATTGCGACGTTCTCTCAAGATAGAGGCTTGAGTTACACGGTTCCATATCAATTTTCATAAAAAGTATTTGTCAATGCAATCGCATAAACTTTAACGTTTGATAGTGCGCCATCTTAAATTTGTAAATTAAATATTGATGGTTGTTTTGAAATCAGTGTCGCCGAAAACCCCCAAGTTTGGTTGGAATCGTATAAACTTCAAACTTTGGTAGTCCGCTATCTTGAATTCTTAAATTCTGACAGTCGGCGATCCCGAAAATCCCCAAGTGCCAAGTTTTGTGAAAATTGCATAAATTTTGAAATTTTTATAAAAGGGCATAATTTTGTAATGAAAAATCCTCGATAGGTAAAGCTAATTAGAAATTATATTTCCCTTTTATTTTGTGGAGATACCTTAAAAACCCTTTTAAATTGATAAAATGTTAAGCATTTATCATAAAATCGATTATCTTGACCAAAACTAAAGTAACATTTTTTTGAACATAAATGCATTTTAATTGTCAATCATTGACAGTTGGAGCATGTTTTGTTTCATAAAGATAGCTCTTATGGTTTGGTAAGAACATATAAAAAAGTGAGGGAAACCCAATGATGACGGACAGAATAAGGTTTTTATTCATTTCTTTTTCTTTTTTATTATTTTTGAAACATCTATGATCAATAAATAACATGCCACTTTTATTTTATTTAAACTTTGTACACAAATAATTCCTTAAAAAAACTTCAGCTTTCGATGCATTTTTGTTTAGAATAGCGAAGATTCCCTGGTTTATGGCTTGAAGGATTGCTTATACAGTTTAATATTTTTTTTTTATAAAACTGTCAAAAATTTAATGCTAAGATTAGAAAATTAAAAACATTTTCACAAGTTGCACGGTTTCCAGTTACATGTTACGCAAATTCTGATTTTATGTTATGGTAATTCTGAGTTTCAACTTACATGGTTTCAAGTTACACGGAACCAATAACTCGACATGAACGAGACCTGTATTTTTGTGAGGGGTAAGGAGCAACGCTTAAGTCAAAAAGTATTTTTAGAAATATATTTACTCAGAGTGATTTCCGAACTTGCCCAAAGTACTTTCTCATCCTTTGAAACTTGAAAAATTATTTGCAAGAAGGCGAACCTGTCATATGGATCATTAAAACTTTTTTTTTCTGTACCAAGTTAAGTAGGCATGCTCCAAGGACAATCCAGGATAAGGTCAACCTGCCAGACTGTCGCACAAAGTTTCATAAATGGTGAAATAAGCTGACATGGGGCACATTGCCCATTTCCTACAAAACCTATTTTATCTTTTAGCAGCAGGCAAACTATAAAAAGTCCTTAGTTCGGCTCAGGGGCACTTTTTTGTGCCCATATATCGGATACACCCCCATGAAATCTCGTTAATATTCTGCAGGCTGAACTTGTTTTCAATAAATGTTTTTGTTTCTACTCGGCCAACCCGTTTTTGCCACTCCTGTTATTTTTTCCCACTCATTCATCCCAACCGAAGACGGCTCTTAAATATATTGTATATGCAGCGTTTCCCAGAGGCACACTGTTGGAACATGCCGAGAACGCCGACCCCAGCCTTAGCAAAATAAAAAAAATGAGGTCATCGCCGCACTAATGGTTAACGTAGGCTTTGTTTGGACTCCTAATGAAATAAATGGCAACCCAATAAACTCGTTGTAAATCATTGTTAGATCCGGGATATGATACCCCCCGGGGGATTCTGGGATTTCGACCGTGATATGATGGAAACAAGTGCGCCTGATATACGTAAAATGGGTTTTCGGCTGTTATTCCTGCGGCCGCTTGAACAGCTTGTAATTAATTGATTGCTTCATCGACCCGGGGATTGGGGAACGAGGCGAAGCCGCGTACATGCGATCTGGACATCATCAGTAGCAAATTCAATATAGTATCTGCGTCGAAAACGGTTGGGTCTGGGGCGGTTTATTTTGTGGACAATAGGCACATACCAAAATGTTCTAAAAATCTGGGTATTAATTCTACCTACCAGTAATACTTCATTTCCTATTGTCGTATATGGTAAACCTAATACAAATAATCTTATGATTTTGAGGAATCTAAAAGAAAACTAAATTTAGACATAGAAACTTTCTTTATTAAAATAAAAACAACATTTATTAATTATAGAGATTCTTCATCGAAGGATATGTCAAGGATGGATGTCAATCCATTTTCAAAGAATCGTATGTCTTTAGATATTTCGAAATATGTTTAATAATTCTAAAAATATTGTAGAGTTTGAAGTTTTGGATTAACATTATTCACCTCAAATGGTATATATTCAACATACTTCGATATATTTGAACAATTTTTTGAGCTGCAACATTTAAAATTTATTTTACATTTACTTCCCAGCAAACCACACGATTCGTAAAAGAACCGAAAGAGAATTATTTTAAGCGAACATATAGTTCATTAACGATATCGAAATTCGAAAATGAATCGTAAATGAATCAGCTTCCGGACTATTTGGACTTTCGCTAATGAATCATTTAAAACGATTCTTTACTAAATCGTTAAAACCTCGGGGAAAACTAAACAAATTCTCTTATTTACTCCCGAAAACTAAATCGTAAATGAATTACTTACAAACGAAAATTTAAGTCACTTAAGATTTAGCTTTGGCGAGTATTATAGGAATTACATTCGTTTTTTTTTTGAAAGTTTCACGACAACTGATTCGTTTGCGATTTTCTTCCGATGTTTTTAATAAATTCACATTATTGGTTCTTTTTCATGTAGAATTGGTTCAATTCAAGTATTTGATATGAATTAATGAAATTAAAATTTGCTTATGATATGAGCCCTGCAACAAACGAAAACCTATTCTCTCACTGCCTAATTCATAATACACAAAAGTGCCACACCGTTGCCAAGGAAATATTTTCCATATATTCGTGAAAAGCTCGCCAAATATCGTTTAAAGTGAAGAATTCTTCGATTCGCATTTCTTCTCCGTACAACTATGTATGTTGCTTTCCCTTTTTCAAAAACGTTCGCTTTTATTCGAAAATTTACGAACCCTTTCAAAATTGTTTGCTGGGCTATAATAAGCGGAGGTGCACTGGTACTCGTATTTTTATTTGAAGTAAACATAAAAATTTTTATTGCATACATTGACATTCACAACCATTCAAAAAAAATGCACAATTGTTCAACTTGAAATTATAGCGTTCAATGTAAACACCATAATGATTGCAAAAGACAGTCGTGAGCACCCGTTTAAACACTACCATAACTTTTTCAGATTGAGTAGTTCTCTATAGTAGTTTTCAAATTATTTAGGCTTGACATCAAAATGTTTGATCTTCAAAACTATAAAAACTTTTGTTTAGCAATGCATTTTTATATGTACTATATTTTTATCCTATGGTTTATTTAAGATGTAAATTTACTAATAAGGAGACGGTAAGGGTGTGGGATATTCAAATTGAACGAAAGTTTCGCGTTTAATTAGTATTCAGTAGATGAATTCATATATCAACTCAAACCGTAGAGCGCAATACTTGGTCAATGCCGAGAAAAAAATCCTAAAGTTAATATTAACCACCTGCGAATTTTAAATTTATATGTGTTTAATGTTTAAAGAGTTATAAATTATTAAATTCGCTATTCAATAATTTATAAAAGTCGAAAGAAATTGTTTATAACGAACTATCAATTTAAAAAATAAATGTTTTTTTCAAACTTTAGGATTTCTTCCTCGGCAATGACCAAATATTGCGCTTTACGGATATACACAACTTTTACATTTTATACACAGGATCATTGTACGAAATTCTTCACAGGTTTCAAACCAAAACTGCTAACATAATCTTAAAATTTTCTACCGTTTGACTTTACTTTGGGCCAATTTTTCAATCCTAAGATAAATTTTATTCGTCGGATAAAATTGTCCCAAAATCAAAGTGGCTTTGATTTAAATAAGCTATCAGACGGTTAAACTTATCGACTCTTTTAACCGGCAGATAGGACTTATTATTTGCCAGTTAATTTTGACAAATAGAGTGAAAAATAATTTTTCTTCACAGCCAAGTTGATTTCCTATCTGAAGAATAAAATCTGACGATTGAAAAATTGGCCCTTAATAAAATGGCAAAATACCACGAATATAGGCATGAACCAAAAAAATAATAATTTTACCATCATATCGGAAAGGCTTAAAAATGAACAAGACATTTTATTGAAAACAGTAAAAACAAAACGCTTGGGGATTTCGGGATCCTCGACAAAAGTGAAACTTCATACAAAGTACGTCGTTTTTCAATAAATAAGATTCTTCGTAAGTTTTTAATAATTATATTATTATAGTTTGGTAAAACAAAAATAATAATATGTATGTGCTTTTTCAGTCAGCTTTGTTGAGGGAAATTCTGAGTCAGAATCTGGCGCGTGGAAAATGTGAGGTTTGATTTGTGTGCCGCTGTGCGAGGCATTGAGCAATTCGTGGAATCGAGGCAATTCCTGAGACCTGGCATCACCGGCCGTGAACACACCGGAAATTTTCGTAACATCAGTTTTTGCCCCCTATTCTAAAATAGTATGTATAGGTACGTGGCTATAGAAGTTTCATTTCAAAAACTTATTTATTAATAAGCCGACTTAATAGTACAATTTGAAACCACTAGATGTATACATATTTATCTAAATATAGGCTCAGATATTGCTGTAGTAAGACTTATGCTGTGGCACATACTACTAAAGCAACTTTACCCTATATTTAATGCAGACGTAGTTTCGTGAGGTTGCCTTCACTCATCCGACACTGAACACCATTAAATTAAATAAGTAGTTCGAAGCTCGTCCCTACAATGTAAATGGGTTCTTGTAATTTCCCCTAATATAAGTTTATGGTGATGGGACTGATATACGAATAGGATCGTAAAATCCTTAATATTGGCAAAAAAAAGTCTATGTAAGAGCCATTTTGCTCGGCAACAATGCACTCAATCAATTCATGACCCGCTGTCTAAGGCATTCGTACAAAGTTCGAACAGCCAATAAAAGAAGCAAATAATTTTCCAATAAAGTGCAAAACCTTCCTGGGCTTCCATAGAGCGACAAAGGGAGCTTCAAGTAGAAGAAAAAAAAATGGTGATTTGAGTGCGGCGCGCAAGAGGCTCCCGGGAAGAGGTTAAAGGACACGATACCAAAAAAAACTGAGCAACACTTTCAATATCCGAAATGGCATTTGAGTGAACAAGTGAAGTGCCCTCGCGTCTCGGGGGAGGACATTTACATGCAGACACCGAGCACCAAATATTGATGTACCCACCAAAAAAAAAAAAAAAAATACAGCATCTGCAGACGAAATTGTAGCGTCTTAGAATTTCGAAGGAGTCATCTTCGCCCCTCCCCTTTCCTTGAAAACTTTGTATTATCAGCGTGTGAACGGAATGTTCGAAGGACCGGCAAATCCAAGGCGTCACGAGCTTTTCCGGGATCCCCCGGATCAATTTAAAATGGAAAATGGTTCTATTGAAACATTCAAGACTTAAGTGGGGCGTGCATCTCCCTCGCGCCCGTCACCCTTCTCTTCCTAATGTCAATTTTATAGCATTTGAACATGTTTATGTGCACGACCAAATATTCGAAGGCTTATGGCGGATGAGGCGATGATTTTGTAATTCCGGGTTTTGCAAGGACCCAGATCATAATGTGCACCCCGCAAGACACCAAAATTTGGAGGCTAATCGAACTGCCCCTCTCCCCTCAAAAAGGCCATTAAGGAACCATTCAAAAGACGATTTGCCTCAAGAGTGATAGTGAACTGCCTGAGTTTTAAATAAAAAACGCCTTCTGTTTGCCCTTAATGCCGCCGCATATCGATTAATCGGCTCTCAATCAATCTTCTTCAAATTTTCCGCGGTGGTACTTGTGTAATGTAAACGTCGTTAATACCATGCCCATCCTCAAGAGGGCTCTGCTGGATGATGGGAACTCCACCGTGCGTAATTATGATTGACACTGCGAATAATGAGAGTGTTGTTATTAAGGGAAAATTACTTGCATCACTCAACCTGCTGCAGTGAGAATTCAGTATAAACTTGTTTTATTATTTCATTTGAGCGCAATCAACATAATCCGAGATCAACCTTGCCTCGTTAATTTATTTCACAGAATATTTAATTATGAAATAATTGCTTCGAATTTCTTTCAAAGGTTCTCTCATAATAACCTATAATACAGTTTTTCCGATCAAAAAGCCCCAACATCATTTAATTGTTTAAATATACATACACGTAGTGCAATTTATATAGACCAAGAAAAATATGAATGTAGGCAGTTTAAAAGACGAAAATTATTTAATTGGGATACTCATGCAGAGAACATTTAATTGCTTTTGTAATCGACACAATTAAGTGTTCAAAATCGTCGAGCAAAAATTGAAATTCTTGGATTTTCAAAAATTCAACTAAATTGTGAGTCTAGTTAATTGGGCATATCACTCTCACAACAATTTTGTAGAAAGGTTTTCGGTAGATTATAATATTATTTAAAACTTTTATTAAAACCATTATAGTAACTTATATAATTAATAAGTTATAAACAAAAATTAATAACAATTTTGGAGATGAATTACTATTTTCGTTAACAACTTTTTTTCTATTAATTTTTTGGGAAAATTGTACCTGAAATATTTTAAAGTATTTTAGAATAAACACTTTAACCTAATAAGTTTTTATATTTTGATTATTTTTAAGTTTGGCTTTATTATAAGGATAGTTTTGCCCGGGCCACGCCGGGTACGGGTCATCTATTAAATGAATAAAAGAGGATCCTACCCAAAATGCTTGGTTGGCCATTTTTTTACGCAGGATTTACTAAATTAGATGCTAGCCTCCAGAATTATTTTGTACATTTTAATCAATGACTGATTCACAGGCCAATAACATTTTCCTCAATGTATGTTACATGTATAGTATGTGTAATGTTTAGGAATTTATCGTAGACTGAGAATCCGAAATTGAAAACATTCTATCTATTCGAGCAAAATTGAGTTAGTCAATAAGTGAGAAAATACGAATTTTGACATTTTTGAAAATAATAGAAAAATACACTATAAAATCATGGAGCTTCGAAAAAACTCAAAACGAAAATAAAATTAAAAGAAAGTTTTTAACCATTTTGTATTTTTACGTAAAGGCTGAACGCCTGATCTTTTATTCAACAACGTAAAATAATCTTATTACGTACGTTCTGAAATTTTTTAAAAAGCCTTTTCAAAAATTGACAAAATAAAATTTTTCTTATACCTACTTACGTGATGTGATAGAAAATTTTTGATTCTGGATTCGTGTTTAGAAATCCCACAAATTAGATGAGACGAGTTCTAATGTAAAGTTTGCCTTATTAGCTATTGCAGGGGAATTGATAGTTAATGATAGGGAGCGAAAATAGTGATTTTTTCTGAAATTAAAAAAAAAAATATCGTTACATGTATTTATACATACATATACTATGAGATTGAAGTAATTTTTCTTTTTCTTTAGCCCTTTATTAATTTGTATATTTAAATCCAAATATCGTAAAATTAATGTCGTTGCACTCGTTAGCTGTTCAAATATTAGTTAAACTGTTTAGTGTTAATTTTGTTGTTCTAAAAAAAGTTATATACCTAGTATTTTGTCTTTCAAGACATCTGCCTCAATAACTTAAATCTAAATTGAGAATTTTAATTACAACTAAAGTCTCTCATAGCCTCGCTATAGTGGAAAAAGGTTATTTAAATCCGCTGAGACATTGGAATGGCAAATTGTGCCCATATTCCTCTATGTTTTGCGGTTAAAGTTCATAAATATTTCAGTCACTCATATCCTGTCAAGTGTTGTTCAATTCGTGTAGACCGTGAATATACGTTTATCGCAACATGTGATGCCAACGTTGAAATTCACCAGTCACCCGGAAAATTTTAATAAATTCGTAAAACTTTTCACCGGAATTGTGTGCAAGAAGCTACTGCTTCATGGTTCTTAAGGTGGGGACTACTGTTAAATGATGTCTCAAGAAAGTTTCACTGTAAGAAGAGTTATATTGTATATGCTATATATAAGGCAGGAAGAACAGTTTCTGAAGTAGATGTCATAGGGAAATTACAGTGCACCGGGAAGAATCTCATTAGACCCACTTACAACATTCGGGGAAATGAAATCGTTGAAAAGTTGCCTGGTGCCGAGGCTCCGGTTGGAGTTGGCATAGAACTTCCCTGGGCCCCGTCTACACTCACTCAAAGGAAAATAGGCCAGGATCGGAGTGGGTAGGAAGTTCTTGGTGCCCATACAGCAAAGGGACTATTATTCCTGCACTTCTTGGAAAATTCTATTGCTTTATGCGTCGGATGTGCTTCATTCTCAAGAAGGTGTACAATGTACGAGTGGAGTCGGGATCTAGAAACTTATGTTTCTTTGTTCCCAGTTCGCGTTCACAGTTTTTAGTGAAAATTTTCCGTTGGCTTTGTTAAAATATTAAAACTTTTCCCCACTCTTGGTGCAGCGACCCATTAATTAAAGACGAAAGCTATGTACGTTCTCTGTCCTTTGACTTTTGATGCATTCACTGTACTGAGGAATTTATGTTATAAATATACATATATGCATAATAATTTAAAATAAAGACTCGCGAATCGCGAATATTTCAAAAATATAACGTTAATAGTAACTTAGGATATTTTTAATTATATAATTATTAATTATTATTTATGATCAAATTGAAAATACAGTAGTGCTTTGATAATCCAAACCCACAAAATTTAAAACCCGCACGTATGTACGAAACGTTCGAATTGTAAGTATAGTATGTAAATATTTTAAAACGCATTTTTCGAAATAGGCCTTTTCCATCAGTATGTCATCTGACGAAGGGACGGTATTTCTTCGCTGTTCTAGGAATCACGTTAATGAGCTGAGAATTGTCAGTAGTTTTCAAAGTTTTTATTACAAATTATCATATTTTTTGCTTCCTTGCCCTTAATATAAAAAATAGTGGACTTTTTAACGTTAGATTATATATTCTCCAAAATCTCGCACTGCTGGAAGGGGCCATTCGGATTATTGAGGTGTTCGGATTAGCTGAGGTTCTCCTGTATTATTATTATTGTGCTGTAGCCTCTTAAGGAAAACCTTTTAATTTCTTCTATTAAACCAATGCACATTTATGGTATACAATGCAGTTTATAAGTGTATGATGCCTTCAAATATTTCTCGAGAGCTTACATCCATACTACCCTACTGTTGTTACTTTTTACGGCTTGAAATGTCAGAAAATCCCGATGGTTTTAATCAAAACGTTCTTAACACAAACATAACATACATAAAATATATACAATAAATAAAATATAATAAATAAAAGTGGAGATAATTTAAAAAACTAGAACAATTATTTAGTACTGGAAAGTGCCCGATTTCTTTTATTTGTGCAATTCATTTTAACCTTTATTGCCTGGGGTCGTTCTGATCTGAACAGATGAAAAAAAAAATGTTTTTCGATGAAAATATAGTCAAGACGTTTTAGAATTTTTTTAATTCATGAGTTATTAAACTTAAAAAGCTACTAGCTCAATTAAGTAAATAATTACAGGGTCTAAAATTTAATGATTAATGATTAGATTTAGTTATGTTAATTTGTGTTTGTTTGCTTGAATAGAACAAATAAAGACCCTTAAAACCAAATTACATACTTACATAAAGCGTATACTAAGGTCTGTATTTTAAATATGTACATAGTTTATGAGTTCGAAAAACGTGAGAGTAGAACAGAAATTCTGACGAGACTAATAGTCCTCGAGTATGAACCATTCGGCTAAAGAAAAGAATATAAAAAATGCAAAAAATACCTGAAGTTCCCTTTCGTTAAAGTGTAAATAAAACAGCGATTCTTCAAAATTCAACCTCTCAAAATCCTACCAGTCTTTCTTACCACGTGAATACTTTCCTCTTTTCCACCATTGGAATAATAACCAAGGGAAAACCTGCAGGTGCAAAATAAAATACTATACAGGGTGAAATTTCTAAGCACAGTAGAAGCAGACCATCTCCTGAAATTACGTTGATTTACAGGTTAACACGTTTTAGCAGAAACTGCAGAATAAAAAAAAGGGATGAAACTCAGCGAAGAAAAAGGGCAGGTTAAAAACAAGGAGTTTTCTGTCGTACAATTTACCAGTCACCTGGGTGAAGGGTGAAAAACGACCCGGGAGACGTGAATTAGAGATTTAAGCTATGTTTACAATTTTCCCGGTGGATGTTGTGTCACTTAGTACCTGTGACGTAGGGATGTACAATATACAGTCGAAATGAAAGGTAAGGTAGGATACAGTGACGAAACCGATGGGAAAAAAAAAATCACTCTATCTTGGGACAGTCTAAAAGCTGTCTTCACCCTCCGCTGACTTTCACATTTTTCACGTTGATTGATTATGGTTGGGATGATCTCGGTATCGTCCCCAAAGACATTCGAAACGCGAAAGACATTTCGAGCGATAAATTCCCCCCGGTGATTGTCTTTGTTTTGAAGTATAGTGCGTATTTTTGGGATAGGAAAAAAATAGTATGAGCCCAAAAGGCTGATTAAAACCCAATTTGTCATTGAATCCAAAAATGACAAAATATTCCCAAATAATCTGGCAGTGTCAATTAGAACCTTCCCTGATCTCCCTCTGTCGTCGGCGGCGAATATCTCGAGGCCTTTATATAATCTGGAAGAAACGCGCAGATTGTGGTTCGCCCTTTGCCTAATTTATTTATGTAAATAAACAATAATAACCCAAAAACGCGATTTCGTAACAGTCGCGTCCCCTAGACCAAATCGACTGAAATAAATCTTCTCGCGGCACCCCTGCATTCATAATGAACATGAATTTGCCTGATTTGGAATTTAAAATTTCTAAATTCCCATCGCACCAAAACGGTGGAGGATGGAAGGCACCAGAAACGTTCTTATCGCTGCCGAAGCTCATTATCTTTTTCTGCGCGACTTTTTTCACGCGGCCGCCCTATGGAAAAAAATAATTCGGGCGTTTTACAATTTTACGTGTCCGGACGAAGGGATTTCCACCTCGAAACCCTCGCACACAATTGGCCCCAACTGAGGTGAGTTTAAATCGGTTGGTGGGATATTTTACACGTAGTAAGCTACTTCAGATGCAAATCAAGAACCCCACCGCCACCGTTTCTACTACGGCCCCGGCGGGCAATCTTCCTGATTATGTTCCAAAAAGGGATGTTTCCGATTTACAGCACTCTCCCACAAAAGTCTGTTTGTTATTTTGGCGAGTCTACCGCGGGAAAAAGGGAAATAGATCCCCACAAATCACAGCCATTCCTTGAGCACAGTCCCGGGATAATCTTCCCATCAACCCATTCCGCTTGGGACGTCCCAAAACACCCCCCGGGCGAATTGAATTCAAAATTTTCCGTCTAGAGCTCGTGTATTTTCTCTGTGTCCTTTGTATGTTAATAATTTGCGAGTTATCCCTTCGAGTTTATATTTAGCGTCCGGGTGATATAATGGGAAAAGTTTAAATGGTAGTTTCATGGGCGAAGATGCTTCATATTTCTTCTTCCTGGTCCTTTTTTCTGGGAGGATGATTTTGTACATTTTTTTTACAATTTTCTGCATTAGCACCCTCAATGAGGAAAAAAAAATTATTTTAGGAACTTGGACGCAAATTAACTTCTTTAAAACTTATTATACTTTCAAAAGTAAATAATTCGTTCAATTACTTACTTATTTCTTTATGTTAAAATTGAAAAAAAGGGAAACAAGTTGTTTATTTAAAATTCAACAATATTCTAAAAGTAAAAGTACAAGTTTTTACAACTCTGTAGTGTTTTACGTTATATTAAGTGGTAACACCACTCTAGCGGCCAATAAAAAGGCCTAATTTTAACGATTTATTTTAGGAGTATGCAGAAAGGATTTCTTCTAAGAGTGTTTATTTAACGTAGGTATATTGAAAAATATGTTTATTATTTTGATATAAATCGCGGCAACAGAGCCAATCTTTGAAATCGCCTTTAATTTTTGACTAAAAAAATTAAAAGTTCGAAAAACGACTACGTACTTCCATAGAGCAACTACAATAATTTAAAGCTACTCTCAAAATTTCAAATCGATCCATGCAACGGTCATCAAGTAATATTTTGTTTTTACCTACTACATTATTATTCAAAGCAAAAACAAAAAATCGTTTTTTTTTCAGAATTCTAGAGTCGTCTTACCCTTTAAATGCTGTAAGGTCTAAGTGCATGTTTTATTTGGCCAACATTTTCTACAAAAACGTTATAAACTAACTTCAATTCAACTGACTTTTCAAAATAATTTCTTTCCTTTTTAATGGCTGGTTAAATGTCTTAGAATCTGGAATTACTCCAAGCAAACAAATTAAAAAAAAAGATATTTCAAAGAAATGCTCTCTAAACTTAATTATACTCAGAATCAGGCTCATACTTTTCTTAAAATAAAATACATATACAGATATATATACCTACATAATTACACATCAGTATAAATCAAATTGTTTATGTTTTTCCATTGTTTCTCATCTAGGGATTGCCGCTGAATCAATAAATATCTTGCATACATACAAATGGTAAATCAGATATTATATCAGAAGGCTGATCACATTTCTGAATTTTTCAAGGGTTCATTGAATGATTTATTAAGTTATAAATCCCAAAGTCGACTACATTTGTGAGTCGTATGAAAGTCTTACCTTTTAACTTTTAACATTGTCAAAAGGTGATAGCTGCTATGAGTTCTTATATTAGATATAAGAAAAGTTTCAATGCCAACCGATTATACAACATTTATTCTGAGGGAAATATTGTTGTTTATTCATTGGTTTATTTTTAATACATATTTAAATAATAGTGTAAAATTATATTCACTTCAAATATGAACTAATAACTTAAAATATCTTAATATGTTTTGTATTGCCATTCTTAAATTTAATATTAAAATTTTTCACACCGTGCAACTTTTACGACTTTAGGTTACTCTACTTCAGGTACTTTTAGGTAAAATAGAAAATGTTGACATTAGTTGGAGTGAATCGTCTTTACTTGTTAGATAACTTCAAAAAACGTCGACAATTAGGGCACGTGTTTTGGTTAGTGTGCGAGCTCAAAAAATGGTCGGCATTTCAATCCAGAGCACTGCCCAGATCCCTTCAGTGTGGCTGAATGGCTAGCGCTCTTGCCACAGACGCCACGATCGTGCTGATCGAACGCCGGTTCTTATATCCACTTGATTAAAATTCCAAGTGTGAATTACAACGAAGGGAAATTTTGTAACAATATGTAAAACTTAATTTACGTTTCCGGCAGAAATCAAATAATTTCGACATGATTATTAGAATTCTTATCAATATTCAATACAGCAGCATTACGAAACATGGAAGAATGAAACTTCACATAAAGCCCGAATATCATTTTGTATTTCATATGTGACATATCATTATGAACAAATTGAATGAACTTGAACAGATCTTGCTAAATTCCAATATTAGTTCAGGTGCATACCACCAGAGTATTACGAAAAGCACGAGTTAATTTCGAATTTCGAGTTAATTGCCCTTCCTTCTAATTGCTTCAACGCAAACAAAGATTATATATGGTATAACTATAGAAATATTGATGTTATATATAGTGAATTCTGAATGAAATTGCCTAGCTCTAATAATGTCCAGCGGGTGCATTGATAAAGGCTGACAGTAACCGGGTCAAATTTAAACGAGAAAGTAATTAATTCATCAAGTACCATTTTCCCATTTGGCCTGTCCTACATAAAGGGAGTTTCGCATAAATAGCATTTGCCATCAGTCGGACAAATTGAATATTTCCGTGGTTTGTCAACACATCCTATTCGTCCTATGTGTTGTACTGGGCCCGTTCTGATGGTGATTTTGACGGTGCATGAAGGTGGCTACATGTATAGTAGTGCAAACATTCATGTGTACATTTCCACGCAACAGCATACCGGCGGCGGCGTCTTGCTTCTGTAACTAGACATTCGCTTACGCCTCAATGGGTCGCCATATGGGGCGCAAACAGAAATTCCATCGTGCTAAGTACGATAATAAAAGCCCTCTCCATGAGCCATTATGCAATCAAACGATGCCCTATAACGAAGAAGTCCGGAGTCCAGTTGACCTAAATTGACCTAGGTGGAGCCTGGAGGTGTAGACGGTGTTAAGTTTGTTATCCAAACGTTGCAGATGCCCATTAACTATATAAATGGGTATCGCTCGCTGGATTATTGAATTAATGGATTCTTGCCAGGAGCTTCTTCTTCTACATAATTCTACAAAGTGTTCTTTTTAGTTTACAATATATCGAGATAGTCAGTCAGGTTAAATCCTCAATTACCGGACATTTTATGTACATATAAAGCTAGGTATCTTGTTCAGTTTTATTTTATAACCTTTAAATAACATTTTGAATGGAGGAAGTAGTAAACCACAGGTACCTAATAGTAAGTAAATCTTACACAAATATAACTACTTTAAAACTTCAGAGTCGGTTTTATTAGATGTTTGAAGCCGGGATGATTTTCTGGATAAAATTTATATCAGTTAAATCTCCATCTAGTAAAATTTTAGAAGAATTCCATCCCATTTCACTTCCCACTTAACATTTTCGCGATCTAAGTAGTTGTCTTCGTTTAAAAAAGAAAATTGTTTTTGTGAAGGAATTATGGGGGATGTATATTTAAGTATTAGTTATTAAAAAAAATAATTTATTTTAAAATTTGGATTATTTACGAAAAAAAAGGGGGGGCTGATTTTAGGACAGGCAGATGTCCCCCATGGAGATATTGGTTTTTTGTCTGGACAAGTTATTTGTATAATGCGTGTTTTTCGAGTTATTTTGATGTCAGGTTAAATGGAACACTCGGTATAATAGAAAGAAATATAGTTCGTTTAAAAATATTTATAATAATAAATATTTCTAATGTGTCCGTATTTTGTTCATGATATCTAACTAGTTTTTTTAAATTTCTATTGGCAACTCAAGATTGATCTTTTCTTTTATTTAATTGATAAGATTAAAAATAATTATTTATTTAGATTTTCTTTCTTTCTTGAAACTTTTAATCCGTTTCGCTTAAAAGTTTTACAAGGACTGATATATAATTGTGATAATATATGAAAGAAATTGTTTCCATGGTCACTATACAGATTTACAAACAAACAGGTTAACATTTTTAAAATGTTAGTGTTGAAACTATTAGAATTAAATATTAACTTTTTTCAATATATCATAAATAAAAATTTCTGAAGTTTAAAAGTTTGCAGACAAATTGCTCTCTTATTTTATGGAACAATGACTATTATTATAGGACTCATGTTCCTATAGCATTATACTAAGAAACTAAATGACAGTGATAGTGACGCATGTTAAAAAATTAATATTGAATATATGTATAATAAATAAATCAGTCCACTTGCAATGACTGAGAACTTCTGATCGTATAAAATTTTCTTGATCTATTGTACTACTACTCACTTAAATTTTTCAGTTCAAAGTCGATAGTTTGCTTTGGAAGGTTGCGTCAATGGAGTCTTTGTAAGTTTTCAGTACTTTGAACCCCGCAGGAGCCGTGATGGTTATAAGAAGAGAATGTTGCATTCACCTTAATAATGTGCCTTCCCTGCAGAGGCCGCCCTCTTTGGAACAAAGGTGGCTAAAGTTTTACACTTTTGCGGAGAAATTACTGCACAACCATTGGACGGTAACTTTTAAAAGTTTCCACAAGCGAAGTTAGTTTAATTGAGATTTTCCTCAGTTCCCTCTATAGACAGAACGACGAACCGGCTAAGGGTAGATTTTTATTTTAACACAGCTAAAAGAGGTCTGCGTCAGTCCTAGAGTTTCTCAGGTGTTCTGGAGCATTTACTAAATTAATTTTCGAGTGTTTTCTTAATTGCTGAGATCCTTGGTTTATAAAAGCAACTTATACCAGCAAGTTTTTACGCTGCATTTAAAGTAATGATAAAATTTTCGTGAAATGTTCATGAAAAATGAGTGGCATCTTCTGAAAACCCACTTATACTATTTTGGATTTGAATGATTTTCCAGCAGCGGCGAGAGAAACCTGTGAATATTTCATAGAGCCACTCAGGGGGTTATTTGAATAAACCAGCACCAGTTTATCCATGAGCCGACGGAAGGAAATGGTATTAGAGTGCACTTGTACATTCTAATTTTGTAGAAATGCAGTTATTATATGCACAAAAGAATCATCCCTAAGAAGATGCTTCTACTGGGATCGATTTTTATCTGATTAATCCAGAAAGGATGCAGGCAGGGATGCTTACAATTCCATACATAGTTTTGCTTTAATTGAAATGAATGATAAATTTTCAACACTTTGCCTCCGTAACCCTCCGGATGCAGGTCGTTTAAAGCATAAAATAAAGGAAAGTCCAACGGGTAGAGTCTCGGAACAACTTTTGTAGGTGTGGTCACATTAAATAGTTTCGCTGTTGCGGTCATTTTATATGACCAACTCTGCACGATATGAAAGTTTAGTTGGATTGGATAAGAAGTTATGTGCACTACTTAAATATTGTATAAGCGAATATTCTTTCAGACACGACAAGTGACGTCATTCTAAATCCAATATAGCTGACGTGACAAGATGGTAACTTATTATTTTCATAATTAATCACTCCTTTGACATGGGTATCAAATGAAAAGGATCAAAGAATAGTTTGTTTTCTTTTTAAATTTAGAATTTTTTGAAAATTAACCTTATATAAAAAACAACTCATTTCCAGGTTTCGTTAAAAACTATCATAAATTTTATCCTATCTGGAAAGTAGGACATGGAAGGTAAAAACAGCAAATAATTCGAAATCTTAAATGTTCTATCACATAGTTTGTGTTTCTTTATTCATTCCGTAGAACGAATAGAACGAATGGCTTTCTGTTTCCGGGACACACTCCTAGAAAGAAGAGCCCTCGGACGAATTATCTATAATTTCTATAACATTCATGAAGGAATAGTTATCTAATTCTGATGAAATATAATTTATTTCAACAGCGTTATCCAAGTTCAAACATGTCGCTGGAGTTATATCTGCACGTCTACATAACAATTTATCCATGTCTTCAAAATATTCCCAATTCTTGCGATTGTTTCCACTCCCGTGCACTGATCCGGTGTAAAATGTTTCAGACGAATTCTTTACATTTTCAACAACTTTATCTTCTGAACTTTTCAAACCAACTCATATTTTTTTCGTAATTATTAATGAGAAATTTTATGTTGCCTGGGGTCCATTTTATCCCTGTTTCTACTAAAATGTATAAAACAAGTAAGATTTAAAAGGCTTTCTAAGGTCATAATATTTTACAAGCAATTGGTTCCATTATTTTTGTATTTATTTATATTAATTTGTTATTTTACAGCTGACAAAAATAAATATGTACCTACGTTCGAAATATTCCGCAGTAATAAAGAAACACGGAATGATATTTTCGGAATGCTTAGACGAATAAAGAAACCAGAAACCCTTAGATAAAAGTGTCAAAAACTAATAGCAATTGCTAAAATGCGAGTTCATTAATGTCTATATTAACCTTTAAAGTTAAAATTATACATTAAATTTATTAAAATTTTTAATACATATCAAATCCTACATGATCCTTGTGACACTCGAAATGTACGATTTTTAAAAAATTTCAAATCTTATGTTTATTTATGTGAACAATAAAGAAAATAGTCGAACGTCGAATGGATATTGCAGCTAAAGAGTCCATGAAAACTTAGATTCAGCAAAAAGCTACTTTACAATTATAAATAAGTAAGTAATACCAAAACCCAATTTAATTTTTCGCTCACTAACACTGATGGACAAAAGTATATTTATAGTTGTTTTAATTTAAAAAGAAGTTCAAAGTTGTGAAATGAACTGGCATAGATCAATTTTTAAATAAATAAAAGTGTTACTTACACAATCTCTTTTTATCAAAGAGCTGTTGGGGCATCTTATTAAATTTTCTTTGTAATTATTTTAATCTTTCCTAGTTGCTGAATACATAATTCTACTTAAAAAACTTTAAGATGCCTCACAAGAATGGACTGTGTTCTAGGAGGGGTTTGCTTACAATCTTAGTCTAGACGGCTGCTACTTAATCTTGTTATAAAACACATTTTCATGGGAAAGATTTTCATTAATAATATTTTCCAGAGGTATAACTATCTATGCAGGTCATGAAATTGCTTCCTACCCTAGTGCAGTGCTCCGTTTGGTGTGAATTGAAAGACTCCCAAGATTGACAAGGGATTGTTTTCGCCAGGGTTTGGATATATCAAGATAATCCAGCACAATATGGATCATGGAAAAGTTTCAAGTCAGAAGTCGTTTAAGACAGGGACGATCACACATAATTCCCTGGGCAATTAGAACCTCGAAACTTTCCCTCAAGTAAGTTTTTGCTGGAGACTCAAACCCATTGACGGGTCTGTAATAACTTTTACCTAAAAGGATTACCATGCAATTTCGTAGACAATAAGAAATCGTTTCGAAGATAATTGCACCTGATGGACTCACCGGGATTGTTAAGTCACCCCTCGTTTTCAGATAACCAACCACCTGACAGGGTGTTCAAAACTACATAGTAGCTTAAAGTTTAAGTCATTTCGCCCTCAACAATTACTAGCGCCGCTCGAGTGGAAGAATAAGGTGGAGACCGTCAAGCATTTTCTAGAAAAAAGAAATTCTTTTATGGTCCTTTATTTCATTTCACAGAAATGGATTGTAAGAAAGATGACGAGGTAAAACCACCTGAATTAAGCTTCAGTCCTCTAAAAAAACTTGATTCGCTTTTCTGATGGAATGGGCTAGTACATTCCAGAGACAGTCCACGATTCATAGCGCTTTTCGCGTTTGATCCGTCAGGAACTATGTTGTGTTATCCCGTCCATCAACAAAGGAAGTCAGCTCTTTGTATCCTGTACACAATGAGAGCTTCCATAAACTTTCCTATAGTTCTCGAGATTTTACCATTGTCCAACAAATTTTCTTTTGAGAATTCAGTCGACATTTCTTATTTTTTCCATTTCTTAGTTATTGAATGACAGAATGCGCCAAAGAGTTTCTACGAGTTATTATGCCAGAAGAAGTCCAGCGAAATTGAATTTTAGAATATTCCTAAAGCAAAATAAAAACGATAAAGTTGAAAAAGAGATCTGGGGAATGCCTTTGTACAAAGCGGAAATAATATGAGAATGTAGGAACTGATTGCAATTGCTCGTTTTGCCATAGTATAGGCAATGTTCGAGCTTCTCCTTGCTTTAAACTCTTTTCAGCAACTATATGAAATTGCGGAAAATTGGACTCCTTTCTCAATGTTGCTTTAGCTTCCGATATGCAATAAAGACATATACCTACTGTTTGCTAGATTTTTTTTTAAACGATTAACGAAGAAATTGTGGTTGAAAAGGACTCTTTAGATTGCAGATGCTCCTAAAAGAGTTTATCATACTAAACTGTAGAGTGTAGAAGGTCAGGTGGCACGTCTATTATATCAGAGGTTTATCGATTTGAGAATGGTCCGTTAAAAAAAAAAATAATGTGGAAATACATTTAAACTTCTTATTACTAAACGTTTACTGCCTTTTGTACAAGGAAAATCCTCAGTAAATATAAATATTTTGTAAAAGGAAAATCTAATTCAAATAGCATTTCTCGAAAACAATGGCAGGTGCACTTTTTTCGTTTTCCCTACAATATAGTGCTTTCGAAACCGTTCTCAAATCAAAAAACCTCGGAAACAATAAAATCCCTCAAAATTCAGTCGAAAATATTATCTAGAACATTTTGTTTTTTGGAGATTTTAAAATATTTTCTTGTAACCATTTTGGTAATTTTGCATGAAAATGAAATCGTTAGTGATATGATATCTCCAAGTATTCTTTTTAAAATGAACAAAAAACAATTTTTATATTCAGCCACTTCATTTCTTAATAATGAAAGCTACAAATTACGTTTAAACAAGTTTCTATTGACTTGAATGTGTTTACATTGATTGTAGGTTTAATAAAATAAATGTATAGTGTCTTTACCTTTTTCGAATTTGCGTTATAATACCACGGGATGCAGCGGCTGCTGACCGTCCAAATTCAATAAGTACGAAAATTCTTCAGCAAATGGTTATTTATTTATTTAAAATCTTACTACTAGAAATAATAATAATAAAATTTAATTAGCACGGTAGGAAACGCCTACATATTTATTTATATGCTGACATCAACTTTTTGTTTAATCCCTTATAATTTAATTAAAACTTAGTTTTAAAATTGCTCGATCCATTGAAATAGGCTTTAAGGATCAGAACCAAGGCTTGACTTTTTTTGTTGCTTACCTTCATTTGTAAATCTTCCCTTTTTTTTATTAAATACCGTGAAATGTACAATTTTAATCCGGAAAATGTAAACTGCACAGAAAAAATTTCCTTTAAATTGAGCCCTATTGAAATTTCCAATTTCCGAACACAATCAGCATTTTCCATGCGAGCGCGCAGAATATCATCGCCGATTCAGTTAATACGGCAACTTATCAAATTTTCCGCTTAAATTACACAATCCATCTGAATGGAGAGATTTGCATTAAAAATTCGATCGATCTGATTCACTGGGGCGAAGATAATTGAATACCTTGACCTGAGCACTATTAATTCAATTAACCATTCAAATAAAGAACAAAAATTTGAGATATTCTCTGTTTTCGTCCAAATGGAGATCTCTGATAATATAGTTTGATGTAAAAGCTATGTTTAAATTATTTTCAATCGATTAGGTTTTAGTACGGTGTAGTGATAGTCAACTTTCCAAAAACTTTTGCAGGTTTTATTCGTCCAAACTTCTACAAAGTGTCACCTGAGTTTGTTCAGCTCTATAAAAATCTACTTCAACTCTTTACTCTCCCGAACCGAAGTGGCAGTGCATGATTGAAGAGTTTAATTTTATGGACATTGGCACACATACTGCAGGTCCCTGTCTCATCCTGTGACATTGTTCGATGGCTAAGGAGCCCTAGATATTGTTACATTGAAAAAGTTTCCATTAGAAGTGCAATCAAACGACTGCCCAAGGCTATTAATTCTGCACGTGTGAAAATCCTCTAGCATTCTACCACTGGTGAGGTGAAGTACTGATTTACGCTTTTCCAGGTAACTTTCCTGCAGTGCAATGAAAAATTCAGGTTGATCGTCGGGTGATGGCTCCGACTGATTGCGACCATTGTCGAAATTGCATCAACCTGTAATTCATTGAATATTTCATTCTGATGCTTTCATCGTATTTCTTGAAAACGATATAGGTACAATTACTATTTGCAATGCAACATTTTAAAGTGCCAGTTAAATACTTTAGGTACATCTAAAATTTGGCAAGACTAAGCTAAGTGCTTAATTTACGCTAAGAAGATTGAGCTAAATTTCAAAATAATTTCAATATGTTAGTTGACTGGTGTAGTGTTAATAATCTGTTTTTAAGTGCAAAATCATGATGTTGATGCTAAGTGCAAACTCATGATGTTACCTGTAATCTGGGATTATAAAATTGATGATTTTTCAATTGAAAGGGTAAACTAATGTAAGGGTATTATCTACGCCTCCAAACTTACATTTTCATACCACATTTTATTACACCAAATTACAAATCACTTAAGGCTTTAGAACTTTATAATCCTTATACAATTAGGATTATTTTGTCTCTTTATTAATCAGATCTGTTATGGAATATGCCGCAGTTACCTACATATTTGGAGTCATCAGCCTGATAGTTCTGGATAACTTGAATATAATCGGTATATATATATTAATATTAGATTATATATATATTAATATAAGACTTTTTACTGGGTTTTTATTAAGAAATATAAGATATTATCTATTTTATTTATTTATAATTAAAGCTCTGGTGTATATTAAAATTACAATATCTTTTTATCTGTTAAATACAAATACTAATCAAAACTAACTACAAAAAAAAAGCAACTTAATAGACAAATAAATAAACAAAGATAGTGTTAGAGAAATTTTATTCAAACTAAAGAGGATAAGTTAAATAAATATGTATATAGCGATAAATTAGGAAATGAGTAAATGAGAGTTTAAATTAATTTTCATTTTTAGGTTATAATTAAAAGTGAAGCAAATTTGAATTTGCAAATGCTGATGACGTGTTTACAAGTATGCAGCATACTACTATACGAATTCGCCATTATTTCTGTGGTTACAAGTCCTCCTCAATGTATCAGACAGCGCAGCGCATTTATTCACTTTGGAGGCAAAAATCAGTTGGATTTAATTATTGCAGATCGCATATGCATTCCTCCTAAGGTAGTCCGGTAAGTTTGACAAACTCACCTTATAAAAAAAGATTAGAATGCGAAGCCTTATGTTTGATTCCAAAGAAAATCCAAGAAATTCTCGAGCGCAGAAGAATGGTCAAATTTACGAAGACCGTAAACATACTTAACGATCGAATTAAAGGCTATTTCTAGGGTACATGTTTACACATGAATAATTAACCTTTAAATTCCACGCAAATATTGGATATGAAGGGGGATTTTTTGAATTTGTATCGTATATACCTTTAGAAGTAAAAACTGCAATGTTGTCATAGTGATTGAAGTCTACAAAACACTTTATTACTAATGTAGTTTATATAGCCGTTCCAAGAGAGAAACTTCTTCCCTTTGGAACTAACTCCCAAATTCTTAACTCTGTTAACATAGGGTATTTATTACTATTGTTGATACCAATTAACATTCGGAATATCTGTTGTATCAAAATTTCATCTATATGCAACCAGACATTGAGATTTGTTTAATTATTAGTTTTATTTTATGTATAATTGAATGAAATCTCTCCTTACTTTTTGACTAATATTCTTATACACCGGACTGATAAGTTACATATTATCCTGTAAATTAAACGTTTTTCTATTCAATTTGAACTCTAAGACTGTCAGTTTTTTTCTTATTTTTATTCAAAATCCGATATGTCACTCTTTCAAAAACACCTTTTAAAGCATCGAAATTTCTTTATCCTCGAAACAAATTTCAAGACTTGGTCTCTTTAGGGCTTTTGGGATTCTTTGGAGCTGAGCAGTCTTCGATATGTGTCCTCATCGATCATCCGAATTACATTTTTCCTGCTTCCGTTTCCAAGAAATTGTGGGTCCAAGGCATTGAGGTGAACTGATTTTGCTTTCACTTCATATTAACTGGTCTTTCAACCAAACGAGTGATTAGGGTGGGTCACGAAAGCCGAGGACTGCGGTAAACCCTCGGCTTCAACTCTGATTTCCTTTCGTTCTATCCGTTCCCAATTTCATCTCAATTGAGGGCTGTTTTTCTATTTAATTTAGTAGAGAACATGATATTTGCTGGTTTTTCTTCAACAAATTCCTTTAGGACACTACAGGATTCGTGTAGTAAATTAAGTAAAAAATCGAACATTATTATCATTAACCAGCAAAACTTGAGCAATAATATGTACAGAGAAGCATAAAATAATTTAAAATTCTGTTAATTATTTCGCAACTAAAATTCTCCTCTTTCACTTAAATCCAGAAATGATAAAAAGTTAATTGGGAAATAATTTTTTAATTGCGATTCAATGCTTCGATCCGGTATTCCTCAAGCATTAAATACTTAATGAAAGTCTGTGATTATAGAGGTTTAACAAACGTAATAATTAAAATTGTCAAATAAGAGTTGCATTGGCAAAAATAATAATCACGACAATTTAAACTTCAGGCCATACAGGGGCAATGTATATAATTTGTTTTCGACACCAGGACAGTTCGAATATGAAACATTATTTGCGTCAACATAATTTCCGTAGGATAGCAAGCAAATGCAAATCATGTAAATGTCCGCCGCATTATTACACTACATCGCCAATTTTTGGAATATTGTAAAACCATTTTGTTCGTAATATCATAATAACATCGACAAGTTCCAATCAATTACGTTTGCATTAAAATGGAAACCGATAAATTTCCATAATTGCGGTAGCCTGGGGCTTCGGCGTTCACAACGCCCTAGTGAAGGTAAATTCGTAAGGTCGGCAAGCATAACAACTGCGGGCCAATAAATTTGTTTATTTTTCATTCATTTGGTTTCCCGTTGCGTTGGTGGCCGTGGTTATTTGTTTGCCTTATTGGCGTATGAAAGGATGTCATTTTGTTAAATATGATGCATTGGTTTTTTTGATTTTTTGGCTTTTATTTCCATTTTTTATTGTTAAGATTAAATATGAACCATATAAGCAATCATATCACATATATGGAAATGAAAAAATATTTAGCCCATAATCCTTTCAAAAAATATTTATCATTTTTAGCATCACAATCATAGATGAATTAAAAATGTAAAATCCGTTTCTACGTAGGTACTACTAACCCTATTTTCGAGATAACGCGATAAAAATGTTTTCTAGTAAGCGTTAAATAAATATTCTATAATTCAGCGACAGAAGACACCCTGTTTTGAATTGAGTCCCCAGTAATTTCTGTAAAATTATTTACTACTATGTAATTAGCCCTTAATGACCGCCAATACAACACGTAACAATTGTTTTTATAGCATATTACACATTCAGCTTGACTTTTCCTTTTCTCCTCGATCGATATTATATCATAATAAATAAACTAATAATAATTTAGCACTTTTACAATACTTACTTAAAGAGAGAACGAAAATTTAACGAATTGAATCGGACAAAAAAATAAAAATAGAAAGCAAATTATAACTTGAAAATAATTAATCTATTATTGCTAACTATTAATTTGACGTAGGCAAATGTCCTCAGGCAACTTGTAGATTAATAATTGTCGAGATAAAATTATTTTCCAATAGTTTTTGCATATGTTTTATTTCTGCAAAAAATAATTCATTTTTAACCTGACGTGATCAAGTTTCTTTACCTAACTTGTAGAGAATTGAACTCTGCACAATATTGATTATAATAATTTTAAAATTCGACAGTTTTATTTCATTAATAACTGAAAAATTTTCAATCGGACATCAAAATGTAAATGATAATTTTTGTACACTATTTTAAGCATAGTACTAAGATCGCGTTTCGGCAGAATTTTATTTGAAAATTTTGCCGGATCAAGTCTTCTGGCAGAAATTCGGTCGACAATTCGGCCAAAGTAGTACTAAGTTTACAAGCAAGATTTTAAATGAATGTTTGTCATTAAGATGGCACCACCGACAAGTCTCCATTAATTCTGCTTGAATTTTAACCATCCAAGTCGTTCTGAATTTCCGCCAAACGGATTTGACTGACTTATCGGATGTGTGTGTTCGTTTGCAGATGTGGATGAATGCTTTCTTTGTTTTAATTTTTCGTATCCACTAATACTTTTACAAACGAAGCCGTGGATATAATAATTCCGAATAATTCATCACTCATGTCTGTTTTATTTATCTTTCTTTTTGTCAGTGTCATATCGCCACATGAAAAAACATTCCGTTTCTCCATTCGTCTCCACTGAAAAATTCGGCTGGAAAAAGAACGACTAGATATTGGAGACTTGCCGAAATTCTGCCGGAACGTGATCTTAGTACTATGCTTTACCCTCTAATTTTTACGATATCTGTTACACTTAATGAATAACTTGCAAATCCCCGGCTCAATTTTGCTCGGTTCAATTTTACTCGTCACTGTATATGTATATTAAACGTTAATACACCTTTTCCATTTATTTTTTGGTTTTAATTTTCTCGAAAACATGATAGGTATTATAATACCCGTTTTCAATTTCTGGTTTTCAATTAAAAATTGTGTTGTTATTACAATCTGGATTAATTTATAAATAAATTCCGAACTAAGTTCAAATTTTTGTAAAATCTCAGAATAATTAGTTTTTTACTTTTTTCCTCAATATTATAGCGTACCAGAACAGAATAAGACAAACAATTTTAATAGTTCTTATTTGTATTGCCGGTTATCATTTAAATAAAGAAAGCATGCCCCTAACAATTCGACAAATATTGAAAGCAAAGATTCAAAACTTTATTTAAATTTGTAATTAGTTTTGATTTGGCCGAAGAGAGTGCATTAAGAAATATATTTTTATTTTATACATATACTAGGTATGATCGAAATTTAAGCATAGCAAAATCCAATTATGTTGAATTAAAAATGGAAATGCTCCGGAACCAAACCGATGCCGTCTTCGGATGGAAAAGAAGCACGTTCGCATCAAAAAGCGGAACCGCCGCCATTCCTTCTTAAAAAAAAAAATATTACCATCTGTAAGACGGGGAACTCGCCATTGAGCAGAGATTATCATCCGTCGCTAGATAAATTGCTCAGCTTCAATTTAACGCGTAATGAACGAAAGAAGAGGGCCGATTCTGCGGAATGGTCGAACCGATGGTATCTTGAAAAACACGAAGCGGTGCTATCTGGACGTGACTTCAATATAATTTGTGTCATCCAATTTGTGTGGAAGAAATTCCTCTTGAGCTAGACGTTCTTCTTCTTATTTATGGTCCTGGTCACATCCTTGAGACTTCGATTTCGTGCGACTAAACGCTTCATATATATGTATATATGTATGTATGAATGTATGTATGTATGTATGTATGTGTTTTTCGTATACAACCACAGGGTCCGTCACGCATTCACCTCAAACCCATCAATTCTAATCGTTATAGGAATTATTACCAGTAATTGAAGAATTCGCATAAATAATGAACCTAGTTCGTTTCGAATCCCTTTTCTTTGGGTGCTCTCTACACCAACGACTTGAAGGATCACATTACTTTTTAATATTCGGAAATGAGCACGTTATGCGGTTGGGTAAAGGGTGGTGGAGAGTTGAGGGCAAGATGAATGTCTACAGAATTAACCGCCGAAAGTATTCAAAGTTTATGGAGCCACAGACGTAAATGGCTTCCTCACGTACGACCGTCGCCAAGGCCCTCTAGATCGTGTATACTTAGCAAGAAACAATTTCCTCTAATGGCACAGGAAATCAAGTAGGAGCAGTCGATGTTACTTATTCATAAAACGTCTCCTTCATTCTGTGGTGGTGCTACCATAAGAAGAAGAAGGGCAATTTCGCTGGTTCCGTCGCGGAATAGCCTCGCATAAATTTAGTAATGATTCCGCGTTACGCTTCAGTACCCTCGGGCACGCCTAACATGTCCTTGCAATTACTTCAGCAATCATGCTCTGCTGATTTATGAATGCGTTACGGATGACTCATTAACTAAAATGTTCCCGAACGCCAAGAAATCCCAGCACACCTCAGAAGACCCACACAAACCATAGTATTCGTACCCCCCAAAATTCGAAAAGTTTATTCCCAATCCTCCTCTACTCCGTTGACATACTTTCACGTAATTCACGAACGTTCCATTATTAATCAGCAAATACCTTGGCAAATTGCGATTTTATTGAACGAATAGGGAGCCCGTAGCTCTCTTATTCATCCATCAATAGTGCTGCCCAATCTCTCATATCAAAGCAAACATCGGGGCTCCACGGGTCCGGAGCCGAAAGGAAAGTGGAAAGTGTATCTCCGGCGAGCAGCATCAGCAGGACAACAGGATTTCTCATGTCCCTTCTTCCTTCAGGAACCTTTTTTCTGGAGTGGAACGTAATCCTGAATACCAATTAGCCCTGGCCGGGTGCTGAGCCAGCTCTCTGATTTCCTTTTTTTTTTTGCTTTTTTTATTGCCATTCCTATTCGACTACATATATGTTTATATGCGTCCCATTTCGGTTCCTAAAACGCCACATAAGATAGAAAAGGACTAACTACGAAACTGCTTTCAGGATTTTAATTATTTTTATTGATTTGGAAAAGATCCTACAAATTCGGCATTTGCTATTTTCTTAGACCATAA
Source organism: Machimus rusticus (assembly GCA_951509405.1). Taxonomy (NCBI): domain Eukaryota; kingdom Metazoa; phylum Arthropoda; class Insecta; order Diptera; family Asilidae; genus Machimus; species Machimus rusticus. Next base: position 4,623,520 of record OX608053.1, on the reverse strand, counting down.
TATAAAAGTCACAAAATACGATAAATGTGGAAATTTAATCCCCTACGGGCTACCGAATCGTTAAATCACGGATATTGTTTCTGTTTACGACATTTTGGGTTTGGTTTAATAAACTGCTTAATACAGTGTAAGGAATTTCTATAAACGCAGCCAGTTTTATTCTTGTTTAAAAAAAACTACTTTTTATTTTTCAAAGACAATTTAAATATATTGCAAAAGTTCCCTATTGGTACATATTAAATAATTTCGTTATAATAAATATAAATATATGTAATTAAAAGTCTCCTACATCTGCGCTATGTCTACAAACTCACTTTATATTATAATCTCTACTTTAAATGTTTGTATATATGTATGTATGTATGTATGTATATTTCCTTAATATTATATTTTATCTCTATTATAACTTGAAAAATCCTGTCCTGTTATTAATTTTGGATACAAATTTTCATTAATTTAATTCCAGCCTTTCATGTAACCATCGTCTAGTTCCGGCAGAAGAATGCGCACTGGCGTTGTCCTGTTGAAAAATCATATCTTTTTCCAAATTCACTTCTAAATATGGAGATTCCTCCAGCACATTAAATTTCTTCCACCACAATATTAAACTTCTCCTACCAAAATGTCTTCTTAGGCGAGGAGATTGCATTAAAGGACCACAGGGTGTTACGTCCCATAAACACCAATCAACTTAAGATATCTGGAGGTAAGCTTTATGTAATAAATTTAGGTAAATGACCTCCTTCAATATAAGCCTATAGCAGCTTTGTCATTATGTGTGTTACTAATTTGCTTGCTTCATTACAGCTAAGTTACTTAGTTAATTGAGAAATTGCTTATACTATAGAATTTAAGAATCGGTTTATTACTTATCTTATTGGATATAAATCTTCATCTTATCTTATTGCATCTTCATTTAAGAGATGCATGATGCCGATGTTATTCTTTGTTGTTGCTTTTTTAAAGACATTGTATGGCGCATTTCATTTCTAGAAAATATTTCAATCCTGCAATCAATCCAATCCAGTCTATAGTATTTTATGATTTAAGAAAAAAAAAAATCGTTTCTTTTTAGTCCGTTCAAAGATGTTAAATTTTCCATCACAATTTGTCGTTTTTGACGATGATGAAATGAAACTTTCAACTAAAACTTTATTCGTCAGAAAGTTAAGTTAACTGACAAATACTAGTCTAGTCTATAGTCTGCCTATATTTATGCTTTCTCAAATTGAGGATAGAAAATATTATGATACAAATTGTTCGGTAATGAATCTTAAGTGGCGATATGAAAGAAATCGAGTCGGTGTTGAGCTGAGCTTCTAATTTATATTTATATTAACGATTAAAAACATGTAATAAATATGGCTCTATCAAATGTAAGAAAAAGTTACTTAAATGTTTTATGAGCCAATAAAAATAAAAATTTAAATATTAATTGCCTACATCTTATGATTTTATTTTTTGCTGAAATAAATTAAGTTTTATTTTTTTGTTGCTAGAAGCTTATTGATGAAGGATCGATCTATCATCTTTTCTTTTTAATTAACAACATTAAAATTCCTCGGTTAATCTGATCGGAATAAAAAACTCTGTCTGCAATCTGAAGAATTATGTAAGGGCATAAAGTCCAGAATTAATTAGCCAGGAAGTATTTGCGCTGAATTATGTTTACTGAGGTCCTTTTGAGATCTGAAAATTACAGTTTCGGTAATTTATCCGACTGTACTGGCACTGATAATGATTTAGATGCGCCTTGGTTTAGAACTCTCAAATTTTCCACCAACATTTGCATTTGTGAAACAAACGACCAAAGCTTTGGGTAAAGAGGGCCTGGAAACCAAAACTGACTGGAATATAAATTTCAAAAATATGAAACTTCGGTCATAAAGTGCGCCCTGAGTATGAAACACAAAATTTCCAAGCCCGAAACTCAAGGGTGGCTTGGCTGACACTCAGTAGAAATACTACCCTCTTTTAGAAAATGATTTTAATTTTTGCATTTTTTCTTAACTTTCCATTTATTTACTGAACATTTGTTTCTTTTTAGCTCTAAAAAACTCGGAAGCAATCTTTTCTGTTATCCTTCAAGTACCAAGCCTCGTCCGTGATACTCCCGTAAATTTTGGCTTATCAGCAAAAACAAGGCCTGCGATATTCATGAATCATAAAATTTATTGCCTTCTAAAGTCGCTGAATGTCGTTCTTCCGCGACAGGGTACTTGCTAATTAAAATATGCTCTGGTTCCCTAGTAAAACATGAGGACCTGGAGGCAGAGAGGAATTCATAAAAGAATTTATCGATTGTTTGCGTTATTTTTAAAAGTGCTGCCATGCCCGCGAGGAGGAAAAATATTATACCTTTCGGCTGTGAATTGCAGCTGCTCTAGTCTTTGCCAGTAACGAATAAAGACAAACAACAAGCCATTAAAACGTGGAAAAAATAATATACGTCTTTTAGGGAAGGAAACCGCAGATTTTCTTCGAATAGTAGAACCATATTGATGAGAGCCCCCCAAAAGCATCTATCGAAAATAAATTAAATTTTGTTGATATTGGCCTTGTTCTGTCTTATCGATTTACAATTTTGCACTGTTTGACTGTTGGAGAGCAATGATGTACGCGGTATAGATTCTGTTTGTCTATAGATAGAATTCTGTCGAAAATAAGCACAGAAAAGTTCAAAGGGAAGTTTGCCTTTTTAACAATCCTAAGCGCAAATACCCAAATGAACGAGGACGAATCTTCTGAATGCTCACTTTATGACTCTCTTGGGCCCTATCCACTATTCTATCCATTCTAAATGAACGGCAGTCATCCCCAGCCAGAATAGCTTGAGTTTAAGGACAAAATCAGACAAACCCAACCAACTTTTTGACGAACTGGCTGTATGATGACGACGACGACGACGATCAATTTTGTCTGCCTATCTGTGAAATTTTCGATTCATTCAAAGTCAAACAGAAGGTGCTTAAGGTATAGTCGACTTTGATGGTATAAGCACAATTTCGATGGTTCCCTTTGATTTTTAAAAAGAAGCAAAAATGCGATCTTAGGCTGTTGAGGACTTGGTTGGTAGAGGGGCAGACACTTTGAAACTTAAAACTGATTAAAAGCTATTGGTGACCTGAGGCGGTCATTTCCGCGGAAGAATTTAATTAAAGAAGTTGAGACCATCCATACTAAGACGCAGCGTTCTGCAGTGTACTTATTTGCTTTTAATAAGTTCGTTCGAGTTTGGGGAAAAAGGAAAATATGCTTTGTTCCCCTCTTATTTTATTTTAAGAGGTAAGGGAAGGCAACTTAACAATGAATTCCGCTGTTTTACCTCCTAAAACCTTTAATCTGTTTAAACTTATTACGTTTGTTACAAGTTAAACTGTTTATTTCAGTTAAGTGAATACTTCGAAAACATTTTTTCTTATTGACAATGACATACCAGTGGAAGTTAGAAGGATTAATGGTAGTATTTATCCCTTAAAGTACATATTTTGAAATATGTTAATAATATGAGGAAAACTAATTTAGGATTTTCTAAGTAAAAACACAAATTGAACAAATGAAGAGAAAAACGACATTATACATTATTATTATTATAATTGAGTTAATCTAGGAATTACAAGTATTTTCAGCCATTTTTCAAAGGTATATGTGAAATGTACACTTTTAGAATTTATTGAATGAATATTTGACTTTATACATACATGTAGACTCGCAAAATTTTGAGCTCAGTTAGACTCGTAGTGTTGCACATTTTTGTAAGGCTTATAATTGTCACTGTGGAATACCGGCCCATTCTTTTTCAGTTTATGCCGGGAACTTTAGAATTTATTTTTATAAGTATGTGCTTAAATTTTCTATTATTTGTTTCATTTGCTATCGTTATTTTAGAATTATCGTGCAATATCATTATTAGTTTTTGAAATACTCCTCTTATAATTTCTATATATTTATGCTTATACTGGTGAACCTACTACTAAAAGCAATTACGGACATTAGGGAATGAGGTACGCTCAATCTGGTTTACAGCCATTCCATTTAGTTTATTTCTGTGGTTTTGATCGCTACGGAAAGTAAATTGGTCTCATTTGCTCTTACGGCTTTCAATGTGCCAGTAATACTCATAGAAATTACTTAAGGGATTATTTTAGAAGACAATTTTGTAAATTCTGTAAAAAATAAAGGATTCCCGTGATATACATAGCTCAAAATAAAAGTTTGAATCATTATAGCTATTATATCTTTGAATTCATGTTTTTCCATTCACCGCCTAGATAGTATGTACATACATATAATAGTATTATAAAATCGTAGAAAATTGTAGTGTCAAAAAATGGTAAAAAGCTTTTCATGATTCAATTTTAATGAAATTTTGCAATTACGAGTATGTTAGCCATTTTTACAGCCACTCGATGAACCAGGACTACTTTTATTCTTTCATTACTTTTCGAGCAGTTTTCGGATAATCAATTGTAGTGTATATACTAATATTGATATTGATCCAAAACAATTAATTTTTATTCAAAAAAAGGAGTTTTCAATTAAATTTTGAAAACTACGGATGTTATACCTCATAAACATTGCAAAAATATAAACTACTGTATCAAACATCTCGCTATACAATTAAGAAATATCCTTTCAATTTTCTATTTTGATTTCTGGCGGTTAGAACAGAAACACTAACCGTTAACTTTTAAACTTTTCCATTCCAATAGTTTGTTTTTTCTAAGTAGTAACTGAAATATAAAAGTGTAACTGTTTCTTGCGGACATAACCTCGAAAACCACACATGTGTTTAAAATTTCTACTGGAGAGTAATTTTTGACTACCAAAATTTGGAAATACCATTAAAGAATAATAATTTGTTGAAATAAAGATACATATTTGTTGAAATATCCAGACCCGTATCATATACTTCACATGTTTCAAATTTAACTAAACTAATCGTAAACTGTTCACATTTACGAGTGTACCATACCTTAAAAAGATATACCAACTCCACGCTTGCCCCTGAAATAGGCCGCTACCCACATGTCCGTTAAATCGATATGGGATCGTTGTTGCAAAGCTTTTCTTCACAGAAAACCACATAATTTGAGCTTTTCAAGCCATTTGTGAAAAGTTTGCGGACAGGTCAGGAATGTGGAAAATGGGGAAGGTGGGTGGGGGGTGGGGGGGTGGGGGGCAGCCAAGTATAGTACCTAAAGCGTTTTCCCTCCCCACCCCTTACCAACAAGCGACAACGGTACCTTGGCATAGGAACTGGTTTGATTCATGCGCAAACTACCGTTGGGTAAAGCTTGTTCCACACTTGACAACTCACAACTTTCTGCGCCACGGTATAAGGTAAGGGCGGGAGGGGGTGGTAGATGGCGGAAATTTGGCTGCTTGCCCGGCTGTCTGAGTATGATGAGGACACAATATACAATATATATATTTTTTTATTTTTTTGGAGGGTACGGTTTGGGGGTTTGTGGGTGGTATGACAGTCTCAGGGTTGCAGGGTCGTGTGGTGCACACGAAAATTTGCTTCCTGTTTCCATTTCAGTTCGTCTCGTTCAGGTTTTAACAAAATGCTATGCCTTGTTTTTTGAAGGAGCGACGGACGACAGGGACAAAGTAATGCCCGAAACCACGGTGGTGTGGTTCTGTCCTGTAACAGGAACTTACTATCACTATCAGAGTTAGACAGTACTTGTTTGATAAGCTTTTCTCTTGGTATTTCCCCTCTCAACGGATGTGCACTGGTGGGTTCTGAAAAGGTATAGGACCTGAAGTTATCGCAACGCTTTATCTCTTTCTTGTTAATTTCGAAAACAGACAAAAAAATTTTCACCGTATTTTTTGTTGTTGCCGAAGAGAGTACCGCGCGTTCGATTTTATCCATCGCACGTAGAAATTCTACGATCCCGGTCTATAGTGCGATTTTTTTTTCATAAAAAATACCAGTGAGTTTTGATGGTCAGTTAAAACAAGAAAGAAAAAAAAAAGCGCGTTCGAAATCCGCAGCCCGTTCTGTTTGGTGAGCTTTGCTGCAAAGTAGGTAGCGTTCGTTGCACATTATTGCACACTGGTTCACCTCTCCTCCCCCCGGTGATTCTTGTTGAGCCAAAACCCCGCATCCGTACGGCGCCGCCCCGCTCTTAAATGAGAAGTGATTAGTGCCTAACCCGTTCGAATTCACAGAATATTGATTTTGGTCGCTTCGATTAAATACCTGCATGGTTTCAATGGAGCGATTATCGTAAAAGTTATCGTAAGTCCTCTGCTTACTTGCGGCTGTGTTTGCAGTGCTCTTGGTTCGACGACTTCTCGGTGGGAAAAGTTTTCTGCTCAGCGAATGGTTTTATTTTAATTTTTTTTTTTTTTTTTATCTAAGGCTTATCCAGACTACGGAAGCTTTTTCCCTATCTTCCTGGAAGAAAGAGTTCGGTATGTGTTGAGGATTTATGCCTTTTTTCGTCGATGTGTTCGCGCTAAAGCTGGTGACGACGGTGTCGAAATAGTGATAAACTAGGATCTTTGCGCTGATATAAACCAGGAACTTGAGCTGCTATCGTTTCGCGTCGAAGGAACGAATCCTTTTCAGTGTGTTTGTGTGGTGGAGTCGATGTATTTAACCGCTAATACCAACACAACCAGACAGTATACCCTCGCATAACGGTACATTGTTATATTTGTTAACCGTTTTGCGTGCGTCTCGAACGGGAATAATACCTACCACACTTTTGGGTGTATCATTTTTCTCCACACGCTTTTAATACCTCGAAATAAAAAAAAAAACACACCAACTCCGCTGTTTGCATGTGGTGAATACAGGGAAAAGCTCGTGTCAAAGCCAAAAGTACATGTGGTGCCTTTGTTTTCTGGTGTAAATTTGCAGCTATCTTCGTTTGATGGTTCGTGCGTAACAACTTCTCCCCGGTGTTATATAAACAATTAGCAAATTTACGAGAATTTCCCTTGTTTGGCAGGAAACAGGAGGTAATTATGGAACAATTCTTTCATTTAATGTATTTACTTACTTTTGAGCTTCACTAGATCCATTCTACGTACATGTGATATTAAATCCACGTTGTATGCTATGCGTGTGAGTAGTAAATGCGAAACTATAAGCGGCAAATTTATTTATGGTCCCTTAATGGCATTTCAGCCTTCCGGGCGCGGATCTTATCTTATACTTTTTCTGTTCCATAAAATCCCCATATATATGTAGTTTTTTCTTTACGATTAAATTGAGTTTAAAATTAACGAACGGATTTCAAGGAAATATCTCAAGAATGTTTATTGAGTGCATACCTTACCTTACTTAGGAGTTTTTAGCACTTTTTATACCAAATATGACGCAGGCTTAAAAACACATCAGTACAATTTTGCATGAAATAACTTTATTATTATGATTATTATTAAATTGGGCAGTTTTAAAAATGTTGGTCCGGTAATTAAATTAATTGTGACAGTAAAATAAAGCTAGGAACTACGTTCGGTATTCCATGAAGTATATGCATTTTGCCAATCAATTAATTATACTACATCCTGAAGAATTTCCTTATAGAACTACATAGATACGTACCTACCTACTTGTTCTAATATTTCTAGTGGACAAATTTATAATTTTATTTTTCACTCATTCAATTACTTATTAAGCTTTTAATTTCAAGTTATTTTACGATTCGTTTCCATATTTTTACTGCTCATGCTTTAGTGTCCAATAGGATATTGAACATACAATTTGTAATTTCATACTGATCGAAAATATACAAGATTACAAGAATTACCATCCCTTGGAATCATTTAAATTGTTATTACATTATATTATTTAACCCTTTGTTTTTTTTGCACGCAAAGGTGAAAAAGTGCAATAAAATAAAACTTTTTTCGTTAATAAAAAATTATGATTTCCTAAATGTTATACCACTGTGTAGAAAAATTTACCAAAGTTAAATGAGAAATTCTTAATAATTTTTTGAAAATATAAAATATAGTACGAACACAAGCTTTGCGGACATTTTTTATAAATATATCTTACCTTCATACACACATATCTGCATATTTCCACAAAGTTTTGAATACGTTCGTGAAAAATCGTTTTCAACAACAAACAGACGCTTGTTGTGGTCGAAACTTCAAAAAGAAATGTTTCACTAATTTATTTATGTGAATATTTAAAGTAATGCCTCAAAGATTTAGGAAGGATCTTAAATTTGATCCATCCATGTACTTTGGATTACTCGTTATTTTTAGCCATAATGTGTTGAAAGTTTGGTGAAATAATTTGCACTTGCCGATGACTAAAATTCCTTAAAATTCCATTTACCAATCGACAGTCATTTGATCGCTAAGACAAGATAATATTTTTCCCTGAAAAGTAAGAGAAGCCGGGGTCAGTTTTGGCGTGTTAAGTAGCCAATTTCGGTGATTATTATTATTATGATTATTTAATATGGAAATCTTGAAAGAAAAATATGATTTTTTTGAAAATTTTAAGTCAGATACTTGTATTTTGGATAACGCTAACAGCGAAAAATTTCTTGAAATGTAGTCTTACCTTTGTTACTATAAAAACTTGTTAACATGCTTATTATCAAGAGAATATTTATCTAAAATAGTATCTTATCCATCGGGGGCCTTGCAAAAATAATTCAGGAATATTTATCAATTTTAATAGATTAGTCACTCCATTGTCTGTGTCTTGTGTCTCATTTGTGAGAATGAGAAAATTGAATTCATATCAAATACCTAATTATAATGACATTGCCAGAAACTGTAATTTGAAATTCGTTTTTCTATATTAAGAGTATTTTTCATAGAATCAACAGAAATTTTATATAACACCGATAAGCTGATCAAAGAATATTCGCGGGATTTAATTAATGTGATGATACAAAGAAGAGATAATATTTGCCAGCTATACATAGATTTATATTATAAATATACATTTGTTAAAAAAAGGTAAATTTAGCCTCCAGTTCTTAGCTTTCTGCCGCGTGCTGCTTGTAATCTGTTTTATTTTATTCGCTAGATACCATAATTCCATTGTAATGTCAGTCGGAATAAGCATGACATCTGGAAAAAATCTTTGAGGGTGTACTTATACTAGTCTATGCCGAAATATATTCTCTGGATGTCCCGAAAAATTCAGGATTGATGATCACTTGGAAAAAAATGATTGTTTTAGAAATGCTTTTAATTGACATCTCACGATAAATAAATATTTTTTTGTACGTATTTTTCATACCCAAGAGGAGAATGTGTCAAAACCATAAAATATTTCAGAATTAGATATTATTAAGTAGTAGTATTCCAGCATTTTCATTTTTAGAATTTGAAAGGCAGTTTTGCAACAGCATTAAATAGCATTACATGGGTGAATAATAGAAACTTGAAGGTTCTCTTTCATTCCATTGAGCCGTTCCGTATATATAATATTTTGATTACCTTATTATATTATTATTTATCAGAAATATTTTTTGTTATGTAAATTTCTTCTGGATTCAAAACTGGTGCCACAATGAACAACAAATATCATACAATAAAAGATTTAAAAGAGTAAAATTTTTAAATTTACTCATTTGAATTGTTCACTGACAATGTTTTATTGCTTAAAATAACCTAAAACTATGTTGGAGGCATCATCATCATTCATCATAATAATGATGGGACAATGTTCGAATGTATGGCGTTAAGATGTTTATCAAATTATATGTATGATAATTTTGAAAACTGTTAGAATTGGATAGAAAAACTATGAATGCTAGTAAATGAGAGGAAAACTTCTTCTCATAAATTTATTTGTTCGAAAAATTAAAAAAATGACAGTTTCGTTGGATGTCTACTTATAATAAACTCTTTTCATAGTAAAAATACAATAAAGAGCAGAAATTTTATAGTGTTTGCAAACTGCCATACCTAAAACATATCTTATCTAAAACACCAAATCAATGTAATTACGATAATATTTTCTTTTGGCGCCACCCAAAATGACCTGCCTTGAAGGTGCTATATAATTTTAAGCAAGTCATTAATGTTTCATTGTTTTTTGGGTTTGACCAAGATTTTCATTTCATTGTTATGGGTTTGTATAACAACCTTTGAAAAGGCAAAGGTTAATGGGTTAATGGGATTTTAGAGGCCAAACTATTTATGTTTCTGCCACATGCGGTACGGACATTGTTCCAACTTTGTTCACCATACAGGCTTGAAAATTTTCCGATGGATGCCATGCCATGATTTTGTCTTTCTTCCGAAAGTCAGCAAGAATCATAAATTGTGTGTCTAAAGAACAATTTATAATTTATATGGCGACAGATGCTGAACTTATTTTCTATTCAAGAATAGACTCTAAAAAATAGGACAAGTTTACCTAAGTTTTGTTCTTTCCACTAAGTAAGGTATCATAATAAAAATCTTATTTAACAAAAATTAATCCTGTGTTTTTTGATTTTGCTTTAATTTTCTGTTTATTTGGGAAACTATTTTTCTGCTTAGTGAAACAGAAATCCAAACTTAACATTTTATATATAGTTTTAAAGTTGTAAATATGACAACTTAGAGTTCATATAAGGCGTTACCGAAAATCATATTCTTTAAAAAGAAATTGTTCTGTGCGTATGTTCTGACTCCCACTATTAAGAGGTCTTGTATCATAAAATTATTTTGTTAGAGTTACAAATGCTTTCATTTAGGACTAATTGTAATCGCCCACGCAAAATGGGTTTCTCATTTTGGAGTTAATCTAATAAAGGAAAGCTAGCCATCTTTATTATGATGACCTAATCAAAAGATATAAGTCTATACTACCTCCATTTAATAACTAGCAATTTAATCAGGGTACATTTAAAATTCGGTTTTGTGGTTTACAAGAATTATAACCTAAATAAAATTTACATGTATATTTTCTTTCATCTTAAATATACGGATAATTTTAAAGTTCCTTAGTTTAGTTTTTAAAGTTTCAAATTGCATAGTGTAACAATTGTTCATACATTTGTTAATATCCTGATAATTCATTTAAATATCAAGCAACAACATTATTTTTAGAATCAGATGATTAAAAAATTAAATGAAAATTAATGTATAAGTAAAATTTATCCTGCGATTATGATATGAAAATTGCTATTCAACCTTAATCTTTTATACCCTCGAAATTAAAATTCGTTTGAAATATAGTAGGAAATTCAAACGTAAACTTAGCCTTTTGAAAAGTTCAACAAGTCCAACAGTTCCAGCCTGCATTTATGTAAAACGACTGAATTTCTTTAGAATATTGAATTCGAGAGAATGCATTTCATCCAATTTTATTTACTAAAAAAAGAAATTATTTTTTGTTTTGACTGAAAGAACATACTTCATACTACATATATATATATCTACCAACTTAATGTATAGGTTAATTTTTATATGCATTAGATATAGGGTTTCAAAATTCCGGATTTAAGTTGGCAGCCAACAATAGTAGATTTAGTGGCCATTAAAATTGGTATTTGTGGGTTTTGGTGATGCTGATTGCGAATCCGTTTTAAAATTTTAAAACAAAATTTGGCAAATATGACAACAAACTTGTCCACTATTCAAAGTAATTTTATCACAAAATATATTAGTTTATAAGCTGAGAACTAAGCATTTAGATATTTGACGGTATGATTAAGTAGAAGTAGACGATGATTCTCAAGAATAATAAAGAATAGGCAATTAATTGTGTAATTAATTAAGGTTTATAGCTTTAATGTTCTCCCATAATACAATGATATACCATATACTTATTTAACGACAAAAACTCATAAGTCCGAAATCTTTTGATACACCATATAAAACCGGGTTGATCAGCTACTAAATAATAACAATCAGTTAGATATTATTGAAAATATTAAAACTACAAAAGCGATGATCTGATAGTTGATAGTTTAGACAGACATTTCGTAGATTTACTGTCCTGCATTTTATCATAACTTAAGATTGCTGTATAACAACAATATGTAGTATATGTAAGTGCTGTAAAATTAAATTTAGATGAAATTTTTATTGTGAATGTATAATTTTTGGCTATATAGTATTGTAATTTTATTTAAATATTGATAAAATCACACTTTTTCAGGGTATTATGTCATGGCCATCTTTTCACAGACTAGTTCAGCCCCAAAGTACTTAAGCACGAAAGTTGCAATTTTGAGATGCATTCAAGGATAACAATTAAAAAATGGAACATCCTCCAAATATTAATTTCTGCATGAATGCTTTAATCGCTTGGACGAGCTGGCAACGATGCAATGTTCAGGAGCATAGTCTGACTTATACCCTTTTGGGGAGCATAGGTCCAAGGCGGCTGTACGCAGCTTTACCCCTGTAAAGAACTGAAAGTTTTGGGGCCATGTGCTCCAACGTTTCTCAGTATTTACAATTTCTTTAGTATGTAAAATGTCGCCAAAATTCTCCTCGTGGGTCATGCGTTTCTGAGCATTACCTAAGGAAGTGCGATTTTATGCTGTCTCTTTTTCAAGGGGAATTTGAATAGCATTTGGTGTTATGCTCCTCGAAAGCTTCAATTACATCATCATTGAAGCTCCAGAGAAATTATGTAGCCGTTGGGGTATACAGGGAAAAATATTGTAGAAAGCCCGAGCAGTTGTACCAATATGGGAAATCTAGGAAACTACCACTGGGAACCTGGTCTTATTCTTGCGTTTAGTATAGGAGCAGTTGTGCCCTGCAGAAGAGCTAAAGCACGTCCTGAACTCGGTTGGTGGTGGTGTTTTATTTTTAAATCTCTTCCTCCTTTCTTTACCATTTTCTGTTGAGGCTCTGATTAAAAAACTAAGAAAATCACCCTATAATTGTTATCGACTGGCAGTTGAGTTTTCTACTATTCTTCAGCCGTCGCCTCCGAAGTTAAAAAAGAAAGTTGAAAGAAAAAGAGGACAGAATTCCACGGACATAACTTGTATGTATATATATATATAGGCATAGTGTGACGTACATATAAACTTTGTTTTTACATGTATTATAAGTATATAACTAAAGTGGTGTCGTTGTACATAGTGGTGATGGTTTATTTCCGTGTTCCTCGCCGAGAAATGAAGTGACGATTACTTTACTGACAGATGTGCCCACAGCTACACTACACATATTTTCGTGGTTAAATTTAGCGCTCGAAGGAAGAGGCAATCCTTTCCCCCGGTTGGCATAAACAACATGCAAGAAAATCTTACAAAACTTTCTTTTTTTTTTTTCTTCATTGAACACACCGCCACCTTTTAAACTTTTTAACCCTTTAAACCTCTAAACCCTCTAAGCAATCTAGCCCAATTACCCTTGATGAAGATTTCAATTACTTATATTTCTTGCACTGTTTCACCGGTGGAGTTGTATAACTCCACTTGCCTACTATCACTTGCTCCTTCGCCGTAGAAGCGCCTTCTGCAGGACAAGTCCAAAAATTTCTAACTCTGCTCTCTTACATCACATGCACGCCCGATTATCGTACTATACCCGCTAAAATTTTATATATAAACGCGCACATGTCCAGGATATTGTTAGCTACCATCCCGAAAAACCTTTACATTCTCTCCTGCAGAACGTGCTTTGACGCTCCAGATAACCGAAACGAAATTTTTTTTTAGGTGTTACCTTTCACAACCTCTACAAACGACAAACTTACTCGCATACTGCATATGAACAACTCAAGTGCAGCCAATGAACTTTATGAACTAAAAGCACGACAGAAACATAGAAAGTTTCAAAACTCTCAAATTTCGCTACAAATCGAAACAAGAAACCACCGGCTGTAAGAAACTTCTTAATTAGGTATGTCATGTTCTCATCTTTTGATATTGTTGCAAAAACAAAATATCTATAAATTTTTATTTCTAGCCTTTTATTTTATTACTTGTTCATATATTTGAGGTGTTTTTTGAGCAATCTAGAATAAGTAAATACAAAAACCGGCCAAGTGCGAGTCGGACTCGCGCACCGAGGGTTCCGTAAAAAAAAAATTTGTTTTGTGATGTAACTACAAATTTACGGTTTTCCGTATTTTCTCTTTACTTGTTCTATAAGACATTGCTTCTTTCCAAATTTCATGATTCTGGGTAAACGGAAAGCAACCTATAGGTTTTGATTCCCTTGCGAGTGTCAAAATATGCGACATAAACGGCCGTATCTTTTGATTGCGTTGACTTAGAAGTTTAATTTTTTCACAACTCCAAGGGGTTGTAGCTTTTAAAATTTGATATTAATTTCAACTTGATACCTCCACGCGTTCCTGAGAAAACGGGTCTTGACAGACAAACAGACAACGAAGTGATCAAATAAGGGTTCCTTTTTCCTTTTGAGGTATGGAAACCTAAAAATAGCAATCTTGCCTCTTTGTTTATTAGGAATTTTAAATTCAATAGAAGAAGAACATATCCCTTATTACTTTCCTTCAAATATATCTTCGAGCCATTAAAATACTTAAGCAATTGCAGCAGCTTTCCTGTTCCTAACGAACCTATTTTTACGTACTGCTATACAATTTTTATATCTATACAAATTATTTGACGGATGGTCTAATAATCTTCTTTCTGTATTAAAGGCCAAAATAGTGCAGAAATATTGTTATTTGTCATTAGCTTTGTAGTTTTGATAAACAGAAATGAAATAAGCAAAATATTTATATCTAACAGGAAAAGAGATTGACAGAGGTTAGAATAAAACAATACAACACCACATTAGGCAAATGTACTTGTTAAATCTCAATAATTGGTTTTAGGTTTTGTTATTATATTTTTTTGGACTAAAGCCAATTTAGTAAATCAAAACAATTTGCAGCTCTCCTTATATCCTATAAAAGAAGGTATATTCAAGAAGTTTAATATATAAATACATATACTATATACTTGTCTATAATTTATCTGTAATTTTTGAGTCAATTAATATTCGTCACGATGTGCTGAAATAATGGTAAAATTAAATTTTCCAAATTGAATCTGTAATTGATTAAATGATTTATTGAAAGCTACAAGAAATTTTATCAAATATTGAAAATATTCTCGCTTTACATGTGCCTCCAATTTTCTTCATTGAATCGATTTTTCATTATCATTTGCAGCGATATAATACCAAAGTAAAGCGTTTAATTTTAATTTGGAGTCGTATATTTATAAGTTTACTTTATGTTAGTAATTGCTGAAACCAAATTATGCTTTATATAATCTGTTTTCTCTGGTATTTATACCACTTGTTTTATTATATTTATTATATACATATATCATATAGTTTGTTTTTACTGCTGCTATGAAGTGGTTCAATATTCTTATCTTCTTCATATTATTTTATATACATATACACGTATGTGCACATTTTTAGAGAACTTTCTTGTCTTCTTTATAAAACACCTAACTTACATCTAAAAAAAATACTTCGACTTAATAACAAAAGTCTTGATTTAGTGGTTTATATTGATTCTTGATTATTATTAAAAATAATTATGTGTTGGAGTTTATTATAAATTGGTTTATAAAACTGTTAAGCCCCTTTTTTCATTTTTGTTTCCATCTACTTGGACTTATCAGATATATTTTAGAAGTCATTAGGTAGAAAAAATCTAGATGGGATTGATTTTCCCCAAATCCTCTAATATTTTCCACAAGGTTTAAGTATGAAGCACATGCTAACATTATCAGTTTTAGTCAAATTGTTTTTGTTGTTATCTTTGTTAGCTTATGTTAAGCAATTCTGAAATAAATAAATTTCGAAGCCCATACTCAAATCATGCCAAGAATTCTTTATTCGTATAAACAGTAGCGTTGTCTTGCTATTACACATTTTCTCAAAATTTTCACCAAGACAATTGATCAAACTACTTCAAAGGACTCTTATAGTCCTTACTGCTCACTTGAGTAGAAGTAAATAACATTTCAAAGGTTTTGGCGTTGAAAATATATTCTCTTTCCATTAAACCGTCACAGTAAAAATTTTTGTGAAATATTTCACAATATCCAGTATCCGTTAAATGTATCTGGGCTGTGAAAATTAAATTTATTTTCTTACTAAAATACTACCTATTTTAAATCGTCCATCCGTCTCGGTCAGTCTCTTTTTTCTTTATCAGGGGAATTATACTTGAGGTCATTATGCAAAACATCATCTATGGACTATACATATTAAATTTTTCAAACAATTTCCTTAGCAATTTAAACTAAGATTTTGGTGTAATAACATCAATAATGTGTCATTTTAAAACTCAGTTAAACTCTTTCCCTTTGCAATTGTTAAAAAATACATAGTATTTAAAATCAAATACAACATGTCCGAATAGTATGATTTGTCTGAAAATAAAAGACCCAATGATGGATTTGTAATTAATTAAGCAGCACTTGTAACTTTAAAGATATATATCAAAAATTTAGTCTAGGTCTGTAAGGCCCAAAAAATTAATAATTTAATATTTCTAGTTATCCATACATATACATCTATAGAATAACATGTCCCGATTGACTGATTCATCAACGTCGAGCCGAAATAGCTGAAACTAAATACGTGAAATTTGGACAGTTTTGTGTGACGTAAGCATCCATTAAGAAAGAATTTTACGATCTTCTTCTCGTAAGAATGTAAAATAGGGGATATAAATTTGTATGAATATCTTTCACTTGAAGATAAACCCATAAAAGTTGGTATTTGGAGAGACATATTTCAGGATTTTTGGAAATTTATTCCTTAAGAGGGTAAAATAGGGGATGAAGGTTTGTATGGGTATTTCGTTATTTTTGTAGTTAAAACCATGCCAACCAAATTAGTTTAATATTTAGCCTTTTGGTTAGAAATTAAGAATGACATTGCTTCAGCATTTTTGGAAAATCATTCCTTAAGGGGGTAAAATAGGGGATGAAAGTTTGAGAGTTCAGTCATATCTAAGGTTAAAAAACCATGGATATTAGTATTGGTTAATGGTTGATTTTCCTAGAACCCTGAAACATATGTACATATGTGGTACTTATACCGATAGACTAGAAATTTCAAATCACATGTTAGTAACTTTTAAAATGACGGGCTTCCATACAATCCTATTCATAAAACAATATTTTAAGACATAAAACTTTAAAAATTCTTCCCTGTATAAATAATTAATTAATATTGAAACGTTAATTTACTATTAATCTTGAATATCTAGATGAAAAAATTATGAATAATATTCCACCAACTTTTCCAAGCAATTGTTATTCTTACCCATTCAGCATGTTCGCCAATTAAAATCTGGACTTAAAATTGAATCACTCATTTTGAGTAATAAATTGTCCAGAACTGCCCACGCTAACGAATCCTGTCGTTTGCAATCAGAACTAACAGGGACGTGCCAAGAAATTCACTTAGCCTTCCTGGCAGTTTTATTAACAATGCCCTTTCTTTTAGTAGTTCGTAGAAATCTTAAACTACAGTAGATTAATTGAGGAGCAATTAATCTAGAAATCTCCTCGAAGAATGTACGTGATGGATTGAAGAGTTTTAAGTAGGTTTTTGCTTCTACCTTATAACAAATGCGACAGATAGTGATTTGCTGAGCCATTAAATCAGATATAAAAAGTTCTGCAGCAATTCGAGTTTGCCTTCCCTTCCATGGCTGGTAGGGGCCCATTTTTTGTATTCTTTAACAAGGGAGCCTCCAGTGGTTAGTGTCGGGCTAGGAATTTTTCTTTTAGAAAGTTTAGTGCCTGGCTCGCCTCAGATTTTCTTTTTACATTCACTAGTTGTCCCTTGGACAGCGTTTAATTAATTTGCAACAATTAATCTTGGAGCTCAATACCCGGTTTGTTGTATGTAGCTTGAAGCCAACTTGGTCATGGTAGACTCGATACCGAATCGTGTAAAACTTTCAAAATAGAGCCGGAGAGAAACAAGAAGTTTTGGGGGAACGAGCGGTCACACACTTAGGAACAGACAGACAAATTAGCCTTTGATCCTACCTGAACGTAAGCTTTATAAGGGTAAATGATGTTTGCCTGGTTATGGAAACTTCTTCGTTCAAATAATTCTTTTCTTTTTGGTTGGGCACGTGTTCTAAAGGAACCAAGAGAGAAGAACCACAATTTTCCTTGGAAGCAAGGAATCTTTCGTTCCTTTTTTATAAGAAATTTTCTAAATGAACACTTTTGGATTTCTTTTATAGAAGTTCCTTTTGGCCGCTCTTTTTTAAAATAGCAATAAAGAAAACTTGAAGGGAAGTTTGATATAGGACCTACGTTGTGAATGACAATGAATACTCCAAAAGGAATATGTTGAACACATTCAATTTAAAGGAAAATAACTAAAAATTGTAGACATGGACGAAATCATAGTCTTCAAAAATTGTTTCATAGCGAACGGGGAAAAAATATGCTGATAAAAATTAAATTAAGATTATCTTCTTCTTACTATAAAAGCAAGCGAAATCAAGATTTTTACAATTAATTCTCTATTTCATTAATAGGGTATTCCACTCTGTTTGAAAAAATACTTCAAAATGTTGATTTTGTTATTAAAAAGCCACAAAAAAAATATTTCGGCAAAATAAACACGCTTTCTTGCCATAAAATTAAATTAAATTTTAAACCTTTTTTATCCCGCCAAAAACGCTGTCAGCCATTTTGGTGACGTAATATTGGCAAAAGCAACAGTTGGGTATGTACCACTGGCACTCCTTCCACGTTGACAGCTCGAAATATTTGGTGTTTTTTGGGAAAATAATGAATTACAATCGCTATCATTGGTGTGTAATGTCTATAGTTGTACAAATACTACCATTAAAACTCCAGAAAAGTTGTTTATCAAAGTGCCAAGCCAAATAATATTGAAAGGAAAGGAGGAATATGCAAAGAACTTTGCAACCATCATTGAATCAATTTTTGGCAGATTCGTACTATCTGCTTTTACAAAACCGGTTTGCATTTTAATAAATAAATAGTTACAAATAAAATGCATTGACGAAGGAACACAATTATTACTCCTTAAAGTAAAAGTTGACAGATATGTACCAGCTGTTTACACTGACTGAACTACCCTATTACACAATTTTGATAAGTATAAGGAAATGATGTCAAAATCAAATTTAAAATTAAAAAGGTAATAAATAATATTTTATGCATACTGTTGCCTGGGACCTAATGGTAAAGCAAATCATGATTTTTAATTTGTCTTTCTGTAATACAATATTTGTTGAAAATGTTATATAAGTATTTTATACTAAAAATTAAGGTATAATAATGGTTTAAGTAATAAACTAATCTAGTGTATCAAGACATGTTCAATAGTGTCGATTAAGATTCTAATTATTTAATTAATTATAATTATTTGTAACCCAAATTTAGGAAAAATCTAAACTGCCGCATTTTTCCAAAAGATGGAGTGACTTAGATCCTTTAAAACCTCATCCAACCATTTATTAACCCACTGTTGGTGTCGTATATGTCTGTGAGACCTGGTACTCTGAAAAAGTAAGCGTTTTCACCCGATAGCACGTCCCCATCTGCCAGTCCAACTTCGTTTTATTGTCAAAGAAATTCTGTTGTAAGTAAAATAATTGGAAAAAACTTCGTTTGAAAACCCCTGTGCGTGAGTCAAATTGACGCCACCATTGGCGGGTTAAATAAATAAAAAAAGAATCTAAATCATACAATAAAACATTCTAACATTAACGTTATTACAAAATAAGGTGTTACATAATTTAAAATTGTTTTAAGTTGAAAATCTAAGGCGTAAGAAAGATGATAAATAACTTTCAAGTTACAATTTGTAAAATATACTATACTGCATATAATTATATACATATACTATACATATTGTTACAAAATTTTCCTTCGTTATAATTCACACTTGGGGTTTCCCCCGAGAGGATATAAGGATCGGCTTTCGATCCGCCCAATTTGGCGTCTGTGGCTCGGGGCACTGATCATCAGCCACACTGATGAGATCTGATCAGTGCCCCAGATCGAAACGCCGATCTTTTTTTCCATGCTCTTCTGCCTCGGCGGACGTATCCTCAACAAGAATTATAGCGGAGGAAATTTGTGCAATTTTGTCCGCCAGCCGCTCGGCGGGCAAAATTGTAACAATATATATCTGTAATCGCGATTTCGAAAAAATTTACAATGTAGGGGTTTTTTGGGTCGAATAATTGATCTAGCAAGGCCTCATCTCTAGAAAAACTCATATTTTGCGAGTTTTCACGAACGGACTGTCAAATCTTAAAGCTTATCCGACCTCCACTAATATTGACGCTTAAAGTATTTCGGGATAGCTGATTTCAAACCGACTGTCATATTTTAAGAATCCAAGATGATGGACTATCAAATTTTAAAGCTTATGTGATTTCCACCAAAATTAGTACCTGTGGCTTTTCGGGACGAATAATCGATGTAGTCTCTCATCTCTGGGAAATCTCCTTTTCTATAAGTTTCCGGGGATTTTTATGAACAGCGCAGCGACATCTATTAACATCTATCACAAAAAATTCTGAATATGTATATTAAAAAAGGCAACATATCGGCTGAAGTGTATATAAATATGTAAAATGTGCTACCACCTAAAATGGTGTTATCGCCTGTAATTTTGCGCGAATAAAAGAAATTTTATAGCGAGGCCAATGTCCCCAGATTCAATAAAAACGATGATATCGTTCCTTTGGGTTTTACGGCAGCGATTTCTTTTCCCAAAATACTCAAATTAATCACTTCCTCCGGTCGGTGGACGACGATTAGTACGATTGACGACTTACTTAGCATAAAACAGTCCTTAGATATTAGGCGAATTGGACACGCAAATGATAGGATCCATTTTTATGTTCTGGTTTTTGTTTAGCATTAGTCAACTAATCATGAACATTGAAACGAGGTCAAGTTAACCAAAAGGAAAAACTATTCAACCCTGCTCTAGGTTTATGTTTAGGTTGTATTGTTTTGGTTGTGTTTATGTTTTTTTTTTTTTCTTTTTTGTTATACTGGAATTTGGACTATTTGGTGTAATTTAACATAAAGACCATGCTGCTGAAATACATCCTGAAAAATTCAAAGCGCCACAAACAAATAGCCAATCAGTATACTGCTCCGTAGTTTAGGAAAAGTTATACCACCATTATAAAATTGGATTTTATTAGTAAAAGAATATAAATTTATTTTTATCGCCGTTTAGTTGGTGGAAAGTAATTGTGGATATAGAGGTCAAAATAAATATGTAATATTTAAAATTTTAGAAACCAGTACAACTTTGTTCAATCGCAATGAAAATGCATTCACCACTTAATTGCTATGTTAATCACGAATTGGTCGATTTAATTGCGTTTGAGTGCCGCAAAAGTATTGTCCTACAACCAAATCAGAATTATCACGAATCGCGAGGCAATCACTGTCCATAGAAACCATAGAAATAGGAATGAAATTTGCTATATTCTGCGATAGATGCAATAAACTTTTCGGGCGAGATTTGTCAGCCCGATGCAGCCGGGATGCGTTAATTATTTGCATTAGAGGTGATTAGAGTTTGTTTCTGTGTGGACATTATAATTTTGGGCTGATTCACTACAATTTCAAACGTTAATGAATATTTATTCGCGGCCAGTCTAATTAAATTTAACAAACTGTTTAGAATTTTGCACGGATCTAAGTGAATATTGTTTACATGTTTAGGTATTATCGGAGAAGTACATAGATAATTCTCGATTAAAACGATCATGGCATTATATAAAATTGATATACAATTGAAACAAAAAATATTTACATATTTATTGAAGTCGACAACGATGTATTAAAAACTAATGAATTGAATCGATCGTCAATTTATTAGTTTTTAATACATCGTTACATCTATTTATCAAACAATAAACAAAATAAACCAAGTGATACTTCATTTTTATTTGTATTAAAAAAAATTATTTACAAGCAGATTTAAGTTTTTCACTTAACTTTACTCTTCGCAAAATCATGAACTGAAGCAAAGTGATAAGCTTGCTATAAAAATTTCTCAGCCTTTCGAATAAATGAGACTCACCATTTTTGGGAGTTCAATAAGCGCCCGTCCAAAAAATTTTAACTATTTAAGGGGTTAAATACGTCCAGCATTTTTAAAAAATCGATTTTTTTTACAGATTGTTGCTCTCTATAGTCGTAGGCTTATTTCTGTGAAAGCCGATTACAAAAATTTCCCATTGATCAAAAGTTATGGTAGAAAACGCGACTGTCTGACGAGAGTTCGATACGGGCAGAAACCTTAAACGCGTTTTTCTCGAAACAACTTTTTCCGCCATGGTTTGCATGATAACTCATACAGTTTTTAATATTTTTAATGCGAATTTTTTTTTTACATATTCGTAATGTTTTCTCTATAGTCTGTCGAGTCGGATTTTTGATATTTTGTTTTAAAAATTTTATAAAAATTATGAAAATTTAAAACTTATGACGTAAATCGCATACTTTTTTTAAACTGCCATAAATTGCTAAATTTTTAGAATTTCAAAATTCCGGCTTGATAGACTATAACTACAACTTAATTGTACAGTTTTTTTTTTATTTTGCAAATCGATCAATATGATCAGCACATACATATGGATATGATGCAAACCATGGAGTATTTTTTTTTTATAGTAACTTTTGTCCAAATTAAGTGAAATAAATTTTATTACAAAGGTTAAATACCAATAAACAATGTGTTCTATTTAGTTTTCTTAATTTCTTTGGAAGCTCATAAAATGATTAAACCATTTTGTATTGATAAAATTAATAATATATTTATCTTATTGTTCAGTTTTAATGCTATCTAAATTAATTTAGTTTGCACTAAAAATTGAATACAATTGTATTCATTTAATAAAATGGAAATGTCTGTCTGCAATTTCGATACTATTTTCCAACCTTACTGATTTTCGGGTTTATAGTTGATGTGTTTTGAACAAAATTAAGAGCAAATATTCTTTACGTTCGTGATTTTGTGCCATTGGTACTCGTATATTAATTGAATTACCATTTGTATGATAGTTAAACCGTTGAATTTTGTAGTAGCCATGGGCTTCAGTTTGACTCTTGGTGTCATATGTATGTACCTATGCACACATGTCTTATTTTTCTTCCATTTAAATTGATCGTATTATATATGAATATCCTAGCAAATTATATATAATCAAAGTATTTGTAAATTGAAAAAATTAGGGACTAATTATGGTTTATCTGTTCCATTCATTTAAAATCACATTATGTATGCGACTGTCCTCCGGCAGTCACATTTCGTAGGAGGCACAAAAACGCTCCATTTTGAAAAGCACGGCCATTCCAGTAATATCCAAGGGAATTAAATTTTACCCGGAACACGGTCTTTAGCTGCTTTTTTCCTCTATCCCTTCCTGTGTAATTAATATCTCCAGGCGATAGCGCTCTCTATTCATTAAAAATGTATCGCCATGTTTCGAGCATATACATTATGCTCACATATAGCGTTTTACTCTGGATGACGACTCCGAAGAAGCCAGAGATAGTCGCTGAATAATTTTTCATTAGTCACTGGAGAATTCACAAATACCAGTGAAATAATGTTGGGTGTTCGAGTGATACAGCGAAGCGGGAATATCGCAGCATCTTTTTGACGACCAAGAAATGACAAAAAGTTGTTGTTTGTGCATAATTAGCTCTACTGCGGGTAGAAAAACAAAGATAGAAAGAGAAAGAAGAGAACTTAGCAAAGTATTTGAAGAGCCCGCAAAAGGATAATAAATTTTCATTACTGGTGAAAATGATTATTGCGTGTGTATAGAAATTACATTAAGTTGAAAGCTACTAACAAAACCAGCCTTGAACGGAGCAATTCCTTAATTTATGGGGTTTTCTCTAGCCGCTTTTCTAAATAAAATAATAAATTTCTTGTCAGTCTATAAGATTATTGTTCTTGGGCACCACTTCAAAATTTCTAAAACTACATTAAAATGGATGACGAGAAATATCTAAAGGACAATTATTCGCGCTTTATTCACCATTTAGTTAATTCATCGATATTTGGCTTGAATCCGGCCCTCGTCAGTTAAATAAGATTTTACTTGTCTTTTCCGGATTTTCATGGATTGATGAATGAAGGTTCGTGAACGGATTCCACGAACATTTATTGCCATCAATAAATTATTTATTGAGAGCTTTATATTACCAATTCGTGAGTTTTTATGAAGAAATCATATTCAGTTAATGGCACTTTTAACCTCAATCGGAGCAATATCCAGTTCTTTATGGAGTTACAGACCGTTGAGTTTCTTGGCTTCACAAGATATCAACCTATATAAATAAGTATTACAAATATGTTCGTAATAAATAAATAAAATAAGCATTGCATTCCAAAAAACAAATTACAAATAAATTCTTGTCTTATTAATGATTTATTCCTTTGTAATATTGTACGTCACCAATTTAACTGCCATATTTAACAATGATTCTATTTTATTACCGCGTTTACTCTTCGCATTATAAAGACGACTAAGTTAGTTTAATTTCCAGTTAATAATTTGCAATAAAAACACTCAAATGAATATTTTTACAAGGTTCAATCAAAATTCGTAAGGGAACCTCAAACTCAATTGTAGTTCATTCTTAATTTTAATTGAATGTTTCAATAAATAGATACTGCTCTAAAAGAATCATAAAACTATAACAACTATTATTTGTTGGAAATTGCTACAATAATTGTAGGCAATATACGATTTCAATGTAAAAATATTTCATAGTTATTAAATACACAATTACAATTAAAATTGTATTTCTCATGCTGACGTAAAGTTTTCCAAATTCTAAAAAGTTAAATGTCCCTCTATTGAGTACTTTAAACCTGATTGCTGATATTTTAAACAAGTTGTGTGAGTAATAATTTCACATTTTGGATATAATATAACAGAGAATGTGTAATTAATTAGGTACGCATAACGTGGGTAGTTTTTATCATAAACAGTGCACAATTTTTTTAATTACGTAAATTTCTCAAATTTTGTATGTGTATGCTATTTTTATATCGCTTACAATTATTGTTTCCAAATTCGAACAAAATTTGTTTAAAGTATAGAGTGCAGATATTAAGAAATCTACCGATTTTATTTCGAAAAATAAGGATAAAAAAATATT
Source organism: Machimus rusticus (assembly GCA_951509405.1). Taxonomy (NCBI): domain Eukaryota; kingdom Metazoa; phylum Arthropoda; class Insecta; order Diptera; family Asilidae; genus Machimus; species Machimus rusticus. Next base: position 4,598,432 of record OX608053.1, on the reverse strand, counting down.
CACTTCATCATCGGAAAATGTACTGAAGCAAACAGCAGCATTGTTCAGATTTCAATAGCGGTCAATAGTGTCCATCAATATTAGATATCACCACTAATTAGCACTAATCAAATAACTTAAAGACACTATTCAAAATCTAATGACTATTAATCAGTTTCATTAGTGTTCATTAATAATTTGCTATGATTGCTCTCTCGCCGTAGTGAACTAATTAAAACAGATCGCATCTTGAGAAATCATATTAGCGAGATACAAATAATAATTTTCGCGTATTTGAAGATCATGCAAATGCAGATAAACTGTTTTATTATTATTTAAGTTCTCTGTCGATAAAGTTAATATTTGAAAAGTTCCTTCACTAAGTGCGATGTTCTTATGAATTGAATTAAATAAATATTCATGAAAATTGGCAACCAAAACAATCCGTTCACAATATTTTTGATTCAACTCAAGACTAATTTTCCCTTATTTATAATGGACGATTTTTATCTGTGAATAACTTTCTGTACTAATTATTTATTAATATATTATATTAATTATTTATTTAGATTGTATGATATTTTTTGGTAGTAGAGATACATAACTATTTAAAACTGACTTTTTTTTTCAAGAATAACAAATCGCATTTATCTGGAATTACATTTATCAAATGGAAAAGCAATATATGTTTGTATTATGGATATTTATATTTATCTAAAATGTGCTATGTCGTTAACACCATAATACATTTAGAAAATTTATAAAAGATGCTGCAATATCCAAAGTGAGAAAAACTGATGAAGGCGGAAGAGGAAATGGGTAATCGTGATAAATGCATAAGTTGGTAACAAACTTTTAGGGTTTGCATATTATCTAAAGGAGCAAAGTTATCAAGATTTTAATTGAAGGGGCAATTTGCAAATAGAACTTTTCGTCTTTAATTTGCAGGGAATGGCAAGCAAATGCAAATTGACCTAAATGCGCTAAAAACGTCGGAGAATTTTGTATTAAAAATTATAATCATTAAAAGTTTTACGGTAGATATAACAATGAATCTACAAAGGAATATATTTAGATATACATCTTTCGAAGAAAATGCAAATATTTTTACATTCAATTTATTCTAGCCATATTAAATAAATTTCGTGGATAAGAAAAGTCCTTGGAATGTACTCTGAAGATTTTCGTGTAATATATTTTGGACATAACTTCTGAAAATTTCCTCTTGGAAATTTCAAAAAATAAATAAATAAAGCATGGGCCATGGATAAGTGGAGCAAGTGCATGTAAAATTCATACATAGAACAGATTTTGGACGTACAACAATTAAACGCAACTATTTTTTGTTTTTCGCTGTAGACAAGGCAATTTGGAGCAGCTTTATGTCACAATCATCAGAAGCAGCAAAACTCTGCCGAAATGCAAAAGAACAGAATCCAGCGGCAAGAGGAAGATGCTAAATAAATAAAACAAAGGCGAAAAGTGGCAGTGGAACTTTTGGGGGTGTAGAACGAAGTCAAGGAATTTGGCGCCATGCCAGAAGAGCTAGAAATAAAAATATCGATTTAGTGTGGCACTGGAAACTGGGAGTTGGGCTGATGTCCCACAAGCCTAACCATGTGCATAAGAGTTCAGGTGGCCTAGAAAATCTAGAGTCTAGCGAGAAGAGCATAGGAGGCTAGGAGGCGGCGAGCGGGTGACGTAGAGTTGAAACTTGAATTCACAATTTTGTTGTCGTCCCGCGCTCTATGATGCCGGGGCTCTGTCTTATTTCTAGCCAAAAATAATGCCAACCCTAGACGGAAGAGTGCCCTCATTATGCTGTGCTGGCTTTTCCCATGACACTGAGGAACAAATATGTAAAGAGGTAAACGAAGGTTGATGGCACAAATAAAGAAGTTTTCAGTTATTGTGCGCCGGAATCTGCCGGAGAAAATGTATGTCAGACTTTGATTTTCGATTCGAATAACCACCACTGCGACTTTTGTATATAGCAAATCAATAAAATGAATCTGTGTTATCTATTATACATATATTGAAAAAAACACATTTATAAAAATAACTTAAAACAAAGATTACTGCGGCTCGTTTGCAGAATACCGAAGTTTTGGTCACAACAACTTAATGGTTATTGTTAATACTTGTATAACTTAAGCACACAGTTTAAAGAATCAGTATTTTATTTGACTTTTATGATAATCAAAATAATTGGTCAACTTAAACAAGGACGAGAATTTAAACATATTAAGTTTGAGGTTTCTCCATGGATTTTAATGAAACATTGTAGAAGTGCTCATTTAGAGCCAAAAGGGGGAATATTCAAATAAAATTAATCGACCACTTTTACTTTCCGAAATAGTTAATTTTGAAATTTTGAAAATCGACATTCTGCCTCCGCGGTTTTTTCATATTCCCACAAAATTTCCTTACAAATTAACATATACAGATACCTTAAATTAAGAACCTTCCCAGCTTCTCATTTAAAAACAATCTTCAATAACGAACGAATTAAAGTCAAATATCTTTTTTGTCTTATTGACAGTGACAAGCACGCATTTATTCTTATTAAATGATAAATCGAAGTGAGGGAGGTAAAATGTTCCTTATTTTCAGAACTCGTGTAGATTTGTTTATGCAATTTTTACCAAAAGATTGATGGGAGCATGGAGAAACTCTGGCGAAAAACGATCACTTTTCAAAATATCTTAGGAAATGCAAGCGACCGACAATTTTGTTTATTTATTTATATATTTTTTTTTTTTTGCATATCCGTCACTTTTGACCCTAAATAAACATTACTAAAAAATTTTCATCAAAATCTATGAGTAGAGTTAAAACTTAATTACTTCTTTTAATTAAAATCTAAAAGCTTTTCCACCTAAATCATTAGAAATACTTCAGATAAGTCGAACGAAAGATTACTGATTTCATATCTTTGAGTAAGAAGTTTGATAAAATCTAACTTGTAGATTTAATCGTTGTTATTTTTCTCTAAATTCATATTTATGGAGCTGATAAAATTATCCAAATTTACTTTAAAAACTCGTCGTGAAACTTTTATATAACTTTGCAACTGTTCAATATTTTTTACTTACGTCCAGGAAAATGCACTGTTTGGTACAGTTTGCAAGAGATAGTTTCATTATATAATATATAATTATATACTTTAATTGAGTTATTGTGTTTTCCGTCCAAAATAGAAAGAAATATACTAATTTTTCTTCCGAAATGTCTCCAAGTTAAAATCAGATACTTACTCATTTCTTTTTTGACTATTTTCCCCTTTTCACTCATAGACAATTTTCCTTCACACTTTCAAATATGAAACCAAAAACTCGACTGGTTAACAAATTCGAGTAAGCTGACGCCGGCGGTTATTGAAAAGTAATTAACCAGTTCTTAAGACTCCATCAAAACTTTTCAAGATATTACTTTGGTTACACAATTCTTAGTTCAGGAGTTTCATTTACATCGTTTCAAAATTCATACCGGAGGCAATTCAAATTTAGGTAATTGCCTCACATGCGTTGAGGAGAGTATTTTAAGTTTCATAATCGGAATATATAGGTATCATCTTTATGCGGTGAATGTGACGTACGTACTGATCATATTCCATATTTACGTTGCGTTTAGCGCATGATAGAACTTGCATATTTCCGAACATAATTTATTAAATGCTCCGATCTGAACTGAGGTTCTTTCGATTTCCCTAATTAAGTACAGTGCAAATAAAACTGCTGTTACAATCACATTTAATATGACATTTCCACATCCGCGCCGCATAGTGCAGGGCATGCAGAAGGGCATATATGATTTTGCTGAAAGTGCAAGCGCACTTGTTTCCATTTTGTTCGATGTATGAAATATAGAAAAATGTTCCGCTCATAAATTCAGAAGCTGCGACGAGAAATCGCTATGCAGCAGGGCATACAACGTTCAAATATATCCCAGGTTGGAGGCTCCAGCCAACAAATTTCCATAAATCAAATACAAAAAGTATAGAAACTATCTGCGAACGGGTTGCTTGCGCTTATTACGTAAAATATGAGTAGCATTATACCGCCCATCCCGACCACTATATGGAGCAGAGTTGAATGCCACTCGAGTATTTTTTCATTGTCCGCATTGTGTACACTCTGCCGTGACTGACTGATTTTATAGGGCGCCGCGACGCCAACCGCCCCAGAGGAGGCAATCTGCCCTGTACCACAATGGGAGCACGAGCGCTCATAACTACTATTTATCCCCGCGATAGAAAGATTTGTAAAACTGTGCGCGACACGCACAGTCAATTCTGGCAGCTATGCCGTCGAACGAGGTTTTACACTATACCCACATTGCAGTTGGGGTGGTATAAAATCGTGGTGTAGGCGCACCCTCTGCCCCCAAGTTCACTTGCGTGGTTTTAACCGGGCTGTTCCCTCAAAATGGGATCATTATGAGGTGATGAGAAGGAATGGGGCACGACGTAGGTGCTCACAGTCGAGCACTAGCAAATAGAATTAATTTCTAGTCCGGCAATTTATCAGATTAATTGCAAGTTTATAGGAGGCCAGTGCCAACTTTTGAAATATTTATTAAGTCCTTCGCACCAGTTGCCGTGCCACAAACGAATAATATGACTATCAACTCCGCTGTAAATGCCATTTCGATTGGGAGGAATTATGCATTTATCGGTGTTCGCCGTTTTCACTGACCCCATTAGCATATCAAAGTGGGCTGCAGTGATTTTGGTGCGTTACAATCAATGGTATTATAAGGTCTTAAGGATTTAAATGTGATTCTATCTAAGGGGGCTTAATCAAAATATTTAAATCTAAGTATAATCACTCAAGAATAAGTAAACCGATTAGGAATTATTTTAAAAAAATGTCTAGAACTTCGTTTTAAAATACATTACAAAAATTGATAAAAGTAATGCAACTTATTATACAGGTATTAAAAATAAGTAATGAAAACCAAACAAGATACCTAATTCAAAAAATTGTCTGTACCTACCTAATATGTACAGGCCAACCGACCAACACCTGTAGAATTCAAGGGAGGTACATATTACCATGACAACTGGTATTTGGGGATTTTTGGAGCTGCTAATTACAAACCTGTTTTCAAAATATAGAAATTCAATTTTAAGTGAAAATTAGTATTAAGGATATGTTGAGATCATTGATTTCGGATCAAATGTTTGTAAATTCTATTGGGCGATATAAAATTCAAGAGATTTGTATGAAAACTAATGTAAAAATAATTCGATGGCACTAAAACTCTTATAATACGTCAAGTAAAAGTGGGCTGATCAGCTAGTGCAAATGATTACAGCAGAAACTGGTGAATTGCGTATATGCATAATAAGGACTTTCCCTAAACTTTCTGCGCTATAATTCGATTTAATGTTATTAGATTTAAATTACAGGATTTGAATAATATCAGAACTTCTTACGTAATACCACTTTCGAAATAGACCTGGTACCAAAAACTTATAAAATCAGTTACTTTCGGTGATGAAAAAAATATATTTGTATACTCTTCTTACAATGCTTCATCAGTTTGTTATAACATTATTCTAAGTATCCTCCTCTTAAAAGAAGAAAATTATGATTTAACTTTGTTATTCTTCATGAGCTACTATATACATGTAGATGTTTGATCCTTCTAACCACTATTTTTTTCATTTATTTCTCTACTTTGTTCTTTCTATAACTTAATAATAACTTAGTTTAGTTTAAGGTATTTACTGTAGTTTGTATGTATGCGAAATGAACAAGTCAATTTTGGGTAGCGAATTTTTCTTAATTTCGTTAGATGTTTCGAATAATTACTATCCCTTAATGAAACTGTCGGCTATCGTGAATATGTATATCAATAAAATTGCATAAATACTTTTTCGGTTTCTCTTTTCGTTTTACTATACGAAATTATAAGTTGTATGAAAAAACAAATTTTATAAAATATTTCGGTAAGGTTCTCATATCTTTATACCATATGCCATTGAAGCACATTTTCGACATGAAGTGAAACCCAAACTCAATTAAACAAATATTTTTTCCCAATTGATGTAAATTTAGCCTTAACAATCGGTTGACATTATATTCACTGATAAATATTCTTGTAAATGTTAGGAAAAAACGAATATGCCTGCGATTTATAGTTTCGAGAAAACAAATTTCTCCACCCTTTGTTTGCAAACTTATTAGCAGAAGTAATATGGAAATATTCAGACTAATAAAGAATTTAATAAAATTTTAATAATATGAATTACTAGTAGGTAGACATGTTTGCAATGATTCGTTCTATTTAACATTTAAAAAATATTTTTCGTGCGGCGAGTTTATAAAATATGTATTTACATAGGTTCTAATATCATGGTCTAATTGTCTATTAAAATGACGTCAATTTTTATCTCTGAGAAAAAAAAAATTGTATGTTAAGTTAACCTAAAAATGTTATGAATGAGTTTTGATTATGGTTTTATAATTTCTGCATTATGGATAAGTAAAACTGCTCAGAAAAATTTAAACAGCACCTTGGGCTGTAGAGGAAAATAAACTAAGAGTTATATGTACAAAATCCTTTTACTTAATAATTCTTAAAGTAAGCACAGCAAAAAGTAACTATTAAATGCGAGTATCAACCGAACCGTACCAACTTAGTAACATATGTGTTTGTATGCATATTAGGAGATGGCTCGGTAAAACAATTCGTGTACATTTTTCCTAAAAGTTACTGCGTATCTTAGAGTGGATTATGCTAATTCAGTTACCCGACGGATACACAAGTATCACATAAACAGATAATTGAATAGTCTCAGTATGCCAAGTGCGATAAGTTTGGCAGTAATTCAATAAGGTTCCTAGGGTTTCTAGAACTCGTTCGTTTTCGTGGGCGAAATGAGCTTAATAGAACAATTCGCGGGAAGTCTGCAGGGTGAAGATAAAGTATCCGACATGGACTTGAATGTAATACGCTTGAATTTCTGAAAATGTCTATATCGCTCTAGGAAATTTTAGTGGATATTTTAGAATAGAACTCATGAAAATAAATCTTCCATTCAATTCCTCGGTGGCTCTGCAGTTTTGTTTCTGCCTAAATAAACAAACTGTAATAAACGCCAGAACACTTCGTCTAGTTGAGAGCTGTCTGATTGGAACTGCACGAAACATCCCAGTTCGCGACCTGGACTATTCTGCACGATTGATTAAATCCTTATGTTTGGGGAATTTAATACTTCGATAGGTCCAATTGTTGTTTCAGCTCTGTTGGACATGTGTGGTAGGTTCTACCAACTGCCCTACCAATTTAGTAAATATTTCGAGTACGAAACGAACGCTGCTGATGATATTGCGCCCGCTTTTGCTATTTTAATTGAACGAAAATGTTTGCAAGCACAGTGCAGGCAGACTTTTGAAATATTGCGTTTCTAGGAAAATAGGTTATTGTGGCACTCTTCCGCAACACTGGAGATTTATTTTTTCGTTGTTTGTTGTGTTGTGATACACTAGACAACCTACAAAGCCGGGATTAATTTATCCACTTTTAGCAACCGTCAAGATTTAGTAAAATTTCGTTAAAATCTAATTATCATCAAATATCGGTTAGAAATAATCTGACATATATCTGATTGGCGATACCTCAAGCTTATATACAAATACACCTACATAGACCTTACTTAACTGATTGTTAAAATATATTTGCATAAAGTTATATCCGTTGGCAGTTTATACGACTGATTCCAATTTGATATATTGCCTATAGAACGTCAGAGAATCGAAATTTTATGGTTTCATCGAAATATATGTATTTTCCTGAGAAATTCACCAGATGTCCAGCCATCCATGCAAAAATTTTCTAAAGATGATTTCGTATTGTATCCGTCGTGGTTTATTCAATTTTGACTTTACGAAAATCAATACAGGTACTCATCGCAACTTGAGATAGCTTTTGGTAGATTCCATACCATGTCCCTTCAAAAACGCTAATGCGAGCACGACGACTTGATATAATACTTTTTCACTCGAATCGGTATAAAAAAAAACGACCAAAATATCAAGTTGCATCCATTAGGGTAGGCCATTAGAGATGCTCTTGATCTATATAGGTACATATATAAATATTTATATGATACATTTATACCTATATTTGCACATATACGTTTCGGTTTCTTCGGCAGTAGATCTAAAGCCATGAATAATGTGACAGCTTCTACCACAAAATATGATATATACGTATTATTAAGCAGTTCCTGATATATAAATTCTGAAAATAAATATCTTATCGAATTTCCCTTGACATTTTATAGTTTTTTAAGATGCCTTCTTCTAATTCTTTAACTTTGTTAGGAAAAAGCACATTATAATGCCTTCGTGAGGCGACCATATCGTTTCCAAAAAATATTAATACTCGTATTTGTTTTTTTTTTCGATCTGATCTGTATTTCGCGGGATATTTAATTGCCCATCCAGAAAATTTCCAAGATGTTTTTCTTAGAGTGAAATCATAAAATAATTTTAGGTTTATTTTATTTTATAAGATATGTATGATATCAAAATATGGAATCATAATTGTGCTTTGTAATCATAAGGGCATCTATCCCATCACCTAAATAACGAATTGAGATATTTAACCTACACGTTAGGCATATATCTCTTGGGTCTTTGTATTAACCCTTAAAAGGTATCATCCGGAATGATTAATTTTAACAATGATAAATATTGCGCCCTATTCTAACTTTCGTACGAAACGAATCAAAAAGCTTACAAAAGTCCTTTTTGTATAAAAATTCCATAATAAAATTCCTAAATTTAGTAAAATTATTCAATGCTGCATTAAAAGTACGGCCATCGTTGTTTTTAAAAAATTCAAGTTTTTTGAATTTGGGCATATATTTTTATTTAATTAAATTTTTATTATTCAACCCTTAACTTTGACTTTAGTTATTTTGCAAAAACTGAACTCTCGTGAAAATCAAAGGTAGTTTGACCCAAATATATTTTTTAAATTTTAATCGCCGCCTGGCTCTGCCTCTGGTGATGCCACACAACTTACTAAACAAAATTCATTTAGGCTTAAAATTCAGTAATGGTAGATTTAAAGGTTCAAACTTTAAAAAAGTTATTGTACGCTTTGAAAGAAATTTTAGTTGTTCATACATACACGTACCATTTATTGACTGAACTATGTATAGCGTAACATTTGTCATTCAATTCCGAACCACTTTGCTAACCCTACCTTACATATGACTCTGTTAAGGTGCTCTAAATCGATTCCCACAGGTGAACGTTTTCATCTAATGAATCTTTCAAATTAGAACGCTTCCTGTTCAGAGTTCGAGATCTCTAAATCGTAGTTTGAATGGTTTACAAACGTTAAAACCCAGAAGATTTAGTTTTCTAGATAAATATCGTCTCTGTTGACCTTGGCTGTCGTCCCCAAGTCAATTTTACTGTCAATTAAAACAATTCCCATATGGTGCCAATTTAGCGATCCAAACTCTTCCGGCACCGACAGGCAAACACAAAACTTTCTTCCTATCGGGGGACAATAAAAGTAAATCATCACGTGTCCACCTCTTGCTCATTGATAGAAACGTGCCGGTTACAATCGCATCCGGGTCTGGACCAGAATCTATCTTTAGCTACTCGGGTTGTAGAAAGGGACATGGAACAGGGGACGGGACCACCTTTTGTTGTGTCCCAAATGTGTTCAGCAATTTTTGAGCAAACACAAAACGTATATACGACAAAGAAAGGACTTCTAAGCGAATAATTCATAATTTTTTTTTTCTATTCTATAACAATGCTCACACATATCGGTGATAACAAGAGAAACGACTGGGAAGCGATTTTTCTTTCGACCCGCGAACCCCTCACCCATTCAATTTTACTCCGTAGAGATGCGGGTCCAGAAAGTTTGCCTATTGTAGAGACAGATAGAAAAGGTTTCCCTATTCCCTGTTTGTAAGCTCGGAGGATGATGGTAGCTGCAACCGAAAGCCACTGGTCTCCACTCTTGGGAGTGACACATAACATATCGTTCTTATCGTCCTATATTTATCTGGACATAATGTCGTTTCCCACACCGTTTCTATCCTTTCCAGTCATAACTTATTTTTGGTGTCGTCAAAAAGCGACGGTTGGGCTCTAAGCACCCATCCACTGTCCATCAGTTGTGTGACCAGCTGATAAATTTGCGCCTAATAGAAGACTTATTATATAACTTGCAACCATTAAGGAGTTTCATTTTAGCCTTTTGTTGCGCTCTCAGAAAAAAATAAGTTAATAGCAGCACTTACGCGAAGATGATGTGTCCCATGGAGCTGTTACATCCCTAAGTTTATGATGCACTATAAAACGGGCGAAAATATTTTCCTCGCAATTGAAAAAGGACGACACAGCACAGAGAGTGAAGATAACGAGGTCTAACTGGCCAACATGACCGTGTATGATTTAACCATCTTTAGGAAAAGGCGTTCGCAACTCCGAAAAATGCTGACATGTCACTAAATTGCGTTCAGCTGGTGAGATACTTCCTGGAAAATACCTTTTGGCTAGTTTGCAACTGATAAAATTCCCTCCACCGCCACCAAAATGACCAAAAACCCACACTATCATGGAAGAAAAAGTTCAAATATTAGACCCGAATTCGTCAGCATTTTCTGCACGAACAAATCCGAATTTCGGAGCTTTTAATGTTCCAAACAGTGGTGTGGGAGGCGACCTTTGTATTTAACTTGCCACCTCTGTTGGAGGGAAATTTGCATAATCTGGGAGTGGGTATAACATTCACACCTCCATACAATTCTGGTCAAAACGGAAAAAGTTAATTTCGTTGGACGACAACGATGTGAAGCACCTTTCGAAGAGGAAAATGGTATAGGATTTAAAAAATAAAAAAATGGGCCCAGACTAGCAGCGACCATCCGTAGGAAGGGCGCTAATAGGTATTTTGCGCTGATTTTGTCGCCCTTTTAATGGAAGGCTTAATACGTTATCGCTGTCATTACTTTTAATCCAGTTCATTTCAATCTTGGGGATTTTAGCGCAAGAGAGTTTTGCGAGCTCGAATTTTTCAGGTCCTAACTCTGTAATAGGGTGACCAGTTTTTTGCGAGCTTTAATTTCAAATGCAATTATATCCCCCTAATTGTAGTCATTATCAGGACGAAATTGAAAAAAGAGCGGACTGGCTTATCCGAGGGGTTGATTTAATTTGAGGATAATTCAACGACAATGTGTTCTCTCAACAACTAAATTTATGAGATGATATACCCATTATTATTGCAAAGTACTCTTTATAGCGCTCAAAATATGATGCTTTTAAACAATTAAGAAAAATCAAAATACATTCGTATGATAAAAATGATTCTTAAATTACTTTTTATTTTGTTTGTACCTTTTTTTCGTAGGCTTAACAAGAATGCATTATAAATTTAGCAATGCCTTTAAGTGTACGAAATGTTTTATCAAATTAATAAAAATTTCGTTTATACCTAGTTGGAAACACCATTTTGTGGTATGAAAAAAAAAGGTAATATAAATTATTTGTACTCCCTTCCGATTGATTAGTGCATAAAAAAATTGTAATACTATTTATTTTTTCATCTACATCAAAAGGCATTATTCATTTTCATGTTGTATAAGGTGCAAAAAAATCGGTTTCCATAGAAACAACTACGAAAATTTAAAATTTTGCACTTAGTGCAACGATGCAATGGGATATGCAACAAAGCGTGAATACCCATTTTATTTTTTCATCTACATCAAAAGGCATTATTCATTTTCATGTTGGTAACGCATTTTTAATAAAATAATAAAAGGGATATTCACTCTTCGATGTAAGTATTTTTATACAAATAGCAAATTTGTAGGATTTGCTTACAGTGAAGGTTAAGCACCATTATAGCCAAAAATGAATACGCTCTTACAACATTTTCATAACATATGCAGTCAATTGCTGGAGGCAACAGGGGATTTTTGCATCCAATAATAAATCCAAAATAAAAACAAAATGTATTTTTAATTTCGCATCCAGTATGCGAAAAAACATATTAGGTCGCAGAAATAAACTATGAAATATATACTCAAACATTTTCCATCTTCAGACACCTCTGCATCTCCTGTCAAATTAAAATCAATGACAAATGTCCTATGTTATCAATCTCTTTTTCTGTGAGTAGCTCCTTAATGAAATTGTTGTAACACAAAAATAATGAAGAATTGTGGTAATTATAAGGGAAAAAAAGTGTATTTGAATCGTTGTAACTTTATATAACTCTAGCTGTGGCTTTTTCCTTTCACAGAAAAAATTACGAGAATCACAACTTAGTTTTGGCTTGAAAATATAAAAAGACAAGCTGGTTCACACATAACATTTTGACGTTCTTTATTTTATTCTACTAAGTATGAACATTTCCTACAGCTTTTCTAGTTAAAAGAATGAATAGTACCAGTTATTTTCTGTCTCTGGCGGTATGCGTTCACCATATCAGGATTTGTCGCACATAAGATAAAATTTGTATTTCATATGCATATATGCAGGATTGCATGCTATTATAAGTTGTAGTTGCAGACTCCAAGTGGTTGCATGTCACATTCGTAGCTTGAATCAGAAACGGAAACACAGACATAAATCAAGTATGCAAAACGCGAGTGCATATTCGTAGCATTTATTTTTTCCTTTCTTATTAATTATGGAGCTGTATTACGCGAAGGCTCTTGTATAATATAATTAAAGTACTACAAGCTCTGATGCGGGTTGCGCCATTCAAAACCGACACGGTAGGAGGATTGTGGGCGTAAGGATCCACCTCCTAAGCGTTCAAAGAAAACGGAGTGTAAGATAAAAATAAACGAAATTATTACTCACACATTCCCGAACATCTGGAAACTCTTACAAAATTTAAACTCCCAAGATTTCGTTGAATGGAGAATGGAAACGTTGGTGTAATGCCGGGAATGAAATTGCTCCCGTACAGCACATAAACTCGGCTCAGTAACATCTACATCTGGGGGCGTCTCATGCAAATACGATAAATTCTAAATTAAAGTATGGCAGGAATTCAAATGTTTTTGCACCGGGGCGCCGCCGCTGTAAGACAGGCTCACTAACTCGCTAAAAATGCAAACACATGGCGGACTCGTGAAAGATTTATAAATCCTGGACAATTCCTGGGTCATGAAACTGCATAATCAGATCACATATAAGACATATGCGAGTAATGCTAATGGAAGCGTGAAAACTCCATTAATAGTAATGATGAGCCATTGATAAGCCCTACAGTCAATCGTCCAATTTAAAGTTTCATAGCTGGAAGTGGTTGCCTCAACCCCTATCTTGCAACTCGTTTCGTTTTAGCCCCCTTACCCCCCGTAAAGGATTCAATGTTTCAATCCTCCCCCGGATAGTCGCTGCTGTGTGCAATTTTGTTTTAAGTGGATTTCCTAGTACGGCATCATCGTCCTCAGCACAGAGTAATCCAATTGCACTCTGAATAGAAGCAATTTTCAATTCAGTCAATTTCGAAACAAGTTTGGGATTATTTCTTCTTCTTCTTCTCCATCTTCTTCTTCTTCCCTTGTTTTATGAAATACCCGCAGAAATATAGAAACAGCCTTTATGATTGCAACAGTGATATACGAACGAAGAAAACTCGTTATAATTTCAAATTGGTTAAATTTTGAAAGTATGGCAAATGAGAAGTTTTCGTTGAAAGATGACTATAGTTATAATAGTCGTTACTTCTATACCTAATTTTTTGAACAAGGTACTTCTTCTTTACTTACACTCAATGGTTAGTTCATGCGAATGAAATTGCATAATTAAATAATAATCAATATAAGATTTATCTATTTTTCCCAAAATTTATTGGAAGTCACAGCAGACTGAAAAGTTTAATTCAGAAAGGCATTTCTTTAGTAAAATTTACTTCATAACATGAAAATTGTTTGTTGAAATACCTCAAAATAGTTCAATTAACTATGAACAAAAGTAAAATAATGTTTTTCAGAATTTTTTATGCGACTTTTATTATGAAGGTAGATATTGATGAGATTCTTTCTAGGCTCAATAAAATTATTCTTAATATATATGAAAAAACAATTTATTTAATTTATGCTTTCAAAATCGAAGCGACCTCATAGCCCCTCAAAAAAGTTATATCAGCTGTATTGATTTTTTTTAGGGAAGAATGGTTATGGCTCGAACTAGGATTATTAATTTGAATACAAAAATAACCAAATGACGAATTATCGAAAAAAAAAATTAAAAAAAAATTGAAAAATAATAGTTTTCTGGGCAATTTTTCGGTTATAAAAGCAGTAAAAATCAAGATTTTCACGCAATCCTAATACGACAGAATTCAGTGAAACTTTGACATTTGTTCGTATCTAAATCCCACAAGACAAATACGCGTGCTTGTCATCATATGTAAGTCGATAAAGATGTTTAGCTCGTTATTTTCAAGGTTTCTTGATGACTGTTTTAGAATAAGAATTTAACTTAGGTATTTAGGTATTTTAGGTATTTATTAGGAAACTTTGCGGAAATATACAAAACTCGCTATGACAAAACATCACTTTTCGAAATATTTCAATTTTACTTAAATTAATGTTTCTAAAGAATTTCAAAGTGTTTTTCTTTGGTGACCAAAAATGCGTCTTTTTACTGATAAAATTATCCAATTTCGGCGCACTGAAATAAAGCAAATAACACTTTTGAAAGTATTTGTATTTTGCTCATTATAGTCTTTTATACAATTTGCGATTTGCAGTGAAAAACTCCTAACTCGAATGTAGGTTAAATAATAGTTTTAAGTCAATTCCTTAATAGTGTAAAAACAAAAGATTTAAGCAGCAAACTTTATATAAGTAATCAAGCAATATAAATTGTTGCAAAAGCCTACAGGATTTACCAGAGAAGCTTATTTCTAAACGTCTTTTATATTTTTTATATTCTCATTAAAATCGTAGTTATGAATCTAAATTAACTAATTAAAGTATAATATTCTGGACATTTCAATGATTAATCTGCGCAATATTTTTTGCGATATATTTCAAAATTATTACATTTATTTAGACTTCAAATCCAAAGAAAGATAGACTGCGATGTTGTGGGTTGAATTACCAACAGAACGGAGGTCTACCATAAAATCGACAGAGGAAAGAAATGCAAATTTTTTTGTAAGTCGGGATCCCATCAATCCAAGTTCTCATAAAAGCATTTTCATCTGGCAACTAAATCAAAACTGGCGGAATATAGAGGAGGACAGCGAATCGGCTCGAATTGAGGTATTATTCATAAAGCGCAAATATTTCATAAAAATTGCTCCACTGGGAAAATGGAAGGAGCGGCAGTGGGACGAAAAAGGCAGGTGGAGATGAAAAGCATCATTAAAAGTGATGGAAGGGAGGATTTATTTAATACCCACCTCGTCCAGGGAAATCAACTTTATTGTCCTCAACCGTGTTTCGATAACGCAAGATACCGTCCCAGACTTTGATTTAGAACGAAATTGTTTTCAAGTTAAATTGCCACATTTAGCCACAATAACAACTATTTTTGTACTTACCCCTGGGAGTTTTATACCAACTCTAAAATTCTAGGCCGAGCCGAAACAATAAGTAACCGTCGAATGGAGTGGAAACGGCGTTGTTTCAAGGACAGAAAAAATGCTATGTTCATATTTTTCTCAGATTGCTTAAAGGGGTCCCGGGAATATCTTATTTTCCGCAATTTTCCGTCACGATTGATCACGATCGTTTTCCAACATACCTATTCCTTTGCCTCACGGGGGATGTTTACATTCCGATATTGTGCGCTCTAATACAATACAAAAAAATACATATTTCTAACGAAAAATACAGAAGTACTAAATCGCAAGGAAAATATTTGTACGCGCTGAGAATTTTATGAAAACATTTTGTGAGATTTTCTAGCTCTTTTACTTTCTTCCTCTTTTGTTCCACAGAATTTTCTGCTATATACATCTATTGATGTGATTCCAGCAGTGAAAGGATATTTTTGTTAAATTCATGAAGAGCTTGGTAGTCATGGAATGATTCTTTAAGTATCATATCTAAAGACATAAGCACGTGTGAAGGGCCATTACTTCTATTAAAAGGACGGTTTCTTTATTAATGAAAAGATTAAAAAACTTTTCGTCCTTCTGATTGTCGTTGCTTTTATCTGTCGTAGTAATTGAATTACTTTTTTACTTTTAATATGCCTGATTGAACCCCTGAAACGTGAGGTATTAATTCATGCGAAAATCTGCCGCCTCAGGTCGTCCGTTCTGAGTCCTGAGGGAAGAGCCCGACCTTGTGCTGGGATCACCTGTCACTTTGAATCAAATTCAAAGCACATCTTGAATGCTTACTATTCGAGGCAGCTAAAACTTTGGAAATATCTACATCACGGAATGGCAGACCAGTGTCCATTAATAATTTAGTAGAGGTATCCGAGTGAACTCCATAGATGCCTGAATATCAATAATTTATCGCACCAAGAAATTTTGCCTTATAACCTCAGAAGGACCCGCCATGCTTTCTCTACAATTGAACCATGACATTATCGGTGTCCATTTCAAATAAGGTCGGTCATGTCTTTTATATATTTTCGCTCCGTACAATCGGTAGGTTAGGCAATAGGGTTTTACTGAATGATAGGAAAAAAAATATGGGCAAATGGATGGTGTCACTTAATGCTTTTTTGCGATTTAACTTTACCCTTACCCAAACCTGATTTTGTTATTCGTCGGAATGGGTAAATGTGGAGAGACCCGATATAATTTTTTATTCGCCCCGCATTACAATTCCTCTGAAGAATCTTAAATTCCGGATGAAAACACAGCAAGGTTTCCTGGAGTTGTTAATAATTAATTTCAATTGACTGACATTTACCTTTTGTTTTCGTTCCGATAGAAAATCTGTTTTAAAAAAATTTCTAATATAAATAGGATGTTTTTTTTTTATAAGCAGACGATATATAAATTAAACACATTTTTCGCTTTTAAAGGTAATATAAAATTAAAGAGCTTTAAAAAATTAATTGATACCATTATTTTGAAAAGGATGTACATTTTTTAATAATTAATTCATAATTAAATTCATACAATAAAAATGAACTTAAATTGCATACATGTAATTTGTTTAAAGTCAATCGGTTCTTCAGAAACAAATAAATAAAATCAAAATTGCTTTTTATTTTTAATATTGATATTTAAAATAATCGAATATTATAATATAATATAGCTTTCTGAAATATTGAGAATTTTACGAATTATTATGTCAAAAATTATTCTTCGTTAATTTGCTTTTCATTTATCAGTGATTGGTGAATAACATGCTATTTTTTCTTTTATTTGATTATTAACATTGTACAGATGTCGGTGGGCAAGCTTTCAATTCGCGAGAATAAACAGTCTGTTATATCAGAAGAATTATTTGCTACCAGTTCTTGACTGTTATACAGAAGAAATCCTGGTTTGCTGGCAGAAAAATGCAAGAATTTATAGTAACGACACGATAGTGGTTTATGAATTATGAGCGTTAGGGACTAGTATTTTGTCCGCAATTTATACGCCATTAACCGACATTTCAATACCATTATCAAAAAGCTAAAAAAAAACACTGTCATTAGAACTTTTGGCAGCTGTAGGCGGCCATATTAATATAATAAAGAAGAGCTAATTGTTACCCTAGATTGTGTGAAATATTCATTTATAATAATGTTGCCAATTCAATTTCCAAATTTAATCTACGGAGCTGAAAAACTGTTATGACCAGATAAATAACATAATATGTAGAAACGGCACTATCGGTATACATACATACATATATGTATACATAGAAATTTTATTCAGAAACTGAACTTATATAAAATTATAAATACTTTTATAAAAATAAGTACACAGAGATTGTTCATATTTGCAACGTTTTGAATATTTTAACCCTTTATAGCCCCATGTAACAGCTCTGTTACAAAACATTTCACTACTCACAAAATTCAAAACAAACAAACAAACAACTATATTGCACATTTTCTCAAAAATGTGTGATTTTGGCTTGATTGATTTGAATTTAATTCACCGTGAAGCTGCTAAGAAGTCTGTGTAAAAATTTCAAAAATATAATAAATTAAAAATCAATATTTCTTCGTGTTATCTAGAACATAATTTTGTGCAAACCCACAGATATATTCAATTTATTGAATAAAATCTTTTTAGTTTCCAAAAATGTCAAGTATGTAGTTTTCGCATAGAAAGTAAATTATTATAGCTATCGTACTACCTTTCTTGTAGGTACTGTTATTTTCAAAGTATGTATTACTAAAATGTTGAATATCTAGGAAATACTTGTTTTATTATTTTTGGAAACCTATCAAAACAGCTGATATTTTGAAATTTTTAGGACCTTTGGCTATAAAGGGATAAATCAAAAAGTAAATATTTAAATTGTCTAATATTCAAAATTTAAAAATTTGAATTACAGAAGTAATGATTTTGTCTAATTAATCATATTGCATAACTTTAAACGCACATATGTGTATTTATAATATAAAGTCAATACTGTTACATTCAATTGAATTTTAATATTGAAATATTTCACCACAGGACTCTTACATTTTAATTTAAGAGCCCTACGTTACGTGGAGATGACTGGCTTGTCGTTTATGGCCTGTTATATAGCTTGTTTTGGGTTATTTGGGTTTAATGATGTGGTATCCCATACCAAAAAAAAGTCTATAAGGTTCATACCATAAAAATATATACATACATATGTAAAGTGCTGCCTGGGAATCTATTAAACAGTCTCTTGAGTTCCACTTTATTTATGTATATTCTGAATAATGTTTAACCTTTTAGAGAAAACGGAAAATTTCCAATTCACTTATAGCTTTGAAACAGAGTGTACCATATAGATTTTAGTGTTTAAAAATATGGTATCGAAATCCTACAGCGTAACATGTAAATAGTTTTAAAATTCACGTTATTTTAATTATGTCATTTATGTTTAAAGGTTATGTGTGTATGATGTAAAACCTACAACAAATCATAAGCTAAATTATTACGTTTCTTTGATAGAAACATTTTCATAAGATTATTTCAAAAGTTGGGCAACGGCTTTATATTACATAGTTATACCTATAAGTTTATCTAAGTAAAGCAATTTTGAGCATCTTCACGCTTTCTTGGAAACAATTAATTTAAGAAAATCCCAGACTATCCTTCGAAAACATCTACAAATTGTCTAATATCCTCATGAAGGCGAAATAGTCGTCCAAAATTTCACAAACATCCATCAGCTGCTCCCTCGTGCAAGAAGCCGCAAAACCAACTGGCGGAATATTTAGCAATTTGCCTGATTTAATTATTCTCATAAATTCAAAACGTAAAATATTCCCATGACCCAGAAGGAAGAAGGCTTCAAGTTTTATCTTATATAAAGTGGTTGTTCATCTCGGAGCATTTTGCCTCGTCAATCCATCAAGATCTTGTCGTTTCCAGAGTGTGATATCAAAATTCCGTGGCATGGGTTCTAGCACATTATTAGCGATGCAATTTTGAAAGTGGTTTAGAACATCCATCCACACGCCCTCTGCCGGTCGGCACGGCACATATGGCACAAAATTATTTCTTGAACAAATAAAACTTGAAGCTGGCACTCGAGAAAGGACAGCAACATCATCATCACTTTGTTGGATGTGCGCAAGTGAGGAACATTTAATTAATTTTCAGTTTTTAGCAAAAGTCGGTGCATTCAAATTATTTCCGGATGATTTATGGTGACTATATTCAACTCCCATTAGTTATTCCAAAAAGAGCAGACGTCCCTGCGCTTGGCGCCAGCACAGCCAATTCCCGGTAGAGCGATAAATCTCCTGTTTCCTTACATTCCCAGTGTCAGGAGTGGGGTTTGTGCCCATGGGTCATGCATGGTTTGGGAATTTCACGTTAACTTTGGGGTCTAGGGACGGATGGTGGCGTGTGTCTCAGACTCTCATATAAGAGATATAAAATAAATGCATAGAATGCCAAGATGGCATCCTTCAGAAGCTTCGAACTTCTTTTACGGAAAGGTTGCAGATTTAGGTCAATTGAGATGCTTCAACTTGATTTAAACTCATGTGCAGCATCGAGAATTTTGTTGCGGGTTTCCTCGAATATTTTGAATAAACGCAGCAAATTTTCCGAGACTGGTGCGCTTGAAATTTTTACGAAGAATTACTACACAAGAGTACGTTGCACAGTCTGCTTGCAAAGGTCTGCATAATGGAAACAATTTTATATGATAAAGTTGCGGAAAAATAGTAAACAAAGCAAGTTGGATTTTCTTTTTCCTTTATCTCTCCAAGGATTAAACTACAAAGTGTCTCTTCTAAATTTTTTCTCAGTAGATTTCAGTGGATCTCAACTATGTAGAGTTGGTTTCTAAAAATATGCAGTTCAAAATATAAGGAAAAGTACATCACTAAACTATTGCACTAATTTCTAGTTTAGTTTAGAAATAGCAATTTAGAACGACAGGGATATTTGGTTGCTCTGCTTACTGAAGTTTTGATGGGTCTTGCTAGATATTCAGTAAATTTGCGGATATCACTAGAATTTGAATTTATGTAGTTAAAGGAAATTTCAGTAAAACTTGCTTGCATATTATGCAGTAGGTAAATTAAAAATTACTAAAGTATCAGGGTTTCCGGTGTTTTCAAATAAATTTACTGAAAAAGAATTTAAATAATTCAATCAGATACCATTTATATTTATTTATAAAAGTATTGAAATTGTATTGAATTACATTGCCACTACATTAGATTTCAGAAAAGACATCTTCTATTCGTATTCGAAGCAGTAATATAAATGTTTGTAATTGAGTGTGCATGATGAAATTTATTATAAAGTCTAACTGCCAACGCAAATTGGTTTCTAATATATATGTACAAATGTTTCTGTTAGTAATGCGTGGTTTAGTGGATTATTGTATTCTAAAAATATCGTAACTTTGAAACCATCAATATTTCATATCAACATAAAATTGACACGAATTTATTTAAATGGATCTTTGCACTGAACTGCTGCAACTTCCTCTTATGGTAAATGGGGAAAAGCCTCCGCAATTGGAATTTTTATAATCCTTACTTATTGTTAGCTCTACGTTTTGTGTAAAATCCGAATTTAACTTTAAGCTTTCAAATTGGAACCTTATTTTTTTTTATTTAATATTTATTTCAGTTACACTACCCAAAAAATTTTATAGTTTTTTGACATTCCTAACAAGTGATTGTTTGTAGTTCCTTGTAGCACTATTTCCGTAGATTCGTAAAAAAAAATTACTCGTTGAAATAAAAACTTATATTTTTCCCAAAAAATATTCGAAAAGATTTATAAATATATAGTTTTTAGATTCTAGTTTTATTTAAGTTACATTTGAATCTGCTAAATTTTGAAAATGGAAAATTATTTCTAAGAAGTGGAGAACTTTAAAAAGCCTCCCATTCTCTATTGCCGATCCCAAAAATAATGCAAATGTAAATGTCATTTAGTAACAGAAGAATTTTGAATATATATTAAACTTTTGTTTTTTGTCCGACTCGTATATTTTGGGACAAAAGTAGGGCTTGACCAGTAAAAATTTTTAAACTTATGTTATTTAAGGGATCGTACCCCTTGAAAATATCCGTACTGCTGACATTGATAAATTATTCAAGTTTGGCAAATCTAAAATCAAATATCCAATGGATTAGTTGCCGCTATTTATTTAAAATGAGAATGAGGAGAGAAGAAAAACAATCTCATACCATTTTTGTTATTCGACTTAGACAAATGTTTAGAAAAGATTTTTCTTTTA
Organism: Machimus rusticus; assembly: GCA_951509405.1. Classification (NCBI taxonomy): domain Eukaryota; kingdom Metazoa; phylum Arthropoda; class Insecta; order Diptera; family Asilidae; genus Machimus; species Machimus rusticus. The sequence goes on along the minus strand of OX608053.1, from coordinate 4,576,618 downwards.
TCTTTTCGTGTATTCAAAAGCTTAAATGCCCCAAAGAACATGGTTTAGAACAATTAATTTCTTGGAGTTACGCAATCTTATACGACGATAAATCCTCGAACTTGGTAGCCGTGCTTACGGCTGAAACAATTTACTTCTTACCCACCAAAAGGTAGGCTTCAATGTTTGAATGCTTCAGGATAATTCACCGAAGCTATGCAAGAAAATGCCTTCTAAATCCTACAATTTTCTGAAAGTTTCAACTTAATAGCATCTTTACCACGGGGAGATGCTGCGTAATCAGAATGAACCCTGTGTACCCAAAGCGAGGTAAGATTAGAGCGTAAGGTATTCATGGACATCTTTAAGACGCAACCTTGGACGATTATTCCGAGAATGAATAAACTCTGCCAAATTGAAGAAGAAAATACCTCAGAACCACGGAAGCTTCTATAATATTGTATAAAGCAGTGCATGTACGAAAAACTCTTTAAACGAAATTTTCTCGGCTCAGCTCCATTCGCGGATGTAGTCAAGAGTTCACCGTGAATCCAATGTGACCATTTTGGAGGTTATGTAGTGGAAGTGGGCCTATCTAAGGAGCTTTTGTATGAATTTTTCATCCATCGCAAACCGAGCCGAAACCTTCATGCAGAAATATATGTAACAATTCTGGTCGGACAGACAGTGGATGAGGGATGAAGGGTATAAGGTGGTGTAAGGTTTAAATGTATAAGGGTTAGGGTTTGAGGGTTAGGGTATAAAGAAAGGGCTCGTCGGCGCGTGTTCCTCGTTCATTTCCCTTTTATTCCTGCATGCGTCGTTGCGGAGGATTATACCACCAATTTGGCTCCTTTACGGAAAACATCTCATTGTTCATTGGTATTAGAGTCTCTGATCAAGTGAACGAGTCCCAAAACTGGGATGATACATGGATTCTGGAAGGTATGTGCTTTTTCAGGTCCCACAGGAGGATGAATGCTCAACCGAGCATAGTTGCACTACTTGTGATATGTGGCTCTCCTTGTGGCCAGGATTACTGTGCAAAGCCTCTAAATGCCACAAAAAGAAGTGGGACACGACTGTTGTGAAAGAGTGCAGTCTTTTGCCCCAAACTTGAGATGAAACTCACATTTTTCGTCCGGGCGGCTTACATATTTCATGAAAAGTAAAATATCCCTCGAAGTCGAGCCTGAGGAAGGCAACTTTCACGTTAAATGGAATGGGATAGGAAGTATATCATTTTGGTCGAATGAGTGCAACTCTGGGAGAAAAATTCTATTTTTTTTTCTCCTACGCATCCTTGCAAATAAGCCTCATTTGCAAGATCTTCATTTATTCATGAAATGAATAAAAGCCTACACCGAGGAAAACGTACTTATGGTTAAATCCTCTTGCAACATACCAGAAAACTCGGTGGTTTATCCTCTAGTTCTATTCTTTAATCTGGAGACGTGGCTGGAAACGTGCCACAATCAAGAGTTTATGCAAAAATATATTTTTTTTTTCGCTTCCTCGATTCTATTTAGAACGTGATGAAAAACACTTATCTGTAATGAGAGAGGCCTCGTTCCTACCACAGCAGGTGTGTGTTTCTTGTTCAAAGAGATTTTCCTTACGTAGGTATAAATTGAATTTTCTAGCTCAGGTTTACCACACTGAATGTAGTTAGGAGTTCCAGTCAATCTTAGCGTGATTGATGATGACGGTTTTATTATTTTATCTAGAAACGGCGGTTTATTTTTCCTGAAAAGTTAGTTTACCCAGAGGCAGCGCGAAGCTCATTTGCATATAGAATTTTGACACAGATAATATTAGATATCTCTTCATTTAAAGTCCATAAAAAAATTAGCGTCAGTTCCTATTTCAAATTTTGAGGTGAGCGATTAAAGCTTAACTTTAGAAGCATGAATACAAAACCATATAAAGAAAGAGGTATTTAATTTTAAGATACACATAATAAATCACCTTCGATGTTTTATGGGTCCTTTCCCGAAGGAAAACCTGAAAATGAAATATGATAATTTAGGCACTTTTTAGGCCTATGTTAAATGGTAGAAAAAGCCTGAAGTTTGTCTAAAGGTAGCGTGGGTAGTGAACCAAATGCCTGAAAAAGCTTTCAAATAATTTGAAGTACGCGCCAAAGGGCCTCAAATATGTATGACCCAAAAGGCCTCACATATACTTAAAATATTCCTCAAAAACAATTAAAAAGTATTAAAAATAAAGAATCATACATATTTTTTTCAAACAGCATTATTATTAAATTAATATATAAATAATTATTAATTACAATCTTCAGTTTAATTGTTGGACCTTTTCTAATTACCACAGTTACGTATACCTACTTTTTTCTTGAAATGTGATTTTTAATTTTAATAACTAATAATAACCATTTTCAGAATAAACAGAATGTTTTAACAGCAACTTTATAAAAATAAACAACAACAAATTTTATTAGAACAAAATTTAAGAAGAAAAATATTCATTCATTTAGAAAAATTTGTCTGAGTAATTTAATTAATTTTTATGGTTTTCCTCTCGCGGATAAATTTATAGATCAAGGTTTTGGAGAAAATATGGTATAAAAACAGGCAATTTGTTTCATAAACTCATAAACTTCAATTCAGAGCGAAATTTGCTGCTTAACTTGGATCCGGATACAATTTGATTAATCTGAAAATCAGAATTTCCTTATACGTTTCCGTTTCTAAGTAGTATTATTTAGACTTCGTGGCGATGTATGTGCAAATTCATTTATTGTAAGAAAACCAGCTTATTCAACGATTATAACAAAGTAATATACATACATATATGAAAATATCAACCAATTCAATATAACGACCTTATCTTTACAACCTAGCAAATGTTGCTTCAGATAACGAAAAAATGATAAACCTTTTTATATTAGATGCTTAACTTAGACCACTTTCATAATCATAGGCACATATGTTGAATCACGTTTCCCTGTATCACCCTGTATTTGTAAAATACTGTATGTAGGTACATCAATAAACTCGTAAAACCTTGAACACTTATATCTAAAAGTACTGCCCAAGAGAGGAACGCCTTGACCTTGAATAGTGAATATCGCTTCAAGACAAAATTTTATGTCCAAAGCTGCTTCTGAACAGTTCCATAACTTAAGTACCGAACACACCCATCGCAGGAGCCTCTTGGGTAGGTGAAATTTTCTAGAGATCTAGAGAAATACATTCTTTAGCTTTTCCTGTATTTCTTTCCGACTGAATAAAATCCGCCCATCCTCCAATATATCTTCCAAATTCTAAGTATACCTACTCTGAATCCCGACCACTTTTTCACGTTAAGGGCTTCTCGATACCCCATTAAGCCCACAAAAGCACTAGAGGGAGAAAAAGAAGAAAGATTTAATTTTCGTCATAGAGATCCTAAAGGGCTAAAAAAAGAACAAGTATAAGAAAAGGGCAAAAATTTTCAAGGAGGTAGAATTACTTTAATGTTCTTAGAACCGCTTACCGAAACCAGGCAGGTTTCTTTGCTCGATTGTCAGCGGAAATAGACACATAAAGAGGAGCTCGACCTTCTCTTAATAAAGAGGTAAATTGAATTTTAAATGAACAAAATGAAGCAAATAACATAAGGATGGTCCATACCCTATTTATTTTCTCTTGTATGAAAATCAATAATAAGAAGATACCCTTCCACTGCTTTTGGGTGCTCCCGAAATATTGACAAGACTATGGCTTGACTGTGAACACGTGCATACAGCTCCTGAATTCATCGAACCCATCCAAACCCACTTCGCCAACCCCCAAAAATTCAAAGACCTCCAGAAAAAGTCAACAGCGCCAGCAGTCTCCTTGGCACGCGTAGTTATTGCCGAAAGCAGACACTGTCGGCTGGTGGTCTCTACGTGGGGTGCTCGAAAGGAGTACGAGCATCAAACATAAAAGCAACATTTTCTGGAGCATATAATATGATTACCGAAAAGAGACAATAACCCAATTTTGGGTGCTCCAGTTTCTAGAAGGGCCGGGGTCGGAGTTCCCATCCTCCATAAATCCGGAAGAGTTTTCGAACTTCAGAGTAGGTATTACATAGGAATGTCGTAATAAGACAATTTTTATCGAATGAATGCGATCTGCGACTGTGCCACAAATCCAGTCACATTTTCAGGTCAAAAAAGAGGCGAATCGGGGGGATGCTGGTGCTATGACATCTCTCATGGATCAAAAATCCCTCGATATTGCCGCCGCTATACCCTAAATAGCATCTTCTGGCATCGCACAATATGGTGGCCGGCGCCAAAAGTCTAGACGCACTGTCGCTGGTAATCTTTGAAATCTTCGAGAATTTCAATGTTGTATAGTCGTTTAGTAGTGTTAGACTACAGACGTTGCGACGGTGTATAGCCAACTTATTCGTCCAACAAATGCAGTTGTTATGTATATGGTGCATAAAATTTAATTGTTATATCCAGGCAGCGACGGCAATAAAGTTAATTTGTGAAGGACTTTAACTTTTATTTTTTTCGTTCTATCGTTGGCGGGTGTTTACAAGTAGAAACTGCTACTGAATTAATCGCATTCGCATTTTAAGCGCTCACACAGGCTGACACATTACCTGCTTTCGTTCTTTGTTGTTTTTTTTTTGTCGACCTAAAAGGCAGTTTAATTACGGCAATTTTAAGTCTCGTGGCAAAATTGGGTCCCACGCGCAAATGGCATTTGACATTTCAAAGTGTTTTCCCATTCAAACTCCAGCGAAAAATAGAGTCATTAAACTAAACGGTGTTGTTATCCTGCTCCTGTTCGCCTTGCTCAATTTCAAAATACAATAAATCACGATTAAAGCGGGCTTGAGTTGATTAAACATATGCGCTATGCTCGCTACATAAATTAGCACATCCGTTGAGTACGTGCCTTGTCAAATGTAATTTGAATTAATTAGTTAATTTCCGTAGATTCGAAGAGTGAAATAGATGTCGATTTTTGGCCCTCTCATACTTACCGTCAACTACTGTTGTCATGTACGAAAATTGAGACAAAATTGAGACATTTGCTAGTTGTGATGATGAGGTTTAACTATTGGAATAGGATCCAATGCAAAATAAATATTTATAATTGTATAACTTTCATTCCATATGTTTTTCTTGACTAGACGATCAATTCTCAGGCATTTTTTCAGCTTGCATATGTCTGAAAAATAGTTATAACAATATTTTCCGTAGTTCAGGCGGTTAAGCAACGTATGCTGAAGTTTCACATCAAATTTGTTTAAAAAAGTGATTTGAAGATAAACGCGTTTAAAGTAAAGTGGGAGGCAGTGTAATTCTGCCGTATTCAAATCGTTAATAAAATTTGTAAATTTTTTAAATTTCTAAATTTCCTTTTCAGGACAAATTTCTAAGAATCCATATTTTAAGAAAATCAAAAAATTATTGCATTTTTCCAAATTTCTAGACTAGAATACCTCCGTAATTGGGTAATTGTAATTATAATTCTGTAAATTGTTGATTGATGCTACTTCGTTTAATACATACACAAATTATATTTAAAAACATAAAAATAAAATACATGGTGAAGCATGTAACAGCTATACATTTCTTTCCTGAACAAGTGGAAAACCGTTCCAATATCTTAAATATAGTATTGATTTTGATTCTTTATTATCAATTAGCGATATAATTCAATAGTCAATAGTTTTATAGTCTACTAACAACAAAACTAGATTAGGGCTTTAGATGACCGCGAAATTGAAATTGAATTGAAATTTAAATTTCAACAAAATATGTTAAAATATCCCGCATTTCGCTATGAAACTAAAAAACTGTACAATTAGGGAGGATAGAGAGTAAAGAAAAAACTAGAATTGTACTAAATTTAGTGTTCTATTGAATGGCATAATCAATTACTTAGAAATTAAATTTTACCCCTTACAACATTTAACAACTAAATAATCTGCAATAATCTGCAGAATTCCTAAAGTGAATAGGTGCATTTGTTCCACCTTGTGTTTAATAACGTTAATCAATAAAATTACCTAGAATTAATTGCCGATAAATGTATTTAAATGAGTTAGCCGAAGGTACGTAAATAAAAAATTACTCAGGTATATTTTCGCTTCGTTTTAAGGGAAGAGTTTTCGTTATTGCATGTTATGGTAATTTATCCGCTCCATTAAGAGATAAAATATTATGCGCATAAATATGAAATTTAATTATTCGGAATCGTTACATGTCTAGAATAGGATTTTCGGGAGTCATATTTTCTTCTTCTTCTTTTATGAAATTACTTATTTAATCATTTCCTTATATAAATATATGTATGTGTAACTGCAGACAGAAATATAGAATGATAAGTCAACATCGCAGAGTAGGCTTCTTAATGAAAATTGCTTTTCTAAATATATTATTCGCTTTAACAATTTTCTTCTTTATATCTTAAGAATTCTTAAATCTTAAAAATTTGTGCTCCAGTTGTATTCGACTTTCCAAGACCAACGCTGACTTTCAGCATTGGCGGCAAAACTTTATGATTTTTCAGACTTGGTTTACAATTCTTGGATGAAACATTGTAGGATCGCTCATTTAGAACCAAAAGTGACGGATATTTGCAAAAAAAAAAAAAAAAAAAATCTTGTAATAAACAAATTTTAGAAAACTCCGAATCGAAATTTCATAAGACAAATGCTTGTTTATCACTATCGATAAATAGCAAAAGGTCAAGGTTCAAAATCTTCAATTCGTTCGTTTCAAGAATCCCTGAAGAATTTTATCCTGAGAAAAAATTAACATCGGACAACACGGTTTTCAGGAGCTGCTAAACTGAATTTCCCAATACATATAAATGTTTCTACAAAGTTTGATCAAAATTTTTGAAATAAGGTGATCTGATAAATGGTTGAAATTATTTTTGTTTTTAATTTTTTTTTTTTTTTTATATAAGCGATATTTTATTTAATATGTTGTTTTACTTATTTAAAAAATTGAATGTAACTGAAGTGGTGCGAAAAGTATGTACCTAATTAATTCTCTGTCCATCTTAAAATTACTAATCATATTTTTAACAAGAGGTCAAGAGCTGATTTTGATATGAAAATTGCATCCTAACATTTTCAAAAGTTATCTGTTTTTGATACCAACTTGCTCTAGTCAATAACCATAAATGCGGAAAACGATTATAGGTATAAAATTCATTCCTGTATTCTCAAAACCTCCTCAGTCTTCCTATTGCGTAATTCAAAACGCAAATATCTCACTAATTTTCCACTTGACAGGTTAATGTTCCTAGAAATATTTAAAAGCTACTTGTGTGCAACCCCTCGCAATTCAGCCGACGGTGAAGGTAATTAAACCGCATACATGCAGGAACAATTATGTCGCGTATTGACCGCTCAATCATCCAATTTATTGAGGAATTCTTAATTTATGGACGTCATGAATGGTTAATTTAATCGAAAGTAGAAAATAATTGAATATAATGAGCAATAATTTTCGTCGATACCATCAACTCTAGTGTCCATTCTAAAAGCAATTCCGCACTCTTAGACAGTGCTTTGTCCTGGCTTAGGAAAGAATAAAGCAGGGACCGAAAATAATGATTATTTCTGAAATTAAAAAAAAAATATATATATATATATATCTTTTTATAAAAGGGTTTTTTTCGGCTTAATAAAAATTATAAATTGCTTAATAACGATTACGAGGTAATTTTTACTTTTCGACCGCTCGATAACGATTATCAAGTAATTATGTAGGTATATACATATATAAATAGTTACATGTATTTGCTTTTTATTTATATTATCTTGTGGGAGAAAATTAAAGCTCAAAACATTACTAATTGCTTATTCATGATATAAATCGTCCACCTAAACATTTTGCCGCACAATTAAATGTTCAATATCAAGTTATTGGGCATTAAATCAACCAGCCTAATTCTATATAAATACTTTCCCGCATAATTACTTCGATTTGTGGAAAATTGTTATATCAAATATGAAAACCCTTTATTTTTTTAAGTATTTTCAGTTAGAAATCGAGGAATTGTTTCTTGAATTTACGAATTTTAAATTCGTTTATTCTGATTCTGGGTTTGAAATCAACAACCCCAGTAACCCCCAAGTACCAATTTTGGTGGACTACGAGATATAAGCTTCCAAATTATGTCTAATTTTAACCGCCATCGAGCAATCTACATAAATATCAAAATTAATCGTTATTGATCGATCGGAAAATGAGAATTGCTTGATAATTATTATTTTTTTAATCATAATCATTACAGTCCCTGAAATAAAAGGCACACATGAAATGGTTCAGCCTTTCTTCTACTTGTTTTTTCGACTTCGACTTTTTCATTTTGTTGTGACCTTATAACCGCTTTCTTTTAGCTGGAAATTATTTGAAAGTGTGAGAAAATGGTTCCACAGAGAAGTCCAATAAAGAGCACATGTCCTTTTCAGGAAGGAAGTGCTGAGAAAAAAAATGGAAAATATTTCCATTCTCCCTTTTCTTGGGGTAATTTGAAATTTCCTGGTATGGCGCTGCAGAGCCTTTTTCTGGCCGTCAGTTTCGAAAGTATTTATGAATCCATTGGATTTGCTAGTGCCAAATTAAATGAAAATTTTTATCCTATTGCCGCATCCGCAGAAAGCGAAACAGGACGAGAACGGGAAGCGGGAAATAAAATATAAAAGCAAGCCGCCACGAAGCCGGGAAACGATGGTAATAAGCCCCGCCAATAAAAATGCAAATTCGGAGCCCGGCGGTCGGCACTTAAATGACTTTGTTCCTTGGTTTTTTGGCGCTGTTTTCTTGCTTTTCATGTGTAAACAGAATTTCCCCCCACAGCATCCGCCCACGTTTTTCGGCCTCGACAGGCGAGGAATAAAAATTTTTACAGCGTTCGCGTGCGTGAGATAATTTCTCGTTGAAGTTTTAGCTGAATCCGGCAGGACAAAAGGGTCCTGCACGACCATTTATTTTTCTTCTTCTTCTTATTCTTCACGTTTTTCGTTTTCTTACAAGACGCTTAAGCGCCATTGTTATGGGAACCGACTATGCCGGCTCGAAGGACCAAAACCAGCTACAATTCCTTTTTCGTCTGCTCAAATATTGTCGTGTGCACCAGGAAATGGAAAGCTGCTCCTTGCTATTTTCCACGCGTAAGTAGGAACAAGGGAAAGCAAAAAAAAATTAATTAAAGAACTCCTTCTGAGGTCCATTCATTGAAAATCCTCGGATTTTCTCAGTCCTGCTGATGCTGATATTGTTTGCGTTGGTGTTGTATTGTGCCAACTTCAATGCTTTTATTTGCATTCAAGTTATGTCCTTTAAAAAAAAATCATTATTTTCGTGTTTTCGCAAAGTTTAGGACTCCTCTTTGCAACCTCGAATCGGGAAAATTCGTTTCTTTCTGTTTCACTGATTTAAATGCAAATTGAATTTTTTAGTGGCACTAAGTGAAATGGGTAATTTGGCGCCAGTTAATGGCTTGGCTTTATTGCCGCCGGTTCATTACCGTGCACTGTGCTCACCGATGGTGACATACCTGAAATTGTTCTGCCACTGTTGTGTCAGAAACGTTTGTATTTATTATTTCGCCTGTGAAACTGCAATAATCATAATTCTTCTCTTTAAACTTCGAGATATGTATTGTATGAAGTTATCCTGAGCTACGGTAAAATTGCTAAAACCTATAAAGTAACTTGGATAGGTTATTTTAAGGTCAAGCGTAAAGATAAAAATATTACTTAGATTACTATCCTACATGCAAGTTTTTAATGCTGACCCAATTTCAGTACGTAGGTAATCTAAAAGTATAGCAAGTTATATATGTATATGTATTTATAGATTTTATTCGTTGAAATATAAAATATTGTTGGTTTTCAAATTTCTTGCTTTAAAAATATTACTAGGTATAAGATATGTATTGTTCTAGAGATTTACAACAACTTTTAATAAAATAATTTACATAGTCCTACTCAGTCTCCAGTTCTATAATATGACTTATTTATACTTAACTATACAGTGTTGTGCGAAACTATAGCAACCATTTCACTACAAAAACTTAATGTAGTTTTTCCTTCATTTTATTTAGTGGAGAATAAAAAGCTATATTATATTTTTCTCCTTTCATGAAACATTACAAATGGTTGACTTTGCAGCAAATTTACAATTCAATTTAATTAAAATAATTTAAAAAAATAACGAACTTCGGTACATGCAGTGTGCAAAACTAAAGAAACATTTTAGTTGCCTCCATAGTACTTCATATGATAGTCCTTATTTTCAATAACCTCAGCACACCTTCGTAGCATAGATGCTAATTAATCCATAATAGTAGATTGAGGTATGCTTTACCATTCCTTTTTCAGTGTTTCCATTAATTTTGTTTAATTTCGGAAACGCTGACTTGAGACTTCCCATTTAAGGAATCTGAAGAGCATTTAAATCTAGTGATTGACCCAGCTAATCAAGAACTTGAATCCCATTCTCATTCACCAGTTTTAATTTGTGTTTCCGGTCATTATCATGCTGAAACACCCATCGAAGTAGCAATTCCCGCAACATTTTCGTCTTCAAAATATTTTTTTAAATGAAACGGTCCATTACTTCGATAAAAGGATCCACACCATTCGATGTAAAACAGGTCCAAACCATCATGCTGTCATGTATGTTGTTCGAAAATGTACTTTAGAAAATAATTCAGAAAGCTACAGACCAACTAAAAACTTGCGCTTACAAGAAAACACTTCCAAAAGAGGTAAATTTGATGCCATGGTCTGCTTTTTATATAAAGTTAAATTTATAGGTTGAAATTTGCTTCAGACCATTTAAACTGGTCCTTAGAAAAATGGAAAACAGTACTGTTCAGCGATGAGTCAAAATTTAATTAAATAAACTTAGGGTAAAAGAAGACGCAAAGATGAGCGACTAAAACCACGATAGTGCAACATAACAAGCAAGCATGGAAATGATAGCATGATGGTCTGGACCTATTTTTCGGCGAATGGTATTGTTCCTTTTTTTGAAATAAAAGAAATAATGGACCATTTTATTGACAAAAATTTTTTGAGACGCAAATTTTGCCATATGCCGAATTGGAACCGCCGCTTCGATGAGCGTTTCAGCATGATAATGACCCGAAAGATACATCGAAGCTGATGAATAAGGATGGGATGCAAGTTCTTGATTGGTCAGCTCAATTACCAGATTTGAATCCTATTGAAAATCTCTTCAGGATCTTTAAACGGCTAGTCTCAAAACAGTGTTTCCGAAATAAAACAAAACTATTGGAAATATTTATAAAAGGAATAGGAAAGCATACCTCAATCTACTATTATGAATTTAATAGCGACTATGCCACGAAGGTGAGGTGAGAATATTCAAAAGAAGGACCACCGTATGAAGTATACTTGGGAGGCAACTAAAATGTTGCTTTAGTTTTGCACACTGCATGTATCGAAGTTCGTTATTTTTTAAATTATTTTAAATTAAACTGAATTGTAATTTTGCTGCAAAATCAGCCATTTGTAATGGTTTCATGAAAAGAGAAAAATAGGATATATCTTTCCATTTTCCACTAAATAAAATGAAGAAAACAACTACATTAAGTTTTTTTAGTGAAATGGTTGCTATTGTTTCGCACAACACTGTATGTCAAAATGACGACCTAGCAATTAGAAAGTTCACAGTAGATTTAGTAAGTTTATGGTAATAGTATGTGGGCCGTATATGAAAGGATAGACATCAATACGTATTTACATTGATTTATTTATAAAATACATCGATTATGAATAAACCACGAACTAACTATAGTCTAATCTAAACTAAATACAGAGCGGTCGGATACCAATTCAAGTAAAAAAGAATTCGACAATTAGACCTGGAATTATTGCACTAATTGAAAACTAATGAAAAACGATCATTACTTACTAAACCAAAATGTACATAATCTAATATGATCAAAAATCCATCAAATTGACAAGTGTAGTAAAAATATTAAACGTCGATATGTTCTAGTATTGAAAGTACTTGATCAAACTAAGTCCTAAGCCTTAATAAGGTTCGTCTTTTAAATTTTCCACTGAACGCATTCGGAAATGTCACAAATATATATATTCTTCAATGATCAGTAAATAATATGGGATTTTTATTTTATATAATAACGATTAATATAATTAATAATAATAATGCAGCAATCTTATATATTCCTTTCTGAAAAGAGTATGTATTGTATTTAATATGGTCAACTTATATCAAGGTCAACAGTTATTATAAATATAAATTAAAAAAATTAATAGAAAGTATTAATAAATTAATAAATACCTTTTTCTTTTATTTGCAGATAAGACATCAAAAATATTATTTTAGTGCACAGCACTCATTAAACAAGCAGAAAAAAATATAAAAGTTTAAATATCTAAGACATAAAAAGAGCAAAAGTCCAAGATGGCAGCCTTCGTTGCAAAGCAGATGGTTGGAAATAAATTGAGCGCAGTAAAAGGTGAGTTTTATTAAACATATATTTTTTCTTTTTCTCCTCAGGTTCTCTTCTTCTATTTTTTAAAATATTCTTTACTTTGTCCAAGGTGTATAAGGCAAAATTTCATATCCTCAGAAATTACGCTAAGAAAGTTTTCTGTACAAAAGTTCATAATTCTTTGAAGAAAAGTTTTGTGCGTTTTATGACGTTTCTCGCTTTCACCTTTTCGTGATTGTGTTTTTTCACGAGGAAGAAATAATTTTTGGTGCAGTCATTAAAATGAAATTTATGTGTAGCCTGGGATTGATATTGCGACCAGTTTAGTCATAAGAAATACTTCAGAAGAATGAAAATTGTTGGGCATTATTTGGGAGGAGTTATTCTTTATTTCAAAAGATGAAGACAGAAAATGATTTTATTTTTTATGCAACAGATATTTAACAATAAAAGTTAATTTTCAATACTAAAAACCGAAAATAATATTTTCTAGAGTACAAAAACTCTTATAGATGAACGAACTCATATTTTAGCTCTCATAATGTTTCTTTTTGAATATAATGTTTATAACTATATAATATTTGTACTATTTTTAGTGAATTTTTCGGTCTTCCATATTTTGAGGTTCAAGATCCAAAACCTTTAAGCACACCCAAAGTAAAAATATTTTGACAAAACAACCAAAAACTTTGGTTAAATAACTCAAAACATTTGGAAAATGTTATATGAGAATCTTCGGTAAACTATTGTACTTGAAGGTTACATAAACAACCTTATTAGGCAAGCTTCAAATGGAGGACAGCTGCTTTTTCACATTCCTGATTCAATTTTCTTAATTTCTTATCTCTCATTCCTCACTTCACATCTCCCGCTCCACCGATATGTGAATTATATTGAGTGAAAATTTAACGAACTTATTTTCTGTTTTGCCTAAGTAGTAAGTACTGTGGTAAACTCAAGAATAAATGTTTTATTAATGTATATAAATCTATACAATTCCTAAGGAAAGTAACCTTCGCCTTGATTTAATTTTGTAAAAAAATATATATATCATATTTTTTTATTACAAACTTGCATAGATCGTGTGAGTTCTCTCATATCACAAAAAATAGCGCGACTACACTGCACTGAGACAAAAATGTTTGGCTACTTAGAACTATTATTATTATTATTATTATTATTTTCGTAGTAGAATTTATCTACTATAAAATGGCAAACAAACTATTTGTTGAAATGCTTCAGAGTAGTTTGCTGTACTATGGAGAAAAGTGGAAAAAAAAGAATATATATTATTAGTGTAATATATATTTTTAGTGATACCTCAAACTATTTAAAGTAGGAATAGTATTAACTCAGCTCTAGGATATTTGGTATTTATAATAAATATAACTACAAATCATGACTCAGCCAATTACCAAATTTTACTATTTTTCCGAGTTGAATACTTTTTTAAAAATGAATAATGTATTTTAAAAGCAACTCACATCTTTAAAGTCAACTCAACTGGAATAACTCATTCATTCAAGATTTCATTCAATCGCATCACTGCATCAAGTTCTTTTTGAAACTTTTTTGACTTAAAATCTAGAGATTGTTTTCGTTTAACTTTAAATTTTTCGGATTATCTCAAGCTTGACTGATTTCAGTTGTTCCTTAAAAATAAAAATGAATATTTATTTTAACTAAAATTCAAGTATACTGTACAAACATTCGTAAATACAAAATATAAAACAATATTTTCAATTTTAGTATTTCTATCTATAGAATATTCAGAAAAGAACGGAAAATTAAATATTAAATATGGGACCAACAATACATCTCAAACAAAAATTGAGTAAATTATTCCATTTTTATCTACTATTGAACATGCAAACAGATAAGGTAAAACAACTTTTTTACAAACAATATAACATAAGGGAAACTTTTTACTTGACCTTGTCGGTAGCAGTTCTTGTCACTGCTTAACTTCATCTCCAAGAACTCTGCTACTTGTATGCAAATAAGTTTGAATTTGAATTAAATACTTCCAAACGTCTTCAAAAGTCAAAAATATTTGTAAATGTTTGAAGTGTAGCATAAATGTGTAAGGCGTTGTATGTTATGTAGGTATCTCTATCTTCTTCTAATCTCAAAGCTTCTCCTTCCCGGCGAGCAATTGTTCCAGAGCTAGACATTAATATCGTTTGGGAGCCAGCAGTAATATTTCACAGGAGGCAGTTGGCATAATTAATTTCCATCTGCGCCAAACGAGGCCTCCTGTCCCGGCCCGTGTATTGTTTTGGCAAATATCATCGAACAAATCCTCATATCACGACGTTCGCAGACATCACATGCACCTGCCACCAGGTGATTCCCGCCTGCCGGCGTGCCTCCGCATCTATGCGATGAAAACGAGTTCCATCGAGTATGGAATTTTTGAAAATATCCAGTCACACTTGCCCGGTTTTCGTATAAGCGCGGGCAAAGTTTGCCGGCTTCTGAATCTCGTCCCAACCCCCCGCTGACGTTTCGCGTGATGTAGAGGATATGTAAATGACATGGAAACTTGTACTGCAGCAATTTGAGTGGCAGATATTTACAAAAACTGTCAAAGTAAAGCTTTTGAAATGAGAGGACTTTTCGAGTGAAGTTGGCGCAAACGGATGAAAATGGGAGTCACATCCTTTATCGCCTACAGTCCCTGCCCCCCGCATCCGTTATAAGCGACATGTTGCGAGAAGTTTATTCGCACAAAAGACAAATTTCTAGTAAAATACTTGACATTGTCATTGATAACTTTTTGATCAAATGCCAATGGATCGTTACAGTCACCCCCAGCATCTTGGCTCTTGAGACGCTACAACGACGACGACGACGACGACGACGACGTCCTGATTTTCGAAGCTAGTTGAATCAGGGATTGGGGATTGGAGGGATGAGGATGAGTAATGCAAGAATGCCCCCCAAACTCCGTCGAGACGTCGGTCCTCATCGAATAGCGAAGCTCGATTTTCTTCTACTAAATGGGAAATTTATCCGCGGCCTAGTTATCAGGGTAATGCAAAACCTCCCTAGCGATATTTTTTATTGAATTTTTCGTCCCTTCACTATCTCTTAGTCTATTAAGGGCTGGGGCATGGAAGAAGGTCTCCTTGGATGTAATGAGGCCGGAAAACCTGCCCGGAAAGCGAAGAGCGCTTTTTATGTAAGTGCACGTTCAAGGAAAGCGATAAGGAGGAACATTAAGACATCAGTGGCGTGGGTACAGGGGGGTCCAGCATCCGTCTCGCTCCCCGATGAGGACTTTAATAAAGCAAAAGCCATTAACACTTCCATAGGCTTTTGAAGAATGCGAATAATGACATTCCGTGCGTCATTTACATTGCAAAGTGCTCGAAAGTGCCGAACGAGGAATTCTGTTCTCGTCGAGAAAACTTAACAATATTGGGGGCGGGCACACAGATGCATATAGTCGTTCTATTGGCGCCCCGACGCCCCCCAACAAAAGGCCGCAAAAGAACGATTGATAGCTGGAAAATGATGATGACGACAGAATGCGAGGAATCGTTCCACCCGATGTCGTCTGACTGATGGGGACATTGCGAAAATATCTTCGAAATCGATTTGAAAATTTCTTCTGGCTGGGATAATCATTACGAGTGTGTGCGACCAGGAACAACCCTGCCCTCCCACCCGAGTGTGAAAATTTCTACGAGCCCTGGTGCTTCTGGCTTCTGGCCCAATGAGCCAAATCGAAATTCGTTAATGATGTAATAAGCGACTTTGAATATCACCCTTTCATGCGGTGTGCTCGGATGTGCCTTTGCAGGAAACAATTAGGCCGTAGATTTTCTATAAAAAAAAACTTCTTCAATACTATATACATATTATACATAAACATATATATATTAATGAAAGCCAGTAAGAAGTTTAGTGGATATATGATTTAAGTTTTAAGTAGTAGATATAAGCAAAATCAAGTCTTGATCTAGATCTCGCAGAAGACCAAGATGACGACCGGTAGCAGGACCAAGCCAAGACTATAGGTGTGTTTAATGACTTGCTCTAGATTAATCTAGAGCAGAAATGAGCAGGAAATCTTTTCAATGACACTCAAAACTGATCTAAACTGAGCGAGCTTGTGTTCTACTGCGCCAATTTGATAGTAGGATCAACTTGGAGCAAGAGAAAAATTTGTCAAACTAACAAAGTGACAAGTGGGAATATTTAAATAAAGTAATTTATTTCTACTATTTTTATAAGCAAAGTTTTACTAGGATGATAAAAACTTTTATTATTATTAGTACTATAGTACCAAATTTTTGTCCGCATGTCCGCATGAACAAATAATACTTTATTTGATATTTAGCAGCTCAGAAAAATTCAAAGTTGTGTTCAATGAGTAAGCCTGCTCCTTTCTGATCTATTTTGCTCTGACAGTTTTTCTGAGCTAAGCTGCTTTGTTCTGCTCTGGTATATTTTCTAGTCATTAAACAGACCTTATATTTGCAAGACCAAGATCAAAATCAAGACTATGCGAAACTTGAACAAGAACAAAAGGCTACTTTAAACCGTTTAAGTTTTTCAAATCATCAAGTCATTTGTTAAGACGAAAGCAATAAACAATTAAAAAACTAACACCCCGTTCCATCCTAATGACGATCTTTCATATTCAACATAATTTTTTGAATTTTAGAACCGTTTTTAATTATACAAAACAAATTCAAAAATGCCACTATTTTTTTTATTAAAAAATTCTTAATTTTACATATATTTTTTTATAATTTTTCTACTTCAAAAAGGCATTTCAAAAGCATTGATTATCATATAATAGTTTAGTTTTATAGGATTGGTACTATCGACTTTGCTGATCCAAATCAAACAAAATATTTTATTTAGTTGATTCTTATATAAATTTTTTAAATTATGTTTAAAATTATGTCTAAAACTTATTCTAAAAACTGAATTTTAATTAAAACTACACGTCTGCGATTGGGTTCACCGATTCTAATACATATATACATATGTATGTACTTGTGAAAAACTTCATGTAAAATATATGTATATGATAATGTACATATGTATGAGGAGTATGCATATTTATTTATTATTTTATCCACTGAAATGAAATTTCAAAACTAGTTTACTGGGCTACACAAATGAGTCACGAATTATTAAATTTTTGCGAGAGTATAGTGAAATATTGTTAATTTCAATTTAAAGGAAATTATTATTTTTGTTAGGATTTTAAAATTGTATGTAATCAAAAATTCTCAATAGATATAATATGGCTTTAAAACTTTATACTTTAAATCAGATTGTTGCAAACTTTATTTATCCTGTAGGTACCTGCTAGTCTTTTTGAATTTCATATTTTTATTATTTCAGGTCTTCTAATCAATCATTTGACAGATTTTAAGCGATTGACGTTGAAATGATGCCATAAATCTTTTGAACATTTTATTAAAATTTTCATTCGCGATTCTAAATAGATTTAAAATTTGTTCGTGCGAAAATTTCAATGAACATTTAATCTATTGGAAATGAGGATTCTTCTTGATTCTCATTACAATAAATGATAAAACAGTAGCCTGTAATTTAATCGTAGGAATTTTTGAAAGCTGTAAAGGAGTTTAGATCAGCGAACCCGAAAACTGCTAATACTAACTACCAAGATTTTATAATAATAGTAATAATAATACGGTTATCTAGGCTCGTGTTCTTTTTTTTATTTTTATATACATAAATTTAGATATAGGTACATATATATGTACATATATGTACATATAGTGTCGAGAATTTCATTAGAATTGGTTTCGTTTCGTTGTTTCTAAGAAGAAGAGAATATTGTAGCTACTTTCATTGGAGTTTCATGAGCCAAATTTTATAGGCAGCTAATTTTTTGGGCAGTACATATATTTAATTTTTGGAATGCTGGACAGTTAATGATTCGTTTGGACAGTAAAACATTTTTTGGCTGTAATTAAATTAATTGTGGTCAGTAATATAAAAGAATTTGAGCAGTATGTTGTCATCCGATGATATTTGTGTTAAAAAATATGTTTGCGTTGAAATTAATTTGCTATTTTAAAAATATGATATGCGTGCGAAAAATGCATAGTTGTAATGTTCTTTAAGGCAAGAAATGCCCAATCTAAATGACTATTAATTCACCGTTCAAATATTTAATCTACTGCTCACATTTTTTTATATTACCATTCATATTTTACTGCCCATTTAATATAATTTTACTGCCCAATTAGATTTACACGCATTTAAGTACTTTTTGAGCTATCCATTTTCAAGTCATTTTACTTTTCGGTTTTCATTTCTTTTATTACTCTTATTTTAATAATAAGTTATTGAACATAAAATTTAAATTGTTTTGTATTACTGCCTGTTTAAATCAGTGCCAATTTTATACATTGCATGGATAGTATACCTACATAAAAAGATTCGTATAGGGCATTGTACAAAGTCATTATGAACCGAACTAACTAACAAGGAAAGGGACTGTACTCAATTCTAAAGTTAAGTCATGTGAATCGTTCCACTATGCCAAATAAACCTGTTGGTGGTGACCATCAAATAATCCCAAAAAAGACTCTGAAACTTTTGATCTCTTTATAGACCCTCTTCAGCGATAGCCCTACTGCCGACTCAGGGGTGTCCACAGTATCCTACATATCCACGTGTCCATCTCAAGTGTGTGTATAAAATTGTTCAAAAGATCTTCTATATATTTTTTTCCTTCTTTCCAAGCGTAGAATTTGGATGGAGGAAATATACAACAAATAACAAACGAGTGGCAAAATATATAAGCTCTTATCGACGGCGAGTTTCTGCATGGATGCATCGTAAAGTGGTCTTAAAGCGCCAAATGTAAAAGTACTGCACTCAATTTTGTACACTTGAATGGATCCATTTAGGACCTACATACGACGAGTTCTCCCCGTCTTGGCTATAGATTTATGTGTTTTGAACTAATATATGTCCACAAAAGTAACTCACTGTTCAGATTTTCCAGAAAAGTTAAAAGGGCGCAGATGGAGGGTGGATATCACATATGTAGGGTTGTTTGAAGATTCAAAATTGTATAGCCTTCGGGTGGAAAAATATAAAAATAAAAAATCCCTTGATATTGAAACTTTTCTTCAGCACATTGCTGAATATTTTAAAGGACAATTCAATTGAGAACGTGACACAGTTTCTTTTTGCGAGTAATTGTTTTTTTCCCAAAGCTTAAAAAAAAAAGTAATTCTTTCCAGTTCTGTACTTTCAACTTGAACTCGCCAAGGAGCATGAAACAATGCTCTACATATGTATTCTTCATTGCAGCAAAATTGTATTTTTATCGATTTCTCTGAAACAGTGCCAAATATCGAACCGAGGCACACCGAGACCAATATCAATTACAGTATCGTCCTTCCCCTCGATTCGACATGAGTATCAGTAGAAGGCACTACGTCTTGAGTAGGGTTGTTGGAGGGACCTTCTACATACATATATGCAGTTTATTTTTGCCTCTCGACAGAAATCCGAAAATCAATTTCCTACCGACCATTGTAGCGCGACTAAGCGAACTAAACACCTCATTACATCGAACTAGAGTCGAACTGGGGCAATGTTACATGAAGGATGCCTTCAAAGTGTCCCAATTTTCCTCCTCCGTGCCGGGCACATTAAATGAACATTGAACGGAACCCTGCATACATTCATCCAGAGTCGGGTGTTAACGAAACGGCCCTTGTAAATTTTGGGTTTCTTTTAGCATTTTGGTATTGCTCGCGCTTTTGGCAGCCTTCCAGAATGCTTCGACGATACACTGTATGCTACAATATAGTGTAGTTTCGCATGTTAAGGGCTCGAAACCGAGCAACCACATACTCTAGAGTCTAGTCGTACAGTGACGAATTTGCGCTTAATACATGTATATTCTATAAATTTCATGTGCAATCATGGGGGCTCGTAGAGGTTCACGGTAGCTTAAGGGTAGCTGCACAATCACATCCAACGAAAACCAGCACTCCTTTATAGGTCTCGTGCTTAACAAAATTCAAAATCAATAATTTTCTTTAAATATACTGGCCCTTTAGCATTTGTGTATGAGTTCATATGTGTATAGACTCGGGGCCTTTTTAAACGTTTGCTTAAAACAAATTCACCCTCATGTATGTTCCGCCTTTGCATTATAATTTTAAACCGTCTGCTCGAAACAGTGGCGTGTCTGACGTTTGTTTTAACTTTAGACTTTTCGTTTATATGCAAAAGCGCTCGAAATGCATTTTAAACAGTTTTCAATTTACCCTCTCTAGAATTTTATCGGGGCTGTATTCGCAACAGCTGTAGTTGCTGGCCCGTGGCTTTAATAGCTGGTAATCACCTTTTTCGCATTGTTTATTTTGCGTTTCTCATTTCCACGAAGTTTAAAGTTTACCTGTTAAAAATGAATTTTGTCTAGTTAAAATACACTAAAAAATTATTACAGAGAGATATGTATGTATGTATGTCCTGGAAGGCGATTTATTTAGGTAAAATACATTGATGTACACCTTTAAAAAACATACGTATATGAACTTTTTCCTCTTAGGGTTGTCAGGAATTTAAAACTCAATTCATTATTTTAAATTTTATACTATATAAAGATTAACTATGAAAATCTTCCTATTTTAAATTTGGTCTTTCAAATAATACAATATTATAAAACGTTCGGTTTTAAATGCCCTATTTTTACAATACGACTTTAGTAAAAATAAATGTGTGGAGGTTTTTGAAATTTTCAATTTCAAATCAACTGTCAATATTATTGAATTCAAGCTGGTAACTTATAAGCTTTATACTTTCCAGTTTTACTCATGAAAAAATACAAAAGTATACCCCTTTTATGATGATAGAGAATAAAACCCCTTCTTTTCTTTTGTATAATAAACTGAAAGATAAATAAATAAAATTTTATTACGATTTCAATTTATTCTAATCTCATAATTCAGAAACATTGCGGAAAGTTTAAGTAGGACATTCGAACTCTATTGCACTATAAAATCATTTAATGGCTGTTTTCATGTGCTTTTGATGATTTTAAGTACTAGAAAACAAATTAAACTACGAGCGTAACTTTACTTTGTGGGGTCAGTAAATGAATCTCAGTGGTTTTGAAACAGAATTATAGATTTGTATGTTAATTTCACGATAGGCTAATACGCCTATAAGATTTTTTATATTCTGTTTATTTTTTTCAGATTAATTTTAAGTTTGTAATGATTTCAGAAGATAAAAAAGTATACTTTTAGAAACTCAATTTAAAATTTGTTTTCTATGTCAAAATTAAAAATAAGTTTTTGCTCACTTTTTTAGCAAATGAGTCATAGAGCTATAGTGTTATACTGTTTGGGTTTTCTTGACATACTGATCTTTCTCAAAATCTCGATATTAAAGACCGAAAATAATTTCTAATATATGTGGATTCGAATAAAGCATAAGAACATTTAATTCTGGAAACGTATTTTTAAAGTGAAAATAAACAGCAATTAAGCTGTGAGGAAGAAGTCTAAAAGCTAATCCTTACATTTCTATCTGTTCTTGTCTGAAACACTAATTTAAAGCTCTGCAAACTCTTTCCAGTATTTTTGGGGCCTTAACCATTTGTGCCTCAGGTGGGATGACAAAAAAGAAAAAAAAAAAACTTTTTCCACTTAATACAAATTGCTTTTCCTGTTCGCTATCACTTTCTTGCCACGAGTTATTCGACATCCCAAGTGAATTGTATTCTTGAATAGACCACAGCCCCATCCGAGCAGAGCCTACACCGAGTGGCGCTCTCATTAATCTTCGACAAACTTCACCAATTCGATGAACATTTCTACAAAAATCTTTACAAAAACAAAAATGGAAAAGCCTCGATACATTTTAAGCTAGTCTTTCACAGATTGATTGATTGTTACCCTCGAAAATATCTCGAAAATACCACTGATGATATTTTTTCCCGAACTAATCATACCTTTTCTTTTTCTTTTTCAGGTGAGTTCTACTACTGTCTATCTAGCCTCTACTTAGAGGATACGGACCTTGAATATGTTTCGTAAGTTTTAGAAATTTGTTTTGCGATTCTGTTCCACCACTTGAAGAAGTTCTCTAAAAGCAATATGCACTGAAAGAGGAGCAGGAAGTCTTTAGGAACGTTTCGAGGAGTAAAATAACTTTGAGGCTAAGTAAACAATTTTGGCCTGAAACAGAAATTCCCCGAAAACCATGAAATCGCCTCTTCATCCCTTTGCAATGCTAATAATGTTTACTGGCTACAGAGAAGAAACTGAAAACAGCCCTAACTCTTCGAGTGAAGATGATTCAAAATAATTTTCGAAAAATCCTCGAAATAACCTCGAAGGACCCCTTTTCTCGCCACTTATACTGAGGCGACCGCTTTTAATTTCTCGCCTTTCCCGACTATGCTTTGATTCTTCCCTAATATCCCAAAGGAAACTCGCCATCGTCGCCGGGACTTAAACACTTTGTCCGCACACAAGTGCTTACTGAAAATGTTTCTGTTTGACAAATCTCTCGGCGTCTAAAAGTATTTTCATGTAATTCTACAATGAGAAAGGCTGGGACGAAGAAATCATTCAATTCGAAGAAAAGCCCTATCCTTTTGGGTTCTTGAAAATTGAAGTTGGTGCTGTTGTCCTTCCCATTACGGAAGGAGATGGAGTGCTTGACTTGATTACCAAATGAATTACCTCCTTCATACTAACTGGTCAGTGGTTGAGCAATTAGTGCAGGGAAATGCAGAAAATTTAACAGAAGTATTTGATTTTACAAGAATTTCAATTCTACTGCACCTTTCTTATTATATTAAAAATTCATCATCAACTCAACTCTCACCCAAGGGAACTTAATTAAAATACAAATAATAAATAAATCAATACCACTCAGCAGGACTGAAACATTCCTTCTAGTAGAGTCTAGATCAATAGCACTGAGGTAGTCTTAAATTCAATTTTATTCCCCTGGAATTTCCATCTTTTAAAAATATACCTCTAGAAATCCAGCAAGTTCGAAAATGCTTGTAATTGCCTAAATTATCGAGTCATTTTGGGCTACTTAATTTCTTAATTTTATCAAGATTTTAAGGGCGCATAAAATTTAGAGGACTAATAAAGCAGCATTTATGTCTTCTTTTATTTTACATAATATTATGTATGTATATACATATCTCTCTATATAGTCTACTCTCTCTTCCATTTTTACGCTCACAATAATGTTGAAAAAAATATACACCCCCAGTATAAATTTATAAAAAGCTAGCACAGCGTAGGGAATTATCTTAATTGTTATTAAAATATTTGTGGAAGGAAAATTTATTTTTCATTAATTTCTTGTATTGTTCTCCAGGCACCATGGATTTTTATTTCACTGGCTGGTATTTTGTAGGTTTTTTCTTTTGAATTTCTGTCGTTTCTGTGTCCTTTGTGTTTATTTTGCCATCATGCTAATTTGGCAGTCCGCAGGGTTCCTCTTTATTACCATTACTTTTATAGCCTCTGATAATTAAGTTTTCAGCTTATATTTAAAGTAAAATATAATATGTATTTTGTTATCTGTGGACTGAAATCAAAAGAAATATTAGTCCTAGATGCTAGTTATTTAAAGAATTTGTCTGTGTGTGTGTGATTTTTAATCATAGACAATATACAAATAATATAAAAAATAAATGAATAAATTGTGTTGTATAAAAGATCAAAATTTACTCCTTTTTCCTGCTAAGCATTTCTTCCTCATCTATTTCAAATACAAGTTTTTAAAAATAAATTAATGGTACTATGCAGCAGAAAATCTTTTTAATGATAACATTTATGACGTTTTACTAAAAATTTTCCTCCTTTTCTCATTTTTGTTCTAACCAATTTAGAGCTGTCATGAGTTTGTTTCAAACTTTCATTAAGTAAAAGTTATACAATAAGTCGCTCTATTCTGGACTTGCAATAAATTTCTGTAGAAAGGAAAAGTTTTCCGAGTACCTATTTAAAATAAGTTTTTAGTTAAACCATTTAGTTTTATTAATTACTTAAAGTTATTTAATTTAATAGTTATTATAATGTTTACCATACGTCCAAACTTATGTAATCTTTGTCTGCTAACCAAAATTCAATTGAAATAAAAGTTCTTCAGAATTTGCATAAGTAATTAAAAACATTGATAAAGTCTTTCCTTGTAAATGTACGATTTTATTCGATTTTTGTATACTTATCTGATTGGATTAATTATTTTAATCAATATTTTACTACAGCAATTACTTATAAACCTCAACCCCTACGATAAAATTAGATCAATATGGGAACTTACCGAAAATTATAGCAAGTGGGAATGGAATTGGAACTTACACCTTAAATATTAATAAATCAAATCTTATGGAAAATTTACGACAGACTCTGCTCCAAGATCCCCTTAAATTTTAGAGAAATTTTGCCATCGAATCAAATTTTATCAGACGTTATATGAACCGAGATAGTTCTAAAGTTTAAAACATTGCTAATATGATTCCTATGGGAACCTAGGGTTGATTTAACCTTTAAAAGCGTGTAACATTTCCTCCGGTCTGTTCGTTAACCACTACAATTTTGGAGGTAATCAAATTTGAAAACATTTTCCATTTTATAACTTTGCAATTTATTTAAAAATGAAGTTTTGTCTATTTTCAAGTTTCATTTTAAAATATCTCGAAAAAAGTTTGAAGATAAAAATTTTTTTTTTTTTTTTTTTTAATTAATAGGATAAGACAAAAATTTAAATAGACCAATGAAAGCAGTATAAAACAATAAATATCGAATCATTGGCGAGTTGGTTTGGGGTATAATCCCGACGGTTCTTCGTTACGTATCAGTGAAAATTTAAAATGTTCTTAAAATGTTGCCTGATTAAAAATTGTTTACTTCTGGGAACCTTTAAAGGTTTTTAACGTTAGCAAAATACCTTTTTGCCTTTTAGTATTTTTATATTTAAAATAAATAAATTTCATTTAATTATTCGGCCATCTGCGTCTCTTAGTGTTTGCACAGTTCATTTTATTTAGCCCAAAATCTATCCAAGAGTTATGGAAACTCCGCGGGCTCTTTAATATTCGTGAAAATTTTCGCTAACACAGCTGTTGAGTGTTGAGGGATAGACGCCAAGTTTTAATTAAGGGAACCGCTCCCATAGGCACAGTAGGGGCTTTGTTTGATCTACGATTTAGCGGATTAGCCTTTGGTAAACATTTTATGAAAACGAGCGCCTTCTCAGAGGCGGCAGGCCGTCCACCCTCACCCGACAGCCCTTTTATATACTTTGTTTGTCGTTTTTCAAGCTTTTTCCAGGAACAACGCCCGAGTTGTATATTTTGGGCTCGGCTCTGAATTATGGTTCTTTCGAAATTTCCACTAAAAATCGAAATTTTCTTTGTGCGGTTCGCCAACACCAAATTCGTCGGCCATACCCTGGCCGGATTCGTGGAACCGGAACGCGCCCTATAGTTGGCGTCCAGCCCTACCTACAATCTAGTGGTCTCATTTTTCTTTTACGTCCAGCTCCAGGGTGAGTTTTTTTCCGGTTTTTGCACGAATTTCTCATCCTTGTTGTGAACTTTATTCAGGGCATTACCCAAAGCCTGCTCTCCTTCGGCCGTTGCATCCAAAGCAGCACCTAACCTAACATACCTGATAGACGACGCAAAAGACTGCCACACATATTTTTCTCTGGTGCGGCTTCGTGCATCGGGGCTAACCTTACCAACAGAATGGTAGCTAGATGGTTTCTCGATGGATAAAATCGATTACCGATTGGATTTACGATGGATTTTCAGGGATTCGCACAGTCCACAGAAAAATCCATTTCATTAGCTGGTAATTATGTTAGGAGACCGTTCATCACTCCTTGGCAAATCCTCTACGTTTTTCCACCTGGTTTTTATCCACTTTTTTCTCGTTTAACATAGAGTACAAATTGTGTCACTATGGTTGCCAAACCTATTGTCGCCTACCACTACCTGTTTGCATGTCGATTCATCGAATTTTTGCTATTTTTTTTCTGATATTGCCAACTTACATACTATTTTAGGTACCCGATTTCAACTAGTGATTTGTAAAAATATAATCTTGTAGAAGTTTATACTGAAATTTTCTAATTAGAATCTAGAAGTTTTTGTATTTTATAAATACTTTGCATCACTGAACTTCTAAATACTCAATATTAACTTACTATATTTTTATTTTATTTTAAACGCCCACATATTAGATCAACTTCTTTGTACTTATTTCAAAATTAATTAAATAAATTAATAGTATTTAGAATCGCGATCAAAGTATAGCCGAAAAATTATTTTAGTTACATAATAATTTATAATATCTATTATTTATTTTCAGAATAAGTAGAACTTAGTCATTTTAAAGGAAGATTCAATTAAAAACGACCATATTGTATTAAGCCTAAATACTAATTTTGTAACTGAAAATAATACAATAATATCCACCGAGGCACGGGGCACTGGCTGGATCTCCTCTCACCAGTTTTAGAGCAAAAAACCTACTTTGCATACCTTATAGGGGTCTTGACACATCGAAAAGATAATTAGTGATCCTTTATATATTTATGATAAGAAATTAAATGCTGTGAGGAGACGTATGTCCATGATCACATAGTCATGATAATAATCGGGGTATATCTCAAAATCCTGGGGTTCTAGGATTTAGCCACCATAGAGACTTGATTAGGGAGCTAAAATACACAACATAATAAAAATCAGCCTACTGGATTTCTATAGGCTCTGTGTGGGGTCCTTTTGTAACAATATTATAGGAGTATAAATCCAGCAGTTTTGCAACTACATATGTATGTTTACAGAAAAACTTTCAAATGGATGTGTATAGTATGTGTAGTGTATACGTTTTAAAGGTTTACTAATTTTTTTTTCGTCATTTCAGCTATGCCAACTCGTTTAGTTGGAGAATATTCTAGATAATTTTTTAATATCATATTTGCGTTAAGGCGACATTCAATTAAGTCTATCGTAATCTGGGAGTTTTATAAAAATTTTCAGTAGTCATATTCCCGATTATCATGCAGTAGCATTATTAGACAAAAACTGAACAAAATGTATCTTTAATCCCTGAATTTCATTTGTATATGTATTTCAAATTGTTTTTATTTTTATGCAATATTAATGTTTAATAAAAAAAGAAAACTAGAATCATTCCAAATCTCAATATGTTCATGATCATAATAATAAAATAATAGATTGAATATAAGTCTAGGGTACAAGATATTTATAATTATATGCACCAAAGTACCGTTTCGTTTAAGTCCATAATAATTTTTGCGTGGACAAATATTTAAAAAGTTTGGATTTCATATACATACTTTATATCAAAAAGTTAAGTATTTCCAAAAATAATTTTAGTAATTAGTAAGTTTATCACTTTGTGATGGATAGGTAATTGCGTGGAAATTAATTTAATTGTTTATCGTTCAAGTTAGAAAGAAATTCGAAATATTCACCTGAATGAATACCCTTAAATCCACAAAATCAAGGGAAACTAAGTATAAAACCAGAAACCAATTTTCCCTGAAAAGTTTTACGCTTATTAAGAAGAGGCGGAAGGGGGAAGGATCTTAAGACGTTCATGAAAATCTTCCTACCCTGAATAAAATTGTTTAGTGAAGTTTTTATCTTGTTTCAAAAGATTTGCATCGTTTTAAGTATTTCTTCGGTGCCTCCTCCTTTTTATTCGCAACTTCTTAAGGAAAAACTTTTGCTTAAGTAACTCTCGTCGTAATACATCACAACGTATTACCTCCTGCAGACACTTTAGACAAACATATCATGCAAACGAGAAAAACTTCTTGGCAGTCATTTTACCTTACATACAGTAGGTTTACACTTCTCACTTTATGCTGATCTCTAGGGACGCAGGAGTCAGACGCGTGCATTGGGCGTGAGCTAAACTTATGATGGAAATTTTCTCAGGTTACGCATCTTCAAGATCACAGAGTTAGGGAAACATTTAAATGGGATAGGTTTTTGAATATTGAAACTGATTTGCATGGATGGGATGTATGACAGTCTGTCAGCTACTGTTTCAAAATTTATATCAAATTAAGAAAATTTATTTAGACATCAAAACCTCTGACAAAAACGGAAGAAGATCTTGAAAGTTAAAATAAGTTCAAATTCCTTATTGAATTTTTAGTTAAACCAGAAACCAAAACAGCATTTTTTTTCTGCTATGTAGGTAACATTAGCTTGGGATTTTGCGACAAACTTTATTTCAAAGTTAAGACGTTTATTCTCGAAATCCATTATTTTTTCATTCATTTCTGAATTTCAACCTGGAAGAATGATATAACAATAACTTTTTTTTCGGAGGCACTCTATCACTTGCCTTTAGCCCTAAAAACTTTTAAAATGAAATGTTGTCTACATAAAGAAATAAACATGTGATTCCTAGGTTCTTTAGGGAAAATATAAAACTGTATATGTACTATTCTATGTAGCCAAAGAAACTATTTTGATTCATAAGATCCTATAAACCAAAGATTACCTAATCGATGTTTTTGAAAAAAAAAAATTAGAAATTCATTGGCATCATCATATATAAATACATGTACTACAGATCTAAATATTCATGTAACTCATTTCGATTAAAACCGAAGCGCGACTTTTAGTAGCTGAATTAAATAGATACGAAAATAAAAACCCCAGACTTTCTAGAAAAGATTTGAAAATCCAATGAATTTGGTAACAAATCTAGCTAACAAATACAATTATTTCGGTGGTTATGCATAAAACCCCAATCAGTTTAGATATAAAGACAATAGAATTATATCGTTTATATCTGCAATTCTGGTATATTTTTTTTACTAGATGTCTTACTAGGTGGCTAACTTTAGTTGCATTTTAGTTAGAAAAAGTTTTGTGTATTAAGTTTCACACTGAGAATAATTTTAGTTTGAAAGTCAAAGAAAACATATCTTTGCAATTAAAATTCTTTAACTTTCATTAACCTAAAAAAAATTTGTTGCTGCTTATAATAATATAACATATATAATGCTCCACTATACAATTTCAAATTAAAATAAAAAACTAACATTTTTTTGCCGAAAATTGAATCATTTTGAATAGCTGAGGATACTGAGATGTAATTACAATGCTTTTTACGACAAGTTCATACATTTTTTTATGATCCCTAATAACAATTTTGTGAAGAATTTTTTTTTTTTGTATTTATTATAACACAACATAAAATCTAACAGTAAATTTAGTGGTTTTAGGCTTAGGAAGGTTGGCCAATTAGTAAGCTATCGGATTATGGAAAAATTCAGGCCAATAAGTGAGAATAATCGGATTTTTGTAAAAATAAATACCTATTGTAGATTTTCTCAAAAATGGTGCATTTCCGACCTCCTAGTGATATATGTTAAATCAATCCAAATTAGTTATAGTTTCTTTTCCCTAGAGGAATACGAGCACTTTCCGGTCACCCTGTATAACTAATGCCTGAAATTTCATAAAATGTCCAAAAAATATTCTCTAAGCTTTACCTTAAAAAATTGAAGTAAATTTGTTACTTAACGAACTATCATTAAATATAACTTGTTTTCATTCCGTAATGAAACATGTTTCATGAAATGTAAATCCTTAATGAAATCGCATTATATTAATGTAAAATTATTTCAGTCTATGCAAGTTTTATTAATAAATTGCAACACTTTCAAAAGAACCTACTAAGAAAAGACAAACTTTTATTGAAATTGAAAATTTTATTTTCTTCTAAAGCAGTCTGAGTTTACGTAGATCTAAATAGCTATACGTTTGCGTTTTTTATTTAAAAACAATCTTATAGTAAATGAAATGTTTGATTGCACAGTCGAGAAACTCTGTTATAATTCTGATCGGTTTTATGGAAAACCGTAATATAGTACTTCTTCAGATTCAAATCATCAATTTTTCTTTGGATTTATAGAATTTGGCTTTTATATTACGATATTAGTGCACTTCATTAAAAGTAATTTATTCCATAATGTTGGACGAATATGAAAACCATCAAAACAGCTATACTAAAGGTTACATTTGAACAGCAAATACCTTCTCTTATGAAATAAAGAAAGGATAAATTACTTATTCGTGTAGTCAATACGACTTTTCAAAATTTCCTGACATACTTTAAATCTACCTCTGTGATCATACCAAGTATACCAAAAGCGCTGATTCTGAGGGATTTAATTAAATTTCCAAACAAAAGGAAACAAATCGAATTTTATAACCCAATAAGCCTTTAATCTTTCGGAGTATTAAAATTTGGAATTTAATCGTGCTCCTTTGGTAAGAACAAGGAAACGCAATAAGAGGCTCGTCAAGACAAAAAAAAACAGAAAAAATTCAAATAAATGATATTCACTGAGCCGACCTAAGTGGTGGGCACCGCCCGACCTACGACTTTGGTCGAAAACTGAAATATGGATAAAAGTAAAAATTTAAGGAGAAAAAGTAGAAGACGGCGAAATATTGTCGGCCGTCGGAAAATTTCTCATTGAATCACTTTCCGGAAGATTTAAAATTGGAACTGGGAAAAGAAACTTTCCCATTTCACCCCACGAGCGACTCAACCCTGGAGGATGCCTATATATAGGGTGTTCCGGCAGCGCCAGTTCGAAGGATATAAAATTGCTCGTGCAATTACGTTCGTTATTGTTCATCAATATTTATGCCAGACGTTCTTAATCTGTTTATCGTTTTTCCACATGCTTTGGTCCTTCCCGGGCGGGCCGCAACACACCGCTCGCTGCTCGGAGGACATCAGTCCTTTTTTTTCGGGTACAGGAAGGCAAGCAAATTCAGCTCCTGTGGATTCCCGGCAGTAACATTCTTTTTGTTAGCAATTTATTGTAGAAAGGATAAATTCGATCAGTTCCCTGTGGATATTGTTCGAATCCGGGATAGGAGCACCCGGCTAAGAGAATTCTCGTTTATATTATCGGTCGGGTAAATTTTTTATATCGGCATACAGCTCAAGACTTTGTTTGACGCGCCTCCTTCGAAAACCCCACTTCTGAATTTATACCATCGTTTATAATGCCGCACCGGGTGTATTTTGCCGGAGACACACCCACAACCTCGGAGGATACACCTGAATCCGTGTGTGATGCTGAAGCGTAAAGGGGATATTCATGATCTAATTAGGTAATCATCATGTGGAATTGATGCGATTCTTTGTTCCAATCTTGAGCACATTGTGCATAAGGTATGGTGTTGGTTTGACATTTTGAATATTTCGATTCAAAAGGGATGAGCGCATGATCCGATTAGGTGTATTTCACTCTACCTGGTACCTTTAAATTCCGAAATTATGGTAAATGTCCTTTGAAATCTTCAGAGAATTTAGAGTATTTAACAATCATAACTACCATACCTGTCTGGGAAACTAAATTGAAATTTATTTGTTAGTCTTACTAATTTTGAGTATAATTTCTCCTAAATTTAAACCTTTGAATTAGTCTAACAAACGTTTGGAATATACGAGAAGGAACAAATTTCTTGAATAAGTAAGGAACTAAAAGACTTATGATTCTAAATTTATATAAATACAATGAATAATATTTTTAGAAAAACGTTCTTACATTTAATACTTAATGTCCTAAGGAAATGTGCAAGTAGCAAAGTATTCCTTCGAATGATTTTAAAATTAAATAAAAAATGTATACGTAAGGTAATATATAAAAAGCAAAAACCAGTCAAGTGCGAGTTGCGCTCGCGCGCTCAGATCTCCGTAAACGTACAAAATATTTTTTTAGTAATTTCTCAACATATCATAAGTCGAAGACTATGCGCCATAAAAGGAAATTAAAACCTATATTAGAACGCACAAATGAACTGAAAATTTTGACCTTTTATTTCGGCCCCTTTTGCAATGAAAATAAAAATAAATATCTTCTGAAGATGGTTCTATATTAACTCTGTTATTTACAAGCATTATTTAAAGGGGGGGGGGGGGGGGGGGGGGGGGGATAAAGAGAGATAAAGCAATGTAATTTATACAATTTTTGAAATTTCCACATTACTCCTAACATTTAAATTGGATATTAAAGAAAAAAAAAAAACGAATTGCAAGTTTTACAAACGTTTATTTTATACATACCTCATTTAGTGCCTGTATCATATTTAGTAGTTCTTAAAAGAATATTCGTTATTTTTTTCCATTGACGATCTCTTCAAATTTCTGGTATGTGCAGTGTTTGAGTCAAGAAGTAAATCGCTCTAAGCCTCGTCTTTTATATAGGCAGATATAGTAATTTATTAATATCTTTATAATAAATATCCATTTTATATAGAATCTAATAAACTCGGGTGTAGTAATCAACTACATCATTTTTGCACATTGCAAAAGTCTTTGCTGAAAAATACATATGTACATAGCTTTCCCATATTTTTATATTTTTTAAGGTATTTATCAGGAATTTTAATCATATACATAGATATACATATTATAGTATTAAAGTGACCGAGCTTGCTCGGGAAAGTTAACCAAATATCATGTGTACAAAAAATAAGTAAAGTTGGTTTGAAATCAGCGACCCCAAAAATTCTCAAATACCCATTCTGGTGGCAATCGCATAAGCTTTAAAATATTATAGTCCTTCATCTTGAATTCGTAAATTATGACAGTTGAAAAAATGAAACGACTATATTATTAATTTTATCAAATTTTGTTTGAAGAAAGCACGAATTATACATAAATATAATGTGAAAAAATGAAATGAAAATATTAATTTTTGTAAGTGTAACATAGTTGGGTCAAATATCTTGTTTTAATTTTGAATATAAGGTATTCTACCCTCATAAAGTACCTTTTTGTAGGCAAGCATTCAAGTTTTTCCTTTAATCTACCTCTTATTACTTAGGACGAAAATTAAGATATCCCAGGATCATGGAAAGCTTCGCATTTTCTAAGAAGGATGCAGCGGAAGGCGTGGGTTGTCATTCCTCTGACATTTTGCCGCAACACGCAAAGAAATTTTAAGTGTCCTTAGGCATAGAAAAGGGAAAAAAGAGGATTCCTATATAAGGAGAAAAAAGGGCACGTTCGTGTATTCGCATTTTTAGCACCGTGTCTTTCCTCTAGGTTCAGGCAAATTCCTCAGCCAAACTAAGAGGAATATTTATGTAATTTTTTTCCTACTTCCCAAACGGGTGGACGTTCTTCATACCATTCAAATTCTGAAGATTATCCTGCCACCCACGAACAAGACTTGGACCCAGGAAACCAGACTTGGTTACGATAGAGGACAAAATAATGCGAATGCGGAGTTGAGGGGGCACATTAAAGCCGAGCAAATATGCACTGTCCTAGTTGCGGGGCATTACTTATGACAAGTTCTACGATTTTAATTAAAACTCCTCCAATTCAACCGCCATTGTCATCGATGCTGGAGGATGGAATTCTCGAGGAGCTGAGCCCATGTTCTTAGGAGGTGTTATGTTGTAGTTGTATAGTATGTAGTACCTCATGATGTCATACCACTGGCAGTGGCAATGGCAATGGCTTTTTCATTATTATCATCCGTGTGTTAATGATCTCAAGTCGCACGGTTCTGTTCCAAGAGTCTCACTGACTTTTCAATTTGCTCGCAATTTTCCTTATAATTCTTTTTTTTCACTTTCTTTTCTTACACTTCCTTAGACGAGTTGCGGGTAAAGTGAAAAGAATCTGGAGCATCTCATGAAAACATTTCATTGACACTGAGCCAGCACACCCCGACCAGTCATTATGAAAAATACTTTTCACGGCCTCTCAGCCTCGAACCCTCGCTTTTAGACTATTGTGGAAAATTAAAAACTCTCGACACGGCGCACGAACTGTTCAGACATTCCGTGGATTAATTAAGGGCGACTTTCCGGTTCAACTTGATTTCTTGAAGGCGTTTTGCTCAATTTTGTGCCGCCTAAGACGATTTACCTCTGCCCATTGTCGTCTACCTTTGCTCTAGTTGCTGGAGAAATGGAAGGACTTGGATTGAACAAGATTTTAAATTGAGACACTTCTACAGCGCTATACAGGTTAATTATTAGCAGAAATTTTAATTTTTTCTTCATTATAAGATTCTTCATCCCATCGCCTTTTTTTTAATTTTATAATGAATCGATTTTCATAATAATATTATGAATTTCTTTCTAATTAAAATTATATATATATTAAATAAAAACAGAAAATTGATGAATTTCTACGAATTATAAAAAATCTAAATTAAATTCAGATGACCTTTACGAAATAAAAAAGCAATAATAAGAATTTTAGAACTTTACTTATCACCGAAAAAGGTGAATGAGCGTTTTCGTGTGGGATTCTTCTCTTCGTTGTAAGAATTTGAGAGTTGTGGAAGAACTCTGTCAAAGGAAAATAAATTATCATATTTTATCATGGGGGATTAGCGAAAAAGTTTAAATCTAAGAAATTAACAAAGCAAAGACATACATATACAATGGGATAAAAGGTTTTTGTTTTCAATTATATATTTTCTTGGTGAAATTTAATTTACATATCTTTACTAACTTTAAAATTATGTAGATGATACATATGTATATTCCAAAATTCAAATTTATATATAAGTGTTCATATGGTATAAAAAGATTTTATACATTGGCTTAGGTCCAAGGGTACGACCGTTAAAAATTATTTGATTTTTGGTAAAATAGATAATAAATGATAGCAAAAATAAAGCTCTTCCTATCATATAACCAATTGCAACATCTTAAAATACAGTATCTTCAAAGCTAAAATACGTCTCACTATTTATATTATATGAATTATATTCATAGAAATCAAAACTTGAAATTTCAAATTCATAAACTTTCATTCAACTCACTTTTGTCGTCCCGATACCGTCGTTTCGAAACTACTTTTACATCAAAATATAAAAATGATGTTGATGAAATGGATAATTTTTGAAGAAAAGGTAGAAGTTTCAAACATTTCCGACTGTACCACGGTATTTCCAAAATAAAGCAAGTTTGTCTATTCATACATATACATACATATATGTATACGCAATATGTATATTGTTTTAAAACGGTGTGCGTACACGTTACACCTAAAAACACATATGTATATGTAATTTTATTTTCTACAAGGTACCTATTAGCTAACATATAAATAAACATAATAAATAAAATTGAAGGGTCTATCTGTCTGTTCGGGTTAATCTTTGAAACAGCTGAATCAATTTCGATGAAACTTTACAGACATGAGGAGGACGTTATCAGCAGTCACATGGGCCATTTTTTAATTGTTTACTATTGTTAGAATTGACGAAATTCTGAACGCTAGAGGTATTCCTCTTGATTGACTTATGCTATGCATCGTATTTGGAAAGTGGGGGGTTGGAGAGCCGAGAAGGGGAAATGTTGGACTCTGATTTGTTTATGCTGATTCATGCAAAACGTATTTACATGTGTAATTGAGAAGAAATTATATGGGCATGTTGCATTTAATCTCCTGAGTGACATTTGACAAATTTCTAATCGGTAACGTTATATTTTTATAAGAGTTTAGAACTTTAGAGGTAGTTTTTAATAAATATCGATTCATTGGTGCCATTTGCCTAGATTAAAAAAAAAATGCTTTTCAAATTGATATTACTCCTTACTCCTTAACTCGTACTTTATTTTTTACAGTCGCGAAAGGCAAGATAATTTTCCTTTTCATACGTGCTTTTGAGAAAGACGCCTTAAGCGTTAAAGAAAACTCTTTGAGCATTGAAAAAAATCATGTGAAGATGAAAATTGCACTGTTTTGATCGTAAATTCGAAAAAGGCAGAACGAACGCATTTTATAATATGTTATATCCCATTCTCCTGGGAAGCATTTATGTTACCTGCGCTGAATATAATGTAACCTTCATCGAGAAACTCCGCAGGACTTACACCTCCAGCAAAATCGACCCACTCCCTGGTTTTCTTATAGGGAATCATTTGCACTGCAGAATAACTCCTATCACCTTCGAGGTATCCCGAGGGCAGCAATCGTCAAAGAAACAATGGATTCGAGGAGGAATACAACGAAACGTGCTCGGGGCGATATGATCGCAATTTAAGCTCTGCAAATTTCCTTGCTCGGTAACAGAAATACGATAAACGGGCAAAGGGCAGGGGGCCAGGGACAGGTAAGGAGGAATTAAACATTTCCTCATCGAAAGTCTACAGACGATGGGAAAAAAATAAATGAAATTCTCTGTTCAACCTTCGCCAAGGAAATGCTGCAGGACGTGTGGATGGAGTGAATGAAGTTTATCAACTCTAACGAGGCCCACAAATAGCATTACCGTGGAAATCTAAAAAAAGGTAAAGACCAGGAATACCTGCGACATCGGTTATCATATTTTGCTGTTTGCCATCAATTTTCTCTAGAAAACTTCCCTTCAATTTTCTTTAAGTTGAAGTCCAAGGAGCTAAAGAAGCATATCTGGTAGAGCGCGACGCCAATTCTGCTATTGGCAAATTAATTAATTTTCCGGTGGCAGGATTGGACATTATTTACTACCCAAGGGGCGCTACAGCCTAGTGATGGCTAATTTGCTCTCAGGAAAACATATCTTTGAGTAATTCCCAAAACTGTACCACATTAATTTGGCAAGGAGACCGATGTCACTGGGAATTACCTTGGAATTTTTTAAGATCTTATACAGAGTCTTCCACTCAGCCTATCTTATATTTTGGTCGTTTCCCTTCACTTCAGATCCCTCCACTCTGGATAGGGATAATTGAAGAGATCCTCTTACAAGCAAATTATGGGACCGTGAATTTTCCAAGTTTCGGTTGATTTGCGTCAAATAATTTAGCCGGCCAAGCTGAGGGTTGCTGCTTTACGTTCTATCAAAAGGAAATTTTTTTTTTTTTTTTCATTTTCATAA
The DNA here is from genome assembly GCA_951509405.1 of Machimus rusticus. Lineage (NCBI taxonomy): Eukaryota > Metazoa > Arthropoda > Insecta > Diptera > Asilidae > Machimus > Machimus rusticus. The sequence continues at coordinate 4,539,263 of OX608053.1, read as the reverse complement.
CGCGCCAGACGCGTGCAGAAAAATAAAAGGTAAATTCATTATATTCACTATGCTGTCCTATCTGGCGTGAGCCCCACTGTAAAATTATGCTAATTATAGCACTTAAACATTCGAAAGTGCCAAGCGAAAAATTACTCCGGACAGTGACGTGCAGACTATCGCTTGTTAGTATCTCACCGTGAGGGCGGGGGTAGGAAAATTTCTGGAAAGTAATTAGCACTAACAAAATAACGAACGGTTGGCTGCATGCAATCGTGTGTGGATCCAATTTTTCTTTTTATCGCTGGCATAAATTTTCTGATTGCAAATGCAATTGTCTGTCGAGTGATGAGCAAAACAAGACGAAGTCCAAGACTATGCTATACTTAGTTTTTGTCTTGCATAAATAGACTTAGTCTTGATTTTAGTCTTGGTCTTGTCTGTCAAACTTTTTGGTCTAGTTTTGCAAAATTTGCAGTCTTGTATTTATTCTGATACTCAAATATTTTGGATAACCTTTTTATTCGAATTTGGTAAATCTTATAAGTAAAACGAGTAGGTAATAAAAAACTTCTAGCTACACTAAAAAAAAAATTTAATTGATTTTACTATAAACGTATGTAAGACCGACTTTAATAACAATGATGTTCAACCAATTATTGCTTAATAATTTTAACTAATTCAAAAACTTTACATTTACTATGAAGCAGAGTTGGAATAACTATTAAAAATAGTTAAATCCATTATCACTACAAATTAAATTAAAAATTCCTAATTCTAAAAATAATAATTTCGAATGGTTAGGTTATATTTCCTATTTTCAAATGAAATTTAAAGACCTGCAAAATGGCTATTTACAAAATAAAATTGAATCTTTTTGGCAGTAAAATTTGCAACACTGATACATTAAAGAGTCAGGCCTACATGAACGCATGAGAATTGGACTCTTTTTAAGAATTTTTGAGAGTGTGCAAAATAAACAACTAGATTAAATAAAAATTACATGTTATTTTTTGTTAATATGGTTATTCCAAATAGCCGAGCTGATTACAATATTAAGCTTTAATATTTATTTTTATTTGAATTCAACTAAAATAAAAAATGAGTTTACTATTCATAAGTTTTGTTTAATAAATAGCAAATATGTTACTAATATAGTTAAATTTATGAACGTTCTTTTCTCTAAAAACAAATTGAGAAAGAGTTGACGACCAAATTTTCTAGGCATGCTAACAATTTTGATAAAAATATTCATAAAAGAAACAACTGCATAAAATCATCTTTTATAAAGCAGATAAAAATTAAAACATTTCTGGACTTTAATTTAAATTAAAATGTCTGGGGCTATATTTTTTTTTGTAGTTCGCTCAAAATAATTTACTCATAGCATCATTCAATTCATAAAAGAAGAAACTCCATCAAACAAAGCAGATATACCTAAATTAAAAAGTTTCTGCAGTTTAATTGAAAGTTTAATATCTTTCCTTTATTTATTTAAAAATTCACTTAAAATAATCTAGGTACTCGTAGCATAATTTATATCATGCCTTCTTCGAATATAAATAATAAAAAGTGTGTAATTTTCAATATTTTGAATTGGTTTTGTGTAATTAGAATCGTTTCTAAAATTTAAAAAATTTTGAATGTGAAGGATCGTCAAAGAATGGAACGAGACCATTTTTAAATTGTTCATTATTTTTTAACAATATTATTATGAAAAACTTGGTTCAAATGACGCTTTTTTCTTGGGTCTCGCGTTGTCTTGATCTTAGGATCAGTCTTTTCGAGTCTTGGACTTTATCTCCATTTTACAAGTCGAGTCTTAGTCTTGGTCACGGTCTTTGGACTTTCTGGAACCATAAGACTAAGACCTATTCTGCTCATTACACTATACCTGTTACTGCCACCTTCGCCCGTATTTTCCAATTTTTATAATGCTGCAAATAAATGATAGAAGCCAAAAACTTAAATGGTATAATCTTGAACTTCTTTCGGCGAATGTAGGTTCGTCGGAACCATTCAAGAACATCAATGCATCCATAAACATCAACTTTATCTTGGTGAAAGGTAGCAAAACCAAGAAGAACTCCGGCGACCTCCTCTCCCCGCACTTAAATTATTTTTCGCCTTTAAGGCGATGAATTATGCATGAAGTCAAAGTAAGTGAATATTAAAATACTGCTCCTTGCTCAGATAAGAGTGGGTACCTCTGTGGGAGCGTCCTCGGAGTCGATGTTTTCTTAAGACTCCTCAAGCCTGTCCCACCTGAAGACGATGTGTGTGCCAAGTGCACTTGGGTCCATTATGTTGGATGCTGCTGGACACCGGTCTATAGATATTCTATAAATTTAAAGCAACCCCACCTTTTTCTAATAAGACGATAGTCGTCTTGCTATTTACCACAAGCTTTTTCATTTACAAGTCTTTACATTAAACCAGGACAAATATCCTAAGATTGAATGTTATTGAAAAGAAATTCAGTTTAATGCAACATCGGTCGAACTATGTCTTACACGTGGAACAACGTGTTTCCCTGGCAAACATTCACCTGATAATGAATTCAGTGAGATTTACCTTTAGATGCTTTGTTTTCTACCAAGTGAACATCGTGCAAATGGATGAGGGCAGGTGCGGGCAGGTATGGAATTAATCTTGCGCTCAAATTCATATAGGCTGCATCGGACTCAATTTACATGAATTTGTGCAGTTTCCCTGGTAATAAAAAGCAATTTAATTGGAATTTAACAGCAAACCCAGCCATTCTGGGTTACCGAGTCACCACAATTTTTTATTACAATTCGTACTGACCACCCACCACTAATATATTCATAAAAATACGGCTTAATTTAGTTTCTTTTTTTTTTTTATCATACACCACAATTCATTAAAATACCAATTTAAGGGTTTAGTATGCAAAATTGAATTTTGCATAATAAAAACTTTCCCTTTATCATAACAATACCTAAAAGGGAGGATTAGAATCGAATTAGTGGCTATAGTAACAGTGCGTGTGGTTATTTAATTGGATAATTTTCAATAAGAAGATAAGGCTCCAGGCAAAAGACGAATATTGAAATGCAAACACCATTGAAAGCTGACCCTTAAATAGTACTATTTAACAGAATACAGGTAAATGAATATCCAGATATACGTAGATAACTAATGTAAATTTGATATCACTTCGGAAGCTTAGAGATTAACAAACTAGTCCATAGCAACCAAGTTATCCATGGAGTAATTCTAGGAGAGTCATTAGATAAATTTCAATTTAATTCACATTTGAGGAACTTCATATGAGATGAAAATTAGCAATTATATTTGAGAAGATTATAGTGATTGAATCAACTTTTCATATTACAGTATATACCTGCTGTACCTATATTTTGGATATAAGAATTTGTGTGGAAAGGAATTATATAAAAGAAGTTAGCTTAATATCATATTTATATAATATGCACAATTTCAAAAGAAAGAAATTTATTTAGGCATTTAATTAAAAAAGAAAAACTTATATTATTACTAGCTTTCGAAGAAATTTTCTATTAGATGACCACCCGATTTTCGTCAATTATAAAAATTTAAAATCTTAATGCATTTCAAGCAATATACTATAAATAAATTTCATTTAGTAAGTGGAAAAAGTTGTGGTTATACGCGAGTACCTTATACGATCTTAAGTAAGTGACTCCATCGCGTTCATAAAATGGTGCAAATTTCCACCATAAATATTCCATTAAATCGTTTTAGTTATTACCCATTAAATTAAATCTTCTTTAATGTTCTGAACTGGTATAAAATTGGTGAAAATGTTTTATATTGAACCATTACATTAGTTTTTCACTGCAATATTAGTAAAATTCACTGAATACTCTCGAAATTGTTTTATGAAATTTCTTTCAACTTAAATGAAATTTTGTACAGCTGGAATTCTAGGAAAATGTACAAATTTATCGGTACATGTTAAATTAAATTCATTTTGTGCGAGTATTCATATTAATTATCCATAATACTTTGTAAATTTATTTTCAAATTGCTCATTATTTCAAATTCCATGAATTTCATTCAATTCTTCGTTATAAATGAAACAAATATTCGTAAATGTGATGGAGACATACTATCATATGCATATTTAATTAAGTCCCTTAAATGCTTTTCATATGCTCTAATTTTATTGAATTCCCAGAATTCCCTTAAGAATTATTAAAATATAAATTGTACGATCTTTTGTATTTCTGATGAAATTTCTGGAATTTGTAGCAAAACGAACCAGAAATTAAATCCTTGATACTTCGTAAATTTCAGATGAGGCTTACAGCAGGCAAAATCTTCTCTGTCTTTCTAGTTATATTTCCCAGAAGCAGAAAACTATTGAACTAAGATAGAAATGCTGGAAACAATGACAACAGAATTCAGAACATTTTTTTAAGCTCTAATTTAAAAGGAAAATATTTTATTTCCAGATCAAGGCTTGGAAAAATTTGCAATAATTTTGTAAAGAGCTTATGGATATTTTAATATGTACGAAACTAACCCAAAACCTGTAGCTTAAATTTTCTAGGGCATTATCTATTATTGATTTGTAGTAAATATCTTATCGTTCGCATTACATTAATCTCCCATACTTGGTTGAACAAATGTTAATATGAAAGGAAAACCCTTTATAGTTGCCGCTTCAGAATTTAATCATTTAATCTCCAGAATGTTTGTATTTTATGATTTTAAGGGATTTTTACAAATGAATTCATAAGCCTTTGGATGAATTAGACTTCTATTTTAGAATCTTTCCTTCTGGAAATATTGCTCTACAGATGTAAGTTAAAGGCATGCATGAACATGCATAACATGAAATAATCTGAAAATCATAAACGATTAAAATATAATTTGCTCAGTATGCAAATTTTACACAGGTTGGATTCCATAATTCTGACCTAAAAAAAAACACAAATTATATGGGCATAATTTAAATTCAAAAAATGCAAATAAAATAATTGTGAGTCGTGTCCGTGTGATATACACGAGAGTGTTTTTATTGAGAATTAATTTTTTTAAGAATTTAATACGTAGTATAATTATTTGCGCAATCATTTAGAAGATTGCATGTGGCTAATCTTATCCATCTAAAACTTACTTCATATATTAAACACAGTTTCGTTATTTTAGATCGAATATTCACTAAATAGTAGGGAGTAAAAATACGACGAAATTACGATGGGTTCTTTTAAAAAGTGAAATGTATAAGAAGACTTTAAAAACGATAATATCTATCAACTATATCATTTTCAAATGGGTAGTAAGCACTTTAAAAAAGGGTTAGTTATTATCATTTTCGTAATTTCCTTATGCTACTTATTGACTGAATATTTTCCTTTTACAAAATGTCTAACGACTGAAGAATTTTCGTTCAATATTCCTTAAAATTTCTGCTTGTTCTGGTATTATTTAAAGTTCGATTAAACCATCCAATTCTATGGCTATTTTCTCTTTACATACATAGCTAGTGTACATATTTGGAATATTTACATCAAAAGTTCTTTTACACCTGCTTTCGTTAAAAATATAACATTTTGCAGTTAATTAAACTTCGAAAAATTTCCTGAAATTCTTTGTAAAAGGATGACGTTATATAGATTTATGTAAGAAAACAAATTTATGTGTATTCTTCCAAACTTCTTTAATGAACGTGTAAGACTCGATTCTATTTTTGTCTGGTTGTCAGAATGAAAGAAAAAAATATATATAGATATAAATAATATATAATCTATATACATATAAGATATATTTTTGGCTCATCTCCATATGACGCCGGTCTATACGAGGGTTCAAAGGCCATAAAGCACATCTGCGTACCGATAAGAATTTCATTCCCATCTCAAGTTTAGGTACATTGCCTTGGCCCTTTCACGGAGTTCTAAGGACTCTTTCTTTTCTGGCAGCTGTTTTGTGCCCTATAAAACTTTCGACACAGAACATCTTCAAAGTAAGTTCGAAAACTTTAAAAGAAAATTGCACCATCTGACCACGTTCAGGGCTTTATTCTACATTTTGTTTTTTTTTTTTTTTTTAGCCTACTCATATGTTTGATTTCGTCCATCCATTTCTTGAAGAAAGGAAAAAAAAATAAAACATTGAAAGAATGGTGCTTAATGCTCAGAAGCAATATTTTCCCCTTTAAAAGATGCGAAACCATTTACACCGACAGGACTACTTTCTTTTATTTACAAAAACGAAAAATTGGTGTTATTTTTAAGGCTTGCTCCAATGTAAAGTCGGGCAATATCATGGTATCCCCGAAGAGAAATAGCGTGCCATTAGATTTGCAATTTTGTAACAAAATAGCACAAAATTTCGCCCCTTAAATCACTCCTCATGTCGACTTGATTCTGTGAGCCCTATCCCGTGCCAGATTCATTCGCTCCCTTCTAAGCTTTCGCCCATTTGGCCCTACGTATCCCTTTACTTTTTTTGTTTTTTAATATGAAATCCTATTTCAAAGTCAGCAAGTAAATCGGATAATGAAGATGAGGATTTATGAGCTCTCATCACTTACAAACAAACAGCAGCGTTTGGTCCAGAACGCGTGCTGCACCAGGAATAGTCGACATGTGTTCGGAAGCCTTTCCGGTTGAAACCTTAAGATCCATCACACCAATGAAAATGAATTTTCTTGGAATTAATCTTACTCGATCTTAGTTGCTGCGTAAAAGGTTTTAAGAAATCTTCCGAAAATTATTGTAACCGCGGGACGAACCTTACAAGTTCAGCGTAATTCTTTATGGTTCTAAAGAGATAACATGTTTAGTAGACTTCTACATATATTTGTAAATCCAATCCAATGCAATTTCTGTAATTGGCATTACATGTAATTATAATTCCATTGAAATAGTATGTAATTCCTCGAATGCATTCTACTGCAATTAAATAATGGAATTGAAAAGAAATTAAGACCCTATTTTAATTCCCTAATTCCTTTTTTCCATATAGTGAGGAAGAAAACTGTAACAGAAGATTGTGTGATTGAATAAAATGCCCATGTACCTACATATGTATGTATTTAAAAAATAAATAAACTTATATTTTTTCACTTATACACTTTATTTAACTTAATTGAGTTTGCGACATTTCAGCTTAAAAGAAAATTGTTAGTTCTCTAAAAGTCGTTACACTTTTACACTACGAATTTTTGATCAATAATTTAGTGATCAATCCAATATCCTTCGATTACTTCTAGTTTTGGTGAAAATACTACGATATAAATTTTTCACAATTTGTAGAGTAATATTATACTTCACATTCCGCACAGCCTATTTATCCCTTTAGGCGGCTTATTATAATACCCATTTTTTTTCTTAGAAGCATAAAATTAACTAACTTTTTTAATAGAATTCGTAGATATAAGGGTATTTTTTTACTAATTGGAAACTCGCCCATAAAACGCTATTCATGCATATTTTTTTGTTTTAGGAGATTTTTTGACAAATTGTGACAGCATATCGTTTTAAAAAACAACCTTTACTGAACTTATTACGTATCATCAATACTAAGTGCGTTGAAAAACAAATGCTGAATTAAAATTATTTATTGTTGAACTTACTTTATTACTTACTTCATTCTTGTTTAAATAATGATTTTGAAATTTGGGAATTTTTATACTGAAAAGGAATATTTATTGTACATCTTATCATTCTCGGAATGGGACTGTTTTTTGAAATGTAATGTCATTATATGTGCTTTGGCGCTCTAAAAAGAGGTACTATTATTACTTTTGATATACAGAACTCAGTATTAATAACTCGAAATACGTAAAATTTCCTTGGGACATTGATTTTCCAATTAGTGGAGAAACACCCATATCGTCTTTGAGCTGGCCAAATTAATGTAGAAAATTGGTATGTTTTTTTTTCTACAATACACTCAAACAACATTGGTTGAATCCACCATGCCTCATGGTTTCTCTGATTTTATTCGGATAATATTCCTCAAGATTTCTAGTGCAATACCAGCTCTTTTTTTGGACTCAAATCTGTTAACTTTGGTTTCATCAGATCGATAAATTTATCAATAAATTTATTTATAATTTTAGCTGCTTTTGAAAGCAAATTCTTTACGTAGTGGTCCATTTTTTCGAACCAAATAGCTCCTCTGCACTGGTTTCATTCTATAATTCATTTTAAGGCTTGTCGTGCTATCCATAGACTAGCAACTAATCCATTGCTTTGATTTGGTATATTTGGAATTCTGAAATTAAGATTTGAGTAATTTGACTAGTTTCTTGGTATTGAAGGATTTTCCTCCGGAGTTTGAAAGCTAATTAAAAACTCATTCCCAATTTTTCCTAATATTTCAAAGTTTTGTAAACTGCCCAAAATTTAACATTTTTAACTATTGTAGTATTCCAGCACTTGTTACTACTCCGGAAAGAATTCAATGAGAGATTAGGAAATAAAAATATTTGTTCAACTATTGAACATTGAATGAACACTTTATTCAACCGTTACATTTTATCTCACATATTAATTAATTAATTCCATTCTTATTCCTAAATAAATAAATAATATTAATAATATTAGCTCTACAGAGCGCATCTACATACATGCGAGATACTTAAATTAATTTATCCACGTCTGTTGCAACATGGTGTTGGGGTTGGGCCGAATTAATTGAGGTTTAAGACCTTCAGAATTGAGAACGCGTTCTGGTTAGTAAAACGCAAATGGAACTAAAGTGGGGTCCCTAACATGGTGAGATATGAATGAGTCAAGACCGTCACTATTTATTTCGTCGAGTGGCCCTGAATTTTGATATAATCCAGGCTCAGTTTTGGTGGTACTGGGGGTTTGGTCGGCCGGGAAATGAATAGGACCCGGAAATGGCTTCTGTAACTCCCTGTTGCATAGCGCACGTATATCGTTCCGAATATTTCATCTTTTCCGCTCCTTTTTTTGTATTTTTGTATTATTTCGGTTGTACTCCGCCCCAGACTAGAAATATGTAGGTAAGTCCGGGTATAGGAACATTTTCATAAATCGAAACGTGCTTTCCGCATTATCCGGAGATTTATTTCCTTTGCGTTACCATGCGACGTGGGGAGAAGTGAAAAAGGCAAACCTGGTAGTTGTCGGTGGTAAGAGGATTGGTAGCTGAAGAAAAATCGCTCGTTCATGCCATTCGAGCTTAGTTATCCCCGGAGTTGTTCGCTGCTCCAGAAAATGCTTTTAACATATTATTCCACTTGTCATGAACCCCGCCACAAAACCCAAACAGAAACCCTCCGGGTGTATATGCGGCTGGTTTATATATTTTTTTTTCTGCCACACTGTTACCAATTCTTTGTTGACGCTCTCACTTAACAATTTTACCATTTTTCGTCTAGTCGTGCCAAGCATGCCCATTTACTTCTTGGATAGGATTTTCCTGTATATTTCAATTTCTTTAAGAAAGTGGGCGAAAGATTCTTCATTAGTTAGCAGTTGGTGAGAGAACAGACGTACGGTTGATGGATAGTAATTACCGGCCACTCCACCGCAATACTTCTTGTCTTGCATTGCTGAGTCCCCCGCAGGCTCTGTTGAGACCATTCCCTCAAACTAAAGTGATTTTTTGTGTAAAAATCTTATTGAGGATAAATTAGTTTCCAGCTTGATCAGTGCCCAAGTAATGGAATCGTCTGCTGCGCTGTCTGCGTCTTGCTTATTGAATCTTTTGGAAACAACCATTCGAGACCTGTAAGAAGGCACTCAACAGAGCTAGTTGAGGTTTTTTCTTCTATAATTTCTCTGGGTTGTCTTGAACCCAACAACTTGGTCCCTATAGTAATCACATTTCGAAATCTTTTGACGTAAGCTGGAAAGCTATGTACATTTTCATTTCAAATATTTCAGATAAATTAATATATCTTTATTACATTTCTTTCTTCTTGTAGTTATTTTTTAAGAATATAGTAAAATATTGAAAAAATTTTCATACCAGGAATTAAATAAACAAACAGCCTTTGTTTAAGTTCCTCTTTTTCTTTGCTGCTGTTAGAACAAATTAAAATCAAAAGAAATTGTATTATGTTTTAAAATCCTTATTTAAAATTGGTTTCTTTTTCAATAAACCACTTAATTAAATGTCTCTAAATTACTATTTTCCTGAACGGATGGGCAATCGATTAATATTTTCTTACGGCTAGAATCAGGGAAGAATCCATCTTTCGCTAGAACTGATTTCAGCCGAATCAGTTACATAATCTGATTGAGTTTGTAATAACAAAATTTTTTTTCACAAATTTACTTTTAGGAAGGTACTGAAGAAATTATAAAATTATTTTATTGATGTTGGCTTCGAGAAAATAACTCATTAAACTGACATACCTAAGTACCTATACATATGTTTTAGAGTTCGTAATGTAATAAATAGTTAAAAATTTATTAATTACAGTCTTGAGCATTAGTTTAAAGCCTACTTGGCTTTTGTAATAGTCGTTGAATTTAATCTTGAATGTTGAAAATTCTGGTTATTCAAACAAAAGTGAATAATTTGGTGTCAATATTTTTTAAAATTCTGACTGAAATTTTAAATGTCCTAATGATGGATGGCATTATGAGGGCATAGATGTCAGGGCCGGATCAGTTCAAAGCGGAACTCATTTCATTTTTGACCAGGGCTGTATGTATTGCCTTAGTCCACCCTGATCCGGCCCAGATCATATTAACAAAATTTTAATCGGGAAAGTAAAGTAAATTATACTCCACAGTAATTATAAAAATAATAATTAATAATAATACAATAAATAAATTTAAACTTTTAAAGTCCATTACAATTAAATCTCTTTTAACTTATACATATACAAATTTTTATTATGTAAGAAGATACGAAAACATTTGGGAGCATCATAATAGCCGTCGAAACATCCACAGCCATAAAACAAAGTTTTTACTAGATTCTAATTGATATGTATGATATTCAATATTCATTCAACATCATGACTGTAACAATATTAAAATTAATTAAAGTTAATTGTACATTAGTTTGTAATGAATTCTCCTCTAATTATTTCATATATGCACTATAACTATGGTGCATGGTTTACATAAATCAATAAATATAACATATTCATTTTTCATCCGATATGTTTGTAAAACTATATCTAAATTGAAATGGTTGCATTTGCATATTCCAAAGGCTTACACGCCCTTGAAAAATTACTATTAATGAACCTTTGCCAAGCAAATGTAATTAATTTTGCGGTTATCCAATTGAGCAGTGCCTTATTCGTGTTCGCCAGCATGCGTGCCTTTGTAAACTGAAATATTCAAAAGAGTATACACGCATTAGAATGAAGAAATATGATTGAATGATAATTTAATGTGCGCTTCTAACGCAATATGCATTTCAATAATTAATCAGAGAAAAATATTTTACATTTGCTCCATTTTCAATCAGCATTTTGCTTCTGTTATACCTTTCAAAAGCAACAAAACAGTGTAGCCGCAAATAAAGGTTATAACATGAATTTTACTTTACATACAGTGGTGAGAGTTGTCAGTAAAATTAAATAGGAAAATGGATTTATTTTAATAAAAAGCCCACAACGCGAAATATTAAATTATTTACACAAAAACAATTTAGACTATCTGATTTGGGGTAAACTGATATATCATTCAGAATTAAATTAGAAAAAAATCAAATGTTCATTTAGAAAAAACTAACGAGTGTCGAATACTCTGAGTAAACCCTGTTAAAGAACTTCAACTATTTATTTATAGGTTTTTCATCACAAATTAAGTCAATTTACATGCATGCATCTTAAAAGTAACTAGATTTTGATATCTATATATTAATACGTGAAGGGAAAACTTTGTACCCCTTTTTAAGAATATTGGGCGGACGGAGGAGTGTGAGATTTGGCATAGTTAAAGTTTGTATAGAGAAGAAGTGCAGAAAGCTAAAATTTATATATAATATGTTACAAATACATTAAATTAAATTTAATAAATTCATTATTTACGTTCATACTCTCTATGTCGAACGCATAGTAGTCTGTGGTCAAACTGTCTTAATTTTGCCCATTTCGAACACATAGTAGGCTGTGTACAGTCGTATTTTTCGTAGTAACCCCGGTAGGTCGAATTTCGACCACAGGGCGACCACTAGTTGTCTTTATTTCCTGACGACAATATCTTGCAATTGCTACGATTAACATTAAGTACTTAAATCAACCCCTAATTATCTGAACACCAATTCAGAAATATAAAATCCAATATTTTTATTGAGTCATGACACAGGATACACGCAGGACATATGGGTACCTACTATTTCAATATTATTGTTAAAAATATCATTATTTGGATACCTTAAAAGCAACAAAGCTATTCGTAATAAATATTAAAATTGTTACCTCAAACAGTCATAAACAAAATGATAAAATGGTCAGAACTTTCTACAATTTAATTTAGTTTGTAAGTATTTTATGCGTTCATATTTAAATACAAAATATAAATACCTACTCATTCCACAACTGGGGGTTTTATATGTTTTTATAATAAAGTTTAATCAGATACCTAAGGGTGTAAAATTTAAATTCATAAAATAAAATTTCAACATGTCTTCGTTATTAAAAGCTTTATTTTTTACGGAACAAGTAGAGAATAAACAAAAAATACACATATGTCGTTATCGGAAGTCATTATTAAAATTATCACGCAAATTGCCGCGAAAAAATTGTAATGCACTCGATGCTGACCTAGTTATTAAATATTGTTTGTAGAAAACGTGTGTTGATTTTATACTTTGAGCGAATTTTATCGCTTAATATTGCACTTTAATATCATCGGTATAAATCGATAACTTTTATTTTCCTTATAAAGAGTAGACCATTATTTCGATGCTTTTCGTACATGAAGAAGGACAAAAACTCATTATTTTTCAATTCTCGAGGGTTAAGTCTCTTAAACGTAATTGGATGGTCGTCGATTAAGTCCTTTATCTTTTGAAAATTGTATAATTTTAGAAGAATGTTGTTCTCGGAAAGCCCCTTTTTCAACTTCAAACAATTTTTTGGGCAATCATTGATAAAATTCATAATAGTGGTTAACCAAGCTTTATATAAAAGAAGAGCCCTTAGAGTCTATAACTTAGCATAATTTATATGTATAATCGATTCTTTATATCGAAGTTTTACAGAATTTATACGATTTTGTAGTGAATTTTAAATCAAACACTGACTCATTATTTACTTATTATTATATTTATTACTTTTAAATTAGTCGGTTGTACTTATTTTAGGAGACTGTATGAACTAAATTCGTTTAAGAAAAAATTTAATTTCAACGAATTGTTTTAGAAGTTGTAAGCTTCTCTTGCCATGATATTTACCCATCCAAACTTCAAACCTTTGTTCAGATAAATGTTTGGATTAAGTTTTTGATGCAAAGTAATGCATAAAATATGTTTGATATGGAAAACTTTTTCTATCTAATTAATTTCCTGCTAAACCTAAAACCGGAATCGATTTGAAAAGAACATATCTATTATGTGAAAATGAAAAATTTCAATTCACGTTCAGCATCCAACAAATTACATAAAACAATTATGATCTAATCAGGATCAGATTTCACAGAAAATTTTGTATGGAATTGAAATTTTCGCAGCAAAACTATTTAATTTTGTAAAAAGAGTATCAAATTACATTGACTTTTAAGCTCATTTTATGATGGATTTTTTGCACATTTTAAAAACGTTGTTATAAGTGAAGCCTGGGATACAATGGATGCGACGCGTTTTCGTTGCGCTGTAAAATTAATTCGATTAAACGAAAACCAGCCTGCCTTGATACAATGCAATACCAGTCCGTGTTCTGGTTTCTGTTTGGTTCTAGGGGAAATATGAAAACGAGAACTGCTATTTCAAATTAAAAATTGTAATTGTTTTCTATAATAAATAGCCGACATGTTTAACTTTGATTAATTTTAGCGCATTCAATTTAAAATTTGTTGGCTCTATTGACAGGTCTAGCAAAAAAGTAGCTCGTGTATCAGGCAATGTGTTATTTCTATCATTCCTCCTGAGGCGAAACAAAAATGCGTCCATTGCGAAAATGCATTGCATTAAAAAAAAAAACAGCTATTATTATACTTAAATATTTTCTATGCAGATTTTAAAGAATGATATTCTACTCCCCACGAAGAGAATGTTAGGCCCACGATTTTATTACAACAATAGTTGTCTCTTATGCCTCACCCTATAAATTGCAATGTAATTTATTATATATATATAAATTGTTTGTTATATTGTTTAATGATCTTTTCTCTATAGTATATATGCACTAAATATAAGTTCGTTTTCAAAAATATGTTACAGTCATCCTCGTTTCAGAAAGAAAAAACATAGATATTTAATATTATTTTCTAAGAATCATATAAAAGAAATGGACGTTACCACACTTATGCACGGATTAAGGGTGAATAATTAACTAACTATTTTTATCTAATCACAACCAACCAGTGTTTAAGGGGATGCGGCTAGCGTGAATTTAATCTCGTAAATGAAAACCTTAATATATCATCATCCTCAAAGTGGATTGGCTCGCAGTAATTGCAATCGGCCCCTATTGTAAATACAAGGGCGTATTGTCGTTATAGCCCACAATGGGGTTGCTTTACATCAGTCACCCATTTATATTCCCAAGAAAATGTCACCGCAGAAATGAAGTCAGAAATGGGTATGAAACGATAGTACAATTGTACGAGTGTGTATTTTCTGAGCACTCCCCAACTGCCCTTTTTTTTGCAGTAAGAAACAAAAAAAATAAAATTATAGGTCTCAAAGACACTGAGGAGTAGTGGATTATAGTGAAAAGGGCAGAACAACGAAGGAAGAAGAAAAAAATTGGTTAGAATGCCCCGCTTCTAATGGCATTTACATTTACTTAAATGCCATACATTCGTTCGCAATAAATATTCGCATAGAACGGAGGCCGGGCAGCCCCCTCTATGTGCATCTGGGTCTGTATTTGGCCCGGAGTGCTTAGAATTCCTTTCGTGGCCAAGTGTACTTCTTTTATTCTGAAACGCAAAGACTTCTAATTCTAAAACAGGACCGGAGAACAATAAGCTCTCTAAGGACTGACCAAAGAGGAAAAATGCTTGATAGAGTGCAATGGGCCTTACATTTCCCTCTCCGCACTTTTACGGTATATGTAATATACGTTATGCGGAAAGTGTTATACAGATAGATGAACTAACTGTATATAGGTAATACCGTTATGCCATACTCTACGGAGCTTATGAGATGTGTGGTTGAAAGACATAGAGAGTAAACTTAAACTTTACCTACTTTGCGCTGTATTGCTCCAAAACGTGCAGGAGTTGACTTTCCCGAAAGCTTTTGGGTGGTTTTAGAGAAGAGATGGTATATGCCAGGTGGGGATATTATGCTCCGCAAAAGCTCACGCTGGGGGGCTGTCATGCGCAAAACCTTGTTGCAGTGCTACTCAGGAACCTTCCCTTTATGTAATATACCTCCTCAGCAGGAAGGTTCTAAGAGTGACGTCATCGTTCCTACATGTGCTTACAATCATTTAAGGTTAAAGGAAAGCTCATGGTATCAAAGCTCGAAAAACTCTTTTAGTGCGTATGTTTCCCTCACTGGGAATTTCTCCTCGCGCTTTATTTTATATATAAAAGCACATTTCTGAAAGTTCATCTCGCTCGCACTCATTGAAATGTTATATTCCGAACATGTTTTGTCTCACTCTGTTGCATAGCAGTATACCATACGGTATATGGGGACTCTGAATGCGGGTAAAAGTCAAAGTGGAAGCTAAAGGACTCTTCCGTTGTTATAGTTAAACAACCCCCCATAGCGGCAAAATACATCATGAATTCTAGTTCAGTGCACACAGTGCGTCAGTGCAAGTTGTGTCTTAAAACAGATCACAATATCAAGACGGACTCTTTGGCGAGCTAGTATTTATTAAAAGCGCCAAAGAAATATGAATTTCATTGGTACGAATTTTTCAATATCTTCCTTATAATATTGATGTTGTTCTTTCTACTATATTTCTGTTGTTCTTTCGAAGTTTTCACGTTTTTTAAAAATTGTTAATCAAAATAAAAATTCTTTTCCTATAACAACAAGAGTGATAATTTGCTGAAAAAAAAGAAAAATATATCAAGTGTTGTGCATTTTAAGTGAATTTTATTTAGTTCAGTTAATTTTTTTTGTCACAGTGAGAATAAAGTATAAGAAAACACGATATTCTAAAAGTTCCTTAAAACATATATAACAAGAAAAAACACGGATCTTCAACATAACAACGCAAAACTAAATTAACCTCCTTATTTTGTTTGAAGTTATAATAATTAAAATATAATTCAAATAAATGTTTTAGAGACCAGAGCTATGCTGATTTTCAAATAAACAACACGAATACACACAAAAACATCTCTCTAATATAAACTTCAACCGAAATGCTTAGTGAGTTACCTCTAAAATTATTATTTTTTGTAGCAGTCAACGGCCTCATTTCGTACTTTGTCTATATTTAGTTAAAAAATTCCCCACTTATTTAAAAACTATTTCATTTTATCTATAGTCTTACAAAATTTTTAAGTTTTTTAGAAAATTGTACAAAATATGTTAGTTTGCTCTTATTTCATTTCGTTCATTTCAGTTTTCAGTGTTTAATGTGAATTGTGGATGAACAACTGAAGAACAAAAAAAGTCATATTACGAAACACTTTAATCCAATTAAAAATTGAACATTGTAAAAAAGTGAATCATTTTGTGCATAAAGCTTCACGCAATAGAGTTGAGGTTTTCTAGTAGTTGCATTAGGTTTTGTAACGATTTTTTTAGTGGCATTATTTTTAGCTTTTGACCTTTTTATCCGTTCCCATAACCCGCTGACTTCTTGCATTTCAAATATTTATGTCAATTAAGATATTGGATCGGCGATTTTCGAAATTAATTCAAATCATCCACTAGGTATAGTTGAAGTAAAAAGAATAATATATAAAGAAACTGCGAAAAAGATTTACAAATCATATCAAAAATTTATTTTTTAATAATAAAAGCCTCATTCAATAACAACATACGAATCTATTTATTTATCAAAATTGACCTGTTAAAAAATAAATTTAAATAAATAAATTTTATCTATTCTAATAAATTTCGCGTGGTAATGTTAAAACCACGCGTACTCAACATTCAACATTTTTCTTCCCTCCTTGCATTTTTACAACTGAAGAAAATCATGACCATACCCAACTTTTCGAAAATACTTGTAGGGAATCTTTTACTAGACCAGCACTATTATTTGGAGGAAAATTATTACTTTTTCTACAATTTGATTCTTCTCATAAAATATATCAAAATTAAGTAGGTATCCAAAAAATCAGAAATTTACAAAATAAAATATAAAAATATATGTACATTAATATTTATTTCTTTACAAAGAAGACTATGTTTTTGATACAAATGATAAATTTCCATAAAATGTTATGTTCTAGAGTTCCAGAGAACGTTTTTACCAATTCGAAGGTCTATTCAAAATAAAATTTATTATCATCGAAATTTTTCATATTATGGAGTATGAAATCACACTTTTTTGTTTATCAAAGTAGCATACATGAGAATTACGTAATTCTTTTGTATGTGTTTTAAATATGTTTAAATATATATTGTATACCTATATACGTGTCTATCCTATCTTCTTTCTAAAAATTAACTTTGACCTCAATTTACTCTTATGTGAGCATGTAGAAATAGCTATCTTCCATATGGTATTTTTTCCGTCCTTCATTAGATTTAGCAAAATCGTTGAAGTGGAAACAGTTGACCTTAATTTGACCTCCCATTGCGATTCAGCAGATTTCAGGAAATGGACTTTTCTATTCGAAAGATAATATAATTTATATGCCAAATATTTTGAGTACCTAAATCAAATTATGGCTATAAGAAAAAAAATATATAATATTGACCAAGACAAATCAAAGATTTGGTTTCATCTATAAAAATTATAATAATTAAATTTATATTTGTATTTCTGATATTTATGCACCAGCAAATTTTTATTCGAAGAAACTTAAATTTAGTTTGCTTTAAAGAAGCAACTTTTATCAAAAGTCAATAGAACTAATTAGTCCACAGAGATAATTAAAAAACTCTGAAGGAAATATTGAGAAGTAGGTCAAAAGTATTCCAACTATATTTTAAAAAGTAGGTACGCTAAAATAGGTTTGAATTGATTAACCTATTCATTTTTATAAAGATGCACATAAACTTTTAAAAGATACTTATAACCCTTGGATCTAACCCTTGAAATGATCTTTTATGCAATTTGACAATTTTTTCGTTTCCCAAAAGTGGTACTTTTAATAAAAAATAAATAAATAAAATGTGCTCACAGCATAAATAATATTGTAATATGGAAGCAAAATAAAAATAAAGAATAATCATTACAAATGTCTGATACCTGAAATCGAGCTAATCATGCAAATATTTTATTAAACCGATAGGTTTATGTCTTTGGTAATCTCACTTACCTTAAATCCTAGAGCTATGCACAAAAGTTATTCGATTTAAATAAACAGTCGAAAACTAATCAAACAGTACTCATTATGAAAAAGAAAAGTGCACTATTTGTGCACGAACAACGAGATTTTAAATCGTTGTTTAAAAATAATAAATATTAAAGCTAATTTTGATATAAACATAAAATTGGTTTTCTGCGGAAACACGTAATAAATTAACTGACTATTATTTTGTACTTGAATAGAGAATCATAAAATAGATTCAGATCGCAACATAAAATCTTTTTATCCTGTAAATATACCTGATAATAAAGATAAGATAAAACAAGTATCGATATCAACTCATCAAAATGTCTAACATTTCCAACTTTATGTTTGATAATTCTTAATTCTTCCGTCGTAAAACTTTTCTTGTTCACTATCATCTTTTAATAAAAAGTTATACAAATGCTCCTAAATCCACCTTATCTACTTTCTTTTTGCCCCGTTGTAGTTGATACTGAATTATATCAAGGTACCTCTACTGGTTGCTCCCACAAAATATAAAATTTTGTTTCATTTTTTTTTAATATTGAAACAAGTGTTGTATGATAAAGTTCGCAATTATAAAATTAATTAATAAATTTCCATAAGTACACAAGATAAAAAATGTTAAATTTTATAAAGAGTATTTAATTATTGTTTTCGCTATTAAAAAGCTGGATATAAACATTTTGTGGTTCTGGTAATGGTCACTTATTTTAATGACTTATGTAGTTCTAATTTTAACTGTCTGTCTATTTCACCTTAAAATGTAACTTAATTATAAATGTGATAACATAATATTAACTACCGCTGAAAACAATTAAAGATAATTTAATGGAATTTTTATGGTTTTAATCGAAATTTACTTCATAAACAAGAATGTTGTGCATCATTTCTCAAGGTCAACATATTTAATAAGTTTGTTATTTCATCAATCATCAGTCATTATTAATATTAGATTTACACCTGAAAGCTTTATTTTGATTTTTTTT
Organism: Machimus rusticus; assembly: GCA_951509405.1. Lineage (NCBI taxonomy): Eukaryota > Metazoa > Arthropoda > Insecta > Diptera > Asilidae > Machimus > Machimus rusticus. The sequence goes on along the minus strand of OX608053.1, from coordinate 4,519,753 downwards.
TATATACTATGTAATTAGAAGGAAAACAGACTAAATGTGGACTCCCAGAATACTTCTTCGAGTGCAGCCTTCCAATTTTCCAGAAACATTACGTAGCTTGTATTTTTGAAAATTATACCCACACTTTAAATTATTTTCTACTGTCGAACTGCTGCATTTGTTGTAAGAATACAATCTTTTTAAAGTTAATTTGATGCTAAATTTCAAACAATAAATGTTGATAATTTATTGTATATATGTAGATTTTTTAATGAAATTAATTTGCAAATATTCAAAAGCTTATGCAAACTCTCTCAACTCTTTACAAAAAAAAGTGTTGCACACAATTTATATTGACTTCATTGTTACAGTACGTTTTTGTTAGTTTTTATCCCTAAAAAAATTGTTAAGAATTTTTGTACAATCAAGATGATTGCCTCGTAGAAATGATTTTTTAGCAGCATACCTTACCTCGACTTTAAAAATGACCTGTATTTTTTTATAAAATGTTATTCTAAATACTTATTAAAGTGAAATGAGGTCTCCTGCTTCTAACTTGTAATTTAATTACAAGTTAAATGTTTATCTTACATTTCCACTTTTTAAGCCACCTAAAAGAATTAAAAATAAAAAAAAAATGCATAATAGTTAAAAACATAAATAATAATTTATTTCTATAAGAAACAATAATGAATCAAAAATCACATTTAAAAAATTTTACATTTCTTTGACGGATTCATATTGGAACCTACTGGACACTTAAAAGCTAAACTGAATTCTTCTAAATTTCTTAAACTAGCATTAACAAAATCTTTCAGACTTTTCTTTGAACACGTCTGGGACACAAAACTACCGAAAAATACTTGTTCAGTTTCAAACTGCCGCAAACTTGAATCGCTGCTTCCAACTTTCAATAAATCTCTAAAGGTTTCCAAGGCTAACTTAGTTGCTGCTTGAGATACAATCACCCAGTGTAATGGGCTGTTCACATATTCATCATCTTCTGTCAAATCAGTGTCCCACTGAGCGCTCTGCTTAAGTAAACAGTCTTTCACCTCCTCGGCTTTGTAAGTACTTCCGAAGTTGCGCAGCACACTCACAAGGGCCGTTCGCCCAAAGCGGCCAAGGTTCATTGCTAAAGGAAATAAGTCACTATAGCTTGGGTGTCTTAAAGAATTGTAAAAATTCCACATTTCTTGGGAAGGTAGTGTATCCTCTCCAGTAATTCGGGCTTTCTTCGAATAGTATTTTAATACGTTAAAATAATTTTGGATGAAATTATTTCGGTCTATCTGCAAGCTCTCGTATTCAGTATCAATATCTGGATCTCTGAAGATTACATAATTTTTTAAGAGATTTAAACGAGTTTGTGCACTGCTGTCGACGGGATTTTGTTTTGAAAATTTATCTAAAGTTCTTTGGATATTTTGAAGTAAATCTAAAACATTTTCTTCAATATATTCTGGCCGATCTTCGAGATTTGAGTACAAAAACTGGAAATATTTCTCGATTAGTCCTCCGCAGTTAGTATTAGCACCTCTTAAGGCGTCTATCCACATATAGTTTGCAATTACTTTAGAACTAGTAGAGTCAAGAAGTTTGAGCAACTTTTTTAGAGTTGACTTTCCTCTTACGTGTACTTTTTCACTATCATTCAAGGTGATACCTGCAATTTTACCCAAGTACTGGTCCCAATCTTTGATCTCATTATAAAATCCTTTGAAGACTTCATAAGGAACTTGGACAGTTTCTTCGCTTTTTCCGTACAGCGCATCGTACACTATGCTGTGAAGTCTTAAGGCAAATGAAAATATTTCCTCCAAAGTTTCGTTGGCAGACCTTTCTGAAGCGCCAAACGCCACCATAGTTCTGTAAGCGCCCTTTCTCCAATCGTCGACTGATTCTATAAGATGTCCTAAATTCGGGAATACTTTTAAAACTTTTTTCCCATTTTTTTCCTCAACGTCTATAATAATGAAGAGTAGAATTCCATTTTCTTTAAAGATTTGAACTCCTTTCGTCCAATTAAATGAAGATGATTCCCATAATGGTTCCAGGACTGGCCAACCTCCAAATTTTTTATAAAATGTAGTCCCCTTCAGCTGTTTTTTACTTCGTTGTTCCTGACATGATTCGTAAAAATCTCTAGCCTTTATTTCAGCATCAGATAAATGATTTCCGCCGTAAAAATGGAAATTTAATAGATTTTCTCTGTCCAATGTTTGTTCACCATTATCCCGGTAACCTTCGCAAACATAGGTGTAAAAATCTGTGCACATATCGGTTTTTCCTACGGGAACACTAAATTCGATATTATCACCGGATTTTTCTAAATTTCTTGAAAGGGCATTTCGAATGTAGCACAAAAATAAAACAAGGTGAACTACTCGCAACATATTCGTTGAACGGATTTCGATTATATAAAAATTTGTTCGCGGGGTCCGTATCTCGCGGAAACTTATCTGGCACTTAGGGCCGTCGCGGTAGCGGATAAAGTTTAAATACGACGGTTTAAAAGTGCCGATGCAAAATCACCTCTATACGCGGCTCTACGGTAAACAGTTGCTTTCTCGAGTGTAAAAACCCGCTTGGGGCAACTGAGCATCGGCTGCTCAAAACCCGTCCTGACCTTCAGTAGCCGCAACCGCGTTGAAATGATATTCAGGTTGGGCCTCATGATTGACACACGGTGTCTAATTAATTTTAGCTTAAATTTGAGTGTATGATTTGCTTATTAGGCAAGAGTAGTTTCAGCGGGTCATCACCTTTACCTTCTCAAGTACGAATAGTGAGAAAAAACACAAAACTAGTCTGTAGAAAATAAAGTTATTATTTTTCTATTTCTCATTTAGGTGAGGAGTTCTTTCGGTCAAGTTCAAGACCACTCCAGTGGAATTTTTGCGATGATTAGGATAATTGAATAGTTAAATATTTGAATTTTGTAACCGGATATATTGCACATCAATTACGTAGATTTTAATAAACTGACGTAGGTATATACGTCTGAACTTTGAACTTGAAACGAAAGAAATCTTTTGATACAAAGAAACATAAATTGCTTTAAGTGATTCACCGAAGAAGGTTATTTTCGGGAATTCGAATAGTTCAATTTTTTATATTTGTTTAATTCGGTCAACAACCATTGAAACCTGTATCGGTAGTTATGCGGATGTCACACAAGTTAATTTAAATGTGATTCGTGTCTCGTGTCTTTAAAAACGTTTTATTCTAAGCTTATTTCAAAATTATGTTAATGTTATTATCGATAGATAACTTTTTCGCAGCAGACGATTTTTTAGTCAATCTATATTTTCGAAAATGTGGGCATTAACTCAGAAAAATTGATATTACTTTAAATTGAAATAAAATCGTTTTTTATTTTAAAACTACGGTACGGTCGCGGGAGTTTGAACACTCGATAATTTATTGCATCCAGTAGTTTGGCGTATTTTTCATTTGGATTTTCCTTCTATAATTTTACTACTGCACCCAGTGACTTGTGTTTTCCTTTTTCTGGCATATTACTACCTACTACACTCAGTGGTTTGACCTATGTGTGTCTTCTTCTGGAATATTAATTTATTTTTGACTAAGCTTCAATAAAAACCCGTATAGGATTTGAGACACTATAATATGTTAAACTAGCGAGACCTTACTGTACTAAAATTTCTTTTATTTGAAGAATTACTACCATATTTATTTTACTCTTAACACAGACCAAAAAAGTAGGTAAGCCGCCGGCCGATAAAAATTGAGATGAGCGGATTTTTTAAATAAATCTAGATATCTAGAAAAAGAACCATCTCGATGCATGAATTTCCTTACCTCAATTCTTAACGTCTGTTTTATTTTAAAGAATTCTTTTATCTATTTTGATGGAATTTAACTTTAGATTAATAGAGTCGGCGTTTGAAATGAATCAATGGAAATACATAAATAAAAAAAAAAAATGTCTTTGGGTTTAAAAATACTGAAATTTATTTAAAAAACATTTATTTTTTGGTTTTAATGCAATTCTTTCTTTGGGAATAAGTAAAAATGCCTAAAAAAAGAACCAAATTAAAAATGTTATATAACAAATAATACAAAAAGAAAAAAAAATGGTAGTGTGAACAAATTCGCAATCCTATTTCAAAAGATAATTGTTGATTTGAATTACGCAAATAAAAAATCTTGGTGGTTTCCTTTTAATTTTTGTATATTTTTTCAAAACAGTACAATTAATCTTTCTCAGTGCTTGCTGCCATAGAGTCGTGACCAGAATAAACAATAAAAAACAAAAGTAATATAAAACAAATCTCGGTAAAAGGAAAAGCCAACTATTGAAAACTAAACTCTACAAAGTTTTTTTAAAGTACAGTGGAAATTACTTAAATGATTTTTAAGCTTTACAAATGTAATTACTTATTTTCCTAACATTCTCCCACCTATTGAAAAAACTACCTTTGGGTTTTTTTTTTTTCTTTTTTCAATATACTACTTATATAATGCTAATTCTAATATTTGCATTCAATTGATAACTAATGATACAATTCCATTAAAACCTGACTGAAAGATGGCAGATAAACATACAAATTTTAATTTAATTTTTTTTTTTTTTTTTACTCTATAGGCAGCTTATGAATTTTCGTGATAGATCTCTTATATTTGCTCTTGGCGGTTCTAATAGTGACGACTCGAACGATTTCATCAGATCCGGGATGTATTTCTTCAATGCGACCGATTACCCATCTTGATGGTGGAACGTTATCTTCAGCAAGGATAACTAAATCATTTTTCTTGAGAGATGGTTGTACTGTCTTCCACTTTGACCTCTTCTGCAACGATGATAGATAATCTCTACTCCAACGTTTCCAGAAACTTTGAGTGAAATTTTGAATTTGTTGCCAACGTCCCAATCTTGAAATGTTGTAGTTTGTTAAGTCTGGTTCTGGAATGGCTACTAGAATATCTCCAATTAAAAAATGAGATGGGGTAAGAACTTCAAGCGAGTCAGGATCATCAGATAATGGACAAAGTGGCCTGGAATTTAACAGAGCCTCTATTTGGGTAAGAAAAGTTGTCATTTCTTCGAAAGATAACAATTTATCCCCTAAAACTTTGTGCAGATGGGATTTGACAACCTTTACTCCGGCTTCCCATAAGCCACCAATATGCGGTGAAGCTGGAGGAATAAATTCCCAGGAGATATTTTTGTCTAGTAAAAAAGATTTTATTAAAGGGTCATCCGTATAACTATTTAGTGCTTGATTCTGCAGCATTATTAATTTCCGGTTAGCTCCCACAAAATTGGTACCATTGTCGGAATATAGTACGGCTGGTAGTCCTCTCCGCGATATGAATCGATGTAGTGAGGCTAGAAAAGCTTCCGATGACAAACTGCTTACAACTTCAAGATGTATAGCCTTCGTGGTGAAGCAGACAAATAGAGCAATATATCCTTTAAAAGATTTAGATCCTCTTCCCACTTTAGAGCACAAATTAATTGGTCCAGCAAAATCTACTCCTGATCGTAAAAATGGTCGACCAATTGTTACTCTGTCTGAAGGTAGATTCCCCATAAGTTGATTGCTTGGCTTAATTCGATACCGAAAGCATGTAAGACATTTGTGTGTGATTTGTTTGACCAAATTTCGGCTTCGAATAATCCAAAATTTTTGTCGTAATAAATTAATCAATAAGTCAATTCCAGGATGTAGGTACCGCGAATGCATCTCTTGAACAATTAATTTGGAAATGATGTGATCTTTAGGAAGAATTATAGGATGCTTGATGTTTGTGCAAAGATTTGCATTTTTCAATCGTCCTCCCACCCTTAAAATTTGATGTTCATCCATGTACGGAGTTAGGCTAATTAACGGACCTTTTATTGGTAAATGTTGATTCCTTAAAAGCCGTTTGATGTCTTCGGGAAAGGACTGTGACTGAACCCATTTAATTATAATATTTTCAGATTTCATAAGTTCCTGCCCTGTGAGAAAACCCTTCAATTTGGCTGAATTATTTGATCGGCAATTTGTCACGAATCGAATAACATAACTTAAAATTCGAAGTAATCTTGACCATGATGAGCAACGACTGAGTAAATAAGAGAATATATCAATCTCAACAATTTCGTGGCAAAGAATGATGGGATTTTTCCTTTGCTCCAGATTGGTTTTTGAATGAATTGTATTTGAAGGCCATGTAGACGAATCTTGAGACAACCAATAGGGACCATTCCACCACAAACGAGAATTAATTAATTCTGTGGCACTTGTTCCCCTAGATGCCAGATCAGCTGGATTGTCTTCTGAAGGTACGTGTCTCCAAAGATGCCTGGGAATCTCATCCAAAATTTCAGATGTTCTGTTTCCAACATAGGAACTCCAACGCCTAGGAGTGTCAGACAACCAAGAAAGTACAATTGTTGAGTCTGACCACGCGAAAATTTCAACATCCTGGAGCGACAAAGCTGTTATTGTTTTAACCATCAACTTCTTTAGCAATAACGCAGCACAGAGTTCTAGTCTTGGCAAAGATATTTGTTTCGTAGGTGCAACCTTTGACTTTGATACTACAAAAGTTACTTTCACGTGACCATTATGATCTAGGGAACGACAGTAGATAACTGCACCATAGGCTAACTCTGATGCATCCGAGAACCCATGTAGTTGAACTTGATTCGCTTCCTCAGCCAGAATGTACCGTGGCACCTTTATTAATGATATAGTCGGAAGTGATGCCTTTAATTCATTCCAACGGGCTTCAAGATTCGTAGGTAGAGCTTCATCCCACTTCACATTAGCTAACCAGAGTTGTTGATATAAAATTTTTATACAGACAGTTAACGGAGAGAGAAAGCCTAGTGGGTCAAATAATCTTGACGATTCAGATAAAAGTCGCCTTTTAGTTGGTGTTTCATTGCCAAGATTTTTCATATGAAATGAAAAGGTATCATCATGAGGATTCCATTCAACTCCCAAGACCTTTGTTATGTCTGAATGATCACTGATGCTGACAGGTATTTTAATATCTTCTTGTTGGGTTAATAAGCTTATGTTATTTGATTTAAACTTTGTCAGGTTAAACCCAGCATTTTTAAAAATGTGTACCAGATTCTCCTTAAGTTCAAGAGCTTCTGAAATGGTATTTGCACCAGAAAGCAAATCATCTACATAAAAGTCAGTTTCAATGACCTTTGCAGCACGAGGATAAAGCAGTTGGTTATCAATTGCAACCTGTTGAATAACCCGTGTTGAAAGAAACGGAGCAGATGATGTTCCGTAAGTTACGGTGGAGAGCCGATAATGTTGTAATGGCTTATTTTGGTCTTCTCTCCAAACTATTCTTTGGAATTCAGTATCTGGTTTACATACTTGAACTTGGCGGTACATTTTTTCAATGTCACCAGCAAAAGCTATGAGATGTTTCCTGAAGCTGAGTAGAATTGAAAATAGATCTCTTTGAACTACTGGTCCAACCATAAGTTTGTCGTTTATTGAAATTCCTGAAGATGATTTGGCTGATCCATCAAAAACTACACGAATTTTGGGAATAGGTGCTTCCTTGAAGACTGCGTGATGAGGTAAATAAAAATGTTTATCGGATTCAAATTCTTTAATTTCTGAATTTGGAATTAATTCCATGTGGCCTAAAGAGAGATATTCTTGCATGAATTTGACGTATTCCATTTTAAAAAACTGATCCTTTTGGAAACGACGTTCAACAGATTGAAACCGCTTGATAGCATTGGATAAAGAGCAACCTAAATTAGGTAAGTCAGTTTTAAATGGAAGTGAAACAACATATCTTCCTTCTTGGTTTCGAACTGTTGTTGAACGAAAATAAAGTTCACATTTTTCTTCTTCTTCAGTCAAAACATTTCGATTTTGACTCACATCTTCTACTTCCCAGAATTTCTTCAAAGTTGCATCTATATTAACAACGGTGTCGGCATGTAATGTAATTGCAGCGTTATTAGGATTAGCCTGATTACCTGATACAACCCAACCGAATAACGTTTCTTGAGCTACTAACCCATGTTCTTCAAAACGATGTTGATTTCCTTTAAGGATCTCAAAGAATTTATCAGCTCCAATTATAATATCAATCGAATCAGGTACATTGAACTTAGGATCAGCAAGATGATTAGTCTCAAAGTATTGTGAACTAAGAGGAGCATCTAGTTCCACATGAGGAATCAAAGAAGTTAATTGAGGCAAGATATAGGCGTCAATGGTAATAGTCTCAGACTGATTGAAACGAGGTGATAAGCGAAGTGAAATCTTCCCTTTTGTGCAACCAGCCTTATTGCCTGCTACACCATTAATAAAAATCCGAGCATTCTGTTTTTTGAGGCCTAAACGCTGAGCAAGTCTTTCTGATGCGAATGACACCTGGGAACCTGAGTCGAGTAAGATTCTGCATGGCTGAAATCTTCCGAGGTTATCCTTAACATTAGCTCTTGCAGTTGGCAGTAACGCAACTGAATGGAAAGATGATGTACTTTCAGAACAATAATCATTGTAAGATTGAGTAAATGTGTTGAAAGATGATAATTCTTGAGAATTGTTTGCAGATATTTCGGGTTCAACAGACGACTTGTTTGGTATGCAAACCAAATTAGATGAGGGTTTCATAGCAATTTTCTGAGGAGGGTTGATTGAAGAGAGCGAATGTGATGTTCTTGCATCATTTGCGAAGTGAAGAAGCGAATGATGTAGCCTCTTGCAAACATTACATCGATTTTTAGAGCGACACATTTTAGCCGAATGACCACGACGTAGGCAGTTAAAACATAGTGATTTGTTGATGACAAATGTTCTCATTTCCTCTAACGATTTACTTCTGAATTTTGGACATTGAAATAATTCATGTTCTTCAGAACACCAGAGACATTTTGACGAAATAACTGGAGTGATAGCAGACGTATGGAATGATTTGGTTGCCTGTATACTTTTATTAACTTCACCAGAAATTTCCATTGCATCACAACGTCTATTTAAAAATTCCAAAAACCGATCAAATGTAGGAAACTCAACCTCAACACTATCTTTGAACCATAGGCTCTTGGTTTCTGGATCAAGTTTTGTCAGTGCTATATGAATTAGCCACGGGTCTCTAGATTCAGCATTTTCTCCCAATGCCTTTAGCCCTCTAACTACTTCATCAAATGTATCGTAAATATTTCGCAATTGTTTCGAAGATGATTGTGCTACTGAACGAATGTCGAAAAATGTTTTGATTATTGCTGATGTAATGGTACGTTTCTTATCATACCGAGCCTTTAACTTTTCCCAAGCCTCGCTATAATTTTTGTCTGTAATAGTGAGATGTCTAATTACAGACGCCGCTTCTCCTTTTAAGAGCCCCTTCAAATACTGAAGTTTTTGGCAGCAACTTAGAGAAGTATTTCGATGAACAGAGGTTTCAAAAAGATCAGCAAAAGAAGGCCACTCTCTAAAATCTCCTGAAAAACATGGTATTTGCAATCGAGGAAGACGCACATCTGCTAGCTCGGCACTTCTCGATTCTTGCCGAGACTGTAATAGAGTTTCGAAAAAAGATTGCTGAGAAGCAAAGAAATTATTCATTATGTTTGAAGACTGTTCATTTGCCGAAGGAGAAGACTGATTATGGTCGTAAGTTGTGGAATGGGCAAACCCTTGAGAAGATAGTTTCAGATTTCGGGCACGAGTTAAGATGGTCTTTGTTTCAAAATACCTGGCCTCGAATTCTTCACATTCAGATTCCTGATCGGGGTATGTTAACAACATATCTTCAACATTAATAAATTGTACCCACGATTCCTCCATTTTATCTAATCTACAAGAGATTTCTTCTAAAGACGTAGCCTCTGAAATTCTTTCCGCAAAACTTCTTATGCGTGTAAGAATTGCCTTAACTCGCCCACGTTTTTGAATTAACGCACTGACCTCAGCCATTTTCACAAATTCAAACGAAATCCAAAAGAAAGCTGTACTTATCTTTATTCCCTATAATCCTTTGATGATGAGTATGGCGATACCAATCTTGATTCCTGTTGCTCCTGCAATGCTGAATGTGGTGAACCCGATGAAAATGTTTGTGAACCCGGCAAGCAGCAACAGATGTTTTGCAAAAATCGCCTCCTTCATTAATTCTTCTCTCTTGAAGATATCTTCTCTTGTTGAATATCCGGCTCGTCGAAGGACCAAATGTTGATTTGAATTACGCAAATAAAAAATCTTGGTGGTTTCCTTTTAATTTTTGTATATTTTTTCAAAACAGTACAATTAATCTTTCTCAGTGCTTGCTGCCATAGAGTCGTGACCAGAATAAACAATAAAAAACAAAAGTAATATAAAACAAATCTCGGTAAAAGGAAAAGCCAACTATTGAAAACTAAACTCTACAAAGTTTTTTTAAAGTACAGTGGAAATTACTTAAATGATTTTTAAGCTTTACAAATGTAATTACTTATTTTCCTAACAATAATTAAAAGTTTTATGTTTTTTCCGATCACTCCGAATACTAGATTAATTATGGAAAAACCTCCCACATATGTATGTATATACATATGTATATTATATAACCTATACTTGCTCCCATTTTAAATAAATTTAACATTTATTTAAATACATATTTTGAAGATGATGATTTCTGCATGAGAAGCTCATATTACATAAAATGAGAGGCTTTTGTGTACTTTACAGTATTTTCAATCACGTTCCAATATTAGAGAAAATTAATATGAGATTTTAATTAATATCAGGAGCTAAATGCATTTTCACAAAGAGATAGGCATGCATATGACACGCCTGTGAGTTTGAAATTCAATAATATAATTCCACTCTAGCTTATTGTTCTCTTAGTAATTAAAGTTCAAAATTTAACATTTTAGGAGGAGAAAATAATTTTTAGAAATTATGCTTTCATGTTATTGTTTTATTTCAGTAATATTATAATCTAGTCACTCGGACTAATGAGCGCGGTTACACCAATTCAATTCAAAACTTAAACTGGTAAACAAATTTAATCATTTCGTTTTTTCCAATACAATTTTTCGTAAATTTTATGAATTCATATTATTGTGGAATATAAATTAAAGTAAAATGCTCAATCAGCTCCCGTTTCGAGCCAAATAGATTTAAAAATACAAAAGGCCGTATTTTGATCATTTTTAAAAAAATCATCTAAAATATATGTTTATCATACATTTTCTCAATTTGTCTTAATTTATTTTATTTAACAAAAAACATCTTTATAAATTCCGAGCATTTACTCGCTGTTTTGGGTATTTTTTTATTTATGCGAACTGTTTGTTCGCATTATGCCTTATTTATTAGTCGAGAATATTTTTCATTTATTTTGCCTTGATATTCACTCGCTCTGTGGAAAAAATGTCACAGCTTGGGCTTTCAATACATTTCTTCGAATTTACATATTTTTACGGACCCGCCTTTAGTTTCGCACATTTTAGCAGTAACACTGTATAAGAAGACCTTTTAACTTTTGCAGAAAAATTATGTTAAATTTTGAATGATTGCTATAAATACAGAACAGATGCTTATTGCAGAAAAAACAAAAACTTAGAATTATATTAGTATCAGATCTAGTTCCTAAAATAATTATAATTATTTAAATTCCAATTCAATTCCACCAGAGCCATATATTTATCTCAAAACCGAGCGAATGCAAGCTACAGCAAAGATTTGGGACAAAAAACAATTTTCGTTATCAGCAGAAGCAGCTGAATGTTTGAAAGGAATTTGTTTCATTTTCCCAAAAATAGTAACACCTTTGAACCGAACAGCAATCAAAAGGTTTATGGTTGATAAGAAGATTCTTAGAATTTTAAGAAATTCAAATCAGTCTTCCAATTGCATTAAACTAAGTCACATCATCACAATGAAATATTTTTTTGCTATTATTTCGATTTTTATACTACCAGACGTTATTCATTCCGGTAGAACAGTGTTAAATCGGTTTGAAGGTGATAATCAAAGAAAAATTCTTGATATTGATATTCAGAGAATGAAGGAAAATATTCTTGATGACGTCGATTTATGTTCTGATTTTGTCGGACATATTTGCGGTCAAAATAAATCATTAGTGAACACCTATCTGTGGAAATATGAGCAGCCAAAGGACGTATTCGGTAGTCAAAATTTTTTAACAAGAATTGAGCAGAAAGCAAAGGATTTCTATGATTCCTGCACAAACCATCAGACTGTAGGACGTCTTAGGAGCACTGCATTTTATCAAAGTCTTGGAGGAATGCCAATTTTAGAAGGACCTGGAAACTATAGCATTGAGAGTATTGAAGCTTCATTTGGTCGACTTGGATTTCCAGCTCTTATTGGATTTCGAATATTTGCACAAGGGACACCTAAGGAATATTTGATTGTTTATCCAGAATCTCGCAGGGAGATCGAGTTATATCCGGAGTTCTTCAAGAAATTCATGCTGAGAAATGGTGTTGATGTTCAGAGCGTGCTAAAAGAATATGAAGTCCTTAAAAAGTTTTATCGCACTGCCCTGGAGACAGAGCATTCAGTTACGATGAGTGATTTAAAAACTTCGTACAGTGAGTTAAAGGAGTTGTTCCCCAGCTACCAGTGGGACGTCTACTTCAACTATACTATCAAAGATTCTATGCCGGTTCGTGTTTTTAGAAAAGAGCTCTTAACTAGTCTTTTCCAACTGATGGAAGGAAATAGTTTAACTGTCGTAAACTATATGTGGACTTTATTCCTTAAAGACATTGGCGAGGACTGCCATCATCCACTCATTCAATTTTTCGATCCTTACAGGAAAATAATTGACCGTCCAACTTACGACACATACAAAGTCTCTACGATTTTACGATATTTAGAAAATTCTTACGATAATGTTATATGGCCTGTGGAGTGGATAACTGAGGATTTAAATAAAAATATTAAAGATGTCTTTAAACAGTGCAATCAGTGGATTCTTCACTATGATCCTATTAGTGAGCAGAAACTTGGAGATGTTGAAATTGATTCAACAGATTTCTACAAAAATTTCTTTAAAGTATTAGAACGCACAGGAGACGAAAATATACGAAATAAGAAATCAAAAATTTCAGACCCAGAAACGATTTTCAATGGATTTTTCAAAAAAGGTTTCTACAACGATAATTTTCCAATGGTTATTAATTTTGCACGTTTTGGTCAAGCAGTTGTTGAGCTTATTTTCAATCAAAGTACTGGAAAAGGTTTTTCTTGGGCCCAGGGTGGGTCTGAAGACAGATTTAATGAGCTATCTGAATGCTTTGATCTTTTTGAATCAGATTCAGTGGATTGGATGATACTGGCACAAGCTGTAGAAAAAATTGCATATTCTGCATTTGAACGATGGGAAAATGACAACAGAGATATTTCACTGCAGGAGAACAAACTGCTCCGAGAGTTTGGATTTGACGAAGATAAGGCTTTTGTTATAAGTGGCCTTGCGATAAGATGCCCTCAAGATGCAAGCGAATATTGGAAAATTATGCAAAATAGTCTCCACCAGAATTCTCGACTATTTGGAGATAGCTTTAAATGTTCTCGCGGAACTCCTATGCGACTAAAGAAGCGATGCAACGCATGGTGATATAATTTGCTAGAAAGTCCTGATGACACCTATATTTTGGTTTAATTGTAATATATGTAAATATACCCGAATATCCAGTAACTTTTAATCCTTTTGTTTTTCCGTATATATTAATAAGGGTATTAAAAACTCAAAAGGTGAAATTCCCATAAATTTGAATTAAGAAGAATGGCGTATCCAATTTTACCCGAATTACGACCATAAAGCCGTCGAATTATGTAGGGTGGCTGTTTTTGTTGCTTATATCTGCTAAAATTTTCCATATTTTTCCCATACTCATATAAATGATATTTATTACTGTGAAACTCGAAATTGCGCGGTAATAAAAAAGTTGGGCAAAATCATTTGAGTAATAAGTTTTTGAATGCATTTTAGAAGAATAATAAGAAGATTATTGAAAGTAGATACTTATACTCGTATACTTTTAGCATTTCAAGTTTCTGTTTTAAAAATGTTTATGCGGACAATAAATACATGTATTTCATCTTACACATATGTTGTGTTCAACATACTTAATACGATGCATATTAAATGAAAATGTATCTTTAACAGAATTTTAAAGTAAGTTAAATTTAGACTGTTAAATCAATATAAATTTTTCGTTTTCATTGTTATTTCCTTTTTTTTCTGAGCAAATCAATATCGGATACTAGAAACGTCTCAGTCAACTTGTGGTTTTATGTACTTAGAAAAAGGCGCGCAAATTTCAAATATCATGATTACACTTCTCGAATTACGTAGACAATCTAGGAATAAAACCTTCGGGGTTAGTACAGGCACAAATTCCAACATTAAATCAGGTGTGGTATCATATTTCTACACTTTTATGAAAGCATTTATCGATTTAGATATTGAAAAAACCTCCTTAAAGTTTATTAATTAAACTTAGGCAGCATACAGTGATTCAGTCAATATTGTGAGTGAGATTGGTGAAATTTCTCTCACTAAGATTTCTTAGATTAAAAAGAAAACTCCTAGTTTCCTTCGAATCACAATTTTGACTAAATTGCTTTAGAAATAAATTTAAATTCTAATCTATTGGCAGCAATTCGTATACTTTTGAGTTTACCTTTCGGTTAACACAAATACAAGAAGATGGAATTCTTCAAAATCTGTTATATAATCTGCATTAAAAAAAATATATGTTTAAAAAATATCACCGAGAGACAGATCATTTTAAATTTGGGAAAATATGAATTTACTACTCTGCAATACAAAGAGAGATTTTTCGTAATTTAACAGCACTTTAGCAGTAGCACTTTACAAGTTTTATTATCAAATAAAAATTTACACAAAATTAGGACCTCTTTACAAATCGACTACTAAAAAACTACAAAATAAAAAAATTAAATGTAAAAATTAAGGTAGGTCTAAATGATTTTATGGTTATAGGTAGATAAGTTTACATGGCAAGATTACCTCAAGACATTTTATAATCCCCCTTTCTCACTCCCCATTCGCTAATTCTTATTAACTTAACTTATCCGTTCGCAGTTTACAAAATATATTGGTAGTAAATTGCCACTTAAAACTTTACATGTGAATTATATTGAATGAAAATTTAACGAACTTATATAAAATGATTACACTTTTGTTTCTTCTCAATTTAAATATGTGTATTTTAAAAATACATAGAAAATTTTAATTTCATATATCTGAATAGAGAAATACTATATCCATGTTAAATATACAATAAAATTTGACAAATTAACTGATAAGTTCAATTACAAATTCTTATAATCTTATAAATTAACATTTTGCAATGTCAAAAATCGACATGATTTTACACCTTCATTTTTCACTGGGTACCTATAATTAAGGAATATTTAATAAAAAGCAGTGAAGGCATTAAATTATACTAATGAAAAACTAATGAGATAATTGACGGGTTCATTAATACTCGAACCAGGTACAAAAAGCGATAATGTATTGTATTTTGCAACGAAAAAATCTCGAATTGGCATTAAATATTCACCATATAAATTGAAAATCCCATTAAAATGATACGCACTACATGAAATTTGTTCCAATTCATTCCAAAGAGAGGTTATAATAGTTTTCATAAAAATTGAATCGAATGTATACCTACTTAAAATATTCACCACGTATTTCGTTTTATCGATTTATTTCTGTTAATATTTAGTAAAAAATCACCGTCGCTTTGAAATACACGAAAACTCAGAAACAATTCTGTAACTTTCATGAAAAGTTAACTAGTTTCATCCAGTTGAAAGGACGAGTTTTTGGGAGGTGGTGAATCAACTCCCAAATGGAAATGTTCCATTGAAGAGAGTTCGGCTAGTGTAGTGGGAAAGGCTAAAGATTCAGTAAATACATTTTCCCTGCCTCAATACAATTTCCTGAGAAACTTAACTATTTTCGAGACAATTTACAAAACTTCATAAATATTGGAAAAAGTTACTCGCTGTGAGGAGCGTTTGAAGCGATATGAA
The DNA here is from genome assembly GCA_951509405.1 of Machimus rusticus. Taxonomy (NCBI): domain Eukaryota; kingdom Metazoa; phylum Arthropoda; class Insecta; order Diptera; family Asilidae; genus Machimus; species Machimus rusticus. The sequence continues at coordinate 4,503,740 of OX608053.1, read as the reverse complement.
CTAAAGGTTGGAGCTTGGGAGGTGGCAATGGTTTACGTCAAACTTTCGCCTCCTGCTCATAATTTCTTTCCACTTTTGTACTTCTTGGGAACCACTCATAACTAAGCAAAAATAGGAGAATTTCCGGCACGGAGGTGGGTATGCTGCCATCGCCGCCGGCTGGAGTTTTCTGAGGGTTCGGAGGTATATTGAGGGTTTGGGGGGTTTGGAGTTGGGAACTAAACCCGCACAATGCTCGTAATGTTCGTGCTTAGTGCTCACTTTCAAATGGCTTCGAATCGGCGGCGAGGGCTGGGGCCTTTGCTATTTAAAGACACAGGCACGATTGCAAATGGGACAAACTTTTTCTTCTTCATTAGACCAATAAAAGTCGATGAAATGGTATAAGAAATCGAACGTATTGTGCGCGTTGACGATCGTAAATTAACGGCCTCTACGAGTCACGTAATCAGAGCACAGGACCTATTCGAATCGCCACCCTGTAGCCCATAAAACAGGCGTCAAACCCTGTTTATTTCTCGTTTGCCCGATTTTAAGGGGTCCGGACCCATTCCTTCCAAGTTCAAGGAATGTTGATCTGCTCAGAAAGTTTCTTGAATATTTTCCGTTGAAACTTTGTCAGTTGTTTATCCCCGCCAGATGTGTGTCCATAATTCAGCCCAAAAGTCGGCCCCACAAAACCCCCACGGTAGGGCTCCGCCCGGTTTGGGGCCTTTTGTAGGTTGTTCTTCGTACAGTTTCTCGTCAAGAAAATGATTGTTTTGCAGTCAACTCGACGTACATTTTCGAGGCATGTAATCACTCCGGAGGAAAGTTGGTTTTATACCTTCTTATAACGAAAGTCCTGTGGGGTTTGTGCCTCCTGCCGGGGTTTGTGAGGCGATTTAACTTTCTTATTCTCATGGTTTGATTTTCCATAATTTCTATACTTTTTTCTTGCCGCAGCAGGAAATCTCCCGGTTGTGTGATTTCCTTATTCATGGCGGTTAAATCACCTACCACCAAACAGCTGTTCGGCTCCAAAATTCAAAATCCAATGGCTGTGTGTCGCGTGTATGCCGTTCGCCCAGGGAGCACCAAAGCGTTGTCAAGTGTTAAAATTGTGTGCTTAACTGCTTAACAACTTTTTGAGTAGGGAAAACAAATATAAAACGCATATGTGATGGTGTATGTCTCTGAACGCCTCGGGGCAGAAAAATCCCTTTGGCGTTACGAAAAAGTTAAAGCTAAAATAAATTAAAGATGTCTCATACAAGGATAAAAGTTCCAAAGATTTACTTCTCTTTCCATTTTTCGTTTGACTTTATTTTTACAATTTCGTTGAATTTTTTTGCCAAGGGATATGACATGTCATGCCAGTGATACCCATGGACAATTTTTTTTCCGTATTAAAGTTTCAGGGATTAAGACAAATTCGCGATATGAAATGACAACGGGGAGTGTATCCTTGGAACCATGACTCATAAGAGAATATTTCAGTGTGAAACTCACTGTGATTTATTTAGATACCAATGGTAATTTCCTGTTTTTTCTTCTTAGAAGTTTATTTGTGCAAGGTCAAAAGCAAGTTGCATTTAGTCAAATGGGTCAGTGATCTAACTTGGCATATCGGAAAATAACGAGACGGATTTACTCTAATTTGAATATGTATTTTTGGCTGTCGGAAAAAAAAACTATGCATGCATTTACAAGTTAATTGGTTTTTAAGTCACTATCCCCTGTCGAGGTTTGTTATATTTTCTGAATCTTTTCGAGCTACTGGACAGCAAAACCGGTTTATGTTAACCAAACTATTTCTATATTATTAAAAATTCTATTTCATTTCATTAGTTTGAAAGTTAATGCTGGATTTTTCAAATTATTTCATCTTGCCGTTCAAAGTAAGTTGCAATTTAAAATGGAAATGAATTTTAAATTGAAAACATGTTTCTTCCTCATTATGAGGATTTCATGGTATGTTTGACTCAAGATATGATGTGTTACAGTTCTTCCACTTTTCCTTCCTCTTTTTTCAAATTAATCCTTTCGTCTTTAAATGCGATTTGAATTTGAATATTTCTTCCAAAATAAACGAGTTTATAAGGAATTGTGGCTGTTTCCATCCAAAAAATCAGACCAGACCGACTGTGAGGCATTGCAAGCTGATCTCTTTATATAACTTATTGTTAGTGAAATTTAAACTCGATTTATAACGAACAAAAATTTGTAGATCTACACAATACACATTGGGAAAAAAACACTATAAAACATAAAGCGATCGTTTGAATAATAGCATCCTGAGCAAGATAATAAATTCAATCTACGAGTCTGAATATCCTGCCCTATAAAATAAAACATGCGAGTTACTTTTGTATACTCAATATATTGTCATATTATACCATCTTTTAAATTATTATCTAACGAACAGATCCTTTGAAATTTAAAAAACTTTGTAAAATGAATCAAACATTTATTTTTAAACAACAAAGAAAAAAAATATACATAAATATACACATATACCTAATTATTTATTAATAAAAAAAAAAATTGCTTTATAATTAGATTTTTTCCCAAATGGATTTGTATGAAAATATGGACATATTTTTATTACGAAATATGTAAATGGTGATGGTGGTCAATCGATAATAACCGACGTGATAGAATTTTAAAATATCATATAAATTTATAAGATTGGTCAAGAAATTTAATATTGTTTCTTATATTTCATTTGTATCAAACTTTTGTTATAGGATATGAATTTGCAATCGAAAAAGCCTAATGGACTGAAAATACGTTTAGAAATAACAAATAGGTACCATTTGTTTCGCCTTTTATTTAAAACATAATTATTGTAAAACATAACAAATTTTCAGCGAATTTGAAGGAATATTTTAAAAAGTTTTAAAGCTTTTAATATTTTGATACAATGGCTTCAGAAATTTAAACCAGACTACAAATTTATATATTGTAATCTAAATTTCAATCTTAAAAAATACCACCATAAAACCTTTAAAAATATATTTTGAAGGCTTTATAAATGTCCATCAGTTATGACTATTAAAAAATTGTAAATAAATTTTTACTACCTTAATTTGGACTGTTTAGAGAATACTGCTTTATTGGTACAAATTAAATTATTTATTTCTTAAAAATTAAATGGCCAGCTATATGTTTTTGCTCATGTATTCTTGAACAAGAAATGTTGTCGTATTTAACGCCAAAACTGTTTCAAATAATCTTAGAGAAACAATGTTTGTTTGATGTCAGTTCAGTCAGTATTTAAAATACATTTCGTATTCTTGTTTGCGAATTTCGCAATTAAAAGCCCTTTTGAGATTTCAAATAGGAAAACAATTATTAGCATTCCTGCCGTTTTCCGTGTAGTTATATAACCCCTGAAGGGGAGAAACAACTTAAACTCACAGTTGCAATTGCAATGTAATTTCAAAATTTTCAAATTAAAGCACCAGATGCATCCATGCAAACAATTCTAGCGATTGCCTCAAAGGTTTCGCGCCCTCTGCATAATGCATTCAGAATGCGAAATTCACCTGGAAAATTGCTGCATCGGCACAACACCCGCGGAAAGAAGGGGTTAATTTACTCCGGACTCGTATTCCTTTCGAGCAGGATCGGTGCTCATATGCACCATATCAAAGGATTCATTTCGGAACCAATTACTTCCTCATGAGCTCCTCTTCAGAAGTTGCAAAATTGAGGCGCACTGTTCAATTTCCGGCATTAAATGCTTCTTTTTTGGAGACTTCGGAAGCCCTCAGCTGTGTTAGGAATTGACAGGGAAATATGCATGTTGCTTCAAAGTTTTCAAAAAGTATCTGACCTTCCTAATTCCTATGGCAAAAACCCCTGATAGCAGTCGATATTGATAAAAGCAGAAAGAAAAGGCAAAGTTTTTGGAGTTTATTATTTTCCAAACTCAATTTTACGAAAGATGAAAACTTCTTTCTTTTGTGCTTTGTACAAGTTTTACTCTGGATGGAGAGTGCCATATAAACGTAATTCTTACCATTTTCCAAAATCCAATGTAACGATTATTGATAAAAGTATCGAGAGGTTGATAGGGAAATCCAATTGATTTTTGTGGGGTAACTTTTTAATAACCTATTTGGAGAGGATTGGTGGATTTCATTTTACAATTTTAAAATTCCTGAAAATGAATTGAGAAATGTTCAAAAGGTTTACACCATTGAGATCTTACAATATATTTATATCGTTCAAATTAATGATATTTGAAATTGTTTAAATTATTTCAATTATTGTTTTATAATTCGACAATTTTCCTTTCAGTAGGCAGATAAAAGAACATGAAAAATATCAGAATTTCAATTTAGGAGGTTGAGGAAACATGCTTTATAACCTTTTTTTATTTTCCAGGAAATTTTCTTTGTATATTCCGATTCCCTAAGGGTGACATTGAAGCAGGTTTAAAATGTTATCGAATGTTTCGGGAAAGAACCTTTTTTTTCAGAAAAATATCTAAGCGACATTCATAAAATATTTAGCTAGTGACAGGATTTACATACTCAAGTACAGAAAAATTCAAACATCCCTTCGAAAGAAATATGCAAACAGAAAACGTTTATTTTCGACCCTGCAAAAATGTGATTACTTTGTGTATGGCTTGAAAGCGATAAATCCTCCCATAAACCTTCTTCGGCCACACATAGATCCATTCTAGCCGGAAAGGAGCGGCTATTTAAGCAGGAAATATCCTAGCAAAACTTGAAGGTTAGCCAAACAAATTCATTAAAACTTTCCTTCCATGCTTTTGTGGATAAAAAGGGAAATTTTAAGATACAGCGAATGCATACCACCCTCGTCACCCAAAAAAAAAAAATAAGGGAACGGACAGGCAGACAACTTCACTCTGCTCCACCTTGCCAACGTTTACTACCCCGTTCAGCTCATAAAGATGTTTCGTAAATATTTTTTGCGAGCAAACAACAAGGGGTGGATGTCAAAAAGCTTTTAGTCCTTTAAGACTTTATTACTTGATCCCCGGGCTGTTCTTTGTTTCGCGAGTTTTACACTTTCCCAAGGATCTGTTGACTTCACTCTGTAAAACAATGTGCAAAACGTTGCACACACATTAGTAGATATGTTGGCTTTAATACGAAATTTGGTCATGTATTTTATTCAAGATTCTTGGACTTCGTAAAGAAGAACTTTGCAATTCACAAACTTCTAGATAAAGATTATTCTGAAATATGGACTTATCTTTAAAAAAGTTTTAATAGTCGTTTTTCTTCATGATTCTTAAAACTCATAACATCAGCAGAGATTATCTACATTTTATAAATATTACAATTCATCCATTTTTTTTCGGAAATAAATAATAGCATATACTCAACAGCCCAAAATAGAACTATCGAACTCGGTCCAAAAACAATACTACAAATAGCAACTATCTTTGGTTCTGTTTATGAAAAATTTTTGAGCTACAGAACTCTAATTTTTAAGTATATGATGGTTGGTTTTGTCTCGGCATGTGACTTGTAAATGATAAATAAATGTAAATGCAAAAATCCACTAAGAAATGCGGATAGTTATGGCAGTAACAAAATAATTTTTATAGAGGATAGAAATAGATAGAATGAAATCTACCTAAAAAAAAACTTATAAATCAAAAAAGTTTCTCACTGAAATCAAAATAAACTATAACTAAAAATGATAGATATGTACATAGGTATTAGAAAGGCTTTCATTGGTTTAATTTCGCATCTAAAGAACATATCTTACGATTAATCTAATCAAATAACAGAGTAGCAAAATATGTCCAATTTGACGCCGAACGAATTTGTCTCAAATATTTTTTACAGACAATATCAGCCTTAGTGGGATTAATTCTGGGCACTTTTATATTTGGTTGTACAAAATTGATACCGTGCTGTTTTTATTTAAATCTCCAATATGTCGACAAAATTATTTGTTGTTAAAATATTTTAAATGGTTTAGTAAAACTAACTATATATGTTTCTAGTAAAATGTTAACACGTTATTTTTCTTATTACTTTAATATAAGTTTTCCGATAGTCTGTATATCATAAAGTTATAAAGTTTATTTTAATAATGCCAAAAATCTGAAAATTATAAACCGAATATCTATTAATTTTGTGCAAAATTCTTACATGGTTACATTTTTTTTCTATCCATTTCCACTACGTGCTGCAGAGCCAAAGTGATTTAATTTATCAACAAATTCGTTATTTGCTCTTCTTTTAAATAGTTACACATCTGAAATGAGTCCAATATTTTTTCTACAGTGAAATTTTTAATTCAAAGTGCTTTAATTCATATTATTACAAATTATCTTATCTCTATGATACAGGTGATTTCACAATAGAAGAACAATTTGAGTCAAAAAAATCATGATCTTTATATTTATCATTATGCTACACCAAATTTAATTATATTCATATTTTTTCTACTTGCTCTAAACCTTTATTTTATATAAAAATGTTATATGTTTAAGATTAAAAGGACAGTAAACATTGTGAGATTAGTTTTGTTGTTAAAAACAATTTCGAATCGAGGAAGGCTATAGGCTATATAACATCACGCTACGACCGCCACTAGATGGCGCTGCAGCACATCAACTTTTATACCGTTCAACCGAGCGTCATAAAAACTGGTATACTAAGGTATTTAAAAACGGTGAATATTTCAGCGCTATTCACTTCGCTTTAGCTCGCCACTAGATGGCGTTGCAGCATATAAGCTTCTATACCGTTCAACCGATCGTCATTAAAATTGGCATACTTAGGTATTTCAAAACTGTGAATATTATAGCGCTATTCATTTTGCTATAGCTCGTCACTAGATGACGCTGCAGCACATCAACTTTTATTTTTATCCATGAAAATTGGCATACTTAGGTATTTCAAACCGGTGAATATTTTAGCGCTATTTACTTTGCGCTCGCCACTAGATGACGCTGCAGCACATCAACTTCTATACCGTTCAACCGAACGTCACGAAACGGCGGGACGGAGCGCGAGCAGTAATATGTTTATGGTGCGTCATGCAATAATTATTTAAATCGCAAGATTAAGAAGAAATTCTATGGACATGTTGCCTTTAACCTTCTGAGTGATATTTGATAAATTTGAAATCAGAAACATCATATTTTTATTAAAATTTACTTTTATTATAGGGATAGTTGTGCCCGGGCAACGTCGGGTGCGGGTCAGCTAATATAAAATGAAACTAAAATACTAGATACTAAACATTTATAAAAAATCCTTCTTTTGTCAAATAATTTAACCGACGTACATTGTAACTTTTCCACAAGGAATTTTACCCGATAAAAGGACATTTTTTTAATTTCCTCCGATATTAATGTAGAAAATTTAACCACAATGGTCACGTGCGTTAACTGACTTCCACCGTCCCCGACTTCGAGTCGTGTTTGAATTCATACATACATGCTTTTGAAATGTTGAACTGACTAGCTGGATATGCTTTTTTTAAAAAAGGAAAAATGTTTCATTCGGCTGCATAGTGACTGATATGCCGGATATATGTTTCGTTATACCCCTCTTGCGTTAGCACTCTTTGTACGTAAGGCTCAAGCTTCATTTGTACGGGGGGAGCAGCGAAACCCCTTTGATAGGATAGATCTCTTCAGTGACAATATGCTGACAAAAACCTCCATGGGAAATAGGTTTTTCTTTTTGCAATTTGAGCGACAGCTTGAAATGGAAAAAATGTTTATAGTAGCACTTTGGTCTCCATCTGGATATGCTGCCTTATTGCTTTAGCTCGTGTATCCGCGATGAAAAAGGAACGCGTGATACCGCAGAAAAACCATGCCGGATGACATCAATGTTTTGCTGCTTCTGCTGCCTTGCATATACCGCCAGAATCGATGTATCACATACAATTTTTCGGTGAAACTCATATTTTTTTTCCTTTAGATATTTGATGTAAAAAGTGTCTGGTTTTGATGATAAATACATTTCAGAATTTTTTTCTCCATTGAAACTATGCGGATAATATTACACAAGTTGTAAAAGTTGAAGAGAAAAAGTATGTTACTTAATGCGATTTTAAAATTTCTAATATCCTTGAAACCGAAATGTTATCATTATCAAGTTACACAAAATGTTCCACTATTTCCGGGAACAATTATTTTTTGTTCACACTATATTATTTCCCAAACAATTTGGGGAATGTGAAATTTCCCGAAAAATAACGTAACTACCAGTTTTAGGGGATCAAAAAGCAAACTTCAAATGTATTTTCAGCTCGTTTAAAAAGAATTTTTTTTTCTCATATTCACAAACGGCTTTGAGTTTGAATTTTTTACACTTTAAACTCTGCGAAAACTTTTCGTATAACGACTACCATAAATTTAAGCATTTTATCGCAATCGTCAGTTTTCAAAACCTTAATTAAAACTATTGCGAGCACAGTAGTTTTTTTGTAACTATTTTTATTTAAAACTTTTTAGACAGTCTATCAGAGTAACCAGTTTTTGAAATAGTACCGACTTCGTATAAATCACCGAAGGCACTGTCGCCCCTTTTCTGTCTCCTTGGACGAAATGGTGTAGTTCTGAATATAGTATTGATATAATAACCATACCCTAATCAAATAACCCTTACCCCTCTATCCGAATGCCCTACAAGAATCGTGAATCAAACAATAGCTCGTGTCGTAATGAAGTGACACTTGAGTTATTTCTGAAAAAGGGCCAAAAGGACGGCTGCCACTTATCGGTTCGAAGTATGCTCAATAATTGGGTCAGGGGTCTTCATTACACAGGGTGTCTATTAGGTTTCAAATGTTTTGACAGCGATGTCAAAACAGCACAGCCAGAGTGCTGTCGACCGAGTGGTATCTGGCTCTGGTTCACCTTTTAAGTGTTTGATGTTCCGCCACCACGGATGCTTCTCCATTCTACGGAAAGAGTTCTGTAAGTCAGGCACGGGCAGGTGACACGAAACACGAATACTATAAATATCGGGAAAATCGCGAATATTTATTTTTGTTTTTAAATTGTGTCAACTATTTTAATTTGGTGGAACAATTGTGTTTTAGAACTATACCTATTCATGAGTACGTATACCCATAAAATCGATAAACAAACGTAATTCGAAACTCTACTCTAAATCAACTAGAAATGTTTGTTTGTGATCAATTTATCTCAAAATCTATAATTAATCTCTTCAAAAGTTTACGAAACTTCAAATCACTTGGGTGATTTCATTTTCAAAAATTCCACTTTCCCACCCTTCTCCAAAAATGTTAAATAAATTTTCTGTGAGTGGCGACGAATTCTATTTTCAAGTCGTAAAGTTATTTAAGACACTCAAAAAAGTTTGCGCTTACCAATTAAGTGCTGATTGAGTTTATCCAGCTTTTGATTAAGTTTCAGTCTTGTAAAAATTAAGCGAAACAAAAAAACATCTTGAGCGAAGAAACTGTGTCGCCCTTATTCTTAAGAAATTTATTCAACCAACTGGCGGTGAAAGGGCCCCAGTTTTAAGTACAAAACCGTGACGAAAACTTCGTTCAACATCTGTTTTCTCTGCTTTTAAAGTTATTATCATCATTGATGTGAAATTGTGGACTTTAAACACTTTTCATAAATCTTATCCGACAACACCTCTGCTTTGTTTTATACCTCACCTGCATAACCTCTACCACTGCGGGGTGAAACCCGAGACGAAATGCTTAAAGTTTTAAAATGTAATACGCCTTCAGAGGAAGACCTTTTATGTACTTTTCATGTGCTGATGTCGTGCCGCCAAGGACTTTCTCAATTATTCCTCCGTGAAAATGTTTCATTAATGCTGGTGGTGCAATTAGACAACAATTAAAAAAGTATTGCGGCCGTCCTCGCTTTTAACAATTCATCTTTTCGCCCTTTTGTGCAGGTTCCTAACAACGGCAACGGAGGTGCAATTGTACCCAGAATGCAATTGTGAGATGAAAATTAAAAATGTTGTATAGGTGTTTTTGTGCTTCGAAAATAAAGCAAGACCCTGGTTTTTCTAAAAAATGCAAAAATCTTGCTTCTTTAGTATTGCTGCAGCGGTTGGCTCAAACTGAATATTTTTGTCAGAACTTATTCTTTTATTAACCAGTTCAAGTTTTACTCACTCAATTCTTTTTCCAGAAAAAAAAAATCCTCTTCCTCTTAACACTTAACCTGTATACGTCCGTAGAATTACCTAACCTAAAAACACAGGGTGCTGCACACCCCAAGCCTTTTGGACGTTCATTGCAATAAAAGTATTAGGTACACTTAGAGGCTAAAAAGAGAGCTGAATATACTACATAATATATTTGAAAATAAACGACTACTTTCATTTAAAAAGTCATATCAGAGTTAAATTTTTTTAATAATAATATAACATTATACTCGACATACATTACTTTAAGAAAAAAACTACCAACAGATGGCGTGACGCAACAAATTTCAAATATTAACAGAATAACAAAACATATAATGTATTATCTAATTTTGAAATATTAAGAAAAATTATTATAATATACATATTCTTGTTTGCCTTTGAACCACACATGCCGCCAAACCACTCACGTTAGTTGATGTGGTTGTCCAAAAATAAGCGTGATGAATGATCTTGAGTTATCTAACAAATTTCTAGAATGGTTCTAAATATCAGGCGCAATAATTACGCTTAAAACAGAGTAACATTTTTTTCGTTATCAATCTGGCTAAATATTTAGCAACTTAATTTCCATACAAAATTAAGACGCTTGAAAAAAAAAGTATAGAAAAAAGAATGGGTTTAATTTTAAAAGAATGGGTTTAATTTTATTATTTTGCATTATAGCATTTTTAAATAAAAAGAGTATCACATTAATGAACTGACTCTATTCAAAGCTGGATTCGTTGAAGACCGGCAATATTTTCCAGATATCTATTTAATATATTTATGAAGAGTTTGATAGTTTTTATCATAATAATATAGAAATAATAGCTTCACTCTGTAACAAACAAAACGACTACTATCCGACCGGCCATTTACATATGTGTCTTTTAGGACCGATTTTTCAAAAATCTTGAATGAAAATTATAGTTGGCCGAGAGGAAAAATTAATGTTCACTCTTTTTCTCAAAATTCATTTAGGATTTAACGAATAAATAAAAAAAAAAGGTATTGGACAGGGTTTAAAATTTAAAGGAACGTATCAACTATTTAAATCGATGAATTTTAAGTTAACTTTGTATAGCACTCTCACATTGAATTAATATTCAAAATATGTAGAAATCTACTTTTTCTAATTACACACGTATAAAACAAACATTTTATAGGCTGAAATCTGTGGATTAGTTGAACATACATATTTGCGTTTTGTTTCAGCCTAATTTTTAATGAGTTAAATATATTTGCGTTGGGGTCAAATTTATATCTGAAAATTTCAAATATGGCTGTATTCATTAGCAGTCGATCAAACTGATTTGCTTTTGGGTTACGTCAACGTTGTATATGCATAATTAGAAATTATTTTGCGATAAATATTTATTCAGCATACAAATTACATCTATTATACCAGGCCAATATTTTCATAAAAATGACAACACAATTATGTGTCCTTTCATAAACAAAATGTCCTAGAGTATCTGCATAAATGTGTCAAACCGAAGAATTATTAGTAACATTAATTTTATGGAAATATGCACTTAAACAATGGCAATAAAATTATCTGGCTTCTCGCGCCCGGACAAAGAACACGTACTGTGAACCCGGACGGTTTCAGTAGCGGCGAATCTTTGTTTAAATTGTGGGGGAGGGACTCAATAATTTATTTGTTGCTATTGTTGTTGGTGTTTGCTTCCGACAAACAAAACTTTATTGCACTGTTTGCAGTTGGAGTGGTGAAAATTTTCATTAGAACGAAATTATTGCGAGAGTACATCGCAGACACAAACTACGATGGTTTCCACACATTATCCGGAAGCTAGCCTAAATGCAATTTATAGCTTAGTGGGTTTAAGGGGGCTTGTTTTGGTTCTTTTGGGCGGCCAGTGTACGCTTAGGATGTTCCAATTATCACGAAGGATGGGCTCAGTTTTGGCTCGGTTTTTTATTTCCGTTCCTCACTCTCGCCACCAATGAGTTTTTGTTGGTGAAATGGGTTTCATGAGGAAATTTGCTAAAGTGATTTTCCAACAATGTTTTTTGGTTTCCTGCTTGAGTTCAAGACTACAGGAAGTTTTTTGGATGTGCTTGGTAAACGATTTGGTCATAACTTTTGGAAAACAAAGATTTATTGCTTTTGCTTCGGACGTTTTCTGTTAAAGGGAAAATTTCTTCAATTGATTTGTATCGTTTAAATTGTTCCCTATAGAATTTAGAACGTATTTTGCATTTGTTGTCGGTCTAAAAATATCTTACAGACTTTTAATTACTTAGGACGAATAACTTTTGCTTATTTGAAACTAGAGATTCTCATATATCCGAAAATGATATCTCAGGATTGAAAAGCACGTCACAGTAATATCTAATTAGTTTAAACCGCTCTACATTTTTTGTGGGAAAGAATTGTTGCGCCTTAAAGGAGCGATAAACTGTCAACATTTTTAAACATATCTGCACTTTATCGTGAGCAGTAGTTAGAACAACTCGTGTAACACAGAAACACAATTTTATTATTGGATCCACTTCCTAACCAAAATAAAAAAGTTGCAGTTTCAAATTGCACACACATTCCTATTTTTTTTGTTCCAATATAAACTCTACTAATAAATGTCTAAAGCTTCTATATGACACCCAAATTTGCGTTCTACATAAATTTTTGTATCCGTTTTAAAATATATATAAGATTAGGAGGTATGTCACGTTTTATTTTTTTTCCAAGTAAATAATATGTTTAAATCGTCAGAAAATCAATTAATTTTCTTTCATACCACAATAATTGGCTATAATTTTATTCTCAACCTTCAAAATGTGGTAATTATTTTTATAAGTAGCGATCATAATATCAATGAAATCCATGTTTAGTATACATGAGAGGATTTTACAAAGACAGATAAAAAAGTGTTAGCGCAAAGCAATCTACATTTAGTTTCGAACGCTCCCCAACGCACTATTCGAAATTTTAAGAATTCGAAATAGGCCTTAGTATGCGGTATTTTTTTTATATAAAATTTATAGATAATTGTACGTTCTCAACAAAAACAGACCCTTCATAATTTGATTATAGAATCAACGATTTCCGAGATAATCCAATGAGGTTTTAAACTCAGGAAAAACCATTTACTAACACCGCATGCTACGAAGTTGGCTAGAATTTTTCCATTATGGAGCTAAATTTGATTGAACTTGTTATACCTCTACATAACTCTCAATTAATTTCGATCAAATTTCATTAATTTTTTAATGGAATTGAGAACTATAAAATGTTTTCTTTTGCTTTCCTGAGAGAACTGTTGTCCACCTGTTTCTTCCGGGAGCTACCCTAAAGTCGTGCTTTTTTTTTTAATCAATCTAAAAAGGAATGTGAGACTTCTATTAAAGTCGTCAAATACCTCAAAAACCATAAACATTTCGGAGATAAACGAGGCAACGTTAGATTTGCCGCAAGAATGTACAAATTTCCTTTATAAAGACAAATATTTGCGAGCCTCAAATGTTTTCCCTTAAATTTTCATTTTGTTGGTTAGCCATAGACAAAAATGTGCATCTTGTTTAGTCGAGATTATGAGGGGCACTTCCACTACTTATCCAGGTTAGAATAATTCTAGATACACTGAAGGACTTTCAATTAAAATGTTCTTCAGAGCCCACTTCTCGGTGGGCCACCTTCTTTGGGTATGCCGTCGTCTGTCTCTGGTTGTAATTTCAATCTCGATGAGATGGTCAAAGTGGAAGTTGAATGAATTTTATGCAATACAACACCCTTGGGAGGCTCCAAATCGGATGGACGAAGAAGTTTATGGGAACAAGAAGAAGACTCTGGCTGGACTCATGTAACTAGGTTATTTCGAGACTGGAGGAGCACTTCTAATTGGACAGAAAGATTGGTGCAAAATAAAAGCAACTCGAGGCATAGGAACAGGGATCCAAAGACAATCAACGACGCAACTATTGAATGAGCTGAAATTAAATTAGTCTAGCGTTATTGAATTTTAATTTGATGTGGAATGAGCACAGCCGGGTCCCGGGTCCTGAAGGAGCGACGTCGCCATCCTCGGAAAAGTGTGCTCCTATTACTTTCTGCTGATGAACTCGCGATGGGCTCTAAGGGCAAATTGTGTGGCAAACCAGAAGAGTGCTTGTCTGTCTGGTTTCAGCCATATGCACAACTGGGGATGGTTCAGATGGTCTAGCAAGAGCCTGGAAGTAAATAAAAAATGAGGCATTTTCCTCCTCCCGTACCGTACCACTCCTTTATTTCCTGTTAAAGTGAATTTCACTTTTCAGAAACTGAAAGGAAATTGAATCTTGTTGTTGCGTCTGCCCTCACATCTGAATTTTCCCTCAGTTGGTATCATCCCAGGGGATTCTAAACCACAACCGTAGTTTGAAAGTGTCGTTTTATTTCTTACAGCCGCCCCATTCGCAATTCCAGGATACCATACAGTCATTTTTTATGAAAGCAGTTCAATGTTTCGAAAAAAAAGAAGAAAAAAGAAAATGTGGTTTCCTCACCGTCATCATCTTCATCACGAAGGTATTGAATTAAAAACGTTTTTGTATCCAACGGATTGTCCGCGTAAAATATTTATAGCACAAAATACAATATAATCCTCTGCCATCGAAACGCACTTAGCAATATAGATTTTCGCAAATCGCTCTAAGCGTCCTTTAATGACATGATGGTTTCTGCTAGTTTGAAACGTTTCGTCTAAAACGTATAGCAGAAAAACGAGCAAATAATGAATTTGCATCTAGACTTTTATGAGGTCTTTAAAAATGGAAAATCTCCTGGGAGTTGAGACGCTTCTTAAAACCTCTTTATTGAGCTACTTGTAGTTAAGTTTATGATGGTCTTTTACTTTTTATTAAGCTCTGTCGCCGCAAAGACTTTAATCAGCGAAAAACTTTTGCTTAGAATTTATTTAACATTATTGGAGGAATTTATTGTCAATTAAATATTTAGATAAAAGCATTTACGATTTTAATTTGGAATTTACATTAGTTGAGGCGCTTAAAAATGATTATATAATAAATTAACAAAAGGAAACATTGGATACTAAACTAAAAAAAAAAATCGTCTGAATCTGATAAATTTATTTATTTATCTAAAATTCGACACTAAATTCATTGGAACATTTAACTATTAACATAGTTCATTTGTCGACAGTGTGAATTTCAAAGAGTCGCTAAGCAGTCTTTGATGAGTAGTCTTTTTCTATGAATTGTTATAAAACTTTAATAATTTGCGGATAGTACAAATTTCAGAGCTTTAATAACATTGTTGAACAAGATATTATGGTCACAAAAATGGATCAGTTAAATTTGAAAAAACCCAAAAATTCTGGTAGTGTAGAGCTTAAATGATGCCGAATTAGGAAAGATTATAGTATTTCTTAATTTTTTCAAAATATACACATATATTTCTGTTTCATTTGACGAGGAAATACTCAGTTTTTGATCTGCTTTGAGATATGAAATAACAAATTTGTCTTATTTTTATTTTTAAATTCGCTTAATACAAGTTACATACAATATAAGACTTAAACTAATTTGAACTTATAAGCTAAATTTTGAAATCTTTAGCCTCAAATTTGAACTTTGATGAGGTAATTAACAATTTTGCCATATTTTTAGGATTTCTTATTTTAAATTAGGTAGGTATAAGTTTGATATATGGTAAAAATATAAAAAAATATTTTTGTGGAAAGTTGTTGAATTCAAATACATTTAGTCATTTTCAACTATAATCGTAACCACAAAATTCGCAGTCCCAAACATGAATATTATCCATCTTTGTAAAAATTTTAATAAAAGTGACTGCCTTATCACAAATTTATAAACCCTCTTAAGCATATTGTTTACTTCGAAAGTTTTGAATTGAAATCTTTTCATATATATGTTAAATAAAATTTACAATCCCTTCTTAATATTTATTAAAATTCGTTTCATATCTACATTTGCAAAAAATTCTCATTTTATCCTTGAATCCAAGTAAGCCTCCTTTAAAAAACATATTATTCAAGAATAAGTTATTCTAGAGCTAGGGTCTTTAAAAAAAAAAAAACAAAATCATCTCTCCTATTTTAAAACAGATAGAAAAGTGCGTCCGTATAGAATTTCTACGGAACTTAAGATTTCTTATCTTTTTAAAACTAGCACTGCCTTCTTCGAAAAATGTTCTCCATAATCCCCTTAAAATCCATAGGAAGCACAAAGAACGTTCGTAAATCTTTTTCGTAAGTTGATTAAGGGCTGGGAACCACAAAAGACATGTGCCATGTCAACAGTTTTCGCCCGGACCCTACAATTTCAGTCGAAAAGAATTTCTGAAGGAGAAAAATTGATATTATAGAAGTCTAAAAAATATAAAGAAAAAAAAAACTCATGTCGTCCTACTATCAAATCCTAACCTCCCCCCGTCCTTCTTTATCTTGATTAATAGCGCCATCTAGGCCAGATTGAGGAAGATAGATGTCCTGGTGATAAATTGGCCCTTCAAATGTGTCGCATTCGCCCGTATGGCTTGCTGTGGTGTAACATGAAGAAATAAAAAAAACCAACACTTTTCGCCTTGTTGTGTTTTTAGTGTTTTTAAGTTGGATTTTCGAAAAAAAATGTGAAAAACGTTAAATTTATTTGTTTTTGTCATGCTTGTTCGGTTTATTTTCTTTTACAGGCGCAGTGGGAGGTGATGGTGGCGATGATGCTGACGACAAAGAGAAGGCAGAAGAGGAGGAGAGGGAACGCCAAGAGGCCATTAGGGAGGCCGAGGAGCGACGAAAGGAGAAACACCGTAAAATGGAGGAGCAACGGGAAAAGATGAGGCAAGATATTCGTGATAAGGTGAGTCCTTTTTTTTACCTGGGCCCTTCTATTAATTCTTTAAGTGAAACGACTTCTTTTTGCGAGGGAATTGATCCATTTACGGGGGAGGAGTTTCCATCTGTTAAGGACGTTATCTTGCCAATTTATCCTTAAACATTTCGTCCTCGATGCGGCTAGTCATCCGTTCCAGAACGCCCCCTCATTACACGGTTATGGCGGCCCCAATTTCACCTCCAAAGTCCAAAGTAGATGATGACCTTTTAGAACTGTCTCCTTCACTTTTACGCAAACGACGGAACGCAGAGCATTTTTGTGCAATAAACGTTGGAGAAAATTTGTAGTCACGCACTGCTTCGTGCTTGTCATGAATTTTTTTTTTTTTTGTTCGAACCCCAAAAACTCCCAAAACCTTCGCCAAAACCCCCCCAGAAAAAACCCTTAAGATATTTTTAATCTGGTTCAGCGGGGCAGAATTTTCGGCCATTCATGGGTCACTTTAATATTTACAAACGAATTGACAACCCAGAGAAAGGTATATTACGTTAAGTTTGTTGGCCCTGGTTGTACCTACCCATTTTGGCCGCCGCCTTAGATGAATATTAATTAAAATAATTACACCATCCCTTTAGAAGATTGAAGAGTTCTCGAGAATGTAGGGCGGACACCGTCGTGTAATTACATGGAAAAGGGCCGACTGCCTATATTTTCTTATTATGTAAAGTGGGGATGGGTCCTCATTGTACCCCTTTCCTCACAAGAGGGATGATGTATGATAGCATGTCTAGAATCTTTGATAGGGTCGATGTAGCACGAAAGAGTTATTAATGCAAACTCCCCATAATTACTTTGAGCTAGCGTTTTATGCAAATTAACTTCGATAAATTGCTAATTAGCCAATGCCCTTCGCGCAGGCTTCATTGTTATGGCGACAGTTTATCATCTATTCATTCAGTGCATTCAATTAATATAAAGATGGATTTATTGATTCTTGTATTGGACTTAAATAGGATTATAATGTCTCGCCGAAGGTAATTTAAAGAACAAAGACTACTAAATATAATAATATCTTGGTTAAAATCAAATAGGTTGGAATATTTAAATCATATAAGTACAAAATCGGTCGATCCCAGAAAAAAAAAAAAAAGTTGATTCGAAACAAATTCAATTAATAAAATGAATTTAATTTCATAAAATTACTTAATTTCGAAATATTTATAGATACATTCGAAACCGTGAAATAAAATCTGCGTCTGTTAATGAGGTATCTCATTATTTAATGCGGTAAAATATTTAATTTCCTTTTCCGTGAGTACTAAATTATTATGTTGAAAGGAAAATGATATATGGGTCAATATTTTAAAAAGGGTACACTGTGTCCCATTTATGAAATGTTCCTGCATAAGCAACAATTCAAAAGAAATTATTTCAGTTCCAAACTATTTCTGAATGGTCACTGATTAATTATGTTGGAATCAAACACATGGTAAAGTTGCGAATTTATTGCAGAATAACTTTATAAGTATCTCCTAACATTTTGTAATACCCCGGTACGCTTCGTTTTATAGAAATTATGTATTTTTATCTTCAAAGAGTTTTAATAAACTGTCTTAATACCAAAAATTTTCCTAACAAAGACATTTTTCTGAAAGAAACATTGTTTTTGAATCATCTTAAAAAACACAATTATTCTCATTTCCAAATAGTCATCCATGTATTGATTGATTTGAAGTCGAAAAAAAAAATTATTTTGAATTTTTGAAACAAAAATTCCCTAGGAAAATTCAGTCGACATTTGAAAGGAAAAATGCCTAAATAATTCTTATTCAGTTGTCCATTCATTTTCCTTTTGAGAAACAGCAACAACTAAATAAACCTTAGTGTAAACTTTGTTCAAATGTCTGTTTTTCTTTCTATTTCAATAGTTAAAAACATTTAAAAAATAAATAAAAAAATAATTTTTATCCAGGGCCTCGATGCCGAACTCCAGCTAATCTGAGCACCAAAAGTACAAAATTTTGGATAAAATGAAAAAAAGTATCTCGATTTGCACAACAATATAACGTTGGAAAGACCACTATTTCTGATATATGAAGGAGAAAAAAATACGATCATTTATAATAAAAACCGAAAAGGATCTAGGTGCCAGAGAAACAATGAAAAGTCCTGAAAATCTTCAGCTTGAAGGTACTTTACATATTTACGTGGTTTTTAAAGTAACGAAGAAAGAACGTGCCTTTGTCAGGTGGAATAAGCCAATTTATTTTTGTTAACTAATTGCATTAAACTTTTATTACATAACATGTAAATATATGTATAAAATGTTTGCAGGTTTAAACTATTCTGCGACAATTACAAAAAACTAAGTTTTATGTCGTAAAATACCTTTTAAAATATTAACTACTATACGTACATATAATCCGAACGTTTCGTAAATCCGAACGGGGTTTAAATTTTGGGTGTCCGTGTTAACAAGGCCCTGCTGTATTACAATACCACTATTTGAAATTTATTGAAACCAGATATCATCCTTGATTTTAAATAGGGTAAACGTACCCGTCGTTACCCAGTCACCAATGAATGACCAGTAAATCTGAAAACCTATGTTAAGAAATTGCCTATATTTTTATTACACTTATATGGTTAATTGTTGATCCTAACTGGTCATTTATTGGTGCATCTACTCTATATTTTATTATATATATAGCTCTAGTTTTTCTTTGGTTGAAAAGATATAAATGTTCTGAAAATTAAATAAAATTTGCTATGCAGCAAGATCAAACAATGAACTGTTGACTAGAACAATGTACCCTCCGGCTCCCCTAGATTTTAATTAATTTCCAAAAACAAGATTTGGTAACCCGAAATTGAATTTTTCGCTGTTTACAAGGGTTCACAATTCATTAAGTGTAGGAATAAAAATGTAATTACTTTAATTACTTCCAAGCCTCTACTAAAGTAACGTGCGACAATCGCAAGCCAAAAGCGAATACCTTTGAGGGCCCTACCCATAGACAGGTTATATAAAAAAAAAATTCGAAAAGTCAAAGAGAGCCCCGAAAAGTGAAGAAAACTCCCTTCTAATTAAAAAACACTAAAAAGTGTAATAACTCTTGACCTGAACATATCCTTGAAGGGAAAAGGATCAACAAAAGTGCACTCAAGGAATTTTATTGCGAGGGTTTGTGTAGCTCCGAACCCTTTTCCTTGTCGTCGTCCCATCCACTGTTGGCGCTCAAGGACAGAACAGGAACACGGAAAGTAAAAAAAAAACGAGGAATTTCTGAAGAGCTGCAAAAGGGTTTTTGGAGGGAAACAAGACTTGCTGCTTCCTACAGCAGCAGAAGCAGAAGCAGCATTGTTGCTTGTTAGTTGTTACATGCACCCCCCCGGGGCTCTTCAAATTTGAGCAGGAATTAAAAGTTGAATTAAGAAAATAACTTCCTCCTTGTCATTAAACGTTGGAATATGTTGGCAATTAAAGGAAGATCGCATTTCTCGACGGGGAGTTCCTGTGCACATTCCCTTGGGAAGGATTCCTTATCGCAGCACTCTTGAGAGGCACTACTTCAAGACAGGCGAGCCCATAAAAATTTCAGGACTATACACATGCACCGGCCATAATTAACTATATACTAAGTACTAAGAAGATGAAACCCTCAGTGAACAAAAAGTAAGCGATAGAGTAACCTAAAGTGCTCTCGTGCAATTTATCGCACCCCAGCGGGATACTTTCTATAGTACGTGAATTGTAACACCACCCACTCACCCCATCCATAGACCTTCAGGATGAAAGTGTTTTATGCTAATTTCCCCTAATCGTCCTACCAACTGTTTTACATAACATCAAATAGAATTAATCGGCATCTAATTAACTCTGACGGCACTAACCCCAAGAGGAGATGCAATTATCTCACTGATTTTCGAGGATATTCCATTACGTGTGAAATTGCATCTGGTCAAGAGATTTATCCCTTCGGGTGGAGTGTCCACGTGGTTGACAAATAGGATATCCCTCACATGGACACTACTTTACGATTCGTTGCACTAATGCAATTTTCACTGTCACTGCAGTTTCGAGGTCCATGAGTAAAAGTACCAACGAATCCTCGGAGATTAAAATAGAGAACTACCAGGGAAGAGGATGGCGGTCACCTCCAGGATAATTTAAGGTAAATCAAACAAGCTGCAAATGGATTTATCCACATAAAAGGAAAATTAAACAGGTCCTCTAATCTAGTTAAATGACGCAAAACTAATATAACCCATAAAATATGTTGGGGGAAACTTCGATTTTATTAGGGTGCTTTGCGGCTTTGATGTCAGCCGTTAATTCCAACCTAGAACCTGCTCTTGGGTTTTTAGTTAATGAACAGAACCGGATGATGGCTATTATACTTGGACTTTGAGTTTAGCTTCCTAACATTGATTCACCTATAAGCTTCCGAAGAGGTACTTAATTGGTTCTCGTCCAAACACGTTGTGGTTTTATCAATTTGCCGCATTCGATACTCTTGGTGATATTAATGTTGTTACACTTCAAGGAGTACAATGCGAAGTAAATGCGAACCCTAAAACTGCTACTAATTATACCACAGAAAAATTTTATTAGGAAAGTCTACCCATTTTCAATTTCTTAAATATGTTCTCAAATAAAGGTCCCAAATAGTATAATAAGCATTAATTATAATAAGGGTATGCAACTTCACCACAACTTTCGAAAACATGGTAAAAATAATTTGAAAATATAAGCTATAGTTTTAAATTTTCACTGTAGCGAAAATGTATTTCATTATTTAACTGATACTACTTATTACACTAATTCATTGCGAAGGCAAAAACATCACTGAAAGAAAATTAAGTTGGTCAATTTAATTAAAAAAATTATTAATTGAGCGCACCATACAAATCTGTGGGGCCGCGGGTGGCGTAGGTAGCTGGGCAGTTCGGCTGAATACGTCATTCCGGGGTTGTGGGTTCGATTCCCACATGAAATACCTTGGTTAAAAAGTAAAAATCTCATCTCTCAAAAAACAAAAATATAAAAACATATATGGTCGCTAATAACCATTGTAGTTCTACAGCGACCTTAAAGAAATAATAAAAAAAAAAAAACATATACACAAGAAAGCGCCATATGGGCTAAGTTCCCGAGTGCGCGAAAGCAAGAAGTAAAAGGTAGAATTAATTCTACCTTGTAACAAAAAAAAAAAAAATACAAATCTGTAAATTTTTAACAATTTCGTTGTTCAAATAGTCAATTTCAAATTTTATTCTTAAGCAGCCCACGCCACATATCGTTTTATTTAGGTAGGTAGAGCCAACCAATCCAGCCACGGTTAGATAACAATATCACAGAAAAATCAATTATTTCTAGTCGTCAGGAGATTAACTATTTTTCGTGGTTAAAAATAACCTTCTTTATTGTTTGGCGCCTTTTTAACCAACATTTTGGTAACTTTTACCATTGCTACTGAAGCTGAAGAAATTGCTGGTCCAAATTAAATGTTCCGACAAGATAATGGGAATGTTATAAATAGTATAAGTTATACAATGAAACACATTTCCGCTATAGCTAAAGTTTAAAATTAATGTGTGCCTTTATTTCTATGTCCACCACTATAACGATAAGGTATAAATTACAGCACTCTGTATTTAACACTGAGAAAATCCTTTACATACATATGTAGAACCAACAATCTGAATTTTTCGTAATTCTGAGCCACATTTTATGAACTTATTCAATCATTATAATAAAAAGTTGTAATCGGGAATTGCGAAATAGTTAAATATTTGAAAATTTATATGGCCTAGGAATTATTATCAATTGTCTGACAATGATTAAAAAAATATGTGGCTCAATTACGAATTAACTGAATATTTTTAAATTTCTGAGCTACAAATTGCCGAATGCTTGAGTAATAAAAAAATTGTTACTGAGAATTACGAATTACATAAATATTTCCAATAATTCGTTTTAAAATTACAATTGATTGCATAGTTGAAAATATAGGTATATCTCTGCATTACCAAATATTAAAATAATTTACATTTATTGTTATTTTTTTATGAAATATCATATTTCAGTAATAGATATTATAAAGAAACAAAATATTATTTTCCTGGTATAAATATTGACGAGGCAAATATTATCGCCGAGTTCTGTTAACAATTCGATAAAACGATCTTTATTCTGCTTCTGCATACCTATCTCAAATCTCGGGACAAAATATGTTCTTAATACGTACCACTTACGTCTTATTAAATGAATTGATATGTATATAATTATCATTAAAATAACTCTTATTACTCATAAAATGTTCTTGTTCCTATAGAATAGATAATAAAAAAAAGAATAGAAGGAAAACATCTTCGTGACCTAATAAATAATCAGTCAAGAGGAAATTTTATGCTATACATTTTTGTACACCTTCTTGAATTTAGCCTCTTAAAATATCTTAAGAAAATGCTGTAAACTTACTTTGCATTATGTCAGCAACTCCTTCATGAGCACCTAAAAATTAAGGGGTGGCTCAAAAGCGTGAATCAATAGAAAAAGAACGTCAATTCACATAACCTTCTTGGCACTTTTCTTCATAAAAGAGTGTTAAACGAAGGTAGCTTACAAAGGGAAAAAACGAAGGTATTGAAGATAGCGACAATACTCGACGTTGTTTCATCTTTTATAGCACAGGGTGTAACTACTGCAGAGGTTGTGCCCCAAAAAAGGGAAGGGTTCGGGGTTTTGGGAGTGAGCCTTTAGAACTTACTCTTGCCTGGCAGCTAGCCGCGTAAAGGAAGATGCCTACTACGTGACTGCCGCTAAATATGGTATATTTGGAATTTCCGCTCCTTGTATAGTCCTCGAGCACAAGTACAAGTGCGCCCCCTGGGGAAGGATTCACTACTTTCGTATGCCAAGCGGAAGCCCACTGCAGTATCCTTTTTCGCTGGTGTGCCCTAATGGGAACAGCTGGGAGGTTAAAAAAATTATGGCCCGACTAGGGAGATTATTTTCATCCTCATATGACATTTTTTTTCTCGTCCCCTGCTCAGTTAATTCAAGGTTAAAGCCTCCTTTGCGGAGTCAGATAAAATCGATTTTTTCCTTGCATTATTCTTGCGGATATTCATTTTCTTTTTAAACTTTTATATTTTGTCTTTTTGTGAATGCGGTCATAGTGCTTTCCTCTATAGCTCTTTAAGAAGAGGATGGCAATTCCAAACACTGAGAATTTGTTTCACTTTTCTTCCAAAAATGTAGTGTAGTGGGTATAACCAAAATTAGGTTGTAGTGAATCTGAACTATCCCATGGATTAAAGAAAGGATCTTATAGAAATTAATTAGATAGCTGTGATTTTTTGAGTTTATTACTGATTTTGGATAGTATGAGGACATTTTCTAAAATTGAACCGTTCCTCTGCTAAAATTCTGCACTATGCGCTGCGATAAAATAATGCCGATTTTCTAGTATTATCAAACCTGATTGAAATTAGTTACCTAACTCTGTTATTTTGCATTTATTACTGATTTTGTATAGCATGAGCACTTTTTCTAAAAAGATTTCAAATCTGAACCGCTCCTCCATTGAAATCCGTACTGTACACATTTGCTGCGGCAGAAGAATGCTGATTTTCGAATACTATTATAATTGATAAACATTAGTGAACTACCTCTGTTTTTTGCATTTAATATATGAAGGCTTGATAAAAAAATACCCATTTTAGGTAGTATGAAGATATTGTCTAAAAAACAAAAAATCTAAACTACTCCTCCGCTGAAATTTGCACTATTCTCTGCGGTAGAAGAATGCTGATTTTCGAGTAAAATTGAAAAAATTTAATTGTCCAACTTCGGCTAACTATTTTGGATAGTATGAGGACAATGATCTTAAGATCCAAATCGTATCTTCGACATTTATACAAATTATTTATAAAACAACGCATTCTTATATGTAGGAGCTATGAATTTAACTTTTTCTGTTAATCGATTACTTTACACAATTGTTATGATAATCACAACTAGGGAACGTTTATGGAAAATTAATCCCCAAATATGGTTAGCAAAAGCTATGGACTGATAGTATTTCATACATTGAGATAAGGATTTAGGTTTTTATTTAAGTCACGTTCCGAGCTCTTTTCACGTCCTTATTCGGTTTTGTAATCTACGGAAAGAATTATATTAAAGTTACCTATTACCAACAAAGAGCTTGCAAATTTCTTGGTAATTTTTAGCTAATTTTTGGACTACCCCAGTTTAAGGTACCGACATTTAAAATTTTTGCTCTGGAGGTGGTATATCCTTTCCATAAATCACTGGATGGTTTCCTTTCTATTAAATATAAAAATAAACAAAGTATTTGGTAAATATAAACTAGATTTTTGGTTCTTTTTAGCAATGTCTTTTTTTCTCTGTATATGTAGGTAAATCTGGGTTGCGTACGGAATTGGAAAATATTATAAAATATGCTCAAACTTTCTACAACGACATTATATCTGTGGGAAATCAATGTGAACACATGAGAATCTAGTCACTTATTTAGTCCATCCAAAAAGGACATGGTATATCCGCGGCTTTTGCACAAAATTGCACACGTCATCATTCCCTCCACAATGTTTCGCTAATTGGAATTAGCATCTACCGCCCATCAAAAGCCCAATTCGATTGCTTTTGATGTCCGTTGCGGTCGGGATCTGGCGAAAAGCGCCATGAAATGATTAAAACAGGATTAGAGATAGGGAGCATCTGGAAAGTTACATGCCAGCAACAGCAAAAGGGATTGCCGCCTTGTTGGTTCATCGATATATTTCGAACACAAAAAGCATTTCAGTTCACTGACTCCCTTACAGCTTAGCAATGCTCTTTGGGTTATTGTCGACTGGAAAATTTGATGGATTCGAATGGCATTTATATCGAGGTGTTATGAATGAGGATGAATGTTGAATGGGAGCGGTATAGTGACTTATTATTTGAATTCAATGACATTAAAATTGAGAGAAATTTTCAAATAAAGACCATAACCTACGGGTATTATATTTTATGTAAAGAGTGCCTATACATATATTCGTTTTTGTTATTTATCCTTTTTACCTATAATTTTACCATTCAGTGCAAAAATAAATCTACGAAAGAAATGCAGAAAAATACGCCTGAGACAACACGACAACATCATCAAAAAATCATGAAAATCATCTTCAGTAAAAAAAAAGTTAAAATGATAAACTGAAATCACCTGATCGGGGTCAAATTGACTCTAGTAGGGAGTCCGTTTTTATATAGCGACTCCCTAACGGAGTCAGATTGACTTCTTTAAGGTCACTCAACAGGATACCTACAACTTAATAAAACTGTGTTATACTGCCTAGTTTCAAAAATAAACAATTATTTTATAAGATTTCGTTTGAAATAATTGGTATCGGATAGTTTATAAACGACGTGTCGTTCTAAAAGTGATATATTCCAGTGATTTGGTTTTCTTATTTTTTTTTCTCTTTTTCGCTTTCGTAACTTATGGTCTTTATTTAATTTCTTAATAAAAGTTATTGTCATAATTTTATATGAAAAAATGCTCTCTAATTCTCCTCACGTTAATTGTCGCGATGAAATTTTTATTAGAATTTCCTTTAACGAGAACCGAAAAATAAAAATATATATAATCCACAGAGCATCGTCACTATCAATGATATTTTGCGAAAATAGAAACATAACACCCATTGCGTACGGTGCTCAATTAATGTAAAATGTAAATATTAAATAATTATTGGTAGTAAGTAAATCAATTTCAATTCAATATACATAGGTATTTTATTTGAGTTGGTTTATACATTTGTATAGTATGGGTACAATAGGATCATATTTAGTCTAATGCTAGAAGTAGCACTCTAATTTTTTTAATTATTTAAGATATTGCAAGTTCAGGATTATTTTGAGAATTTTTTTGAGCGATTTGTAGTTTATTGATATGACTGCGAGCGCATCGATATCAGGTAGTAAGTAATTTATTTTGACTGGACTTAAATTCGTTCGGATGTAAACGTAAATGTATAGGTATAATGTAATATAAATACAAACCACTAATAAACAATACCTAGAAGTTCCGAATTATATATGTATAATAAATTACCAGTTAGTGTTAGTTAATACGCTTGTGTGTAATATCCTTGTAAATTCTAATTGTCTAATTATAGCATTTGTTCTGTAGTAAAAGGAGTGAAAATTTAACTACATACATTCATGTATTTCTCCATTAGTCAAAACCTTTCTCAAAATTAATTTGCATTAAAAAAGAATGATTTCGTGAAATTCAAATAATTTTACCATATTACATCCCATGGCACATTTGTGCCGTTTGAGTTATCTGAATTTAGAAAACATTTGTATCTTCCCCGATCCCATTATGCAATTGGAACATATCCACAAAACTCCATCAGGCGGTGTGAAACCATTTTTCGCAGACTAGGATCTATCCATTAAAACATCTCTTATCCAATTCCCAGTTTCCAGTTTCAAGGAGCGCCAACAATTAAAATTTCATTCAGAAATATTCAACTAATGTAATCCCCCCACTATGACTAGATGACAGCATCACTCACCCCGCTTTCCCCACCCTGAGCAGCCGTACGTTTTAACTTTATAATGAAAATTCAGAACTGCTACCAGTAACATCGTCAGTCTGGCTGGTGGAAGGATTTTTGTCTAATGTTGACATAAATTCGTTTCTCAACTAGAGCAGACATGTTGTCGTCGTTGGCACGGATGATGTCAATATGGATAAAGTCTAGCACCAGGATAATATCGCTCATCCCCGAACTGGCGAGGGAATATGTTGTCTTTGCTGATTGTCGTCTGCAAATGTATCATGTCGAATTACCGTGGTGGCAAAGAGTGGGGATGTAAAAGGTGTTTATTTCAATCGTTTCAAAGAAAATCAAATGGAATACATCTTTCAAAAAGGGTTTTGTTCTTAATAAAATAAAGAAAATGGTATTACTCTCCCCTCTCATCTGTTTATTTATTTTTTGTCATTCGAGAAAGCATGAAGCTTAATCACCGAGCCTCGTAAGACCTACCTACTCGTATCTTTGAACAAAAGGGAAATTCTGTCGTTTAAAAAATTTTAAAACACAAAAAACTTCTTCAAAATGAGACTAAAGACATTTCAAAACTCTTACCCTTCGGCAGAGTCTAATTAACGGAAAAGAGAAAAATTGAATTTACAGAACCGTCTGGGCAGAGAAACTTGGCAAGAAAATGGACATTTCAGGTCTGGTAGGTTTCGCTAACCGTCAAAAATATTTCAATTAAATTAAGGGCAGCAAAAAAGTGAAAATTCCTTTAAATTTTCTTAGTGTTACAAAAAAAATAAAATAAATTCTCACCCCAAGGGCATTAGCGTGACAATAATTTTAAAGAGCCGAGGAATTTTTAAAACCCCTGGCAGTTCTTTCAAGAATTTTAGCAAAATGTTGGGTATAAGATGAGAAGGAAGTAGTAAAGGAAAACAAAGTTCATTTCCTTTACCTTCTAAGAAGCAAAAAATTTTAAAAAATAATGTTACTTGCAAATGAAATGCTTTCTTTGAATACTTTAATAATTAAACTTTTCTCCACGAATTATGAACACAAATAAAGAAAAACATTAAAGGTGTTGAAAGAGTAAGGAGACAGAAGTTCTGTTGGTATACACCAATATCATAAACTTTTGCAAATTGGAATCCTATAAGGAGATTTGATTCAAGAAAATCTCTGTAATCACCTCAATCAGTTGAGGTATTAAATAGTTACATGGAGCGTTGCTAATTTGCCTGCAGCGTTTAGGTACCGGATTAAGTTCTAAGCTTGGTTAATTGCCACCGAAAAGATCTGTTGTTTGCTTAATCATGGTGCGACAGAGATAAACTTTATATGCTCGTTTGTTGCTTGCATGCGACCTGCACCTACTAATCACTAGATTTAAAGGGGATTAATGGATTATGTATAATAACAGAATTGCTATTCGTAAACTCATATAATGAGAAATTAAAGACCAATCTATTTTGACGATACAAGATTTACTACGAACGCAATACATATATACTACCTCCTTATTGCGATTTAAATCATTTTACAAAATCGAAGCATTAATGAACAAAGCGGCAAATTGGAACTAATGGCGGTACAAAATAAAAGCGATGCTCATCGATAACAAGAGATACAGCAATTTGTATGAAAGCTTATTACAATAATTTTATATACGTTCACTAAATACGCTTGAACAATCACAGATAGAAAAATGGTTCCTTTTCAGAATATATCCTTTCACAAAATAAATTGATTTAGTAGTACAAATTCAGAGAAAACACATAGCCGCGTCTTTTATTCCGAGGTTCAGGGTCTGGTTCTAGAACTCCGCTGGTTTCCAAAATATTCCAGCAGCGACGCTGTGGAACTACTTTGATAACGCTTTTTTCAATTTCAGCTATCAATAGTTGAGATTTTAGCTTGAACTTAGGTCCTTGTTTTCATATTCTTCTTATCGAGCGTGGTGTAACACTACAATAATTAAAAAAAGTAAAAAAATAATAATTAATTAATCAAAATTTTGAACGTATTCGTAATAGAAACATATTGTCAAGTTCTAAAACTCATTATAAAGCACGGGAAATCTCAGTTATTATAATATTCCACTGATTATTACGGCCTTTTAGCAACTCTGGTGACTATCGCTAAATGAAAATTAAAAAACACGTATTTGAAAAATTCCAAGGGATAATATGTATTCATTAAGGATTTTGCTAAAATGAGACCCTAAAGAAACAATTTTAATTATTTATTGAAATTAGATACCATTATAGGAACTTGGTGTTCCTATAAGTAAAGAATTAAATTATTTAATGTAATTATAAGAAGAAAATAGTTTATTAAAGGACAAAAATTAACATTTTTTTATATAATTATTTTAGATGTTTGCCCTGATGGAATTCTCCAAAAAGAGATTTAATACATAATAATTGTTTTCATACACTGCATTCTTTATATATTGATAAATCATGTGGCAAGTTAAAAAATAAATGCTACGTTGAACAACACCATAAATTTAAATAGGAGTATTGTGCAATTTATTATATACATATGTAGACTCCATACATAAAAGTAAAATCTTGAGCGAAGAACTTTTTGGTTTGAGAGCTCCACCCTTAAAAAATTACCAATGGCCTTAGACAGCATGATCTTGTAAGCCCTAATCAGTCACATATTTTCAGATCTAATACCATAATACTAGAATTATTTAATTAACATATGCGTGATTTGTATTTAAAGTTTTGTATGTTTTGATATGAAATTACAGCATTTTCAATCTACCACATGAAACATGCTATTTTAAAACTGAGAGTGGATACCAAAAAAATTAAAGGTCTATTCTGAACTTCATGTCGAATTGTAAATCTACTGTACTACTATTATACATAGAGAATGGAGTAATTTACTTGAAAGATATTAAACATCTCAAAATTTGTTTCGAAAAAATACTAGAATACTGTGATCCATTCTTGAAAAGCAATTTTTTGTACTTTATCTTTCTTTTCACAGCTGTGTTAATCTAATATGTAAAAAGAAAGCAGAGGTAATCCATCTTATCCCATTTTACAGAACATGATGACTTTTAAAGGTCACTTTTTATAAATCAGCCTTTAAAAAATCAAACACTGATACACATTAATGTCACTTAAGAGAAAATGCTTAATCACTGGAAGATAATAATCGTTCTATTTTTTGACGATTACGCCCGCGTCTAATTAAGCTCTTTTTCAAGGTCGATATTCATGATTGACACCCTGTTTTAACCTCCTTGTGGGTTGAATTTTGTCAATTGCTAATATATTCTCGTTTTAGAGTCGTTTTGCTTTCAAACACTTCTCCTGATTCCCTTGTGCAAATTTCAAAATTTTAGCTTTGTGGTTTATGCCGAGCATTAATGATTTTGATTTCTTAAAAACTCCAACACGAGTTTAATCTTTTATTTTGGAGAGTACTACTTCTATGAGGTAAGAGGAAAATTTAATATCTGTTATACTTTGAAGCATCAATTTTTCCTTAGTGGATATGATGCAGGATTTCGTTTTTCTACACGCAAAAAAGAAAAAAGATTATATGAAGACGTAGTTGTAGAAACCTGGCTTTAATGTACCAGAAAATGTTCTATGATATTCAGTCATACATTTAAATTAGTTATTTTAGTGAATACCAATTGAACTATTGAGTTCATATAACTTTAATTAAAATATGTGCAAATTCGAGGCAAACACAAATTCTATAGGTTCTAGGATTTTACGAATAAATTTTTGGGTTTCTCCTCTTATAAACATATATTTATCTGTCTAAATAATATATATATGTATATACATTTATAATACCAAATGAAATCAAACAGTGTTTTTGTAATTCATTTTTGATATTACCAGTATCATCTCGCAACTATTATTATCTGTCTAACTTTTGCAATGCTATTAAATAACGCTCATTAATGGAATACTGTTTTAAATTCTATTTGATGGAATATTTGTTCATAATTTATGTTTCTGCAGTAATCTTCTATTCCAGTGAAATGAAACGCTTTTAAGGATTAATTTGTCGGAACATTAGGCCTTCGTTTTGCTGACACATATCTTCTAAGAAATAACTTTGAACGCACACATCCCATCCCTTGATTGATTCATAATTAATTAGTAATGCTATTGTTATTGTTGAAGCAGCACCATTCAGGCTAAACTAATTAAGCTGAATAGAAAATCAACCCGACACTGGTATTAGTATTAGTTATGTAATGTTCGTTCATTTAATCGAAAATGTTCACAGATAAACCTCTTTTGCTGTGCTTTAGCATCCAGCATCCCAGATAATTACGAAACACATTAGCGAAATGGGGAAAATTCAGAAAATTTGGCAAATGAAAGGGAAAATGATCTGACAACAGCAATAAAAGTTGAATGGGAAGATTTCCATTTGGGACTGATCGCAGACTGTAGAATCTGCCTTAACCCGAAAGGAGCATGGACAAAAACTCCCAAGCGAAACAAAAACGCGCTAAACTCTATCCGATGATTTCATTCGTTTTGGAGCGATAAAAGTAAGATGGATAAACGCAGGGCGGGTTTTTGAAGCGAAACGACTTCAAATCAAAAGAAATCCTCGCCGCGCTCGGAGCAATTATCGCGCTATTTATTCCTTCGAATGGCGGGTAATAGAGCACGAAACCCGCTCTTTATGAAGGACAAATTCCGAGATCATGACTTGTGAAAAATTGAGCTGAGGCATGGAATCGCTTTTTTCGAGCAGCACGCGAATGTGCCTTGAGGAGATTAAGATTGCGAATAACAAATATGAGGAAAGTTTTATATTTGCTCCCACTTCTATGGAATGAATCGTGCCTGCAAGATATTTTCTTTCATATCGATTAAAACTCAAGCCATTCTGATTCTACAATACATTTATAGACATAATTGTCAGATATCGACAGAATTAGAATTGAAAACGAATTTGATATATCCGGTGTGTTTCTGAGGCCAAATATTGTAAAGTTCTTTAAATCGGTTATCATACCACAAAAAGTTCTTATTTTTAGAGTTTAAGATGTTTTGATTCATGAAAAAGTAAACTACTGGTTTAAAATAGATCAAACTAAATTACCTTTCAATCACACTGAGCATGTTGTTCAATATTCAGTTTTTGAATTCAGGATGTTCAGTATGAAAGTAAGATTCATGAAAAAGTTAAACATTTGGAACTGTGTTTTAAGAAATCGCATATGGATTGGAGTTTTGAAGTCGTATTAGAGTGTTGCTTCTTATTATTTGATATAGTCAGTCGTCAATGTACCTACTCTAGTGATCCATAAATTGAGTGATCTTAATGGTTAACTAAAATTCGGGGTGTATCAGCATCATATATGGTAAATTTTGTGAAAACCTGTGCAGAAAAATAAAGATTTTCATATGACAATAATATTTCATTATGACAATAATAATATTTCTGTCTATTAAAAAATTTCTAGAAAACAAAACTTAAAAAAAAAAACACGAAACATCACATAATTAAAAACTCTGCATATGAATTTTTAATATTATCACCTTACTATTATTATGAAAACACCGAAAAATCGCATGTAATGTAATGGCAGAGTCAATTTAGCATCATTTTTTAAATGAAACTAAATGAAAGAACAAGTAAGACATTTTATTTAGCCCAAATGTAAAATTGAACAATATGGTCTAGTATAATAAACACAAATACACAACCCAAAGCAAAGTGTAAATTTCAAAACTATTGTTTCTATTAAAATAGAACAAAGCAATTACTCAAATGTTATAATTTTAATAAAATAATGTATTCAATAATTTCTTAGCTTAGTAGGGGAAAGATAGGGATTATTCGGATCCAGCAAACTATTGGAAATTTAAGACAAAAGTGCTCGGAACTTTCTTCTATACTAAATATTTCTGCTCAGAAGTAATTTTGATTTTTAAAAAGTATGATAGTTATTATTATTATTAACAGCACCATTATAATAATTGGAGGAGTTTCTTTTACTTATGGCATCATTCTATGAAGTGTCATGATCGTCATCTGTAATATTGTAAAAATTGGACAATTTCATAGAATTATTAGATTACTTAATGTTGTTATATTAGTTATAATAGATATAGTTGAATTATTAAGTGAGATTGGTAGATAATATTATTGTTTGTTTGCATCTTGCGATCTCGTTGCTTTTACCTTGCACTAAAAAAAAACATTGTTAAAAAGAACCAAAAATCAAATTTACATTCTCCAAATACTTGGAAGGTTTTCAGCAACCGTGTTTTCAGTTATAATAGGCAAATTAATTTTAATTCAAACTCAAGCAACATTACTGAATAAATCAATACGGTCAATAAAGCCATAAAAAACCTAAATTGAGCCTGATTTTTAAAAGTTTAAGTAACTAGGCAGGAAAGGGGGTAGTCTAAAAATCAGCTAGAAATTACCAGACAATTGGTAAACTCTTTGCTGAATTGATTAAAATAAAATCAAGTTAAAATTAAAGACGTAGAAAAGTGAAAAAAGCTAGTTTTGTAAAATTTACTAGTAGGTACTTTTTAATTCTCAGTGTGCTGAGCCCGTTCTTCGATAAGAAATATTCATGGCTAAATTTTGACGGTCGTATAACGTCTGTTTTGATACTTAAAATGTTTATATACTTTGTCCAGCTTTTCAAGATTTTGCGCTTTTGACTGAAAAGATATTTGAATATTTTGCGAAAAAAAATACGATAAAATCTTATTACAGCAAAGCCTCCATTAGCCACAATATTTCTTCCATTTATAACTCCTGCATAATTCTAGCGACTCCCACCCCCTATGCTCGGCTCGCCCTTAAGGAATTTCACTGAAGACTTGGCTGATTTAATATCATTACCCATTCCCTGCTCTTCCCTAAACCACTTTGCAAGTAAATAATTTGGAATAATTCACGAAAGATTTGGCGAGTCTCAGGAACTGTGAGCTGTGCAGCCGCCAGTAGGCGACAAACAAGATTCCATCTATTCTAAAATTCTATTAATCCCCTCCGGCACGGAACGCGCCCCCTCGGAAGGCATCTGTCTTTTCGGAACGCTACCCGCCCGCAAGTCTTCTGCTCAATTATACATCGTACAGAAAAATACACCTCGCCTGGTGGCGGCGGAAGTTCTAGATTTCGTCCTCTAAAACCCCCAAACTCTGAGAAGTTTATTCAATTTTTGATTCTCGCAGGTGCTGCTGTCTTTGTGAGCCCTGACTAGAAGAAGCTAGTCACGGGGGGAAGTCCCCAAAAACATCGAGGACATCTGCCGAATGCAGAATTCTAGAGGGACGGAATAAAACAAACCGCGATCCAAACCGCGGAGGCAAAAGGTTTCGGAAATTGGGTTAGACCACTTCTCCGTACCTATTTTGGCGGAAATACATAATTACTCCTCAAACAGAAACATATCTCTGGTTGTTTGGCTTTGTATCAAATTACCGACATTTCGAAAATCCTCACGCTTCGTCGGAAAGATAAATTTTCGGTTGACTCCGCCACATCGCGGTGGACCTCTACAACCTACAACTCGACTACCGCCAGAGGATTCAAGGATCACCGGCGAGGATCTCTGAATTTATGTAATTAATTTCAATTCAATTAGTTTGCATAAATTTTACCCGGTTGCTGGGCCTAGGGCAGCCGCAGTGTGTGAAAATCCGCGTTGTGTTTGCTCAAAATTTCGAGGAACCGACGATATCACAAAATCTAGATAAGCAGAAAAGCTTGTCCTCGAAATGCTGTTTAGGGGCAAAAGTTATCGCGGGTGGGACGGGCTCCTTTCTGGGACTCTGCTGCTACCCCGCGAGAAACGAACTTCAGGAGTTCCTCCAAATGATAAATGTTGACACTTTCAATAATTCATTAACCTGAAAAGTGTGCCGGTCTACTGAACACGGGTCTTGCTCATAGAGAGTTAAAGGAACGTGCCCTAATAATTCATGCCCGGAATAATTCCCCGCGGAGGTAGCCCCTACCCGCATACCTCGGTAAAAAGCTGAATCAAATTGTCCAAATTTCGGAGCCGGAAAACTTAAAAGGCACCAAAGTTTCACACAGTACGAACGAGCATCAAATAAAGTTACTCTTGCACAGTTCTATCTGCTCCAGAAGTCTGCGCTCGAACCGGAGCACCTTTCCAGAGGGGCAAGGAACGAGCGAAAAGTTAGTTATTTTTGCCATCATTGCTAGACCTGCATACATAAGATATATTCAGGTTCACTGAGCCGTCGAAAATTCTTCATAAAAGTTATGCAAATGACCAAAGTTAGAAACTATGACCCAGCACAACTCCTTATATTAATTTCGGCAGTTGTTGTTGCAATTCTTGTTCGTATTGTTGATCATACAACGAATTACTTGTTTATTTTACAAGTTTAAATACGTTTTTTTCCAGTAGGTAAAATCTGAGCAAAATTTAAGGAGCATGCAAGGTGAAATAAAATGGCATCTATTTGTAAACGAAAATTTTTATCATACTTATAATAACTGGGATTTAAATCGGAATTTTGGAAAAACGAACGATAGCATTTTTATGATACACTAGCTGATCCGTAAGTACCTGACGTTATCCGGCGTCCGGGCACAACTATTTTTACAATAAAGCTAAACTTTAATAAAAATATAAAGTTGCCGATTTCAAATTTACCAGCAAAGTTAAACTTTCTATATGACGGATTTTTAATTAATTTACCTTCAATCAATCTGAAAATACCCTGAAGGTTTTAAGAGAGTTGTTTTTTTGTTTTTTGGGGAAGAAACAATTTTTATAGGTAAATGAAAAAAACGTCATAGGATTCAACAATTAATTATTTCTTCCCTTTAGAAAAACATTCTCTTGAAATATCCAATGAATTTTTAATATTGATTAAACATAAATTCTGTAAACACTCCAGTACCCTTCCTCTTTATATCTGTAAAATTGCATTGAAATCAGTTCAGCCGTTTCGAAGATTAGCCCAAACAAACAGAAACTTAAAAAGTATTGGTGTTTAGACCACTCATTTTAATTTCAATAAATCTGCGGTAAAAATTTCAGAATGATTGGTTTAACGGCGTAGGCCATTCGTGCCAAACACGCATATAAACATTCACATATATACTTACATATGTATATAGATATGATAAGAAATATTAATATTTAATTGTACCTATTAGCTTTACCTGACGTAAAACTAAGTATCCCCGAATAAAACATGCCAAACATACCTATTGAATTTCATTTTTATTAATTTTAATTTTTTTAAATGTATTTATTTATTTATATTATATTCCTTATATCCAAGAAACAAATATCTTATCAAAAATACACTTAGGGTTCTTCAAAATTGTGATCCCAACCCAGTTCCAAGTTCAATGGGCTTCTTAAAACCCTTTCCACATTAAGAATTTTAGTGAAAACATACAGAAAAAAGCATATCTACGAAGACTTACAGTTTTAAAGACCTACGCACGGAAAAAACAATTATATGAACGGACTAGCTTTATAATTATAAGTATAGAGTCAGAATATCATTCTCATTTTCTGTGGACAGAAACAACATGATTATTATAGAGTTTACCTTTAACGGCTTTCACGGGCTTATGAGTATCCTTCGTGTCACACGTAAAGTGTTTATAAACACAAAATAGGGGAAAGGAAGGCAAAACGGACCCTGTAGGCAAAACGGTCCACCTTGATAATTTCGAAACGTGTAACGCTATATATGAATTTGTTACGTAAAAATGTTGGCCGCCATAATCCCTCTCTCACTCAGAAAACTCAGTTCTACCAACTACACGTGCACTGATTTAGCAAGGTTAGTTATTTTCTTTAGATTTTGATGTAAAATTTGCATTTTTCAATTAGCCTACAGTTTGGTTTGGTTTGTGATAGTGTGTTCTGATAATTACTATATGTAAACTGACATGTGATTAAACTAATAACCAAGTATGCCGACTATATCTCAAGTGATAACTTCAAAATTTTTAATTTTTTTTGTTTATAGAAAAAAGGTAAAACGGACCTAGGCAAAATGGACCGGGGTACCGTTTTGCCTTGCCTGGGTCCATTTTGCCTTCAATAGAGTAACGTGAATTGTAATATAAATCCAAGGAAATTAGGGGAAGATAATGTTTTTAATATTATAATAATAAGTTTTGCTTTGGTTTTAGATGGTGAATAATTACAAAAGAAAATCCAATCGGAATTCTTGGGATGAATCCAGCATGAAAAATGCAATTGAGAAAGTAGTTGCTGGAGAAATGGGCCTCAATAAGGCTTCTATTCAGTTCCTGGTACCAAAGACTACTTTGAAGAGAAAACTGGAAAAATATAAGTCTACGCAAAATATTGATGAAGCCACAAAGAAGAAACTGGGTAGATTTGAACAAGTTTTTACTAAGGTTCAAGAGACTGAATTAGCTACTTATGTAAAACAGATGGAAAGTCGTTTATTTGGATTAACCACGAAAAATCTACAAAAGTTGGCTTATGATCTAGCGGAGAGAAATAACATAAAGCATAGTTTTGATACTAGCAAAAAGATGGCAGGTAGAATTTGGTTAGAAAACTTCTTAAAGCGTAATCCAGACCTTAGCTTACGCAAACCTGAACCAACTTCTGTAGCCCGAGCAGCCGGCTTCAATCAAGTTGCAGTTAATAGTTTTTTTGATTTGCTGACTCATGCAATTGAAACCTATCACCTGACTCCAGAAAAAATCTTTAATGTAGATGAGACTGGAATCACAACAGTGCCCAAGTGTATACCAAAAATTATTGGAACAAAAGGGAAAAAACAAATCGGCTTATTAACCTCCGCTGAGCGGGGTCAACTAGTCACTGGAGTGTTTTGTGTTGGAGCAGATGGGTCCTACATGCCACCTCTATTTATATTTCCGCGCAAAAGAATGAAGTTTGAATTAATGAACAATGCACCTCGTGGATCTTGGGCTGAGTGTCATGAAAGTGGCTGGATCCAAAAAGATATTTTTACATCTTGGTTTCGGAAATTCATTATTTTTTCTAGGGCTTCCAAAGACAACCCGGTGCTGCTGATATTGGACGGACATAAAAGTCATACAATGAATCTTGACATTATCGATCTAGGGCGAGAAAATGGAGTACAAATTCTGGCAACCCCACCGCACTGCACTCACCGTCTCCAACCGCTAGATGTGGGTTTTATGAAACCTTTTTCGACTTATTATTCGGAAGCAGCACAGAATTGGTTGAGGATGAACTCAGGAAGGGCTATTACTCAATACCAGATTGCAGAATTGGTTGATAAAGCTTTTCAGAAAGCAGCTACGATGACAACAGCTTTCAATGCCTTTCGTGCCACAGGAATTTGGCCTTTAAATCGTGATATATTCACAGCGGCTGACTTTTTATCAGCAGCAGCCACGGATATCGGGCTACCGTGTCCAAGTTCGAACCCGAATTCTTCGACAGATCCAGTTTCAAGCGTCCAAGATCCTCAGCCCTCTACATCAAGAGAAAATCAGCCCTCAACATCAAGACAAAATCGGCCCTCAACATCAAGAGAAAATCAGCCATCAACATCAAGAGAAAATCAGCCCTCAACATCAAGAGAAAATCAGCCATTATTTTTGAATCAAAGTGAGACGGAACCTTCAACATCCACCACAATTATGATTGCCAATGAACCTTGCAGTGTTTTTAATTTTGAACCTAAAGATATAATGCCTTTCCCGAAAACAAAAAAGACAACAAGATCCAACGTCAAGCGAGGAAAAACAGCAATTATTACGTCATCGTCCTATCGCCTTGAATTGGAAACTGCTCAAAAAAAACAGGCTGTAAAGATTAAAAAAGCACTTAGTTCCAAGAAAGACACAAAACGTTCAAAACAAGGAAAAGCAGAAAAGAAGACAAAAAAAAAGAACATCAGGAAGGAGGAAAGTGAAAATAGACTAAGAATTTCAAAAAAAGGAAAGGCAAGCAAGAAATCTAATATAAAAAGATCAAAAACAAAGAAAAATGATAGTTCGTCTGATGACGATGACGCTGAGTGTCTGTATTGTTCTTATTTGTACTCAGAATCAAGCGGAGGTTGGGTGCAATGTCCAAAATGTCGTTTATGGGCACACTGCGCTTGCGCAGGAGTAGAGGATGAGGATGATGAGACAGTCTTTTTATGTCAAAAATGTGCTGACTGATTAATTTTACTTTTGATCAAAAATAAACGGGAATTTGGAAAAAAATGCATAATGTTAATTTTCAATACATTTCTTTACTATCCTTTTCAAAATACTAGCCATCTGCGACGATGCATTGATGCCAAAGTTACACGGGGCCTGGTCTGGAGAATGCGGTGCTTGGCTGATGACATAAGTCGATGTGTTGGCCAAAAACTCTGAAACACTTTGGACAAAATTCAGTTTTTTTCAGACGAGGCGCGCAGCGACGCGTTTCATGCTCAAAACATTTGTCAAAATGTGTTCTGCCGATCCATATGAGATACTCAATAACACAGGAAGCTTTCGGATTGGTACACATCGATTTTCTACCGATTTTTTACCGATTCGATGCTTTCTTAGGTAACTAACGTTGTTGGGCGTCCAGTATGTTCATCATCATCCAAGCATTCACGACCGCCTTTGAACCTCTTATACCACTCGTATGCCCGTGTGTTCGACATACATGATTCGCCAAAGGCTTTTTTTAACATTTCCAATGATTCACAAAATTTGAGGCACACTCGTTCCAATTTTTTATCCATTGTAAAAAATCGCCACAAACCAATTTTTCGACTCACTCAAACAGACGCTAACAGACTACTAAAGATCCGATCGTCGCTAAACTTTGACAGATTGCTTAAAGAGTGCTTCCAACATGACTGCAACAATTTTTTACCGATTGGTGCAGCGTGGGCATTTCAAATTAGAAATTCCCATTTATTTTTGATCTAAAGTATGAAAGTCCGTTTTGCCTTCATGTGTGGTCCGTTTTACCTCACTCATGAAGGTAAAACGGACATATTGAAGGTATTAGAAATTATCTAATATCTTCATTATTTGTGATTGTATCAAAGTCTAATTCGTACATAATATAGAGTTCACAATGTTGATTACTTTTACTTTGAAGAAGTTTATTAAAATGAATAGTTTCTTTTCTATACTTGTTTTTTGTTAAGTGGTCCGTTTTACCTTCCTTTCCCCTACCTGCAAAATTATCGTCTTTACATTTTCTTTTATTCACTAAAATGAGGTGAAAGATCTTAAAATTATATCATACA
The DNA here is from genome assembly GCA_951509405.1 of Machimus rusticus. Lineage (NCBI taxonomy): Eukaryota > Metazoa > Arthropoda > Insecta > Diptera > Asilidae > Machimus > Machimus rusticus. Next base: position 4,462,984 of record OX608053.1, on the reverse strand, counting down.
GAATTTATCGATGAAAATATTTTTAAAATACTCTTAAGAAATAAATCAGCAAGCCTCTATCTTTAAAATTTGTTCTTGTTCAAATTTTGAATGCATTTACATATCTTGAGTTCACATTTTCAAACTCGATTGGCAGTAGAGTAGAACTGAAGTTATTTTCGCAACCTTTCAAGATAGTTATCATGCAGAGCTAACTACAAAAAGGTTAATAAAAAAAAATGCCTAGAATTACGAAGCACGAAAGTGGAGCAGTGATTTTTTAAATATATGTATGTTATGTTTATATTCCAAGTAGCTCAGCATGTTTATTAACATAAAGGCTCATGCTATTTAAGTTCTTTGTTTGGTTTCAAGAAGAATATAATTTCTTAAGTTACGAGTGTTAGCCCTTAGCACGAATCTCGATTTATTAAAGAGATGACGAGTCAATATTATCATTTATGAATCATAAACTGATGAGCAAATAATAAAATATCCGCAACTTATCGGCGATTATACATTTCGTGGAAGAATAACCCGTAATTATGTGGCGGCAGGCAAATCTGACAAATTTGTGTTGCATTAATTCAATAGAGATTCAGTCTCAGTGGATAAAAATATAATTGCTTGTTACATATACACAATGACGAAAGAAAATTATAGAGTTGATATGTTCAGTAAATCCACGTTTAGTATCGAGAACAACGCCCAAATTAAGAACAGATTTGGTGCTTCTAAGGAATGTGACGAGGATTGCGCCCACCAAAGAATTAGATGATTTTGCATTTTTCGATATTAGTAGAAATATTTACATATTGATTAGAATGAATTAAAAATAGACTCGCTAAAACAATATGGTCAAAATATAAACTATTACGGCATAAACTGAATGTCGTGATGTCGAATTTATCAAATTTTATGCCAGATGTCTTAATATTCTTACATCTGAAGCAACGTAAATAAATCTGAGAAATATTATCACAGAGCGAAAATTTCATCAAAGATTTTGATGAATAATTTATTCAAAATGAGTTTGTCTGCAGAGATTTATTGAGGAATCCGGAATATAACCTAAAAAGATCAATTCTAAAAGATTAAAGGTTATGGAACAGCTCGGTAAAAATAAGACTATTACGCCTAAATTAAGCATAATTTGATGACCTCAAGATAATTTCCTAATCTCAACTTGTGTTACATAACTGTCCTATTAAAAGTACTTTCAATCTTTTTATCGAAAATGAAGCATTCCCCCAGGACTGAACATCCTTTTTTTTCCATTAAAACGAAACGATCCAAGCCAACTTTTAGCCTTAAATGATTTAATAATATAAATCCTGAAGTTACACTTCTTCGGGATCCTATCCAAAATTGAAATCCCTCAAGCCGCATACAAATTCCATGCAGGAAAGAGGGCTTCGATCCAAAAAGAAATCAGGCAAATGAACTCGACAGAAAAGGACAAGGAACATAAATACCGAGCAGAGTAAGAAATCCTCTTATTTCAGCTCTCTCAGGAGAATCGAAAGGACACAAATTGAATTCGGGTTAAAATTCCCTTTTTATTTTGCCCCAGCGCTGAATATACATCGAGCTCCCCCGTGCATAGAAGAATCTTCCCGACTTCTGTCCTTGAGAAAGTGCCATTCGGTTGGGGCTTCTTTCTACTTTTGATTTTTTGCAACTCCCTTTAACTTAAACTACATCTCCGGGGAACCCGGGGGTCGTCGTACGATTTAAGACATCCAACGGCGGCGCCATTCAGATAAAAAAGTAATCTTAATCAAGTTTTAATAAAAGCGCAATTTTCCATCAATCTCCCTTTCGTATATTAATCTGTCTTGAAGACACAGTCAATGCAACCAGCTGATGAATCCCCAATATTCAATCATTCAATCTGATGTCATTCCATCTGCGACAAAAATTTAAATTATCTTACAATCCTCTTTCCTTCAGCCACTCTAACTCGCAGGCTGTAATAACTTCAGTGGATCCCAAAACTAGAGCTCCAAACTTAAGACGTATCATGAAGTAGGTAGACGTCTAGGTTCTAAAAAGAGTACTGAAACGATCACTCCATAGTCCATATCATGATCCCAACTTTTTAAGTATTGCTTTAATTTTCTTAATGACTACATTCTATACCTCAATATTGATCCATTAATATTTCGTAAATAAATGACTGAGCATTTGAATAATTCCTAGAAAACTCTCTTTATACTTTCGGACCTTCTATGTTGCTGACATTTATTATTTAAAATTGCCTTTAAATACATTTAAAACACGGATTTGCTAGATGCACTTGAATAATCACGTGGAATAATAATATGAATATAATTTCACTAGTTTAAAAACATGCTGTCACGTGTTTCCGTGACCAATTTAAGATTTGGCCCGTCTCTACGATATATGTATGTTTGTAAAAGCAATACAAGGATTTTACTATACTATACAAAAATCGCATGTCCCGCTCCAAAAGTGTTATGGTCTAGATGTCTTTAAATACTATTGACTTGACATGACATGAGAGGTGCCAAGGAAATCAAAATGAGCAGAAATTCTGGCGATAGTTTTGTTCTGCTTCTGGTTTAAGGTCCTTTTGGATATATCATGCCACGGTTCCTTTCATGTTTATGTGGATTACATTCGGACTTTAAATAGTTTTTAACGAACATGCTAAAAATTTTACTTGCTTTAACTTTTCAGCATGGCAATGCAGCTGTACACACTGCTTAGGTCGTCAAAGAATATTTGCAGGCTGTAAAAACTGAAATTGTGAAATGACCTTCCTTTTGAACCCCCCATCTAGAACTTATAATTTCGAAAGGTACATATATGCTGATGGGAAATAATTAAGAAGTGTTTCGGAACTAAACTAACTCCAAAAACTTGGAGTAAAATATCGTTAGATGTTTTAAAGCAACCCAAATCGTAGCAATAAAAAATCAGGAAGGAGGTAACAAGGGGTATCAAAGATACAAAGAGACAAAAAAATATTAGCACAAAAGGGTTGAGTTTACGATGTGATTTATGAAGTTCCTTTACTTTACTATCCTTTAATTAATTTCGCTCACTGTATATCCGAGTTGTATATTTTATTTCTAAAAATGTCTAAAAGAATGCTTCGTTTCATTCATTTGCAGTACAACATTAAGAAGAAGGAGGAAATAGTTGAACAGCAGCAGCAAGAGGAGCCAAATCCCTTAATGCGGAAAAAGAAAACACCGGAGGAGCTCGCGGCCGAAGCGGAGCAAGAGGAATTAGACGATTTCACAAGTAAGGAAATTAAAATCTAATTTTTCTTGATATTTCCACAGCTATTTTTTTCCCCTATTTTCAATTTCTCAACTGACCCTACTCTATTCGTGCTAAGCTAAAAATCGCGTAGGGAACGCAGCAGTATTAATTTTTGGAACATTATTAAAAACTTCACTAAACTGAACTAATGAAGTACCTACTTCAGTGCAATTTAAACGAAGAATGTTATTCTACTGCATCTACTGCATCTACTGCACCTATATTGACTTTCAGCCATATAGGATTTGTGGCAGAATTTGTGAGATACTTTTTCCCGCCCTTTTGAATGTTGTGGAACATCAGCAGTTATTGTATTTAGCCAGAGTCCGAAATTGCAGCCCAACCAACAACCAACATCCGGGAAATGTTAAATTTCTTGTGGCAAATAGTAGCAAGAGTCGTTCTACAGAAAACCGATAGAATTTGTCTAAGTGGATGTTGCCGTTTAACGTTTGGCCATTTTGTACAAGGACCCATGGAATGCACTTCGGGAACATTTGTCCAATTTGTGCTGAGGCTTATTGCACTGCAGTGCCACGTACTCTCCTGCCGGATGCTTCCGAAGATGAACTGCAAACGTGAAAATGGTTACTTGCATCTTCCGGCGACGAGTTGGACGGAGAATTACAATGAGATTAACTTGTCCCGGATTGCTAAAGCTTGTGGACATTTATAGTGTTTTATTTGATGTTTGCAATGGCATAGAGTTGACTTTAATTAAGCAACGAGAACACGAGAAATCTCCGAGTTTTGATGTTATCTATGAACAGACCGATTTCTTTGGACTGCCTTATTTGTCAGACGAGATGTGGATTAATTGATTTAAAGCTGAGATAAGACTGAATTTTAAGTACGAACCTCGAACTGCAAATAGACGTGCCAATCAAAATTTCCAAATTTTTATTTATTATTTAATTTATTTATTTCATCTACAGGCATAAATCTAACAGTCTACAGGAACTAATTACAAAAATTAATGCTATAATTAAGCCAGGAAAAAGCAAATAGCATCAAAGACATGTAAAGTAAAACATAGTAGCAACAAGAATGAAAGATGCTTTATTTTTAAATGAATTTCTGGAATCGTAATCAGCATAACTACAACAACTTAACCAAATTTGAAGAAATCGTAATAGGATCACGTCTTCTATATTTTGTACGATCGGACCAATAAAAAACATGCATCGTTCCACGAATCGATTCTATGGAGCGAAAAACGCGATTAACGAAAGAACTTCTGAACAATTGATTTTTTACATTAATATGTATAACACGACGGATGAAAATGGTGGCGGCAACCTTTCTTCGCTCAACAGCTTTCTCATACCAAAGGCCTTTTTCTCAGATTCGATTCTATTTATGTGTTCGTTATTTCGTATACAGGATACCATAAAACTGAAGTAAATTCAAGAAGAAATCAAACAAAACAACAATAAATGAATTCTTACCAAACGAAGACCTTAAGGAAATTGCTACGAATGCTCCATACCTGAATATAAAATACCTGGTTTCACCTGCGGCGTATACTATTTGATTCACTTCTCAAGTGTGCGGCAGTCAGTCATTCTTTGCCTGTTCATGATTTAAGGTTAGGAATACTGACTTGCACCGCGCCAACTTTAAGCAAAATTATATAATAAGTTTACTCATAAATTATTTTTCATCTTTTAGCTCTTGTTTTATAAGTAAAAAAAAAACAATTTCGTTTTTTTTACCATATAATTTTATTTAGTATATTTATTTTATCGACGAACGAACATGGGCCTAGAAAACGTGTTGCTGATCTGTTCCTAGATGCGCAACAAGAATTAGTACAATATAAAAATGTTAGTCATGATACCACTTAGAAAAAAGCGATTGGTTCCTAGAAATATTTTCGTCAGTAAAAACTGAAATAGTTGCAAAAATAACTATTTTAGTAAAATTTATCTCAGAATAGTTTTATAGTTTATAGTTTCTATAGTTCTAAGTGATATTAAAATAAAGTTCGACTGAAAGTATGCCATTCCGGAGTTGTATGTGCGTTCAAATCTCATATGAAAATTTTGGTTAAAAATAAAAAATCCTCATTTGAGTTTAGTTCCCGAGTACGCGAACAATTAAGCAGGATTAAAAATAATTCTACTTTGCAACAAAAAAAAGATATAATTTTTAAATATTTTATTGTTCGTGACACAAAGCTTAAAAATGTAAAATCTATCTCAGAGAATAATACTAAGTAAGATTAACCCGGTTTACTAAGGTGAATTAAAGTACCATAAATAACGGACAATGTGGTTATTTTATGCTATTCAGCCAGTATATTTCATAGATACATATTAGCTATGTATGATTTATCTACTAGAACCTTCTTATTTTAAATCAGGACATCCTAAGCAAGTAGCGTCTTAGGATTTAATTGCTTCAATGAAGACATTAAATTAATCTGATTCAAAAGACAAGATAGATTCCTAAAAAATAATTGATAACTCCGAGGACCTGGCCTGCAAAAATAAAAGTCTGAACATTCTCCAGGGAACAATTCTTCCTTTCCTTGTAGGGTCAGGCTATACTCAGGTAAACTGGCTTACTGTCAAATTACTGCGAGATATTAATACTGTACAATTACATTAAAAGAAAAAAGCTTCTGAACACAAATTACATTACGATGTAATTAAACATAAACATTTCACAAACACCTCTTGTTATTTTTGTATAAGTCGGTATAAATCCCTCGATATTTATCGAAATATACCGCGTTTTAGCGAAATTTCTAAAATTTCTCCGTAACCTGGATAGAAACCAAGGCAAAATCTGGGTTTTTAGACTTGTATGGGGAAACCGTTGCTATTGAATTGGCTAAAAATTTACTTCATTCAGTCTAGAGCGCTTTCAAGTAATTTTTTGATTTGAACAATACTTATATGACCTCTGAAAATCATTATAAAAATAGTTTTGTTATTTCAAAATAACCCGAAATTAGGGCTTAAAAGAACTTTAATTTCTATTAAATTTTATAAAGTTCATAAAGTTATTGGTGCACGTAATTAAATCGTATTTACCTCAAAATCAAAGCAACCTTGAGTGTATTAAAATGCTCCTGAAAGACGACATCATCATTTACATTTTCTGAGTAAATAAATTTGACGCAATATTCCCGGCTTCCTTCTGAAGGTCGTGGATCCTATTAAAGACCCCAGCGAATAAGCCATCCATTCGCGAGGAGTGAAACAGTGGAGGAATCGTAGGCATGTAGGGCACTTACACCAATCTACAAAATTTACATATATTTTGTATATAGTATATCTCGAAAACATCGAGAGAGAAAAACTTTCTAGCAATGTAATTTTCCTTTAATTAACTAAATCCTGTCAAATGCTGAAAGTAAACGAATTAGGACAAGTATAGAGTGCTCGGGGAACGCCTATATTCCGGAGAAGGAAAAGCCCACCGAGTTCTAGGGCTCCTCTACGGGAGCGCTAGGCCTCCGCTCAGCTCCTGGCCCTGGCATCGGCACCAGCGGCAAGAACAGAACAAGTTCACTTCATTTACTTCGTGCCGAAAAGTTGACATGTTTTAATTACTCGCTCCAGACAAAAACAAGAACAGGAACAGGCCCACAGGGTGGGTATAATTAAAGTTAGAAATTAATGGCGCGCGTAAGGGGCAAAAGAATTTTGCACAGTTGGGCTGTGATTTTTTTTATTTTTATTTTATTTTTTTATTATAGCGTGGCAGTCTTTTAAGACCGCCCAACCGAAAGGCGAAAAATGGCTTATTTTTGAGAAATTAATTAATGCGAAGGCTCGCCGCGTGAAACCATTGTACAAATGGCCCTGTTTGGTCGCCATTTATGAACTACCCTTTTCTTTTTGACCATGAAGCGTTTTTATTTCTCGTCAAACGATTAAAGGACGTTGCTCAAAACAGGAAACACTGTTTTGAATTAGAGCCACATTCATTAGGCGTCGTATATACTGGCAGTTTCGTGCCGACGATTTCGTAACTAATTAATTTCAAATTAACGCTACGTAAACCTGGCGGTTTCAGGAGCCACTTCTTTTTGCCATATTTTTCAAAAGAGTTTTTAGCAGCGAATAGTGCGCGTGCATAAACCCCAATTTGAAGTAGCATAAGTTGAAGAGGCACATGAAGGTCCTCGTTAAGTACGTTACGGAGCACTGTGTGCCATGTGTGTGAAGAGCCTTGGGTATGTGCCCCCAGCATAACACTGTAATGTAACCCGACGAGATTTGGCTTACGTACATATACAAGTCGATGGCGCTCTACAAATGCGTCCCTGGAAATGAATAATTAAGTTGTCGCTGGTGACAGATTTCCGCTCTGTGCCAGCAACGAAGACATGCTATTGAAACAAGTCAGGGAAATTATGCATCAATTTGCTAAATGCTTTCGAATTTCCGACGATGCCATACCATGGCAAGGTAAAATGTGCTTAGTTAGGGTATTCTAATATAATAGTTTGTGGGAAATCATAGAATATGTTCTAGATTACTTATTCAACATGTTCGACAGACAATACTGAATTATTGTACATTTATATTTTATCTACAATTCCCTTTCGTTATAAGTAATAATATAAAAGTATACTCTAGAATAGAGTGAATCTCAACAAACGTTGATTTCCTAAATACCTACATATGTTTGTAGAATAAAATTCTAGTGAAAATAAAATTAAATATAACTAGACAGACAGACATTTTTGCCTACTTTGGCATATTTAGTTCATCTGAATCTATTTAATTTCTGACGGATTTTATTACAAATTCATATTTCCATTTCCACAAAATCTCGAAAATTTGCGAGATTTCACGGAATCCATATGACAATCTAATATATTTCCCATACAAGTAGGTGATTTTGAAATCTCATGAATTCATAGTGATATACCCAAAAACTTCATTCAGCACTATATAGCAGGATTTAAAATTAACGTTGAATGGAACAAGTAGAAAACATAAACAAGTGAAAGCATTTAAAATACGACACATGAAACACCAAATCGCGCTACTATGATGGTAATACTTTTAAATCACTTACATCCCAAGGTTTTGGAGAGATGAAATCAAGTGTATTATATAATTATCCAACTTAATGTACCCAAGTAAATGTTGGTGTACCTATTTAAAGTACCAGTTATGAACTTAGATTAACTCCACTGCCATTCGGATTCATTATTGAGCATAAGACATCACGGCTCATCTTTTCAAAAAATCGAACTTTAATGACAAACTATTGAACGCAAAGTGAGTTAAACATACGAATGATGTGTAGATCACTACAATTTTAATTAAGTTAAATTAATTTCATCCATTACATATTGCGACCCACAAAACAACTTCCATATTATGTACTGAATTTCGTTAGAATTTCAGTAAGAACTTACTAAAATATCAGAATTTTTGGCAATATGCAAGAAATTCAGTTTTAAAGAATTAACTGTTCGGTATTTTTAGATAAATTTACTGAAAAATAATTTAAATAATTTACTAGAACATATGTATAATAAAATATAACCATCATTATTTAGGTCAATTAAATAAATGATAAAATTTACCTAGCCTAACAAATATAACAAGATAGAATAATTGTATATAAGTACATATGTATGGATATGTAATCCAATAAGGTTCTTTAACATCTTTTACAATGGAATTCATGGGGCTTCGTAATTAAAACAATAACTATACTATATTCATATAATGATAGCACCTTAAAAAATATAAAAACTCTGAATGGGGTATAACATTGAGTTGATTCTGTGTGATTTTGCCACCAATACACAGTCAATTAGCACAAAATGATGCATAAGTCTGAATTATCGTCGGATCCCAGTTTTATCACAGTACCTATGCAGTTTTATACTTAGAAACTTACATTATACCTATTTAAAATAAATAAAAAGTGAATGAAAGATACAATTAAAAAATTGACCGAGTGCATTAACTAACAGCTATATGTTATATAGTAAATTTAACAATATATCATCCTTAACATATTTAAATTTTTAAAAAACGCATCAATGAATTACTAAGAGTTTTTTAAAGATTTAAAAGCTTCTCAATGTTGTCAAATAAAACAAATTTTCCAATAAACATGAATAAAAGTAATATATTTGTACACAAATTCTTCTGCAAATTAAATACAGCTATTTGATTGTATTACAGCTTTATCTTAATATAACACACAACTGCTTAACAACATATGTGTATTACGAACTTAAGTTTGTTTAAAATGTAACGAACTTAGAAAATACTTACTCTTAAGATGCCTACTTTCAAAGTGGTAAAAATTCTTTACAGTGTAGTATAGGTATTTGAAATTGCCATACACTGTAACAAAATTGTACTACTAACTTCTATTTTCTTACTATCTTCTCTTTTACTACCTCCTTCTATTTCACTTCTAAATATCTTCTATTTTACTACTATCTTCTATTTTTGTGGTAAATTAAAGAGAGAAATCGAAAAAATTATGTGTACTTTGATACATAAAAATGAGTAAACTCTAATCTATAATAATAGTATAAAGTTATACATAAGAATTGTGTTATATTACTGATTGATTTAACTATGTTAAAACAATGGGTGGCTAAAAGAAAGTCATAAAATGTTTTCATACAAAACCGTTAAATTAAACATAGACAAATCAATAAAATATATCAATATTGAAAGAAAATGTGAGATTTAAAAAATATTACACATGTTTTAATATATGTTTTATTTGTGGGGTACACTGTTTTCGATTTACTTTTCTTTAAATTTATCTTATTATTATCTCAACCAGCAGTCTTACTACTTTCGACATCCCCCTGGATAGAGTCCATGATCTTTATCTTATAATTTCCTTGTTTGTAATCATCTAATTCGAGTGTTTATTTCTTGTCTCTTATAGAACTGAAAAATCAAATAGAAACGCAAGTGAACGAGCTGAAAACGCAAATAGAGGGAAAGTGTGTAATGCAGTGATATGTCATCATCATAATCACCCTATAACATTAAAAAAAAACATAATAATAAAAAAAAAAATGGAGCACTATACATACCCACGTTAAATATATGAGTAAATAAATATAGATAAACAGTACTGCAAAACGTCAACGCATTAGAAGCACGCCAATGCAACATAAAAACAACAGCAAAATTGAAGAAAACAAATTAATTGAAAGAAATGGCAATTGTAGTGGAGAATTTTAAGAACCAAAGGTGAACCTAGAAGTAGTAGGAAGTGCTTGTAAAATGTAAAGGTATAACCTAATGGGAAAATTATGCTGGCTCCCAAGAAACGATAAGAAGAAGACAAAAGCAATCACCACCTGAAGAATCATAATAAATGAATTAATAAGAAAAATGTGAGCGTAGATATATAAAAATGGGAATAAATATAGTATAAAACTCAGAAAGATGTTGAAAAGAGAGTCACACATCCACCAAATCATCATTAAGTAAAATGTGGATCAACAACATTAAAACAAAAAAAACATCATGTTTGACTGTGTATTTGTTACATTGTTTTAAACTCATACACAAAATGTATGATAATGATAAAATGTAGAACTAAATAAGAAAATAAAAACATTGAAAAACATGTAAGTAAAACTTATTTTTATATTAATTGAGTAATTGATTAATTAATTACATAATGTAACAAATAAATGCTTCTTTTCGCGCCTCATCATTTGAGCGTTTTGCTCATTTCGTTTTTTCGTTATCAATTTTCTAGAGGTTACTAGCGTTTCCTTAGATAAGCAAGCGATAAGCAAGAGTAGAGTTACCATAAAGTCGATTAGTTACTAGATTTGTTGAATCTTTCGTTTGATTGCTTTTCGTTATATTTTAACAAGATTATACCTAATATATGCAGAGAGAAGCAGAGATATTGGATTTGTTTTTTATTGTAATTTGTTCTTCTTAGGAGTTAAAAAAAATAAAATACGCAGTAAAAAGGAACATTGTGGACAAAACCTTTAAAAAAGAACAAAGCAAAGGCTTACGTTGTCATTGCAACAGCAAGCTGAGAAAAGTGAAAAAAATAAATAAACTAATAATAATAAACTTAGGAAATGAATACAAAGCGTATGTGATATAAAATAATTAAAAAATTCTTGAGAAATTCGGTATATTATTTTGTATTAAGTAGACCATCTTTTCTATTTCACCCAAACACTTCTTTAGTTACCATTCGGAAAATTATCGTGACCTCTTTTTCTTACAAGGACGCAAAGCAGACAGCATTTCGATGTTAAAACAAAAATAAGTTTTCTTATAATTTTCCCAAAGGGAAGTACATAGTACATAAAACTTTATAAAATGAAAAAAAAATAAAATATATATATGAAATATTAATAAATCGAAAAAAAAAATTTCTGGTCAAACAAAATATCTGTGATAATTTTCTGAAAGGATTAGTACCTAGGACATGAATAAAAATAATACAATGAAAATTTTTGAGAATAAAAATTATCAAGAGAATAGAAAAATGACAAAATGTGGTCAGACAGAAAGCTCTAGAAACAAAAAGACTTCCTGCTTAGGTAATACAACAGCAATCCTTTCGTGATTTTTCTCAGTGAAGCAACACAACTTTCGTATCATTTGCAAATCTCTCACTTCTCTGACTTTGCATAAATTTACTTTAAAAATTTTACTTTTAAATGCATTTTAAACGCAATTGGGCCGGCTCTTTTCTTTTAAACATTTTACAATTGGGAGCATTTTACTTAAAGGACGTATCTACTTAATCATATTATTGCTTTTATATAAACATACATATGTTTAAGATCCATTTATTGGGACAAGACGAGTGGCTGCCTAAGGGATGTTTTAAAAACAAAATTTACACAATTTAACGACAGAAACAAACATCCTTAAGGCCCAAGGCTAGTGTGCAGCTTTGTTGCGAAAAAAAAAACATTTTAAAGAAAATCATCGAATCAGTGTAATAAGTCGAATCCCATCCACACTCGTCGCGAGAATATTTACTAATTGATGGTGTTTTACATAAATATGCGTTTAAATGTGAAAGTGCTCTGCTTTTCGATATCTATTCTGTCGAAAATATTATAAAATGCGACATCTTCTAGGTCAGTTTAATGAGCTTTCTTTAGTTTTCTTAATAGATTTAATTTCGTCTTTCAACCGTTGTATATACATGGTGATCTTAACATTCCAATATGTATAAATACTGCCAGGTAATACGGAGTTGCTCGTAACTCGTAAGTAATAATTGGGCTTAGACAGGAAAGAATTTTGCAAAACTGAATTACGAAAGAATGCGCTTTTAAACTTCTCCTGAAAACTTACTTGCAGATTTTCAAATTGACTTTAATCGTTAAATTTTAAAAGATTATCTATTTGAACAATGGCGGTTTAATTTCAAATTTAAGTCCTATCTAATAATTGGAAAATATGCTATGTACCCGAGCAATAATTTTTCGTTGGCACATTCGCGCCCAAATGAAGCATAGACTCAGAAGAATGAATTCGCCTAAATCTAATCCATATAGCGAAAAAATACGCCCGCAACAGGTTTAAATATTTAAAAATACACCAGTTTGAAGGCATATACCGCTTAAATTCGAAACGTTTCGTGCCTGCTTTGGAATGCGTTTGGGCCAATTAAATTTTTAATCAACTATTGAAATTGTTTCATAAATATATACTTTTTATGAGATTTACCCTATAAACAGTCGTAACGAATTTAGTGTTAATATGACTAAATTAAATTAAACTATATTAAAATATTTTTTTTTATTATTTCTTTAAGGTCGCTGTAGAACTACAATGGTTATTAGCGACCAATAATATATTATTTACACTGAAAGCCTATAATTCAACGGTTGAAAGAATTTATTTTTGAACTCAATAAAAAATTCTTTCGTTTAAGCGCGAAAATAAGAAAGCTAAATATTAATAAAACATAAAACAGATAAAAATTTGGTAAAATTAGAAAATCATAAGTATGACAAACAAATTCAGGCAAACAGCAGTACTTAAAATAATAAACAACAATAAACGCATACGATTGCCCACCATCATCTTAAAGTGAAATTTAAAAAATAAACTCGTTGTTAAGCTGTACATAAGTGAATAACATTCCAGTTTGTTAAAAATTATACACACATGAATGTTGTTAAAAATAAACTTTTCAATGGTTAGGTTCTTTATATTTCATTTTATCGACTTTAAGAATTTTTGTTTGCATGTAAAACTCTTGCATGGTTGTACTTATACTGGATGTCGATGTAATAGGCACTTCTTTGTTTTATATAAGTATTTATATAAATGTTGCTACGTATTGTTGCATGCCATTTGGTACTTAATTGTTGTTAATATAATCAGCCGGGTAGTAGGGTTTTTTCGACTGTGTATTGTTGTTATAGCATAATAATATAGAATGTAGAAATTGTGCCGTAATTTGCTGAAAACATTTAATTTCAAATTAAATAAAAAGAAAAAAGACAAAACTTAAAAACGACTAACTATTTATGTTACCTTCTCTTTTCTCTTCTCTCATGTTTATAGCTGGCGAAATCTAAATGTTTATATCCACACTCTTCACATTTCCTTCTTCTTTTAACATCTTAACTTCTGTACACACCTTAAAACAAGTTTCTAAAAATCAACAATAAAAAAAGTCTTCTCCTTACTCCTACTACTACTACTACTACTACTACTACTAGTACTTCTACTACCTACAACAAGAACAACTATACCAACTACTCAACTTTTGAAACAACAACATCAATCAAATTGTACGTTCAAAAACACACGAAATCCACATAACCGCCAACATAACCACAACAACAACAACAAAAAAATCTCCTACAACGATAGAACATATAGAATTTATGTAAAGAAAGTAAAATGAATAACGAAAACAGTACTGTTTAATTTTCCGGTCATCAACCACTAAAGAAGATATTTACTAACATTTAAGGGATCAGCCCAGAGAGTTATATATTTTTCTTCAATGGAAATTAACAAAATCCAGTAAAAATAGTCAAGAAAACAAAAAAAAATATGTGTGTCAATTATTAAACAAATGATAACAAACTCCAGAGCAAAGACAGATGAAATATTTACTATATTAAAAATACAAAAATAACAAGAAATACAGTGAAAATACCCGAGTAAAATATTGCTATTACTTTGTATTCATGTAAACAGCTTTGTTTATATTTCGTCTTGCGAACAAACCATTGTGGAATATGTATTTGAATACTTGTATAATATTTAGGTGATTTTTTAATTGTTACTAGAAGGACATATAGGGCATACTTACTCGCAGGACTAGTTGTGTTCGACACTGTAACTGAAGTGAATTGCTTGTTACTTTTCGATGTTTCTCTGCATAATACGTTAAAAAAAGAAGAAACAAAAAATTTTGAAAAATATAACCTTTAAATAAAAATATCATTAAAATCAAAGATTTAAAAAAAAAAAGTAAGAAGTTAAAATGTAAAAATTACATAAACACAAAGTGCAAGGAAATTGACACAACAGCAACAGCCCCAGGTCCATGACAGTCCTGTTTTCCATCAAAAGCTGAAACAAATTGAAACATTCGAAACGGAAGAAAACATAGTTAAAAATCTATAGAAATTAAACAGGATACCTAAAAAAAAATAACTGCTATGTATATTTCTGTCTATATTTCTCTATCTATCTCTCTCTATTTCTCTTGCATGCCTTTATGTGTCTATCATCCATTCATGTAATAAAAAAAGGGAAATAAAGGAAACGTGTTTATGTTACTGTGCTTGTTAACAATCATTACAATTAAAGAGAACTTTACAGAGAAAAAATCGGTTTTGTTTTAGTCATTGTTATATTTATGTTAAGGACGCGTTGAAGGTGTTGAACATATTTACATAGTAGATTCGAATCACTCGACTAGTAAGTTATGCTAGGACATTTAAAGTTTTAATTAATCAGGACCTTTTCCAATGAGTTCTAGATGAACGAGAACGAGTGAGGTTATGTTACACTATTTGTTTTGTTACTAGACACTTTTAATTCAGACTAATATTAATTATACACGATAAACAAATGAAATAAAGTGAAAATGAAAAAAAAAAACATGTGTTAAAATTGTTACATGATGAAATGATTGAATAAAGTTTAAAAAAACTGAAAGCTCTCTTATATCTTTTACTCATTTGCAAAAGAAATCTTTTAATATTTATTTTTATATTTCTTTCCTTTTATATCCCTTTTGATAAAATTGGTGTGGCTACTTTCTGTGTTTATTATCAAAATATACATGTTTATGGAGGCTGTGTGTAAAAACTGCGCCATTGCAACTCTTTTCTCTCTCTTTCGCTCTCGACGTGAACAACTTTTTCGTATTTTAGTGTGAAAATTTCGCTTTTGTACAACGTCTAGAAATAGATGGATAATTTTTATGGACTATCACTGGAACACCAATATAAAGGTAAATTTTTATTATAATTTATTTGCACAATATAATTATTCTTATGAACATACGTTATTAGTTTACGACAAAAAAACACCACCTTGTTTTTCAAGCAATTTTGTATTCATTTAAATTTTTAAAAAAATTTGGTGAATTTATTAAACACCCTTAGATTTTGCTACTGTCTAATTTCAAAAATACAAACAAATTAATACAGGAAACAAGATTCCGCAATTTAATTTTTCTGAATAAAACAGTTCTTGTGTATTTATTCTTTAGACGTCTTTGGGACGATATTTTTATTATTATTTATTTATGTTAAATTATTTAAGTTTCGTTGATTCTTTGTAGTCTACGAAGGTGTGGCTGTGTTAGGCTTACAAAAATTAGTTAAAAAATACCGTGTCTTCTTAGCATTTTGGTAGGAAAATTATTCTGACAACAATTTATAAGAACCCGAACCGATCATGTGTATACGAGTTTTGAAACAAAATATTGAAAAGACTACTTATCTACATCTTTTAATTTACAGGCTTCGTTTATTCTTTAAAAATAGAAAGTAAGTCCTATTTTTTCTATAAAAACTTTATTATACTTGTAAGTACATTATTTAAAAGCAGGGAAATGAATATTTTAAAGAAAATAAAATAATATTATGACTTTTTCTATAATTTCATTATAATTATTGAGCACCGGCAAATGAATTACTCCTTTTATATTAAAATAAATTATTTCTGTCATACAAATATACATATACATATATAGAATATTTTGAATGTTATTCCGCTTTATGTGTACATTTTTTGTTAAAATAATAAGACGTTTGTAGTAAGGAAATCACTAGAAAAAGAGGTTAAACTTAAACTCTAAATAAATCACACCAGCTTTTTATACTTTATATAACTTAATAAATAAAATTAAAGCATTTTCCTACCTTTTTATCACACTATCAAGTTAACATATAATATTTTTATGGCTTCACAATTTTATTATTTATATTTCTTGGTAATTAATGTATTATTCTTTAATAAATAACTAAAATAATTATAAAATATTTGAAAAGCGAAGCACTTTCTCAACAAATAATGTGTGTTCGCAACCTTTAGGTTTTCAGTGCGACCAATTAAAAAATATTAAAAAGTAAACTTCGTCGAAAATTTAAAGGCCCATTGCTTCAATTTATATTTTCTTCTGCCACCTACAATGCTTAAAGATCTATATGTACATTTTGAAAAATCTAATTTATTTGTTCAACTTAAATTCATACACTCAATACCATTGCTTCCTAAAGATAAAAAATAAATAAAAGACAAAACTTTCATTTAAAAACCATTCGACTCAAAGTCCGGTTTCAGCACAAACAAAAAGAAAATTAATCGAAAATATAGCAACAGACGAATACAAAATGTTTTGAGTTTATTCGACATATCATATTTCTTAGAATCCTGTTCAATAAACGTTGATAGATTTAGAAACCATAAACTGTTGAACAGATAATTGTGCATAGCTAATATGTGTATAAATGACTGCATTATAAAAAGCAATCCGTACATCATAAAAAAAACCCATTTATTAATACATTAAGCGAGTTCAATAAATATAAAACTAATAGGACTAGCAAGTAGCTTAAACGATAAAACTGTCTCTTTGTTACATTTTGCCGAAGAAGCCTCCACAGAAATATTTGTATTGAACTGCATGGCGATATGTAACAGGGTGTAAATTAAAAATTTTAATTTCTATTTTAGGTTCTGTACTTTTAGTCCTATGTATATCTGATACAGAAACTGAGGAATTTTTCAGTTTCTGAAAAGAAAAGAAGGAAAAATAAAATCGATGTAATATCTTACAGAAGAAATGCAACTGAAACGAGAAGGAGAATTAATAATAATATTAATAATAATAATAAAATAAGAGAATTGCCTTCGAAATAAAGTTATATACTTTGTATTTTAAAGTGTTTTAAAAGAACATATATATACACATATATATAAGTATATTAATAAAATATATTCCAAAAGACTATCATGTACTATACATTTACTAAATGGTCATCTTAAGCTCCAGTAAGGCATTATATACATGTTGTGAAAATACCTTTTTGTCGCAGTTTGAGAGGAGTTAATTTTAATCGTAATCTCTTACTAGCCACAAAGGTGAAATAATGAAAAACAAACATTATTAGTGAAAACCATAAAAAATATTCTACTGAAGGAAATAGGAGAACAGAAATTCATGAGACAACGACACTAACAAGTACATTTATATATACATATACAACCTTTAAAGTTAGAAACATATTATGCAAAATGTAGTAACTACTGATGGTGTAAAATTTAGCTAACACTGAATTTCGTAAGTCTGATTTTTCCTGTAACGCTTTTAGTTCTAAATCCCGGTGGTGCTAGTGGTGATGTTTTAAATGTTTTACTAATTTATACCCCAATAGGAATTTTAACGTAATTTATATTTATAAATTTTATTGGTTTCTTACCTTAGAAATCCATAAGTTGAATGGCTTTAATCCCATCCCTACACCACTTCACTTTCTATTGTGAATAGAACAACGAACGAATCATTTATTTTTCAATATTAAGTTTAATGTCAAACGTATGTCTAATGTAGAATACCAAAAAATGAAGAGTATATTAAAAGTGTAAATGAATATTTCAAATAGTTCACGACTAAATTAAATCAAGTACATTAAGCTTAAGTACTTTATGGAAGAGGAAATATATCCGTTATATATATACAAACATATTGCATTGATATGGTCTATTTTGTATTCATAGACCGACTGAAACTGTTAATAATCTCCTGTTAGTAGCTGAATTAATTAAATTACATTTATATTATTTTAAATGGCATTACTTATTTAATATAGCTTTGATTCAAATAACAAAATATTTACTTCTGTTACATGAGAAATACATTTTAGTAAATTTCTAATAGTTATTTATAAGAATATCTTTCAATATCTAGCAATATTTAATTAATTAATTTAATTATTTAATTAATTGCTATAATCATCTTATGTTATAAGTTAATTTGTTTTAAGAAATTCAAGAGCCTTTTAGTGAAAATGCCACTAGTGATCATAATCTTGGAGATAACATTCATATTACGTAAATACATCAATTGAAAAACAAATAAAAAGACATTGAAAATTAAATACAAATGGTATAAAAAAATGCAAAATGGGAATTTAATAAACAGCAAAACATAAACTGAATTAAAACATTAAATAAAATCAGTATATTGATATTCGCTATCCAATATATACATAGATTCATATATACATTTTAAGAAGTGTATACTGTTGAAAATATATTAATGAATCTGGAAAAAATGAAAAAAAGTTTCAGAAAAAATGAATAATAAAAAAACCAAAACAAATTATGTTGTTTCTTTTACGATTTCCCTCTTAACCCTTTTCCTCAAAAGCTATATATGCATGTACATAGTATAAGAATATCCCAAAATTTCTGTAAAGGAACTAAACGCGCAATAAATTATTGTAAGTATAAATGAATATACTATTCAATTCCTGAAGATTTTTAGCAATATTGAACACAGGGCTATATTAAGGATCTGTAGACTCCCAGGCTGAATTCTTTTTTAAAAATTGACTTGCAAGACCAAACTCATTAAATATGAACCCAACAGGTAGTCCGCAACTCCCAAACCTCTAGACCCGACCGATAAATGCAAGTATAAAGTTTGATCAAAATCCATTAAATACCTAATTTGATAACTATGGTTGTAAAAAAAATTAAAACTCTCTGTTTTTACCAATCAACACTATTTTAATAGACGGCTTAGAAATTCATCTTGTGAATGTGCAGGCCAACTTTAGTCCATAGCGGTTCAGATTACGAAAGTACATAATATCATGGTTCAAACAATTTTTAGTCTATCTTCCCAATTATTTGACCACTTAGTTTACGAATTTAGCCGAGATGATTAGTCCAATTTATGTAGATATTATTGTATAAACAAAGATTGATCAACATAAATTCAGAAATATGGCTCCTATATTTTGTTCTTAAATTTCAAACTCGTGCCATGAGGTAGACTGCAACAGGTTCTATATGAATTCTACCTAAAAAAATGTAAGTATATACAAGAATTTAAATAATAATTTCCTACATGATCAAACTTAAAATAAAATTTGTTTGAGCCTACAAAATAACTGCGTCGACGTCTTTTATGATTATAAGGTGGCTAAAACCATAGTATGTATTAAAACAAAGAGCTCTATTGCGAATATCGTTATTTCTGTGATAAAGAGTCGATCGTACGAATTCCCTACAATTTATTTTTATAATTCTGCAGATTTTTCAATCTTGAGGTGTCCCCTTTGGAGCAATTTATGGGCGAGATTTTATCCTTCTTGGGACTTTGGAGTCCTGTTCCTCGAAATTTTTCCTCCAGACCTATCATGAATTTTATTTTTTTGGAAAACTGGTCATGTTAGAGATCCTCTTTAAAATTTTGAAGTCCTACTATTTTTGATAGTTCTGCAAATTTTTGAAACTCGAGGGGCCCCATTTGGAGCAATTAATAAGCGAGATTTTACCCCCTTCTCGCTAATTTGCAGTCCCATTTCCTGAAATTTTCCTCCAGACCTATCCCGAATTTTATTTTTCTAGAAAGCTGAGCTTATTCAGAGAGCCTCCTTAAAAGTTTAATATCCTACGATTATTTTTAATAACTCTGCGGATTTTGAAAGATCAAGGTTCGCGAGATCGCATTCAGATGCGAATAAAAGATAAATATATCTGTTCATATCGTTGTAAGATATTTTCGAAGTTTTGGAGACTAGAAATAATTAATCTGTAAAGAAACCCATAATGGATTTGATTTGACATATTTGTCAATATTAAAGAATTGTTCTTTGCATAGATTGGATAAGTGAAAATTATTATATTGGTCACTCATACATTTAAGTCTAAAAACACGTATTTTTCATTTAAAAATACTCCAAAATGGCGGAGCTATGGGAATCATTTCGGGACAGAGTTGAGCGCAAGACTCAAAATAGCGTACACTATAAGGTATGTTGTACCTACTGATTAAAAAAAAAATGTTTGTGTTCCGAACAAAACTCGAATTTTTCAACAAATGTTTGACTTTTGACCAATAGTAAAAACTATTTCTTTCGAAATATTTTTAACTTTTAATGGTTCATCTAGGTGATAATACTGTTTCGAATGTGAAATTAAAACATAATATTATAATATAATATATAATAACCTGGCGAGCGTATTATTTTTTCCATATTGCCAATACCAAAATTTTTTGATTTTGCCATTGAAAAAGTCCAGCTTTTCACAGATTTTTTAATGAAAAAACCCTGGCTTTAAAAAGATTATATCTGTTTTACAGAATAGAAAAAGATCAGAGATTAATTATTATTATTATTGTGTTAAAATACACTACAATCAATTTCACACTTATCCTGCAGATACCAAGTACTGCGATTTGTATTGTAAAATCTGTTAACAAAAATGCATTAATGCAGAAAATTAAGATTAGAAGTTGTTTTGAAAAAATAAATGAGGCATTTTCTAATGGGCGTGTTTAAACTGATTTTAGTGGGGAAAGGGAATGTAAAATTTATGGAAATTTGGAAATTCGGGAAAAAATTCTTTTACATATTCACTTTTGATCACAAATCAGTGAAGAAAACTCAAACTTAAATTATGTTAAACCAAAATTAAGCTTAACAAGTATATACAGGGTGACCGGAAATTGCTGGCATTCCTCTCGGGAGAATAAACTATGACTAATTTGGAGTGATTTAACCTACATCACTTGGGGGTCGGAAATGCACCATTTTCGAGAAAATCTATTTCGTATTTCTTTTTACCAAAATCCGAATATTCTCACTTTTTGGCCTGAATTTTTCCGTGATCTCATAGCTTACTAATTGGCCAACCTTCCTAAAGCTAAAAATCACAAAATTTCCTGTTAGATTTTATGTTGTGTTACAATAAATGAAAAATGTAAAATAAAAATTCTTCACAGAAGTGTCATCATCACAAAAAAATTTATGAAACTTGTCGTAGAAAGCGTTGTAAATTTGTAATTACATCTCAGTATCCTCAGCTATCCAAAAAGATATAATTTTCGACGAAAACATTGTTGGTTTTTTATTTTAATTTGAAAATGTAGGAGTGGAGCAGTGTACAATAAGTAGATTTTCTCGAAAATGGTGCAGTTGCGACCCTCAAGTGATATAGGTTAAATCACTCCAAATTAGTCATAGTTTCTTCTCCCGAGAGGAATGCCAGCAATTTCCGGACACCCTGTATATGTAAGCAAGATTTTTAAAAAGTTAATCTTAATATTGAAGGGATACCCTTAAACAAACTACTGCCAGAGCAAAAATTTAAAATCAGTTAGATATTACCCAAAAATTGACTCAAGTTCTAAGACCACAGAATCCCAAAAATTAAACCCGACTACCAGATTATTATGAAATAAAAATAAGAAGAAAACTGCATTAAATTAAATTTTAAGATAAGGAATTTTCTCTGTATATCATAGACAGACGTTGTAAAATTATGAATATCTTCATTTGTATATTTCTGGAACATATACCCTCTACAAAACTTTATACATCGAATTTACCTCCTTGAAAAAAGGAATGCTAAATTGTACCCACTATGTCTATACATATACTCTTATATGTATAACATTTTATTTATATCAATGTCAATAAATTTTTTTGCTTGTTTTAATGTAACTTTTATAAAATCAAGAGGAAAAAATATCTCGATTATATCAGTGATATTTAAGAGCATATAAAAATGCTTTTTTGATAGATAAAATTCATGTGATTTATCTGAAGTATCGACACCGTAAAAACGTTACAAGTTACAAGACTCCATATTCGCCTTTAATTATATTTTCATTCGAGCAAATTGCTCCTATCTCCAGTTTTGTTATATCCCCAATTTAATAAGGACCTAAGAGGAAACCCAAAGCACACAAATGCGTGCCGCAAAAACATCCCCCAATAAGAAGACATCGTCGCTATTTCCGAAAATAAACATGTTTTAGAAAATTGTGAAAGATTTAGTAGGATAGCCCCATCTTGTCTGCTTAGTGTATGTACTGAAATCTTGGGCCATCCCGCCATTCGCTCCATCCCGAGTAAATTAGACTAGTCCTCTTAGTTTTTGGTAATTAGTTAAATGGGGCGAGCCTTTGCCGGAGACCTTTAAGTAGACCTTCTTAACTCGAGATGAATAGAATGGGCTGGGGAATTAAATTGAAATTTGTAGCCCTACCGAACCCAATCCGCCCCCGAAGTCCTTTCGAGCGTAGCGACATTTAAAGGTTCCACAAGTAGTCCCTCAGTAGCTGGAAACAATTTCTTCAATATTTCAAATTAAATGCTTGAAATTGCAGAATCTTACTGGGAGATTGAATTGTAGGCAACTTCTTTCCTTAATCAAATCATTCTCTCGTTGGCATCGTAAGACTTGGAAAAAGTTTCAGGTTAAAACGAAAAGACTGCTCCAAATCGACTGCACGGGAGCTCAGCCGTTAAGATTTAGGTTCCTGCACACCTAAGCGAATTCTGTGGAATTGAAAGAAATTCTTGGTGCTGTGACATACGACAGCATTTTCACAGAATTTAAAGATAGAAATTGGCTGGTTACTCCCCCGCGTCGCAGGGCAGGGATGCACGGAACAGTCCGACTCCAGAAGTACATTGAATCAGCCAAAATGCATGTAAAGTGCATTTCAACAGCGGCGGATGCAAGACGAGATGCAACTGAAAAAGTTTATTATGCTAATA
This sequence comes from Machimus rusticus, assembly GCA_951509405.1. Taxonomy (NCBI): domain Eukaryota; kingdom Metazoa; phylum Arthropoda; class Insecta; order Diptera; family Asilidae; genus Machimus; species Machimus rusticus. The sequence goes on along the minus strand of OX608053.1, from coordinate 4,439,481 downwards.
TCAGGAGCAAATGCAAGTCTGCTTTTCAGCAATTACAAGCAAAGTTACTTCTATTAGTAATAGTAACTTTTTTTTAATTCCTACTATTCAATTTTTAGTACTTTCCTTACCAAGCAACGAGTAAATTCAAGTCAAGAAGTTAACCCTAATATTGCTGAAAATGATTGCAAAGTAATTTATAGCGCTAAAATAAAGGAAAGGCTAAAACTCCATTTTTCAAACTGTGTTAGATGAAAGTACCTACGTCATTTCAAGGTTACTATGTTAAAATTTCAATTCGATTGGACAAAAACTGACGAAGATATGGAGCTGTGAGTCTCCGTCTCTCCGACCCAGAGTAATGGTGCTTAAAATATTTTACATAAACGCGCTTTCTTCAAAGTCGGTGGATACTATAACTCTAAAACTGCTGTACCAATTCTTTTAAAATTTTACACACTCTACACATCCATTATACGAGTTTTTTTTTTAATGTCTAATAATTTTAATCTATTTTACAATAACAAAACAAAATTGTCGATTTTTTTACCAAAAATCGCTATTTTGATTTCTAAATGTTAGCAAAAATTTAAAAATTCAATTAAATAAAAACAAACCTCCACCTCATTACCTTGAGAAACGTACCAATTAACGAAATCTTTTTAAATTGTTGATATCACAATGCAACTTTTTTTTGAGGCGTGTTACAAAAATTTATCTGGTTCAAGGTTTGAAGTTTAAATGGGCAAGTATCATGGCAATTTGATGTGTTTTTCGCAAAACTACCCATCTTTATATATGTTAGTTGACTGTTTTTTTTTTTAATTCAATTCAATGCAAAATTTTCTAGTAAAACCAGAACCGGATGCGTTGTGGAATAAACACTGCTATAGATTCACTGATCAACAAATTTAATTTTTTTTCTTTTCTATATAAATGGCACATTATTTCAATAATATTTTGTCCGTAGATTACGAATTTGTAAATTAAAATGCTCAATCAGCGCTCCTTTTTGCGAGAAAAATTGAGTCAAAACGTTGTTGTTTATTTGTTATCCACTACATGAAATAATCAGTTTATGGAAAAAAGTAAAATTTACTGATTATTTCCAGATTTTTCAAAAGTTTTAGTACTTTAATATAAAAGCTTGAGATTTCAACTATCATTTGATCAACATCAAAAACTAAAGCTGATGCAAAAAATCGGACTTCAGATCTAAAATCAGCACCCCGAAAATGTATTATATTAGTCATAATATTTCATGCACCAAAAATGATGTTGCCTTGTGTTATTTAACCTAAAAATTGAGTACCTCTTTTGATTTTCAGAATATGTAAAGGACAATGGGCAAATTTCATACAAAAAAAACCCAGGACAAACAAAAACAAATCCCATCCCTAATTATCACATATGTTAGCCTTATATATTTTTTATTACTTGTTTGTGTTAAAGTTATGGGGGTAAGAAATATTAGGTACTTTTATCTGCCTTATAACAGTAGTTAAGAAAACGACTTTGATGTGTTTTAACGTTTGCTTAATGTAATTAACCGTCTATATCGACAATTACTGAGTCCGTACGAGCAGGGTGTTCTATACCTGCATGTCTAGCATGACCTAAGTAATATACAGGGTGTAAAAAGAAGTCCCGGAATATTTCGAAAAGAACACATGGGAAAACAAAAAAATAAGCGTAAAATATTTTTAAAAGAAGTATTCAACTCTACCAACCCTTACCTCCCACCCTCACCTCTGAGGGCGGGGGTATTTTTTTTTTCAAATGGGACCACCCATCATTTTTTTTGCAGATTCGAATTCTTTATAAAAAAATACGTAACTTTTGTCTGAAACATTTTTTTCAATTCGGTACAGGAAGTGCAGGGAAGGGGGTGTTGTCTGTCAAAAAAGGTTCCGAAAAGGTCAAATATCTCACGATCTACAAATGGGATCGAAAAAATAAAAAACACGTCCCAAATATATTTTGAAAAGCTATCCAATGGTACCAAGCCTGACCCCCTCCCCCCAACCCGTAATATTTCTTACTTACTTGTAACGAACTCTCGATCCGTTTGTAATAGTGGTTCAGTTAAGACGTGTCGCCGTCGACGTAACACGGAGCAGTTACATATCACACACCGATTAACACCTGACATTTTCAAATCAGAATCACGCACGTACGCTTTTTCGAGATTGAGATAATGAAAGGAAAAGAAGGAGCGAGAAAGACAATGGAATATTGCGCGGATAGGTTGGTTTTATATAAAACAGATAAATATAATGTAATATTTTAATTACTCGTCATAATTATGTACCTATTTCTTTCTTTGATTGTATTGTAAGTGTTAATAAGAGTAGTTTTGTTTGTAATTTTTTTTTTAATTTTTTTTCGATTTTACCTGATTCCCAGCACTTACAGAAAAAATTAATGTATATAATTGTCTCTTACACCAAGCCTAATAAACCTACACTTAAATTGTTTCTGTTGGTGTCATTTTTGCCCATTCGCCTTTAAAATGCTAGCGCTAGCCTTGTTGGAATTTAACATAAGATGCCGCTAAAGCATAATTGAAAGAACTCACTGTCTGCATTCCGTCTTAAAGCGGGAAGACAACGGGGAGGACAGAAAAATTCCAAATTACATCGAATGAACAGAGTGAGATCTTCTTAATCATATCATTTAAATTGAGTAGACTCGGGGCGAAGACGCCGCCGGTGCTCAGCACCCACTCCGGTGCGAGACAATGAAGACGGCGACGGGTGGGTTCAACCGCATTAAGTCCTCCTTAGGAACTTAGCAGCATAAAGCCTACATGTTTTCGTCCTAATTTCCCTTAATTGTATGATATCATTAGGCACCAACGACAATCCGCTCGTAGGTCGGGGGCGGCTGGAGTGCTTCGGGTCGTGTTCCTGTTGGCTCGACACACCCCGGCTTGCGGGAGGCAAATCAGCAGGGATGGAACTCTACTTAGAACTTTCGCATCCCGCTCTACTCCTTTTTATTCAGGCAATGTTCCCTTACAGGAGGCGGTGTGGTGTAAAAAGGATTTCTATGAATATCACGAGTATGCGAGATGAGTTGGCATTTAATTTGCATATACTATATACTTATATACGTACTTCCTTCGTGTGACATCGTAACCCATTCTACAATCGTTACCATAAGTTACTTGTCACCAGCGACAAGGAGCTCTTTTAAGATTTCTTTACTTAAGAGTGCATGAAAGTCTTTAGAGTTTTTTACGCTACTTAGTAATTACATAAGCACAAAGGGCTAGAAATAAAACGATCTGATCTTTTTTTAAAAATATTAAAATGTATTATTTTTTTTTCGACAAAATTAGACTAGAATTACCTTAAAATAAATAAGATAACAAAATGTTCCATATTTTTTCTAAGTATTCTTTTTTTGTATATACTGTAGAATCCTAATTGAAATCATTTGGAATTTCCAATGTCTTCTTCTTTTTTTCATACCCAATTTCTTGATTTTTTTTTTTTATTTAATATAATATTATTTAATATAAATGGTACAAAAAATATATATAAAAACCCTAACATGAAGAGGCTGCAGAGCGCTGAATCATCCAAATTTTCCTTTTTTTATGTCTTGTAAGGCCGAAACTTTATCCATAATATCGCGAAAAATCTGAATCAAGTCACAACGAGAATCGCATGTCTGCCAAATATTTTAACCCCGAATTGATTATATTCCACCAATTTTTACATATCAAAATATTGTAAATATCAATTCCAAAAACATGGTTTAAGCGTTCAAAGTTTTGAAATTGCGTGTGCGCGACCCGATCAGTCGAATAAAATTGCGTACAACTCATTTTCATGATGCAAAGGTTTACATAGAGTTATTTTAGAGACTTTAAAATATCGAAAATGCGTAATAAAAAATTATTTTTTGAAACTAAAGCACTAGTACGAGTATATTCTATTGATGAAAAAATGTAAAAACTTAATGCCTGTTTAAAATATAATTAAAAATTTAAAATTCGTTTGTTATTAAAGCAATAGATGCAGACTCTTTCTCTCTGCCTATCTGGGCCCTGTTGCAGGCGTATTTTGCAGACGTAATTTATAAAAATTTGGGTCTGTTGGGCGTGTTTTGGCGCGTTTCTGGTTTCATTCATGTTTCAGGCACGTCTCGGGCCTGTTGCGTGTATGTGTTAAGAAATGAGTGCTTGTTGCAGACCTGATGCAGGCATGAATATGTTTGGGTGCAGATCGGGTGCGTTGCGGGCGTGCTAAAAAAATTTAAATAGCTTTATTCGGGGATTAAAAATTGTTTTCCTTTTTACCTTTCATAACAAAATTTATTCGTTGAAAAAATACCAAAACAAATACATATTCAACTATTTATATCAGCTTTCTTCATCTACTAAAGTCGTTCAAACTAAATTGAAAACATTTCAGGAAGTGCCTTGAAAATAGGCAACAAATAAATCATATCTAATCGTCAGACGGCAGAAGATTTCTACGCGGCAAATCACCATAAAAACGTAAGACTTTTGAAAATTGTAAGCCACAAACAACGTCGAAGAAAGCCGAGTTTGTCCTTGTTTTGTCAATATTAAAACAAATCGAAAGGCATATCCTGAAAAACTCGTAGGTAAACAAAATTGGGAACTCCGAAAGGAAATTGGAAGGAAACGGGAAGTGGGAATTGTTTTGCTTTCATTAACCTATTGATGCGTTCGTTTGTCTACCGATTTCCTGATTTCTAGGACTGCTGAATGAATGGAAATGAATTCAACTGATTTTTTCTTCCGACTGATTTGCATTGCAATTCGAATTGATGTTTTTCGCCATCACAACAGATCTTTGAAAGAAAACGTTGGCTGCTCTTAACAGGGGAAATGAAATTTAATTTAACAAGATTCGTAACAAGATAAAAATTTATTTTACTTACCTCGTGACTAAAGAAAGTAAAGAGTTTGATTTTCGTTTTTGTCGACTATTAACAACAATCCTTTGCCAGAGAAAACGGAATATTGAATGAGTTTTATTTGAATCAAAAGATTATTAAATTGTGCCGAAACTATTAACTATTCAACAACATTTTTAATCTATTGACTAGTGTCTTCACGAAGTAATAATATACAACTTCTCTTAATTCTATACAAGGAAACTCTCCCACAAATTAATATTTCATAAATCTAAAGAAAGTTATGCTCTCGTAAAGAATTCCTTAAAATTAAGAATGAAAGTTTTTATTAAAAAGTTTTTCTTTCTGTTTCTAAAAAGTTTTTGTTCATCTTATAATTTTGTTTCAAAAGTATAATTTACTTAGTTTTTAATCTCATGCTAATGCCAATATTTATAATTCAATTTCAATTCAGTTTTCAAAGTCAACTTATTGTTGGATCTATCCATATGCATAGCTATCAATTAATTAAATTAATTAAATGTTAATCTAACAATTACATAGATCTAATTCGATCAGGTGATAAGTAGTGAGAGAGAGTATAGAATTCATGATGGATGTTGTGGGTATAAGAAGTAATAACAATCTAAAAGAAAATGAATGAAATTATTAAAAATTCGCATTTTTGATTGAGTGATTAGTATAGGGGAGACTGGGGCTGGTTGTGACATTTTTTAAACAAATTGTCATATCTTTTTGTTAGTTAGATTATTTTACGTAATTCCAAGTTTGTTCAATTAAATAACTATTCAAGATTCTAATTTAAGAAGAATTTTAGATTTACGCCTATTAGAAGTGCTATAAACACGCGAATTCTGAAAAAAGAGCCGTGTATAACTTTTAGCCCCGTGCCTGGGGCTGGTTGTTACACCACACGGGGTAGGTTGATACAACAAAAAACAAACATAATCTGAGACTTTTTAGTAAGGGCAATCAAAATTTTTTTACTTAATTTAGACCTAAAACACAGTCTTTTTATGTTTGCAAGGTGTAAAGGTGTACGACTGCTCTATATGGCTCATCAAATAACAAATTTGGTAGCTTAGGAATTTGATGAAAATTATAAATTTATTTCTTAAACAAAAAATTTGGCATACTATTTCTTTTATGCCTTTTATCCTTATGCCTCACAAAAACAAAAAAATTGGTAACTTTTAACCCTCAAAAATAACAAAAAACTTCTTTCCTAAACAAAAACCAAGGCAGATACTACCGAGATGTACATGTAACAACCTGCCCCGAAGAAATGTCACTTTTAGCCCCGACCCCAAAATTTAGCCTTTAAGGTTAAGTAGAAAAAAATTTAGTAGAAATAACTGCATTATGATATATTTAACACAAAAAGAAAGCATTGAGGCACAAATATACATTACCGCACAACTATTTTTTAATTATAAACAGGCTGTAGACCAATATTACTAAAAAAATAAAAAGTTAGAAACATACGATTTTGATAGCACCGTGCCAGGGCTCCTCACACAAATGCGTTGGCGGAACTAGCGGGTGTCAAGTGGCTAGCCGATCATACCGTGGTAATTTTTCTCTTTCAAGCGTTCCTGTTACTTGCTTTGTATAGCCACAATTGCCGCTGTAACAACCTACCCCTGTCACAACCAGCCCCAGTCTCCCCTACTTACCTTCTATTCACTTTTTGTGGTTAAAAAAGTGTTCAGTTTACTATATAAAACTATACCCTCTGAAATCTTATTAAAGTTGATTGATTAATGATTTGAGTTAGAATAGATGTAATGAAATATTTATACCATGATATTAGCTCCTATTCTAATAATTTCATAAATACCCACTAGTGGAGTGGCTAAAAATCAGTGGCTGAGAATCAAAGCACTTGACTAAAAACTCGTATTCTACTAAAACCAGTAACTATTGATCAGTGGAAATTACAAATGACGAATATTTTTATTTCGAAGATTTTTGCTATTTTTTATGAATCTCTGGAGGGTAAATATTTTTTTGACTATCGTGAACATCCATTTATAATTTAAAAAATTTGATGTTTAGCTTTAATCCCAGGAGAAATTCCAAAGAGCCCTAAAAACCGAAATCTGGAACATGTTGATTTTGAGGTCTTCATACGAATTTCGGTAAAACACTTTTGCTTCGAAACTTCGAAAATTGATATTTTGTTTCCATAATTTGTTGTATATTCCCAGAAAATTACGTTGCAAATTGTATTATAAAAATAACTTAAATTAAAAGAATTCCACCTTTTCACTCTAAAAAAAAAATTTCAAGAGTCTTTGAAATTAACGAATTAAAGGTCAATAGGTAGGTATGTATATCGTATAAAATAACAAGTCGAAGTAAAGTAAAATGTGTAGAATTAATTTAAGGTTTTTTTTCATATCAGTCACTTTTGATCCAAAATGAACATTCCTACAAAGTTTCATTAAAATTCGCATTTTAAAACTGTTGGATTTCCACGAAAAATTTATGGATTTCAATGATTTCAATGGTTTATTCGAAAGCTTTTATAAGTTTTTAAATCTCCACCCTCAGTACACGTTAAGGGACCATAAAAATATGAACAGTAGTGGTATTAGTGCGAATATGATATCGTACAAAAGTGACAAATGTAGTGACTAAGCGACGCGACGTTGACCTTTTTTCCTTTTTTTTAAAGACAAAACGATTATAAGAATGAAAACTTATACCCTAGACATACAACGCTCTAAATCATGATTTACTTAATGAGTCATTTAGCATAGATTATTTATTAGTGAAGTGGTGACACACAGCCACTTCTTAATTAGAGACAATCGGCTGTCAGTTGTGGCATTTCCCATGTGAAAAGAATAGCGCCAAAATGGACCGAAATCAAGAAATCAAATTGGCTTTCTTTAATTTCACTGCACAATATAGCGACTTGGAAATTGAAGAAGCAATATTATATAAAGGAAATGTCTGATTGTCAAACGGTTATTATAAAGTTCTACTTGTTATTTGTAATGGATGGTTCATGTTCATAGTAACCATTGATATAGAAGTAAAAAACTGCTAAATTCTAGCACATTTTTCCTCATTTAGGTATGTATAATTGATGAAAAAATTCTGGTCATTTAGCAACTTATAAATTATGAAGTTTTTCGTGATTTAGCGCACTGAAAGAAAAAGATTAGCAAAATTAACTATTTTTTCAGCCAACTAATTAAATTAGTTGATAGAACTAAAACAGTGAGAAAAACATTTACAAAATTAATTAGTTTCTCAACTATTTTAGTTGATTTCATTACTTTAAATTGTTATAACAACTAATTCAAAATTGACTAATAATCAATAAAAGGTTAGTTAGTATTGCTATTTTTTTTTCAGTGCGATCTCAGCCCATGACACACAACGTCTAAATTAATAATTAGCACTAATTAGTAATTTACGTGCCCTATCTGTCTAGGGTATTACATATCAATTAATTAGGTACAGCATAGGTTAAAAAATGAAAGAAAAACTAAATTATTTACATTGTAAATTTTTTGCATATAGCAACTTTAGTAAATGAGTCTAGCATTGTTACATGCAAACTTTACTTAAAATGCAAAATGTAGGCATTCATCTCTTTGAACCTTTCTATGAGATGAGCATCCTTGTTATACGTGGGCAGCAAAACGAACAGTTGAAATTTATGTTTGTGCCGGAATAAATGTTTGTTAATTTAAAAAAATACAGATAAGACGGCTACCCAGCGAATTTTCTTGTGAATTGAATGAGGTGGAGGACTAAGAAACGATGATCTCTTTATTGTGCAAAAAAAGAAAAAAATGTAGAAGTCATATCGTTTAAGGTGTTACGTGACTTGAATTTCATATCTACCGAAAGGTGGTCTTGGATTGATTCGAAGGAAAAGATAATTTGGCAACTTCGGATCAGACAGATTAGCTAGCATATATCCGATTGATGTACATATACCTGTATGATTCTGAAAAATTATTAGAAGGAGGAAAAGTTTTCGCTTTTCCTGCCGTTGCTGTTGACATGTTTTTATCAATTCGTTTTTTTTTTCCTGTAGTCAGAATTCTTTCATAAAGTTGAAGTAAGGTTTATAGGCGTAGGGCAAGTTTGATTACTCAGGAGGGAACGCAGAAAAGTGATGTAGGTAACACATCTCTAATTGGTTTTACTTTCGGTATTGAATTAATGAGATTTTTTTTATATACCTACATATATATATATATATGAGAAGTTTTTGATTTCTTTTCTTATATAAAGTAAGAAGTACGATAAATTTGGTTTAACTCACAAGAAAACTTATATCTTAAGTTTTCAAGGAACAGCCATTAGTAGCATACGAAATACGTTCTTTGGGCATCATCTTAAATGATTCATCCCTACTTTTCCTGCATATTCCCTTGCAATTAACAAACTTTGAAGACATTAAGCTCTTACGCCACGAAGACAAGTCATAAATTGAAGTGCCTTCCCAAGCTCCCATAAAATGAAGCTGAAGTACCACGATAAACTGATTGTAACGTGCTAAGTCCATGAACTAGACCAGACTCCCCTGTAAAATTTGATAGTAAAATTTTTGTGTTATAACTCGGAAGACAACTTTTATTGGACATTTCACGATGAAGGAAAAGTATTTCGAGTAGAGGGCATTGATAATAATAATTGACGACTGAAAGCCGCGAATTTAGGGGCCAAAAACGCGCCTATTTAATGTTAAAGTGGTCAATGAAATTCGGATTGCGGCCAAGTCAATAAATTGCTTAAGCTTGCCCAGAAATTGTCATATTTTTGCTGTTGATGATAACCGCTGGGCTATTCACTTTCTGGGACGTTATTGATCTCGTTAATCCTCGTCCAGTCTGCTTTATGAGCTCTAGCCTCGCTAGTCTAAGAAGGTTTTCGTGCCCGGCAGGCTTACGAAAAGAGCTCTGTCGAGGCTGTGACATTTTATTGGTTAATGGGTGGATTTCTGGGTAAAACCCCAAGAAGACATTGTGCAGCCACTCGAGGTGACGAGGTAGGCATATACATCGGGCAACCCCATCCCAATAGTGGGATGACACTAACCTGCTCTAATAACTTCGTTGGCAGCTCGGGTGAGACATTTATCTGGATTTCAGCTAATCCAACCGTAAAGTGGAGTTTTCGGGACCAAACTCTCTCAGGTTTTCACTTTTCGTCCTGTTTTTTTTCCCAGATGGGTTTCTTTCCCCGCCCCCTGTTCGAGCGGCGTCGCGACGTTTATTGTGAAGGTATTCAATACCTTCGCCAAACTTGCCACGTATGGCCCGTTCTATAGAACCCAGAAACCCCTAGGTACTCCAGTTTTGCCCTTTTTAATAGGGCAGAGATTTACGCTTTTGTGGCGTATCCAACCGCTGATAGCTCTCCCAGCGAAACTTTTTAAAGGGCGCGCGCTTTTTGCATTTTTATCTGTGGTGCAGCTGGTTTAGATTGCGGGTAATCCTATCGGCAACCAGCGATAGGAAAGGTTAATCCGCAAAGGATATGTTTGGCTGGCACGCCACGGCCACGGCACGGTATCTGCTGTTTGCCAAACCTGCCACCGTACCCCCTTTGGCCTCTGGCCCTAGAATGCGGATGTGGTACATCTAGCCAAGGCAAACTTTCCCGGCGTCAGAGAAGCTCCTGTGTGTAAATCGGCTCTAATATCATGGTAAACTGATTTTACATAATGAAGCGATATTGAAAACGGTATTAAGTGGCTTTGCGGAGGGGATCCCACTGCTGAATACCTCTGCTCGACTCCACCAAATGCGCGCACACCCAAACTTTCTAGGAAAAGTTTCGAAAACTTTTGGATCGTTCGATTAGAGCAGGTAAAGCCAATTTTAGCCTTCATTTCGAAACTGTCAATTATTGCGATTATTGGTGTTGATACTGCCTAGACTCTGCGTCATGAACATTGTCCTCAGATAACGTAAATTGTTTTGCTAAAATTTTCAATAGCATAGATTTAAGTAAACGGCAAGACAGGTACCTAATTTAAGGAATTTACAAAGGCACGTACTTATAAGAGGGATAGGTACCCTTAGAGGGAGCATTTATTTTTAACACTCTGATCGAATTTTCACATTATCTTGTCTTATTTACAAGAACGCCATATAAAGTGTATGCTTTCAATTTTGTTCTTCTTTTAATATGTTTTTCTTCATTGAGATTTAATACCTATGATAAACATGGGCTATTTACCGGATATTTAAATTAGCCCCTTTTTACTCCATATGTGTTATTAGAATACCCCAGACATTCAGGAAATATCCCAGCAAAACAAGCGAAGCGAAGTATAAAAGAATTTGTGGATTTGAAAATGGAAACAATTAAGAGAAGAAAATTTTTAATGTCAATTTAATGCTAATAGGTACTTCTATAATTTCCATTTTAATTTAAACACTTCTACAATTTGACAAAACCCATCGTAAATTTGCACCAAACGTCGAAGATTTCCCGGTTTATGTGTGCCTGGTGTGAGTAATTTGATTTGATTTTTAGGCCTCTGTACCAAAATAGTAATTTAGAAATTAGGAAATTTAGAACGGCTTTAAATAACGCTTATCCGCCTTTATTTCAAATTATATAAAATTTAAAAAAATATATAAGTATATTTGCATTTCAAAAGAAGTCGAAATTTAAAAATGGGGTGTCATGAAGGAACTTCATTCGTAAATTCTAAAATCGGTTTTCATCACCTTTTATGCGCCATAATTTTCAAATTCCGATGAAAACTGTCCAGAAAAAATACCAATCTCTCCAAGCGTAATATCTGAAATAATATAATAAGAGTTGGGTTTACATAAAATAAAACGATGTTTCTAACTTGCACAGTTTCTTATAAACCAGCAAAAGTCCTTTACAAACAAACTTAGTCATACGGTCCCAAAAATGATTTATTCTTATTGCGTACTAAATTCTTATAAATTCATAATGCATAATTATAATTTATATTTTTAAATTGCTTATTCGCGTAATTTAGCATATCTGTCTGCTTCGATCGTTTTTGTCCAAAGATTATTTAGACAATTGAATATTTTTAAATCATTGTAACGCTTTTAAACTCGTTTGATTTTCTAGAATAAGAAGAATTCTAACATCCTAAAACCGAAAAATTATAGTGATATTTCTTGGGACTCAATAGAATTCTAAAGAAAGTAATTGCCATTCACATCAATATGAATTTAGGTTAACTTAAATAATTCCTTTTGAAATTATTTGAAAAAAATATACATTATTTGGTAATATGGGAGACAAAATTAAAACATGTGGTTCGATAAATCGATTTTTGAATCAAAATGAGTAAAGGACCATCGTGATCTTACTACATATTTTATTATTGAGTTCTAGTTTTTTTGTACACTACAGTATATTCCATAATCTAATCAACATAGTTTTCCAGTTCGACCATTTTCTGTGATATGAACTCCTCGCCCGACAACATTAATTACGTGCTCTAGAAATCGGTCAGCTGTTAAGATCACGCTCCGTGCCGTTTCACAGCGATTTCTGTGCTGTGTCACAGGGAAAAAGGTCCACCAATTGCTTTCAGAACCCGTCCTTTAAATTAGAATTTGGTTCGAAGTTGCAATTTTAATTGGCTCACAGTTCATTTCGCATTCAATCAAGTCTCCTCATTCCCGAGAGTGTTGATTTATCAGAAAACGATATTGACCAAAACAGTGCTGTTAAAACCATAGATGAAAAATTCTAACAAAATTTAAGCGACGACACAAAAATGCGATCCGAAAAAATTTCAAAACTCTGATAAAATTTATTGCTTGGTGTCGAAGCGAGAATTGGCGTTCCGGGTGAAAATTTTCAGCAAGGCTTTATGCCTGTGGACTGTCCGTGCAGATTTTATCGGTCAACTAGAAGAGTATTTGCACTTATCTGCGAAACAAATGTACTGAACAACTTTCTTTCTATCGAGAGAAAGCGAATTCTTGTATACTGAGGAAACGTTTTTTGTGTTTATTATTCACAACAAGAGGAATATCAGGGTTTTTTACAAGTTGGAGGTAAACGTTTCTGTTTAATATTTATTATCAACTCTTGTTGGAAAAGGTGCAAAAGATTTCTGCTTTAAAAGCAGCGTTAATTGAGTTTTTTTCAAAGAAACATTTTACATAGGTGGGTAGGTACTTTAACTCTTTTATTACATTTGTCTAATTAAGCGTTTTTATGCTAATTCCGTCTCAAAATATAAATTTTCGTAGATATTTTCATATAGGTAATAAATATTATATTTTATAAAGTTACTTACAAATAATTTTAATATTAAATTGTATTTAAGTGTATGAATATATTGTTTTTTATCTTTTGACATGGATCTTTTAAGTCGATTTATTTTTCTTACAATAAATTACGTATATCATTTTCTTTATTTTGTTAGCTTTTATATTATTTTTATTTTATCAGTGTTCTGTGCAATTTTACAAGTTGATTTTTACTCACATTCCGGTGTAACTGAAATGAAATAATAGGTACTTTTAGAAATATGTTTCTTCTCTTGTTTTTTCGTTATATCAAAAGTATATATGAGGTTCATCTAATTCCTATCTAGCGCAGATTGCCTTAAATTTATATCTTCTAAAATGTTTTATACATATATTGGTAAAATGTAGTCAAAAATGTTTTTCTGAGTTAATCATTATTTGCACTTATAAGAGTGAGAGCAAGTGGAATAAATAAAATAAATATGCAGCAAAGATTTCATTTTAATGATGAGGTAGGATCAACTCGTTATTACAATAATAAAAGAAATACTGAGTCTGTTGGGTATAAAGAAAAGATTTACTCTATACTTTTTTTTAAATTCGAACACTTTTTTTTAAAAATTAAATAAACTTTTATAAAAATAAAATTAAAAATTTTAAGTAACCCCCGACACAAAAAAAAACTCTAAAAAGTAAAAAAATAAAATTTTTCTATCGGCCTTTTAACTTCATTAAAAGAACATATTAATATTTTTAAGATAAATGTCGCCACGTCGGGGACCGCTAATCATTATCAATATTCTTTTTATCTGTATTCTGTAAATTTTAATTTCAATTGTGTATCAAAGGAAAATAAACTTTGGCCTATATATTTTTATCACTTTTATCTACAAAAGACAACAAAAATAAACCTACAGATACAAAAAAGAATATACAAAGAAGCTTTAAAAATTAATATTTTTGGTATTTGTCGTGTGTAAGTAAGAACTTACTCATATTAGCCCCCATCATGTAAATGGGATCGGTTCTCTTAGATTAGGATTTAAGCTTTCATTTAAGCCAAAAATCACGAAATAAACCGAGACCCAAGAAAAATTTTTTTTTTTGTTGACCTGTGTTATAAAGAAGGTTTACTCTATTATTAAAACATTAAGCAAACTGTTATAAAAAAAATGTATAAAATCGAATCTGATATTTTAGTAATGTTTTTTTTTTGCCAATATTCAATATGTTTTTGATTTTTAAAAGATTAAAGTCACCAAACAACTGCTTAAATAACTTCGGACGATTCTACTTCGTAATGATTTCATAAAATTGGACATTAAGAAAGAAATATGTAACTTAATACAAATAATTTACGGAGTTCTAAAAAAAATTGCTAGTTGACTAAATTTTGGTTTCATTAAAATTTGATAAATAAATATTTTCACATTTTAAATTATCTTTAAATTAAACTTTGTTGCTTTTGCGTCCATTAAATTTATTCTAATGTATTTTGGAGCCACGTAAATAATTCAATCAAAGTATAATTCCAAGAAAAACACAAAAGCAAACCTTCTTTATCATTGGAATATATAAGCCTAATAAGGGATTCCCAGGGGTACCGCAGAATCCCTCCCAACCCTGAAGTTGGTAATATATGTAGTTCATAAACTATCTGGTGCGGTCTGGTGGCAATACTTTAATCCCATATCAATCAAATAATTAATCAGATAATAAGAGGCTTCAACAAATGAAATTGAAACTGAAAATGGATGGCCCGCATGAGATAGAAAGTCAGTTCGCTATCTGTTAGAGCTTATTGTGTTTGGTCGGTTGATCACAGTCCCTTCTTCGATACAGGGAAATTGGGTCAATCTTCAAATAGCCCTGCTTTTCCCATCCCAATTTCTGAATATGGACCACGTAAAATGGGTACCCTTATTTTTGCTGGGTAGTGTAGCTACCACTGGCCAAATGCTTAACCGTCGTCGTTCGTTTTGATAAATTTTTCATGAAGCGCATGACCCACTTATCAAATTAAGTGTGAAGGCACTGAGGCTCAATAAAGTAAAAGCTTGGACTATCGAGGAGGGGTGGTTTCAGGACTCTTTCCCGACGCCGCCGCCGCCGCCGCCGCCGTCCCGACGGACGTCTCCCATGATGGGATAATGTATTCGGTGCCAACAGTGCGGATTATGTCTTCCTGTAGTTCATGCGCTGGAGAAGTGGATTTATTCCAGGGCCATTCGATTTATTGCAAAATTCGTCGTTGTTTTGCATTGAAGGTGAAATAATTGGTTCACTAACATGTGATTTAGCAATTAGTATTAATAACAGGAAATAATTTATGACTTTGTGAACGGAAAACACGACAAAGTACCTTACTTTGACTACACTATCGAGCCAAAGGTATGTGAAAGGCATTTGTTGTATTCGTATATCAAACTATATTTTGACTAGGTGCAGAAAGGAATCCACTTAGGAGCCTGTAAAGGGCATTCGTTATCCAATTACAGAAGTCCTTTACATCAAACTTCTCTGATTAAGAGCAATTCTATGAGGAAACTCGAGTTCTAATGTACACTCACTCACATTTACGAATAGTTACCAACGAAATTCTGCCAATTATTTGTGAGCAGCTTCTCTAAAGCTGTTCAATTACTTCTAAAACAAAGACAACTAAAAGAAATCAAGGTATATGCTAGAATGGTTTTAAATTAAAGACTACTATAAGTCGGAGGTTTGGTGGACCGTAGTTTTCGCACAAAGGTTTAATGCTTTTAATCTCCATTTCAGAAATATCCAAAATCCCTACAGCTCAATTCAATTCACATCAGCTTAAAGAGGCTTTAAGCCTTTTGAATAATTACAGGACTCTGGTGGGAGAAAGTTTCTGGCATCATGGCTATAAAATTTGATCGCCGAAAATTTCGCGAATGAGCAATGAAAACTGAAGGGGTTATCATTTTTGACGCTTCTTTTTCGGTTTTTTGTATTGTTTCCGAACTTTAATGGCCGTTTAAACAGCCAACTGGTTTTTCAGAAAACCCCTCTACCTTGTGAATTATGTTCGCATAAAATTTAACGAGATTTCACTTTAATCGATTTTAAATGGTTGGTGGGTTCTTCTCTAAAAGCCCGGTGAATTGTTTGGGTCAGCTTCTAATGGGTTTCAATTTAAGAGGAGTACCTCTAATTTTTCTCCAGCTGGGATATGAGCTTAGGGAGGATATGGTCTTCGGGGACCTTAAAAATAATTTTAAGTTGAAGGAATTAGATTAAGCTTGCTTGGATCTGTTAAAAACTTTTTCTTTATTTAGTCCCATAGCGGAAGTTGTGTAACTTTAATTATTTTTACAAGTAAGTAATTTTAAGGAATAAAATTAATTTTTTTTTACATAATAGTAAATAAGGGTTAATTTCTACATATATGTATATGGATTTATTGAATGTAGGAAGACCAAAATGCTCAAAGTGATGCGATTTTTTTTCGGGAATTGGATATTCTTTTATTATTTTAATTAATATTCATAATTAATCAATATTACAAATTACAGCGAATAAAAATTACCTTGAGTGTAGTTAATTTTTAATTTCCTTTTGCAATATGTGAACATTAATTAAACTTGCTTTACATTGACAGCTCAGGTTCATTAAAAAACAAGAAAAGCCATACAAAATGATTATTATTAAAACAAGATAGTATTGCAGCATTTTTTCAACTAATTATTGTGAAATTTACAATTTTGCAAAATTACTGAACCCATAATTTACTTATGTTTAAATATATAAAATAAGTAGTTACGAATTTTCTAGGGCTAACGGGCTAAAATTTACTTCAGTTTGTAGAAGAATTAGGAAGATCTAGGACACATTCATAATTTAGTACTGAAGCAGAAACGAATAAAAGTTCAAAATCTTGGATTAGTAAAATTTCTAATATAATTGTATCGGAAAATATTTTATTTAAGAAAGAAATTTAAATTTATCTAAATATTTCATCAAACGAAATGCCAGAATGACAATTGGCTTGGTTTGTTTTTTATAGTTATTTTATTTAAAGACTTTTTTAAATCTATTTGCAATACCACCACCAAAAATTTACCTAATTAGCCGACCACACACGGGACGGTTTTTGGCATACCAACATAAGATTGATCGTGTGTGGGCAACTTCGCATACAAACTTAGAACTGTCCCAAATATTTTCCGCCTTTAATTTTTCCATGGTATTACTTTGTTTATCATCTGTCAAGATGAATTTCACCGACATTAGATTGTGGGTGGAGTGGAGATTTGTTTCTTGAATTTAAATGTCGCTCTAGAAATGAAAACCAACACCATTTGTGAGTAATAAACAGAATTTGTCACAAAATTTTTGCGCCAAAAACCGTCGTCGTGTGTAACCGGCTATTATCTTGTCAAACAAATGTGGAAGTTCCCTATTCTCTAGAATTAAAAAAGGACCGAGAAATCAGATATCTTAGCCCAAAAAAAGGTATTCCCAAAATATCTTTATTCTTTTATGATTAAATCATAATATGATTCTTTCATAGTTAGCTGTTTTAGTATAGGTATACGTACTAGAGCTAGTTTAAGTGCTATACGCAGCATACCGTACAGTTGAATAATAAACGAGTGTACCCCAAATTGTATACCGTCAAAAGCAATTGTCCTGATTAGCATTCATCCCGGCAAGAAGGTTCCCTTATGACTTTCTCGTTTAAAAGAATTTTAGTTAAATCAAATGGAAACGCGATCTTCTCTCGCACAATTTCTGCGATTTCCATTGCGGGTGTTCTATTTTCAGACACCCCCGCGGATTGTGTACTTCGTCCGGACAGGGTGTAGAAGGTATGGAAATAGAAGGTATTAAGTATGCACGGTACGTAGGACAGCCCTATTCCCTTTATCTATTACAGAATGGAGTCCTGACTGTGTGACTGCTCTTTGCCACATAGCGTGTTCGTTACCTCTGCCATCCGCGAATATTTCTTCGACGGGTTTGTTCTTCTTGTACACCCTGTATTGTCCCATCCCCACCCTGTACCGGGGTGATGTGTGATGCCTCCTCGACTCTGGTACGTGATCCGCCAGCAGTCAGCTACTCTCTTTTTGACATTGTATGCAAATTTATATTTTGCATGTTTTAGTCAATTTTAATTTTGTTACGAAAATTGAATTTCGCCCGGTACTCTGCCTGGGAAAAGATAATTTTCGAACCATTCCGACATTCAGAAGGAGTTTGCACGTGGTTTTTCGCACAAAGTTTAAATTTTGCTATCTGAGTAGAGGATCTGTGCGATGCATCTAAAGAGGTAAGAGGGCAATTTCTGGTTAATTGTATGTTGGATAAAATGCTTTTAAATTTTAATTGGGAACCAGCGATAGGAGCAATTTCGACGGTTATACTGCAACGAATTTTAGCGCTAATTTAAAAAGTAAATGGGCAAACAAGTGGCTCCTCGAGGCATCCTACGTAAACAGGTGATGCCATTTTTGGTGTAATTAGTCCTAAACTGAAAAGTCTGGCAGGGATCTCTTTCAACAAGTACACGTAATTCGCCAAATAAATACCCCGGCACGCGCGGAATGCTTTTAATAATTCCACACAGGCCCACCCTGTGGACGTCTCCACCGTAATCATTCGAGCCAAGAACCAACCGGCATTTTTTACGGAAGGGTTAGTTTGCTCATGGTAAACGACCCAGAAATTACCCAAGGGTAAAATAGCTTTTTTCTGTCACTTCCATATTACCAAATTTTATGTCCTCTTCTCCTCGGCATAGCATAAAGATGCTGCCGCAAGTCGTCTATGCCGTGCGCAGCCATCGCCGCCGCACCAGGGGCACCAACCAAAAAGAATTGAAACCAGTTACAGCAGCGAGGACGCATTAATCCGTGTTTATGCCATCCATCTCCCAGCCCGCCCCCAATGCTTTCAGCCTTTCATAATTTATGCTGTGAAATTCTTTGAATATTTAAGGACGCATTCATAGCTACCCAAGCTACCAGGTGAGCGCGTGTTCGTGGAGTTTTATGCTTTTCACAGATTTTGTTGCCGCTAAAATGCCCTTCGAAATCTTTCATTCATTTCAACCCGCGGCGTCTTTCACCACCTTAACAATGTCAAGGTCTAGAAAATTCTTCAAAGGGAAAAAATCTGTTCAAGTTGAAGATTCAATTTAAAATATAGAACGAAAATTATTCTCCATTTTTTTCCCAAACAGAATTAAATTATTTTTTGTTTATTTAACCTTTGCAGCGAAAACAAGAACAAGTCTATTTACATTGTAAATTTGTTTGTAAAGTTTTAGTGGCGAAGATTTGGAATGGTAGGTCAATTCTTATAAACATGATATTGCATCTAGAACATCCGTATACGTAACGCACATTGAAAAAGAATTTTAATTTAAGGGGGTATTTTTGTCTAGAAATTTGAAAAAATTCGATTTTGTTTCGATTTTCTGAACATAAAAATTTACAAGAATGTCCCATGCAATTAGTTTGAAAGCGTTTTTGGATTGAATCCAGTCAAAAAAATCCAAAAAAAAAAAAATATTAAAACCAAAATAGTAAAGCTAATGATAGTACTATGAGATTTTGTGCATCAAAACAGCTCAACTCTTTAAAAAACAATTATTTATTTATTTAGGTGTTGTTCCTTTCTGTCGTGACTTTGTTAAAAAAATTTATTCTTGATCAAGTTTTCAATCGCGATTTTATTCAACTGTTTAGGAGGACATTTATCTTTGTCTATTCCAATTCAACCTTATACAATAAAATCAAAAATGCCTTTGCGGTTTGTTCGAATTTAGCTTAATTTTCCTTTTTTGAAAATAACCTTGCAGCATTTCGCCTCCAAGTTGGAAGACTTTATCATTTTATGTGGATATCAAACAGAATCAAATGCAAACTAGACATCAAGAAGCACCACCTCAGTAGATTCTTTCATATTAAAGCAAGATTTGATATACACTGAAAAAAAATAACAATACTAACTAATCTTTTGTTGAAAAACTACTCATCAGGCGGTTTTCTAGGATTCTAGGCAAGGGCGGGAAAAACAGAAATGAATAAAATAATTTTACATTTTCCAAACAAACAACAATTTATCTAAAACTATGTAGGTACACGGTTCCCCTTGAAATGGAGAGTAGTAATAATTTTAAATTCTAACTTTTTTTTTTAAATATTTACTAACCACGTTAAACAGTTCCGTAAAACTTTAATGGGGCGAAAGTTAGGATTATTTTATAAGAGTTTGAAGGTATTTCTAAAATAAATTCAAAAGTTCTATTATCAAGAGCCATAAAACATTCTAATTTATGCACGTATAATGTAGGTAGCTACAAATAAATGCATATATGTACCAGATATCTTTTGCAGATAAAATGTTATTATTAATAGCTACCATGCAAACTTTAACTACACAATGATAGCAGAAAACAAAGCATACGATCTGCTGAAGCAGGAATTTAAAAATATAAATTTCCCTGGTATAAAAGCAGCAACTCGATTTAGTAAAATTTACTTTTTCGTTGCAGCTAGCACCTGTGATAAACTCCATGCGACCAAAACTCGAGTTATTATTTCTATGGACAAAAAACTGCTGTAGAAGCGAATAATAAAACTTGCTGAAATACATAAAACTTTACCAGCTATCGAATCAAAACCGCCATCGCCGTCCACAACTTAAAAACGGCGATGTGGGGACAATTTTGCATTTGCATATCGAAACCGAAGGGTACACGCCGTGGCCGAAGCAACTGCCGGTGGCGCCACTAGGCAACCAGAACGCCCTTAATACCTCAGGGATGTTTCATTGTTTTACATCCGGTGCATTGTTGTTTGATTATTTACTTAAGGGATGAACGCAGCGGAAATCCAAGTAGGAATTGATAGTCAGTAGAAATATTCGCAGTACCTTCGCAAAATAAACAATTCGAGGACGCTCCTTTGAATGGGAATTAATTAGTTTTCGTTATTCTTGTAGTTTAAGTGTAATTTTGTTTTACATTTATTTATGTTTTTGAATTATATTCACTGGAAGAATGTTGGTCCATGGTCACCAAGTCATTATCCGAAAGTGTTTTACTCAAAAACGAGCATAATTGGTTTTCTGTGGAAAAGTATAGAGTGGCAATCCATGAAAAAAACTGCAAAAGCGCCAAAAATTGGGTCAAGGTTGTTGCGCCATTTATAGAAACGCGTGGAACAAACTTGAAATTCAACCATGGGAAATGATTCGTTAAACTTTGAAATGGTAATAAATGTTCTTTTAGTCTAACGAACCGGATATGTATATTTTTTAGATATTATACATCGACTGCAAATTTGACCAAGGAAAAATAAAATATGAGCATTTCATCGCAAAACACTGTGCAGACTGCAGTTACCGGTTATAAAAAATCAGAAATAATTTTTGCCAACATTATTATAGTATTATAAGATAACTATGTAGATAACAATTATGAATTACTTTTGATCGTCCAATTATGTACTATTTTAAAATTTGAGTATTAGTAATCGCCCCAAACATGATGCGATATTATTTATATGTAGGTATATAACGAAATGTTTGATCTTTGACCATTATGTGCGTGAGCACCTTATATAATTTTTGTTAAATTTAAAGATACAGAGCAGCAATTTATTACAGTAAGACCTCGTTATAATGAACTCGTAGAGACCCGAAAAATGTCAGTCCGTCGTATCCTTTTGAATTTGAGTTGACACATATAACCTATCCCTCGATTTGCGCGGTACTTAATTTACATGATTATACTATTCATAAAAATGATCAATATCGTCATAAGTTGTAGTGTAGCTATCTTAAAACGATAATGAAACATGTTTTCTGGTATGGATCGTTTTCTTATTAGAAAATTAAGGGCTATGTCTTTCATTTTTCTACTGTTCTTTATACTCGTAAATGCTATCGATTTACACGGTATAAATTTGAAGTAAGCATCTCTTTCTATTTTGTATGCGGATAATTCATTTAATTTTAAACGGTTTCGATTTGCACGTTTTTTTCAGGAACGTACAGTGTAAATTGAGGGGTTACACCTATCCTACACATATTTAAAGTAAAATTGTATTGAATATTACAGAAAGATCTCATATCAATTTTTACTGATAATACGAATGAAATTATTATTAGCTTTTTTCTTTTCACACCGAATCCGGTTCCAGGTTTTACAGAAAATTTAACACTGAATTGAAATTTATGAACAGTTGCTCATGACAAACCACTTTTGTTTCTCGAAAATAATATAAAATTGCCTGCATTTATACCTACTTTGCGTCAAAAACTAGATCCCATTTATTTGGTTAAAATTTTGATGTTTAGATGGGTAAATACCATGTCAATTTAATGCGCTTTTTGCAAATTTGCAAATTTGTACTTTACGTGACGGTTTTTAACATTACAATTCAACGCAAAATTTTCTACAATTTTCTGGTACCGGATGCGACATGAAAAGAATACAGCTATTATTATTTTTATTATTATTAATAGGAGATATGAAAAAATGCTTCAATATCTTTTGCACAGAAGCGACCCATAAATTTATTTATTATAACTTGGTGTAAGTTGTGACCCAGGTAGGCCAAGTAAGCTTACAAAGCACAAAAGATCTAAAATTTAAAATTAAGCTTGAAGTTAAAGTGAATTCTAGAAATCTTTCTTCAAAAATTGGAAATCTTTAGAATATCTATGTAGATAATCCTTGTCCGGGGAAGTAAAATATATACTGTTACAAGATTTCCCTACGCTTACACTTCACACTTCGGATTTTAACCATGCGATTATAAGGACTGGCGATCGGTCCCCACGATCGCGGCGTCTGTGGCAAGAACGCCAAGCCGGAGCCACGCTGAAGAGATCGGCTTTGCATTCTGGATCGAAACGCCAGCATTTTTTTGAGCCCGCCCGCCTTGGAGGACCTTGGAAAGTCTCGGCAGACGAACAACGTCTTTAAAAAAATTGCGTAGGCGGGGGAAAGTCGAACCGTTTGCTAGCCAACCGTCCGGCTGGCAAATCCGGTAACAATTAGTAATTTACTGGATTGAACATAATTTAAGGTCTCTTTTATGATAATTATGATAACTTTTGTGGTAAACTAAAAAGTTTGTACAGTATCCAGAAATAGCCGTGTTTAACTGAAAAGAGTATACGCGTTCCCCATACCCATCAAAATTCAAAATTTTAACCATAACAATGTCGACTAATCACACTTTCCCCCTAGTTGTTTCTTTTGGTATCATGCCCTTCCCGCCCGCGATATTTCACGACCAAAGTTTTTTAATCCTTTTATTCGCCTTGCCAGAAATGGCGGAACATAATAGAAAATTTCCCTTAAATTCAAACGGGGAAAAGAAATTTTTTTTTTAGGGTAAACTTTCACAATGTTGGAGCAGTTGCTTGCAAAAAAGCAAAAGGATTGGACTTTGAATACATGCCACTCGGAAAAGTCATTATGTTTATTTTTTACTCCTTTAAGCTTCCAAGTTCCATTCAAGTGCTGAGTGGTCGGCAGCTGGGACTTGGATAAAAAAAAATTGTGAATAAAAATTCTTTGACCAGATCCTCTTCAGGGTTTTAGAAGAGGGGCACCCCGGAATTAAACTATCCATTCCCAGTGGAGTCCCCAGCAAACGCTGTTTCTTAATTTCCCTGCTCCAAAAATGAAAATATTTAAGTGTTCCCTTTGGTCGTCGCGTTTCTGAGACCGTGTTCTGAACGGCCCCTACCCCGCCGGGGGCGTCTTTCGCTAATTGCGTTATGATGTTCTGGCCCAAGAATTGCTGAAAGCTTCCATTTGATTGCCGGCTGCATCCCATTTTCTTGGGAGATGACTCTTCAGCAATTATCTCGAAACGAAGTCCTTTAAGAGGACGTTTTAAGGACTCGAGGAAAGGAACACAAACACATCCACGTGTCGTAGAAATGTTACGATACCAAAACTAGGGAACTTCTGTCTTTCGGAGCTCCTGAATTAATATTCTGAAAAAATCCTAGGCCCAGATTTACCCAAAATGCTTTTATGGAGCCAACTCTAGTGTTAAGAGATAAGATAACTTCATTCAGTTTAAAGTGCATGTGCACTAAATTCTAAGAACTGGCTCTAATTTTAATTTATTTGCTCGTAGAAACTTTGTTTATTTCGGATTTATTACCAAACTCTTAACTATACTTCTATACTAATATCTATATAGAGAGTATTTTGATAAGACTTTTGTCAATAATAAGATCATAAACCCATTTTGCTTATAAACTATATAATTTTACACTCATTAACACTTTTTATTAATCTACACTCCTTTTTTATGTCAGAAATTGTGTTTTTTTATAACGTGTTTCCATCTCCCCAAAATTTCGAGATTTTGCGAGATTTCGCGAAATCCATATGACAATTTATTGAATTTCCCCATACAATTAGGCGATTTTGAAATCTTGAGATTTCAAGGAAATCTCAATCAAAATAATACATAAATTACCAGAACACATAAAAAACATACGCAGTATTCTCGAATTTAAAATTTTAAATATGTACTATAGCCTGAGAGGTATAGAATTAGGTGAATGTTTCCAGCGGCATGCTGAGAAATGCGCTATAAATCTATAATACCTATTATAAATATATTATTATTATATATTATATAATTTAATAAATTTGTTGTGGCATCCTAAAAAATTATTAATCAGCACTACTTAGCAGCCGTTAAAATTGCCATTGAATTGAAATAGAAGAAGTGGTTGTAAAGAAACGAAAATATAAACAAATGAAAACAATTAAAATATAACACTTGAAGCATCATTATGATGGAAACACTTTTTAATAACTTATTCTAAATCACAAAATTTTGGAGAAATGTAAACTTGGTATTAGATCCTTAGAGCAATCTCGGAACCCACTAAGCCGATTAAATTTATTCTTTTATTTGCATTAAAATTTTAGCAGTTCTTGGACGAATAGAAACATTTAAACAAATATTGTTTATAAAATAACAAAATTATATGTATTCACAATAAATAAAATTTAAAATATACCAAGAAAAATAATTTACAAATATATAATTTTTGAAAATCCAAACCGGGCTATAACAACATACCATAAAACTTTTTCCACCAAAAATAGAACCCAGATTGGTGGGACTTAATTTAATAATATAATGAATATATTAATTAAATTCCATCCAAATTAAAAATAGTCAAATAGTCACAGCACACACTTTATGAGAATCATAATTTTCTTTATCGGTTTTTCGATTATGTATATTTGAAAGGCTTTTCTTATTTCCCCGATTTTTTTTAAATTTGAATATGTTTTAGGTGTGGTTTGGTTGCTACTTTACTTTATTATTGTAAATATTTGTAATTTGATAATATGTCCAACAACTACACTTTTCTCTAGAAAATACATATGTATATTGTACATATATAAAAAGACGAATCTTTTTACTGCCTATTCGATTCTGTAGGTACCTACTTGAGAGCAAATCAATTTTTCACTTGATGAAGTTTCTTTGGAACGAAACAAACTTTTTAAATTAACCGTCATCCTCAGTCTCTTTCGATTTAATCCTTTTTTTGAACTCATGTAATAAGGCGCTTTAATAAGGATAAAATTTGCGCCTACCTCAAAATAATCTCCTGTTGTACCAAGGAGAGCTTTAAAAGTGTTTATCCCACCCTCTTAAAATTTTAATTAATTTTGTTTATCCCCTTATAAAACCTAAACATTAAAAAAACAGAAAGGTTTTTTCTTTGGTATTAGAAATAATCTTTGAAATAATTTTTGCTTAATACCGCATTCAACCCTTTCTATCAAGTGAGAAACCATATTTCACCAATGAAATCTTAAAGGAAGCAAATTTTTGCTCAGGAGAGAAATAGGTAATTCTTTATAAAAAAAGGAAGTTGGTAGGTTTCAAATGGTGTTGCAAGGTATTTTCCGCCTTTAATGGAAATTAATATTTGTAATGATTAAAGATTTGTATTAGATCCGCTTTTTAAATGTCTGAATCTTTTATAAAAACGCTTGATGCTTACTTAATTTTTCGTGAAATTGATTTCGAGTAGAGTAATACATATATTTATATGTTTAACAAAAGCTGTGTTTTTTAACATCGGATCCGGTTCTAGGTTTTGCAGGAAATTCGATTCACATTACTCCAAATTTTGAAGAATCCAAAAAAATATATTTTTTTGGTACCACTTAAATGTTTTTGTGAAATCAAAATATTAAAGACTTGCGATTATAGGAAGTTAAAATTGAACTTTCTCTAGGACATAGAGCCATCGGATGTTCAAAAATCCAATTTTTTTACACTTTTATTAAGAAAAATGTGGTTCACATCACCCTAACATACTCTTTAATATTTGAAATTCAAGACGCTCTATACAAAAGCTATTGAGAAGGAGGGTGTCTTTTTACGTTAAGTTAAATACATATGATTCAAAATTAATGTTTTCTCTAAAATCCAATCATGTCACCTCAAGACTCAAACTCAATCTATTCCTGTTCTTATTATTAATCCTAATTTATATAATTATTGTATTTATAAAGCAAACATGTACAAATTTCTTAATAAAGCTGAGACACATTGATTTGTACTTACGGCTCACAATTATCCTGAGTTACCCCACATACGCTGAAGACTTGAATTAATGTCTTTTTAAATTAATGGGCGCGTTGAAGCCCAAAATGGTTGCGGTCTTTACGCAAAGACGCTGCCGTCGAGAAATCTTTAATTAAGTCCCAGTAGAAGTTTGATTCCATCAGACTGAGTTCAATGCATGACTATGCTCACAAGTGGTTTTTCAAAGTGAGTTCAAAATCCGTTCAATTACTTTATCAAAACTTAAGGAAAGATCAAGTGCACTCGTTATCAAACAGAAATTCTGTGAGTGAAGGCATTAAGAAACTCAAACTAATGAAATAAGTTTAGAAAGTGAATTGCGCTATCGGCTCTATAACTTTTCTTAAAGGAACAGGGGAAAAAAAATTCGCTCGACCGAAAGTCACTACAAGTAGTATAACATCAGGTCCCCTGAGAGGAACCGAAGAAGCGATTAAATTTCCATAGTACAAGGAAACTTCCTTCCTGGTGGGAAGTATTTAAAGCCCACTCCCACTTGACCTCGTCTTCGCTGAAGACATCTTTTGTCTTAAAATCATTTGAACTTGTGAACCATTTTCTTCTTTGTCGGGACTCATCGAAAGTCTGTCGAAGCAGCAAAAAAAAAAAAAAGAACGCCATTAACCAGCCAAAAGAAATTACCACATCCTTGCAGAAAATAGGAAAAGGCAAAAGGAAATTATGGACGCGATGCGGGGGCGTGAGGCGTTCCGCCAAGCCATTGAATCGAAGAATACACGCTTCCGCAATTTATTTTTCCGCAAGATTTGCCATCCAATCAAGTTGTCCATTACAGCGGTCTCGCATCTTAATTTCGCTCTTCCTCTGCCCGTGGTGATTTTCTTCGGTGGAATCATTTGACCGACTGTGGATAGCTCGTTTCATAGCCTATTTTGTGGTATTAATTGAAGAAATTTCCACCATTCAGTGGTTCCATTAATTATGGCAAAATATGATACTCTCCAAATATAAACGACTATTATGACTCGAAAACTGATATTTGTTACGAAAACTCTTATCTCTTTTTCTACTCAATGAAATAGTTAAGTTCGTTTTACCTTTTTATCTGAATTATGAGAAATTTAAAAAGGATTGTTGTGCCCAGCCCACCCTTTGCCTAATGGTCCTAATCAGATCCAAGAAACTTTATCCTTTTTGCCTTTCATAATCCCCACACACACAACATCTAACGAGCATTTTAATTTTGGCTCAAGTATGCAAAGAAAACCAAATTGGAAATCTTGTGGTTATTCTAGTTAGAAAGCATAGTCTATTGAAAACTTTTAATAGACTCCGTTGAATTTTTCGGTTGTTCACTAGGACCGAAAACTCTATCGAAATATGCGAACAGTTTTAATAAGCCACAAGCCTAATCTACTGTAAATTTCTACACCAAAATCTTGGAAATCTTCTGTTTAATTTTAAAAAAGTTGAACTTTGGAGAGGAAAGATAAATACGTAGATGCGTGAAAACCTGACTGATGTTAATCCAATACTCAAAAATGAAGACAATCTTGATAACTAACAATAATAAGTAATGTAAATATATCTATCAAGTTTTCTTGCCGACTTATGTAAACATCTTTTAATGTCTTAGGATCTCATATCGAATGCATATTGAAATTAGTACCAAAGAATTTTTAAACTAAATTATTTTTTACCTTTTCAAATTTTTTAAAAGATCTTTGATAAATAAGTTTATTGTTATGAATGATATGGTTTGAATTACACAAAATTTTTGGTAGTTTTCTCATAGATAGTAAAATATTATAGCTATCATACCATCTTTTTGAAATTGTTGTATTGTTTTTTTATAGTATGACTAATCGTTTTCCACGCTTCGCTCGGCTGCGCTACGCTTGCCGACGTTTGTCTTATTTAATCTTATTTATTCATAAACCTTAAAATTCGTAAATTCTGACAGTTAATTTCAAATCAATGGTGCGTAAAACCCCCAAGTAGGAAGTTTAGTGAAAATCGCATAAACTTTAATATTTGACAGTCGAAGGTTTAACATATTAAATCCATTTATATCTGGAACCTGAAATCAACATTTTTAAACTTAAGGTTGATTGTTAGTTATCGACTTAGGTATAGTGAATTTTTTGTTTCAACAGAATATGAAAAAAAGACATTAAAATTTTGAAAAGCTATGAAATAAATGATTTATTATTTGCGGAAACTTTCAAAGTATACCTGTTATTTTGAAATTTTTAAAAAGTTGAGTTAAAAATCGAGTAGGTGAAAAATACCTTCAAGCTTCATCAAGCCCAGAACTAAACATCTATCATTTGGCCACTTTGTCATTCTGGGGATTCAGCTACCTTGAAGCAGATTGTCCAGTCTCAGTGAGCAAGTTCTGGCGAGGCTCCAAAATGGGTCAGAACTGAGGTCCTTGCAATTACAGAAGGAAATGAAGCTGCGATAGCGTGCCCCTCGTCTGCATATCTGCAGCTCCTAGCCGGAGTTAATGACGACACTGAACCCTGTTTGTGGGGCTAATGAATTCGAGATTAATTAAATAAATGCGATAAATGTGTCAGAAACACACGGGCGTATTTTTGCTCCAACAGGAAGGCGGTCTCTCGCACATCCTCCGACTGGTGGCATGGTGGACTATTTGGAAATGCCGTGTTTCCGGTCTGTCAAGAAAGTTACTTTTCTTTGTGCTTCAACTCCTTTTGTCGCTGGGTGGAGTTCCCAGTTCCGGGATGATGATAATGTGTCTTTCAGGCTCGTGCGGATGTCATATCAGATGAGACTCTTCCTTTAGCTGCCAGACGTTCATCCGACGGCAAGAGCAAGTTAGGGGAATGCTTTTCCATTGATATTCAGAAAACAAGGAAGACTGCTGGTGGTGTGGGAGGCCAAAAGTTATTAATTAAGTCCTCTGTTCGAGGAGACGTTTTGATACAAGATAACTAGAAAACCTTCAAAGCCCGAAGTGTTCGTATAAAAATGCCATTTTAACGCCATGCTCTGACCTCGTTAATTAAGTGCCTATTTAGGATAATGGCGCAGACTAACGCCTCTTCGCAACATTACTTTCATAGAATATTCGTTTTTAAGGTTTATGCAATTAAACCGGCTTTAACTTTTGAAACTCCATAATTGCGCTAATTTGAAAATTAAAAAGTTTCAGCTGCCTCAAATTTTCCTTGCAATTATCATTTACATTTCATTTTAGAATGAGTTGATGAGTCAACCATAATTATTAAGTGCTTTAGACAACTGCTGATTTCTCTGATGAAAAAATGTTGCATAAGTACCCCGACCTTTTCCAATTCTAACGATCGACCTCAATTTTGAATAATACTCTGTAACCACATAAAAATTTTCCAGATTTTCCTTGGAATGGAAGGAACTGCTATATATCGAGCAAAGTCGTAAGCAATAAAATATCAATGAACCTGCCAAGAAATTCTCCAAGATAAAATGTTTCCTATTTCCTTTATTTTCCTGAGGAAAACACCATGAACAATTTGGTCTGGTCGTAAAATGCAGCACTTGATAGGGTAGGCACCTGCTCCAACGAAAAAATATTGAGGTGAGGTGAGAGATTACAAGGACACTTTATTGCTTTTTGCGATTTGAATGTAGATCTATAGGTTTCTCCATTGTCAGTTCCTTCAGCATAAAGTATGAACAACTCGCCTGCATAATTCACGTAGTCACGTACGCGTAGGTATAGTGATTATTCCACTTCAATGAATTTCCTCCGAGAATTAAATACACATAGCCGTTTAATAATATAAACGACCAAATTATATTTTCGTGAATTGAAAAATTACTTTACCCTTGAAGGACACACTGGGTCAATTTGACCCTTACCTCGAGTTTGATATCTTGAAAACATTTTGAAAATGCGAGGACCTGAGGCTCTTTAGTTGTAGTTTGGGGTACTATAACTATACATTAAGATGCTTCCTTTGCAAAACCCATCGGCCATCACGTACATAGTAGGCGTTGGCAATTATTCGAAGTCAGTTCAAGGTCATTCTGACCCTGTTATATACTAAGCGTCGGTTTGTTCTGGATAAACATTTTTAATTTGTAGTGTTATTTTAAGTGATAGTATATAGTAAGGTCAAAATATTTCAATATATTTTTTTCGAAGTAGGTAACATATATATCTGATGTGCCTTTAAACAAAACAGTGAGCACGATGACGTATATTTCGCGGCTGCGTTTTCTGAATGCCTTAGTATGTACCGAGTGGGAATATTTCGGTGGCAACTGTTATTATAATAAAGCCGATAACTACGACTCACTAGCAAAATAAATACATTTTTTTAAAGTACACTAAGATAAAATTTTGCTCTTATTCTTAATTCTACTAATTATACATTTCAAGAATATATCCATGCAAATTTTTAGCCAGAAAGATAAAAAAATAAAAAAAAATTCATTCATTTTTATCGTAAACTACGTTTTTCTTCCAAAAACAATTTTTTGTAAATCCCTTTAATTATGTAAATAATTCCAATAGCACTTTTCATGTAAAATCAAACTAATCCAAAGTGTTCGTCATGTATTAAAAAAAAAGATGTGTTGCGCAATGGTTAAACTGAAACAAGTGATAAGCAAAATTGCTTTTAGTCTTAAGTCTTGGGCTTGATCTTACAGAAAGAGCAAGAACGAAAGCAAAACCAATATTATATACCCGTGGTAGCAAAACCAAGTTGAAGACAATGTTTGGAGGCTTTAGATTTTCGCTGACTAAAAATATTCCTTTATTTTAAGA
Organism: Machimus rusticus; assembly: GCA_951509405.1. Classification (NCBI taxonomy): domain Eukaryota; kingdom Metazoa; phylum Arthropoda; class Insecta; order Diptera; family Asilidae; genus Machimus; species Machimus rusticus. Next base: position 4,408,000 of record OX608053.1, on the reverse strand, counting down.
TTATTTAAACCAAGCTTAAAACTTAAAATACAAATACTTTTTTATATAACAAGCACGTCTTATTGCCTAAAACTTAGTTTGATTTCGATCGAATGGCTCTCTATGCAAAAAAAAAAAATATTTAAAAGTATCAAATAAAAATTTAACTAGAAAATTCTTTAAACTATTTTTAAAAAATTGTCAAAGTTTAGAGAAGTGTATTTTTGGACCTTTTATCACTTACGCTAAAAAAACGAGTAACGAATCTGCTCGCAAATTTAAGTTTTTTTCATTCCCTCTTTATGACTGGATTATAACATTATTTATAAGGGTACACCGAAGTAAATTGAACTCTCAAAAGTGTTTTTTTATTTCTATATATTTTGTTGATCCAAACAAAGTTAGTTATTTTTTTAGAAAAAAAAGTCATCAAAACAGCGCATTCGTTGACGTCCAAACTTCAGATCTAAGGGTGTAGAAATACAAGACTATACAAGAGCCTGTCAAACGAAACAAGGTCTATTGAAGTAAGACCAAGCCCAAGATCAAATGTGCAAAACTAGTCTTGCTTTTGCTCATCACTGATAAATTTTTCAAAAAAGCTTTCATTTTAAGATAAAAACTTTTATCTGACATTTCAGTCGTTATAAAATATAGTTCAATTCAAATTTTATAATAATAAAAACTACTACTGACTGACCATTTTTATTTGTGAATAGAACTTCTTCAATTTCTAATTCCCTCATTTAATCTTAGTTCTCAGTAGAACTAATTTTTATTACTTTTGGTATAAAATTAAAACTCATTGTGTAGCATTGAAAAAGAAATGTAATCACTTAGCTGTTATCCAAATTTATCTCCGTCATATTTAAGTTATGGATTATTTTGTTCAAAATTCTGCAATTAATCATTATTTGCGCGTCGTAATTAAAAAATAATAAAAAAAAAATCAATAAAATTTACAATCAGGGCAAAAGGTCACACTAAGCTTCTCTAAATATAGATTTTTATGAAATCAGTGTTCAACCTTAGCTGGTCACATCTGTCCCCAAATGCTTTATGATATCTTGATAAAAAGGCGAATGCTCATAAATACCAAGGTCGACAAACCGAAACAATTTCTTGAAAAATGACGATCTGATGGTCGTCCAGATGGAAAATCATGTTTTTTTCATAGCATCTAACTTGAAGGTGAAATGTTCCAAATATCTTCCCTAAATAGAGTGTCATTTGTAACATTTCTACGTGAGAGCCACGTGAAGACTGTGGATGGGCCCACCTAGTCTTGAATGTAGCTAGAGGTGTTTCGGTCCAGCGGGTTAAATATTTTAGATTTCGGTGCATTAAAGTACTATGGAAGTCTGCATAATCGTTTTGCAGCCGTCGTCTTTTGTTATCGTTGACATGTGTGTTAAATTTCACTAGTACAGGAGCAGGACAAGCGGCGTCGGATGCTGCAATCAACCATCTAACGCACACAATTCTGGTGAAAAGGACGTGAATTGAGCAGGACCATAAGCTGGATTCACACCACCAAAACATCCTCTAAGGATGTTTGCCCCACAAAACATAATACCTTGGTCAACAATAAAATCTACTTTGGTGGCTGGGGCATGGCGAAGAGTCATCTTTGTCCAGTTTGGCGTTCCTGGGTGCTCCTGTGATTATTTTAATGGGTGCTACAACAGAGGGCAGCACCATGCCATAAGCAATGGAGGAAATTATACCACTTTCATCACAATAGCCCCAGGGTAGTAGTTTATGCCTTTTGGCTCGGCACTCCTTATGCGGTGCTCTATGCAAATCGGTGGGATAATCCCATCTAGTCAAAGGTGGCGAACAAACTATGAAAAGCGATTGTGATTTGTGACCGCCAAGCTTGTGTTATAGCTTTTGTTCCTTTGTCCTAAGTCCCGGCAATATCTTCAGGTCATATTTTAAATAGTATAGATACTTTCATTCTTCGCAATTTAAAACCTTACAATACTCAATTTTTGGGATTGGAGAGAGAGGCTGTGCAAGATTAGTGGTCCAACTGAAACCTGAACTATTAAAAAATAATTGAACTATCTTGCATTCTTGCAACATTAAACCTGACCTGACTGACACACTTCTCAAAACGGCACACTGAGGCTTTTTCTATACCAATATTATAAAGAAAAAAGATTTGATTGTTTGTTTGTTTGTTTGCATTGAATAGGCTCCAAAACTACTGAACCGATTTCAAAAATTCTTTCACTGTTGGGAAGCTACAATATCCCCGGGTGACATAGGCTATATTCTATTTTCAAAAAAATCAGAGGTCCTTACTAAAACTCCAATAATGTAACCCAAGGTGTAAAAAAAACGAAAACGCAGGCATTTGCTAGTAATTTATAATTTAAAAATCCAAAGCGTAAACTTGATAGGCTCTTGAGATATTTCACTATGACCAAGATTGCATTACTTTATGCAGCTGGGATTTTTTCACAATTGGATCTGGATCAGATGTAGCAGGAAATTTTACATTGAACTGAAATTTATGAACAGTTCCCCGTATCAAACAATTTTTATTTCAAAAAATAAAATCGAAATGCTTTGATTTATAACCACTTTACGTCGAAAAGTTCATCCAAAAATTTGTTCGGGTCAAAATTTGAAGTTTTGATGAGCAAGAATCATGCTAATTTAATGCACTTATCGCACATTTTAAAATTTATAATTAGTGGAGTGGGGACTTATAAGCTTCAATTCAATGAAAATTGTCCTAACTAATCTAATCTGATCTGATTTTAAGGTATTATACTAAAAAAATACGGTTTTTTAATGTGAAAACCAAAAATAAAGGGAAAACTTTGATGTCTACCTAAATTTTCGGAATCAAAAAGTAAATAAGATTATCGGGGTCTTTTTATGAATATATGAGTAATTATTTCAAATTGTTTGTATCAAAGACCTATCAAAATCGTACAATTGATACGTCGTTCAATTTAAATGTATTTCAGAATTCAATCAAATATCATATATTATTATTTGTTCAATTCAAAGGCATTACTTTCAAATGGTGGAAGTCGTGTAGTAGAACTTAATTAATTAAACATAAAAATAAAAGATGGTATGATATGATAATAAATATAATAACTGAAGAAAGTTAAGTTTACTTAATTTAAGTTTAACTAAATTCGCTGAACAAATTAACAGAACAACCCCCAAATTAAGCAAGAATTTTAAAATTTTTACTTTAATGGAAAGGAAACCCTTCAGAGGAAACATATAAAAAAAAAATACCGCCAGAGCTTTTAAACGTCGGCAACAGGAAATTACAAGCAGCAATAAAGTTATCTAATTAACTTCTACCAATTCTGATTGTAGTACCTACTCCAAAATATGCATTCTTCTAGCACAGCAAATAGTGCAGATTTCAGCGTTCGTTCGGGTGTTAGATTTAAAATATTTTTATAAAATGTCCTCATACTATGAAAACAATCAGTTTAAGTTAAATGAAGACATTTCATTCAAATAAAATAATCTTTAATTTAATGTATTCTACTCTGAAATACAATTTAAGAAAAATATTAATGAATCCCTCTAACATTTTACTGCCAAGAAGCAAATTGTTTTCCATGTAAATCTCGATTTCTGAAATATTGCGAAGAAACCTTGGGGCTTTAAAGTACAAGAACAGCGCTAAAAATATTATTTCAGTGAACTACATTTTCTTGTCGAGCGCATATTCATATTCTAGAAGGAGTTACTCTACATTGATTGCATTGCATCCTGGAACTTAACGAAAGGTTGTCAACCCGTGAGAACGAAAAGCAGAGCATAAAATCCTTGGAATCCTTTCTGCTAAATCCTTGAAATCCTTTCTGCATCTAGAACCCGGTTGCAAGGCTCTTCACAATAAAGCAAACTGTTCTTTGTTCATCGTGTTTACTTCTCAACCCCATTTTGCTTATGCACGCGCTTTGCGACACACAGCAAAGATGCCTCAATGCAAATTATTTGCATTTTGTAACATTAGCTGCCTGAAGAAGTATTTCTTGCTACCAGGAGCTCCATCTTAATCAAGACTTGTCGGAACGTGTGTGGGAGTCGTAAAGCATCTTTATAGACTCATTTAAGCCAATATCGCAGCAAATTTCCGCCTTCACGCTAAAAGTGAGTAAGGATGAGTTATTTTCGTAGATTGTAATCAGGATCCAATTTAATTCGGGCTCTGGAAGTGGGAAACAACACCAGACGAATGTTGTATATCATTTCGTCCTTCTGTTGCAGCGATACACTTAAGTCGTCCCCAACATTGAGAGTTTTTGCCAAGACAATTTCTGGCCGATCTTTATGTCGGCCGCATAAATTGTTGAACGAGATACTCCCGGTAACGTTTTGTACCCGTAAAACTCACGATAACCACAACCATTTACATCGCCTCCAAGTTTTAAATTTTCTCTGCCGCTCATGTAAGACATTTTCATTCCAGTTTTATGTTTTCTGAGACATCAACGCGGCTGACGGAGGTTTTCCACCCCTCACAGAATTCTCGACAAACATCGTAGGCCTTGCAGCATAAAAAAGGTGTTGTTGTCGCCCTCTGCAACGTAAGGAAATTCATCAAACGAGGTTACGATCTTCACGAGGATTATTTGCCCTCTTCCTTTTCTGGTTGCCATTACGTTATCTCTACCAGAAAAATGGAAATATCTAAATGGTAGGGAAATATATGTTCCTCTCGCAGGGCATTCATTCTTTCTTTCCATTTTCAAAGACACTTTATCAGGTGAAATAGGGACCGGTAATAAATTTTGTCAATTTATCGAAAAAAACAAGTTTATTTCAGTATTTTTATTCTCTAGGCACTAATCGGTCATACCAACAAAACCGCGAGGGATTCACGAATGTGAAAAGTTTCAACTTTAACGTCTTTATCGTTGAGTCTAAATTAAAATCGTTAAATCCATTTAACCCTGTCCAGTGATGTATTTATAATACAGAACTAAACAAATAAATTACATTTTTCCCTATAGTTAGAACTATTTCGTTTATAATTAAACTTAAATTAAAAAAAACATAAAAATTATGTATTTGTCCAGGACTTATAGCATTTATGACCGCTTCATAATGCGTTTCAGCACTTTTTAATAATAAGAATTATAACATAAAAGCTTATTACATTTGCAAATCGATATGAATAAAATATTTTCTATTAATTGAGAGGTTGCTATGTATCAATAATAATAATTGATAAAAAATAGTATTTTATGTAAGCGTGAAATTTTGGTTCAAGTCCAAAGCAAGAGAATAATATTTACGTAGGCAGAGATGCTCTACATACTATACTATTTTCTATTATATACTATTTTCTTTTACATTAAGTTCATGTTTTATTTTTCTTCTATATTTTTTTCGTATTTCACATATTTTTTTCGGAAATAACTATGAAAATTGATAGTAAAAAAAAAGGAAGAAAGCCTCAATCTTAATATAAAACTCACAAATATAATTCTGGAAAATTCTTAAACGACTAATAAGACTTGTATTACGAAGAAAAAAATTGAATCGGTCTAAACTGAAATGAATATATGTATGTAGGTATAAGGTACCTAACAACAAAAAGGGAAAAACTAAGGGCACCATATCCGACACTCAAAATAAAACCAGTTCGAAATTTAGAATTGTATTGTAGGTATATCCAACTATGAATTACTGAAATCGTATTTAGGAGGGAAGAAATAAAATCAATTGAAATACATACATACATATGTATGTACATAGGTAGGTACCTATTATTATTATTTTAATATATTACTGTGCATTAAAATTTAAAAGACAACTATTTTCTGTTATTTTTAGCTAAACGTTTCTAAAGAGTGAAGTCACTTCTCAAAATAGTTAGCACCTAACCTAACACTTTGAGGAGTGATTTCACTCGTTGTTTTTAATATACCTAATATACAATATTGAGGTATTCAGCTTGGATCGATTGCAAACAAATCTTGACGACAAATAACGAACAAAATTTTGTAAATTCTTCGTAGGGGAGACCGGGTACAAAAGTAACAGCGGGTCGAAAGTAACAAAGGCTCTGTAGGTCTATCCAATAGTCAAAATACCGCTCCGCTGCCATCAGGTGATGGCCGGTGGCGCCCCCCACTCTTGCATTCAGTAGCCGCGCGAGCCACGCGCTGCTAGGTTTTCTGAGAGGACAATAAGTGATTTCACAAGTCAAAACTAAGTTTTTTGACGTTCACTTATTTTATGTTTACTAATACTACTAAGGACGATATTGATCTGAAACTTTGCATATAAATTCTAGATTAGATTTATTGCACAGTGTTTTAATTCATTTTTGTCTAGCACGTTCCGTTTTCAGGTTATCGTCCATGTTTTAACAAAAATGTGGTAGGGTACAAAAGTAACATAGCCCTATGGGTAGACAAGTAACATGTTACTTTTGTCTTCGGATTGATTTACTGATTGCGAGTCTGAATAGAAGACTGATACTGAATAGTGTGATTAGAAAAAATTATTATCATACAATAATTTATGTCATTAATTACTAAACACAGTTTCTAAGGAAGAGTTAATAATATTGATTTTTTTTCGTAAAATATATATTTTTTTAGCATTTAAAATGAAAGTGCTTATTTGTGTTATTAATAAAAAAGATTTCTAATAAATAATTTGTTGATTTAATATGTAATATCATAACTATTACAAACCATTTTGTCCTGTTACTTTCGACCTGCCAACGTGGTCGAAAGTAACAACGGACGAATTTTTTTAAAGTCTCTGTGATTCATACAAAATACACAATAATCAGGCAAATCAAGATACTAATGTAAAGAACACGAACGGAATTTTTATATGGCTATATTAATTTCATCAAAATAATAACACCTAACCAGAAATCAAGGTAAAAGTAAAAAATGTTACTTTTGTACCCGGTCTCCCCTACATGAAAATCGTTTTGCAGTTGAACTCATTTCAATATCTCTCGGACAAATGTGTAACTAAAAATCAAACATTACTTCAGTAAGAAAATGTCTCATTGATACGATGCCCTTGTTTTAGGATTAATTTTATAGAAATTATATTGAATCAAACTTTGTAATGAACCAAAAATCAAGTTTAAACTTATCAAATACTTAGCAGATTTTCAGCCTGCCAGGATTTTAGTTATAATAAAGAAATTAACATTGTTAGGTTAGGTTAGGTTAGGTAAGGTATAAAGGTAAGTTATCAAAGCGTATTAGTTCGTGAGCAAAAGAACATTTACTTCGATACTATTTCAAGTAAATATTTAATCGTTGGTATATTTAACCAAATTCAGATTGGTTTTTCTGATCCATGGATTCATTCGTTAATCTTAACTTTTTATTTAATTTAAACCACAAAATATTGTTAGGAATTATACTCTACATAAAGTCTAGACAGACCATGAAACCATTAAAACTATGCTGTTTTAGGTGTAAGCTCTAATAAATTAAGTCTTGTTAAAAATTAAACCAAAATCGAGTCAATATCTTCATTCGAAAGTTAGATATAAACAAGTTAAAAAAATGTGATTTGAAAATCGCGTTTACGCCATCAGGTTTGGTAAGCAAAAACTTGTTTATATAACTTTTCTAATTTTCAAAATTTTTGCAAATTATATTCGGGAAACTATTCAAAAAGATTCACATGATCGACTTATTTTTAATATATTAAAATCCTAAGTAATACAACAATTTAAAAGACAAAAAGTCTTTGTTAAAAACTTAATTAACTTTCGTTTTATTTCTTTGACCACAATTTAATTTCGGTTGCATGTATTAAACTAACATGTTTTTGGTATAAAAGTGAAACAAGAAAGTTTTGTTAAATTAACCAGTATATCTAAGTTTTTTCTCTATAGTTTATGTATATACATAGGTGCATTTATAGGTACATATAACATATAAGTAAAATAACTTTTCACCTACCATAGATTACTCAGGGGCATAAATTTATAAAAAGTTTGCAGCAAATTAGCAAGAAATGCAGCTACATTTCAGCTGCAGTAAGTTTCAGTGGAATTCCACCTGAAGGATTAATTGTACCATCCCCACGACGACCAGGGATGAAATGATAATTAAAAAGAAGAAAAACCTAAAATCACCTCAGGTATGGCGGAAACTCTTCCCAGTCTTGTGAGCACAGGAAGTTGCATATTCAACTCGAAAATCGCAAATATCTTTCCGCCGTCCGAAGGAACCGTCTAAAGCTGGATATGTATGCCCGCCCCCAAGCCCTGAATTTCTTCATCGTTCTTCACCACACGAAGCACTCCTAGCTCCACCCCCGAGGAGGGCCGCCAGACGCGGGTAGGTGGAGCTGCAGGGCCGCTCGTGTAATCAGGGCACACGAATGGCTAAATTCAAACTCTCGAGCGTATTTACCCAGCTATTGAACTGCAAAGTGGTAATCAAATTTGTTTGGCGTGCAAAGAAAAATAAGGGTGCACTCCGCAGAGTGCTTCCTTGGCGCCCTTTTGTAAGGACTTAGGACTACTAAAGGACCCGCCACTGTTTGAAGCTGGGTCAGCTCCGGTTCCGCCTCCGGGTTTCCTCGTGACCGTTTTTCATCGCTTGACGTCGACTGCAGCGGCAGCGGCAACGGAGCGGCAACGGCGGCGCCAATGATGGTTACGTAAACTTTCAGAAGCCCCCAAACTCCGGCGGAGTCGAGCGGAGCTCCTCCGAAAACGAGCGGAGCGCTATTTCTACAGACAACACTTACAACTGATTTCATTTGACCGAACATCGCTTTTATGTGGCCTTTCTAACAAGGGGGTAAATTTGAGCTGGTCCTGCATCTTGAGGTGATGCTGATGGCTGCGATGATGACGACGATGGCAAGGCACTTTACTCTAAGTGCACATTAAGCGATGGCGTCATCGGATAGGAAAAGGGTTGTGTACTTTGCAGCTGGTAGCCAGCCACCCTTCGCAACGTAATTTGTTCATTTTCCCCCAATATGCGGACTATGCTGGCGGAATTTTATGTTAGTTGCACTATGTCATGACTGCTCTTTGTGCTAAGGATCTAAGTTCTCAGTAGATTTCACTGAATATTTTCCAAATTTTTCCAACCAACTGCTGTATGCATATATACTCATAAAATTAGAATTTAATGTATGCTATTATAACAGCAAACATTTTTCGGCATATGAGATGATTTTACGCAGATCTGTAAATTATTGAGAATTTTTGTACTTGAGCACAAGTACGAGTATGAATCAGGTAATCAAGCATTTTGAGTATGAGTACAAGTATCAGATACTCGTAGGTCTTTTTTTACTTAATAGCGAAACAATACGTGATTATTTATAAAGCAATACATATTTTTTATTTGAAATTAGCGAAATTATTACAAAAAGATCGTAAGATTATCTTATTTTATTGCAATATATGAATAATATACATAAGAAAATTCAAATAAAACACTGGAACAGCAAAGAACATAATATGAAGATAACATATAATAAATTACACTTTAAAAGTTATAAAGATGTAGACACGTCATCGTGTACTTGTAAAATTATTATATATATATATATTATATTGCTTCTTTGCACTCCTCATTTAACAAAAACTCTCAATAAAGTAATAAATTACTCACTCATTTACACTGTATGTTCAAACTTCAAGGATTTCTTACTGACTGCTCTTTTAGTGTTAAATTTGCTACAACTAATAATAATATTTAGTGGTCGCCCTGTGGTCGAAACTCGACCTACTGGGGTTACTACGAAAACTATGTATGTGTTTGAAATTGGCACTGTCAATAATAAAATTACTACAGTTTGAACACAGACTACTATGCGTTTCACATAGACAGTATGAACGTAAATAACGAATTTATTTAATTTAATTTAATGTATTTGTAACATATATTACATATAAATTTTAGCTTTCTGCACTTCTTCTCTATATAAAGTTTAACTATGCCAAATCTCACACTCCTCCGACCGTCCAATATGCTTAAAAAGGGGTACAAAGTTTTCTCTTCACGTATTAATATAATAATAATAAATAATAATAATAATAATTTACATCCGTCTAGATTACGAGGTGACTTCAAACCTCTTACAAAATTTAAGAATGACTATATTTCAAGTAGCAACGGAAAACTCTCTCAAATCTTTTGAAAACAATTTAATTTTTATGAAAAATATTTATTTTACACTTTATATGTAGGTACTACTATAAGAATGCGACTTTTTGGATCTAATATATTCAATTTTAAAAATTCAGTGTCAAGTATGTATTAAAAAAACGCTCATACCGATACCGATTTCTATAAGTTTTCAGGTACCTACAATTTAGTACAAAAAATTACTTATTTTAAATTCTTAGATTCGCTATTTTAAATTTCCAAAATTAGGTAATGCACTCACTGCACACGCTGAAAAATTATATTTTTTTTATAAGCAAATGCTGTGAAGTCCGAATGCCTTAAATATCAAGTAAATTCTTAGCAGTGGCGGATATTCAAAAATTAAAATTATTTCACCACAGTTCCATCTTTTTGTTTTAATGTATTTTGTTCATTCTGTTTAATTATGAGATAGATACAGTACAGTGCCAAAAAATTATAACCACCAACATTTATACTTCCATACTTTATTTTGAAAAAAAACTTTATTATATTTGTACGCGTTTAAGATAAACATTAAATTAAGGGTAAATTCACATATTATCCAAATTACTATTTCTAGTATTTAGTATTATTAACCATATTTTTAATAACACTTGTTAATCTCCGCAATTATCTTCGATGCAAATATTTATGGTTTTGGCGTTAAGTGAAATGGTATACCATGTAATACTTCTTGGAAACATGAAAATTTGTTTATTGATATTTATATTTGATAGAACTGGAATAAATGAATGGGGGAATACTTTTGCATATTGCATATTGGTTCGTAACGTAACGATTACTTATTCTTCAAACAATGATAACAAAGGAGGAAAGATTGCAACTCTGCAAGGAAATGTTAATCTGTTTGATTGTTTGCGAGAAAAAAGAAATCAGAGTTCAAATTTTGAAATTTGTTAGGGTGGTTATAATTTTCTGGCACTATACTGTATATGTATATTTATAATAAATTGAGTGAGAATACGCAGAACATTATTTTGTATCCGCTTTTCTGAGGTCCTAGATTTGAGCAGGAAATAAGAGGCCGCAATCTTGAGTCGGTAATTTTGAATTTTAAAAATTGCGATCAAGATTTCATTTAAAAAATAAGTAAGTCGGGCAACACCGGAAGCGGACAAGAATCATCGCTACTTTGTTTTCATTTAATGTAATAGTAGTCTCTACTATCTAACCATACAATTCTAAACAGTTTCTACTACGTACTCGCAAAAATTACTCCGTAATTTTTCAACAATTTTTCCATTTTATAAACTTCGTTATATTCCGTATATATGTATATGTACATATGTGGACATTTTCGTTTTTACCAGTTCAAACACAAGCGGAAATCGAACTTACGACTTTCGTTTTTCCATTATATGTATGTATGTACATATATATACGAAGTACAATGTGTTTTTCCAAAAAGCTTAATTAATTACCTCATTTATCCATTCATTTTCTAATCCGTCCATCTCTTGAAGCAAGGACAACAAAAAATAAGTCTTAATCAAATGCAAACAGTATGAAAAAATTAGGCTTTTTTTAAGCGTTATTTTTCTTCGAAATTAGGTGTGACAGCTCAAAAATTAGGTGTTTATCTACCTTTCACCGATTGTGACAATCATTCACTGAAAAATAATAAATGTCTCGGAACGCAACGAGCACATGACCCTCGTCCAATTAGATCTGGGCCTCTACTCTTTTTGCGCCGAAGTCACTTTGTGTGTACCCTGTCCAATTACCAATTACGTTTTGGAAGTTGGAAGTTTATACGAACACACATGCCACATATTTTCTCAATTTGATCAAATTAGCTTAGAAGTGAATCGATAAACACTCGAGTGATAGGAATATATTGGACCACCTCCGACTATCGTCGAAAGTCCAAACGAAAAAGGACGGAGTTGGATGGCCAAAATAATCTGACAATTGCACGTAAAATTGGACAAGGCTCGGGCTGTCGGAGAAGACCGCGTGGGGCTGAGGCACAACGCAAACAGAGGCTGCGAGTACGAGGGCGATGTCTTGTCTGGAGACGACAACTAAGGAAAAGAAATCGGCGGAGTCAGGAGACGAACGACTCAAGGAAGCCAAGTAAAAATTCTTACAATAACTGGGTACTCCGGGTCGAGACTCGAGAGTAGCTTAATTGAGTTCCTATACCGAAGCGACTGCTTTTAAGGCGATTTCAAGTCCCCTGGGGAATTTTTGTGTGCCTGCCAAACTAATTGACTTCATTAGAAGACAGCTGGCTGCGAATCTGGGCTATGACTTTGATTGGTTTGTTAGGAGCGTTCTTTCTTAGCCCCCTCCCGCCCAGACGATCCCCTTGCGCGTGTAATCTTCTTGAGATGGATCATTTAAAAATTGCTACCGTTCCCTCAGAGGAAATGGCAGCAGTTCAACAGTTTTATAATGTGATCAAAGACAGTCCAATGGACCGTTTAAATGGAGGAAATTGAGTGGGCATCACTTCTATACGAACGACCAAACGAAATACTATCGTCAATTTTTTTCTTAAATATATTCTGAATTTCATCGTTTGTATTGTGACCTTTGGAATGGTAACTGCCTTGGGAATCGTCTTCCCAGAGGCTTTTTTTAAGTCCCAGCCTGATGAACTTATTTCCCGGCCTTGTGGATGGTAAAAATAACCAGGCTAATAAACATTGCAATGTGGAAAGTATCGGTTTGCAAATTATATAAACCTTTATTACATAAACTGATATTATATTACAAAGAATCCCCTTTTTATAACAAAAGCCCTTCTTTACTCCGTATAATAATACATATTTGAAAAATGTCATCTGAAAAAGCCAAGTTTTACCAAAATATTAAACTAACGATAATTTACATGAAAACAAGAAAATTGATATGATTTATAAAATGCTTTATTTAATAGGTATTCTTCTCAAGCCAATGATTGTACTATTTTTATTTTCTTATATATGCATCCAAAGGCCAAAAATATCTTCGAATCTAAAGAAAGGCCTTCGACTACAATATTTTTAATCCAAGATCATCGTTATTTAATCAGGCTTTTAAGCTTTCTTCTAAAATATTTTATGTTTGCTTTAAGTTTTTGCATAGAAGTTTTTAAATTGTAACATTTTTAATTTTATGGGAAACTTTTCTAGCGACTCTTCCATCTAAATTACGATCTCAAAATCTTCTTCGAATCGCAACTCATTTTCACTTAAATTCTGCATGCTTAATAAATTCTAAATTTGATATTAAAAAGACACAAATTTCCGTTGAATAAAAATACTTTCATTTAACCTCATTGGCTCTATTAATCTAACCAGGTTAAAATTATCGTGTATCCTCCAAGTAGTATTCAGAAAATAAATGAAAATACACTCCAGCGGAAATAGTTATAGTATTTCGTCCTTAACTTATTGTGTTCTTGGTTATCATAATGACAGAAGAAATAGTCTAAAAATAAAAATTGGACTTTGAATGTTTTAATGATTGAAATTTGAACCCCTATTGTCGAAACCGTCTGATACTTGATCGAAACTTTCGACACTATCGATAGAATCGCAACGTTAGCATCGATCGATCGATCGATAGTATCGAAAACTTCGCAAGTATCAAAACGTTCGATCCTATCAATAGTAATGACAAAGTTCGATATTTTCGAAGCTTTCGATACTATCAAAACCGTTCGATACTATCGAAACTCTCAATATTATCGACTGTTCGATACCATCAAAACTTTCGATACAATTAATATTATCTGAACCGTTCGTTACTATAGAAAATTTCGATACTACCGATAGTAAACTATCAAAACTATCGAAACTATCGAAACTATCAAAACTATCGAAACTATCGAAACTATCGAAACTATCGAAAACTATCGAAACTATCGAAACTATCGAAACTATCGAAAATTATCGAAACTATCGAAACTATCGAAACTATCGAAACTATCGAAAACTATCGAAACTATCGAAAACTATCGAAACTATCGAAACTATCGAAACTATCGAAACTATCGAAACTATCGAAACTATCGAAACTATCGAAACTATCGAAACTATCGAAACTATCGAAAACTATCGAAACTATCGAAAACTATCGAAACTATCGAAACTATCGAAACTATCGAAACTATCTAAAACTATCGAAACTATCGAAAAAAATCGAAAACTATCGAAACTATCGAAACTATCGAAAACTATCCTAACTATCGAAACTATCGAAACTATCGAAACTACCGAAACTATCGAAACTATCGAAACTATCGAAACTATCGAAACTATCGAAACTATCGAAACTATCGAAACTATCGAAACTATCGAAACTATCGAAAACTATCGAAACTATCGAAAACTATCGAAACTATCGAAACTATCGAAACTATCGAAACTATCTAAAACTATCGAAACTATCGAAAAAAATCGAAACTATCGAAACTATCGAAACTATCGAAACTTTCGAAATTATCGAAACTGTCGAAACTATCGAAACTATCGAAACTATCGAAAACTATCGAAACTATCGAAACTATCGAAACTATCGAAAATTATCGAAACTATCAAAACTATCGAAAACTATCGAAACTTTCGAAACTATCGAAAAGTATCAAAACTATCGAAACTATCGAAACTATCGAAACTATCGAAAACTATCGAAAACTATCGAAACTATCGAAACTATCTAAAACTATCGAAACTATCGAAAACAATCGAAACTATCGAAACTATCGAAACTATCGAAACTATCGAAATTATCGAAACTGTCGAAACTATCGAAACTATCGAAACTATCGAAATTATCGAAAACTATCGAAACTATCTAAAACTATCGAAACTATCGAAAACAATCGAAACTATCGAAACTATCGAAACTATCGAAACTATCGAAACTATCGAAAACTATCGAAACTATCGAAACTACCGAAACTATCGAAACTATCGAAACTATCGAAAACTATCGAAACTATCGAAACTACCGAAACTATCGAAACTATCGAAAAGTATCGAAACTACCGAAACTATCGAAACTACCGAAAACTATCGAAACTATCGAAACTACCGAAACTATCGAAACTATCGAAACTATCGAAAAGTATCGAAACTACCGAAACTATCGAAACTATCGATACTATCGAAAAGTATCAAAACTATCGAAACTATCGAAACTATCGAAAATGATCGAAACTATCGAAACTATCGAAACTATCGAAAAGTATCGAAACTATCGAAACTATCGAAAAGTATCAAAACTATCGAAACTATCGAAAATGATCGAAACTATCGAAACTATCGAAAAGTATTGAAACTATCGAAACTATCGAAAAGTATCGAAACTATCGAAAAGTATCGAAACTATCGAAACTATCGAAAAGTATCGAAATTATCGGAACTATTGAAAATAAAACTGATCCAGTAATTGTTGTTAATGACGAAAAAGAAGATGATGATTATTTATTAGTTCGTATGTAGAATTATTGAACAATTAATCAAAAAAGCATCTGGAAACTTTAAAAAAAAAGCTATATATTTTTGGCTATGAAAATTATTTATACTTCTAATATTTTAAATCCTAAAATTTCCATCGCATTCTGCAAAATAGTTGCCGTCCACATTAAACTCGGAATTATTTCAGCATTTTGTAAGAAGAGGTGGAAGCTTAATGTAAGAACGTCAGCATGTTGTGTTAGTGTTCTCGGGTTCAAACCCCTGTAAGCGGAAACGCGTTTTCTTACTAAATTTAAGTTTTTAACACATTCACTGTCATTTACGTGTATATTCATAAACATTGAAATTCATCATTCATATTTTAATGCATTGACAAAACAATGCATTACGCACATCTTTGTTACTTATATAGATACCTACCAACAATCTCAAATTGAAATGAAACATTTCGTTTTCAGAGTCAGTATTTTAACCTTTAAATAAAATATAGTCAGGTATTTAAAAAAACAACTGTCACTTGTATTTAAGTATTTCTAAATTAAATCGTTAAATACCTGAATTCCGTTATTTAAATCTAAAATATATTTCTTTAATTTTCAAATGTTTGGTACTCACTATAATAGCAAAAATGTTTTGATTTGAATTGTAAAGAGTATCTGGTAAAAATTTCTGGTCTAAATACCAAAAAGTTTATTTGTATGTACATCTATTATATATATAAAAATGGACATGTGTGTGCCTATATTTCACTCTGCAGCCAAAACTACACATCACAGATAAAAAGTGTTTGTGTGGGGTAGTAACCCCAAGCTTCCCATCGTGCACTATGGTGGTTGCGAGTCGATAGCTATAAGGGTGTAAAAGATATGGGGGTTGGAAAAAGTCAACTTCGAAAATGTGTGACTCCAATTGAACCGTTGAGAATCATAATGGCGTAGAAGAGAAATTTTTCGAAAGTTCGATAACTTTCTGGAACATTAACATTCTAGAAAATTCGAAAAATTTCTCGAAAATTCGATAACTTTCTGGAACTTTCTAGAAGATTCGAGGAATTTCTCGAAAGTTTGACAACTTACCGGAACTATCTAGAAGATTTGAGAAATTTCTCGAAAGTTCGATAACTTTCTGGTACATTTTAGATTTTAGAATTTTCTCGAAAGTTCAATAACTTTCTGGAACTGACTAGGAGATTCGAGAAATTTCTCAAAAGTTCCATAACTTTCTTTAAAAATGATTCCAATTGGTCTAGAATGTTCTGGATTGCTCTATATGAATGTTTTGGATTGTTCTGGAAATTTCGAAAACATTTTGAAAAATTCTAAAATATATTTAAATGTTTTAAATCAGTGAAAATGATTCTAATTGGTTTAGAACGCACTGCAAAATTCTAAAATATATTTAAAAGTAGTAAATCACACTAAAATTATGGGAACAATACAAAACATTCTAGAACGATTAGAATTAGTTTCAAGTGATTTACGATATTTAAATATATTTTAGAGCCTTTTAAAACGTTTTCAAAATTTTTTGGTAGTGAGGATGTCTTCTGAGACTATATAAGACGAAATGTGATGACCATGCTTCAGTTTATAACAAGAAGTGTGCGACGAAAGAAAATTTATAAAATTCATTAAATAACCCAGCGAAGCGGGTGTTTCAAGCTAGTATATAATAAATTTGAAGCTGAGCAAAAAGAATTTTGTGCGTAAATTCAACAAATAGTAAATAGTTCTTGAATTCTTCAAACTCCTATGTTTTTTATTTTTTTTTTTTTCCAATATGCAGCTCTGAGAACATAATTCTTTCTAAAAGCCATTCCTTGGCCCACTTCCTTTTTCTTTTTGGTTTCATTTTTGCATTTAAGTTTATCATTGCATAGATGTACATTAAATTTTTTTCCTGAATTTTAAACCAGACATAATAACCAGTCAATGATTATGAAGGGAATGGTTATAAATTGTTGAACGAAAAATGGACGCAAATTTAAATTTAAATTTCGTAACAACAAAAGTTATATCGTGTATTTCCAGATTTTTTAATAGACTGATTCTTCAATTACAGCCAATTTATGCAGTCTCAGATTTAACATAATTTTTTTTTTCAAGTTCCAAAACAAACAATTGGGCCTAATACTCTATCTTATCGCCGTTTCTAAAGTTATAATTAGCTATATACTGAAATTTCAAAAAATTGCTTTTTCATCATTTGAATTAATAGAATCCAATTATTATGATGCAAAAGGAAGTACATACACATGTATTAAAATACAGGGGGTATGTATTAAAATACAGGGGATATCTTACGCTTTCTCCGTCCACAAACAAAATTACGTTTTTGTATGTATTTTTCAAAGTCGATATACGATTCTTTTTAACCTTACTTCTTTCAATATCATCTTTACAACTTTCTGGAACATTTCTTTTGTTTAATTTTAACTCTAATTTTGTTCAAAAACATTTTTAAAGTTCTAGCAACTTACTGAAATTTAACTATTTTAGTGTGCTACGTTAGGAGGATGAGCACAACCCCTAAATGCCTGTCGCAGCGTCGCATCACCTGCAATAGTAAAGGTCGAAAAAACCAGGTGAACTTTAATTAACCATTAATATAGGAGAAGTAGCATAGTTAAACTTCCTGCATAATTCTGAAAAAGAGCTCAAAGAGTTACCTTTTCTCGTGTACTCAAGGCTTTTTAGCTTTGAAAAGAATCCCAACCCCTGTATTCAGGTGAAATATTTTTGTCGCAGAATGGGGGGTAAGGTAGCAAAGGACGCCGAAAGAAGCATATTTTTCTTCACATTTTTTGAATTATTTCTGTACAAAAGGCAATTCCAGACTTTTCTATTTTTTATAATATTGAAAGAAGAGGAGAATTCGGAGAAAAAAATATTCCATTGGACAGGAAGCCAAGGTTGTCAGGATATTTTTTTTTTTTTTGTACAAACATTACTTCCAGCATACCTACTACTGGACGTTTTTATGATGGAAACAAACAATTTTTACATTTATTTTTTGGTTATTATTTTCATTTTTCTCATTTTTAATATTGTTACAGAAAAATTTAACTAAAGCACGATAGAGCAGGAGTTTAGGTGAATTCAAAAAATATGTTTTGGACGATGAAAAATAAATAATAGGTTCTTTTGTTTGTGCTGATGACCACCTCCTGCTGAATCGCAAAAGTAAATCGGTACCAGATTTTATAAGGTCCTGAAATCTGGGCGTTACGATTGTCGCAGCATCCCCAAGGAACTTTGGTCGTTTCATTAAATTTTATGCGTTGCTCCCCGAAATTTCAATTTCTCGGGCAGAGAGCAAGAAGAGGTCATTCGTAAGCGATATTGGATTTGATATTGAGTTTCGATGGCCTTTGAGCCAAAGACCGTGTCTAGTGGGCGATTCACGGGGGCCCCCGTTGGCTGGACCGGGCCAAGACAATGACCCCATTAATTTTAATTTATTCAGCCATCCGCGCCATTTTGCCCCCCATTTTGGATTTCGGTTGGCTCAGTTATTTGCGTAACGATTTAAAACTGATCCGGAATCTGCCCCTGTGTTACCCTTCCTCGTAATGTTGACTTTTGTCGAGCCTTGGATCCTTTATGGGCGATTATTTCTGCCGTTTACCTCCTGGAAAACTCTTGTTTACATTTCGGCAAAGACTAAAAAAGTGCAAAAATGCTGGCGATGGGCAAATATTGGGCCCCATGCCCTTTACCTGCGAGGTAAATATCCTCGCTCTGGCAGACGAAGTCGAAGGTATGACTGGCTCGATTCAAAGGGACATTAAGGTGCCGGTTTTCTCCTAATGGCGCAAAATAAAAGCGAAAGTTGCGACATTTTCAAACTCCTCTCGCAACGACACGTTCCGAAACGGAAGGACTTTTCACAAGAAAGCTGTTCGATTTTCCGTTTTCGCCTTTTACATGCATCGTTTACTCGATTTTAGATGTTCCTTTTCAAGATGATGTTGATTTTTTGTATTGCCGAATATAATTTTATGTTTATTTGGGCAATGTCGCACTTTTTGCAACGAATCAGCCACTTATAAGCTTTGATTGGATTGAAACGACTCCATAAAAACTGTTTTGTAAATTTTACCAGACTGTAATGAATTTAAATATCTTCACCAGACTTTAATGCAGATTTTATTATTATTTCTTATAGCTGAGGTAAGTACCTAGTCCTACAGAAATTGGGTTACTTTACGAACCTTCCTTTTATATTACAGGGAGAGTTCCGGTAGCCCCGGTCACGTAAATAAAGTTAAAATAAAAAAAGAAAGATAGACAAATGCGAATAGAACTCGCGCCTTTAGAGTTTCGTACTTTGGAAGGGAACGTACCTATACAATGTTATTTAAATAAATTCATCGACAACCTCAAAAACAAAAACATCTAGGTATAATTAAGCTATAGTTTTGCTACAAACTTTCAGTAGGGCATATAAAAACCTTTTTCATAGTTTTAGTGAATCGTTAAATTACATAACTAAGTTTGTTGTAAAAAGGACTGAAATTGCTTAGTAGGAATCTCCCGGATCACAAAAATTTATAAAAGTAAATAAATTAAAAATGTACTGACAAATTAGCAGTAATTAAAAAGAAATTATAAATAATATTTTGAGAAGAGGACGAAAGATTCAATCGCTCGGTGGGAATCTTCCGGTTTCAACAAAAATATTTGGTATTAAAAAAATATTAAAATGTACTCACAGATCAGTAACTCAGCCAACTCGGGTTAAAGGTATTTTTCTGTTATTGAAAAAGAATCATAGAGTCTTTAAGAAATACATATATAGGAATATTCCAATAAATTGTTTAAAGTAATCATTAAAAAACAAACTGATTAATTTACCTTATAAGGGAGTGAATTGGAGCTCAATTTTTTTTCTTTGCAGAAGATCCTTTAGTAAACTCAGAAACACTTTACCAACTACTATCACCGGCATGAAAACACGAAAAACATTTCACTTAAGCTTAATGAACAATTTTAAATATTAAATAAAGTAAAAGCAGTTAATGAAGCATTTAAAAATTTTAATTGCGACTAAAAATATTCATAAAATAAAAAATAAAAATGAAATATAAAAAAGTCTGTATTAAAAATATTAATGAAATAAAAGAAATCTAGAGATAATTAATTCATCCATATCGCCAGCTGAACCTTTCTAAACGCAGAACCTTGAGCAAATGACTGCCCGAGCACTTGGAGCCGGTATTTATAGTAAAAACATGAGACAGCAGTTATTATGCAAATATGTGAGAGATTCTGCTTCGGGTCCAGCTCCAGCTCCAGCATCAACTCAACTCTTGAGATTGCACTCCTTACTGCATGTGGTGCAGTTACACCCGGTACTTGTTTATTTACATTTTAACTCTCAGCTCCTGAGTCCCGTGAATTCGGCTACTTTCGTCTCGCTAGTTATATTTAAATTAGAAGCTTTTCTCTAGAGATTTCGGAGACAGAGACTAGACTAGCAGCTAGAACCCCACTGGGAGTGGTTCCTGTTTCTAGAACCTCAGCGTGCCGGTAAATGGAGAATTTTCATTTTATTGCCTAAAATAGTTGATACAAATGAATAAAATCCGTCGATTTTCAGCAATATTTTTCTTCCTGTAATTGCAGGCGGGATTTAAAAGGTTTTATTTTATTTTTAAATGCTTGGTTCGAAATTTTTTTATTTCTTTTTTTTTTCTGAAGGTACTACATACTCCACCATACATATGTATATGCTGCTTATTACGTGCATAAAACATAGAGTATCAAAATAGCGAACGCACTATTGTAAACAATTTTTTGAGAAAAACGAGTTTAAGTGAAATTTAGTAACTGAGTAAATGGGCACTCTTTTCGAAAATTCTGACTGAAATTTCTTATCTTTGAATAATCTGGTAATGTACCCCCATTAGTAGTGTAGCGGTTTCGTGTAAAAAACAATCTACATATTTCACTTTGCTTTAGTTGTATACACTTTGAAAAAAAACGTACTAAGATCAAGAATTTTGTTTAAGTGAAAGACGTTCTTAAAAAGTGTTCTAAGCACAATCCCCTGTTGTTACACTAAATGTCCAGAAACTACCGAATGCAAAACATCAACCTTCCTAAACTCATTCAACTACTTGGAAAACTCAAAACTCTTTTACTTGAACCCAAATCTTTGGACTAAAATAATTAAATTCAGGAGTACTTGAGTAGTAAAAGCCCTAGTCCCAGCATATCAAGCCATTTCGGAGCACTGTACAATGAATAAAATTGGAGGTCGCAATGATTTGAATTATTGGATTTAAGGATCTATTTAATATTTTTTTACTTGAAATCTACAACAAACTTTACATTTTACAAGATTCTTATACTAACGGATAATCATATTTGGAACAAGAATAAGGTATCAGAAAAATCTAGAGTAATACTTGTAAATATATATTTCTTCTTCAATAAGTTAGTAGACATAAAGTACAAAACAAAGTCGAACAGGCTCCAAATCATTTACATACTTGCAAAAAGCGCGCCTGCCAGCTGCAGTACTTCTCCCTAGAGGCTCGAAAACTCCAAAAAACCAAGCTCTCAATTATTTACATGTCTTAATTTTTCTTATTAGAAACAACAAATCATTCATAAAATAGAGAAGTGCATTTAAATTTAAAATGGATCATGGGTGAATCACAAAAGCGCATCCTTGGCTTCTTCCCGCCAGTAGCCCATTTAAGATCTCAGAGACTGCAAGCGGCTCTGCATCTCTCTTAGCTCCTCCTCGTCCTCCTCTTCTTCGGGTTCGGGTTCGGGTCGCACAGCAACCGCTTCGGCGCCCTGGGGTGGAAGTGGGGCTTCGCCAAGTTTCCCTTCGGTGATTTCCCACAAAACTTTGTCAACTTCGGTCTGGGCCTCCTCTTCCATTTCCTCCGAATCCTCGATGGAGTCCATCGTTTCGTCGAGCATCTCCTCAATAATGCCAGCCTTCATCATCTCTTTCGACATGTCCCTCATTATGCCGGCGAGTTCTGGGTACCTCACCAGTGATTGCATTGCCTGCATAACCTCGGAAGACTTCTGCAAAGATCCAGCGACTCGCAAAGTAGCTGCGTAAAATAGAACCAGGTCAGTTGGCGAAACAAACGAGGTCAAGGGGGCACAAACCCAATTGATTTTTCATTTGCATCTGAATCGAGTTGAGGTGCGCCTTGCTCGTGTGGATTCGGTTTATTGCCTTCCGGGAGCGAACGATCTCTTTGGCGAGGATAACACAAGTATCCTTGTCACCTTTGGATGCTGCCTGCTTTAAGGAACGTTTCACCTTCTCCTCCTCACGCTGGATGCCTCTAATTTGCCTATCGAGCTGATAGCCCTCCTTGCGTATCTTGTGCGACCACTCGTTCACCTGAGGGGTTTTTTCAGGTGAATAAGAGCAGTTTTCAGGTTCTTTCGAATTCTCACCATTTCTTTAGGATCCTTCTGTTGCGATTTACCAAACAAACCCATTTTATGCGATGTTATTTCCACGGATTTACCAAAATATTAACGAAAATGACTCATTCGCTGGATTCGCTCACCTCCCTGTTTGTTTTGGCTACTTGACATTCGGGATTACGTCAGATTTTGACATCTCAAAGAAGGAGATTCTGTAAATCGGAAATTTTCGTTTTATTGTTTTCCACTGACTTTACTTAACGAAATGTTAAATTCAATATTTTCTCAAAAAGATACGTGAAGGGACACTTTTTAAGGGTCAACTGCAATCGCTGTCGCAGACTAACATGAAGTTGGCGACAATTCTTAGAAACTGCCTTCTGACTGAAGATTTTCCTTTTACAAACTGCCTATTAACTACAGATTTTTACATATTCCAAAAATTGTTGCTTGTCTTAGCACGAAAAAGGTATTTGTTTTGAATCTATTCCACAAATGCGTGTTTTCCTGCGCGTTAAAAAATTTCGAAATTCAACCAACTTCAGACTGCGACAGCGATTGCAGTCTTACCCTTTTTAAAAAAGGTACTCTCTAATTAAAGTATTAAAACACAATTTAACCAAATGACAAATATATCCCTCAATGCACAACCCTGATCACAGTAACAAATGTCAAAATAAATTGTTGAGGTTATGATGTTAAAAGTGACAGTTCAATTGCATCACATTCCCTACGGGTGGTGCACATAATTTTTGGCGATTTTCTTCTTAATTTTCTTTATTAATTAAACTCAATAAATTCTAGCGTATTATGCTAAGCGGTAGAAGAAAATTTTCCTCATTATGTCTGGTAGCCCAGAACCTGGTTGCTTCATCAAATCTTCACAGGCGCTCTGTGGTTTTGTCGAAATGCGTCCACATGACCGGCGTCCAGCAGAGCAGAAAAAGAGCAGACTCCAAAATTTCCTCACTTTTTAAGCCAGTACAAGTTACCCACAATCCAGATGATATAAACATTGGAGCAGAGTTGACCGGAAAGCTAAATAAAGCAGAGCTGCTAAAAGTTCTTAATAAATTCACCCAGAAAAAAGAGATAAAAATCCTGTGCATGGAAAACGGCCTGGACAGTAAATTGCCGCAAATTTCTAACAATTCCTGAAGCTAATTAATTACTTTTCAGCTTACCTCCAACACCAGGCATTCGCCAGTTTCCGCAGGTACTGCATCGAAGCGCAGAACCTCCCCACTGATTTGCATATAACAATTAGCGACATTCTTCAAGGTGCTGGGCATGTCGACGATATTTTTCCTTATTTCCTACGGCATGCGAGAACTGTCTTTCCTCATTTAGACTGTATGGATGATCTGAAAAAGATTTCAGATCTAAGAACCCCTGCCAATTGGTACCCAAGTGCACGTGCAATAACAAGGAAAATCATCTTCCATGCCGGCCCCACGAATTCAGGGAAGACTTATCACGCTATGGAGCGATTCCTCAAAGCAAAATCTGGCGTGTACTGTGGACCACTAAAATTATTAGCGACGGAAGTTTACCATAAAAGCAACGACAAGGTAAAATATTCATCTACTTTTTGCATTCTAGTTCTCTTTATTTCATATTCATTTTGATCTTAACTCAAGCAAGGCAAGCGATTTAAAAGATAATTTTTAACCCACCTAATGAAAACTGGAAAATGATTTGACCCGATTTTGTGCAATAGTCTCAGTATTACAGATCCTTAGGCCTGTTGTACACGAACGAGAATCTTCTCGGCGGCTTCATTATGCCTTTTCTCCGCACGATTTGGCAAAACCTTGTAAATTTCACTCCCATTTGTCAGCGGCCGTACAAAGATTTTAGACTCGCCACGAACCAAAATTAAAAACCGGGCCTTGCTGAATCGCGACGGCTCCGCCAATCCTTTGAAATCAGGCTACATGTTAATTGATCATGGATTTTTACTATGATCTTTAAAAAGTGCAAATAATATCCAGAAGTTTAAAAAGTTAATTGTAAAGATTACCGGAATAAGAAAAAAATAAAATAAATTTCATGACTATATTCTATAATATTCCTATCTACTTTACCTGGGCTAAGAAATTTTTAAATGAAATTATTTAAATTATATTAGTAAAACATTCCCCAATTTTTATAGTACCGTAGTAACTTTTAATTAGTACTTTCAACACAAGTTAGTGGTTAAAGTAAAATATTTCTTTGGATCAAAATGAGTTTTTCAGGAATAAGATACTTTTTAAAATTGCAATAACCAAAAATCGATTTTGTAAAACTTACCTTAACTTACTTTTAGGGTACTCCCTGCGATTTGGTTACTGGAGAAGAAAGAAAATTTGCTCTAGGGGAAGGTAATCCAGCTTCTCATGTATCCTGCACTGTTGAGATGACATCGGTAAACACTCCTTGTAATTTTTCTTCCCTCAAATTAAACGAAATCTTAATGTGAACGATTTCACTTGTAGATGAAGTTGCAGTCATTGACGAAATTCAACTGCTCCGTGATCCAGGGAGAGGCTGGGCATGGACGAGGGCTTTTCTAGGTCTAATAGCTGATGAGGTGCACGTTTGTGGAGAAGCGGGCACCTATGAACTTCTGCAGAGGATTTGCGAAACGACCGGAGAAAATGTTGAAATGAGAAGCTACGATAGGCTCACATCTCTTACAGTTGAAGACTCAGCTCTGGTCTCGTTAGACAATATAATGCCTGGAGATTGCATAGTTTGTTTTAGTAAAAATGATATTTACGCAGTGTCTAGAGAAATTGAAGCGAGGCAAGCTAAATTTTACATACTTTGTTTTGTTAGAGCACGTTCATTGGAATAATTTTAGGGGAAAAGAGGTTGCTGTAATTTATGGTGGACTTCCGCCTGGGACAAAGTTAGCTCAAGCAGCAAAATTCAATGATCCAGATAATAGCTGTAAGGTAATGGTGGCAACTGACGCAATTGGGATGGGATTAAACTTGTAAGTATTTCTCGACATATTCCGAAAATTGAAGTAAAATTTTTTATAAGTGAATTTCTAATTTTCTAACCGAGTTTTTATTTTTGCAACAGGAGCATCAGAAGGATCATATTTTATTCCCTGATCAAACCTACAATGAATGAAAAAGGAGAGAAAGAAATCGACACAATTTCAGTGTCTTCTGCCCTGCAAATTGCAGGAAGGGCCGGCCGGTACGGTACGCAATGGGAGGAGGGATTTGTTACAACTTTTCGTGCAGAAGATCTATCGACACTAAAGCAACTCTTGGGGCAACCTCCAGAACCTATCGTCCAGGCGGGTCTGCATCCTACAGCTGATCAAATTGAGCTCTATGCCTACCATTTACCCAACTCAACTCTTAGTAATTTAATGGTTTGAATTTTACATTTATTTTTATAGCACATATTTTACTAGTAATTCGTTTAGGATATTTTTGTATCCCTCTGTACAGTAGATGATAATTTATTCTTCATGTGCAACATTGAAGACTTCAAATTTCTCGCTGAAATGATTGAGCACGTTCCTCTTCCATTAAGAGCGCGATATGTATTTTGTTGTGCCCCAATTAATCGTAAAATGCCCTTTGTGTGCTCCATGTTTCTTAAGGTATTTAATTGAATTCTTTAATTCTATGTATTTACAACGTATGATTTTATAGTTTTCCCGCCAATATAGCAAAAATGAGGCGGTCACCTTTGAGTTCCTAAAAACTCATTGTGGCTGGCCATTTTCTTTGCCAAAGACAATCGTTGACCTGGTTCATCTTGAGTCTATCTTCGATGTAATGGACTTATACTTGTGGCTGAGGTGATTATTAAATTCCTGTCAAAAATCCAGTTTTGTTTTCGCTTTTCAACTGAATTGAACTTTATAAATTGAATTTTTTACTGCAAAAATTATATGCGGTCAAATTAATAATTTTATTTTCTTTAGCTACCGATTTATGGATCTTTTTCCTGATGCGCCTGCGGTTAGGGTAGCGCAAAAAGAATTAGATGATTTAATTCAGCAGGGTGTTTTTCAAATTACCCGGCTATTGAAAAACACAGAAGCGTCTGTTGGAAAAGTCGAAAACGGAGAGGGGATGCCACTGAAGAACAGAAGATCTCATTATATGAAAGGTAATTTGAAATAAGATTTCAGTAAAATGTTGTACTCTGGACCATAATCACTATTGCAATATTTTTGTTTGAATTTGAAAAAGGTAGCTGAATTATGGTTATGATTTCAAGAAAATTTTACTACAATTTCATAATTATTGAAATTAAAAATTGTAGAGTCCCGAATTCCATCTGCGGGAAAAGGACGCTTAACAGAGAGACTGTTGGCCCAAGGCCTATTGACTCCCGCGATGCTAAAAGAGCTCCGTCGAGAGTGGGACAACCAGAGTAGTGAATATAACAGCGACGATGATTTTCCTAATTCACGGAAACCGAGGCATAAAAGGAAGAAGTAAATTTGACCAGCTGCTGTGCATGCAGTTTGTCGATATATTTGTTTTCCTTTTTTATTAGAAGAGTCAAATAAACGAAGTTTTTTAAAAAACAACAAAATTATATTTATACTTTAACCTACAAACCTCTGCCAGTTAGGTAATACCTGAAAAAAGGAATACTAAAGCGGATGCGAGAAAAACAGAAATAAATATAAAAGCGAAATGTTTTCTACATCATAAAACTCATTTTATGGCGTCAAGATTGTTCTACAATTTTAACCATTAAAGATATTCGTGCCATCGTTAAAATGGACAAAGGAGAAATTTCCATCCAAATTAAAATCATGTAAAGTTGTTTCTCAACTTTGGCGAAAAGGTAAGGAAAAATGTAAAAATCATCACATCAAGGAGTTTAATTCAACAAATTTACAGCGATGTCTTTATACCTGGTTAAGTTACTTTAATGTGTGACTCTCGTCTCATTTGGCATTCGTTTCACAGCAGCAATGTTAAACCCATAAAAGGAAACAAACCACAGGTGCAGCTTTTGTCTCATATGATCTTGATGAGCCAAAGGTAGAAACCAGATTCATAGCAGGTCCATATCGTGTCTACAAAGTCGAACGATCGAGTTGAAAAAAATTGTTTCTCCTGTATTCCAAATTTGAGGGACGCATAATGAGGTAAAATCCCTTTTTGGGGATGCAATCTATAAAAGTTGTAAGACCAGCGTTTAATTAATTCCGGATCTTTTAATCTGTTCATGCATTGCTTTATTAATTGAGCCGGTAAATAGCAATGGCACTCGGCCAACTTTTCTGATTGTGCCAGCGACTGCATAGATTAATGTTATCAGACGTTTTAAAGATCGCGAAATTCTATTGAATATACATAAAAGAAAATTAATTTATCTTCAATATGTTCCACTATGCAAGTTATTGACTAAAAGTCTTTAAAATGTTTCAAACAGCTGAACCCTAAACTCGTGAATTAATTATGGTAAAAATTATATAAAGTTGTTAAAATACCGAGTTTTCTGTTGATGCTAACTTACGAAAATCACCTAATGCATCTTAAAGAATGAATACGTTATTTGTTATATTTTAAATAAATTGTAACGAAGGTTGAAACGTTAAGACACAACAAAAACAGAATTTTCATCATGATCCCAACCCAAAACACGACCCCTCTATCAGTCGCATTGTATCCCCATGGAATCATATAATTTGCTGGCAAAGATTGAGAGTCCCGCAAATGAATCACGGTGCTACTTCTAGAATCGTTTCAGTCTCCTTTGAGTCGACAAACCGAACGGTACGTGGGAATTGTCGCGCATCTTAAAGTCCAAATAAAAATAAAAAGTTTATAAGATCCATCGAGCGCTCGATTTCGGAAATAAGATAATTTTCATGGTGATCAAAAATTCATGCAAATATCGAGAATCAAAGAAAAATAAATACACTCGCCGTATTGTGGGTGATCGTGTACTGTAGTTAGTACGTTCCGATTTTTGAGAATTTGCCAAAATTAGGTAAACGTGCGTTAGCACTGCGAAAATTAGAGATTTTTTCGATGTGAGAGAAAGTCCATCAAGGAAAGGAAGCACAAAAATTCTTACCGCTGTGTCTAGCTGTGTGTAAGACGTCCCGCACCGGATCGCAGCCGTTCGGCCGCCGAATTCATTACTTTTTTCTAAAAATAAAAAAAAATAAATATATTTTCTGATTTGGATGCATATAGGGAATAATCTTTTAATACAAAGAGCGTCCATAATTACTTTAATCTTGTTTTCAATTATTGTGCTAATGATCATTAACCTAAAGTCTACAAGATCGATTGTGAAAAGTGTGCAAAAATAGAATTGAAGATCTCCGCAGTGTTTTGTGTGACGATTTCTGCTCAGTGGTCTTTCGCCTTCGGTATATAATTAATGCCGCAAAAGGAATTCAATCCCGTGTAAAATAAATTTCTCAATCTTTGCTGATTGGAATACCTCAAGGATGAAATCTTGGTCCAAATCACGTTTTACACCTGATACCTTTCAATCAGGCCGTTTTCTTGTGAAACACATATTTTCAAAACAATTCAGTTCGAGTTCATTTCGAGATTGTTGAGTTGTTAGTTCTTCGGTTAATAAACATTGTGCAGCATCGTTGTTTATTTATTTGTGTAGTAAGCCGTGACGAGTTCAGGAGCCAATGAGAGCTTTTATGTTTTTGGCAGCTGATCTTCACTGATCTTTAGCACATTTTCTCTTAGTTTCCGCGTCTTTCTCGATAATTTTTGTTTTGTTTCGGTCTCATAGACTAAGTAAAATTCAAGCATACTTTAATTTTCTATTAATATTTTGTATTTGAGTTACTGTCTATCTATGATTTCGACGATCCAGTGGTGAGCGATGCGCTAATAACTATGAAAAAAAAAAAAAACAAATCCATGATAAATTTTGGGCTAATTATTTAAAATAAAATGATTTTAGTACAACCGAGATTTCTCAAAAGTATCTTTAAATTTACCCCTGGATCTCAACGAACTCATAAAAAATTCTCCTGCCTTAGGAATCCCACCAAGCAGTGTTCCATATAGCGCATGGGCTGCAATCCCCCTTTAGAGTAAAACAGCATATGCATTAAATTTAGACAAAGGAGTCTAAATTTAGCCGCAAGTTTACACGCCAAAGGTGTGATAAACAGCCGGTCATTTCTTAATTGTGAGTTGCATGTTAAATTATTGCAATGCAGTTGATTCACCCTATTTAATCATTCAAAATTTTGACTAATTGCCATTCTATAAGTGGGCTTTTATTTTTGCATTTTGAAACTAATAGCTGCAGCTGATCGTGCCACAACAACCAAATCTAAATGAGTAATACCTTGAGACTTGACTGGGACCGGCCCGATACCCGTCATCCTCTTCTCTTAGTCCCGATCGAGGAGACTCCTCCGAAACTAAAATGCGTTGGTGTCTTTGCAAAATTTTGAATATTGGTGTTTTTTGACACAATCTTTTTTCTCCTCGAGCGATTTTTTATTTTCATCTAAATTTATTCTCAAGCACACGATGAATATGATAATTTAGTTCAGCTAGGAAGTTGGGATGCTGAGTCATATCTCAAGATCTGTTCGAGATATTTTGTGGGCTGTTTAATATTTTTTTGTTTTGTTTTTTATAAGTATTAAAGTGGGACATTGATCTCAATTTTCCAATTTTATTTAATCAATCAGTTTTCTCTAGTGATGACAGGCGGTTTGAATATTTTGGCGCCAAATTCATGCGATCAGTATTTAATCAAGTGATCGCAGTCCTGATTTATTCAATCAACGGGTCTTTCAATTTTCTTTCCGTCGTATATATAACTGATAATATAATTATACAGTTATACATGACGCTTTTCATCGCGTTAGAACGCAACGCCATACAAAATTAATTCAAACGATCGAGAATTGCATACATTTTGGCTAAATTGAAATCTATCTTGATATTTTACAGTGTGATAACGGACGGCTGTTGGTGTGAGAATTTATCGCTCTAGTTTTGCATTGGTGAAGATCGCCGTTTTGTTGGCGGCTTTTGATCAAGTGTGGAGCCGGTCTTAAGTCGGACTCAACCACACCCTCAGCGGTAAATAGAATTATTGGCGGTTTTTTTTAAGTGAGTGAAGATCGTCTTAAAGAAAGAGAAGAGCGGAAGAAATCATGTTCGGCCGCAGCACGATCGCCGGTAATAACAACAATGCCAGCGGCAGCGGGAGGGGCAGATTGGCGACCAGTGGTGGGTCTGGAGGAGAAAACCCTGGTTTTAACATGTCTCAAATAAGTGGTTCGCTACCTTCTTCAGTTGAAGGTGGATCGCGCGCGCGTGCAGATATAACGGAATATCGTGATACAAGTAATAGCGGGCTTAGAAATTCAACAGGTGTAAGTTACGATAGCAACAAAACCAGAGGTATCCAGGGAGGTATACCGCCCGATCAGCAGGGATACTACCCGCAGCAATACCAGCAACAATACCAGCAACAGGTGTGTGTTTGTGCGCAGTGTGTCGTACTCTAATTTGTGAAATCGATCGTTTTTTTCTTTCACAAAAACCAAAATATATTCATATTTGCACAAGTGAAGATCGGATTTAAAAAACAGGCCCTGCTTAATTTTATTGCAGCCCGCCGGAGGGGAGTACTACGACGAGGACGAAGAAATGGAAGCTGAACGTGATCTAGCTGAAGATGCCCAGTGGAAGAAGATACAGCAGAATACTTTCACGCGATGGGCTAATGAGCATCTAAAAATCATTGATAAGAATATTGTTAATCTTGAGACAGACCTGTCCGATGGCCTAAGGCTTATAGCCCTCATTGAGGTCCTATCGGCGAAACGAATGCCGAAATACAATAAGCGGCCAACATTCCGTAGCCAGAAGCTCGAGAACGTGTCTGTGGCTCTAAAATTCCTTGAGGATGAGAATATCAAGATCGTCAATATCGGTGAGTAGTAGTCAATTTTATCATTTTTGTAGTAACATACATCTGAATCACGATAAGTCACGGTTGCAGAGATCGGTAGAAGTGATCGTGGTGATGTCATCACCGAAAGTGGAGAGCTCTTTGACATCATTTTACTTGTGGCCGCTCAGCTGCATTCCTTCGAATTTTACTTCTCCATTCCTTTTAGTCGCGGGAAGTTGCTTGTCCAGATGATTTTGGTCGCCGAAGGTATTGGCCGACACCATTCAGAAAAAAAGAAGCCGGAACCCTCACCTTTCCCTCCGCGTTTATTGCGGGCGCATATATTTTCCTATGCGGGCCTCTGCGCCTGTCGCTTTGATGGGAATTATTTTCTTATCTTTTGCCTTCTATCGTTTT
This sequence comes from Machimus rusticus, assembly GCA_951509405.1. NCBI lineage: Eukaryota > Metazoa > Arthropoda > Insecta > Diptera > Asilidae > Machimus > Machimus rusticus. The sequence continues at coordinate 4,375,750 of OX608053.1, read as the reverse complement.
TCCCGGCACGTTTAGAGCTTCGCTGAACTGAATCAACTTGCCGCCGCCGCCGGGCTAAAGTTGATTTCTTTCGCGAAATTCTACTTTTTGCATATCTTAAATCCAGCACTGTCCCCTAGGATAGTTTGAGGGTGAAGCGGGATCACTGCTGGATCGAAGTGTTTCTCAGTTTTCATGCACTAGAGTCTAGACCTATTAGCTGCAGACATTGAGGTCTCGGCTCAACTCTTCGTTTTGTTCGATCACCTTGCTTTGGGAATGTTGGGCGTGTTTGGCTTAAAACAAGTCTTGTGGCTTGAGGGAGGATAAAGTAATGAAACCCTGAAGATCATGAGGAAGAAAAACAAAATAGACGTTAATTTAGAAAAATAAAATCATCCTATACTGTTGTTACTATAGTCTGACTATACTTAATTTGTTTTAGAAAGTAGCGCTCATTATACGAGCGAGTACGAACCTGTATGAGCAAACTGCAGGTTGATTAAATTTTAAACCGTGCTATCCTTCAGTTATAAATTATTTAACTGACGAATATATGAAATTTAAATTTTTGTGGACGTTTTCAAACGATAAGAAGCAATGCAAATTGTTTATATGAACTATATTTTAATTTTATTACTATACTTAGAACTAAAAGAAATTTTTTTATTTTTACAATTGTTACGGAAGTAATTCGGGTAATTAGTCATGTCATGAAATTAAACTGAATTCATGAACATTTTAGCAAAAGAAATTTTTGTCCAGGGGCTTTTGTAAGCTCTTTCCGATTCCAATCGAGCGAGTTAGATAGAATAGGATTGAAAAATGTCATCTTCCGTATGCAAAAGCAAAAGGTCATAAACGAGGTAACATTTATTTTAAGTTTATGCCTGGAATGTTAGTTATATAGAAACTTCAGTTTATACCACCATTCTATTGCATTTCATGACATTTTAATGTCTGTAGAATATTTTTCAAAACCATTAAAAGATTAAAATTTCCTATTGAATTATTTTGGCGTATAATGCGAATGATGTAGTGGCATTCTGAGCCTTTAAATTCCCTCAATTTCCTTCGTTTTAATATTAATCGATAATGGAAAACTAAGATCTTCATTTCATGCACAGCATGCTTCTTAAAATCAAAGAAAATTGAAAATAAAATAAGATGGATTATACAGGGTGACCGGAAATTGTTCGCTTTCCTCTCGGGAGAAGAAACTATGACTAATTTGGAGTGATTTCACCTATATCACTTAAGGATCGGAATTTTTCCATGATTTGATAGCTCACTAATGGGCCAACCTTCCTAAAGCTTAAAACTTAGCTTAAATAAAAAAAAATTCTGCACAGAAGTGTCATTATTATAAAAAAAAATGTATGGGGCTTGTCGTAAAAAGCATTGTAATTACATCTCAGTATCCTCAGCTATCCAAAAAGATACAATTTTTGACAAAAACATTCTTAGTTTTTTATTATAATTTGAAAATATAGGAGTGGAGCAGTGTACAATAAGTAGATTTTCTCAAAAATGGCGCATTTCCGACCCGCAAGTGATATAGGTTAAATCATTCCAAATTAGTCATAGTTTCTTCTCCCGAAAGGAAAGCAAGCAATTTCCGGTCACACTGTATAATATCTTGGCATTTCCAGACGCCTTTTTATAAAAAATGAAACGAATCGTTTCGTTGCAAAATTTCGTATAAGAATTATGACCATAAAAAAAATTTCAAAAATCCCTTTGTATATATGTAGGTATGTCCAATTTTCAAAAAATAAAGTCTGACTATTAACAAATTTCTTTATTCTTTTTATATTGATCGAAAAGATAACTGTTTTTAAATACGTCTTATAAATTCCATCCAAGTTAAACGTGGTATGGTTTCTTGCTCATTGTAGCGTGCTAATTACAAATATATGATATATCAATTAATTGACTACAGTGTTGTGCAAAACAATAGCAACCATTTCACTACAAAAACTTAATGTAGTTTTTTTCTTCATTTTATTTAGTGGAAAATGGAAAGATATATTATATTTTTCTCCTTTCATGAAACATTACAAATGGATGACTTTGCAGCAAATTTACAATTCAATTTAATTAAAATAATTTAAAAAAATAACGAACTTCGGTACATGCAGTGTGCAAAACTAAAGCAACATTTTAGTTGCCTCCCAAGTATACTTCATACGGTGGTCCTTCTTTTGAATAACCTCACCTCACCTTCGTGGCATAGTCGCTATGAAATTCATAAGAATAGATTGAGGTATGCTTTCCTATTCCTTTTATAAATATTTCCAATAGTTTTGTTTTATTTCGGAAGCACTGTTTTGAGACTCGCCGTTTAAAGATCCTGAAGAGATTTTCAATGGGATTCAAATCTGGTAATTGAGCCGACCAATCAAGAACTTGAATCCCATTTTTATTCATCAGCTTCGATGTATCTTTCGGGTCATTATCATGCTGAAACGCTCATCGAAGCGGCGGTTCCAATTCGGCATATGGCAAAATTTGCGTCTCAAAAAATTGTTGTCAATAAAATGGTACATTTTTTCTTTTATTTCAAAAAAAGGAACAATACCATTCGCCGAAAAATAGGTCCAGACCATCATGCTATCATTTCCATGCTTGCTTGTTATGTTGCAATATCGTGGTTTTAGTCGCTCATCTTTGCGTCTTCTTTTACCTTAAGTTTATTTAATTAAATTTTGACTCATCGCTGAACAGTGCTGTTTTCCATTTTTCTAAGGACCAGTTTAAATGGTCTGAAGCAAATTTCAGCCTATAAATTTAATTTTATATAAAACAGCAGACCATGGCATCAAATTTACCTCTTTTGCAAGTGTTTTCTTGTAAGCGCAAGTTTTTAGTTGGTCTGTAGCTCTCTGAATTATTTTCTAAAGTACATTTTCGAACAACATACATGACAGCATGATGGTTTGGACCTGTTTTACATCGAATGGTGTGGATCCTTTTATCGAAGTAATGGACCGTTTCATTTACGAAAATATTTTGAAGACGCAAATGTTGCGGGCATTGCTACTTCGAAGGGTGTTTCAGCATGATAATGACCGGAAACACACATTAAAGCTGGTGAATGAAAATTGGATTCAAGTTCTTGATTAGCTGGGTCAATCACTAGATTTGAATGCTCTTCAAATTCCTTAAATGGGAAGTCTCAAGTCAGCGTTTCCGAAATTAAACAAAATTAATGGAAACACTGAAAAATGAATGGTAAAGCATACCTCAATCTACTATTATGGATTAATTAGCATCTATGCTACGAAGGTGTGCTGAGGTTATTCAAAATAAGGACTATCATATGAAGTACTATGGAAGCAACTAAAATGTTGCTTTAGTTTTGCACACTGCATGTACCGAAGTTCGTTATTTTTTAAAATTATTTTAATTAAATTGAATTGTAAATTTGCTGCAAAGTCAACCATTTGTAATGTTTCATGAAAGGAGAAAAATATAATATAGCTTTTTATTCTCCACTAAATAAAATGAAGGAAAAACTATATTAAGTTTTTGTAGTGAAATGGTTGCTATAGTTTCGCACAACACTGTATTTGAAATAGCATTACAAATATATATCAATTGACTATTTGATTTGTTTTTGTATTGCAAACTCTAACTCATATTATTCATCTTTTAAATACAATTAGCGACTTTTTTTTTATTTTCGTATAATAATTTGTAATTGTAAAAGTGACTTTAGTGGTTATTCTTTCAAAAAATGTATATGTATGTATATACTTTTAGACACAAATCCCAATTTTAAAAATAGGATTAAGCAATCAGTGGAAAGCTAAAGTCTCTGCTACTGAATAAAGTGTGTTAACCACATCCTTAAGGTTAATAATAATAAAATTACAGGGTGTTTCATAAAATCAAAATCATAAAATGTTAAAGTACAATACGAATAATACGTGCTTTTTTAAGTAAGGTATCTTGTGTTAAGTAACATATTCCATAGAAGCAAATTATCATACTCTAGAAACCTTTGTGGCAAGCTAGACAATATTTTACCTGCTTTTTCCGTATTTATCACAATCAGTAAAATGTGATCATGTCGCGATTCTAATTATTTCCATTCACTGTCGAGTGCACCGTCGTCACAAGCGCTTTTGGTCGTCTGACTCAGCTGAGCATTGGTAAAATATCACCGGCCACCTACCGTTTCGCCAGAAACCGACAATTGAAATAGACAACTCATTAAACTGACCATCAGCGGAAACGCGAAAAAGTTTTCGCTTTTTCGCGCTTCCTCGTCGCACATTAAAAGTGCTTATGTGTGATATCATTGAAAACTCACTGGCTTAGAGGAATGAGATTATCCCCTAAAATGTTGATTTGCTCTAAAAAATTAAGCCAACTTCGTCTGTCTGTCTGTCGTTTAAGTCTTAGGGTCTGGAAGGCATTCTTTGGGCGCGTCCTCCGGTCGTTGGTGTCATGCATTCGAATTAAGTCCGAAGGCCATGCTACAGTAAATGCAATTTTGGTATTTCTTTTGGAAAGATGATTGCTCTTGCTTCCTGTAGTCAATTTACTCAAGAAAATTTCTTAACAGTCACCAGACTGGATGGCTATTGCAATTCCGCGATAGAGTGGTATAAAATCTTGTAAGTTTTCTTATCACTCAAGAATATGGTGTAGGTTCAAATTTAAAAGAGGCTTATAAATGACGAATTAGCCAGAAGCAGTTGATAAGGTTAGACGGACCTCCGAAGAAGTAGTTTCCTGAATCAGAAAAATGGGCAAACCCACTTATCAAAAAAAAAAAAAAAGGGGCGTTATCAGAAAAAACTAACAATCGCCAAATACTCGCGAAAATATTTACTAACTTTTATAAAAGATGACGTGACCGCTTAACACCGTCGCACCAACCCTGAGCAGATGCATATTCTACGAAGCTACCTACAGTGGCATTGAAACCGTCTATTCAACGATGACATCATATCAGTAGAATTTGTGAGATTAGTAAGACCTCTAGCGAACCTCATCCAATTACCTTATTATCTCTTAAATTTTTTACTTTTGGGTGCTCCTAATGGGTGCGCTCTGATAGTGGCCACTTTATTATTCTGCTCCGGTGCCCGACTGTCCAGATTGACTGCAAAGTGACCATAAGTGAAAGTGAATTATTTTTAGGCCTGGATTCGGTCGGGGGGATCGATGGTTTCACACAGATAAAATTGGTAAAAGGAAAAAAACCATAGATTGCGAAGAAGTCGCAAGAATTTAAGACGTTTCAAGAATGCCTAATGCCGCAGACAGACGCCTATATGCCGTCGTCATAATAATTGAAAAACATTTTTTTTTTTGGGGCGGTATTGGAGTCGGTATAAGCTCCACGGGATGCAAAGCAGATAGAGTGAAACACGGCGTTTATACTACCAACTGAAAAGAAGTAATGTCGTCTACTTATCGCTCAGTCGTACCCAAGTCATGGTTTGATTCCCGCGATTACCCACAGTAAGCCCGGTTCGCTTCGTTAATTTTTGATAAGCTAGCCGAGCTCGAAATAGAAATTTTCATGTTTACCTTTTGCCACAGTTAAAAAAAATGCTACTTTAAATTGTTCTGTACGTTCTTTGATTTATGAGGAATTGTGCCGCATGGCGTGCATGGAAAAATTTGCTTATAGTAACTTTCCCTTATGAGGTAAAAGTATTCAAACATTATATGGATAGACATCCGCAAAAAATTTAAATTTTTCATTTCAACACAACAGATTAAGATATTCTTGCTATCGACTCGTAGACACTTATCAATTTTGAATGACAAGGATTTGATTGATTTATATGGCTTTGTTGATATCTTCATTTAAATTATTAAGCTATTTAAATAAAAGGCGAAAGAACCTTTACCCACATCAGCGATTTAACAATTATTCCTTCGATATGACGCAAGATAAACGACTTTATTCATGAAAAGCACTTGGGATGATGTCAGGGTATTATTTACTGCCATTTCTAGTGTTTATTTCATATCAGAATGAGTAATATTGCAAAAGTTCAAGTGATTCAAATCTTTATTTTGTATGATCTAAATTAATTATGTGATTGAATTACAATTTATACTAAATATAGGCATGAGACTGACTGATAACAATTTTTATAAGTATTTTTATTTTGGTGAAGAAAGAGTAAAAACCTTGAAATAATTTTTGTGGATATTTGAACGATTTGTTGTTTTGTAGTATCTGAATTCATTAAAAACATACAACTTCATCCAAAAAATTCTATAATGAATTATTTCCTAATTAAGTTCTTTAATATATTATTTGGTTCGAGCAATTGACGTTATCAAAACTTCTGGGAGGATTCCCTTCTCCTATAAAATTTAAATTCTACATTTAATATTTGTCGGTTTTTTCCAATGAATTTAACTTTTAAAAGTTCAAAAGTTTACGTTAAAAATGTTTCATTAATAATATATTTAAGTACTATTTAGATTCTATGGATTCCGATTTTAAAATACATAAACTTTTAATTTTATGACGGTATAGACGTTTTAGAGTATTTACTTTTTTTCTTCAATTTTGGAAAAAAATAAAGCTTCTTCTGTGCCGATCTAATAATTTTGTATTAAGAGGCTACATATACCAAAGAAAGTCGGAAACTTGCACTTTTATAGAAAACAATATTTTTTTTAATCAAGACTTTTAACATTGTAACTTTTGTAGAATAGAAAAATAAAAAAAAATGTTATCTAAATTGCCGGTTTATTGTTAATAATAAAACAACTCCTGAAAATAAAACTTAAAATTATGATTAGAGCCGCAATTAGTAATAGTCTTTTACGGGTGGCCAATTTACCCGATAATTTTTGGCTGTTGTTGTTTACACCGGAAAAATGAAATTAAAATACAAAAATTCGTAAGATAAGCTGAGGTAGGATTTTCTTATCGCAGTTAAAAGGTCTTGAGACACAACAAAAATGCAAGTGTGTTCTTGTTATGCGTTCTGCCCATATTATCAAATTATTGAACAGAAAAGAAAACGAAAAGGAATTGTTTTCTCCATCATGACAATAAATTCAGAGATAACTTCTTGAACTAGAATTGATGCGAATTGCAGTAACATCGCAGCCAAAGAAGATTGTGAGTTTATGGAAAGCGTGTCTCCGGCTATAACCGCGTTAGATGAACTTATTTAGTCTGCTCCAGCGGAAGCAGCAGCCGACATTATTGAAAAATATTGCCTACCGCATTTTAAACCAATCCATATATAGTTGGATGGATTTGTTAGTTTTACTCCCAAATGGGCGGTTGCCCCATATTTGGAATATTGACTCTTAGCCGACGCCGGACATTACTGATTTGTAAAGAAAAAATAATAATTATGATATTCTAAATTTAGAAAAGAAACTATAAAAATTGTACTTGCACTTAAGTGGTATTAACTTAAATTAGGACTTACATAGAAGTTGAGTTATACACTCATGTATTTTAATTCATTTCTTTTATAACTTTAAAAACGATACGTATACTTATTCTAAAATCTGTAAATTGAGTAGGCATGTCTTAATATTAAATCTCCTTAAAAAAATATTTGTGGAGATGGTATATGTAATTCAAAGATGCTACAGATGAATTACAATACAATCAATACCTATACCGTTACAATTCAAAATATGTATGTAGGTACCTAAATTTGACAAAAATTTAAAAGAGTGTCAAACAATAGCATTATTATATCATATTTTTGCAATTGTACTTTATATTTGAAGTAGGTACAATACATAGATATTTTAAAATCCCAAGTGAATATAAAAGGCCCAAAACTAAAATAATGTCGATGTTTTTATGCCTATATATTAAATGGTAGAAGAAGCTGATAATTTGTCGAAAACTAGCCAAAGTAGTGAACTTAAGATCGTACAGAACGACAAACCGAAACAAGGCTGAAATGATATCAAAAGCATTAATATTAGATTTTTATATTAGTAGATTAATTAAAAACAAACTATCTATGTTTTTTCGCAAAATATCTCAGTCTAGGAATTAATTAATTTCTAAGTCCAGTTACTGAAATTTTTCTAACAACTGAAATATTTCTAAGTTATCTTGAGGGTTTTATTAAAAAATAGTGTAATAGGTATGACACCGAAATCAAGCCAATTCTTTCACAGAAAACCGAATAAATTTCCTATTAATATGTCTTCAACTCTTATACTTGTAATTAGCTATTTTGAAGTGTCTATTCGGCTAAAAATTGACTTTTACCTATTTTTCAGAGTTTTTCGGTTTATATTTTAAATCCGGGGTTAATTGTACATATTTTGGGGTCCAGTCCTATATACCATTGTTGACGATGTTAGTTTTGTCTTAAGATTCTTATTTATTTTCAAAGATTTTTTTTCTAATTCTTTAACACAAAAATTTTGATTAGCGTCAAATCAAATAAGACTAATTGTAAGATCATTTAAAAATAATTGAGTTATTTGGTAGAAATGTGTGCATATTAACTCATCACGAAACGATGTTCGAGTAAAAGACCAAGAAGCATACCAACATGATGCCTCGAGCGTGAAATAGGTGTAAAACTCTTTTCTTGCCATTTGCACATTTGCCGACAAATCTTGTTAGGCACGTTGTAAAACAAAAAAGCAGATGTTCTGGTTCATGACAATCTGAGCGATTGTCACAACGAGAGTAGTTAGAAAAGTGCATCAAGACTGCGTTTTTATCGAATATGCATCAATTCGATCTTCTGATCGATAGTGGAAAAAAGTAATAACCATAGTGTTAAATGTACATCTTTGAACAAGGTACAAATAGCTTTACGATTTGGTCCATTAAAGATAACCGGTAACTTCTTATATCTAAATAACTAAGATATATAGTAGATGCAAAAAATTTTGTTTGTCACTGTTGCTGCGACGAGCTACATAATATGCAGAGATAGGCAACCGGCGAGTTCTAGCAGTGGCACGCGAAAAAATCCGGTTTGGTTTCATCGGTTACCTGATGAAAGTTCACAGAAGTTTGCATGAATAAAAGAAAATAAGTCAAAAGGAAGATTATAAAAAAATATGAAAATAAAACGAGTAAGAAATGGACAAGAGTTCGCAAAAAGTGGCGTATCAACCTTGAATCTGCCGGTCTAATGGTTTTTGACTGAATGCTTACGATCGTCGCCGGCATTCGAATAAATAGAATCGTTTCTAGTTACACAATACCAAAATTTTAGTACTGGACCATTTTTAATTGTCATTCAGATGTTTCCGAAATGTTAAGATTCATTTAAAATATTATACACAGTTTCAAAATTAGAACAAGTTAGAGCAAGTTTTCATTTTTTTGACGTCATTTTTGAGCAGAATTGTTAAAAACAAGTTATAAATAATAATTACTTACGCTATAAAATAAAAACATTTGATTAAAATTTGTATAATAAATTAGGCGCACAAATTAAGATTATACATATATGCTGCGTTCTTATCGCATCTCCAGAAAAATAGGAAACTTTATATTGAACTGAAGTTTATTAATACTTCTTCAGAATAAGGATTTTCAATTTGCATAAACAATGTACCAAATTGCCATGATTTTTATTAGTGGAATGCAAAATTTCAAATTTTGACCTGAACAATTTTCAGATTAATTTTTTACTTAAAAGTGAATGAAAGTCATTGTAATTTTATGTTTTTTAGAAAGCTTTTAATTTTTCCTATTAGATATTCATGATAAATTTCAAATCTACACAAAATTTCAGGTATCGATAAATTTCTAATAACACAGATCTTAATGAATAAAATTGTCTGTAATTGAACCACCATTTCGTGTAGATTTCGAGACACTGATTAACGATAAAATAATTAAAAAACTTTGTCGCATAATTCGTAGATATCCTAATAAATATTGTTTATTCACTGATTAATTAAGCTGCAAATTCTCTTTATCACCAATCACTAAATTTGCGGGCAGTTCAGTCGCAAAATCCGATAACAGTTTAAGCATTGTTATTAGAAATATCACTCTAGATTTCAACGTTATAAAATCGTCACTATTTTTTTTTTCTGTGAGAAATTACTTTGCATTTTTAAATCAAAAAATGGCTTCAAAGTCGAGAAAACAATGCACTCATGTTTTTGTTATATTTGTGGAAAATTTTTAGCGAAGAAACAATGAAGAAATATAACAGCTTTGTTGAAAATTTACCTTATTTTAGGACTAATATGTATTGTAAATGAGGTCAAGCCATGGATAATCATTCCTATATATGTACATACTTAAGCACCTTTTCATACCAAATTTTTCTATTTTGAAAAACATAAAAACGTTGTGATATTTAAAAAAAAAAAACTAAAAACTTATTTTTTATCACAATTTTAATTATTTTATGGTTTAACTCTAAATTGGTTCGATAGACTGTAGAAAATGTTATTCTGGAGATTTAAAAATGAAATAATGTAAAAAAAATATTGGAAACTTGCAGATCGCTTCAAAAAAACTTAATTCCAATAAAAAAAAACCTTAAAAATTTAAAGAGAATATTAACCAGTCCTCTCCAGGACAAATTTATCGTTTTTATTTTCATAACTATATGGAATGAACTCAATCCTTAGAAACTAATTTAGACGCGCAAAATTCTGCGACTTTAGACATTGTTACAAAAATTAATTCTTTCCTAACCACGCCAATGCGATTGATATTGTTACTTCTATATATGGTAGAATTCGTATTGATGGAAAATTATACAATTCTTTTAAATTGCAATTCGAGAAGAAGACTTTTTGCTGAAAATCAGGTGCATAACAGAATAATTAGTTGCAACAAGAAACAATAATATATAATTTAAGATTAAGACTGTCCTCATTAAAAAATTTCCAACCTTCTATTTCCTTGTACAAACGGCGGTAGTTTCACATATTTTATAAAACACAAAACCTGCTGTGCACAAGAACTGGATGAGATAATCCGCAATGTATCCAAAAAATATTTGCATACAATCCACCAACTGAAAAATATTTGTCTTAGTTTATTAGCTGAAAAATGTCTGAAACATTCAAGGAGAAATTCTCATCATCAATGCAATCAAGCACTCGAGTCACGCCAAGATGAAGTCAACATCTTTGCATCCGCGGAGCGAAGAACCAAAACAATTAAAAAAAAGAGTTCCCATCCCAGCCAAAAAAAAATAATCATTAAATTGTTTCTCATTCAACCAGAAACCAGTTAGAATATCTAGCTCGGGTTTTTGCTGGCAATGTCATAGCTCATAGGCAACATTCTACTCATTTTGTGGTCGGTTCTTTCAAAGGAAAATTCGTGAAACTAGTTTTCCACAATCGCATATCAAAACTACGTCAAAAAATGTGCAATATGACTCCCGCTGTGTGTCTATGGTTTCTTACTATTTTTTATATTTTTTTGTAAACCAATAGAGTACCACAGGTGGTTCGTACTTAAGTAAAGCTATGTCCACAGTCCCCTGTCTAAGAAGCTGTGAAGCTTCTGGACTTCAGTGAGTCGACTCGAATGCATGACGTGATAGTGACACACTTTGAATCACCTTATTATTCACCTAAACCGTGACGTGTTCATAAAACAAAACACGCTTACGTGCCAATGAAACTAACAACAATTATTAATTTTAAAATGAATCTTTATTTTTTCTTCGAATATAAAATTACTAAAGGATAGAAATTAAAAGAAAATTTTAACTGATTTTTAGAATTGCTTGCCTTACGTAATTTTAGTAACAATCGTTCGCCCTAATTACAATGTTGATAGTCAAAAAAAATGTGATGACATCACCTTTAAAAAACAGTCGACGAATTTCTTTCCTAAAATAGCTGATTGCGCTCAACACTTGGAAAATATTGACTTTTTAAACGCCGCAAAAGAATAAAGGAAAAAAATTATTAAAAGGCGCCTAAATGTTTTTGATAAGCTTATGCAGAATTTTTGTATCGCAGACGAAATTTCTTAAACAAAAACACGTATGTATGTAGGTAATCAATTTATTGCATGAATTGTACGAGTTTTCAGATAGCGAAAATTTCATTTATTTTGTAGATACATAAATGGTGTTATTTTATAGATAGAAATTTATTGAATAATTGAACCAAGGATCGAAAATAACCATTATTTTACATTTTCAAATAAAAATATCATAGAGAAATAATGATATTTTCGTGTAATTTTATTGCCATCAAGATTACTATAGATTTCTGGCGTTATTTAAAGAATTAATATTAGTTAATGGGTTAATATGAAATACTTCTTCTAATTTTGAAAACACCAATATTTAAGATTCATAAACTAAATCTCGATCAATTTTTAAATGAATAATCTTAACGGCGGAAAAACAAACAATAAGCGGACAATGAAATCCCTATTTGTTTTCAAATCGTCTAAAATTTATTTCAAATTAGTATCCATGAAAACCCCTAAGTCCCCATTTTTATTCAATTTTTGTTTTTCATAGTAAACAATTTTAAATAATCGACCTTGAAAGTAGTAAGTAGTAAAGTAGATTTAGTGTAGATTTAGAGGAAAGTGTCACCTAATGAACTCAATCAGTTCAGCAGGTTTGTGAAATTATCCCCGACAAATTCATATTATGGCATCAATTTAAATTATTATTATTTTTGTCTATTAAAAAAACGAATATTTTAGAAATTTAAATAAAATATAAAAATTGTTATTGCTTGGAAATACGTAAAATACATACATATTATATAAACAATATTCTGGAAAAAGGACATATGAGCCAAAACTATATTTTGAATAAAACGTATTTAAAACTTTTAATGCAGGATTCTGAAAGTCAGAAACAAGAGCTCTATAAAATTATTTTGGGATTCATTAATGCAAATTAATTCTTACTTACTTAAAAGTTAAAAGAAATGTACTTAAATGGTTTTATTTGCCTTTCTTCGTAAAACGGATGGGTTATTTGGGAATATTTTATGTCAAGTTTATATTCTTTGCAAATAAATTTGGTTTCAGCAGAAATGGTTTTCAGAAAAAGCATATGGATGAAAAATTTTACAAATGTTACTAATTTGGGTACGCGCTATGGATTTAACACGTTATTGCCTTTTTTATCTTTAAATTTTTAAAATATCATCATATATTTATTACTTCAAATCAATAAAAATTGTTAATAATATTTTTATTTTTAAGATTCATCGGACATTGTAGATTGTAAATTAAAACTAATACTTGGATTAATATGGACCTTAATTTTGCATTATTCGATTTCAATGCCAATGTGGGAAGGCGAAGAAGAAAATCAAATGAATGGTTCTGGCCCAACTCCAAAACAAAGGTATAACTTGTTTTTTTTACATAATAGTGGTTAGAAACGTATTTTAAATTAATATTAACCTAATTCCAGGCTTCTTAATTGGATTCATACAAAAGTACCTGATGTTCCAATCGGCAACTTTACAACAGACTGGACCAGTGGTAAAGCAGTTGGTGCTCTCGTTGATGCTTGTGCCCCTGGACTTTGTCCAGATTGGGAATTATGGGATCCAAAAGATGCTGTTGAAAATGCTTCCGAAGCGATGGGACTGGCTGATGATTGGCTCAACGTTCGGCAGCTTATTAAGCCAGAAGAAATGGTTAATCCCAATATTGATGAGCAGTCCATGATGACATACCTTTCACAATATCCAAGTGCTAAGCTCAAAACTGGCGCTCCTCTGCGCCCAAAAACTAATCCCAACAGGTAAGTTAAGCCTTTTAAGTTGTTCTTATCAAAAAAAGAAAAAAGAATATATCTCTTACTACTTCGACAAATGATTAATTTCAATGTAACTTTTCTAATTTTAACTATTTTTTTCAAACTCTCTCTTTTTTTCTCTTCTCTGTTTCGTTTTCGAACAGCATTCCTCCTCCGAGGTAAGTGTGGAATGCAGTCGAAATCGTGCTTAATGCCAAATAGAGAAAATGTTTTTATTTAAATAATTTTCATCTAAATTATTTTCTTACTTATTTTCTGCTTAAGATACTTTTTCGCAATTTAACTAGCAAAAAAAATTTTTTTTTTGGTAAGATATAAGCGAGTTTAGAATTTTTTATGTAAGCACAATGCTTTTGAGTCGTGTGTGAAGTTTGAAATGACTCAAAAATGCCAAATAAATCATTGTTTGTTTCTAATAATTTAGAACAATAAGTGCAAAACTAGTAATGTCGATGTTAATGAAATCGCACAAATTACAACACATTCATACAAATTATCATAAAATATAATATAGAATATTAAACTGAAAAAAGTTTTCTCGCTTATATAAGCAGCTTCTTTTAAGAGCTACTATACGTATTATAACTAGAACTAACGCCGTTAATGTTGTGTTCAGTAAAAATTTTCAGAAAGCTTTATTTATGAATTTAAAAAGTAACAATTTTTAATCTTAAAATATTTTTATCCTCCAGAGTCCGTGCATATGGCCCTGGTATTGAACCAATTGGACCTGTCGTAGGAGCCCCAGCTAATTTCACAGTTGAAACATTTTCAGCGGGAAAAGGTATTTAAAAATTAATTATTTAATAATTAAAATACTTAATAAATTAATTAAAGGTGTTGTGGACGTTAAAATCATAGGGCCAAGTGGGCTCGCAGAACAAGCAGATGTACGTTTTAACAACGATAAGAATTTAACATATTCTGTTTCGTACATACCAAAAATGGAAGGAGTACATAAAGTCATAATAAAATATGCTGGAAGGGATATTCCAAAGAGTCCTTTCGAAGTGAAAGTCGAAGGACATGCTGGAGATGCCTCTAAAGTGACTTTATCTGGTCCAGGTCTTCAGCCAACTGGCGTAGCTATTAATCGCCCAACATTCTTTGATATTAATACAAAAGGTTTATATATATATTTTTTTTAATTATTCCTTCGTAAATCGGATATACCTGAAAATTTTTACCAGATGCTGGTCGTGGAGTTCCAGAGGTGATCATTATCGACCCCGCCAATCACAAGACTTCAGTTCCAGCAAAGTTAAGACAAATTGAAAAGGATTTATGGCGTTGCGAGTACGTTTCTGGTCTCGTCGGGCTGCATTCAGTGAATGTATTTTATGCCGGAAATCCGGTACCTAATAGCCCATTTGCAGTAAAGGTGGCCCCATTATCTGATCCAAGAAAAGTACGTGCAAGTGGCCGAGGACTGCAGGCGCAAGGCGTTCGCGTTGGAGATGATGCTGATTTTAAGATTCACACAGAAGGAGCAGGTGAAGGTGTCCCGGAAATTAAAGTCTTTGGCCCTGGAGGCGTTAGCATGAATGTCACTATGACAAAAGTTGGAGGTAACTTGTACGAAGCTCATTACTTCCCTAACAAGGAAGGACGATATGTCGCCACGGTTACTTTTGCTGGTGAGGAGATTCCAAAAAGTCCATTCGAAGTTATGGTGGGTCCTCAAAAGGAATCTTCCATTGTGGCCTATGGACCAGGTCTGACTAGTGGCGTCGTGGGCTATCCTGCCGCTTTTGTAGTCGAAACAAATGGTGAAACTGGGGCATTAGGGTTCACAGTCGCAGGTCCTTCTCAGGCCGAAATTGAATGTCACGATAATGGGGATGGGTCAGCACTTGTAAAGTACCACCCAACAGCAG
Organism: Machimus rusticus; assembly: GCA_951509405.1. Classification (NCBI taxonomy): domain Eukaryota; kingdom Metazoa; phylum Arthropoda; class Insecta; order Diptera; family Asilidae; genus Machimus; species Machimus rusticus. The sequence continues at coordinate 4,360,185 of OX608053.1, read as the reverse complement.
CTGGAGAATATGCAGTTCATGTTCTTTGTGATAATGAAGATATCCCAAAGAGTCCTCATATCGCACAAATTTTGCCAAGAACCGATTTTCACCCGGAATTGGTTAAAGTATCTGGCCCAGGAATTGAGAAAAATGGAGTTGTTGTAAGTAAACCGACCACTTTCACTGTAGACACCTCCAAGGCGGGATCAGCTCCTTTGGATGTTATAGTTCACGATGTTTATGCAACTAAGATTCCAGTTTCTATAAAAGACAAACCTGATGGTACTAAGTTGTGCACCTACACGCCTACTCAAGGCTTCTCGCACACTGTTGAAGGTAAAATTTTAATAATCCACCAAGAATTAAATTCATTTTTAAATGTTGGTGATTTTTAGTGAACTACGGAGGTGTTGCTACTCCAAACTCGCCATATAGAGTTTACGTTGGAGTTCCACCAGATCCAAGTAAGGTTCAAGCCTTTGGTCCTTGGCTTGAACCTGGCGTAAAACCAAACGTAGCTACACACTTTAGTGTTGATGCTAGGTATGTTACTACATTAATATGCGAGTCTATACAAATATATATACAAATGTTTTTTGTTTTGTAAAATTAACAGAGGTGTAAAAGAATCATTACTTTTAATTACAATGGTATTTCTCTTCCTCTATATTGCTTATAAATTTGAAAATTAGGGCTTAATTAATTATATTTTGTTGAGTATCCGTAATAAGAATAATTTTTTAGGGATGCTGGAGATGGTGAACTTAAAGTGAATGTAATTCATGAAGAAACACAAGCCGAAGTGCCAGTACGTGTTATTGACAATGAAGATAACACATATACGATAGAAATAATTCCACCAACTGTTGGTTCATACACCACCAACATGATATATGGCGGTTTGAAAGTCCCTCTTTCTCCGAAGGTGTTTGTGTCGCATCCCGTCGACGTATCTAAGATCAAAGTGGACGGCCTGGAACCAAGTAAGTATCTTAAAAATCTGTTATACTTGCGGCCTCTTCTCATCCTCATATTGAAATGTTACACTGTTATACAACGAACACAGCTGCACCTGTAAATAGTCTCCAACAGTTTCGTGTTATCACCAACGGGCTAGCCAAAGCGGACCTGGCTGTAACCATAACAAGTCCATCAGGAAGTCGAATAAAAGCCCACGTAATACCAACGGCTGAGGGTTTCTTGGTGAATTTTACCCCAACTCAGTTGGGAGAATATTTGCTAAGTGTGTGCTTCGGAGGTACACCGATTACCCCCCGACCCTTCCGTTTGCAATGTCTTACTGGAAGTGATTCCGCAAAAGTTCGAGCATTTGGACCAGGTTTAGAACGTGGCGTCAGTGGCCAACCTGCGGAATTTATAATTGATACCAGAGGAGCTGGTCAAGGTGGACTTGGGGTTACAGTGGAAGGTCCTTGCGAGGCGGCCATTAATTGCCGAGATAATGGTGATGGAACTTGTAATGTCGCATATCTACCAACTGAAATTGGTGACTACACGGTCAACATAACATTTAATGACCGTCACATCGCTGGATCGCCATTTCAGGCAATCATTGTACCTCAGCCAAATTTGAATAAGATCCGAGTCTCTGGAATGGGGATACAGCCTCATGGTAGATGCTGTTTGATGGTAGTGTGTGATGCTTGGCTAATTGCGATGTAGCGATGTGTGAAAAAAAATACGGCGTAACCTCAGCATGTACGTTTTATTTATGTCCTTATTTGAGTTTGATGCGCTCGAAAACAAATATATATATATATTTTGTTGTTTGATGCTTATTACAACGGACGTTACACCTATCCCCGCATTCTAGATAGTCATAACGCAAAAACTTACTCCGTTTTGCGCATAAGTTTAAAGCCACACTACATTTTTACACTCAGTTGGAGCGACTAAAAATAGGGTTTACAAATACTATCTTTGCTTGTAAATAACACTATAACTATTTTTCTGTCTATTAAGCCAAAAACGATAATCACGAGTCAGGCTCGTGGTAAATCGATTGGGCCGAAAATGATAACTGCAAAAAAGCGGAGTGAATATTATTGATTGATTTATAATTTTTTCATTATTTGATTAATTAAAAAAAAGGTATTTTTTAGAGACGTTGGTTATAGTCATTTCAATCTCCTATGCAATCATTCCTGAACTTCTGATATTTCAAATATTCAACACTCAGTAAAACAACTCAATAAAAGTGGCTTTAAATTTATGCAGGAGTCTGTAGAAACAGAAATCAGAGGAAGTATTTTTTACTGCTGTTTTCTGCTACTAAAGCGTTTCTGCCTTTCATTTAAAAATTTAAGATATGTTCACCGTAGCATTTGAAACAAATATATTCGTTAAATGCTAGAGATAAAAATAAAAGCGCACAATTGTCTTTTTCTAGTATTTTGTAATTTCCAGGTTCTCCCCCAAAAGTGAATGGGTTTGTATAAATTGCAGTATTCCTTGAATATTTTTGTATTATTTCGATTCGATTTTTAAATAACGTCCTGTTGTCGCTAAAACCAGCTTGATGTCTAATGAATCTTACCAAGCTAGCCAGCAATTATTTTTTTCCTATGTGTGTTGCATGTCTTCACATTTTCATAAAATTTTAAAAATTTTACTGATTATTTGGACACATATATTAAACACCTAAAATTTTCTCAGGTGTAATCATGAATGCGGCAACTGATTTTACAGTGGATATGAGTAAAATTGGAAGTAATATCGATTCCAGTAAATTATCCTGTTCAATTTATGATCCAAGAGGTAACATTCTGCCCAGTAAGATTGTTCCTGGACAGGATAATGATGTTTTCCGGATTATGTACACCCCCTTCGAAGCTGGACAGCATACAATCGAACTTTTATACGATAATGTGCCAGTACCTGGATCGCCATTTGTTGTCCACGTTAAAAGCGGATGTGATCCAACCAGGTGTAAGGCCTTTGGGCAGGGACTCGAAGCTGGATTCACAAATCGCGCTAATAAATTCACTGTGGAAACAAAAGGAGCTGGACAAGGAGGGCTTTCATTAGCCATTGAAGGACCTTCGGAAGCTAAAATGACCTGCACCGACAATCGAGATGGCAGTTGTGATGTTGAATACAATGCTACTGCTCCCGGAGATTATGACATCACCATAAGATTTGCTGATAAACATATTCCTGGATCACCATTTAAGGTGTATGTTGATGATCCGGAAGCAGCAGCAAAGGTTCAAGTTTACGGACCTGGTGTTGAACACGGTGAGGTTAGGGACGGTGTTCCAACTCACTTTTATGTTGATGCCACAAAAGCTGGAGCTGGTCGAATAGCTGTTAAAATTGTAACAGCCGATGGAAAACCAGTCGAAGGTATAAAAGTTGAAGAACAAACTGAGGGAGTTTATATGGTTCATTATGTTCCACCGAAAGAGGGACAAGCTCTGACCGCTCATGTTAAATTTGCTGAAAAAGAGGTTCCATGCAGGTGAGCTTTTATTCATAAAATATAAAATAATTAATTAATTAAATTTCCATTATTTAGCCCATTCGTAGTAACCGTGTTCCCTAAATTTGAAACTAAAAACGTTAAAGTCCTTGGAGATGCACAAAAGAAAAAGCTTCCTGCATCACTACCAGCTAAGTTCCAAATTGATACGAAAAAGGCTGGTCAGGCTGATATTAATGTCACAATCAAGGTTTTTATAATAATTTTCAAAACAACTCCTATAATAAAATGCAAAAAATACTTTTTTTTGTCTACAGAACCCTAAGGGAAAACCACTTTTTCCAAAGATGGAAAGAGTTGAAGATGGAGCGTATGCGGTAAGCTTTGTTCCAGATGAATGTGGACCCTACAATGTTAGTATTAAATATGGTGGAAAGGACGTCGAAGGATCTCCCTTCATCCTACAAGCGTTCCCAACTGGAGAAGCTAAAAAGTGTAAATTTGTTGAAGAAGCTCCAAAAGTTCTTCCATTCGGAAATAAAAACCACATCAGTGTTGACGCCAGAGAAGCAGGCGATGGGGCAGTAACATGTAAAATAACATCTCAAACTGGAAGGTGTGATCAAAAATTTTATTTTTTAAATAATTCCGATTTAATTTCGTTTATTTATATTACAGTGACGTTGATATTGATGTTATAGAAAAGGATGGATTCTTTGACATTTTCTATATTTTAAACGATCCAGGAGAATACGATATCAATGTTAAATTCGGCGGTCAAGTTATTCCGAATGGTTCATACTCAATTAAGGTAGTTTAAACAAATTCCTTCTACCCTTTATAATAATATTTATTAATACCATTGTCACTATTTCGTACCATCTTCTCCACTTGCTAGTGATATTACCACCTGTCTATACATATATATGTATTTTTTGTGTAGGACTTACTTAGAACTAGTAAAATTGTAAGCAATAGCAGTTAAAAAGATTTTATTCTATATCTGGTGGCGGACAAATATATACAAGATTACACTATTCGACTCTACTTTCAATTAGCATGAATTGATTTGGTTTTTTATATATAAAAAAAAAGTTTTCATTTAGTTTTGCCAAAATTAACTCACGCAGCACTGTGTTCAATAACATTAACACAAAAACAGTTTAACTATTTGAAAATAACAACAAATGAAAATTTATAGTGTCAATGTGAAATCAATTATACCAAGCTGTAGTATGCATATTTAGGTAGTAGAACCAAAAATATCTTAGTATTTAATTCCTTATTTTCGTATCCTCAAACGTGAAACAATGACGAAATTAAGGACTATGTAACTAATCTATACTAACCGATAAGCTATACATTTTTTTTTTACAAAAAACGGACGCAAAACAGCATAAAAAAGGCAACTCAACTGCTCAATTGTTATAATTATATACCAAAATTGATATGACGATTATCTAATGAAAACGAAAATAAGGAATTAAACCAACACAAAACTTAGGCCAAACATTTCTGAGTACATGCTTCGCACGAGATATATTTTCAAAATTTCTTAGCAAGGACCAATGTACATTCTCACATTATGCGCGAAGTTTTTTTTTTGTAATTGGTTTTATTTTTACGATTCTTAGAAACACATATTCTTGAACATTGGACCTTACTAACCCTACGCACAACTCAAAAACCAAATTTTTAAAATTCATACTTAAGCCAGTTATAAACATATTTTGACTGTTTTAATGGCTCTGTTTTAAAATTGGCAGAAATGTTAAACTTATAGAAAAAATACATATATATGTATTGAGTAGAATGTCAGGTTGGATATGAAGTTGGACGTCGTATATGTTAGTAATTTATCTATTTATTATATATTTTTGATCATATTTTTTCATATCAAAATCATCTTATACCTGACATTTTATGTTACGCTTTTGAATATTCTGTTTTACGTGGACTCATGTTTTGTTTTCCTTTTAACATTTTAAATAATCTTAAATAACTGGAATGCTTCACACGTTATTTAAATGAAATGCAGGTAAGATGTATTACTAACCATAAATACGTAAATGTGAATTTCAGCAGTAATTGGGTGATATGTGGATTTTTAAAGAGGTATTGTATAAACATAAGTGGATATTTTATGTTTTATCATTCTTCACGAGAAACGAAAATTTTTCTTATTCAGAGATATGAAAAGTGTTTGTCGTAAATGTGATTATTGGAACGATCGGAAAGGCAATAAATTAAACGTTTTATAATCCCTAAAATGATATTATATTATAAAAAATTAGTTTATAAAACAAAATACAACAGAATTTGGTAAAATTAAATCCCTACTAGTAATTCACTTTCTCATTATCCTACTTAATTATTTATTTCAAGTAATTTATTAAGCAAATCAAAATTATGCAGTTAATTCAAATTTTCCAATATATATGATTACATAGTAATTACCGATTTAATTTTCTTTTGCTTGATACTTATTTCGTATGGAAGGAGAACCGATTAATTGAATAATTAGTAGGTGTTGGCTCGTGGCTTCTATTTGGCACAGTATTCGCTTAATTGACTCATTAATTAATTTTCACACAATTGCTCTCATTTATAATTATTGCTTCCGAAAGAAGTACAAATTCCACGTAAATGACTATTTATTCGAATTTTCACGTGACACCTGCAAGTGCCAAATACTTATGTCTTGTGATTAAATTGTATACAAATATTTATTCATGCGGAAATTTCTACGTAATTATTTCGTTTTATGAGCAATTAAATGAGAAAATAACTTAAAATATTTGTAAGTATTTATCTTCAAATAACAAAAAAGCACTCAGTGAAAGGTCGATGAAATATAAAAATATAATTGGGTGTTAGGAAACCCACTCAAAAAAATTATGTATATATATGCCTTTTTTTTAAAAAACAAGTTATTTAAGAAAAGCATTTTCTTTGTAATTTATTGAATAAAATTTATTCTCAAAACATCAGGAAACGGTGCCAAAAAGAATTTATAACAATAGAAACACTAAATGCCACTGCCTCTTTTATCTTATACAATTCGAATGCGCTAATGGGATATTTTGATATATTATGGAAATTAAACACTTTGAGAGTAATTAATGTATCTGACGAAATTTTGACAGAACGAACATAGTTTTAAGTGATGAACAAAATTTGCAGGACATAAAACCTTCAACAAAATTAAGAAATGCATTTATTATATTTAATTTTAAACTGCATGGTGAGTCGAAGATAAGAACATCCATGACTTTGAGAGACACATTCTGGTAAAGAAAACGTTTTAATTTTTTAAATCTTAAAATTAAAAATAAAATACTTTTTTTAAATTTTAATGTACTTAATTGTTAATTTCATGAATTTTAAAATTAATTGGGGCTTTTATAGATAAAATAGATAAGAAATTTATATAACAAAACTCTTCTACTACATACATATATGGGAATATGGTCTAAATTGAGTTTTAGGTCTCCCGTTTTCTCCCAGATTTTGATGGAATTTCGTAGGAACGTTCATTCGGACTCAAACATTTTTGAAAAGTAAAAACGTTTGGTCGTACTCTGAACATCGATATTTTAATACATCAATAAATTGAGTAAGTCTTTAGTTAAGATCTTTAAGTTTAAATACAAGATTCTTAAAGAACAAAAATTGTTCATAAAGTTTCAATTATATTTATAACAAATTATTGAACTGTGTCATAACATAAAATAACTGGAAGTATACCTTAATAGAAATAGAAAGAAAGCTTCACCATTTCAACAATTCGAAGACACAATATCTCGTTATTTTGTAGAAAAAAACTTCCTAAACCTTTCTAGTTCTCACTCGATCTTTCTAAATTCAAATATGAAAAATTCCACCTGTTTGTATTATTTTACTGGAGTAAGGCAATAAAAATACCGAATCACTTTTATGGCCCACCCACTTAAATGCTCTCAAAATGCAGATCGTGATTAATTTCAAATCCTCTTAAGATATTTCTCGTATATAAATGAAATGGAAATAATCAAACACATTCTGGGATATTTACACTTCCTCCTCTTTACATTTTTCATATGATTACAAAAATAGACGTAAGGTCTGAACAAGAAAACAATTGTTTGATCACAAGTTATGTTGCACTAAAAATATTGCCTACTTTGCAAGCAATGATCTTCGATATTTTTTTGAAACATAAATCTATTTACATATTTTTATATTAATGTATGGGAAATCATATGCTTGGACAACTATCAATTTAGAGGAATTGTTAAACGAAGAGCTAATGAGAAAGAAAAGACTTAAATTCTTATAGCTTTGGGAAGATCACTTTTCAAAAGACAGAATTTTCTTAGATGCGTTGCTTTCTTCCCTCAGTTAAATACTGAATACCGAAAATACATTCTGAAAATCCATTTTTCTTCGCGACGTCACAATGATGATCTTTTCGGGCAGTCGTCGGCGTCACTTCGAGTCAGAGTCGCATGAGTACGGGGGGTTTGGATTTGTAAAACGAAAGATTTGTACTAGTTCTTCTTCTTCCACTCTAAAATCTTCCTTGTTACTTGGAATATAATTTCTAGAGTGGAGATAGATAGTCAAGCCAGTCACTCAGTCAGTCAGTCGTTCTGTTGTGCAGTAGTAGCAACTACGCTTCTAACAAGGCTCTCCTCCTTAAGCCTATTGTTAATTATTTTAAAATATATTGTCATATTCCTCTTAACCGTTTCTATCGGGCATTGAAGTTTAAAATATAAATTTAAAAAAAAAAACCTTTTGAGTGAGTGTAATAAAATCAAATAAAATCATTCGAAGCAAAACACGAAAATTAAATTCAGTTCGAAAATTTCAATTTAATCGATCGGAAATTTCAGGGACTGCGTCCAAAAATAAATTAGCGACAGTTTTCTCTGGATACACCATCAGAATTTTTCCTTGGATTAATTTTACCTGGATTTATATATAATTCAATTTACAGCGCTATCAAGTGAGTGAAATTTATTTACTTTCCCCCTCTTAGTTTTTATTTTTTATTTAAAAAGAGTTCTCGTTAATATGTTGAGATCAAATTCAATAGATCTTGCAAACAGTGTACAACTCGTTGATTTATACTAGGAAAAATGTGTTCCTTCAAATTTTTTTATCAGTTCATCATATTAATCTTTTCCTTTCCGAAAAGGAAAAGGGAATCATAGGATATTGAAATTCTGTTTTAAAAATTAAATTCGTAAACTTATATAAACAATAAGAATAGTAATAATAAGTAAATATCCGGTACAGAGCAATTCCCAAAGTTTTTGTAGGTATATTATATTTCATTTTCATTTTTAAGGATTCGTGTAAATGTTTGTTCCATCTAAAATTAATTTAAAAAATTATTTTGACCCCACCTCTGCTCTCTGCTATAAATTATACGAAGAATATTTGGACATCAAATTCAACAAATATCTACGAGTTTCGTAAACAAATTTATTTATTTCTTAAAAATATGTTTGCGATAATAGTAATGGTGTGAACAGAAAAGATTCTATTTTTTTCAGTCATTTATTATTGCAAATTTATTGCGAAAATGCAGTACAAATTGCTAGCAGGTTCTATTACATTTACCTGGCATATATCCCATTTCTCGTTAATAAACCATTAGAATATTTTTCGCATGATGGGTGTACCTTTGGATGGCTTAATGGTACATTTATTTTAATTTACGGGATTAATTAAAATAGTAAAACGTTTTTGAATTTTAATTTGAAGGTTATGCAACACATAATGCAGTTTTGAATTGTAAATAAATTCAATGTCGGTATTCATATATTCTCACCATTTGTAAAAAGTATTATCAAAAGGAGGATTTTATATATAAAAAAAAGGGGTTCTTAGTATAGAGGGAACCTAGAACCCCTTTTTTTTAAAGCCAAAATGGTGGGTATTGTCGGTGTTCATAACAAAATTGTAATCAATAACGTATGTCTGTCCGTCTATCCATCTGTCTGCCACATGCAGCATAGAGTGAAATTTTATCATAATTGTAGTTAATAATTTTACAATTTCTATACCATCGCGTGGAATACGAAATGCATTTAGCATTTAGCAAATAACGCTTAAGAATTTCGTTTCTTTTTTATTTATTTTAAAAGCGACATATAGCCCTTTATACAATTTTGCTTTAGAACTTTCTTGTAATTTAGTATTTATGTGGCAAACAAAAGACAAAGCGAAATAGGCAAAAAATGTTAAAATATTTAAATAACTAAAAGTTTTGTTGTAATTCGATGTAAACAAAAATTTCTAAATTTGTTTTGGCAGCATAACTATGAAAATCATAGGTAACAACTTATTTTACGTGGGTTAAGAATATTCATAAAAATCATTTCCCTCTTGAAGTACAAAATGCACTTCAGAACGTTAATCTCAAATAAATAATATCTACAGACAATTATAAAGCAGATATTTATTAGTAAAAACCATAATTTAGACGCAATTAAGTGGATTTAGCCTTCATCCCTAGCTTTCAGCAAAGTGCCAAATATCATATAAATCTAAATGAGCTTCGGTTGCAGTCATCATTTGTATCCAACAACGTAACTCATTAAATTACTAAAGAACACGAATATAAAGAAAAATACATTTTTTCTCTTGGATGCACACACATATTTTCGTTCAAAATTTATTTTAGAATTTATAAAATTTCGCGAGGAAACAGACGAATTTTAATCTTGTCCTATCATTTGCATGGCATGTGGTAGTATTTTGGTAAGGTGGTGCTAATATTAAGACAACATTTATTTGCCATCACATCTCAATTCTTTTGAACACAGTAACTTTTATGTTTAATGAAAAAATATGAAATTTTGATATTTTTTTAGTGTTGAATATAATTTTAAATCTTTTTAATTAAACGAAAGTGCGCTACTTTCATCTTGGAAAATATCATAATAAAATTAATGCAAAGCTATTAAAATTTAAATTGCTATTTTCAAAGGGGAACTCTTAATATAGAAGTACATAGAAACACATTTCTAATTTTAGAGCTCGAATTTACCTAATTTTTATTTTGTCCGTGAACTTACTTTTTCGGCATTATAATCTATTTTACTTTCTTAATTTTTATAAAAATTTTCTGAACCATATAAAATATTGGTACACTCAGAATTATATGTATGTGTTTTTTAAGTTTAGTAAGAAATGCCAAGATTAATCTTTAAAACCGGAAGAGTGATGACATACAGCCTCAAATTCCTTCGTTGAAATAAATTGTTGTACAAATGTTCCCTCATTTGACAAAATGCTGTATTTTGAGGTGACTTTGAAATTATTTATCCCAGTGAAAGGTGACAATGACGGGTTCACTTCATATTTATTGTTCATTCTATGAATATTTGAAACCAACTCAATTCAGATCATTAGCAACAATGTAGTGATTTTGTAACACATTTTATTAAATTTGTTAATTAGATCGGAATACAAAGAGGAAACGAGGAAAAATGTGACAAGATTTAAAAGTGTTTTAAAATCGTTACGAAATTGCTGTTGGGCTAGGATAAACCGCTGAAAATAGGTTGAACTTATATTAAAGATTTCTTTGCTAATTGTTGAATCTAGACCTATTAGTAAGGTTACAGGCAATCAACATTGTCAATAAATGTACGATTTCTGTCAAAGTGTTAATATAAAACAAAATCGTTGCTTATATTATTTATATTATACCGCGCATCGTTTAATTATTTACTTTATAATGAATTTTTGAAGTAGATTTATAATTTTAAATTAACAAAATAGTTTCATGGTATGATTTAGTTACCCAGTGGTGGTCCATTAACTAGAATGATAATAACAATACATCTTCCTTATGGTATTTTATCGTGTCAAAAATTGATATCATAGAATTCATCACTTCCTGAAACTATTATTGTATTATTTAATATTACTTTTTTTAATTTTTTTTTTTCAAAATTAACGATAATCGGCTTATTTTTGATACAAAATTTAAATCTGTTCGCAATGTAAGAAATTTTAAAGTTATTGGGACGTTCTTAAAGCTCAACAAACGGTGGCCTCTCAGAAAGTTCGTACATGCTTTTAAATATCCTATAATCCAAATAAATTTGAATTCTGTCGAAATAGAAATTAGGAACGAATATAATTATTGAAGTGGTTATACATATATTAATTAAATTTCATCCAAATTGGTATGGAACTACTTTCGGCCGCTATTAAAATACCAAGAAAGAACTCATAATTTAATATTAAAAGCACATCTCTCACGCGCCATAAATCAAAAAAGCAAATGTTCTTCTTTTGTCCAATAAATTAAACTTGTCGGTCTATTTCTCACATAACTCTTGACGAAATAGTCAAAATAAGTGAGGGTAAGTCACCGGTCAGCGATAAAAAGACTAATTCAACAAGATTATGACATGACTCTGACGGCAATTTATCATCGGTAGCCGCAAAACCCACTTTTCTGGAAAAGTGTACTAGCAAAATCTTAAGATGTAATTGTGCTGTCCGCCGAAAGTACCGCCACTGCTGCCATGAGATGTATTTAAATGCATCCATGCAACCATCCACAGGAAATATCTAGCCAACATTTGTATAAGATGTTCAAAAATAATTCGCGGCATGCAAAGGGGAATCTTTGTCAACATCACGGACACCAAAATGTCTTCGGATGCAATTTTATTTTGTAATAAGCAGCGGGCCAAACGCGTGTATATGATAATAAAAGCTGGTGCCGGGCGTGATCTAGATTTTGGCGAACATCAAAGAATGCTAAATTATTTGCGATTTCCACTTCTTCGAATTTATAGTCTGCCCACATCAAATGCAGGACGTTTGAGAGACTGATTTTATTTATTAATAAATGGTTTACCGGAGCGTTATGTTCTGAAACTATGTTAGCATCACGTTTCGCACTGCTTAGTAATTCGCATTAATTTATTGATATCACAAAGTGGTATAATGGGAAATTATGGGGATAGCCATACAAATCTAAAATTTTACTTCACTCAGGGTGCAAGTTGCAAAATGTAACAAGCACAAAATTAGCTATAAACCCACCCCAGAATCCTATTAACGAGGCCACTAAATGCTCAAAGTGTAAATCATTCAAATTTATGTTAATTAGAAACCAGTTAAACTACAAGCATAAATTTAATGCTTTCCTGAAATAATTTCCATTTTAACAGAGTAGTCCATTATCGTTCCTTTTCTTCGTGCAAACAACCCTCTTGGCTACGTGCAACGATTCAGGAAAATGAATGGCTACCCAAGTTTACCTCAGAAGAGCCTCGACAGAGGAAGAACTTTACCTATTTGTAAACATTAGCACTTTCGGTTTATTATTTCCGGGAATCAGTGGGCTATTTAAATGTTTGCCATCAAAAAGTTTAGCACCTACAACGAATCATCAGGCAAGGAGTCATTTAGTCAATGGCTAATTATTCAAGACTTATTTTATTGCTTCATTTAATAACGTGTGAAAATATTATTTAATAATAGTCAGCAGTAGACTTATTATTTAAAATACACTTTTATTACTCTTTGTAGGCTGTCGAAAGTGTAGAAGAATTCTCAAGCACAACAAAAACAACCCGTCATAAAGAATCGTACCTTGAGCAGTCCACGAAGGTTGTTAAATCAACAACTGAACAAGTACAGGTTTGTAAATATTTCAATTATTTAATCTACATACATATCATTTATGTGAATTTTAATATTTTTATATAGGAAGCAGTCTCCCAATCTATCACTGAAAAGACAGAAGTTAAATATAGAACTGTTACTCTAGATAAATTACCTCTTCCTAGCACAGGAGGACAAGTTGTCGGTAAGTGCAATTAAATATTTAGTATAATGTCTATTAATAAATTACAAAATACTATTTTGAAAAATATACAATTAATTAATTAATTAAATAGTTAATTACAATTCATTAACTATGGTTAACATTTTGTCTCATATGACGTCATGTACCCAGAGTTTATTGGATTAAGATAATTCCAATGATAACTTAGTTTCAAAATTAATGATTGAAAGTAAAGGAAATATGGATCATCATTGTTAACTTCATAAATTAAATGGGTTGCAAACAATACGATCTCTTTCTAAAGTTTTGAAGTATATGTACTTTATTCATCTTTGACTTTACAGTGCCCCAAATAAATCTACTGTTTTTTTTTTCTTTTTAAGTTTTATTCCCAGAACAAAATTTAGTATATACATACGAGATTAAGAAACTAATTATCATACTAACTAAATAGTACAAATTTTAAAGTATCTCAAGATCTAATTCGGTAAGTACTGTATATATAATCATTTCATGAAACTTAAGTATATAAGAAATCATTAATTGTTCAATATAATGCTTTAAGGGTGATTAGACCATACGTCTACATCTAGATATTTTTAACTTTCCCGCAGAAAGTTCTTGTTTTATTCTAAAGTTCTAAATGGTTAACCAATGTTTTGAGTTTTAAATATAAATCTTATGTCCAATTTCTAAGTAATAGCTGAAATTGGAAAAATACATACCGAAATGAGCGGAGACACATATTGAGTCTGCTCTTGAAATATCTCGAAAGAGTTAACGTTTAAAAAAAATAGCTTTTTAACATATGTAATTGAATATTTAGGTCATAAGGCAAAAGAAAAAAAGTGTGGATATTTTTGGGCCCTAATGGCCAAAACTACGAGAGAGGTACGCAAAATGTAGTAGAGTCTTAACCTTTGAATATACTCAAATTTCCATTAGGTATATATGCTTTAAATAAAAACAAAAAACCATTTATTTGAGCAAAATGTATAATAATTGAATGCGACTAATTGAATAGGCCGTTTTAAAAATGCGCACCTTAGTGCGAAAAAGTGTACACTCTACATGTCCACGAGAAAACGCGTAAGTGAAACTCCAGTTTAAAAATGTACCGACTTAAGTAATAACAGTTTTATTACAAATATAATGTAAGAGATTTCTGTCATACTTTTATTTAAAAAGTATTAAAAGGCTGTGTGCAGTGTAACGTCACGAAAAACTACACAAAACTGTTTAAAATGTTATTGTACATACAGATTCACTATTTAAAATTAACAATCACAAAATAATCGTACGATATTGATATACAATACGATAGCACAAACCAACCACAGTTTCAGCCGGGACAAGTGATACTTATACGATTAATGTTGACGAATTCCTCAAATATTGAGATTATGAAATTGAAAATATTTCATCACATCACGTTTTTGAAAAATGAAATTGAATATGAAATTGAAAATATTCCATCACATCACGTTTTTGAGAAAAACAGGGTTAAAAAATGAGAATATACGGAAAACTAAATTCAAATGAAAGCCTATATGTACCGTCAGCTATAGGTTTAAGTTATGCATAAGTACTTATTTATTTTAAAAGACTGATCCTATTTACTGTATGAACTTAATTCGTCGTAAGTGAAAAAAAGTTAATTTAACTGAATTATCATCGTAGAAGTTTTTAAAATTTTCGTATTTGTATGTAATGGTTAAATGTTCGAATGTTTTATTTAGCAACGTTCTAATTTGAAAAGCTTTTCAAAAAATGACTTACTTTTTGTTGCTATTTCTCTCGAAAGCGTAATGTGATCTTAGAACATGATCGTAAAAAAAGTGATAAGGCTTTACAAATACACCCAAGCCTTTTATACGTGAGGCACACACTTTAGTATTAAAAATATCAATGGATGCATAAAAAGTGAGTAATTTTAAAAGTACTACACCGTAATTTCCATAATACAATATGTCAAGATTATTTCGCTATTCCTATACTATCCTAAACAGATTTCTTATAATTCGTTTGGTATTCCAATAGTAATGTATTGAGTATTTGAATAACATTAAAATATTTGGTACGTGATAGAACATGTTTGATTTTGGATTCGTATTTAACACCCCAAAAATTAAAACAAAAACAATTTTTAGAAATGAAAAAGGGTCTGATCGACGAAATTTCAAAGGTCTGGGTAAAAATAACAGACCAACAGTGAATTTGTTTCTGAAAAATTGGCAGATTGCTTTTATTGAATTTATTTACAGAATAAATAATTAATTCATAAAATGAAACATTCGATCAGCTCCTATTTTCGACAAATATGTATATGACAATTATGAAAAATTAAAAAATAAATACCGTTTGTTTCAGAAGATAGGTAAAGTATTTCAAATTAAAAAATATGAATAATATGAGTGAATATTGTATACAATAGTAAAAACATTAACATTTTTCGAAATATTAAATGACCTATTTTCCAAGTCAATTATTTCAAACAATAAATTGAAGATCATATCAGGTAAACTCTCATGAAGAGCTTGTTTCCTAAAATTTTTAGTAAGGGCTTTAGATATTAAAGGTATTTCCATTTTTGTACGATGTGTTCTCATCGAGGAAAACAGAGTTCCGAGAATATTCGGAACATCCGTATAATAGTTTTCATTTGCAACAATTACCTTTTATTGATTCCTAGCAGATTATTATGTGAATTTTTGATCAACATTTGTTAAATCGTTAATCTACATTAATTTATTAAACTATATACTATATAATTTAAAAAATTAAACAAATTTTATATTAATATCGATGTTCTACCTTAATGATATACATAAGCTGTATATCATTTGATCACAAATACTACTATACCTATTTTAATAAGGATTTCGAATGCACTCTTAGATATAAGCCAAATAGGACTCCACTTTGGACAATTTCTTCGTTTTTAATTCTGGAATTTAATTATCTCAATTATTTTACAAGGACTATTACTTCAACAACGTTTTTATTTTCTTGAGATACTAGATACTAGCCGATTTGACCTTGAACGGCTTAAATGCAGTTTTGGCATCAGAATCATCAAAAGCCGGAAAAATATTTTTTTTAAAGAAAAACTGCTACATCAAAAACGAAATAATGCGTCTTAGTTCGTTTAAGACTTACATTCTTGTTAAACCAAAGTACATATTTATATTCAAAATTCGCAAATATTTAAGCCATGAATACTTGCTTCACCCTATGTACATATGATGTATTAGTGGGACTACCATAACATTGTCATTTACTCGCTATTGTAATTTTCTGAATGACTGACTTTATGACATATTTCATTTCAACCGTATTAGACTTGTATGTCGTATATTTAACAAAACATGACAGCAAGATACACGAAGAACAGCGATGAAATAACAGAAGCAAGACAATTTGAAACGAGGTGACTGCCAACATTTCTAAATAGATCGCTTAATAAACAAAATTGTCTTGAGGTGTCCTGTCCTCACTCTTGTCCGTCACTTTTTTCATGACTAACTCAATTATTCGCGTAGATAGACTCGGAGATTTGCATCTTGGGCTGCAAGACATTGTTGAGGGCCACACCAGAAGATATCTCGTAAATTTAAATAGATCTATCTTCTCTGCATAATGTGCTCTGTTCGGCGCTTAATTAATTTTAAAACAGAGTCAGTATCATGTTCTTAGGGATTCATGGTGCCAAGCCAACACGAATGATTATATTAATAAATAGGCTTTATTAGTGAAAAATTACTTTTGTCTATTCTTTTTCAGTTTCCTCTTATTGTTATATGTAATTATCCACGACGAATAAATGATTACACGCTTCACATATTCATGGTAATTTATACATTTTAATATACTCTTCATTTAATCCGATCGTTTATATGATAATTAGCTTGACAAATTTTATTCAACTGAAGATTTTTGCTTCATTACATCTCCTATAGCACAAATAACCATCCTCAAATTAGCGTTAAATATGTTCATTTGTATGAAGCATTTAAGAACTTTGAAATATTATTAATTATTTCTTTTCAAATAAAAACGTTTTTTTTTTTATCTTATATAAATGATAGCTACTCAAGCATATTAATTAATTACGTGGACATGCGAATTACTGTAATAAAAGTGGTGGTGGTGCAGACCGCCAACCTCGAATTTTTCGCTGGGATACTATTTTTAAACAGAATTTTAAAATAAATCCAATCAATTTGATATCTATAAAAAAATATCGTCACTGCTTGTTGTGGACGATCGCTCCTTGAACCTGTCTGTTCGATTTTTTCGCAGATAAAAAATTATATCAGTCGATAGTAAATCTTCGTAAGAAAGTTGTGATGTATTAAAAAATCGAAAATAATCGTGTTATTTATTTTATATAATAGAAAACAGCTATAAACGTATCAATAATCTTTGGAAATACTTTGAACAGTTTTTATCCCTGATAATTTAAATAAATCTCTTTTAGTAAACGAAATAAATATACACGTCTTATAATTATGTAGCCGTATCTTAGGTCTGTCATTTTTTGTATATTAAAAAACAATGTTTCTCTTCTTAATGTCTTCACGCACGCGTTATTAATTACTATGTAAGCCGTGCGAGAATTTTTTTACTTTGAAAAGATTATTTTTAACCGTCATGCTAATTATAAGCGCCAAGAAGAAGTGAATCGTTTAGTTCAGGAAGTTCGAATTTGTTAATCCGACATTCCTTTATAAGTTATGAATAATTTCATTTTTTCTTTATTTTGATTGGTTTAAAAATATAGGACTTAAATTAATTGATGTGAATTTAAAAAATTTACTTCTGTAACATGTGTTGGCAAAATGTTGAATTATTTTGTTGTTTTTGAAATCTTGTATCCTACATTTCTGCACACTCCAAAACTTATTTCTAATTTTGTTTTAGAAATTTAGGCCATGATAAGTAAGCTCCCATTGACAATTCATATTTTTATTGTTTAATAATTAAACATTTGTTCACTCTATGGAAAAAAATTGGAGAAGACATTACTATGAAATAGCCTATTATGTAATAAAAATGTATACGCAATACGGTCTAGACAAAAAAATGATTTGTGTAAATTGGACGTTGTTTACGACGTTAAATATCCCCAAGCAAATAGAAATTCGACGTTAAGTTCACTTTGGTACCAAATTAATAATTCAATATGACATTAATTTTCCTGCTTTAAAGGTATACCATATATTGTATATTTATTAAATTGTTATAAAATTTGAATAATTGTCATCAAAAGAGTTCTCATAACACTCCTCCTAACGATATTGCAACATCAAAATCCCCGAAGAGACTTAAAACTCAATTTATTCCTTTTCGGAGCTGTAATTTTAAATTGTCCATTATATCATAAAATAAAAAATTTATTATGCAGCGCAAAATTCCGAACTTAATAGGATTTTCAGTCAAATTCGTGTTTTTAATTCTCAATCTAGACTCCAAATTTATAATTTTAAACCAAATTACAGACACGTGCAGATTTCACCGGGTACGCGGAAATTAATTAAAAAATAAGAGAAAAGCTTAATTTTTCAAAGAACTTACAGGAAAAATGTATATTTTAGTAATATATCTAAGTAATATTGAAATTAGCCAAATTTCATTTCTCTATTGCAATTAATAACATAGTGACTGACATAGAAAAACTACACACACTCTGAAAATAATTATTCAACTCTAGAATCATGTCCACTAATTTGTTAACATCGGGAAAACTATGTAAAGAAAATCAATTAAAATTGACACATTTTTAATTTCTGGACATTCCCAAACCTTGTGTCTGAGGCTTATTCTAAAAAGCAATAAAAGATAAAATTCACGTTATATGTATGTGATCAACTCTTGGCATATCTCCATGAAAACAGCGGGAACAATGGACGAGAAATAAAACAAATTTTAAATTTTAAGATAGAACCAGTTTACAAAAGAAAATTTATGAATGGACGGGGAAAGAATAACAAAGTATCTTTTATGAATGAATT
Organism: Machimus rusticus; assembly: GCA_951509405.1. Taxonomy (NCBI): domain Eukaryota; kingdom Metazoa; phylum Arthropoda; class Insecta; order Diptera; family Asilidae; genus Machimus; species Machimus rusticus. The sequence goes on along the minus strand of OX608053.1, from coordinate 4,340,939 downwards.
TCACGCAGGAGGTGTGAACATTGTGGTTTTCATGTTTTTCTAGCTTATCAGGGAATTTCATTATTTTTTAATATCTTTGAAAATTAAAGTTATAATCAAGATTAATTGTTTATATAAATAATATTTTTAGCCCACCTCTTCAAAGCGCATAATATATTATTGCTAGAAACAAAAATATATTTCTGTTGAATAAAATACTCAATTCAATTTCATTTCATATCTGTTTCCGAAGTAAAAGGATGAAGACTTAAAAACAATAGAACAAGGGTAAAGCGTGAGTAGTCCAGTCAATAGTGAATTTATAGCAATAATAGGAACAAAGACATTAATTTTAATAAGATTCAATGATTGGAAATATCTAATAACGTTAAATTGGCATAATGATAGTAAATTTAGATATTTTTAGCATTTTCTTTTTTTCTTCAAATTTAGATGAGATCTGAGATTCTATTACTCTAGAGTTAATAAAACCTTAAAAAACGAAATAAGCTATAACGTCTGAATTGAAATTTTTCTAGACTTTAATATTAGGCATCAAAATCTTTAAAATCACTGGTTTGAGCGCCACTCCACCATCCACTGTCGTTATTTTAAAAAATAATTACAAAAGAATTGCTTTTACTCGAAATATTAAAACTTTTTCATATTTTTTCCTATTTAGAGACGCTAAATGTTTCTTACCCCCAGAACGTATAAAGTTATGAGTTCGCACGGCCACCAGGGTCATCTTAATTTCTGAAAATGTTATAAATATAAGAGAATAAATTTGGCGCAGTCAAAGATGTCATTGAAATATTTATTTACACTTGTTTATTAATATTGCGATCATCCTAAAAATCAATTTTCGAAAATGTTCTATCAAGTACATCCCGACTGGTCGCGAAATATTTGCAACAAAATCTTTTTTTAACTGAAAAACCTCTTCCCAACATTTTTGTTTATATTTATAGACGATAGAAGTATTAAGAAAAAGATCACTACAGACATTGCCTGATTCGCTAAATCTAATGTTCTAAAGTAGCACAGCTACAGAGACATATTTAATATAATACTCCCCAGGCTGTTTGCCCTGGAGCTATCCGAAATAGTGAAATATTCCCTCTAGTATATCTTGACGAGCATAATTCGGCGATTTATTGGAAATTTATCAATAAATATAAAATTTATATACGCCACAACAAATCAGATTTGTCGATGGGGCCAAAACATTACGAATCGCTATGTGTCCTGGGCTGGCTATATATCAATAGAAGATACACCATTTTTCCACATTCGCCACAGCAAAAACGATCTTTTTTTGGATTATTGCGAACGGGGATCATCGGAATACGCCTGTGGCCTCAATATCTCTTTGGAGCTCTAACATCTCACTCGATATCGGTCCGCGAGTACGTTTAGACGTTTTTAATCGTGACCATAATCCGTAACATCAACATCACTTGATTTGTTCGTGAAATTTTTGTTAATGATACTAGATCCTTTAAATTTTTCAAAATATCCGCTTCCGTGTCCTTTTACGTGTTTGATAATTATCCGAAAATATACGTCGTGCGTTACCTTAATCAGTTAATTATAAGGTTTAAATTGTTTAAAATGTGATATACAAAATTTTTTTGAAATTGAAATTTTTGAAAAAAAAAAAACAAAAAAAAAATTAATAATTTCAAAAAAATTTTTAATAGCCAATAATTGATTCATTATCGTTGAAGTGCGGTGAAGATAATAATAAATACCTTTAGTTCTCTTTATTTCTTCTTTAATTTTTCCTTAATTAAAGTGTTTCATTTCAAATTCGCGCAATTTTTTACGGACATAAACGTTTTATTTCAAATAAACCATCAAAATGATGCAGTTCTGGTTGCCTGAACCGAAAGAAGAACCAGAAGCGACATGGGAGGAATACAGTTTATTTTATAGAGATATTAAACGAAACGTAACCTTGTCGGAATACGACAGGGCTGAAAAGCCGCAAATTTACTATCGCGAACAAATCATACCTCAAAACGAAGTGAATGGATGTGAATTTATTCCAACAAATTTTTTATCATCTTTTTATATTAGAACGCATCAAGGTATGAAAGAAATATATCAAAATAATATATTATACACATACTATATATACATATGTATATATTTGTTTTCGATTTCTATATATCTACATATGTGTGAATTATAGTGAACAAAGACTGTTTAAAGAAGGTCCTTCAAAAAGAAATTTATGTGTTTCGTTTTCTTCATAAAAAACCGATTCTTTGACTTGATTTATAATCGTATATAATACCATTTATCATCAAATTTGCGAAGTGTGCCGTAAAAATAGAAAGCACATCTTCGAAGGGGGCAGTAAAAAAATGCTTTGAAGTTCGATCACCACCAAAAAATTATGAAATTATCTCAAAAATGATTTTCAGCATTGGATAATAAGATGGGACAATTTTTTCACGTTACTCATTCTAAAAAAGAAAAAGACAGGTAAATCACAATCGAAGGAAGTATAGCCATTTCAATTAAATACATTCGTATAAACTTACCGATCAGCTGAGCTTAAAATACATGAATAAATATATTAATCTAAAAAATTGTCCTCGAATTTATTCCATTACTCCAAAAAGGAATGGATTCACCAATGAAAGAGTCTTAAATATATTTTATAATAGACACTAGGTCGAGTCTAAGCATATTTAAAAAGAAAATATTTCCTGAAGAATCTCAAAATAACTAAAACAAAAATTTTTCAAATCCTGTAAATTCATCTCATTATTCACCTTTGTGATGAATGTCAAAACACATAACTTGTTCTTTTCAAATGAAAATATTTAGAACTACTAAGTGGCAATTTATGTCAAAAACGCATACATATTGTATGAAAAACAAAAACTTCAAAGGAAGACTATTTTTCCCTTAAAAAAAATCAAACTGGGTACGAGTTTATTATTTGTTTTAATATTTTCTTCTATTTTGAATCGTGCTTTACTTTATGCGTTCATTGTCATATTCACTACGTATGATGTAGAAGCAATCTTCAATCCAATTCCAATCGCAAATTTAGAGAGATTATCATGTTTAATAGCGACTTTATAAACTTTTGACGCAGTAATATGGATAATCTGTTTACAATATCTTGAATATTCGGGGTTTAACTTAAACTTAAGCAAAATGTTTATAAAATTTATTGGTAACGTATCAAAACATTTAAGAAAACAATGTTCAGAGAAGTCATTTCCAATTTTCGTTAATTCTGCATATTAGAAATCGTTTATAGTAGTCAATAAGCGAATATATAATAAATTCAATAAAACGAGTGTCGAGAATAAACCTTAATTAATTTATTAAAATGCTATTTTAATACTATAAATTATCAGTATTTTTGCAAGTAGTAACCAATTAAAACGTTTCATGTATCTTCTAGAATTATTGATCTTTGGGATCATTAATTATTTTCATCGTTCCTATTTTTTTTTTCAAAATCGATTTAATCAATTTAGACATCTAAATTTAAATCGAAAAACTTCTTCCTAAAGTATCTACCAAAATAAAAATTAATCGATTTATGAAGAAAAAAAAACGCTGACTCATTTCCCTCCTTCAAGCGCAAACACTTCAAATTCTTTCCGATTGCAAATATTTAAGGAAAAAAAAAGTTTACTTTTCGTATATCACAAAATTCATAAATTATTGGAGCGGGACAACATTTTTGGGCACATGCCTGGATCAGGGCTGCCAAAGAACATTGCTGATGAGGTGGGGGAGCAAAAGTCAGCAAAAATAATTTGTCACATTTGTTAGTCACACGAAATATTTTCTTCAAATTTTCTGGATGAGAGGGGGGATAAGGCAGTGGGTGAGGCTAGAAAGATTTTGCCAGATTTAGCGCGATTATGCGATATCATGAGGCAAATAAAAAAAAAACTGATGAATTTCACGTGTGCCTCTACACTGGACCTATGGGTTTTTCTTGTGAATAATACGCCTCACATGAATACTTAGGGGGCCGGTGGGGATCATCACCAAGATATCCAAGAAATCTTTCCCAGATGTTGTAAAAATAAAACAGGCTTGATGGCGGTGGACGCGTGAACAAAGCGCACTTCCGAAGATAAGAAGCTGATCGGCACAGTATTAATTGCCTTCTATCAATTTTCAAAATTTGATTGAGTTTGATATCTTCCATAATAATTTTATAAGAATAGTTCTCTTCTGAACTCGAAATTTTTGCTGCTCAACCTCAAAGATAAGTACCCGTCCTCCAACCAAACCAAAAGTTTCTTAAAAAAATTGTAAACAAATAATAAAAACAATATTAGATAATCCGTTTGGCGTACAATCTTCACTTTGTTTAATTGCGCCTGAAATGAATTTTAATTGAGAATCACCGTCGCACCTTCAGAAATGTCTCCCCATGTAAACAAAATTTATTTATATTCTATCCCACGCGAAAATCCTTCTGTAAAATGGATTTTAACTTTATCGATATTAATCCCGTGATAAAATTGCATAAGCGAATATTTCCCTGCCCATTGCACGGCACATAGAAATTTCAATATTTACATGGGTGGCACGATTGGAATGTTTGGCTAAAATTAAATTTTTCACCAGTATATCCTCAATATTAAGCGAGAAAATACCTAAATTAAAAATTTCCTTGAAATTATGAATGAGCGACAGAGTGCATATTGAAATGAAAATTTGTAAATATCTTCATTCGCGCACTTTAACTTGATTTAGGTGGCACAGGCGGTGATGGATATTTCTAGTTTTCCTGAAATTATAATGGTACTAATGGATGATTTTGAAAATGCAATTGAAGAACCAGTAAAAAAATTGTTGTCTTATATGTTTTGTTATTCAGTACCTATATATGTATACCTAAGGTGGTGATGGTTATCATCATATGAAGTGAACTTCTTATAACTGATAGCAAAGGAAAAACTTTTAGCAAAATTTAAATTAATAATGACTACTTTGGACTACTTTCTAGTACTAGTCGAAGGCTGAGGTTTCGGGCCCACTCCATAAATTTACTCCAAATTTAAGAAGGCAGGAATCAGCAAGAATACGTTAGACATTTTAGCGGAGAAGTTACCTTAAATTTTCCATTATTTTTTGTTGCGAACTTATTCTGAAAAGTACTCAATTATATGTAAATATAAGATAAATTCCAGCTGTAGTTGGGGCTATCGTTCTTGGAAATACCATAGACAATGTTTACAATTTCAGAATAATCTATTTGGTCACTTCGTAGCCCTGATGGACTACTTTTTTCTCACAAAGACAATATATTTTTGAAGAATCGGCAAACACATGTAGTATAACAAATTAACGTAAATGTTAGTGTTGAAACAAAATCTAAATAGCTTGTAACTTTGCATACTTATTTTCAAACTCATTGTGCATCCTCACATTTTATAAATTTGTTGGTAAAACCCTTCGTCCAGTATTTGGATCATATGTACTAAATACATACATAATTTATTGACAATTTATCAAAATATTGTTAAGATTTTTTTGTATTCAAATTAACATAAATCTGATTTTCTAATGGTATCATTCGTCAAAATCAAGCTAAATCAAAAAAAGAACATATCTACATTTGTTTTTTTTTTTTTTAAATCGATAATATATATGAGTCAAAGTCCTCGAGAATTCTAATAATTATAATAAAACCATATTATCTTTGTAGTATCATTAATTTAGTAGAGCGATAGTTGCAACTGCTGTGTTATTAAGAGTGCGGCCTTGCTTAAACCAGGAAATACAAATCTTTCAAATTATCCTACAAAAAGCTTGATAATAAGATCCTATAGCGAACTATTAGGGTTTTCAGCAAAGTGTTCATAAAATATACATCCATTATAGCTCTAAATAGATATAAATTCATTTTTGGTATAAAGAAATATGTAAAGGAAATAAGGCCACTTCGGCTTTAATTAAGCTGACCCAAAATATATCATAATATTGTAACAAAAATTAAGAATATTCGAATAAATTAAGAAGTAATAAGCAGAACTAAAATTATTCTGGTTTCTTACACATAAATTTTAAAATATTATTAGAAAAGTAATTGTCCCGGAAATTGTACACTTTGTTCTAATAAATAAAGTACATAAACGATTCTATCCTTCGACTTGAAGATGCTTAAAATGAAATTCACTGACATCATAAAGTCGCATGATGCAGTAATCTCCCTTTTGGCACTGTCCGGCGTCAAAGAAATCCAAAAAGTGCGGTGAACTGCCCACGACATTAAATCAAAGCATATTTGCCAAAGTACCTCCGTACGCATATCGGCAGAGGAGGCAAGAATAATTCAAATAAGTCCCGAACCGCATGTGTTTATGAATCAATTGATTTTAATTGGTTTTGATTACATCCACAATCACTTGCAGATTTGGTATTTATAGCCGTCATAGAGTTAGGCTACGAATCGAGTGTCTTGTAAACATTTGTAGATCGTAGAGAAAGAACATGATGAATGCGACGAATTGTCCAATAAATGAAAATGAATTGTTTTATGGGATTTTATAAGCAGTTTAGATTTACAATGAGACTTGAAATTAATGCGATTTTAATAGACTTATAACATTGGAAGATTACTTAGTCGATTGGATTGTTTAAATTTCTAAAATTGTTATTCATTTCTTCTTTTTCAGCCGAAGTAAAAATGCCAAGTGGAAAGATTGATAAACCTTACATTGAGGATAATCGGGATGGTACCGTGTCGATTAAATATGACCCCAAGGAAGAAGGTATCCATGAATTGGCTGTGAAATACAATGGTGAACACGTACAAGGTAATAACGTTTTAACAATCTTTTCCCGAAAGAAATTTAATTTTAATAACTATAGGCTCTCCTTATAAATTCCACGTTGATTCAATTGCATCTGGTTATGTAACCGCTTATGGTCCTGGACTAACGCACGGTGTCAGCGGTGAGCCATGCAACTTTACCATCTCTACGAAAGGCGCCGGTGCTGGAGGTCTTTCTCTGGCTGTCGAAGGACCTAGCAAAGCTGATGTAATTTTTAGATACATATAATCGTTGGAAAAGCAGAATAAAATTAATATTTCAATAAATTTACAGATTTCATACAACGACAATAAAGATGGAACTGTATCTGTAACTTATCTCCCAACGGCTCCGGGAGAGTATAAAATTTCGGTTCGCTTCGGTGATAAAAATATCAAGGGATCACCATTCTTTGCAAAGATCACCGGTGAAGGACGCAAGCGTAACCAAATCTCAGTGGGCTCATGCTCCGAGGTTACGTTACCTGGGGCCATTACTGACGATGATCTTCGTGCACTGAATGCATCAATTCAAGTAAGTTATCTTTTAAAAAAATTCTATGCAATTTTAGACAGATTTTTGAAACGCTATATTGAATAAATTACAACTTTGTCAACCCTGACTCCACAAATGAAAATGAAACTTGGCTGAAACTTCTTAAACCTAATAATATGTGCATTGAAAAAGACAAATTATAAGAAAGAAATCAGTTTTTGCTCCACATGTCCCTTGAGTTCCGCTTGCTTGACGTCACGGATAGCAGTATTAAACAAAATCAAAACGATACAAAAATCGATTCGTAAAATATGTATATACACTTTTAGAGACAAAAAAACTACACTAAGTTAAAATTATTAAGCACCCACTTTTTCTTGCAAAAACTCTACCTAAGTATAATTTCATAAATCACACGGTGATAAGAAATGAACGGGCGTATGCACTGACGTTATCCAGATAGAAAACATTTCTGCGTTAATATAGAAATTTAAACCAAATTCTACAAATTATGCATTTTTGAGTGGAAAAAAACTAAATACAGTCTAAAGTTCTCAAAATACTTATTGGAATTCATTTTTTTCTGAAACTGTTTTTCGGCGAACAGTGTGGATCCTTCATTTTCCGGCTCAATCACCAGATTTGAATCCTAATGAATGAATCGCACACTATGTACTCAAGTTCGTTATATTTTAAATTATCTTAATAAAATTGAATTATAAATTTGTTTCGAACTCAACCATTTGTAATGTTTCATCAAAGGAAAAAATTATGATGTAGGTTTTTAATTTTCGACTAAATAAAATGAGGAAAAAACTATCTTTAAGTTTTTGTACTGAAATGATTGTTATTATTTTCCACAACACAGTATTTATTTTTGTCCATAAGTGTATGGCATAGAAATCGCTGCATTAGTTTCAAAATATTATAAAAATTCTATTTATAATTCAAATTCATATAAGGGGACATTGTTGTACGTACAACAGGTTTTTCTGATTCGATTTTTAGAAAATATTGGCCCAAGTTAGAGTTTGCAAATATGTACACTTAAATGTCTTAAATAAATTGAGTTGAAGTAAAATGGAAAACAAACATACTTTTTAATTTTAGACACCGAGTGGTCTGGAAGAACCATGCTTCCTAAAGAGGATGCCCAGCGGAAATATTGGTATTTCCTTCACGCCCAGAGAAATCGGAGAGCACAACGTTTCTGTGAAACGTATGGGCAAGCACATCCCTAATTCACCCTTCAAAGTGAATGTCTGTGAGCGTGAGGTACCTTCTTTAACAAAATTTAAAAATAAATATCATAATTTAATTGGGTCTTGGTTGTCTAGGTTGGCGATGCTAAAAAGGTCAAGGTTAGCGGTAAGGGACTCCAAGAGGGTAAGACTCATACTGAGAATCACTTCATTGTTGATACACGCAATGCTGGCTACGGTGGACTCTCCCTGTCCATTGAAGGACCGAGTAAGGCAGAGATTGTGTGCAACGACAAGGAAGATGGTACCTTGGACATTTCGTACAAACCGACTGAGCCTGGCTACTACATCGTCAATCTGAAATTCGCCGACTTTCACGTTGATGGATCACCCTTCACCGTAAAAGTTTCAGGTGAAGGTTCCAACCGCCAGCGAGAAAAAATTCAAAGACAACGTGATGCGGTCCCTGTTACCGAGGTGGGAAGCCAGTGCAAACTTACGTTTAAAATGCCCGGAATCACATCCTTCGATTTGGCGGCACGTGTTACATCTCCTGGAAACGTTTCGGAAGATGCAGAAATTCAAGAAGTTGAAGACGGCCTATACGCCGTTCATTTCATCCCCAAGGAGCTTGGAGTTCACACAGTTTCTGTTAAATACAAGGACATGCATATCCCCGGATCACCATTCCAGTTCACTGTTGGTCCCCTACGTGATTTCGGTGCTCACTTGGTTAAGGCTGGTGGTGCAGGTCTTGAACGTGGCGAAGTTGGAGTTCCAGCTGAATTTAACGTATGGACCCGCGAAGCTGGCGGCGGCAGTCTTGCCATTTCAGTTGAAGGACCCAGCAAAGCAGAAATTGAATTTAAGGATCGCAAAGACGGCTCCTGTGATGTATCCTACAAAGTCTCTGAACCCGGAGAGTATCGTGTTGGACTCAAGTTCCAAGATCGCCATATTCCGGACTCTCCGTTCAAAGTGTACGTATCACCGGCCATGGGTGATGCTCATAAGCTAGAGGTCCAACAATTCCCACAAGGGTCAATTCAAGCCGACACTCCTTCCCAGTTTATGGTTAGGAAGAACGGCGCCAGAGGTGAACTGGACGCGAAAATCGTAGCCCCATCAGGAACTGAGGACGATTGCTTTATTCAGCTCGTTGATGCTGAAATGTACTCAATTCGTTTCTATCCACGTGAGAACGGCATCCATGCGATCCATGTTAAATTCAACGGTGTCCACATCCCCGGATCACCGTTCAAAATCAAGGTAGGCAAAGATGTCGCCGATCCTGCTGCAGTTCACGCATCCGGAACCGGCCTGGAGGACGTCCGATCTGGCCACAAGGCTGATTTTATCATCGACACATGCAACGCCGGTGCTGGTACACTGGCTGTTACTATGGACGGACCCTCCAAGGTGGCCATGGACTGCACAGAGGTCGAGGAGGGCTACAAAGTCCGATACACGCCTCTTCTGCCCGGTGACTACTTTGCGTCCATCAAATATAATAACGTCCACATCATTGGATCACCTTTCAGGATCACATGCAGAGGTAATTGTCCAATATTTATTGTTAGTCCAGAAAAATTTAAATATTTAAAAGAAAAGAAAAAATGCAGGTATACTTTCGATTTTTTTTAAATCAGCTCTAGCATAAATGAATTTCTGCTATATTTAAGAGCGTAACATGCATTTTTGCACAAAGAGCTACCCATAGTTGGGAATTTTAATAAATCTCATAAAATTAAAACTATTATATGTGCATATTATGTTCAAATTTGCCTCCGCTTGTAATTTGCACTCAGAGTTTGAATCGAACGTATATTGGCGGACTTTTCCGCCCACTATATTGAACTTCAAAAATGTAACATCAGATTCAGAATCAGTGACGTCGAAAACTTATAATAGTGTCTTAAGCGTCTCTTAAATGATAATTTTTCATTAAATACGTGGATCTCTGCGGAGTTTTATATTCGCACATTTTGTCTTTAAATTAGACCAAAAGGCTAATAGATAGTTATTTTCAAATCCTGGATACGACTTGAAACCAAACATATTTTCGATTGAATTGTAATAATAATTTTTGTCTTTAGAATATAAAAAGAAATAATAAATCATTACGGAAATTATTCTTGAATCTATACTAATGTTATAAAGCTGAAGAGTTTGTTTGTTTGGTTGAACGGGCTATGTTAAGTCATTGGTTTATGCCGACAAACCAGCAACTCTTGAAGCATTGGAAGCCAATATTCAAGCCACCATTGACGCCATACGGGCAGATATATTGGAAAAAGTAGTGAAAAAAAATAAATGCCATGAAATTATCTACCAGATTATAATAATAAAAAATTCATTCCAACAATATTTCTGTCAAACTACCCAATAACCTGGATACTATGTTGAACAACCTCGATAGCTGCAACCAGACCATAACGTTCCTTAAAACAGTAGAAATTTACCAGAAAATCTGATGTTAAATCGTTAAATGGTCGCTCATAACCATTGTAGTTCTACAGCGACCTTAAAGAAATAATAAAAAATAAAAAAAAATAAAAAAAAAATATTTCTGTCTTATATTATTATTTAAAGTTCTAATGTTTCATACGAAAGTTATTCTAAGAGTCTTAAAAAATCAAAATTATATAATGTTTTCATGTTTTTAGAAAGGGATAGTAACAAGCATTTTTTGCAGGAGACAAATTGGCTGACGAAGGTGCCCAGGAAACATCCTCTGTTATTGTTGAAACCGTCCCGAAAATGTCCAAGGGTGGAAAGAACGTTGGAGTGAACATGCCCCACTTCAAATCAGACGCTTCTAAAGTCACTTCCAAGGGCATGGGGCTCAAAAAGGCATACGTAGGCAAACAGAACCAATTTACAATCAGTGCTGGTGAAGCCGGTAAGAAGCAAACTCTTATAACAATCTCTGACCACCGTGAGTAATTTTTTCTCGCCGTTTACAGGTAACAACATTCTCTATGTTGGTATGTATGGTCCAAAGGCGCCCTGTGACGAGGTCTTCATCAAGCACACTGGACGTAACAACTACACAGTGAATTATCTTGTTCGTGACCGAGGCGAATACGTCCTAATTGTGAAATGGGGCGACGATCACATTCCTGGATCGCCCTTCAGAATCGATGTTTAATTCACGAGACCCATAAAATACCAGCTACTTGCTTTACTCAAAAGCGCAATATCCTTCCTTATGCGAAGTCTTCCTCAAGACGCTTTTACTTCTTTTCTATACCTCCCCAAATTGTTTTCGTTTGCGTTTTGATAATTGTAAATAAGTTTTTCTTTCGCAAATTATTAAGAAATTGTTTCAAAGCGAAACCAAGGCCAAGTTAAGTCGAAAATGCCTGTGTTATGGTGGCCAATTTATTTAGCGTGAACTATTTAAGAGGAAAACTGAAAAAAATATTACAAGTTTTCGGAAAACCCTGAATTTTTTTCCTAGTTTTATTTGTTATCTGTTCATTGATTGCTCAAATTTTTATTTTATGTTCACTTTTTATATAGAGGATATTTATGTTAAAGTACATTACTTTTATGTTGCCCCTATGAATACTACTATTATAATTATTAAATATACACAATAAAACTATAATAAACGAAAACAGATTTTGTAAGTATTCCATCACACACCTACTTGTTAAAAGTACTCAGATTATTTACTTTTTACGCATCCGAATATTTACTTAAAATCCAGTACCTTTCACGTTAGAAAATCTTATCTGTGCAAATTAAATAAAAGTTTTGTACGGACCAGGTATTGCGGTGATTGAAGCAAAGTGTCAATGCTGATTTATAAGCTTTAGAAATGGAAATTTTGATCTTCAGAACGAAAATCGTTGCGCAAGACCAAAAGATTTAGATGAAGAGCTCCTGAGGGTTACTATCGAGATATATCCCAATGTAATGGTAAGGGAACTTGGTGGATAAAAGTATGATATATGACCATTAATCGCCACTTAAAAAGCTAAAAAAGTCACAAAAAAGGTACCAAAAAGAAAAAATATAATTAAATATAATTAATAGTTTTTCAATTGATTATGAACCTGGAAACTAAAATTTTCCATCGCGTCACGTTTTTGAAATATACAAAATAACATCATAGCTTTTATTAAATATACTTTTGAGGAACTAGTTTTTCATGATTTGTGATTTTCATGTACTATCAATTGTATGAATACTGGGAAATAAAAATTAAATTAATGAAATATTGTAAGTCTTAAATACTCTCTCTCATTTGAATTAAATTATAATCTCTTGTAAGAATACGTTATTTTCTAACGAATTTTTATAAATGTCCAATATACGATATTTTGGATTATTAAACCTATTTTTTTTAAAAACGTGATGTGATAAAACATTTTCGTTTATTAAGTCGTAATAGAATTTTATGTACCACTCGTCTTTTTGAAACAAAGGATTCGTGAAAATTAAAGTAGAATGTAGAGGACGGTGTAATTTTGGGTGTATTAAAATCGTTATAATTTTATGAATTTTGAAAATTGTCTCTCTCAAGACATAGGAAAAAATATAGGTTTTGAGTATTAATAAACTTTAATAGAACTGTAATAAAAACTTAACTTTTAAAACATGGGCTTATATAACGCTTATCTTATGCCTGAGTCAAACGAAGGGCTACTTGCAATTTAAAATTTCTACAATTCTACCCTTTGTATTCGATCTCATATGCTCGAGAACATCCGCCTCACTATCAGATGTCTCAATAGCTTCCTCAGGCGGATAAAACAGAATCTTAGAGTGCTGATCAAACTCATAAGAAAAGTCTTTTTTCAAATCCAAGTAAATTTTCGCAAATTCCGGACCGATGCTATCCTCCAGCATTTTGCTTGTTAATAGTACCTTTCCGTTAGTAATGCTACTTTCGAAATTCTTACTTGTGTCCTCAGGTGTGTAGATAACAATTGGACTGAGTGTGGGCGGTTTCTTTTTCGGTTCGCTACTGAATTGAGTTTTACTATTGCCATTTACTTCGGTATTATTGCAGGCGGTGGTTGTCTCATTGTCCTCTGGAATAGACTGAAGTTCATTGCGAGGAGCGCTGACTGGCAATTTATTAGAAAGCACTGTAGAATTTACTACATTCTCGGGAACAAAATTAATTTCCGAAATTTGTGTTTCACTGTGGTCGTCAGAAGGTGATGTCTCTCTTGAAACAGATAATTTCTTATAACAGGATCTTTTTGTTTGTCTGGGTCGTCGAAAACGTCCAGCGTCTTCGCTTTTGCAGTCTGACGAAGAACTTGAGTCTGATGATAATTCGATTCGAAAAGATTTTGATCTATGTCGCTTCCTGAATTTTTGCCTAGAAGGCTCAGAATTATAGTGGGGTCGATGATTAAGTGTTAGACCCGAATAATATCTCGATCTAGGACTTGTTGGTTCTCTCCGGCCAAAATCAGAAAACCCTTCATCGAACGTCTTACGCACTGTTTTCTTGCAGCACTGCTCCTGTTCTTCTAAACGCCTCCGCGAGTAGCAGTACTCCTTGATGGTCATCGTCCTATAGCGAGTCTTGTGCTTCTTCTTATTCGATAAAATGTATTTAACCGTGTCTACACTTCCATCAGAATCTGGACTAGAAGACTTCTCGACATAAATCCGACGGTCTCTAATATCGACCTCATCGATGCAGGGAAGTCCTTCATTCCTGCGAAATTTGTAGTCCTTCACCAAATGCCGCGAATTCCCGTCCAGCCAAGAGTCCACCTTTTTAGAATACTCGTCCATACAAAACGAAGTCTCCATGAGTTTATCAAAGCCAGAGCGGCCCCAGTTCCTTTTACGCTTCTCGATTACTTTCAATGTTTGATTTAAAACTTTTTCGACATCAAAGTTAGGGTCCTCCTCCTCATCGGGGTCTACAAAATCAGCGGAAGCGATGCTTTCTGTACTTTCCTCATCACTGTCAAAAAGTTCTTCTACGAAATTCTCGTTTATTACTTCAACAGCAAGGCTTTCGTCCTCTTCCATGTTGTATTTCTGGAAAATTAGTATATAGTTAAATATTCAGAAGTGTTTTCCGAAGATCTTACAGAGAAAAAACTCGACCAAATCTTTGTCCTTGCAAAGAGCTCATCGTCGGTGGGTAACCAGTCGTCGCCGCCAGATTTTAAATTATTTATTTTATCATGAGGTGGAAGACGTTTGCTTGAGTTCAGCATCTTCTTTATGTAGAAATTCCAAATATTTTCACTTTAATGTGTGCAAAAACAAACAGCCTAACGGCGGCCAAGCCAAAACTGCAAACAAATGTCACCCTTTTAAAAAACGAAAACGGGTTTCGGTAGCGAAATCGGAGATGCAAACCAGAATTTTTGGCACAAAACTCTGTGGAGGTATTCTGTATATATTTTCCGTTAAGAAATTAAATTCTTTTAACCGGAAGTTTGTTAAATAAATTGTTTTCGATTACTAATTGCATTACTTATTAAATAAACAGAAATTATTTTAAAGATATTTTAAGCTCAAAAATTTATGTTTGACATCCTGGCACATTTCAAAAATCCTCAAATCACTTCCAGCGCCATCTGAAGGCTGTTACCTTTTTACGGATGCGTGCCTCATCAAAAAGCGGAACTGTCAAAACACGAACTAGAAAAGCGCTCGGTTAATTTTTGCTTGCCTGTTTTTGGTGTGGAAAATTGTGCAAAACTATGTCATACGACAAAGAGTTTAATAATTTAAACATAAAGCTCGAAGCACCAAGCATCCCAGATCATTTATCCGAGGATATGATATCAAAATTCGAGACAGAAGGTAATTCAGGTTTGGTTGGCTCATGCCGGAAGTGATCTCAAATTTATTCATTTCGCGGATATTTTTCGTTATAGGAATTATGGAGAACAATGGAATGTTTTCGCATGATAGTATGTTTATTGAGAACAACGAAGATGATAGCGAGCCCGATGATATTATTATTTTGCATATGGACATCCGGGAACCGCTTACAACTTTGAGGTTTGGTTAAGAATTTTCCGGCCTTTTGGGGCGTTTTTATATCTTTTTACGTATCCTCACAGGATCCTCCTAGAGCAAAAGGTCGGCATTAACTTGAAAGGATATAAATTTTGGCTACAAGAAGCACAAGAGGTAAGAATGTTTTGTTTTTATCTTAGCGTTGTTGCCAAAGCAGAAAGGCGTTTTTTATGGGTCTGTTCTTTGAGAAACGCAAAGAAAACAGCCAACAGCCTATGAAAGTTTTAAGAAAGCGCACAATTTATCGCAATTTTGTTTCCTAAAACCTCGAGAGGCTACAAAATTCTTTTCCTAACGAGTTCAGATGATTTTGGCGCTCTTGCAGTGCTTTGAAGAAATCATTTCTTTGGGAATCAATTCCTATTCCAATTTTTTTTTCTTATTCATTTATTTAAGCCAATAGACGACTGCCCTGACTGCACAATACGAGACATATGCAAAATGCAAAAATAAAATAAAGAAAATACACTAAGTCGCTAATAAAAACAAAATATCTAAATAAAATCAGTGCAGTTGCAAAAATTGTGTGAAAATGAAAAGGAGTTTTTCACGTACTTGATTTAATAAATATTTGGGTGCCCATTTATATCACCATTTAAAAATATTTAGCGACTTCTTTGTGTCAGGGCTCGTCGAAATTGCGCATGACTGTCGTGGACTGACATACACCAAAATATTTTTAAAACTTGAAAATTTAGCTTAAAATATAGTTTTGCTGCACCCAATTGCATCCAGTGGCTCCTTAGGGACCCCCGCAGTGCCTGGTGGGACCGAGTGATGGTAATAAAATATAGAAGAAAAGTTGAAATGGACAAAGAAAACATGCTGCTCAATGAAACTTTTTATTCCAAATCCGAACGCCCAGCCATCATATCTTTTACCCGGAGGAATTCGATCCAAGAGGAGAAAACTTTTTAAATTATTTTTAATGGTCAATAAATTGCAGGAAGCGCAAATAGCATAACGACAGGACAATATACCCAAGAAGTTCGACCATTCAACGGACAGAGGCTACTCAAGCACCAAAACATGAAGTCCTGCATTGAGTCTTACTTAAAAATCACTACTCAGGAAAATTTCAATACAATGGCCCCTCTGCTCCCCGGGGGAGCTGCAAGTGATTTAGGGGATTTAATTGGGCACGATGGGGCCGTAATTGGGCACCAGCCTCGAGTGGCAGTTTGCCATTCCCGGAGGAAGAATTCTTGCCAGGATGCAGCTGGACCACTCCCGGGTCCCATGTATGAGCGACTTGACATCCGAAATGGCCAATGTATGGAGTCACTTGAGCCTGGGAACCAAAACCGGTTATGCAAATGAGGGGCGTGGCTAAGGCGTGGTTAGGGCGTGGCGGGGGTGTGGCTAGGGCGTGGCTAAGGCGTGGCGGGGGTGTGGCTAAGGCGTGGTTAGGGTGTGGCGGGGGCGTGGCTAAGGCATGGCGGGGGTGTGGCTAGGGCGTGGCTAAGGCGTGGCGGGGGTGTGGCTAAGGCGTGGTTAGTGCGTGGCAGGGGTGTGGCGCCCTAGCCCTAGCCACACCCCCGCCATGCCTTAGCCACACCCCGCTACACCCCCGCCACGCCTTAGCCACGCCCTAGCCACACCCCCGCCATGCCTTAGCCACGCCCTAGCCACACCCCCGCCACACCCTAGCCACACCCCCGCCATGCCTTAGCCACGCCCTAGCCACACCCCCGCCATGCCTTAGCCACGCCCTAGCCACACCCCCGCCACGCCTTAGCCACGCCCTCACCACGCCTTAGCCACGCCCTAACCACGCCTTAGCCACGCCCTAGCCACAACCCCGCCATGCCTTAGCCACGCCCTAGCCACACCCCAGCCACGCCCTAGCCACGCCCTAGCCACGCCCTAACCACGCCTTAGCCACGCCCTAGCCACGCCCTAGCCACACCCCCGCCACGCCCTAGCCACACTCCCGCCATGTCTTAGCCACGCCCTGGCCACACCCCCGCCACGCCCTAGCCACACCCCCGCCACGCCCTAGCCACGCCCCTCATTTGCATAACCGGTTTTGGTTCCCAGGCTCAAGTGACTCCATACCTACTCTTGTCCGCACCTCTTTAACTTTGATGAACGAGTCGTGAACTTTATAAACAAAGTTCCACAAAGTCAAAGAAAATTAGCGAGTCTATTTGAAAATAAGTAGCCTAAAAGCTATGAATATACAGTAAAGGAACGGACATTAATCGCGGAAAGTGAAGCATCTCACGAATACCAGTCTGAGCTTACTACTACATAGAAAATTGATCAGTGCAGTTGCAAAAATTGTGTGAAAATGAAAAGGAGTTTTTCACGTACTTGATTTAATAAATATTTGGGTGCCCATTTATATCACCATTTAAAAATATTTAGCGACTTCTCTGTGTCAGGGCTCGTCGAAATTGCGCATGACTGTCGTGGACTGACATACACCAAAATATTTTTAAAACTTGAAAATTTAGCTTAAAATATAGTTTTGCTGCACCCAATTGCATCCAGTGGCTCCTTAGGGACCCCCGCAGTGCCTGGTGGGACCGAGTGATGGTATAAAATCTAGAAGAAAAGTTGAAATGGACAAAGAAAACATGCTGCTCAATGAAACTTTTCATTCCAAATCCGAACGCCCAGCCATCATATCTTTTACCCGGAGGAATTCGATCCAAGAGGAGAAAACTTTTTAAATTATTTTTAATGGTCAATAAATTGCAGGAAGCGCAAATAGCATAACCACAGGACAATATACCCAAGAAGTTCGACCATTCAACGGACAGAGGCTACTCAAGCACCAAAACATGAAGTCCTGCATTGAGTCTTACTTAAATCTCAGGGAAATTTCAATACAATGGCCCCTCTGCTCCCCGGGGGAGCTGCAAATGATTTAGGGGATTTAATTGGGCACGATGGGGCCGTAATTGGGCACCAGCCTCGAGTGGCAGTTTGCCATTCCCGGAGGAAGAATTCTTGCCAGGATGCAGCTGGACCACTCCCGGGTCCCATGTATGAGCGACTTGACATCCGAAATGGCCAATGTATGGAGTCACTTGAGCCTGGGAACCAAAACCGGTTATGCAAATGAGGGGCGTGGCTGGGGTGTGGCTAGGGCGTGTCTAGGGTGTGGCTAAGGCGTGGTTAGGGCGTGGCGGGGGTGTGGCTAAGGCGTGGTTAGGGCATGGCGGGGGTGTGGCTAAGGCTTGGTTAGGGCGTGGCAGGGGTGTGGCTAGGGCGTGGCTAGGGCGCCTTAGCCACACCCCCGCCACGCCTTAGCCACACCCCGCTACACCCCCGCCACGCCTTAAGGCCCAACCATAATGTGCATATCGCTCCGTGCGGAACGCTATCAAAACCTGACGAACGGAGGCTTATGCAAACTTGACATTTCTTGACATTTTTCAAATATTCGGTGTTGATATTTTTATACGGTTGCGAAAAAATTGAACAGTTGGCTATTTTTAGTCGAAATGTCAGTTTGGCTATGCACAGCACGCTCGAGATCGTAGCTTGCATAGCCCGTGCATAGAGAAACAAATTTGCCGAAACTGAACGAAACCGGCGACTATTCTCATTGTGGTTTCAGAATAGGTTTTGTGGGTTATCGCACGTTTGCATAGAGTTCCGCACGGAGCGCTATGCACATTATGGTTGGGCCTTTAGCCACGCCCTAACCACGCCCTAGCCACACCCCCGCCACGCCCTAGCCACACCCCCGCCATGCCTTAGCCACGCCCTAGCCACACCCCCGCCATGCCTTAGCCGCGCCCTAGCCACACCCCCGCCACGCCCTAGCCACACCCCCGCCACGCCCTAGCCACGCCCTAACCACACCTTAGCCACGCCCTAGCTACACCCCCGCCACACCCCAGCCACGCCCTAACCACGCCCTAGCCACACCCCCGCCACGCCCTAGCCACGTCCTAACCACGCCTTATCCACGCCCTAACCACGCCTTAGCCACGCCCTAGCCACACCCCCGCCATGCCTTAGCCACGCCCTAGCCACACCCCCGCCACGCCCTAGCCACGCCCCTCATTTGCATAACCGGTTTTGGTTCCCAGGCTCAAGTGACTCCATACCTACTCTTGTCCGCCAACGAGCACCTCTTTAACTTTGATGAACGAGCCGTGAACTTTATAAACAAAGTTCCACAAAGTCAAAGAAAATTAGCGAGTCTATTTGAAAATAAGTAGCCTAAAAGCTATAAATATACAGTAAAGGAACGGACATAAATCGCTGAAAGTGAAGCATCTCACGAATACCAGTCTGAGCTTACTACTGCATAGAAAATTGATCAGTGCAGTTGCAAAAATTGAGTGAAAATGAAAAGGCGTTTTTCACGTACTTGATTTAATAAATATTTGAGTGCCCATTTATATCACCATTTAAAAATATTTAGCGACTTCTCTGTGTCAGGGCGCGTCGAAATTGCGCATGACTGTCGTGGACTGACATACTCCAAAATATTTTTAAAACTTGAAAATTTAGCTTAAAATGAAATAACATGTTTAATGCATCAAGAACAATAAAAACCACAGGTATCTATCAATCACATCGGCAAAAAGATTTCAAATTCCGGCTTACCGGTGAAAAGAAATTCGTTAATTTAGTCGCCGCTTCTTCTCGCCGCAATTCTTTATCACACACATCACTATCTTACACTAAATACACACCAAATAAAAGCCAGTATCATACACACTATTTTTAACCACATTTCACCTTCTGTCTTTGCATTTTTAATTCAAAAAAATGGTTAGAAAGGCTGCGATCCCTTCAAATCACAATTTTTTTAAGTTGCCAAAGTATCTTCTTCTTACTCAAGGCTCACTTCCCCTGGAATTTTCCCCGCTGGAGATGCTTCATTCACACAGACTACACGTACAGGGTATAGCCGTTCCTTTACTAGCTGTGTTCCATTGGGCTGTGTAAAGTACTCCCGAGTACTTTCTCTATGGAACGCTACTTTGATCGTCAGGAGTAAAATATAAATTCAAATTTTGACATTTCATCGTATTATATTTGTTGCTTTGATTGCGCCTTACTTATTAAAATGGAAATATTTATATATAAATATGTTTTGCTGCCTAAACTACTTAAATTTTATTATTTGAATCCTTGTGATAACTCCAGAATAGCTAAAGCTGCAACGAAAAATGAGGAAAAGCTTTCATTTCCATGCAAACCTAGTACAAAAACCACCATCCACCTGGCGGGAAAATGTGGCGTAACTACTCAGAACTTCTGCTCGCCAACTAGAGCTAGAGTAGTTCAGCGTAGCCAGAAGTACTTGGGAGTATTTTACACAGCCCAATGGAACACAGCTACTGTATATTCAAAGGAATTTTCAAATTGGAATTCAATTCGTCAGCGCAGGTTATTTCCCTAAGTATGTCTTTTGACGCCATTAGCCAATGAAAAGAAATAACGCAATGATTTTAATTACTTAATTTAATATTTTTGGAATTATAAACCTTTTTTAAATGCTGTATTTTGAAGTCAACTCAAAGATTTTGATTAGAAGAATCAAACATCGTTAAATTAATGACTGAAAGGCAAATTTTTCTTTCATCTGTGATATAAAGGCTTAAATAAAGCAAGTGAAAATAATATGTTTTGTGTTTTTTATTCGTTTTATATATCTCGCCTCAAATATACCAGGGCGACCACTTTATGGAAAAATCGGGGAAATTCCCAACGGTTAAGAATAAATAACATCGAATTTAAAAAAAAGTAAAAATTAAACTCTGTTGTTTTAATTAATTAAACTAAATGGTAAACATTATATAACTTCAAAAAAGAAATAATTAATGTAAATCAATCAAATGTGCGCAACAAATCACTTGATCGTTTTGTGTGTGTGCGTAATTTAAATGTAAATAATTTATCAATGTGTAATTTCTATTTTAAATTAAATGTATGCACATTATATTGTAGTAATTCTTCTGCAGGCAACATAAGGTAACTTTCAGTTGATAAAATAAAATTTATTATTCCAAAAAGTTTTTACTCGAGGCAGCTAAGATCAGTAATAAACAATTTTTTTTTGCAGCTTGAACCCCATAAAAATTTGGTAGACCAATGCGTCAAAGGTGAAGGGCTCGTGCAGATTAATGCCCAAATTCAAACAATCAGTGGGCGAATAAATATCGTCGATGTCCTGAAGCCAACCGAAGCAGCTCTTGGTAAGAACTAGGAATTAATTTAAATTTACCCCAAAGTTAGTCACTAAATACTTAAATACAGCTGCCCTAGGAGCGTCTGACGATGCAAAAAGTGGATTCGCAGATGATGAAGACACCGTCATGTCTTGCTTGGATGAGAACACAAACTCGAATGCAGTATCCACTGAGGACGAGCAGCATGAGAAACGCAAGCCGGATCATGTCGTTAATTGGGTTTTGGATGCAAAATTCAAAAGGGATCAAGCTCGTCTCAAAATTCCTGACGATCCAAATGAGTGGTAAGATTAAACCTACTTCCCTCTTTTAGTAAATTTAATTCGGGTCCATTTTAGGACGCATGCACAAGTCAGGCATTGGTTGCAGTGGGCCGTGCGGCAATTTAACCTCGTAAGTTTTTTATTTTTATTGATTCTTCGCACAGCTAACTAGGAACAATTTTAGACTCAAATTAAGCTCAGTGACTGGGATGTAGACGGAAAACAGCTATGTCAAATTGAATTAGAAGGTAATATATTTTTGAACTATGAAATCAACTTGTTTAAATCCTTTATATATTTTACAGAATTTCAGAAAAAAGTACCCCATGATCCTGGTAACGTTTTTTGGACGCATCTTGAGTTGCTGCGAAAGTGTAAATTCGTTGCAGTGATCTACAAAGCCCTGGAAGGTGCTAGTAATGACTTCAGTGACGAAAGATCAACGATTCTCAGAAAAATGCCGAAAATAATAAGGAAGCCTTTAAATAGTGTCATTAAAGCATACGCTGGTAAATAAGTTTTATTATTTTAGAAAATTATGCCTTCATTGAGAATTTATTTTTAAAGAAGGATCTTGTGGCCAATGGGAGTCTAGCGGCAATCGTTCAGGTAACAATGGTCAAATTCAGCTATGGCAATTTTTACTCGACATCCTCACGGACAAGGATTATAAGTCCATAATTCAGTGGATTGGGGCCGATGGAGAATTCAAATTAAATGACCCGGAAAGAGTTGCCCAGCTGTGGGGCGAACGGAAGAATAAACCCGCAATGAATTATGAGAAGCTATCAAGAGCTCTGCGGTACTATTACGATGGAGATATGATTTCAAAAGTTCACGGAAAAAGGTACGATTTAAATATGTAATAGAAAAAATTGTACGGCCTATAAAATCTATAAAGCTGTATTCAAGCTTTTTTGATGGATTTTTGATATTTCTCGGGAATAAAACTAATTAAACGCCTATCTTAGGTTCGTTTACAAATTTGTGTGTGACCTGAAGCAACTCATAGGATATAACGCCAAGGAACTAGCTGAACTTGTAAATCAATGCGAAATTAATAGCTACTATAATGATACAATTTTCTAGACAACGAATTAAGTGTCTGCAGGTTCATGTGATAGGAGGCTCTTTTGGCGTTGGCTCCCAAGTTTTTTTTAGATTTAAGTTTAAAATACTTTTTTGGATTTGTTTTTTATATTAACAATGAGCTCTGTACTGACTTTTATCATGGAATGTACAAATAATTTACTATTTTCTCAAAAACCAATTTTTTCTTTAGCCCTAATCCATTTTAAACTCTACGTTTGGAACAAAGAACAAACTTTTCACATGTTCTTTTTTTATAGAAGGCTCTAATCCAAATTTTGGCCTGCATTCTTTTTTCAATACATCAAAATTTATTGGAATAGATCTAGAAAGGAGTTTAAATAAATTCTTAATTGATTAACTGTAGTTAATACTATAAATGCGAAAGTGTGTTAACGATTAAAATACGGCCTGATTTTGGACGGATGGGTCTGTGACGGATTGGAAATGTGTGAATCAAACTTTAACATAAGATTTCCTGTAAAAGAAAATACCTCATTTTATTATGGATCTAATTTGGGTTTATGGGGAAATAAAAACAAAGAAATTTCCAATTAATCTATTTTGTTGTTACATAATATTAGTTGACTAGCGAAAAATAGCATGTAAAAAGTGAAAACGTTAAAAAATAACCATCAAAATTGAAAGGAATCTCCTGAAATCACTTTATACATTATACTACTGCACTGCTTGGACCCAAATGGCTTTGTACTAACAATTTAACGTGATTTGAGTTCCATACTTTTTTTTCCTATATCGCTTAATCATAAAAACATGCAATGCAACTAACTTAAAAATGCTTTTTTATTTCTTAAAAAGAAAATCGTCCACAGACGATAGATTCGTTCGGACCTCAAGGGTGTACATTTTAGGCTAAATCCTAATCTAGTCCTCCTGTCTTACACTGCGCTTAATGAGCGTTTGTTAAAACACAAATAATAAAAAAATATAATGGATCACAATGCAATTTGTGAGCGACTCCTGCCACTATGCCTCATACCATTCTCGTACAAAAAGTCGTATGTACACAAAAAAAAAAAAAAAAATATTCATAAATAAAGTCTTAAACGAATTAACTAGAAAAAATTATTTACATTTTGGGGTAACAAGGTATTTTAGATCACAAAGGCACCATTGGGCAGACAGGGCAGATTAGCATTAAAGCTCAGTCGTGATTTCGTCTTGGGGCCGGAATCCGAGTTTGAAGAACTCATCCTCAAGCCAGAGGGAGCTGGAGTTGAGATCGGTAGCGATGAGGTTGCCTTTGAGGGTGTTGAAGCTACTGCCGAATGGGTCTGAGGATCGTGGCTCGTCAAAATCGTGGAGGCTGATCAAAGAGCCAAAAAGCTGCGATTGTTTGCTTGATTGTTGCGATTGCAGTCGACTGTTGCCTCCCCTTCCTACGCCACCATCCACTTTAGGAGGAGTTTTAAACGTAGACTGTTTGTTGAACGAATCGAAGCGAGGATCACTTGGCGCTTGGAAAAAATCAATCAATTGGCCCACTTGTGGTTTGTATCTGTCTAAAGCTCGTTCAGCCCACGTGTAAATCCTGTTCCAATCATGAGGAGGAGCAGGAATTAATTCCATTGGTCTATTCACTAAAATTAGTAATTTTGCCAGATCCCTTACGATCGGTCGATATGAATTGGCGGCTTCCATTTCACCGGATAGATAAAGTTTTCGTATTTGACGGCGAGTATCATTTAGCATAGCTAGAATATACTCAGCATTTGCTCGCATATCGTCTAGCTGCCGCAAAAAATCCGATCTATCAATACTGTTCTCGTTAATCAATTTATCCTTAATAGATTTTCTCCGTCGTTTTCGCTTTAATAAAACTACTGAAACAATCAGTAGAGCTAAACATACTAAAAATCCTGCTACTAATCCTGTTAAAGCTGCTACTAGAGAACCAGATAATCCTGATGTTATGCAAACCCGTCCCATAAAATCTGGATGTGTTGACCATTGATCTGAATATCCGGATGGGCAAACATCTGTGCAACGTCTGGTCTCAATAATCAAAAAATTTGGGCATTTAATACATCCTTCAATATTGCACTTCACACATTGAGGATCTGTCAATGGAGGACATCCTGAAAAGAAGAAAAAATTAATGATCTTGAATAGTTTTTTTTAAAAAGAATTTTCGAAAAATTTTATAAATGTTTTTATGAAGAGCCGACTTAAATTTAAGCAGGAGTCGTGCTGCCTGTTTAAATGCCAAGAAATGTGGGCGCAGTCAAATGCATTTTTTTTCTGGTTTTGCTGGTTTATTATGAATATATGATTGGAACAGAAAAGAGATCGAGTGGGTTGGTCCTCTGTTGTTAAGTAGACAAGTCTAACAGTACTTAACACCTAAGGTCACCGTCTATCTTAAGTGACTGGTTAAACAATTTTAACAAGTTAACGTTGTTTAGGTTCAGGTGATAGCTTTAGATAAGCGTCGTTTACCTCAACCTCTTCTTTGAGTTGAAAAATTCCGTGGGTAGATTATTTGAACTGTATACTTTCGCTGCGCCTAACTTTGAGTTCTTTAGGGGTCTACAATATTAAAAAGGAAAATAAAATTTATATGAGAAGAACCATAAGAAAAAAAGACTATAAATACAAGAATTCGAATCTTAATAGATCGTCCCGCCGAGATCCAGAACATTTCCTAAGTAATTTAAATCTTTAGCCACATTCGGTCAGTGGTGTTGAGAGATTGACTCGCTCAATTAGTAAGTTCAACAGAGTGCGATCTCATTTGCATAAAATTCTAAAGAAAACAAGTCGAATTATGTTCTTTCGTCAACGGTCCAGAGTCGCTCGTTGTCAACAAACTCTTGAGGTAGAAAATTAGCATAAAACCTCCAAAACAGGTCATCTCTCGAATTAATTATCTCAGAACTCTCAGACAACCTACTTTACCTTATTTCTACTTTTCATTTTTGTTGCGCAAATAAAAACAGTGAAATAACAACGACCCGCTGTTCATCTTCGACCAAACAAATAAAAAAAATCTTGTATTTTCTCTGCTAGAAGAAAAAACGAAAATTACGCAGAAAATGAAATAAAATTTTATGAAGTTGGGTCCCCAACGTATATTTCAAGAAACCATTTCATGGAAATATTTTCAACATAACAACAACCCCGGTCAGTGTGCTGTTGTACAAGCAAGTAAGTCAAAAGTGATTTCCATAAAGATAACTTGGACAACAATAAACCTTTTTACCTGGTCAATGTATAACCGCATTAGTGCTAAGTCAGCTTCAGTCTTATGTCCATTGAAGCTT
Organism: Machimus rusticus; assembly: GCA_951509405.1. Classification (NCBI taxonomy): domain Eukaryota; kingdom Metazoa; phylum Arthropoda; class Insecta; order Diptera; family Asilidae; genus Machimus; species Machimus rusticus. Next base: position 4,314,640 of record OX608053.1, on the reverse strand, counting down.
GTTACAATGGCACACTAAGTGTAACATGAAAACCACTAGACAGAGGTGGTCAACAAACTCTTAAAACAATAGAAATCCATCTTGTTTGGCACTCATGCCAGCCCATTAATCAGGTGAGAGCGTTTCAGGGATTTCATTCCGGAATTAAAAATTTGAAAAAAAGAAAAAAGAGTCGATCATGCCCTGCAGGCCGGATTGGATTTATCTTGTCCATGATTCGCAACCGTGTTTGCTGTAATTGATGTCATTGAAAATCGCAAAATTAATCAAAATTAAGACAGGTATGTTGAAGCCCGGTAGTATTTTTGGGTTAGCTCCTCTCTTTTATTCTGGACCAGCAAATGTGATGCCGATCACCGTGTTGATCATGTCAAGAAAACTCTAAAACATTTCTTATATTTATTTATCTCATTTTCTGCTTTCATTTCACGATAGCGAATGTGACAACCGGTGCGAGATTTATTATTCAGAATTAAAGATAATTTGATCGGGGCTTCTGAGGGTAGGTAGGTCACCTACTCTGAGGCTCTTATGATTCACACTTCGTTGCAGCTGACCAGTTTAAGTCGACATTTTTAGGCAGAGCGAAAATCCACTCAACAAATTTGTGACGACTCAGGCTATTAATAAATCGAACACCTGAATGATATCGAAAATATTAAGCAAATGTTTTGCCGAATTTGGTATGCTTTTTAAATAAAATTTAAATTATGGGATATATTTATGAAATTTATATTACTAATATATATTGATTGAGCCAATGTTAAGCGGTAGTCAATATTGAATACAGGTAATCCTCTAAAAAAGCAGAAATATATTCCATGGAAATATGGAAATGTGGGAAATCACGTTATGGGATGCACTAACTTAATTCGAAAATTAGGATTCGGTTCTAAATAGAGAAAGACTGCCTTTTATGATACACTAAAACATTGTAAATCTAAAAAGATCATGATTTCAAGTTTAATAACCAAAGTTAAAAGTTAAAGAGAAAAATAATATGACTGACCTTATTTCAAAATCTGAGCTTGACTCATCGATAAGTTCGACAATATTTCCGGTAATTTTAGTTTTTAAAAAACTTGTCATTAGAGATTGTTTTCTCTTACTTTGCAAATCTTTTTGAAAATTTCTATTAAATATTTCCGTTCTATCCGGCAGGGGATCATTCTTTAAAAAGTAAATTTCAGTCTGTTTTGCCGTGTCCAAACATTTTTCTATACATTTCGATTTCAGAGTTAAGTTTATGTTTTCTTCATTGGAAAGATTTTTAGAATTACGTATTAATAATTATGTATGTATGTATTGTACATTATAGAATTGTGGTATTGTAGGAAAATTTTTATGTTTCTTAAAGCGCATTGTAAAAGTACCACGTTGCAGGAAGATTTCGGCATTTTCCGAACCGTATTGTAGGAGGTTTACTTATATTTTTAAATTACATTAATCTTTGATAACATATCTTGTGGTACCTACATACGAGTATGTACAAACTACATCTGAATAAGGTAAAAATACAAATTCCTTAAACAGATATTTTGCTAATTTTATGAATCTGCACCATTAAGCAAGAAAAATTCTCCTCAAACTTTGAATAAATATTTCGAAAAGAATGTATTCCAAACATAGTTTAGCCATTAGCTAAAACAAGAGCATTCTAAATATAGACAAAATGCGAACGATACTTGTGGCATGTGTACCTCGACTGCCTTTTCCTATTAGTGAATGGATCGCATCAAAGAGACCCGACATCAAAACTGGGCTCCTCTAACTACGAAACCAGAAACGTTGGGGAAAATTAAATTCCCACGTGTTCCGCTGCGCAAGCTTTTTATTTACTCAAATGAAAACTTTACAAGATAAACAAAGTCTACTCTAGTGCAACAACAATGGAGTCTGGTCTGGTGCAGCAATTCCAGCTATCTTATTCGCATCGACTGGAGGAACATTGAAGACCTCAACTCGATCCAAAAATAACCAAGAAGAATGGGTTTCATTAGAAAAATTCCTTTTTTGGAAGTCATAAGGTTAGAATTTGAGGAAAAAAACTGTGCGAAGAGAGATCAGTAAAACGCTTTAAAGTGATCATGATCGTTGATCGCGTACTAAGATCATAGATCGCGAATGTACGAATCATTTAAAATTTTTTTATCGTTCCAGTGTTTTCTTCCTTCGTGCAGCCGTGCAATGAACATGAACATGACTATAAACAGACACCCAAACAGCCAGGGAATGTTTGAATAGGCGCACTACGCCACCAGCTTCGTTGTCGTTTAACAAAAATATTGCCGCAAGGAAGACTGAAAATCATAGCGACTGGATTTGCGCTGAGATGTTATGAATAATGCAATGACTTAGACTTGCTATTTCTAAGAACAAAGGAGCAGAGGAAGCTGTACAAAGCGCCAAATGTCGTACTCAAGACTGGTTTTGTTGAGCTCAAGAATTGAGCAAGTTTGATACACGGGTACTGTTCTTGCGCGATCACCAGACAGACAGTTGTTTTCCTATGTTTTGATTGCCTAGGCAAGAGATTCTTCTCGCTTCAAGCGAATATTTTTGCGTCTTTCGAATTAAATGGTTTAGGTTACGAGGTTTCCAAATTTAGCTTTTATTTCTAACATTTACTTCCCAACGGGAACAGTCTTAAAAAAAACAACTTATGGTTATGTCTGCTGAAAGTTCATCAACTTTTGGTCAATGGAAGAAAATAGAACAAATTAAGCAATTTTTACATGTAGGTGAGAAATTCATTGAATTTTTTGCGCTTTCTTGAAATTGGGTTAAGTAAATGTCGTTCTTGTACAGTCATAAGATATAACGCGAAATATTTTGGCAAATAAATAAAAGAATGACAAAGGCAGCTTTGTATCTGCTATAATTTGCAAAATAAATATTCAACATTTTAGAAAATATAAACGTCTGGAGCGCTTTCTTTTTTTCATTTATATTTCATAGCAAGCAACCAAGATAACAAAAATTGACTGTTTACAAAAAATATAAAGATAAAGTGAAGAGATAATTTACTTATAAGCGAATTCTTATCTTTTGCAATTTAGATTTTGTTTTTTACTTTTTTGCAATGAGAGTTAAGGCGGGTGTAGGTGCTTTAAAAATTTAATACACATCGTTGTTTAAATATTTGTTCATGATTCTATGCATACATCTTGATTTTTTCTTAATGCAAATATTTTTTCCCAAACAACTAACTTTTTAGAATTTTAAAGTCGAGCGCGTTAGTGATTCTAAATATTAAAAAGAGAAGAGGTGATTATCAATTCAATCTGTACATATGTATAGTGGCAACAAAATATATAGCACAAACACTATCAATTTATTATTCCTCCATTTTGTGGGAGATTTAAGCAGAATAATTAGTAAGAATTTTGTAATTACATAAAATTTGTATAGGTTTAATATACTTAGTAAACAATAAGAAAGAGATTCCAATTATAATATTTATATATCTTGAAATAACTAATCACAGTTTTAATTCTATTTAAAGAGCAAAATAAATAGCAAGATGAAAATGACTAAACCTAATTGAGACGCTATTTCAGAATATTGATATTTTAATATTTTATAGGTAAACCTTTTGCATCAATTACAGCTTTGTAGTGACGATTCATTGACGACTCTTTTTCCAGGGCAAAATTAAATGTAAATGATAAATATGCTAAGATTTGTAAAATGGCTATCTAAGAGTTGTTGATTTCAAAAACCCGATTTTGAGAGTTCTAAATGGTTGATTCAATATAACGGCCCATTAACGATAAATTTAATTTTCTTTTTATATAATTTATAAAAACGGGACTAAATATTGCGTAATTTTAATTCGTATTTAAAAATTATTCACTTAGTAATGTTACGGCTGTGAATCACGTGAATTTGTTGCGAAATATGATGATGGTAAAAAACTAAATATAATGATGGTAAAAAACTACATTTAGTTTATGAATATGTTTTTCGCTAAATAAATAATTTAGCTTACCATAGCTATTACCCTTAACGATCGACTACCTTAGCTTTCTAAAGATACTATTTTACAATGGTTCGCCAGCGAAAACCCATAAAAAGTTTAATGTCACTATTTTAAGATGGTTCTTTTTCTACAATTTAGCTCGTTGAAAAGAAGATAAAACTTCCATCTTTGGCTGCATAACAATAGCTCAAAAAGGCACCACTTCCTAGAGTGAGCACATAGAAAGACCTATCAAGTCCATCTTAATTTATTTTGGCATTCCTTCAGTATGAGCCGCGACCGCAGCACCAACAGTGGATCGTGGATCTATAACAAAGAGGCTTGGCGAAAACCCGAAGAAAGGCAAAAACTTGGCTATGAACGCGGGGCAAGCAATAAGATCTCCTATTTACCATAAAGAGTACAACGTCAACATTCATCTTACCATGTCAAAGCAAGCCTATAGCTGACAAAAGCGTTTCGCGTTGCGCCAGGAAGAAGCCCTCGGGCCGTCCTCGTTGGTGCAGCATTATGATCATGGTCATAAAATTATCCTATCGTCGGGAGATGCAATAAACCCGAGTATGTGAGTTAATCAATCGCGCGCCGCTCAAGGTATGATTTGCGGCGTGGATTTATGCGAGGTGGGCGAACGGAGGATCCTTCACCAGCAGGTCTATCGGTGGTAGGTAGGAGCTCCATGGGGCTTCGACTGCATGCCGATAATAAAAACAGCAGCACACCATCGATCAAAATGAAGGCCTCCATTCAGATAGCTATCGGCAACATCGACTCCAACTTGGAACAATATTCCTTTTCCCAGTCTCGGATAAAAGATGCCGGGAGGTTTGCCGATACTTTGGATTGGATCGGAGGTGCTCCGCTGACTGTTGCTGGTAACCGAAGACCGAAGAGGTGGATAAACTTTCTTCAATCTACGGAATTCTATGGACCGCCGCCGCCGCGACTATTTCCACGAGTCCCCTGTTAACGAGAAGCGAAAACATTTTTCGCTTGCTTTTTATCACCTGTGCAGCTTGGCTAGGGATAGTCAGACTCAGGTCCCAAGTCCCTCGGCATGTTTACTCGTTTTGCGGTTAGGGCATAACCAGGGAAAAAGTGCGACCGCACGAACTCTAGATAAATTTTCAATGCGACCATTGTGCCGAGCAAAGCCGAGCTGAGGAAATCTTGCAGCCGGGATCGAATGGTACCCCCCGATGAACTCTAGCCACAAGTTTCTAGCTTTCTTAGCATGCTAATTAGACATTTTCCGAAGTTGCATTTGCAAATTAAACGGTCAATGCGTAACGTGTGCTATTTGGCGGCAAATGGGTGCCACCACAGCATCGCTTCCGCAATGTTGAATTACCTAAAGTCGTGGCCCAGACCAACCACAAAACGTGAGATCTTTGGGGTCCTCTTCGAGATAATTAAACGATCCACAGGGCATATTTTCACATTTCCACATTTGAATTTGAATTTGAATTGTATGAATGCCAAAGCAATGATTTCAAATTCATGATAGTAATCGACCTGCTTTGTACGAAAATATAGCGTATGACTCCGTTTAAAAAAAAAATTCAAATTGCATCAGATTGCCCCCGGAATGAGAAGCTCTTCACAGTTTTTTGAGATTACGTAAATTTGCTTTTCTCATCAGTAGAGTTCGTGCTCGACCTGATCAAGTTTTCATATTACCCACTGTGGTTATCTTCAATCAATTGCTCCACTTTCTCTTCTGTGGGAACTCATCTTGCAGACACGGAAAATGATTGCACTTTTCCGATTACCGATGTAATGCATTTTGTATTTTCGTCTACAGATTTGCAAGAAATATGTAATCGTCGTAATTTCAGTTATATCTTTCTTAAACATGATACTTAAGTTAAATACTGATTTTATAATTCACAGTATAACACAAATCTTTATCTACTGCAATGCATAATAAGTATTATATTGCAATTATAATTCATTAATATTTTATTGAGTGAAAATGTCATTCTCCACTTACGGAAACTATTCTTTTCTAAATAGTTTTGTATTTCATAAATATATCTTCAAACTTTTCTATTAAGAAGTATACGTACATGTAGTTATTTAAATGTAAAACATAATATTTATGTTATGATAAAAACGTCGACGGAAAAAAATAAGAAATTGATTAAAAATTTTATTTCTCTCCTCAATAATTATTTAACAAAATTTTCAAATGACTATTTACCCATAATATGTATGTAACGATTGAGGTGAGAGAAATGAATTTCAAACTTTCGCCAATAAAATTTTAAATGGATCTGACACTCGTTTGAAAACTCTAACTCTGTGAAGTTAAGGTCATCACTCAAGTAACTAACTACCTTTTGTAATTTAGAGAAAAAGTAAACCAGCTTCAATTGGTTGTGCTATAAAATGAATTCACCACTTATATATTCATGTTGCATTTACATTGTAGTATGACTATCATTGAAAACACGGAAAAAATTTCAAAGTAAAATAGATTTTTACTCATTAAATTAAATTTAAATTTTTGTGCCTGATACGGGAATTTATAAAAAGAAATTTGTAATATCGTTTCGTTATCTACAATATATTGCAATCTTATATTTTATAGTCTCAGTACAATTCTTTACCAATTTCTTCCCAAATGTTATGCAATGATAGCAAAATTTATAATTTTTCCTGTAAAAAATTGGGGATGAAGAAAAGAACAGATTGCATATTTAAGATATCAATTAGTAAAAGTTGGAGAGAACGAAAATAAAATTAACGATGATTTCATAGCTTAAAAACGTTTTAGATATAATCTGCGCTAACATATAGAGGAATTAATAACGAATTCCTCAAAGCCAAATAGGGTTTTGTGTTTTCTATTTTTAATAAGAACAGAAAAGAAAAATAAAAGATAAGTTTTGAGTTTGTAAGAATTATGTCTTAGAGGAGCTAGAATTGACATAGAACACAATCAAATTCCTACCAAAAGTATATTCTTCAGCAAATTCCAGGTAAAAAAGATCATATAGAAATGCATAGAATTTTGCAAAAAGGTCTCGAGAATTTTTTGGGTAAGATTAGGATAAGCATGTGGATTGTGCCTATTTGCTGTATAATGAAATGACTCTTGTACATTTTACAGATCACCGGAGAAAAACATTTCGGCGATCAGATTTCCGACCAAAGCTGAACTAACTAATTAAAAATAATAAAATTAATGATGAAAAAACTACGAGAATTTCATTTTTCTACTCAATAATAAAACACAAAAAAAAGGAAAGATTAATCAATCCGATTTTTTCCTTGATTTTATAATTCCGGGGAACTGCGAATTTCCTTGATTTTTAGCATTTTTTATTGCCAGGAAATGATGATTAATCGAATGCAAAAAATATTTTCATTAAAAAGTCATTAAACATTTGTTTGGAGCAATTTTTACCGCACGATCATTTTTGAATTTTATTCGAATACAGAGCCATATACATACATATGTACATGATATTTGCAATGGTAATTTTAACGCAATTATGCAATTATGAAAAAGACCATATGTATATCCCACGATCGGATTTTAAATTGAGAGTAAAATAATAAATTTCCTTTATCCCTAAATAGAATTATTTTTTAACCTTGTGGAGAGTATAGCGCATAATCAAAAAAAAAACCTTAATGTTAAAAATGGAAAAAAAGTTATGCATTTTTCATAAACTTCAAAAAATAAACAAATTATTCAGGAAGCATGCTTGTATGCATGTAAAAAAAAGAGGTATTTCCGTGTTTATGTAATTTGAGACTTTTTGAGCCCTACAAGAAAAAAGGTTGTAATACCTTCCTGTGAGTAGGTATCGGACAGCATGAAAACAAAAATAAGAAAATTAATAAGACAGACAAAAAATGTGCAGTATGCATGCAAGGTGCATATCACACTTGCACTTGAAAACAGGAATTACGTGGTCGGATGACTAGCCGAAGTCAATTAACAGCACGCTAATGGTTAATTAAATTTTCACCGTAGAATGAATGCACATTTTATGTAGAAGACGACCACAATAAATAACCTGCGGAGAAGATGATGGGGATGGTAATCTTTATAATCCGCTTTGAAATTACAAAGTGTCAGGAAGGTAGTTTGTGATGTCTACCGCATGGTCCATGATTCGACACGCAAACCGAAGATGGAAGCAAAATGATTTCTTGATGGACATACGAGGAGCAGCTGAATTTTTGAATTGTTTGTGGCGGTAGTGGCTTTTTTTCCCTCATCTTATATGTTAAGAAACAAAAGAAGAAAAGCCACTTCCTTTCTTAGAAGACTCAAGACTGATATGCGGAGAGTCAAAAAAACAAAAAAAATACATGGACGTATGCATGCCGACAGAGCGGCCAGGGTTATTTATCTTAAAATTTGCACAGAAAAATATCGAGAACCGGATATTCAGAGTAGAAGTTGGACTATTGAAGCGGCCGACAAGAGTTCGGCATACAAATAGACAGACATTCGATACATTTCAAGACATACTCGGCAGGTGATAAGTTTGCAATAATTCACCACTTTCTGCCACAAGATCGTATATTTTATCGATTCTTGTCTCTGGTCTCTGTCTTGGGAATTTGGAGCACCATACAAATCCCCTATAACGAGGTTACTTGACGAGATTTACAATATCACACTGAGCTGCCGGCGGCTTATAACTTGCAGTATAACCCAGCGGCAATTTATAGGCATTTTGGAGTAGGCGAGGATTTCCATTGCGGCAGGGCGATGGCTTGGTATTTAAATCGTTTTAATATTCTAATCGACGAGGATATGAATTGCAAACGATTTTCTTGCAGCCATGTTTCTCCTATAGACAGAAATTTTTGCCATTGTGACACACTCAAAAGACTGGTAGACAGGAGGCGGATAAGACAAAATTTTATTTATTTATTTTTTCAGTTGAAACAAAATTTTGTTTTGTATTTATAAAACCTCCATCCTTCCGTTGCTGTATTCAAGTCATTAAGCAGAGAAAATTGAGTTAAAATTAGCAAATCTAACTCCAATTAAATTTGCATGCATTCATCTTGCAATTCTAGTTTTGTGTAGGCACAATTATCTTATAAAGCCCAACTAAGTCCAATTCGTCTAATTGTGTTCTGGCGAACGATTGTGGGGACAAGAATTTCAAATTATATCTTACAAAGCCACCGCTAAGGAATACCTTAAATTCCTGCACATACCCCAGAAGTTATTCTAATAAATTCTTTTACTGAATTATTTTGTCACGCGATTAATCAATCAGGTTATTTGGCCCCAAGAGATATGACGTTCCCGAAATTGCGATAGACTTATCGCGAGACATTCAATTGCTTACCTCATTTGTGGAACTTATAACGTTCCGAAATGGTCAATCGGATCACGTAATTGATACAAATTAAGTGCAATTTGCCATCGTTTAGGAGTTCCACACGACGAAACATGAGCGCCTCGCGGTCGTCATTAGAAGGCCGGATAGACAATCGTTTGCCTCAATTGCGTTATTAATTTATGATTATTAGACAGTATAATTAAATTGTGAAATTAATTTCTTCAAGGCAGCGATTTATAATTAATGTTTTCGTGTTTTTCAACTTTAGCATATATGATATTTTGCGGCGAGTTAGTCGGATCGTATATTTGTTATGTTGATAAACCTTAGGGCGAAAGCTGACCCTCCGAGATCTTACCACAGGTCCATGTGATTGAAGAATGAAGAGAGACTGCGCATCGTGGTTAAAGCGAAATTGTTGAGGAGATTGACCTCCTTCTTAACGGTGCATCCTCCTCAAGAAAATGCTCAACAATTCTTCTCCAGCCGGGCAGCACTGGTGCAAAAGTGGACTTTGGCTCAACAGACCGTGATGAGACGAAAGATGCACTCGCGGAACTATTGTATCACTCGCCTTCTTACGGGATCGTCGCGAATTTCATGCAAAAGTGCCGACATTTCAGCTTTAACTTTATACCTGAACCTCTGAATTTTCATTTGCTGTTTACTCACCGTTGCACCTGGACGGATCGGTGATTGTCTTTGCGAGCGATTTAGTAAACCGGGATGTCTTCAAGGTATGATGACGATAACTGTACCTACGCGTAATTGTAACTGATTTTATCACATTTATACGGGAGAATGTGACGCAATTTATGTATATGAATGAAAATGTAACCGAAGAACAATAGTGGAACACTCCCAATTGTTGTTGAACGATGATGACATAATTGTCATTTTACACATTTAACAGTAAAGTAAACTTGATTTAAACCAAATTATATAAACTCAAAAATTATATTTCAAATTGTATTTTATTTAGCAGTAGAATTTCAAGCAAGATTTTCAATTTCATTAAATTAACGAAATTTCAAACTGCAAGGCGAAATCTTCTTTGTAACCCAATTAATTATATTATTATTTACCACTCATTTCTCAGTTTGAGGTAATATGTATGTCTGTAGCCTTAAATTTTTTATCGTGCAAAATTATTGTCAACATACATTTTTGTATGGAGGTTTTTTGAGTTAGATACCTATTACCTATATCAAAAATGAAATAACATAATTATTAATTATTTGTTATTCATTTTACATCTTTCTCCGAGTATGACTCGAAAAAATCGGAAGCATACACTTTGGATAGTTTCCGTAAGTAAAAAAAAATAATACGTTAGTTTTTGGTCCGATAACTTTAGCTTTTGTAAATATTCCGTCATATTGGTTTCTTCCAGAACGCCCGACGCGCTTTTCAAATTTCCATATAATTTTCATATTTAATTGAAAACTGACAAATTTTAATTCAAACTACACATGTCGTGTATTCTGTTGAAGATTTATGTAGGTAAGCTTTATTTTACTAACGTGTTTCTCTTCATATATTGTAGTTTCAAATATCGGATCCAAAAAGCGATTAAAAATTTTCAACTTCAAACGAATGACAGAGAAATTGGCTTTTCGGGGTTTTGAAGATGTTAATTACCAGTCCTTCTTCAAAATTTAGAAATTCAAACAAGTTTAATATAACAACAAAAACTATTCGAACTCATTACTCAACGAATTTGAGTGAAAGAAAAGGGCTGACACCTGAAAGTATTTAAACTCTTTTCCTAGAAATAAAATTAGGACTTCAAGCTCGCATGATGAAATTATGGAGTTTTAAAATATTATGTCGGAATACTTACGAATATATAAGTAAATAAATATCTTAGAGACTTTGTTTTAGCATGCCCAAGGATTGAGATAAGGGTCCTCGCTAACTAAATGAAGGTGCGCAGCTCAGTCCTTTATAGGTTGTCATTAAAACATTAAACTACCTAATTAGGAACAAGAAATGTTTCTGCACATGTGGTAAAAATAAAGCAGGTAGATTTTCTAATTTTCCTAAAAAAACAGCTCATTTCGAGTTGTACCGCGGAATAGAACAGAAGTAATTTTTTTAAGACAGCCTTTAATTTGTGTTGCTTTTTGATTTAAAACTAGTGATTACTCGTACGTTAAAGAACTTATGTATTGTTTTATAGCTTAAGTGGTTTTTATACGTAATTAAAAATGTTTATGCAGAAAGGAAAAGAAATTAATTCAAGTAGAAGAAAATAATATTGATACAATAAGTATGTAAATTCATTGAGTATTTTAGTAAATTCTCTAGACTTTTTTTTGAATACATATATGCATGTATACTTTCCTCTCCGATAAATCGTTAGTTGAAATTTATGAATTTGGCATATTAATGGATATTCGAAAATTTAGTAGCATTAGTTGAAGGCTCATTATCAACTAAAGATTAGGATATTTCCTAAGCCAAAGCAATTTTGAGTTCGGATTTTGATTCAGAGTACTAAAAACCTTCAAAAAAGTATAGGAGAAAGTGCTCATCAGTAGATCAGTGCTACACACTGAATAATATAACACCGTTAACATCCGCCATATTTTATAAAAACAAATATTCACATAAATTTCTCTGACTGCGCTGATCATTAGATATTTTTGGAGGTTTTATATGTAATTTTAGTGTTCTGAAAAAATAAAAACGTCAATAACACTTTTTCCATGATTCCATAAGTGTTGACCTTACGTATGTAATACATAGATCTTTGTTTATTTAAAAAAAAATTGTGATCTTAATTTAAACTCATTCATTTTCTCCTCTATATTTTTTTGTTATTATATACATAGGAAGCGTGAGTACATTTTAATTGGAAATCGTAGATTTGATACATGTTATATCTATGTATGTATTTGACCCAGTGTGTACCATATGATGAATTCATCGGTTTTTGGAGGGTTTTACAGGGTTTCTTAAAATTAGTGATCCACTCTTAACCATTTTGCTCTAGTCTGATTATCCCTCAATTTAAAGTCTGTGAAATTTCCCGATAACTACGCAATCTAAGCTCAGTCACAATTTTAAAATTTCAAAGCTTTTCCGCATATTTGCAGTTAATTGAGCGATAAATTTCAATTCAGGGCACGGTTTTCTGCTAGGAACGAGGGATCAGCGCAACCAGGTCGAATAGTGTTTATTTCCATATGAAGTCCCAGTCCCACCTTATAATAATTCATGGGCTGTAACGCATAAAAGGTAGCCTCCGTCACCGCAGCTAGTAAACACATTTCTACCCTCCAGAAGTGCGGCCTCACACGAATTCGAGTGTTTTGCAATGCCCAGAGCTCTCCTGTAATTTGCGCAAATTAAATTCACCTTTCGTTGGTAACACGACGTTTAAATAAATATTCGCAATTCGCACTGAGCGGCGCGCAACCGGAGGGATTAAGAAGTGTTAATATGTCCGCCACGGAGATGAGGGGGAACTCTCACATGTGAAATGACTAATGATCGTGGAGCGTGATCTAGTCACGGTGTACGCTAGCGGCTAGCTTCTAGCTCTAGCCGCTAATAGCGACCAGCCAACTTGCAAGGTAGTCGCGATTTGTGAGCTGCGCCGCGATTTCCTTCTTATGGGGCTGTGCAGATCGATCTAGCGGAGCGCCAAGACTCGCGCTATGGCGGATGTAGGTGTTGACATCATGTTGCGAAATGGTCAACATACAAAATACCAGGTGGAGATCAAAGGCTCCAGCACGATTATTAGCATACGACTAAGAATTGCTATATGAAATACAAGTCAGAGATCGGAGTATTATAATTTTTTACTCCTGTAAGGTAATTCGTATATTTTATATGCATCAAGCTGATCGGCGTGCGCATGCGGTCAAGCCCGTGCTTGAGACCCGTAAACATAAACTTGACTCAGCGCCGAACAAGCCAGGGGTGAGGTCGTTTTATGACAAATTATATGGCGGCCTTTATAGGCGAGTAATAAATTGCAAACTGGCATTGCCGTAAAAGCGTGTTGGCATCATTAAATTGCCGTTTCAGTTTTTTTTTTTGTCTTATTTTTATCTTTTCGCCAAGACCTCACCTCGTCAGATTTGTTTTCGTAATTCATCTTATTCAACAGGTGAATAAATAAGGATGATGTTCAGTGGCGGAGCTTTCCTCTTTTTACTCGTCTTTCATAACTCTCACATTTGCAATAAATTTTCAACTTTCATTCGTTTGCACTCAGTGTGGTGCCTTTTTATTGAGTCGTATAAAATGACCAGTGTCACTCTGGCTGATAAATCTTTCAACTTGTAAAGATAATGATATTCCAGTTTTGGGTATAATGGTAAACTCCCACAGGTTTTTTGGAGCGGATTATTAATAAATATGATAATCGTTGCAGCCATGCAGGAGTTTATACTAAATATTGTAGTATTGAATGCATTAAGGCCGCAGATAAATACGTTGTAATTGGTGTTGTTTAGTCATTCAAAAGTATAACTTATATCTTAAATACTACCCATGTCAAACCAAAGTATACTTTGAATAAATTCAATTCAAAATAAACTTTTATAAATGCTATAAACAGGTTTTTCTATTTCCGCGAAGTAAAAATCGACTGCTAAATGGATAACAGACAAAAGGAAATGTTTTCAAAAATTGTTGCATAAAAATATGATTTTTTTTATTAGAAAGGGTGCGTTATTGGGTCATATTATTGCATGCTTCATCAATCAAAACGATTGATTCGAATTATTTTTACACTTAGTAGATACTCAAGTTCCAAAATTATAAATTGCTATAGTTTTTACTGGAACTCGTATGTAGTTGTTCTTGTAACATATTTTTTAAAACCTTAACAAAATGTAAGTACATATATTGCATTCCCAAACTCAATCAGTTTGATTCTTGCTTACGTACATATGTATACATACATATGCATATATGTATTATATAAATTCGAAAGTGTGTCTGTTTGTTACTCTTTCACGCTGAAACTACTGAAAAGATCTCGGTGAAATTTGGCATACCAGCTAAAATTAAGGGAAAACAACATAGAATTTATCTTGGCAAAATGTATAGTTCCAGGATGACGATCTATACACATAAAAGAACATGTCCTAACTGACTGGAGCCAAAACCACTAAACTTATTACATGAAATTTAGATACATAGTAGGTTGTTCCCTTCGTGGCGTAAGCATCTACGAAATTCTTTCCCTAAAGGGTTAAAATAGGGGATGGAAGTTTATACGAAAATTCTTCTTTTAAATTAAAACCGTGAAAATTGGTATTTAGCCATTAAATTAGAAATTAACATGTACGTATTTCAAGATTTTTCAAAATTTATCCTTTAAGGGGGTAAAATTTGGTACCTATACAACTTTGTATCGAAATTTCGTTATTTTTGTATTTAAAGTCATGAAAATTATAATTATAGGAAGTCCGTAATTTTAAAAGTTAGAGACGTGTAATTTGGCATTTAGATTATTGTTTCTATTGTTCATATACAATTATAAATTTTAACCAAATATAATATTTGATATATTCGCAAATAAAGTTAATCCAAACTTTCTGAAATTCAGATAGGGTACGTTAGAGAATTATACTTTTTAATAATATACCTTATCGCTTGATCCAAACCTTATTCGTATCATATATGCTACAAAGAAACCTTCTTTTTATATTGCCAACGTGCAGTTTTCTACAAAAATAAGTGCAGACGAATTAATCTACTGGACGATTACTATCTAAATTATTTCAATGTGAACGTCATGCCTTAAAAAAGAAATATAATTCTGTTTCGCTAAATTAGCTTGACTACCAGCCCCAATTCAAGAGAAAGCGGTCTATATCTTTTTTGTTTAGATAATAAAAACGTACTATACCCGAAAAACAGTCTTATCAAAATATCTCGCAAAACATAAAAGCACTAACCGCAACCAATGAATAACAAATCCCCAACAGTGAAATAAATACAGATGTATTAAAGTCCAACGAACGTTCGAAACAAATATTTATCATTCACCAATAAAATCACACCTAGATGTAATCGCAATCTTAGAAAAAAAAGCTCACGTCATCCACGCGCTTCAATGTTTCGAATAAAAAAGTGTCGGTAAAACCTGCTAAAGGTGTTTTAATTTTCATTTACTTATGCCAGAAGCCAATAAAGGCCTCCGATCGCTAGAGCTCTCAATTTGAAATCGCGATTTGTATGTTAATTGCGTAATTATTTCATTCAACATCCATTGTTCGTAGCAATTGTGCAATACATACATTATGGTTTGAGTATGACATAAAATAAAAATTAGAGGTCAAATCAATCTTCCAGAAACGGGTAAAAATTCACAACATTCATACGAATGTTAATAGCATTTGCCCATAATAAACAAAGCCACTCGTAAATTGGAGGTGATCCAAATGGAGACTCCAATGGAAACAAAAAGATCCGAAAAAGTGTCGTGACTAATCTGCGCGTCCCTCTGGCTGAGTGGCTAGACTCTAGACTCTAAAGTCTGGCTAGAGATCACCACCAGTTCCTTTGTGTTACAGCAACATATTTCTAGCGTAACTACTGTGGGCATGGAATAATGATCCAACTATGATAAACCGCTCATTGTTCGTTGGGCGCAATTTTTATTTTTTCCAGCCGCGGATTGTGCTGCTTCAGGAAGTCTTTCGTTTTGTTGCTTCTATTAGGAAAAAACATTACGACCATTGTTACCGCCATCAAGAAAGCTCGCGAGATGGTGACCGCTTTGGTACACTGTAATACGCCTCAAGATTAATACCTTCGAAGAAAACCGCGCCATGATTAACTTACAGACAGAAATTTGCTTCCAGCGCAAGATCAGCGCGAATCTAATAACGTTATGAAATAGAAGTCTAAACATATCCAAAATGACAGGCCTTAAGCCGGCTTAATATAACAAACAAACCAACATATGTTTTAATCTGCATGCACTGAGCGTTGCGCGAAACATTTCCGTAATATAATAGCATATGTTTGCTGCTAATTAGTTTTGATATCGAAACCGTGAAACTCGATATTTCGCACCGATCAACCAACCCAGACGAGGTATAAGTCAATAGACGCACGACGGTATAAATTGCAATCCAGTTTAATACACCTTTTCTTTTTATCTGCAAGATCATTTGCGATGTTTGTAGGAGGCATGTTCTATTTAGAGGGCATTCGACGGTTCTTCAAACATAGGAACCCGAACCACTTGTTTTTTTTTTTTTTGCTTTTCTACTTTTGGAGGCCATATACACGATCACCGGATGCAAAAAAACATTAAATTTTACTCGATATTTTCCTTGAACTGAAGTGCAAGAGCTCTTCACAAAAATTGCGCAATCACCTGGTTTTTAGAAGGTTTATTAACAAATAGTAAGTGGAACTTAAAATTTAACACTAAATTTAAATGAAGGGACGTTGAACAGTTGAAGAAACATTCATTTATTGCTGGTGCTGCAATCTGATTTTATATTCCACAATAAAATGAGAACGGGTAAATTTATTAAGGGGTTTGAGGTCAGTCTTATAATTATTAAAAAGTAATAAAATAACAATTGAAAACGTCGTTATTTAAAAATAACAAAACATCTCAGATATTTTCATTAAGATTCTGTTTTGTAGTGCATTGAATTACAATTTGAAGCCATACATTTTTACTATAATTATTTAAATTTTTTTCGTAAAAAGTCAAGCTTTTTCCGAAAAAATGGAATGCATTCTCGACATCAACGTCCCCAAAAAATTGTTCTTTAAATCCTTCAGACCAGAAAAGTCAGAATTTTAACATTTTTCAAGATTAAAAGGTCACTGATTCGGAAGAATTAAAAATAAAAGATATATTGGGATTACTCGTTAAACCAGTATCCAAAAATTATAAAATTCACCTCTCAGATTTCAGATTGGTACCAGGGTTAAAATTCTGATACTAATTTTTTAAAATTGATCGAGAAAAGTCATAGTAGAAATGTGCAAAATTTTAAATGCACCCTTCTCTACATAAACAGAACGTTTTGGTTTGGATAAACGAAAAAAAAAACCGAACCAGTGTTAATATATTTTATAGATTTATTACTTCTTGCCTTTAAGAAAATAAAGAACTTAAGACCGATAATTTTAATGATTGTTATGGGACTGATAAATTAATAAAAAAAAGCATTATTTGAGTCTGTAATTTTTTTACATATATATTTATATGCTTTAAATCTTCAAATACAAGAAAATATTTTATTCAATATTTTTTTAATTATTTTGTATAGGGCTTTTGAATTTTGAGCTGCTAGCGGCTCACAGCCACAGGTACGTCAGAAAAAAATATACATATATCTTGAGCAAAGTATGTCCCTAGTATAGACTACGATTATTTTGTTTGAGCAAAAATTTACAAACCAAACCTCCAAAGATTACGATTGCAAAAAGAGCATGTTTAAAAAAAAAATTAAAAATTAAGCGTAAAATTAACCAATTTTATTTATTCTAGTTTATCCTGGGCCTATTGTTTTGGAGTATTACAATTTCAGACCGATCGGTGAAATGGTTTTTAAGTTATCATGCACACCAATTACAAAAACGTTGTTTTGAGAAACAACGGTTTTAAAAGTTTCGCCAAATGAGTTTTCACATAGATATAAAATCCACTTGCGTTCAATCAGAAATAGTTTATAACTGCGTATTTCGAATTTTGTTTTTGAATTTCTAGAATATATTTTTTTCAATAGTTAATCTTCATTGCGCTAGATCACTCATCTATACATTTAGAAAAACACCAACCATTCTGTTAAATTTTAGACTTGAATAGTTCAATTAATAATCGCTTGAAAAACAGCCTTAATTGAACTATTACACGAAGCTAAAGTTTAAAATTACGTGTTAATATGTATTTACGCCTTCACAAAAATTGTAGCAATTAGTCTATGTAAATTTAAAAATTTCTCACATTGTTTCATACACCTAGTAGTTGCAATATAGCTAATTACAGGTATTACATCGACGGCCACACAATGGCGCCTCAGTATTATTAACTCTTTGCCAAATATGAGAAATATCACGCAACCACGCTTCATGAAAATAATCCACACAATAAAATCTCTAATTTATCACACGCTCCAATAGTTAGTTTACCTGTGGCCCACCTTCGTTCGAGTGCATTTAATCGTTGCAACAGTTGCAATTTACTTCAGAAATCCGGCAAAATTCTCACAGCAGCGACCGACCACTTCTACCTGATTGCATGTTTATGGAAGATATCATGGCTACGAGCTCGTGAACATTTGTAAAATCACCTGAAACATGACTGTGAAATTGGCTTAATATATCTGAAGACAGGTAGGGGCCACAGGTATGCAGGAGGGTCTACGTCGGCACGACTACGATTAATTAGAGAGGAATCAATAGGATAGGCGATTCGAAGTGATCAGTTGCCGGGAATCTTATTCCTATTAATTTCTGTCTGGAGTCAATAATTTTGTGTTTCGCTCAATGCAACAGAAAATATCAAGACTCGAAAAGCATCCGCGTTTTTGTGGAACATTATACAGTCGGCTGCAGAGGCAAACGTTTTAGGTGGGCCACTTGTGGGATGGATAGTTAAAAAAAAAATTAATAACTCGTAGAACGAGATATTCCAATAGCAAACTCTATGTCGCCGTTAATTGAACTAGCATTGGCTCAACGATCTAATTTAATTAGGCAGTGAGCTGAATTTATGGAGCAATTTCGAAGCCCGATCGCATCGTATAACGAGTGTATTAGAGATGTTCTGGACCAAATTAACATCTGTTGATCTTGAATAGATCTTTATATGTACAACTTCGCTCCCCAGAATGGTATTTATATGAGTGTAGGAGAATGTCGTACTCAACTAGAATTAATTATAAAAGGCTGTTATACGAGCACTGGGACGATGTCGTAAATCTCCGGATGAAATTAAAGTCAGGAGATGATCTTTAATTAATAAATGAATCCGATTCAGCTGCGGGATTAAATTCTGATGATACAACAGCACAAGATTTCAGATTTTTTTACATAAATATAGTGAACTGATTGTTTTAATTTAAGATGCACTGAGATCAGTGAGATCAGGGTTCATATTCATTTTTATAATTTAATTGACCTCGAAATTTTCTATTAGAATAGGAAAATAGTTAGTGTTAGTAAGTGTTCATATTTCCCAGTAGTAAGAACTTAACAAAATGTTTGATATATTTTATTAAATTACCGAAATGATTTAAAAGGTTATTTATATTATATAGTTATTCAAAACTATTTATTTCAGATATTTGTTGAAAATAATTCTGTAGGAAAAGTGCGCTAAAAAATATACTCCTATATTAAGGTGCAAAAATAAATCAGAAAAAAAACTAGAAACATGGAAGTTTACGTAAACTTTATAGGAGAGCTGTAACTATGATTCAAGGTCTTGTAGTGTTTGAGAATCCTGCAGTCTTTTAAATTATCAGATTGCCTTTTCATATATAGTAATCGTAAATGTTCCAAATTGAGGATTTAGACCACTGTTCTTCCTCATTCCAATGTATTATTTCAACCTTCATGTTTGAACAATCTGTTGTTAGTTGAAAAATTGTGGTAATTTTACATTTTGAAAAATTATTGAAATCTGAAGACACGTTGTACTATTGGTTCAGATTTGAGATCTATCCGAATTTTAAACAATATTTTAAACAATTTTAAACAATTTGTCACAAAACGGACTTTTAAATTGACAGAAACGATTTTCAGTTAAAATTTGTTATTTTTTGGCTTTCAGTTTTACATTACTTGGGTTGGGGTAAGAATATCTTCAGATTAATACAGTCGGCATTATACAGACTACATCTCGAGAACTATTCAAGCGATTGCAATGAATTTTTCACACATCCTTTTTATATTATATATTTTACCTCTAGAGTGCACCAATGAACCTCTTAACTTAGATCGTATCGGAAGTGGACATTTTTAGAATATCGCCCTATCTTAAAATGTAAACTTTCAAAAAATGTAATTTCAATTTGATGGGTTAAAACAAAACACACTGGGTTGAATTTTAAGTATGCAATATGCATATGTACCTATATAATATGTACACTATATGCAGTAATTATTCAGAGGTTAGTAATATAATCCGCCATTCATTTGATTTGAATCCAGTAAAAACTATACTAACAAACAATAGGAACTTGCATAACATTTTCTTTGTATTCTTTTCATAATTTTTTCGTTTCAATTTTTTATTCCCAAATTTGTTTTTCACTAGGTATACTCGTATATCAAAAATTCACAAATTCAAGGCCAGACTTAAGAAAAAATAAATAAAAAGAAATAACCCAAGCTAATGATTCTCTTTAGACGAGCTCTTTTGATATGAAACGGACCCGGACAATGCGTCCCGCCTTGATAATCGCAATATCAAAAGGCGAGAGCTCCCTCGCGATTATTTGTCCAAGACTGATATTGACGTATCCGCACAAACCGAGCGACGCAGCACAGCGGGAACAAGCAAAAGAGTGCCTATCATTTTAACGCTTGCCCTAGATAACATGTGAATGCGTCCAAGAGTTTTTTTCTTTTTTAATGCAGTGAAAAAAATATAAATCAAAATAAAAATTTGTTAACAAATTGCCCTATGAATGGTCGGCTCATTTTGATCGTACACACGTGTGTCATATCATGTACATATTTCGTCGCCTATATGGTGAACACGATGATCGCGGTTGATAAATTGGTCATGATGTAATAATTCTTGTGAATAGGATTGAAAAACAAATCAGTGCTCCAGTGTGGCGATGCATATCGCTTTAAGGTCGGCATCATGGAACAAAATTAGGGTCAAATCACGGCTGCTTTGAAGAGTCATGGTTTGGGGGCCACGGGCCACAGGCCATGGTCTGAAGGGCTCGACAAAGCGAGTTAAAATTGAATAAATCGTTTGTATCGCGATTACACGGCTGAGTAAATGATTGTATAGCCACAAGTCGTATGTGGAACGTAATTTAAGATTTAATGAAGCGCATAACCCTTAGATGAAGGTGAGAATCCGGTAGAGTACCTACATGAAGTAATTTCTTTTTTTAACGGTTATTTTCAAAATATTTTTTCAATTCACTGATTTCAGTAAAATCGTTATGCTTAGTTGAATATGCGATTCCGTTTATTCGATTCTAGGAAATCTTCTAGAATTTTTTAAGCTTCGCCGATTTTGTAGAAGATACAAGTAAGAAAATGACGCTTCGTTCTTCATAATTATACCTTAAATTACAACTTCTGCGGTTTGAGGTGAAATACGTAAGTGCTTGGGTTAGACATGCAACGCGGTTTTACCTCATTTTAAAAATGTTTGCAATTTTTGTGTAAATTATTATCTAATAACTAGCTGTACAAGTAAAACGATTTATCCAAGTACGAAAAGTGATTGCCTTCAAGCCACCGCGTAGAAAAAAAACCACAAACCTTAAACAGCATCCCACCCGGAAATTTGACCTAAAATTCAAAGACAAATCGTTCCCTAAACCTGTCACATTAAAATTCCATTAGCCCTCATAGCCTTGGGAAGGTGTTGCGTAAGGTTTTCTTACAAACAGATGACCACCGTATGAGTAAAACATGTCTTCGGCGTTCATTGAATTGAAGATATGATGCCTCATTTGTTTCTTATAAACGGAGGCGCAGCGCTATAAGTGAATTCAAATTTGTTTCTGAACTGTTTGAACCTCTTTTAAGTCTGGATGACCCCTAAGTTAAATTCTTCATGAGAAATCAACAAGTATCAACCAGCAGAATATGCCCGCCCTCTGGTTGTCTTAGATAAATAGAAAAATCGAGGAAAAGAAATTGTCCGCCTCGACGATGATCTTTTGCAGCAATCAAGCCATATAGTCGCTGGGGGCTACTCGTTTTGATGAACATTTTCAATAAATCAAAAAATATACATCCAATTCTCTCAGATTTCTTCAGATTTGGTTCCATGTGCCCGGTGACGAGCTGTAGAATTAGACAGACCAAAGATAAAAATACATTCAGGGAGCAAGCAATCTGCTTTATTCCTCCGAGTGTCTATTTAAAGAGCTACCAAGAAGTTGTTGTGCTTTCTATCTTTAAGGTTTGGCCATCACATAGTGCCTCCCAATAAAAAAAAAAGAATGCTAAGCGGGCAATCAAATCTAACTATTGGTGCTCCATTGTTCGCCATCATTTTTGGCTCAGTTATGATTAAATAACGATTTACCATCAAGCCATCTTCTTCGCGTGATGAGCTCGTTCGATGACCTTTATGTTCAGCCGGTGAAATATGGCTTGGAATTGAAGATAACAAAAATTTACAGCTTACTACATCTTCTTCCGTCGTCTTCGAAGGAATGGGGTTAATTAGCCGCTGGCGATGCAGACTTAACCACTCCTCTTAGCTGCGCATTGAGGGTAATCAGCATTGATCACTTTCAATAGATATGTTTGGAATTTTTTTCTCAATTTTTGTGGGACATAAAATGTCTATATTTTAATGGATTGAGGTTTATTTTTCAAGCTCATTTTATTAGTTTTTGTAGAATATAAATTGTAAGACCGCCTGTTGCGTTTGGCAAGATCTTTTGTTAGTCGAAAAATTGTTGACCTAATTAGTTGTCTTCTAGTTGAGACAAACAAATTTAAAAATTTCTCCCATTAAAACTCATTCACGAATCATATAGTGGCATCTTTGAGCTGAAAATTAAAAAAATACGTTGGAACCATCGTTCCGTAGAAATCGAATAATCCCATAAAATCGGAAAGAAAGTAGCGGTCTGATGAGAAGCAATTTAGATCCGGAAGAGCTTGGCTTGGTTATGTGGGTTACCTTGAGAAGCCCAAGTAAAGGTAGTTTAATTTCACGCCCTCAAAGAGCTAATGCCATTCAAAAGAAAAATTGTTTAAAACACATCATAATTTATGGCCCCAATTTCAGAAACTGTAGAGCAGAATTCACGCAGTAAAACGTTGCACCTGTTACCTGTATTTGTCGTTCGATTCTTCTTGTTTTCTTGTTTTAGATAAAAATTTCTCCTAGCTCAAGTACTATCTAAAGTTGAGCCTCTTATAAGAAGAGCACTCAAGAGCAGATGCTCCATCATCTTCGATAAGATTCAAGAACAGCATCTTCCCGGACTCCTCCGGGGAACAATTAAAGCGGCTGTTTAGATGAAAATTAATTGAGATCTTCTCAACCCGTTTGTTTTTTTGTGATCTTCCGTTTCTTTTCATGGTTATGGTAAAAGAGGAAAGGAAATCACTTCGGACTGGATGCTGCGCAAGATGAAAGCGAGTTTTTGGGTGCACAGCACCAGACAACATCTTCTCTGCATTTTAACGAATTGGCATTTTTTTGTTCTTTTTCTTATATTTTTCTTTTTAATTTTTTTTTTATCCAAGTCTATATAATTTAGAAAGGCCAGACAACGATGAATGCGAAAAAAATATATATAACCCAAAATGCAGGTAAAACGTACCTGAATCAACGACAGGAATGTTATTCTGGGAAGCAGTCACTAAGCAAAAGAATCCTGCAAAGAGGACAGCTGACAAAACTAATCCGATCTGCGTGTGGCAATTGGGTGTATAGAGAATCCTGGGTTCACTGATAAGTTCCATTCTTTTATATCCATATCCTCGGCAAAATCACAGATGCATGAAGAAAGCAGATCGCAAAAATATAGCGACTGTATGTAGATCGCACATTACACAGCACCCAAAGCGAACATCATTTTTTTTCTACACTTTATTTGCTCACTCAATAAATTCTGCGATATATTCTTAACCCTAATTGATCTCAATTAAGAAGATCCACTAATTAGCACAGAGCACTGGGGCATAATTGTGGGCAGCCGAAGATATTTGTTTGAGCAACATCGAAAAGTCTGCAGTTCGTTAGGACGATATCTGCGGTGCAAGAGTCAACGATATAACGAAATACACTTGACACAGTGCCACTGCCGTGAAGACAGTATGGCACGCATGAGGAGGTCCCTTACTTCTGTTTGTTTACTTTCTGATCAAGAAAATAATCGCAGAAGTGCTAAATTGAAGATTAAAGATTCCCATCCGATCTTTGAGTATTACAAACAAATAGAATAGAACCCACAACTTCTTAAGAGGCTTCCTAAGCGATGTTAGTCACGGGAAACAGGAAAATGGACAAAACTACAATCGAGACCAGCGGCACTGACGAAGGCTAGATGCGGACTGATTCACTTGATCATAACTTCATGTGTGCAGGCGATCTTCTAGATACAGAAAGCACGTGTTGTAAGCCACTATATGGACGAACGGTTGTGAACGAAACTTTAAGACGCTGAGATCACTTTATAAATTCACACTAAGAAAGTTTACGCGGAATTATTCTTGATATATTTTCTTGGTGGAGATGTATTGATCAAAGCGCGTTTTAGTTTCCATGTTTAATCGTTGGTAAAATTTTCAATAAAATGTAATAAAATAATGAAATACGATCAGATCCAATACTCTATGGGTAGGAAGACAAATTATTCTGAATTTCTTTCTTCGATTTTAATTGAAAATCAAGAAAATAACTACAATTAAGGGCGTTTATTCCCTTCATCAATCGTCTCCTTTTCATTTTAAATAAAAATAATGTAAATAATAAATAAATTTTTCGTAGTACGTAGGTTTTAAGGAAAAATTGAAATAACACAAAAATATTAACACAAATCTAAAATTCTATAAAAGTATAACATTTTGAAAACAGAAAATGGTCCAATGTTTTTTTAAAACCCCTTAAAATTCTTAAGCGTTGTCTGCGGTGAGGATGGTTGTCAACAAAATTATTTTATAAACAAATTGCATGCAGGAGGAGTAGTTTGCTTTTAAATATTACACGCATTTTCACAAATAATTTTATCATTTTGAAACAAAAATGTACTCGAACAGAGGGTGATAAAGTCACAGGTATAGCTAGTTTAGAAAAAAGTTATTTTTTTTATATTACACATACATATATAAAAAGCAAAATTCTCCAAGTAAATTATTTTATTATTTTTAAACAATGAGTTTTATTTTAACTAATTAATTAATTGCTAACTGATCAGTCTCGCACATCCAAGTCCTCAGTAAAATCACAAAAATTAGCAACAAGTACACTCAGGCTCAGGATTATCAATTGGATCTACATTCAGCACGCGTTCTTTGCAGGCAGGCATAAAACGTTCCCCTTCAGCAGTAAAAAATTATTGCAATCAGCCTACTTCACATTGGAATCATCTTAGTAGAGAGGTTAGGCTATTTTTTTTTGTTTTTTTTAAATAGGTTACAAATAGGAGCAAATCTCTTACATCCTAACTCCACAGCCTCGTTGATCTATGCACGTTAGCAAGCTCTCGGCTCGGCCGTCCTGTTTGAGATAAATTATTCTATTTAATTGAGTTGCGTGATTTTACTAAATATGAAGAGGTTTATAGTTTTTTGTTTGTTGATCTCGAATTCATTGTTTTAGAAATAAAAAATATACCAGATTTTTTTAAAAACAATAAAAAGAAATTGTAACTTACGCGGACACTCTACAGCTTTCAAAGAGTACATCTGATTTGCTATTGACCAGGAAGACAAGTACAAAAGATATAATCATGACTACAAATCCAATTGCTAATGTAACTGCTTCATGAACCTTAGATGGTTTCAAGAAAATTCTCGCACTGTAACTAGACCAAGTGCTTTCTGTCCATGTTGAGTATTTGCCGGACTTCCAATTGTAGTCTGTAAGGAATAAGCATTTCATAAAATAATTGTATAATTGTAAAAAATCTTTTTGCATACCTGGCTCGGTAAAAGCTGGACTGATCACATGGCTTCCATTGTGCGTAGTAAGTCGACAGTGCCCTTTCCCGTCGTATCCAGCAAACCAGTGTAACGGCAGAATGGAGCAATTTCCTTTAACATAATCAAATTTTTCTTGAGAAGTTAGAAGGCCCATAACTCGATAAGTCCATCCCACTCCCTCTTGGGGAGCATCGTCGACACTGATATACCTCTGAACAGGCTGTGGAAGACCTGGCAAACTATTTGGATGTGATGCAGCTTTGAACAATGGACAATCCGCAGATTGAAGGAAGCAGTATAAAAATTCATCGGCAAGTGCAGGATTGGCAACCGGGCCATTAGAATCATAAGTAACTCCAGTTATTGTTGTGTATAAACTCAGTGCAATGACCGTCGACATATTTCTGATTTTCATCTGAACCGAATCTGATTCAAAATACTGACTGTAGTCAGTTGCCTTCATCAATTGAGTGAAATCCAGTGAGGTATTTTTATATTTGAAACCAATGTTGATCTCGTTATCGAAGATAGAATGATAGTACCGATTCGTGGGCCTCGTATTAAGTATCATTGCCGGAAATGAAATATTCGCCTTCAAGAAAGTTTGAGCAGAAGTTGGAGGAAGATTTAACGTGGTTTCTCTGCTGAATCCAATGTTTAAATTAAACGTACTATTGTACAATTGCAGGCGTTCCAAGAACTTATGGACAAACTTAAAATCAGTCGCGTGATAGACCTTGACATCGCTAAGGTCATCAAGAACACCGATGTCTATCATGTAGGAGATGTTATCAAGTGCAATGGGATCAGTAAATGTTGCCTTTTTAGGAAAAGCGTTCCTCTGAAGGTCGTACATAAAAGCCTGAGACCCCACATAGTCGTAGGACTCCCCATTAAAAATCATAAAGAGTACGTTCCATTTGTAGTCGTGTTGCTCGGGTAGGAGTTGAGTCAAAACGTGGGCTGTGCTTACAAGTGTTGCGAAAGATACAAGCGAATCCATTGCCCCGAGACTGATTACTTCAAACATTGAAGTTGTGTCCATTCGCGAAGAAACAAGAATGAATTTCTCGTTCTTATTTGGGACTCTTTCAGCAATTTGCAACTTAAGCGGCCTTGGGAAGAGGGTTGCATAAATATTCTTCGATTCGAGTGGATCACAGTATTTCGTGGGGCTCAAATTGTTAATGAAAAGAGTCCGTCTGATGCATACCTGTGAGTTAACGGCTGCCGTCATGAATGAGTGAATTTGTATGCTGCACAACGACCGTCTTGCTTGATTTTCAAAGTCGAAGTTGTTATGTGTTTCGAAGCATTTTGTAATTTTATCAATTTCATCGGCTTCATGGACGAAGTAGATTGGAAAGGGGAAGTCTTCATGCAGAAGACCTGTCCCGAATGGGTTCCATGTGTCGTCCGGATCGTCAGGATTGCAGGACTGTTGGTGGGATGTAACAAGTCCACTGTACTGATTCGGACACTTTAGTTCGTGGCTGAAATTTGTTAAATGATTCCCATCTTTAATGAGGACAATTGCAGATATGTTCCTCCCGCCCTCGTTCTTAAGTCGTAGGATATTTCGCCGCGTGAATAAGTAGGGCATAATTACTGGAGCGTACGGAGGAGCTGGCGGATCTTTAAGTAGAAACTCAATATCATCTGGTTTTGAGACGACATGGAGTACTCCTACCGCTCCGGAAAATGGGGCTGAAATAGAAAATAGAAGCATTTAAGCTCGTTGTGACTCATACTGCAATTTTTTTTTCCACTCACAGCTGCAGCCCGTCTGATGGGTTCCGTTTAATCTCCGAAAACAGGGCGCTCCTGCAATGGATGCGTACATTTTATCTCGTACTCTCTCTGCGTTGGCTACAAATATATAAAAAAATATCTCTAAATTAAAAATTACCCAAGGAAAAAAACTCATGTTGATAAAAAAGACGCAAAACATCTTCAATTTAACAGCTTATTCGAAGAAATTTGCGGTCAAATTTTTGCTCTTACCATTGCCACTTAAGTGGACTAAAATAGCAATGATTATAAACAAGTAGTTTCTCATATTTCGGCAACGATTTTAAAAAAATCTCTACCGATGGTAGTACAAGATAATTGTACAACAAAAGAAAACGTCAAAAACTGACATTGACAATGACTCGTTAACTGCCTTAAGATGGCTGCGATTCATGGATAATACAGTTCAATGACACTGATGCAATTTTAAAGAGGAGTAATTACGTTTTTTATATTTTTTTTAAGAGTTACTTAAAAATAGATGCGAAATATTTCTCACATATCAATTAACATAATAATTTAAGGACGATTATTAGGATAAATTGGGAATTGAAAGAAATGAATGTTCGAGTATCGAACAGTAACGGAATGAATGAAATGAAACAAAATTTAAATAAGTCCAATTCAATTCGTTCCATTGATCAGCTGTTTAAATTCGCAGCTGATTTCATCAGAGAAGTGTGAAAAGGGTTTTGTGCGCGAAAAACTTTATTTTTAAATATTTTTTGTGTGAATCATGTGGGTTTAATTGCTGATATAAAACCACAAACAACGTAAAAAAACACCAAATGTAAATCATCTCAGGAATTTCTTTCTTGAGCGCTGCAGAAATTGATAAAATGTTTCGACGTTTCTTTACAACGTTCATTGATCAACAAATTACTTCAACGCAAGATTTTTTGGTTGCGAAAAATCCTTTCTTTCCAGTGCCTGGCCTAGAAAGTTTAGAATGGCTATACAATGTGGCGCCCTGCTTCCCTATAAAGGGAGATCGCATAAAAATCATCCACGAACCTCAAGACTTTTACGAAACGATTCTAGAAAAGTGCGGCACTGCGCAAAAAAGGATTATTCTAGCAAGTCTTTATCTAGGCACTGGAGGTCTTGAGAACGCTCTTGTTCAGACCATGCACAAAAAGCTGAAGGACAATTCGAATTTAAGCGTCAGTATTCTGCTGGATTTCACAAGAGGTACCAGAGGTGAGGTCAGCTCCAAAACAATTCTCCTACCGCTTGTTAGAGAACATAAGAATTTCTCACTATCACTGTACCACACACCGGCTTTAAGGGGGATTACAAAAAGGTTGGCCCCACCGCGGTGGAATGAGCTGGTCGGGCTCCAGCACATGAAGGTCTACCTGTTCGACGACACGGTCGTGATAAGCGGGGCTAATTTGTCCAACGACTACTTCACAAACCGCCAGGACCGATACATTCTAATTGAGGACAAACCCTTGGCCGATTTTTACTCTAGACTTATAGCAAAGGTGCAGGAGTTCAGCCTCTCGGTCCAGCCAGATGCCGAGGAGAGTCTGCATCATAGTTGGAATCTCTTTCCCTACAAGGGGGTTAAGTATGACTTCGTTGCAGAGGCTCAACAGAGAGTTCACAGTTTTTTCGAAGACGTCTTTCGGTGTCAGGAAATTAAATCTCAGGAGCAAGAAGGTAACCACTTGATGCAAATAAAAATTTTTGATTTGCAAGTTCATTTATTTCACTTATTTTTTGTTTATACATAAGTAAAAAAACTATCATTCCACCTTCTGTTCTAAAATACAATAATTTCATGAAAAGCTTTACTCTGAACATTGTGACCGGTCAGTAGACATCAATAACAAGTTCATTACTCGTTTCAGTCTGATTAATTGCCTCCCATTTTAGTTTAGAAAGCTCATTACCAGTTTCTGAAGATCTTTTCCGAGTGGTTGTATGTAAAAATTGAATTTTTTAACCCAGTTATTGAGGCATTCGATCATTTATCATAAAATGCTAGTAACAGACACAAAATAATTTGGCTGGTTAAAAATCGCAGCAAAAATGGTCGGCTACCATCTCTTTTTCTGTCATAGAGAATGCTAACTTTTTGAATAATTAAATCCCAACTTCTTGAATTATTCAATCCCATACTTCCTATAGTCTTATGAGCAGCTCTTCTCGTTACTGGATTTTTCTCCAATAACTTTCATCATTTTTCTCGTTTTCTAAAAATTATTTTAATTCTCAGCTGGGAGGAGAAAAGTTATCGTCAAGTGAAAATAATATTTTAATAAGAAACTTACGCACACAATACAGGGTGTCTCAGGTAAGGCTTGATACCACAAGATTACATTTATATAAATGATTCGAAAAATCTATGAGGCATTTTTGGATGTAACGCACCCTATTCATAATAACTATATTTTAAGCAAATTTCTCGTGTTGTTTTAATTTTTTTGTATACATTTTCGTCAATGATGGAAATGGATAGGTGTATTTATTTATTTATTTTTCAAAACCTCTTCTGTTGAATAAGGCTACAACTCCTGTACGTCCATGCGGTAAATGAAAACATTTTACGGTGATTTATGAAACCATATGTAAAAACCGTAAAGTACTTATTCCGAACTGGGTGCATCACTTAAAAAAAATAACCATACAATTTTTTAATATTCTCAATTACGTTTCGTAAGAAATTTTAAGATATCAGGCCAATTCATCAATACATAAATGGCAAACATCTATTATTGTTGTATAATTTTTTGGTACTATGATTTTCTGAAAGGGATTCTATTTTTTCTTTTCTTTCAAGCTTTATGTTTCACAACTTTATGGTTCAAATGAACCGACATAAACGTAACATTAAAAGGCCCATTTGAACTCAACAACCCTAAAAATCCTCTCGTAATTATTTTTTTGAGATCGTTCTCTGATTATGACGAATTTTAACCCATATTTAGACTAAGCATTGAGATAGTAATTAGTAGGTGTTGATGGTTTGTAAATAAGGGTAGAATAGTTTTTCACAAACTCTATCGACAAAACAAACTACAATATTTAAAAAATGATTTACGAATCACGGAATTCATTTCTAGCGAAATTTTATAGATAGGCATTGGCTACAAAAATACATACATACCTGTAGATGTTGTTGGTGCCCTTTGTGATTTTCCAAAATTATGTAATCAGATACTTTATATTATTAACTATGTACACTAAAATTAATACTGGCGTTGTTTACTTCTTCGATTTTAAGGTGTTCTAGCTTCATTTTTTGTGTTGTATGTTTCATGTTTCATGTTTCATGATAATATTTAAGTTTCCATACACAAATTGTACTTTACAATTAAAACTCCCCAGAGGCAGATACATGGATCTTCCCTCTTGTTGAAATGGGACAACTAGGCATTCATCACGACAGTGTAGTTACTAAAAAATTGTTTAACTGCTCGGTTGGCGGCTCTAAACTTAAATTGGCCACTGGCTACTTCAATCTGACCCAAGAGTATATGGACACTATCACAAACAATTGTCTCGCGCACTGCAGTATATTAATGGCTCATCCCAACGTGAGTTGGAGTTTTTTTCTTCAATTAATCTGTTTTTAACACTTCTAAAATATTCTCCACGCAGGCTAATGGTTTTCAAGGGGCAAAAGGTCCTGCTGGAGGAATCCCAGCCGCTTACTCTTTAATCGCTAGGAAATTCTACGAAAGTTTAGTTCTTGCCGGTCAAGACAATCGAGTGAATTTTTTCGAATACCAAAAAGACGGATGGAGTTATCATGCCAAAGGACTCTGGTAAGGGAAAATATAGTGACTACTTTAATATAAAGCTCGAAAAAAGGGTGAATGTTATAAAATTGAATGGTTTATGAACTGATAGTATCAGGTTTACAAAACTAAAAGCTAATTAAACGTAACTTCTGCAGGTATTATCTTCCTAATTGCACGCTTCCCAATCTTACTCTAATTGGTTCCTCGAATTTCGGAGAACGGTCTGTGAATCGTGATCTGGAGACTCAAGTTTGCATTGTGACCAGCAATGAGAACCTTCAGACAAGACTGCAGGCTGAAGTCGATAATTTATACAAATTGGGATCGACTGCTGAGAACGCCATCACTCAGAGACCGGTGCCAAAATGGGTACAGGCTGTGGTTAAGCTATTTCGAAATTTTTTCTAATTGCGGCAGGTTCCTGCTTTTGCTGATGCCAATTACGATATGTATTTATTTATTTATGTGAAGTACAATAAATGAGTATTTTTTTCGCCTATTAGATTTTGTATTCTTTAATGTTTAAGAGGGCATTTTCATAAAGTTCTAAAAATTCGGAATTCAGGAGAAATATTTCACCGATTTTAATGATACTTTTCGTAACAATTTATAGTTGAATTACGAAGTGTCTACAAAGCTGAAAGTTCGTTTGTTTGGTGCTCAATTACGCCTTATTGTTGGTTTCGATATTTTTCACTATTTGTTTGGAATTTATGCACATATTGCAACTACTACAACTTTTTATTTGGGATATTTTGTATTGCGGATTGCGAATCGGCTTTCGAAATGTGTAAATTCAAGTATGGCGAAAATTTCGAATTTGGAAGTAAGTGAATTCCAAGGGAATTTCGAAATCGCTGATTTCGAATCTTTTATCTAAATTTGAAAATTCAATATGTTTGAATCAATATGGCAACCGATATTTTTGTAACTCAAAAGACGACTAATTTTTTCCAAGATTAAATACAAAACGGAAAAATCCATTGGAATAGTGTTTAGGATTTCAAGATTTGTTGTGTTTAGCAACATGGTAGAAAAATTAGTTACGTTTTTCCATAATTTGGAAAAAGACAAGTTTTGCGTTATAGTTCAAACATCTATGGATAGTAAAATCTTAATCCACTCCCAAACTGGGTGAAATACTAAATTTGAGCATTTAAGAAAACTTTAATTAATACATTTATAACACCAAATGAAACTAGGTAGGTCTGAATTATGACAATTTTTGAAACCCCTTCCCTTCGTCCTAAGGGCAAAATTTCAGCCAGTTCTTCCAATGTTTCGCTAAAAGTCAATTTTTTATTCATAAGATTTTACACGTAAAAA
This sequence comes from Machimus rusticus, assembly GCA_951509405.1. Taxonomy (NCBI): domain Eukaryota; kingdom Metazoa; phylum Arthropoda; class Insecta; order Diptera; family Asilidae; genus Machimus; species Machimus rusticus. The sequence continues at coordinate 4,281,662 of OX608053.1, read as the reverse complement.
AGAAACATTCCAATAGTCAACTTGGCTGTGATTTAAAATAGTAGTTCTTTTAATTTATTTATCCACTTATGTTTAAATTTGGTCAACAGAGTGAAAAGTAATTTTTGAGCTTTAATTATCGTTTTATCAATTGAAGGATAATTTTATTCTTTAGATAAAAGATCAACAAATTGTTTATTTAAATATTAACAGATAAATTAAACATTGCAAGGTCATCAATTTTTGAATAAATACCTTGGTTTAATGATACATTTAATTCGAAATACATTTTTAAAATTATCGCTCGATTAAAATATTTTACGTACCTTGGGCTCCAGTTCAAAGGATATTTAGCATAAGCCATGACAACGTTTACATCTCAAGAACTGCTCTACAACGCGCTAATTACTTGCCGCCAAAGCACCACTCATGCTTCATCAACATCGGATCACACATCTGGCGCGGCAATATTTCGTCACTTAATTAATAATACCAATTTAAAATAAAATTAGCGTGTGTAGAAGGATATCTTTTCGCTAAGCGGATGATATACTGATGACCTGGTGACACAATATTCCGTGACAACTTTTCTAAAACCAGAAAGGATCTACGCAAGATCAAGCTCAAGGTTGTGATCGTGATGGCGCAGAAGACCAGAGAAACACTTCGTCCCAAATGCTGACGACAGCAGTCTCCACGTGAAGAGAACTTTCTGTTCATGTAAGTCTTCTGAAAACCTGTTGAGCATTTTCTAAAATATAATACCCCTATAACTTTAAAATTTAAAGAAATAAATATTCGGCAGAAGCCTCAAAACAGCATTTGCCTGCTTTAAGCTATAGTGTAATCTTTTAAGTAAATCCCTCATTGTCGGTTGTAATCCATCGTAAATTTCATCGACTCATAGATTTTCTGATAAAATTTCTAGAATTCTTCTACCGCTACAATTTCAATCTTCGAAATTGCCACTTTGCTCGCGCATCTATTTATTGTACGATAAATTAATTCACCGGGTAAATTGCTTGAGCTTTTTATTGGAGATGACATTTTTATATTAAATGGAGCTGTTTTTAAAAATATCTTGAGATTTATCATGAACGTTATGGCGGGACTTAATTATGTTTAATAAGTGACGGTTGTTTACCATACGCAAATAAGCTGTTTCGTAATAATTTCTTTTTCAAATCCATACTAGGTAAGAACAACAATTCTAATTATGTACTCATTTTATTATACATATAAAGCAGTTTTATCAGCTGAACATTAAAAGAATTAGTTATAATTATAAATGATATTCCAGAAATAATTCTGTTTATAATTTGGCGAGACTGACATGAATTTTCGATATTTATTGGCAGGAATCTCTAGTTCTATTATAAGTTCATTAAAATTAAATCTTGGTAATAATTCAAGCGGGATATACGATGTGCTTTAAGTTGACCATAACACGAATTGGTGCTTGCTTTTCTAAATCTAATAAATCAATGTCACATCAATTGAGATGCGCAGAAAAATTCCTGATTGAAAAAGTGTTTAAATTTGCACCTTGGAATTTTTTACTTTCATTTGCAAGACATTGGGGGGATGGCAGAGTATTTTTCAGTGACATTCTCTGAAAAATGCTCACCCCAGAATGTTTGATTTTGTATGCCAAAAAATTTCAAAACAATTCAAGACATTGAAAAACATTGTTTGGGAAATCGTATTTTGAGAAAATTACAACGGAACAAGAGATGAAATTAGTCGTGATTAAATAAATTTATCACAATGCTAATTTGGTTAAAATAGTCGAAAATAAAATTATGAGTAATCAATTAAATTATTTTTCAGTCTCTATAATGATACAATTAATAACATATTTATTAATTACTCAATTAAACTTTTTATTAGTGGTTTTAACAACAACATACTAATGTAGACTGAAATCCCAAAAATCTAGAAAAAATCATAACTACAGTAATCCCTCGCCTACCGCGGAAATTAGGTTTTGTGGTTGGCAAGGGTTTTTTACTTCTAACTCTAACCGTGGATAAGCGAAACCGCGATTTATCTACATGGACTTTTTCTACAACTTAAAATACATACGTGCATACGTAGATTTTTTAAGTGAGTGATTTCAAAAATTTAAAAGCGTCATATGTACACATATGCATATTTGTGAAGTTTATACAATTTTGATCAAATTAAGGTATGTAGATCAAAGGGGATTCTCGAGTTTAAATTAAATACTGATTTAATAAGCATTTAATTATAATGCTATAAAGAATGCAATAGTTTTGCCGAAAACAATATAGTTAGTTATGTATGGAACTTCATAAATCGAAGACTTTTAGAGTATTATATTTTTACTTTATTAGACAGCCAATTAAAGCTGCATTCTGTTTGAACAGATTTACATATTTTTCGCACTTCTAAGTCCATAAAACGAATCCACCTCATCACCTAAATTAATAGCACCAGTAATCCTCGTCATAAAACTTTATTACCTACAAATTTGAGATATTTGTGCTGCTCATAAAGTTCGCAGCTGAGTGATTGCAGAATATTCATCTCCAGTTAGCCACTTGTTAGCCGAACTTGATTTTTATTAACTATCCGTTGAGATTGTCGTAAAAAAGAACGGACGGCCGCAGTTAATCATTTTCGGTGAAAATTCTTTCATAATTTCTTTTCAACCTCACCTATATATCTAAAAATACCACAAAAACAATTTTCTAAGTTGACGCAAATTAAAAATAAAAACGCAAGCGTTCTTTGTGTATTTTGTGCGTTTGATGTTATTAAAGCACACCTTAGACAGAAAATTCGGTTCAGCTGCAAGCGGCACTATCCATCCAAAAAAGAGACGCTTTTCTTACGTGATAAACGATAATATCACCTATAAAATGTCTCGTTATTTATTGCCATCGGACACGCCTATGTGGTCGGACATTAACTATACAATATGTCAGCTAAGCATATTTTACACTCAAAGAGAGTTTCGGAAGAAAATGTAAAAATTTTCAGAGGGAGAATTATTTTTAATATTTTCATCTCAATTTATGAAAATTTTAACACGAAACTGTGTTGACATTCAAAACACGACTATCTATATATATTATGGCTAATTTATTATTTTTGTTATCGGGATTAACTGAATCCTTCAGATTTTAATGCAGTTGAGTAGAATATTCGTATAATGGGAGGTTTCGGAACTCTAAGGTCGCTATGGTCATAAATAGGTGGGTTCTCTTTTTAAAGCTGTTATATTAATAGAAATGGAATTTAATTTAAAATATTATGACGTTACTTCTGAGCTCGCGCCAGAAAAATGTGTATAAAAAATTGGTTACTAAGCTAAAAAAAAATACTTTTTCATATTGGCCTTTAGTATAATTATCCATTCACTTTCACTTCTCCATCTATCTTAAAATTGGTTTATGATTCCTCTGGGAAATGTGCAATTTATATCTTCACAAATATCTAATATTAGTCAATTTTATAAAAATTATCTAAAAACCTGAAAAATAATTTAAAATATATGTATTTCAGTCCACCCACATAAAAATATGGGGAAACTCATGACTCCATTACTAATTTTGGTATCGTTGTTGAGCTCTTTTTTTTTTAAATGCATTTTCATTCCAAAAATGTAGCATGCATTCAGAAGAATTTAAAACACTAAATACGTAAAAAAATGTTCATGTTTATTTTGTACATAAAAGCGGTGTTATCTCCACCATTTTTACAATATCAGTAACTACAAAAGTGTCTAAATAAAAAATGTTAAGGTAATACAACGCACGATATATGTAGTACCATAGCCTTAATCTATCTAAAGTATATAAAATAAATACAGATATAATAAAACAGTAGAAGCTAATGAGACAATTTACGTCGACCATACTTTTGAAGGTAGCAGCCCTTTTTCTTTCAAATTCATTATAGAACTTGCGATTATTTTTGCGGAGTCTTTTGTAAAGCCTGTTCCAAGGAGCATGCAAATCGGGACATCTTCTTGTCTCGCTTTTGTAAAGACAAACTCATCTCGTGCGACAATTCCCTTTAAAAATAAATTTAATAATAGTAATGCGTCATTTTGGACAAGTGGTTTGACTTACTTCTGGACTAATTGCAAGTTCACCAAGACTGTCTCCGTCCAAAATATCGGTTCCGGCTATGTATACCATGTAATCTGGTTGAAATTCTTCGCATGCTTTCGTTAAATGACTGTTTTTTAAAAAAATATTTTTATAATTAACAACTAATTAATTAATTAATTAATAATTAATTTTTAATAGACTTACATTCTCAATTTTCGTAAATAAACCTCATCTTCTGTGTGTGGCGGTAGTGGAATTTTCTTACTGATGGCCATTTGAGCAACCTCATCTTTCGGATAAACTGAAGCATTGTACATATCAAAAATATAGACGCTCTTTATATCCATAAAATCTCTCTGATATCCGTTTCCTTGCCTTGCTGAAAGATCAACAATCATCACGTTGTGTACCTCATTTTCCTGAAGGAGCAAATATTTTATGACGAGGGAAACATCTGCATATGGTGAAAATGAGCCGCCTTGATCTGAACTGCAATGTGTGAAGCCGCCTCCTAAATTTATAGACCAACCATTTCTAAACGCTAATTTAGCTGCCTTTAAAGATCCTGATGTCTGATATCGCATCGGTTTCAAATAGCCTTGTTGGATGAAAATGTTTGGTACGAAGTGGAGGAGTGGAATTTCGGCTATTTGGGAGACTGTGTCGCTTACCTAAAAGTAGAAAATTTAATATTTCGGGCCTCTTCGAGCTTTAAATTACAATGAAATACAACAATTATTAAGCTATGTGCAGTTTACAAGACTTGACCACAATGCAGCAGATATTTCTATGTGATTGGGCTATATAACTACTCACATTTTAATTTTTAGGGGCTAAGAAGCAGTTTATTCCAGATGACACTCATCTTTAATTCGTAATTAAAAATGTTGGGAATAGGACTTTTATTTATTTTATTAGTGAAGCAACATAATTGGAACATCCCTCTTTTAATATTCGCAAATAAATGTTAACTAAAATTCTAATCGTATATAACAAGCATAACAATGCCTTCTCAATCGAATTGTGACCTATGTATTTTCAGATTTTTACGTCATTCTTTGCTCAATTAATCTTCAATGGGTCTTAAAAATTTAGTTTAAATATATTTTATGTTTGCAGCAAATTCGAGTTTTTATACTATTAAGTTTTTTATTTGTTCTTAGTATAGTTATCAAAAAAATATTAAACACATCGAATTTTGAAGGCACTCCAAAGACGTGTTCCAACAAACATCAGTCAATTATAAAGAGTTTCCTGATGTTTTGTTTTTTAAAAATGATGTTTTATAAAAATAGAAATAATGATATTTTAAAATAAATTTCCGTTCGCGGCGAAATCTTTTTATTTTATTCATTTTCACATTATGGACTTTAATCCCAATACTGTAAAATTATCATTTTTTTTCAACTTCGCAGAGGATTCCTTTCACTTTTTAAAGCTTCTGATTTTTTGAAAGCAGTTCTATTTCTTTTTAAAGGTTTTGCACATTACCTCTAAAACAAATTTCATTACCACATCTAAGATTTTGTACATACATATGTATGTAGATCTTTTTAAGATTTTCTTTTAATTTTTCACTATTTACTTAAAATTGTCCTAAACGTATATATAACTCAAATTTCACTTCACCAATTGTTGTTTATTAGACAATTTGTAATTACAACATATTATTGGATGCCTCGCAAAATCGATTTGTGAAATACGTTTGATTATAAACCCTTTATTATTCGTCCAACAACATATTAACTTTAATTAAGTTTATTGAATTATTTGTAATAATAAGAGAAACATTTTGCAGTAACAAGTTTACAAAGAAGCCAAGTTTAGAAGTTATCAACAAATTCAATACTATAAACGATCTACACAAAATATGTAGTTTGTTAAAGTTTTTTTTTTAGAAAAATGCATGTATGGCCTGCACATAGCTTACCTTAATTGAAAACAAAACTGAGAGGTTATCAGATACCTTAAGGCTATCGAGATAATTAATTGAGTGGACTTCAAGAAGTTCATCCTCTGTAATCTCCAAGGCTTGTGTTAATTGATCCTCTGTTAAAACGTTTCCAATTTTCAAATACTGAAATTATAAAAATTAAAGAGAAAAATTAAAAACTTGATCATTTTACTTTTTTGGTATATAGTATAATAAATCATAATGTGTTCTATATGTGGTTTTTATAAATTTTTTGCTTACAATATTTTTTATTAAAATTATGAACAACTTATTGTATAGTTTTTTTGAATAATGATTTGCTTGCATCTCGAGAACTTACGTATTAAAATACACTAAAAACAGATTTACATAATTGAGATAATTTTCATTTGGGCGGGCTTTTTCCAAAAAAAATACGTGTTTGCTTCTATGTTTTTGAGGTCTATCCGGCACAGGATTTAAAAGCCACATACTTATTTCATCAAAGTTGTTTGATATATTATATAATATAATAAATTATTATTAGAGAAGTTAAAAATGACAATTGTGTGCCGGTATTGATTATGATTTAAATAATAGTAATGAAAACCAAACCAACAAATTAAAAAAAACTTAAAGAAAAATTATTAAATTTAATTTAAAGATTAACAAAAACTTACATGAAGCACGTGTGCTCCCTTTTCAGTATCAAAAGGATGCAAGCATTGTAAGCCACAAAAGCGAACATTATAATCCTTTGAGAATATGATTGGTAATCTTTCAACAATGTAAAAACCCATTTTTACAAATTATAGTTATTATTTTTTTTTATCTTCCACTTTGGAAGAAATCAAATGCACTTTAAAAACTTCCAAAATATCTTTTTACTTTCAATTTGATTAAGTTTTCACTTAGACACAACGACAACCACAAATTAATTTCGAATTTTTAAAATCTCGCACTACTTTTTAGTAAAATTTTCGTTTTATTTAATAATAAAATTAATATTTTTTGTCGTTAATTTTGTAAGATTTATGTTATTATATTAAATGTCCTGCAAAACTTTCTGGAATGCACCACGGATTTCTATGTGTCCAGATTTTGCAGCTATTGAACAATATCAACCGCGGGCAGCAGGAGCGATCCTATCGAAATGATCTGGTTGGACGAATCAACGACGACTTAATGCGCGCATAACTCAAACTAAACTTTTCGGTTATTTTTAAAACAACGAAAACAACAACTTTATAAAATTGGCGACAATCTCTGGTTAAGCATAGACTTCTTTAGCTTCTTCTTTTTTATAATTATTGCGTATTTCCCCCTCTTTCGATAAAAAAAAATGCACCCCGACCCTGAAAACGGTGTGGTATCCACGGCATTTTAATAAAAATTTTCTAAATTTCTCACTCTAGACGACTTCAAAGGATCCATCTTAAGCGTTAGTAGATTCTAGATTAAACGTGTTGTTCTACACATTTTCGAGCAGTGTGCAATTTTATTCGCGACTGTTATTAATCAAAATTCGCACACACATTAATTTCTCTGCGTTTCATTAGTTTTTTTTTTATTCAAAGTTTTTGAAGGTGGGGCCAATTTGATGCAAACGTTTTTACAATAGGAGGATATTCAAGGAATTTTATTTTATTTTTGAACTTTCCCATTGCAAATTTTTCGCGTATATTGAACCTGTTCCGACTATTTAAATCCCATCCGACCTTGCCAATGATGTTGGGACTTGGGGATTAAGTAATTACCGGCAACAACGAGGAAGAATTATTGTGTGATTCAGACCAACAAAATAGAAAACGACCAATTTAGAGAAGGAAGAATAAAAATTCTATGATAAATATATTAAGACAAAAGAGCAGACATCTTAATGTTGCCGCTCGTGTTCAGCGAATTTACAAAGTCCAAAGGAGCGTTTGTTTGAGATAATGTTCGTTTGCGACTACAATGTCGTCGGCATTTAAGAATAAAACAAAATTGTGATTCATTCCACAATTTGATTTGTACATATATAAATAACTTTTTTACATCATTGGAATGCTATCAGCACGTGTGCCCTTAGCATTCAAATTATGACCTCTGAAATAAAATTATTGAAAACGTGCTGTTAACAACATCTATTAAATATAGATTCTTATAAATTCCCTTTTTTCTTTAAGGGTAAGGATATTGGCTATAATTTAAATCGTTTTACATCTCATAAATAAACGTTTTAGTTTCTCTTAAACTAGGAAACATCTTTACTAAACTTTTAATCTGGTCATCAAAATGTATAGAAAAATTTAAAATCAAAGATTTGTACCAGTTGCTGAAATGCTGAATTCGCGGAATAAGTTTTATAAAAATAAAACCTTCTGTAAACTGTTTCTATCACTTTCTGTCTGAGAAAGAGATAAACAGATTTACGCAGGCGTCTTGAAATCACTTCCATAAAAGATTCGTTTTTGGAGTAACATTTTTTGATTATATACGTACGTATGTATGTATTAATATAGAGTAACCTTTTAATGCATTTTTCTATATGAATATTGAGAAACACAAAATCCATTTTCGTTATTGCAAAAATAACTTTAAAAATAAACGTTATAATACATCACACTTTGAACACATTTGTATTTAAAAAATCATTTTTAGTCCTCTTGGTGTAGTTTAATAAACAATATCACCATTGCAATAAAGTGCTTAGCCTTCCTCTGAAATTTTAATTATCTAATATTAATATATATTAATTATAACGAGTATCTCAAAAAAAATATGCATATTTAACACAATTTTATGTGCTTTATACAGCTCGTTATCTTTCTCATCATGGACACTGTCTTTTTTTAACATCATAAGTAAACTCAATGAAACTAATCAGTTGATCTCTCGTCGTTTTAATAAAAAAGTTCGTTGGTTTAAGACCAAGCAAAGCAATCAAAGTATTTTCCCTATTTCAAGCCTATCTCATGTCCGAATTAACTGAAAATTTGATATTTATTTAGTATTTTAACTAATTTTCAGGTTTTATGAAGGATTAAGCTTTAGAAATGGGGAAATTTAAATTTAATTTAAATTCTTATTATTTCAATAAATGTCCAATGAAAGGCTTTATTTAGTTTATTTGCCGCTTTGGAAATCTGGAAAATTAAATATATATGTACATAATATGTATGTCGATGAAATTGAAAGCTGCTTTTTTTATAAAATAATAGGAAAGATTTAATAATAAGATTGTTTTTATACATGTTTCTTTCAAATTTTTCGGATTAAATTTGTTAAATATGCTTTATTTCATATCTTGTGATGGCACTGTTTGTAGAGTAGAATATTCTTAGTGCGACAAACTCACATCCTTATTGCCAAGAGTTTAAAAATCGTGAAAGAATTACAAATAGGCTACGAAGTTTCACGATAATATCTTACAATTTCGCCTCATTTAAAATAAATAAACAGTGCCACATAATGGTTCTAAATAAAAAGATGGAAAATGTTATTTAAGTCATCCGATTTTAATGTGAAATCATATCTTTATAAGCCAGTAGAATTAGACATTAAAATCGCAAAGCCTGACGTAGTTCTAATATTTTGATATGTTTCCCAAGTTTGCAGCTTCGTAAAACCTTTGCTTGCTGCGTAATACGTGAAAAGCTGCAGTTTTTTTCAGTTTGTTTATAACTCATAAATAGTTGACTTATTATTACCATTTTTAAACTACATTAAATTTGCAACAATTAGCTTTTCTTTAGCACGGTTCTGTGCGTTCAATTGTTTTATAGATATGGCAATTTTTTGTTCCAAAATATTAACATTTTAATTTTACTCTCATTTCGGTATAATTGATCTACCTATATGAAAAAATTATGGGAAATCATGTTGTAGTAAATTTAATCGTCTTTCGTTTTAGCACAAAACAAAGTCTGTATGCCCAATAGTTATACATTATCTTTCAATCGCAAAAAAACAAAACAAGGAAAATTGTATTGTATTATTTTGAAAGTAACGTACCTCTAAAACTTTAACTCCTTTTTCAGTATCATAAGGATATTCACATTGTAATCCCAAAAATTCAATGACATACTGCCTTGAAAATACAATCGGCAACTTCTGCACAATAACAAATCCAGGCATTTTGAATAAACTTTAATATTTTTTTTTTCAAAATCACAAATCACAACAGTATAAACACAATACTTTTACTATCGCGGAGGAACTGCACCGCACTAAAGATAAACGTTAAATGTCCTACAAAATATTCACAAACCGCCGATCCGAAAATTCATCTATACCAAAGCCAAGTTGAGGACTAATGGTGCGCTAAATGACTAACGAGAAAGATGCGCCGACATGCCGTATTAAATACTCCCATAAAGTCACTGTCCAATAAATTTCGTAAATTGTATTAAACACGCGTAACTAAAGCCATATCCTTGTATTTAAATAATTATGTATCAACCCCCGCGTCGGCCAATTCTCACGTGGCAAATTTTCAAGCATGTGTTGTTGATTGATCAAAGGATATATTTTTTTGTTTTGTCGAATATCCATAGAATCAAAAATATAAATAAATGGCATTCTACTTAATCTTAATCGTTTCTAGCGACGCTCTTCTTGTTTTGATGAAGTTGTTTAGTGGAGCGTGGCACATTATAGATTTCGTCATTTAGAAAAATTGTTGATATATCTGTCCGAGCCGGATCAGAATATGAAGGATGTTCAGATATTTGCGGAATTGTTATTTTTTTTAGAATAATCATTTGTGTGTTGATAGATTGACTACATTCTTGGAGTAATTTCTTTTTCGAGGCTAGACGCATATTTTTAACAAATGATTATTTTAAGAAAAACGTTTTCCTTGTTTTATGGACGTACCAAATTTAGTTTGGATTCCTGACTTGATTGCTTTCTGAATCATATGCATACTTTTCAAGGTAGTTTAAAAAAAATAACCAAAACTGTCTGACGTATTGAATTTACCCATGTATATTTATAAATTTGTTTTACCTAAACTTAAAATATTCTCTAGCGCAACCAGTAATAATCGACTAGCAATAAAAAAATAAATAAATTTATATCTAATTTATTATCTATTCAAATGTCGAGAAAGCTATCAGAATGCATTAGGCCCACCGCCAGCATAACCACTAATATTTGCTAGAATGTCATAGATCCATGCTGCTCGTCTGTCTCATCTCATAAACCAAATAATTTCCCACCCTCAGGATTAATATTCGCGTGCTACTCGAATATGTTTATTTTTATCGAAATCGACTAAGCGAAATTTTATTTTCGGTAAAACGAAATAAAATTTAGTACGGCGTCAACTAGCCTTGAACTTCTTTGATGTTGGCGGCTTTATTAGGACACGACTTCTACTGTTCCGCATGCCATCCAACTCGAACGTAAGAAGTGGTCACCCGGTGAGATAAAAGCATTTTGGCTGTTTGGCATGTTTACGAATTATTGCTTCTATTCAGATAAAATATGTCTTAAAAGTGTGAACAATTTATTAAGCGTGACCGACATAATTTACCTGCCAAAAAAGTAGCTCGAGTGATGCAGAACAAGTGCAATCGTTCTGGCAAACTTAAACGGGGGCAACTACCTGATGATAATATAATTTTGAATTACAGGGTGATTGTTCACTGTTTAAGATTTATTATAAGTCTTACCATGATCCTTTGATTTAATTGTGTTAATTTAAATAAATGCAATTTTTTAAATAAATCTCGTTAGGCCATTGAGCCAGGCTATGATTTAAGGCTTGAAGTATTTGGTTTTACTTTTAACTATTATAACAAGAGTATATTTGTTTCTAAGATTATCTAAGATAATAATGAAACAAGATAATGTTATGAAACTAATATTTGAAGAAAAATTTTAATGGACATTTAACTATAATACAGTTTATATACGAATAACCCAAGCACAGGCATTATGAAGCCGATTTTTGTAATTGCTACACTGAATCCAATCCTCGTTCCACTTTGATTCCGAACAGTACTCTGAACAATAAATAATTATTATTTTGAGATATGTATATTAATATCATTTCCATAACTAGTACACAATCCGCAATTCCTTCGAAAACTGTCTTATTGTGGTGTGGTTAATTGGTGGAAGAAAAAAGAAATAGCTGCGTTTAGTTATAAATTAAATAGCCGATCATCTCTGCTGCGCTAAATTCCTATTTTAAATTAATACAAAAAACGCCGAAATCTAGAGAACTATGTATTTTGCTAGTTGTATATTTTAATTGTATCGCCCAAATAATAATTGCACAGTATATTTATTTAGTCTACCGCTTTTATAAGTATTATTGCTGCAGAATAACTAAAAAAAATTCTTTTATGTTACTTTTTACATCTTAGTACCACAATTCATTTAATTACTGAAAAAAAAAGACAAATTAATATTGATTATATGAATTTTTAATTATGCAACTAATGCAATTGTATTAATTTTTTTAAAATACTTTTTAAATAATTAATCCTTTTGAAAAGTTTTCAAAAAATGTATTTATTATTTTCTTAATCTTCTTCAAAATACTACTATTTGTTTAGATGGTTTATATGAAATATGATTTTTTTAAGTAGGTGTTTTTTGGGGTAAAATAAAAAAATAAGCTACACACAAAAAAAAATGTTTATAATATAAATATATAATAAAATACACGACAAGTTTGCAAGACAGTAAAAAAATCTTTTAGCGGGATGTTTTGTTGAATTGTTCGAAAAATTCAGAAGTTGGTTGGTTTGTGTAGACAACCTTTTTAAGAAATTCCTCGCGCATTTTCTGCTCCTTTGCTAATTCACTATTCTCCCTATTTAGCTCTTCAGCAATGTTCCTTAATAATAATAAAAAAATAATTGTTTGAACTAACAATAAGAAAATAAATTCATACATTCTCTCCCTGTTAATTTCTCGTTCTTTCAAAATAACAGTTCGATAAATATTCTTGCTATACTGCTCCCATTGACTGTTAAGCAGAGCTTCTTCGGACTTTCGCTTCTGTAATATAAAAGAAGAATTTTTGAATCTTTTTAGAATTCTTAAATGGAAACATTATTTACATTAATAGTCTCCCTTTGGATTCTCTGTTCGCGTCTAAAATGCTCAAGTTCCTCTGGAGTCATGCCACGATAGAGGTAGGCAATCTTTTTGGTAGGGAAAAGAGGACTTTGAGCAACATCTGGATTTTCAGTTAGCATATCACTTGTTAAGAGATTGTAGACTTCTGCCATATTGTCTTCTTGTTCGTGTTTCTTTTCCAATTTTTTCTTAGCTTCTTGTTCTAAAGCCTTAAATTTTAATTTGTACCGATTGGTTATAAAGAAGGAAGTAAGATAAGAGCATAAGAGGATAGTTTGGTTTTAAAGATAACGAAAAATTATTATAAATAAAATAAGAATCAAACTGATCCCATCGCTTAGTGCCCTATTATAACTTTTTTACCTTCTCCTTCAAAACGAATCGAAAAGAGTAATTGAAATTAATTTACTAAAAATGTACGAAATTTAAAAAACTCAATTCAAAATGTGTTTTGATCCGATTTAAAATAGGGCTCTCTATATTGCCAAACGACAATAATTTAGACTTTGTCTACATTTCTAATTCCAAGCAAAACATGATTAAATCAACTAAAATTCATTAGCCTATAAAGTTACCAATTTTTTATTATACTCTGCAACTGACGCTTGCATTCTAGCGCGATTGTTCATTTCAGCAAAATGAAATTCAAGAGCCTGTTTATCTTGAACTTCTAATGCTTTGTGAATTTGCTTCTCTGCCACAGCTCGATCATTTTCCGCTTGTTTTCTTTCTCGTATCTTAGACAAGAAAATTGATTAATAACTATTTTTATTTTCTAAAAATGTTAAATCATATAAAATTTTACTTGTTGCTGCAACCATGCACGTTGTTGCTCCTTTTGTTTTTTCATTCGATCAACGCCCATCAGATCTTCTCCTATGAAACTGCAATTTTGAAATTATATGTATGTTTTAATTTCAACTTTTTTGGAGATATGTATGTTCATTTACATTTGAGCGCTAGATATACCCAAACGTGGATCTTTATCAGCTATTCGAGCAGGTTGTGATTTTTTATGAAAATCGGGATCATTTAAATCGAACTCTCGACTGTCTTCTTTCCTCTGGAATCGGCATCGATAGAAATTTATATCAGATTCAATACGGTGGCGCTCCTAGTGAATGAAAAAAATCCGAAAGTGAATTTTGTTACACATTTTAATCTGTGTGAAATGTAGGGTAAAAATGATCCCATCTGTGCTCACTAAGAAATAGAAGTTTTTATGAGCAGGCATTATGCATATCACAAACACGATATTCGAAAATACAGTTGCTGCGCAATTTAGCATAAGAAAAGCAGTCGAGTTCAAAAATTTGATTCGTAGCCAATATAATGTTTTCCATAATAAATTATTACTAAACGCGTAAGTGGGGATTCTATTATATTCGAGGTTTTTCGATTTGAACGGTTTCGAAAGCACTTTGTAGTAGGGAAGACGGGAAAAATAATGAAAAAAAAACCTACCTCTCATTGTTTTCGATATTTTCATAAAAATAGTATCCAATTTACGCGTACAAATCAAATGACATTTGATTTATATTGTCCTTTTACAGAATATTTCTATTGACTGAGGATTTTCCTTATACAAAAGGCAGTAAAAGTTTAGTAATAAGTAGTTTAAATGCATTTCCACATTATTTTTGTTTTAAATACCGACTATTCTAAAATCGAAAAACCTCAGATATAATAGACGTGCCACGTAAATCTCTAATTAAACACAATAAAATCAATCAAAAATATAAGAGTTCCCCTAAAATTAAAACAAAGTTTTTTTGAATTGAATTCGTAATTTCAATGTTATTTTGGTAAGAATATTAGATCTTGGTTTGTATCGTACTTTAGGATTTAAATATATTTTTTTGGCTTCCTTGACAAAAAATCCTTTATATCGAACCTAACGATCTCACCTGTTTAAGTTCTCCTTCTTTCGTTCTAATAACCTCCCCCCGTCTGGCGCTCTCTTCTAAATATTTTTTATCCAGTTCAATTTCTTCCTGTCGCTGCTTCCGTTTCTCATTAATTTGCTTTTCAAGATATTCATAGTCTTGCTGTTTAGATATTAAAAAAGGCAAAAATATACATGAATATTATAAAGACTTTATTACTCCAAAAAGCCTCTCGCGAGCGTTAAAAATCCTTTTCTTCCGTTCTTCTTCATATTGTTTCCGCCTTTGGATTACAGCCGCCTCCTTCAAATCGTTTTTCGTAGTGATTTGGAATTTAAGCATCTTCCCAGTTTTAAATAAATGGATTTGAAATAAATTCAAGCTGAGAAAAAGTTTGTTCAACCGACTGAAAAAGAATTAAACTCCAAACTGACGGGATCTTAGCAACAGTGTACGGTTGCCATGAGGGTGATTTGTGCAGTGTATTTAATGTAAACAAGAAATTTTGCTTGGCAAAGTGTTTTATTACACCTAATCACAGTAAATTTAAATTGGCGCAGTCGTAGCTACGTATACAGGCGCCGCTGTTATAAGAATTGGTGCTTTAAGGATTTTATAGACAAAATATAGGTGTCCAGGTTACATTTTCTGTAAATTGCTAATCGATTATATAAGACATTCACTGGAAGGCGCTTTAAAGGTACACGTAATTTTACATCTTAATAGGAAGCAATCCTTTCGCCTTCAGGTTTACTATTGAGTCGGCGATCACTTTGGCTGATGACCTGAGGTAGCCACCACTCAGAAGCATTACAATTGGAATTTTTCTGTGCGTTGCTGTGGAAAACACGAACTCATCGCGCTCCATAACACCCTGAGGGGAAATTGAGAGGAGCCCTAGTGGATCATTTTGCAAAATGTCTGTCCCTGCATTGTAAACTATCAAATCCGGCTGGAATTCAACTAGAGACGCTTCCAAAGATCTGAAAAATAAGAATGTAATGTGGGTAAAATTCGATTTTATGTTTGAAATGAGACAACTTCTTTTTGCGGAAATAGTAAAATGGTGGGAACTTATAACTAAGACCATAGTGTTATAATATCTTTCTTAAAAATTTTACAAATTCTATCTAGATATTAAAAAAAACATTACTTAATAAAAATTTAAAATGTAACTAATTGGATGAGCCAATAGAGGAAAATATTTTGAATAAATTTTTAAGTTTCATTCAAAATGATTGAAAACTTTACCGAGTTTAAAAATTGTTAAAGTATTGACGATCTAAAAGCTAAAAGAATTAGGTGAAATCCTACAAATTTAAGAAAACAAAAAGTGTTAAAACTTAATCCAAAACTTTATTGGGTTTAAGATTTGGAGTTAATGTGAATAAGATGAGCAAATGGAAATATGATGCTATACATACAATATATGCAAATCTTAAAATTTTACCTTAGGTTTTGCACAATACTGTTTAAGGAAGTAGAGTAACTGGTCTCGAATGAAGTGTAAACTAATTTTGCTCATTACAAAGAAAATAAAAGTACATTTCCAACGATACCTCACCTTTTAGTGGGGGGGGGGGTTTATGGGGATTCAAATTCAAAATTTATCGAAATGTTTGTTTAAAAAAAATTCCAGGAAGAAGTCTCATTTCAAATGTTTGGTCGGCGTAAGGACTTTTCTTACGTTCTCAATTTTCTTAGGTAATAGTCGTCCTCAGTTTTGGGGCGTAGCTCCACAGCGCAATTAATAGCTAATTTGGCTTGATTATCCCTGGGGTAAATGCAGTAGTTGTACATGTCCAGAATGAAGACGTCGGAGTCGTTGGTGAAATCGCGTTCATGTCCGTTTCCTTGATGAGCGTCCAAATCGACGATCATCACTTTCGAAATGGAGCTCTCCTCGGCGCGTACGCGCTTTATCAGGAGCGTTATGTCGGCGTACGGGCAGAAGCCTCCGCCCTTGTAGGAGCAGCAGTGGTGGAAGCCTCCTCCCAAGTTGATGGCCCAGCCCTCCTGCACCGCCAGTTTCCCTGCCAGGATAGAGCCGGCTGTCTGGAAGCGCATGGGACGCAGGTAGCCCCGCTGAACAAAATTATTTGGCACAAAGAACAAGATTGGGATTTCGGCTATTTTTGCCGCATTAAAGCTCCACTGCGGAGGCATCTCTTGTAAGAATTGGTTAAATAAAAAATAGGACTCCTTTACCTTCAGACTGTCTATGTAATCCTTCGTGTGGACCCTGAGCAGCTCCTTCTCAGAGATTTCCTCAGGTTTGTGCATTTTGTCATCTGATATAAATCGCTCGTTCTTAAGTATCTGAATAAGCATAAGTGGATATTTTATGAATTTATTGCGAAGTTAAAATGTTTACCTGCAAAATGTTATAGCCCTTGGCTGCGTCGAACGGGTGGAGCTTCTGCAGACCACAAAAATTTACGCTGTAATGCGAAGAATATACCACCGGCAACTTTTCCTCTTCACGGCTCGAGTTCTCATGGTGAACCTTCTTTGTAAACTTTTTCATTTTCAACAATACATTGCTTAAAATCGCAGAAAACTTTTAATTTTACTTTCTATAAAAGGGCAAAGTGTTTGACTACGCACAACTGACGTGTTCCACTTCCAAGGGTTTCTTTTTTTTTATAACATTAAAGGGAGCTGTTAGCAGCACTGGTCATGTTGGAACGGATAGGAAAGATAATATAAGCACCACAAATGTTAAAATATACTTTTTCGTTTAATTCATTTTTAGGCGCAGAATAATTTACTCAGTGTTTATTTTATACAAAACACCTTATCAGCTTTTCTATTAATGCTCCTTATAAATCCAGAAATAAGTAATTATAGAATTAAACGTGAATTTTAATCAGTATAACTGTTAAGAACTTTGACATTTCTTTTGACTGTTCATCTGACAGTTGGATGCACAATTCAACGCCTCGCTGGCGGTCTTCGTTATTTAAATTTTGTTAAGTTTCATCTGATTTCAGAGCAATAAAGTCATGGAAACAATAATCCAGCTTGAAAAAGAAATAGCTGAACTCAAGAGGCAAATATCAATTAAAGAGGAAAAGATAAACGAAATCAAATCGCATCAAAATCAAAACGTAAAGATACCAAATGCTTACAAATTTTACAAAATAAGATATATTTCTTTTTAGCCTGCACCAAGTGCAGATTCATTATCAAACGATGAAATAGCACGATATTGCCGACAAGTGATATTGTCCCAAATCGGAGTGAAAGGGCAACTGGAATTGAGGCGTTCGTCAGTTCTGGTAGTTGGGGCTGGAGGCCTGGGGTGCCCGGCGCTCCTCTACCTAGCCAGCGCTGGCGTTGGAAATCTAGGGATTGTTGACTACGATGAAGTTGAACTGAACAATTTGCATCGACAGACACTGCACACGGAGCAGACCCTCGGAAAGGCGAAGGCGATTTCAGCCAAAGAGGCCTTATTAAAATTAAACAGCAAATGCAACATTTCTGTTTATAACTTTCCTCTCCTCGCCGATCGAGATAACTCGGCTTTGGAACTGATTGAAAACTTTGATGTTATTCTCGACTGCACCGACAACGTTGCTACGCGGTATTTGCTTAATGATGCCTGCGTAATTATCGGAAAACCCCTCGTTTCTGGAAGCGCTTTAAAGGTAGGTACTTATTTAAAATCTATATCATTTTCCAGTTCTTCATGTTCTTCATGTGGTTACAACTTCTTTTGTTTTGAGCAGTTATTGTAATGTGAATGAGGCTTGTTATTCCATTTTTAAAATAATAAAATTGTTTTCGTAATAATTCCAATTTTAAGTATAATATATTTTTAATTATTTAACTATTGAAGCTGACCCAAAAACTAAAGCATTAGCAATTGAAACTTCTAATTTACATACATATTATTGATTTATTAAAGTTAACCACATTTCAATATTATTTTCATTCTAAACTAAACACTCATATTTTTTTATTTGAAAACATAGAACATGGAATTTAGTAATATTGAAAAAGTTTAGTTTATTAGACTTCGTTGGTCAAAATAACAACAATTTAATACTACAAATTAGAACAAAATTCGTGTTAAAATTGTATGTATACGGAAAATTGATTCAATTATGGAAGTTATTGTTTGTTTTGTAACATTTTCCTATTCTAATTTAACTACATTAAAATGTTCAAACTGCAGAGGAACAAATATGCC
This sequence comes from Machimus rusticus, assembly GCA_951509405.1. Lineage (NCBI taxonomy): Eukaryota > Metazoa > Arthropoda > Insecta > Diptera > Asilidae > Machimus > Machimus rusticus. The sequence goes on along the minus strand of OX608053.1, from coordinate 4,262,525 downwards.
CCTTCGGTGGAAATTTTAAAACGATAACGATCCAGAACAAAGAAAAACTAAATTCATTAAATTAATTTGTTAGAGAGACATGATAAATCAAAATTTTATCTAAAATTCTCGAACGGTTTTTTAAAATTTTAATTCAATATTTTTAAAATTCGATGATTGGGTTTTGTGATTAAAAAACCTCTTTAAATCAGAAAGTTACTTTAATTCGGACTATTTTAAAAGATGGCGTAAGTTCAACAATCCCTCTTATAAAATCAATTTTCAAATTTTTCTGTTCCATTTGGTCATTTCAATATGTTTAAAAGGTTTTTCTCAAAATTCTTAAAACAGCTTGAGGGACAACTAACCGTATACAACTACAGGGAAGGTCCTTGCTACCGATGTATTTTCCCAACGCCTCCACCTCCACAGACTGTTGCTAATTGCGGAGATGCTGGAGTATTGGGGGCAGGTGGGTATTTTTTTCTTTTCTAAATATCCCTGCTCAAGAAACTTAATTTAATGTAGTAACTGGTGTAATTGGGAGTCTGCAAGCTATCGAGGCCATCAAAATTATCCTCGAACTACCTGGAACTTTAAGAGGCCGCTTGTTGCTTTTTGATGCCTCTGAAGCAACTTTCAGGAATATAAGATTGCGAGGAAAACGTCCTAATTGCGATGTTTGCTCTGATAAACCAATAATTCACAACCTTATTAACTACGAAGAATTTTGTGGGATGAGAGCCTCTGATAAGGTAAGAATGTGTTTAAATCACTTATTTTGATCTAATTTGTTTCTATGCCGCTCCAGAATTACTCCTTAGAGCTTTTGAGTCCTTCTAGTCGCGCGTCTGTTCAAGAATACAGGGCAAGTAAAGAGGACCCCCACTTGCTAATTGATGTTCGAAGTCCGAATGAATTTGAGATCTGCAGGTTGGAAAAAGCTATTAATATCCCTCTTAAAGATATTCTTGAGGACAAGAGGCTGGACGAAGTAAAAGAAAAAGCTTTGAAGAACCACCTTTCAGGTAATTTAGATTTATAATCTGCATCTAATTGCTTTAAAGCAGACAAAATTCAAGTATGGATTATATGAAAATAATACAGAATTTCTAGAAATTCTTTAGTTCAATCGAATTATTGTTTAAAAAATTTAAAATGTTTTTCAACGCTATTGTTTTTTTCTTCCAGTTTATGTTGTTTGTCGACGTGGAAACGATTCTCAAATAGCCGTGACGCACCTGAAAGGCAAATTAGACGATTCAATTGAACTTAAGGATATAATTGGGGGACTGCACGCATGGCATTATCAATGCGATCCAACATTCCCAATTTATTAATAATACTCTATTGAAAATACGTGCTAAAGTGTTTTGTTCACGAATAAAGACAGTTTTTTTAGGATCAATGTTGTACTTTTTGCTGTATTATATTTACTTCAAGATTTCAAGGCCTAATATGTTGAATGAGCATTTTGATGCTTCACTTCTTTCTTGAGACATTTGTATACAATGCTTTCCGAAGTACCTATACTTATTTTGCCACTTGAGAATAACAATTATATAAATAACTCCATAGTTAACCCCTCGAGTTTGAAAACAAATTTTAAATGGCTTCATTACAAAACCCTCGAATGCAAAGAGCTGAATCCTGCAGGATTTTCAAACAGAAAATACTTTAAGGGCTTTGTGAGACGCTTTTTTCCAGTCTGGTGTGAAAGATTAATGTTTCTATGATGAATTTGAAGTTGTTTTTTTAACTGGTAAAAAAAAGTAACAACATGAAAAGAGCACACAACTCAAATGCAATCTTCATCTAGACAAGAGATTTGGAATATTCTATAGCCCGATACTATACGAATAGTAATTTTGTACTTCAAGGTTATTTTTCGCGAAAATTTTACTTGAGAGGACAGTTTCGTTTGTGAATTCGTAAAATACGGAAAAAGAAATCCTTTAGATTAGTGACAATATTTCCGAAAGAGATTTGAAGGGATTACTTAAAATTTGTTGACTATTATTTTTTGTTAGACTCATTTCAAAATCTAGGTGGTCGTTATTCATGTTCGTTACTTTAACTTTTATTTGGTAGTGTGAGGGAAGGATTTATTTTTCCTCTAAGCAAGTGATTCTGTAGATTACTAAATTATAAATGATTTTTAATTCATTTTATGTTTTTCAGAAATATAGGTTTGAAAAGTCCAATATATCGTGTTTTAAACATTCTTAAAAATTTGTATGTAGCTCAAATAAAAGCTTGAATCTTTACGACATTCGTAAACACATATACTCTATAAATTTCACTTTTCTTTGTTGACCACTTATTTCGTAAAATGGATAGTGATTTGAAAATCACATGAATTGCTCGCTCATGAAAAAGAAATTCCCCAATAATGTACCAAGAAAAAGATGGAGTTTGTAAACTTGTGTTCATAATGAAGGAGCGCAAACATAGGTTCATACGCTACTTTTTAAACTTATTTTTCTTTAAAAAATATAAAGAATTCATAAATTACTCAAGGTATGAAGTATGTACCGGAAATATAAAGATTAAAGATGGTGTTATTCAATAAAAAATAGAATGATGTGGAATACGAAATCAAATATAATATAAATATGTACATATATAATATGCCAAAACATTCCTAATAGTTTACTTCAAGAGCTTAATATCAAATCAATCTTTGTAAGAGTTCAAGTTATTTCATTTAGTAAGACGTAAAAAATAATTAACTTTGCTTTTGTCGGTTTCTTTCATTTTTCTATGTTTTGTTTTACTATAAAAAAAAAAGAGAATTTTATATTACATTATCTCAACAGCAGTTCAAGAGCTAAAACGATGTATGTTACACTGCGACCAATTCAAGATTTTATCCATTTTTAAGATTTAAAAAAAGACTACCCTCTTAAAATTTTACAAGAATAACATCTTAAATATCAAATGAATTATTACCAACAAACCAAATTTACAAATTTTAGGTAATCCCCATAAAATAGTACAACAGAATAATTACGCAGGCAGGCGTTAATTATTAATCTTGTTAAGGGCTGATGGAAATGAAAGGGTACAAGACAAGACATTTCTTATGCACTGAAACGAATAGAATCAATTACCTTGAAGGGATCTCCAAAGTATAACAGTAATTGAGAAAGACACCAGGGAAGAAACTTTTGCCTTATACATATTTATAGCCAAAAAGTAAAAGAGTATGCTCCTTTATCAAATTAAGTAAGTAAGATAAATTACATCCATTAGGGAACGTTTCCCAAGTTTATTTACGAACCACCTGGATTCGCTTCACCTCGCTCTAGATCTTGATGGGAAAATATGAAAAAAATATATTAATACATCGCTATATATGCGGAAAACTTGAAGTATACAAAAATCGCTGCAATTTCCTCTTCTTTGCTGTTTCCGCAACCAGCCCTAGATGGGCACTGTTTGCAGTTCACTCGAAAATATTCTCATATCCACATCCAGGTTGGTATGATGAGTTTGAAGTGTTTCCGGAGAATGTATCCCAGCATCCTCAGCATCGTAGCAACCGGAAGAAATCAATAGCGAGATATAAACAGAGCTCAACAGATGGTATCATCAAGATATCTGCTAGATATTTATTGTATACCATATACCTAAATAAAAATGGGCATTGCCAGAGTGATGTCCTCATGCTCAGGGTTCAAGAAAGAAATAAAAAATTGAATTCCCGGCGACTTTTATCCTCATTTCTTGACTGGTTCTTCGAGCCGGAAAAATCGCCCAAATGGAAATTAAGAAGTCTTCAAAGGAGCCACCTCAGCGGGCTGCCGGGGCCCTACCTGGAGGAAAAGAAAAGCCCTCAGTTTCTTGGAAGTTAGCGCTGCTTCAAGGCCGGTCGGGTCGGGTGTATTAAAGGGGGTGCCCGGGTGATAGCCACGCAGTTTTCATTTGGCTGCGAGTGGGTGATGAGCTGTAGCTGGTCACATTCCTGCTGTTTGGAAGGTTTTGATTTGGCCATTTCTTCTGGGATTGAGACCGGAGGAAGTTCAGGTATTCTTCGGAATTTTGTGTGTGCTTTAGGTGTTTTCCCAATGTTTTTGGGGTGTTTTTCGCTTTGTTCACACCTCAAGTGTTTTGCAAACGTCGCATTCTCTTGGGGACGTGTCGACAGAATCCTCTGAGACAAGTTTATTTTTCGGGGATGGTTTATACTTAACAACTTAATTTTTTTGGGTAAAATCGATTTAGTGTGATGTCCTTGCGGAATTTAAGATTTTCGTGGTAGTGATACTTTGTAAATTTGTTTTTGTTATTGTTTTGTGGTTTGTTCAAGGCAACATTTGAACAAAGGGTTATTTTTAAAACAAAAAACCCGAATTTTGTGTAGTAATGTTTATTTAGTGTAAAAAGTATTTTTCGTAATAACTAACGTTAAATTACTGCTTAAAATAATTTGAATTGAATAATCAAAAAATATTTCTTTCTATCTGTTTTACATACTAATTGGTTTATTTCTTTAGCATGTAAAGCAAGAAAAGAAGTTATTATTCTGAATTAACTATTTTCGTTCTCTTTTTTTCAGAATGAATTTTAGTAATTTTCAATTTGCATTCGGTTAATATTGCTGCTATTAACATACATATTTTAAACATCTTAATCCATCGAATTTTAACCGAACGTTAGTTGGTTAAACCGAAGTCTAAATTTGATTCAAATTAAATAACTATGAATTTGAAAAGGTACATATGTATGTATGTACTCAGATAAAATTATTTGTGATTTATTAAAGTTTAATTGGTGAAAGCTTCAAGGATTGTGTGCATAAAGGGCGTTAATTTTCTTTATTAAAGTTCGAAAAATTAAAACTAATTTTTTGTTATTTTGTTGTCTTTTTATGACTTCAGTTGTATTAATGCCTTCTTTTATTGTTTGGATTTGTCTGGAGTAGGAGTAAGATTGGATTGAACGAGTAAAATTTAAGAGTACCTACATACATATAAATATATTGTGCATCTTCAAGTGCTTTTTTCATCGATTCATATGTTCAAACATTTTCCCATGTAATTTTAATTACATGCAGTGTATTTATATATGAAAAGTGTGTTATTTGAAAACTTATTTCGGTCTTTCTTTCTTTCCCAAACCTCCAATTTTTAAACGTGAATCAGATATAGTTCCGATAAATATCCTAAACAGACAATGTAAGGACAATGGTAATAAAAAGGTTTTTAAAGAAATGCTCACTAGATTATACAATATTTCAACAATAAATTCATAATATTTTATTTTAGTTTAAATTAATTGCTTTCAAAATATTTTCATATACTATGTATGTAGTTATAACAAAGTTTCGTTTTATGTAGTTTATTGAAGAAATGTTATAAATTTTTGTTAGTTTTTAAAATTAAATTTTAAACTTTTGGCTACTAGCACATTACTATCAATTATATGACTTTAATTTTGTTTTGTATAATAATTGTTTTTCCAATTTTTTTTAGTAATGATAACTTGTGAATATACAGCCCTAATTTAGTTGATACATAGCGGTTGAGTTATATATTTTCTTCTGAAACTATAGTTGTTTGGAACTTACTTTTATTTTTCCTGTAATGTATGGATTAGCTATATAAGAGGTTATTTTCTTACATATGTTTTGGTCATAAGTTAAAAAATATTATGGTTTGAAATTTAAAGAAAAGTGTTTTGAATCCAAAGCAAACTTGATAAACGTACAAAAAAAAAAGAAGAATTTTTTAGTTTTACTGCAACCTACCTACTGATCGTGGGTTTTAATGTAAATTGCATCTATGTAACTAACTAACACACCATGGCTGAATATTATTCGTCTCATCTTGTTTATGTTTTTAAACTCTCTAAATAAGTATTTTGAAGAGTATAAAACATGATAATAATCATTCGAAAATAAACAGTTTTTTGTTTTTGAAATTGTGGACATGTTGTACCTAACTCTTTAAACGAAAAATAATATTTAAATTTTTGAAATGATTTCTTTTATTGTTTTTTAATGAGCATTGGTATTTTGTTCTTATTTCTTTCCAGAAGAACTGATATAATGAATTCGGCAAAATGCGTCTCTTTTGGACTAAGCACTTCCTTTCTCCTGCTAGTAATTCAGCAAGTAAATGCTCTACCTGCAGTTAAAGGCCATGTGTGTCCTTTGGCGACTCCAACAATAACCACCACACCTTCTCCGGAAGACTTCTCCAAATTGAAGGATGAATTAAATGTTCGCCGATTCCAATCTTTTCGGATGAAAAGTTACATGAACCTTTCTCAGCCTCGTTGCAGTGATTTCTATGAGTTTGCTTGCGGCAACTTTGGTAAAAAGTCGCCTAAAGATGAAATACATCAAAAATTTAGAATGGACTTGGAGCACTTGCTCAGTGATAACGCGAATAAATCACATACTGAAAGCGACAATAAAGTAAGATTGCTTTTCAAATCATGCCTTAGAATGGTTGGCAAAGATCCAGAAAGACTGACGCAGATGAATGAATTCGCTAGGACTCTTGGTGAGTGGCCGTTGTTGCCGAACTCAAATTGGTCCAGCGAGAATTTTGATTGGTTGCTAATGGTAGCGAAATTGAGGCTATACGGCATACAGTCGTTGCTCTATGAAGGAATGCAAAAACATCCCAACGACCAGGAAGAAAATTTTATTATCCTTGGGCCTGGCGAAATGGAATATTCAATTACCGAAAAAGACGTGTCTGATGATGATTTGAAATGGAAGGCTTTTATTTCTGATGTTCATTCAGTGCTATCAAAAAGTGGCGTGGAAGTTAAAATAGCTGAAAGTGTCGCCCGTGAAATAGCAAAATTTCAAAAGGATAGAGTGAAAATTCTTAAAAGCTGGAATTGGACTTCTGACAATATTGCAGAGTTAACTTTAGATGAGCTTAAACAAAAATTTCCGGAACGAAACTGGAATCAATTTTTTGAAATAATCACAGGAAAAATTCCTAATGGTTCTGATAAACTTATAATTATCAATGAGGGCTTACTCTCTGAACTTTTGGATCATTTTGATTGCACAAAACCGGAATTATTGGCAGATTATTTTTTTTACAAATTAATGAAACAAATGGACGTCTTGAACACCACCGATATTGATTCGTGTATCTATGATATAAAATTTATAATGGGTCAAGCTGTAACCTCGATGTACGTTCGAGAGTATTTGGACAAAAAGACACAGGAGAGTGCTCTAGACATGGTTAATTATATTAAATGGGCTACAATACAAGTTATCGATGATGCAATTTGGATGGATGAGAGTACACAAAACGAAGCAAAACTAAAACTAAGTAAAATTACACCTCTTGTAGGATATTTTAAAGAAGTTATCGATCCAGATTGGGTTAAAGAATTGTACCATGAATTAGAGGTTGACCCAAATAATTTCATTAAAAGCTCTTTTAATGCCCTGCGATTAAAAACATTGATTGATCACAATGAGCATAATGATTTAAATAATCAGGATATTTTCAATGATATCTTGAATGGCGTCAATTTACTATCTACAGATGTTAAACTGATACCAGATCGGCAGATACTTGTTGTTCCACCGACACTCCTTGTTTTACCATACTTTAGTGCCGAAATGCCAAAATCTTACAATTTCGGTGTATTAGGATCAATAGTTGCACAGGAATTGATTCATGCATTTGATGAATTTGGAAAAAATTTTGATCAATATGGCAACTACAGGAAATGGTGGTCAAAAGCATCAGAATTAGCATATCAACAAGCATCAAAATGTTTTGGAAATTTTTATGACTTTTATATGAAATGCCTTCCAAAGGGAGATAAGGCATTGACCGTGTCGGCCAATATAGTCGATAGCGCTGTAATTCGAATGACTTTTATTGGTTACAATACTTGGTTTAATGAGCACAAAGATTTGGACGGTATTGCAGAAGACGAAGTACTACCAGATATTGAACTTAACAACACAGAACTATTTTTTCTTGCATACACCCAACAATATTGTGAGTCTTATGTGCAGCCAACATATATTTTAGATGGTCCAGCAAGATATCGTGTTTTTACAACATTATCAAATTACCCTGATTTTGGGAGAGAATTATTTTGCCTCCCGGAACCCCAACTTACGTTAAATTTATGCCAATTCTGGTAAAAAAAAAGTTTTACAATAATAAAATTTGGTAAATGATCTAGAAGCGCTTATTTTGGAAAAAAATAAAACATTTAAATGAAAATGAGAACAATAAATAACTAAAACAATAAAAGATTTTAAAGTTTGATCAAATAATTATATCAAAAGTTGTGATAAATGTGTCTAATCATATTTTGTATATGTCTATTAGATATTCTATGTAGCATTTGTAAGTTTTAAATTTAGTAAGAAACAATTTAAAGAACTAAAATATTTTAACGAACACTTAACACTGAAAAAAATGTATATCCATTTGTCCCTGTTCAGATGTAAAATTGATCGAACATGATTCAGCAGTTGCTACATATGTACTCAAAGATCAATATATCTGGCCAATAAATCATATCGAAAAGGTTTAAAATGTTTAAGTGTTTTTAATTGTAGTTACATTCTTTTGGTTATTGCAGTAAAATGGAAACTCAGAAAGAGCTAAACTATTTAAAGATATTATAATTGTACTACACTCTGTTGCAAAGCTATAGCCGCACCCATAAAAAGTGCGGTACAATTACTCTGAATCGAGAGGGGAAAATTTGTTGTTCATCAAAAGTATTGTTGAGTCAAGCAGTCTCAGATCGTGCAAAAAGAATTTCCACATGGATGCAACAGAACGAGTAATACGGCAAAATAATTGAAAAGTGAAGAAAATCAGTGTTTCATTATTATAACCGCATTGATAATTTCATTGTTTTTTCCCATACATCTACTTCAAAAATATCGATTAATAAATCAATGGCACGACCACGGTTTGCTACGTAGTCCAGCATCCTTTTCGCACAGATTCCACATAGGGCTTCACCTTTTCTGGGGTTAAAGAAGTCCATGCTGCCTGAATGGTGTCTTTGAGGTCATGAACTGAGCTGAACTGCTTTCCGTCCGCGTAAACTCTCCTGATCAGCCAGCCCCAAATGTTCTCCAAAGGATTCAGATCGGGAGAACGTGCTGGCCAGTCAAGAAGTTGGATATTTTGTCTCGAAAACCAGTTCTTCGTTGTACTACTTACATGGATCCTGGCATTATCCTGTTGGAAAATCAAATTTCCTTCAGGATAACGCCTAATGTAAGGAAGTAAATTTGAAACAAGACCTCCTGGTACTCGAGACTGTTTATCCGACAGGACGGAAAAGCAAGTTCGAGCGTCCCATGGCTACTAAACGCTCCCAGACCATTAAAGACCCGCCACCAAATTTCTTGTTTGGAAAAACGTGGTTCAGGTTTGCATAGATTCATTCCCAACCCAAATCTGATTGATTGATTCTTTAGATAATTTTCTTAGATGAAAAAAAATTTAACCTTGATGCTCCAGACGGCCTGGTTTTTCCAAACAAGAAGTTTTTTCCAAACAAGAAGTTTTGGTGGTGGGTCTTTAATGGTCTGGAGGGCGTTTAGTAGCCATGGGACGCTCGAACTTGCTTTTCCGTCCTGTCGGACGAACAGTCTTGAGTACCAGGAGGTCGTCTCAAAAATTACTTCTTTACATTAGGCGTTACCCTAAAGGAAATTTGATTTTCCAACAGGATAATGCCAGGATCCATGTAAGAAGTACAACGAAGAACTGGTTTTCGAGACAAAATATCCAAGTTCTTGACTGGCCAGCACGTTCTCCCGATCTGAATCCTTTGGAGAACATTTGCGGCTGGCTGATCAGGAGAGTTTACGCGGACGGAAAGCAGTTCAGCTCAGTTCATGACCTCAAAGACACCATTCAGGCAGCATGGACTTCTTTAACCCCAGAAAAGGTGAAGCCCTATGTGGAATCTGTGCTGAAAAGGATGCTGGACGTCGTAGCAAACAGTGGTCGTGCCATTGATTTATTAATCGATATTTTTGAAATAGATGTATGGGGAAAAACAATGAAATTATCAATGCGGTTATAATAATGAAACACTGGTTTTCTTCACTTTTCCATTATTTTGCCGTATTACTCGTTCTGCTGCATCCATGTGGAAATTCTTTTTGCACGACCTGAGACTGCTTGACTCAACAATACTTTTGATGAACAACAAATTTTCCCCTCTTGATTCAGAGTAATTGTACCGCACGTTTTATGGATGCGGCTATAGCTTTGCAACAGAGTGTATATTATCAGAATTTCTGGCTGGATTCTCTCTCAAGCCGAGGGAAAAGTTTTAGATTATACTTTTCAACACCAACTTTTTTCTAAAAATTTGGAAAATACTTTTATAATATTTTATTTACGAATTCGTGAATGAAAATCCTAAATAAGCTCGTATTTTCGAAGAAATTAGGCTTAAAAAGTTCTTGCATACAGTACATTGTTTGAACGTTTATGAAAAATTATAACCAAATATAGACCGAATTTACCTAGGAGCTCATAATGTTGCTCAAATGATAACTAGAATCTTATGTTAAAATAATCTGTAAAGGATTTTAAAGATAAGTTGTATATGATATTCCTAGATTACGACTCCGGCTTTCATTTAAAGTATGTTACAATTACTCCTATGATGAGCATTTATTTTTTAATAGTTTTTTAACATTAGTAAAAATACCTTGTTCTGTATTCCTTTTATCTTGTTTTACTCGAAAACAGCAATTGGTTGAGGATATCTATTCACGAATCCTAAAGAAATAATCTGTCCCCTCGTTGGGAAAAAAACCTTTTTATTTTTTGTAAATTTTAAACAACTTTGGTACTTCGCCCAGTCCTTTTAATTTTGAATATAAAAAGTAGATTAAAATATTAATTAATATGTATATAATTTGCTGTGATATTAAGGCACATCGAAGAAATGTTGCGCTTAAATAAAACATACACATTGAATTGGACAAAAATGATTAATTACTGGATTAAAAAATGTATCGTATGCATGTATGTATTTTAAAATTATTTTACAATTCTATATAGATTTTATATTCAAATACTTAATAGTAATTACACTAAAGTAATAATGACGAAAGTACCCCGCACTCCGCCCTTACATCAATTAGAGCCTTGTAAATCTTTCACTTTAATTTCTTAGGTGCCAAATTTTTATTTTATATTTTTCTTAGTTCATTATTATGCGGAATTTTGCAGACAATATTTTTCTTTCTGTAACTGACTAATTTGCGTCTTAAATTCTTCGAATTTTTCATATTTCTTTTAATTCAAACTAAGGCCTCTTATCTACTTACTTTTCTAAATAACATTTATTCTTTTTGCGGTTTGAATGAGAAACTCCCCAGACAACCAATATCGCGCTACTATAGTTCAATAAAAATTTTTTGGATAGAATCTCTATTTATGTACCTAAATAGAAACTGATGGGAAAGACGATTATGAATTTTTGTCGTATGAAGCGCTAGCACTACTTTTGAATAAATTTAATAATTTTAATTGGTTTACATAGATTCAAAATAATAAACCAATGTTAATCACTCCTTTAATATGAAGTAGGTATACAAAAGCAAAAATGATTTCGATACCCGATACATAAATTCAATGTTATATAATTGTGAGACTTACATACATATGTACATATATCTAGAAGTACTAAGAGTGTTTTAATTGAAATAATTCATTTTATTATTATTATTTTATTTTTATTTTAATAAAAACTTTTTGAATAATTTTCCTACCATAGTACACATTTGTTAACTGGATTCATAGTTGTTCCCAATTTACAATTGAATTCTTTTCCAAACTGGTCAAAATTTGAAACGCTTCCAATAACACGATATTTATCAAGTGTGTGGGAGTCTTCCGAAATTGTTTGGAATCCCTTCTTCTTGTTCATCCCGCAGTAACTTTGAGCATAAGCCAAAAAGAAAATTTGCGTGTTGGTCATATTCAGTTTTGGCAACGTTTCCTTCGTAATATCGATGTGAGCCTCATTGGCCTTTAACCATTTTTTGTATGCCAAGTATCCCTGTCGGACCCCCCCAGCATCGGCGATATTTTCACCAAGAGTGAAATTGCCGTTTACATTTTCATTTATTTCTTCAATACGATAAGAATCATATTGATCTATGAAACATTTTGCACGTTCATCAAAAGCAGCTTCTGATTTAGAACTCCACCAATTCTCTTCTTTTCCCTTTTGGTCGTAGTCCTTACCATCAGAATCAAAACCGTGGGTCATTTCATGGCCTAGAATATTCGCTCCCATAGCTCCAAAGTTGTAAGATTTTGGAAGGTCTGGATTAAAGAATGGCTTACGAAGTATACCAGCTGGCAAAATCATTTTATTTTCACTAGGCGAATAATATGCATTCACATCCGCATCATATTTTTCTTGTTGCATACTTTCATCGTCATCCTCAAGATATGAACTAAGCTTTTTTCTTAACTGGTATTTTGCGATAGTTAATACATTTTCATAATAATCACTATTTGGCTTTATCTCCAGATCTTTATAATCGGTTTCAAGAGACTCAAAATCTAAACTTAGTTCGACATCCCCAATTACCATTCGCATATCTCTCAGCTTTATAAGGGCTTTTCGTTTTGTTTCCGTATCCATCCAATCGATTTCCTTTATAATATCCTTCAAGGCGCTCCTCATGTATGATGCCATGCTCATAACTTCGTCCTCGACGGTATCCAAATGGTATTTGCTGTTTATATACATTGCAGTCACAACATCTTCCATTAGCTGATTGACTTTATTGACACAAAAACTCTTTTGGTACTTGGCATAATGCAGCTCATCATGCAAATTATACAAAAGTTGTAAAGCCAAATAGTTTGCAGCAGCTTTAGCATTACGGGAATTGAAGAATCTTGGAAGATTTTTTATATATTTTTTTGTAGATATGGCGAAAAAATCAGCGGAGGAGTTTACTTCTTGGCCGAAAATTGTATTAACATATTGTTTCCAGTCAATTTCGGGTATTTCCTCAATAAGGTCATCTATTGCTTTGTTGTACTCAGTAGTAGACCAAAGCAACGAAGATTTCTTATATAATTTCTTCCACTGTGTGGACAACTGTACGATTTCTCGGAAAACTTTTTTTGCACTTCTGGGAGGTACTCCATACATTGATAAAAGTTTCAAAATTATTTGCTTATTAATATTGTAGTCTTTTGATGCTGGACGATTTTCAAGTGCGGCGAGGATACCAAATACATCTTCGCCAAAAATAACCTCGTTGTAGCCTTGGCTTACTGCTATAAAACCATTGACACCATAAGATCCTAGTTGGACGATCATGTTGAACCAATCGAAGTTTTCAGCAGTCCAATTTGCACTTAGAGCTGGACATCCACCAATTGAATCTATGAGCTTCAGGTACACCTCACTTTTTGGAAAATTGAATATATCGACTCGCATGCAAGACTGATAGAAATTTTTCGCCTTATCGGCCACAGTTATCCCTGTAGAGTTAGATGGCTGGGTCAAAATGTCGTGAAGGGCGTCATCGAGTTCATCTGAAACTACACCAAATACATCGTAAGATTGCATTCCGCGTTTGTACTTGTGAACTTTGAAGAAATTTCCACAAGAGTATTGGTAAAAATTTTCACAAGGATCTGCTGAATTATCGATATAAGCAGCCATTCGAGCACCGTACGCCTTCCTTTCGCGGTCCATTGCTTCTGCGCGTGTTTCAGGTGGTTTTTTTTTAACAACATCTGCCAGTACATGACCGAATAATGCAAGTAATAATAATTTTCTGAACACCATATTAAATAAAAATTTGAACAATTCACGAAGAACGATGGACTAAAACTACGCTATCAAGAAATTAATAATTTTTAATTTAAAGACTCAGTCGGGCCGTTTTTGGAAACAGTAATTGATTATATCAAAAGAAAGCTTTGAGGTCAGGGATTTTGATAAGATTAAGTGAGGAATCCGTAAATAAACCGCACTAAATTGATTTAAATAAGCTTAGATTAAATTCTCAAGCCTTCCTTACTTTGAAAAACGTGCGGAGGTTTATCAAAACCAGTGATCCTATTGAAATTATCAGTTATGTATTTAATTTTTTGTTATAGCATTTTAGTAAAAGATTAATGTTAATTAATAAAATTTATGCATAAAATCGTCTATAATATTATCATGTTTTACTCTTTAATGAGAATTGATGAAAAAAATTGTAATCGCTATTCATTCTCTTCGCTCATTTATCGGAAAGTGAATGTAATGAGTATAATTGACAACAAACATTTTTGTGTATGATTTCTAGCTCTAAAATTTTTTTTGGAAAAACGATCCCGAGTTTTTGCCGTTTGAAATGCGACCAATATTTTCGAAGTTATTGGTTTATTATTTTTAATAAAAGCAAATTAATAAAAAAAAAATTCTCAATGTTTTCTTTAATAGCACCTATGTACATATACCAAAGCATTAATGATTGGTAAATTAAATGTGATAAAATTGTGAGATCTATATATGTACATATTTATATCTAGAAGTAATAAGAGTATATTAATACAAATCATTTATTTCTTCTTAATAAACACTTTTTAAATAATTCTCCTACCACAGTACACATTTGTTAACTGGATTCATAATTGTTCCCAATTTACAATTGAATTCTTTTCCAAACTGGTCAAAATTTGAAACGCTTCCAATAACACGATATTTGTCAACTGCGTGGGGGTCCCCCGAAAACATTTCGAATGCCTTCTTCTTGTACATCCCGCAATAACTTTGAGCATAAGCCAAAAAGAAAATTTGCGTGTTGGTCATATTCAGTTTTGGCAACGTTTCCTTCGTAATATCGATGTGAGCCTCATTGGCCTTTAACCATTTTTTGTATGCCAAGTATCCCTGTCGGACCCCTCCAGCATCGGCGATATTTTCACCGAGAGTTAAATTACCCTTTACATTTTCATTGATTTCTTCAATACGAAAAGAATCATATTGATCTATGAAACATTTTGCACGTTCATCAAAAGCAGCTTCTGATTTAGAACTCCACCAATTTTCCTCATTTCCGTTTTGGTCGTAGTCCTTACCATTGGAATCAAAACCGTGGGTCATTTCATGGCCTAGAATATTCGCTCCCATAGCTCCAAAGTTGTAAGATTTTGGAAGGTCTGGATTAAAGAATGGCTTACGAAGTATACCAGCTGGCAAAATCATTTTATTTTCACTAGGCGAATAATATGCATTCACATCCGCATCATATTTTTCTTGTTGCATACTTTCATCGTCATCACCCAGGTATGATTTTAATTGTCTTCTTAACTGGTATTTTGCGATAGTTAATACATTTTCATAATAATCACTATTTGGCTTTATCTCCAGATCTTTATAATCGTTTTCAAGAGACTCAAAATCTAAACTAAGTTCGACATCCCCAATGACCATTCGCATATCTCTCAGCTTTATAAGGGCTTTTCGTTTTGTTTCCGTATCCATCCAATCGATTTCCTTTATAATATCCTTCAAGGCGCTCCTCATGTATGATGCCATGCTCATAACTTCGTCCTCGACGGTATCCAAATGGTATTTGCTGTTTATGTAAATTGCAG
This sequence comes from Machimus rusticus, assembly GCA_951509405.1. Taxonomy (NCBI): domain Eukaryota; kingdom Metazoa; phylum Arthropoda; class Insecta; order Diptera; family Asilidae; genus Machimus; species Machimus rusticus. The sequence continues at coordinate 4,246,938 of OX608053.1, read as the reverse complement.
TCACAACATCCCTCATTAGCTCATTAACTTTATTAATACAAAAACTCTTTTGGTACTTGGCATATTGCAGCTCATCATGCAAATTATACAAAAGTTGTAAAGCCAAATAGTTTGCAGCAGCTTTAGCATTTTGGGAATTGAAGAAACTTGGAAGATTTTTTATATATTTTTTGCTAGATATGGCAAAAAAATCAGCAGAGGAGTTTACTTCTTGGCCGAAAATTGTATTAACATATTGTTTCCAGTCAATTTCGGGTATTTCCTCAATAAGGTCATCTATTGTTTTGTTGTATTCAGTAGTAGACCAAGTCATTGAATATTTTTTATAAAATTTCTTCCACTCTGTAGACAGCTGTACGATTTCTCGGAAAACTTTTTTTGCATTTCTGGGAGGTACTCCATACATTGATAAAAGTTTCAAAATTATTTGCTTATTAATATTGTAGTCTTTTGATGCTGGACGATTCTCAAGTGGGGTGCGGATACCAAATACATCTTCCTCAAAAACCACCTCCTCGTAATGTTGTCTTAATGCTATAAAACCATTGACATCATAAGATCCTAGTTGGATGATCATGTTGAACCAATCGAACTTTTCAGCAGTCCAATTTGCACTTAGAGCTGGACATCCACCAATTGAATCTATGAGCTTCAGGTACACCTCACTTTTTGGAAAATTGAATATATCGACTCGCATGCAAGACTGATAGAAATTTTTCGCCTTATCGGCCACGGTTATCCGTGTAGAGTTAGATGGCTGGGTCAAAATTTCGTGAAGGGCGTCATTAAGTTCGTCGGAAACTAAACTAAATACTCCGTATGACTCCATTCCATGTTTGTACTTATGAACTTTGAAGTAATTTCCACAAGAGTATTGGTAAAAATCTTCACAAGGATCTGCTGAATTATCGATATAAGCAGCCATTCGAGCACCGTACGCCTTCCTTTCGCGGTCCATTGCTTCTGCGCGTGTTTCAGGTGGTTTTGTTTTAACAACATCTGCCAGAATATGACCGAATAATGAAAGTAATAATAATTTTCTCAACACCATATTAAATATGATTTTAAACAATTCACGAAGAACGATAGACTACAACTAAGCTATCATTAAATCAATAACTTTGAATTTAAAGACCCTTTCATGCCGTTTTTGCAAACAGTAATTGATTCGAGGTCAAGGATTTTGATAAGATTAATTGAGGCATCCGTAAATAAATCGCACTAAATTGATTTAAATGAGCTTAGATTAAATTCTTAAGCCTTTCTTGCTCTGAAAAACGTGTTGAGGTTATCAAAATTGGTGATACTATTGAAATTATCATTTATGTATTTGATTATTTTTCATTGCATTTTAGTAAAAGATTAATTTTAATTAATAAAATTTGTGGAAAAAATTTTCACATCTACGTTTGCATAAATACTGAATACATACATTCATAAAATGGTTTATAATAAATTTTCATATATTTCTTTTTATTGAAAATATTACAGAAAATCGCTATTCATAATTCTCGCTTTTTTTTTCGGAAGGTGAAAGTAATGAGTATTTTTACTAGAAACGTTTCTGTATATGATTTTTAGCTCTACAAAAATTTTAACCGCCCTTCTTTCAGAATAAAATTTTTCAAATCGGTATAATGGTTTGGTTCTACGCTACGCTGCATGGAAAATGCCGCTTTACTCTTCAGACCGCACTTGCTCTTGGCACGTTTTTCCGCGCTAATAGGGTCTTCAAATTGAACTGCTCTACATTAATGAGTTATGCTGTTAGGACTTAAGAAAACAATAGACAAAATAATAAAGATGTCTCCAAAATGTATTTATCGTAAGGCAGTAAAAATATAAAAAAACACCTTAATTTTTCTCTACTACATACATATGTACATATATATATATGTACTATATATATCGGATATCTTCTACGTTCTCATTTGGTGTACTCGAAAGGACACTACAATTTTGACAGATAAAAAGGTGTTAGTGCATAGCAATCTACGTACAATTTTGAACGCCTTACGCATTATTTGGAGTTTTTCGGAGAATATATAGGGCGGAAAAAAGATAACCCTTAAATGCATGATTTTTTCTTTCGCACTTTAGAAAACCTAAATGGATCGGAAAATGTGCACATAGATTATGGGAGGATAAAAGAAAAAATCAAAATGTTGAAAATATACATACATATGTATATTTATAAAAAAAACATTCTTATGTAGATCTACATCTCTGTGCAAATAGCTTCCTATTTCTGATAAGAAGGCTCTACTATAGAGGAAGCTATTGTGTGTGAAAGTCCCTAAAGAAGTTATTCCGTGTCATTCAGACACAGAGGTACGTTACACTTGGAACATGCTCACTGTGTAGTACCTTTTCAATGTGGAATTTTACACCGCAATGTGCTCAATCTGTTGGCAAAGATAATGGTGCATTGTTATAGAAGTCTTCTTCGTTGTCATCCTCGGCTTCCAACCCGTTCTCAGAAATATTTCCTTCTATAAAAGCTGTCAGCAAGTTCTCTATATTCTTCTCTCGTGGCCCAGACATTTTGTAATAATAAATTGTATAGGTTCAAAATATATCGCCTACACATAATTAACTTTATTTTTAACAATAAAAGTAATCAAATCCCTCTAAATTGATATGAGCTGAATACTAAAATTATGCTTATAATTATAAAATTATGTTAGTAAACCAACATTTCATAACCGAAACAGTACTTCAAATTGGTACCAATTTTGCATGGTGATGTATTTCTATATCAAAATATACATTTTTTTCGTATAATTCTCGTAATTTACACTAAACTATTTTATTAATCTTATGTGTGGTTTCTTCTGCTTTTACTTACAAAATATGAATTTGTAACATCCGCGAAATCAAAGAATGAAAAAGACGGGCGCGAAACGTTAAGCAAATAACAAATATAAAAAAAATTAATTGTCAAAACTTTATGGATGCATTCAGGAATTAAAAAATTTTGTTTCCAGTATTGAAAAAAGTTATCAATAAGGGTTAAGTGCAAGTGCATGTGAATTCGAAAAAGGCCTTAGAAGAAATTCTATAGCCATGTTTCGTCTAACCTCCCTGAGTGACGTTTGATACATATGAAATCGGCAATGTCAAAATTTTATTAAAGTTTACTTTTATTTTAGGGATAGTTGTGCATGAGCAACTCTGGGTGCGAGTCAGCTAGTACATATAAAGAAAACTTTTAACTTCACAATTAATATTTACAATATATTTTACTCAAAATGACTACCACAACACACATTTCTCAACAGGGTTCATAGTTGTGCCCAGTTTACAATTAAATAATTTTCCAAATTCATCATAATTTGAAACACTCCCAATAACACGAAATTTTCTGACCGCGTGTACATTTTTGTCGTAAAATTGATATGCTTTCCGCTTTAACTTGCTGCAGCTGGTCTGAGCATAAGACAGAAAAAATAGTTAGATAGATTGTTGGTCAAATTAACATACGACAGAGTTTCTTTAGACATGTCGTAGAACCCTTCGTTAGCCTTGATCCATTTCTGATAAGCGATGTATCCTTGTCGAACGCCTCCCGCATCAGCGATATTTTCATAGAGCGTTTGTTCTCCGTCAATTTGCATATTCACTTCAGGTATCGTGTAGGAATCGTATTGTCTAATAAAACATTCAGCACGACTTTGAAATGCTTCATCAGCTTCAGAACTCCACCAAATATTTTTCATTCCATTTTTGTCAAACTGTCGTCCGTAAGAGTCAAAACCGTGGGTCATTTCACGGCCAATTATTTTTGCCCCTATAGCTCCATAGTTGTAAGATTTTGGAAGTTCGTGCATGAAAATTGGTTTACGCAAAATTCCTGCAGGTAAAACCACTTTATTTTCATTAATATGATAGAATGCATTAACAACTGAATCGTACGCATGGTTCCTATAGCTCTCGTTAAACAAGGCATTATATTTAATCTTAGCTGAATGACGTCTGAAGATCAAATTATTTTGATAGAAGTCGTTTTCAGGAGTAATGTGGACGTCTTCGTAGTCCTTCTCCAAAGACGCAAGATCCAGGGACAGCTCTACGTCGCCGATGACCATTCGCATATCTCTCAGCTTCACCAGAGCCCTCCTCTTCGTGTCTCTGTCCATCCAGTCGCTGTTTTTTATGACATCCTTGAAGGCGCTTCGCATGTAAGACGCCATGCTCATCACTTCGTCTTCAACACTATCTTGGTGGTATTTGCTATTCAGGTATATTGCAGTAACAACATTTTTCATAGCTAATTTAATTGTGTCCACGCAAAAGTCTAGTTTATATTGCGGATATTTTAATTCGTCATGCAACCCAAATAAAAGTTGCAAAAATAAATAATTGGCAGCAGCTCTAGCATTTTTCTTGGTGAAAAGGTCAGGTAAGAGTTTTAAATAATTCTGCTGTGTTACAAAAATATTCGCTGAAGAGTTAATTGGTTGACCTAAAAGGCTTTCAAAGTATTTATCCCAATCAAATTTTGGTACTTTTTAAGATCGCTAATTGTCCAATCCTCTTCAATATCTTCCTGAGTTTGAGAAATCTCATAAAGTATTCTCCATTTTTTTCCAAGTTGTACAATTTCCTTAAAAACGCGTTTTGCCTTATTAGTTGGAACCCCATACATACTCAAAATTTTCATAATTATTCCCTTGTTCATGTTATATTCGCTTGAGAAGGACTTGGTCTTGAGAGAACTGTGTATTCCATAAATATCAGGTTTTATTATCATTATGTCATAGTCAAAATCCCGAGCGAAAAAGGCACCAATGTTGTATGAAGCCAGTGTGGTGATAACATTTTGCCAGTCAAATTTTTTGGATTTCCACTTTGGATTCAGAGCAGGCCAACCACCGAGTGATTCAATCAGCTTCAAATAAGCGTCCGCCTTCAAGAATTGAAAGATATCTGCATTCATGCAAGACTTATAGAAAAGTTTCGCCTTTTCAGTGACTGTTATGTTAGGTGAAGCAGGCTCAGACAGTAGCTTATCTAAGGCCTCGTTCATCTCACTATTAACAATACTAAACAAATCAGTTGAAGAGAACCCGTATTTTTCTTTGCGTACTTTAAAATAGTTGCCACAAGAATATTCATAGAAATCTTCACAGGGATCGACATTCGTGTTCATATAAGAGGCCATTTTAGCCGCGTAAGAGTTTCGTTCACTTTCTATTCGATTTGTAGTACCTTTAATGAATTTATTTTGAATTGAAAGCACTAAGTTACTTTTAATTTCCAAAATTAGGAGGAGTAACAACGTTTTAAATACCGCCGCAGCCATACCGAACAATTAACTGATTGCACTGTGTTATATTTTCCCATTTTTATACATTTCACTGCTGTTTTTAGTGGTTGCGTTAATTAATTTCTGCCAAGGTTATAGGTCAATCAAAAATATTAGAGATTAATGAGCAAGAAACGAAAAAAATTGGGTTTTTTAAATAGAAAATACGCTACAAAATTGAAATAAAATCTGTAATATGTATTTGATTATATATATGCACATATGTATGTACATATACACATGGAGATAATTTTATTTCGTTCACATTTTTTAACCCTGCTGGACTGTTTGTGGATATTGACATACGATACTACTAAAGTGTAGAAATTAGAGTATGTTTCGATTTTAGGGAGAAATTTAAAAGATTCCACGTTCTCAATTTGTCAGTAGGAGTTCTATAAAACAGTTTTACAGAAAGAGTTTGTTAAGTTGAGATTTATAATAATAAAAGTTGTGAATGGCGGAGATGATTTTATCATGATATTTCCTTAGAAATTGTCAAATATGTTCACGAATCTATGTATAAAAGCTAGCAAAAAGTTCTTTAACTTTTGTTTTTAATATTCCTAAAAGCGGTTTTCAGGCTCTTTTTTAGCACACATTTTAATGCTGCTTGAATGTGAATGTGTGTTCACTTCAAAGATTAGGTCTATGAATATTGCTTATTAAATTAAAATTGTTGTTTATAAGAGCTCACAATGAGATGATGCGACTGAATATATTGAATCTGAATATTGATGACACCGTTTTTTCCAAAACAATAAAAATTTATTATTTTTTCATAATCACTTTCACAATCTCTTTTTGATTATCTGCATGCATAGATCGAGGATTATGCCTACAGGGGATATCACGTAAAAAAATGCGCCAAGTGGAAAGGAGTGCATATTAGTGATAATTCCAAGTTTGTAGTTTTCAAAATTGCCATAACATGCGAACGATCGTTTGTAGCAGAAAAAGTGTAAGAATCTTTTTGTCGGAAATTACATGCCCTATAAATTTAATAATGATTATTAATACAATAAAATTTAAAAGATATTTGCGAAAAACTGATTTTCATGACCTTTGACCTTGAATAAAAATGTGAGCACATGATGGGGACTTTTTTTTTATTTAAAATAACTATACAAAGGTCTGTGCAAATTGTTTAGTCCAGTAAATAAACCGGAAAATTTGGAAAAGTGGTGGAACAGCACCGATATGAAAAAATCCTTTTTTCACATGTTCCCTTGACCTCCAGGAACATTCATCGGCTGATCTGATCTGAAAATGAGAAAAGTAGGTGGGTTTGAACCCTCTCAAAAGTAGTTGTCATAAAAAATGAATATTTCGCCTCGGTAATGGGCTCTACGGAGTTTTTTGGGTCGCTGATCACGAATCCGAGGTCCAAGTTGTGGAATTCCACAGTCCCTTATGGAATTCGTGTCAGTTTTGGATGGAAATTCCACTTTTTTGGAACGAATTTTAATAATGTACATTGTGCTGCGGAAATGGCTCTAGCGGGTTTTTTGGATCCAAATTTAAGAATTCCATATTCTGTAGTCGAATTTGTGCCATTTTTCGTGTCGAATTTCACTTTAAAAAATTCTGAAAGCTACGAGTATTTCGGAATAATTTTTCAAGTCAAATTTACTTTTAAGAAAAAAAATTATGTATGAATATTACAAGCATTTTAAATTAATATACATATGTACATGGCAACTTTAAAAACACAGGAATGCAGGAATGCATGCAAATTTTTCTTTCTTTCAAGTAGGGTAAGTGATTAAAAGACAACAATTTCTATAAAAATATACAGTTTGGAACTCGGATTCGTGATCAGCAACCCAAAAAAAAACCCTGGAGCCCACTACCGGGGCGAAATATTCATTTTTTATGACAACTACTTTTGGGAGGGGTCAAACCCCCTAACTTTCTCATTTTCAGAGTTAATGCAGAGGTAATTGCCGATGAGTGTTCCTGGAGGTCTAGGGAACTCCTGAAAAAAGCAATTTTTTCAATCGGTGCTGTTCCACTACTTTTCCACATTTTACACTTTTTCCGGCTTATTTACTGGCCTATTTAGATTTGTCGGAATTTTTTCTAGGTTGAGTGTCTATTTTGATTGGACTACTAACTATTTATGGTCTAAATTTTAAATGAATCGCTTACTCAGTGTTCGAAATTTTTTAATAAATTAATAATATGATTCAGTTAGATCAGCTTAATCTTTGAATACAAGTCTAAAAAGAAAAACGTGTCTACTCTTCCGTACTATTTTCACAAAGTAAAAAAAAAATGTAGAAGAAAAGATAGAATAAGACTGCTTATAAATAAAAATTAATCAAGTGCCTGTAAAAGCATCCAAAAGTAGAGTTCTGTAGATAACTAGGGAAGTAATATTATATCAGTAGGTAAGTGCAAATTTAACTTTTTATTTTTAAATGTTAATAAATTTGTTCACAAAAATACAATCAAACGACTTTAAAGTTTTGTTATGTTTTTTAATAGCCCAAAATAATTACCATAACAAACATTTCTCAACAGGGTTCATAGTTGTGCCTAGCTTACAATTAAACAATTTTCCAAATTCATCATAATTTGAAACACTCCCAATAACACGAAATTTGTTGACAGCATGAACATCTGCGTCATGAATTTTATATGCTTTCCGCTTTAATTTGCTGCAGTAGGTCTGAGCATAGGCCAGAAAAAATAGTTGATTGTTGGTCAAATTAACATACGGCAGAGTTTCTTTAGACATGTCGTAGAACCCTTCGTTAGCCTTGATCCATTTCTGATAAGCGATGTATCCTTGTCGAACGCCTCCCGCATCAGCGATATTCTCCCCAAGAGTGTTTTCTCCCTTAATTTGCATATTCATTTCAGGTATTTTGTAAGAATCGTATTGTCTAATAAAACATTCAGCGCGACTTTGAAATGCTTCATCGGCTTTAGAGCTCCACCAATCACTTCTCTTCCCATTTTCGTCAAACTTTCGCCCGTCAGAGTCAAAACCGTGGGTCATTTCATGGCCTAGAATATTTGCCCCCATTGCTCCATAGTTGTAAGATTTTGGAAGTTCAAGTATGAAAAATGGTTTACGCAAAATTCCTGCAGGTAAAACCATTTTATTTTCACCAAGATTATAGAAGGCATTAACATCTGAATCGTATGCTTCACTACTATAGCTCTCGTTAAACAAAGCATTATATTTAATCTTAGCTGAATGACGTCTGAAGATCAAATTATTTTGATAGAAGTCGTTTTCTGGAGTTATGTGGACGTCTTCGTAGTCCTTCTCCAAAGACGCAAGATCCAGGGACAGCTCCACGTCGCCGATGACCATTCGCATATCTCTCAGCTTCACCAGAGCCCTCCTCTTCGTGTCTCTGTCCATCCAGTCGCTGTTTTTTATGACATCCTTGAAGGCGCTTCGCATGTAAGACGCCATGCTCATCACTTCGTCTTCAACACTATCTTGGTGGTATTTGCTATTCAGGTATATTGCAGTAACAACATTTTTCATAGCTAATTTAATTGTGTCCACGCAAAAGTCTAGTTTATATTGCGGATATTTTAATTCGTCATGCAACCCAAATAAAAGTTGCAAAAATAAATAATTGGCAGCAGCTCTAGCATTTTTCTTGGTGAAAAGGTCAGGTAAGAGTTTTAAATAATTCTGCTGTGTTACAAAAATATTCGCTGAAGAGTTAATTGGTTGACCTAAAAGGCTTTCAAAGTATTTATCCCAATCAAATTTAGGTATTTCCTTCTTAAGATCGCTAATTGTCCACGGCTCTTCAATATCTTCCTGAGTTTGAGAAATCTCATAAAGCATTCTCCATTCTTTTCCAAGTTGTACAACTTCCTTAAAAATGCGTTTTGCCTTATTTGTTGGAACACCATACATACTCAAAATTTTCATAATTATTCCCTTGTTCATGTTATATTCGCTTGAGAAGGACTTGGTGTTGAGAGAACTGTGTATTCCATAAATATCAGGTTTTATTACCATTATACCATAGTCAGCATTTGGGGCGAAAAAGGCAGCAATGTCGAATGAAGCCAGTGTGGTGATGATATTTTGCCAGTCGAAGTTTTCGGGTTTCCACTTTGGGTCCAGAGCAGGCCAACCACCGAGTGATTCAATCAGCTTCAAATAAGCGTCCGCCTTCAAGAATTGAAAGATATCTGCATTCATGCAAGACTTATAGAAAAGTTTCGCCTTTTCAGTGACTGTTATGTTGGTTGCAGCAGGTTCAGACAGTAGCTTATCTAAGGCCTCGTTCATCTCACTATTAACAATACTAAACAAATCAGTTGAAGAGAACCCGTATTTTTCTTTGCGCACTTTAAAATAGTTGCCACAAGAATATTCATAAAAATCTTCGCAGGGGTCGACTTTCGTGTTCATATAAGAGGCCATTTTAGCTGCGTAAACCTCGCGTTCACTTTTTATTAAAACTCCTACATTTTTACTTTTCTCAATTGAAAACACTAAATTATTCTGTATTGCCAGTAACAGTAGGAACAATAACGTGTCTGATACTACACGAGCCATTTCGAGTAATTTACTATCTGCACTGCGTTAAGTTTCTCAATTTTATAGATTTCATTTTCGAGATATAATAAATCAAATAATATTCAGGGGTGACGGTGATTGAATTCCGCCAGGGACAATAGGTCAATCGAAGGCATTTATAGATAGAATAGGAAAATTATTTCAATTCCAAACACCAGGGTGTTTAGAAATTGAAATAAAATGTTCAAAGTCTGAGTTATAGCTTTGTAAGATGTATTATTGAATTATACTGCATAATTGGCCCATATTAACATCTGAGATGATTAAACGTGATGAATGAGTTCTTATTACATACATACATATTCTAAGCTAATTAAAAATTACAATCGAAGTGCACGCCCTCAGAATGATCGTGTGATATGGTGTGTATTATTTACTCGAAAACTGATTTGGGGTGTCATTTTAAAATGTAAAATTCAATCTAATATACTCTAATACCCTGTAAAGTGTTTAATTACACAGACATTTATTTATGAATCAAATTGAATTAAATTAAGAAAATTTTGATGGTAAATCTCAAAAAAGTGGTGAGATAAAATATGTAAAGACCACTAAAAATCTGGTATAAATCGGCTTATTATAAATCTTGAGTACTGAGCCAATTCCAATACTCAAACTACCACTTTATTCCCTCAGTCACGACTGTTATAGATTGAAGTTTTATTGGTTCAAGTCATTGTTTCTTAATGATATATCTTTGGAGGCACACTTTTGTATAGGTACATCGTGCCCGGCTGAGCTTGCATCTATAATACTTAAAAATATTTAAACAATATTTTATATGAAATTTTCGAAAATTGATTCAGTTGATCGAATGAAGACTAATAAACCGATTTAATTATCTACTATGGTGCAGACGTATTCTAAAATGTTGGCTTCCTCTTATCATCATTATCATTGTAAGTTTTTAAGATTTGTCAATTAAAAGTAGTGTTAAATAAGCTTCATATATACTTACTTAATAAACTATTCTTTACCTGATTCTTAAGTAATTTGTTATATGTATACCTGCGAAATATTTTTCAAAAGATTGACAATTTTTTAACCCCTCACAGTGAGGCGTAAGCGTTTGTTTCACATCTTTTTATATGGCTGTTTTATTTTTGAAATGTGGGGACATCAAAACTTTAAAAAGTTAAAACCCCAGAAATTGTTTCTCCATGTAAGAAAAAAACATTGATGAATTTCTGGCCAAAGTGCAGTAATATTGTATTGTGTATTTTGTATTGTAAGTGCGCAGCTAAGCAAATAATTTCTCCGTTTCGACCAAAATCTTAAATAGTAGTCGTACGCTGTCTTTGTTTATTAATTCATTAGTTTTAATATAATTTATATTTTTTAGTATAATTAATCGTCCGTATTTTATTTAATCTGTACTTGGAGAGTTACTAATACTGTAGAAAGTTGACTCTGAAAGGTGACGACTCTTGATGGAAACACAATGACCAATACCAACTCATAATTTAAAAATGATACGTATACATACGTTTTAATTTAATTGTTATTGAATTTATATTTTAAATTTATGTTTCAAATTTTAATATTATCACTTCCACTTTCCCCCTATCTATCACAAGAATACAAAAGGTTCTCTTTCTTTTATCCTTCTACGTTATTAAATTTATTTTAAGAGTAAGAAGTATTCACTTCAGCCGTGCGTAACGATTTTTTTAATTCACTTAAATTTTTCAGATCAAGACGAACATACGTTTTTAATATAGCCAATCTTATTGATCAACGTCTATTTTGTCTGCCATGATGCCAATATGTGATTTTTGTAAAATAGTCCCTTCTATATTTCTTGAAGGAAAAAAAAAAGAGTGCCTGTCTATGTCTTAAAATCTATTATATCTAGAAGAAAAAGAAATTCATGTATTGTGTGTTGTTGAACATTTATTTATTTCTGACAACGTTTATCAGAGAAGAGTATTAAATACTATTAACAATCGTGTGATAGGTTGATCTACAGTAAAAAAACATAATTCTCTCTTGCTATATTATACAAAATTATTTAAATTAATATTTACTTCGTACTATAAATTTACCTTAGGTTTATAATTATCACTGCAAAATTATTTATAATCAAAATAACCACGAAGTTTCCTTTTTAAACAAAGAGAGCAAATTCGTACCTTTGGTGAATGTAGAACTATGTTGCAGTAAAATTAAAAATAAAAACAGCTTTTGCAAATAGCCAGCGGTATATTCCTATCGCAGAAAAATAATGGTAGAACTAAATTACGTAGTCCTTTTCGTTATTTTAATTTTGCATCTATTAAAAAATTATCTTGATCCTTTTAACTTAACGATTCTGTTTAACACCACCATTATTGGTTAGGATGCTACGATTTCAGATATCTTAAAGCAATTAAGCATTGGAGAAAATGGACCATAAATAATAATTCATCCAGATCTCTGTACTTATGCTGTCATTGAGTTTAATAACGTTGTTTAACTTAGTATATTTTTATGCGAAGAGCTATAAAATCGCCCGCTTATTTTATAACTACGACTATGGGTATTTTAAAATACCTTTAATCAAATGGACAGGCTGAATAGGCTAGAATAATAAATGTAAGCAGTCTTTCGAAACAGAAAAACAATTCTTTTCACTTATCTACAAAATACTTTTATGTTTTATAAAAGGCAGCTAGCTAAAAAATAAACATACAGAACATAGTTGTACAATTCCACTTAAGCCTACCACAACATAATACAAAGTAATAAAAATAAATGCGAATTTATGTCACAATTTATTTACAACAATTAACATGAAAAAATGTATGTATAAATTTCTTAATGTTATTTACCATTTCGAAGCAATGGTATCGTCGTAGTATTTTTTGTGATATACCTGTATTTGTCTGTATCCATTTCAGTTTCCTCATCACTTGAGGGTGGTGTGTCTATTTGCAAGTGCAATTGCACTCCTAAATCTAAGTCTAAATATTCTTCGTCCGCATTCGCTATTGATGTAAGCGTCTTATCCAAACTTTCTACAAGATCTGTAAATGTTGGACGCTCGTGAGCATTCAAGTTCCAACATTGACGCATCAAAGTGTATCTGAAATAACAAAAATATGTTTTTCGTGAATAAGGTATTTAGAGAATTCCGATGTAGTTTAACTTACATATTTAAGGAGCATCTTGAAGGCCGCTCCATTCTTTGTCCTGACATTAAGAAATTATATAACTCTTCAGCTGACATTATTGAGGGATAAGGCTGTTCACCGAATGTCATTATTTCCCAGAGGAGAACACCGTATGACCACCTAATTCAAATATTTTAATTAATTTTGTTTGCAATTTAATTTATAGAAATAAATTATTGTTATAATTTCTAAGACAAAGAATCTTATTATATATAGAACGATTCAAAATAATCTGAAAAATAACGTTTATGTATATTCTATGAAAACATAAACAAAATACGCGGTAGAAAGTTCTGGCTTTATATTTAAACGGCTTAATAATTATTATGACACTAATTTCAATTAATTAATTTAATTATTGAATTGAAGAATTGAAATAAAATATGGTAAATCATCTTTATTTATAACAAAATTCTTACTTGATTTTATAATTGTCGTTTAATGCAACCCAAAATATCGAAGAAATCTTGAGATCAACAAGTTATTGGTGTAACATAAAATTGTACAATCAACAAATATGTTTCGAATAAATTCTTAAAATTTCTTTATTTTACTGTCAGTTAATTTTACAATTTCATATCAGTTCATTAAACTTCGAAAAAAAATTTAAAACTTTAAAATTATTTTGTTGTAAATTAGTGGAACTTAAAAATCAGGTGCGAAGTAAACTTTCTTTTACCACGTTTCAAATATATCAAAAATTAAGTTTTTAAAAGTTATAAAAAACTACTTACACATCACTTTGAGTATCATAAAATTTATCCTGCAGAGACTCTGGAGCCATCCATTTTATGGGCAGCCGACCATTTGTATTTTTTCTGTAATAGTCTGTGTCCTGAATGTCACGAGCCAAACCAAAATCAGCAATTTTTATCACGTAATCATCACTAACTAAAACATTTCGAGCTGCTAAATCCCGATGAATGCACTGAAAACAAAAGCAAATTATTAATAAACTGAAAAGAATGTCACAAAATAATAAAATTCTTACTCTTCTCGAAGCTAAATATTGCATTCCTCGAGCAACTTGAAATGCAAATGAGATCAAATCCTTTTGAGCTAAGGTCTTCCTTTGTTTTTCTTCAAAATTAATAACTTCAAACTCTGAGGTGGGGCGGTGTTTCTTTAGAAAATCTTTGAGATTGCCATGAGGGGCATATTCGACAATAACATAAAGTGGTCCATCTTGACTGCAGCATCCCAGGAGGTTAATAATATTAATGTGTTTTCCAATCATCTTCATAACTTCCATTTCTCGAACCAAACTAGCCATGTCAGCGTCGGTGTGTCCTTCTTTAACCATTTTAACAGCGACAATGCAACTACCTTGATTTTTACCTAAACCAGTGGCTTCGGCCATCACAACCCTTCCAAATGCTCCTTCGCCTAAGGTTGCACCCAAGGTTAGTTGGCTTCGAGGAATTTCCCAATTCGAGTCTAGAGGAAATTCGTACTCGTTAAAAGGAGCAGGATCTGTGTTACTGCTCTGCAAAAGAGTTGTCCGCTGCTTTTCAATTTTTATAATTGGCATAACCATCGTTTCTGGATTTCCAGGATCCGGGGAGGGTTTAAAAATTATAACTTTTTTGGTCCATTGATGAACTGTTTCCATTCTATGCTTCATCATTTTTTCGTGTTTTAACTTCCGCGAGAAGAAAAGTATAAAGACACAAATTACTAGGAAGAGAAGTCCTGTGATCACAGTCACAATTATTATCCAAGGATGATTTCTTGCAGGAGGAGAATTTAAAGGAACATCAGAGTATAGTTCTAAAAATTATTGTTTACAATTTTGAGATAAAATAAAACTTTTTTAAAAACTATTACCATCCACTACTCGTAAGTAGGCACTTGCTGCTGAAGTACCCAAACTGTTAGCCGCTATACAAGTATACCATCCTTCGTTTTCATGAGTTACGTTCTCCAATTTAAGAACGTCAGATCTTTCTAGATCGGACTATTCATAAAATAATAAAAAAAAACTTATTCAAGAAGTCTTCTAAAACTAATTTTATCACATGCAAACCAAATATCTAGTCTACAAAGAAGAGAAAACACAATAAAAATAAATCATGCAAACCATCACCTTAAGAACAGAAGCTGTTTTATTTTCTGAGCATATTGCATCATCGCACGATTTAAAAGTCCAGGCTATAACATGTGTCAAGTCTGATAAAAAACCACAATGAAATTCGCCGGATTGGCCAAAAGTAAGAGTCATATTTGTTGGGGCTGTAAGGACTATTGGCTTGTGGTTGACACGATCTGAAATTGAATGATCATTTGTGAAGAAAGGAAGAGTAATTTGTTAAAATATAGATAGAAAAGACCAGCACCAAAAATTTAGTCGTAAATAAAGTAGTAAGTAGTAATATTATTTTATTGTAAATTTAATATAGAATGAAAGTGTCTCAAAGAACCCCAAAGAACCCCAAGTAATTTCAAAAAGCTATATTTTCATAGACAATAAACGTGAGATCTCCTGTACCAATATTTACAAATATTATGAGTACATTTTCCGCTTCAATTTTGAAAAATAGTGTTGTTTTGAAAACATACCGCCACCAAAATTAAGATATCGTTCTTAAAAGATCGTAGCAAAACCTCCACCATAATTTGGATCTTATTTTCGGCGTGTATATACCTTTAGTTTTCGTACAATTGTTCTATCACTGAAATTTTTCATAACAAAACTGGTAGCTGAATCCTCCAAATTACTAATTGATTCATTTATAACTGAATAGGTGACCCAAACAACATGTGGCTCCAAATCGGCTAATAAAGTACATTCAAATGTAACAGTCGAATTTTCTAATGCCGTCACATTTTTGGGGTATCCTTCTTTAATAAGCGGTCTCGTTCGTAACCTGTCTGTTATTTTTTATAAGCTTTTAATTTTCCATTGTATGAAGACTTTAACACCAATATGAATTAAAGGCAGAAACACAAAGAGCCGTCATACCTTGGAAATTGGTAGAAACAGTAGATGCAGAACAACAACAAAAATTTTTAAAAAAGCAAAGATTTTTCAGTATTTTAGAGTTTTTAACCCTAACTCACTTCGGTAAAGTGAGTTAAAATTTTTTTTTTATATAACATGCAACTTAACTTTCCTAACACGCTCACGCTCGCGCAGACTCTAATAAAATTTAATTGATTAACTTCTTTATATTTTTTGAGGGATCAAAATGAGTTTTTTTTTTGCAAGAGTACCTAGTTTTTCATAACTTATAAAATCAGCAAGATAAGCTCTCTATATATGTTAAGCTTTGGGATTAATTTTTTTATATAGGGTTGAAAACTTAATTGTAATTTTTAAAGGTTATCGTTTCACTTGTGAATACCCCTAGTTTTTGAAAGTTTCAATTCAATACAAAGTGTGCTATGAATTGTTAACGGATCAGAATATCCAAAAAACTCAGCTCTCGTTTCTGGGACACCCTGTACACATATGTGTATACTTATGTTGTAAAAACAAAATTATGTGGAAATGGATGCCTATAAGCTCAACTTCTTTTTTACATAATTGGAGTGCTTTGTCTTCATCAGAAACTTTTGTTGTTGTTCTGCAGCAGTCAATGCTATTTTCTGCCAAAGTGGTTCTGCCTTAAAATAATAAATTCTTACCTTGAATGATGAGTTTGGTGGTATGTTCGATGCAACCGTATTCGTTGCATATGGTGCATTTATACTGTCCAGAATCTTCAGGTATAGCGTCATCCATTCGAATGGCTAGCTTTTTATATAGTACTTTTCCCATAGACCGGACAATGGGCTTATCGTCCTTGGTCCAAGTTATATTTGGCGTAGGATTTCCAGTTGCTAGACAAGGTATTCTTACATAACTCCCTGAGGGTTTTGCCAATGTCCTAAGCAATGAACTGCCATCTTTCCACATGGGAGGTGATCCCACATCTTCTTCAAATCGAGCATCATCTGTAGGAATGTTTTCTGCATTCTCCTCATTATCAAGATCTACGTTCTATTGATCCATGAAAATTAAAATTAAAATAGAAAAATCAAAATCGACCACGTTGCATTACCTCTTCCAGCTCTTTCTCATAGTAGTCCGATTCGTTATGATTGTGGAATTCATCGGCCCGTTCAGAAACCTGAGAATATACTTCCATATTTCCGGCGAAATTTGATTTAACTTCGCCCCCGGGTAAGACGTGCAACGTCAGTGTAGAACCGTGATTCTCATCGGTTCCACAGGAGTAGATCCCCGCATCGGTCTTTTTGATCTTTTCGAATGTAATTCTGCAAAATTCAAGAAGGCATAAGATGTTAAAAATTCTTATTGCATGGATAAAATGCAAATAAAGAGTATAAAAAAAAATATATATGCTCTGGAATCGAAATGAAAACTATTTCGGAGGCTCTCCCAGACGTTCCGCAGATGTTCAACCATTCATTTGAAATCCTCTGCAATTCGAGCAGGTTTTAATAGAGTTCTGTTTTAGTAGTGTCGAGGTCGTAAAGTGCATTCTTGGGATAGAAAGATGAAGACGGCAGCTAAAGTAGGATGTTTTTCTCCTTGAAATGAGTGTACCAGCTGCATCTGGTCTTAAAAACTATAAAGGTGCTTGCCAAACTGAGAAATGATTTATTGCAATTTTTGAAAGGGATAGTGGAAAAAAACTTCTTAAACTTTATACTGGCGCCACGGTTTTGCATTTAATATTTCCCGCCAAGGTTAATGTCTTATCTCATAATGTCTGTCTTCACCTATATAGCATAAAAGTAAATGGAATATAATTGAGAAACAATAGGTTGCGGCTCATTAGTTATATAAGTGGTTGTCCCCAAAAACCTTGAAAGATAAAAATTCCTGCTGTGCCCAGACGACCGGTAAGCAATGTTCTTGGCGCGTGTCAACAAACAATCCAATGCATTCATCACATGTCTGCAAATAAAATCTTGCAAACGAAGTCCCCAAGAAGACTTCCTCAGGAGAATCTTAGTGCCGTTCTCCAATGCACCGACCACCCAACGAAGAACGAACCAAAATCGCGCCATCGCGTCACACATTATGTTGGCCTCATATTCCCTCTCGCTCGTGTTTTGGTCAACCTGGCTAACTTTTTCATGTGTGCGTTTTAACCACATAGTACTAGTCGCCTATTCAGCGGTTGTGTTGTACTAGAATATCTGTCAGTGAGACAGCTGTCCCACCGGTTGCCAGAAACTCAGTGCGCTAATTTTAACATAAAGTGCTGATAAAAATGTGCGCGGTAATTCCAGCCCAGCACTAAAAGTAAAAGTGAGTAGTTTTTTCGTTCAAAAAGTGATAAAAACTCTTCCAGATAAAATATTTGCCCGAGGATGTTGTGACAGCCGGCAGGCACAACTACAGGCAGGGCTTGTATTTTACACGCGAATTCAGGCAATTCAGCGTTTTCGTTGGTTGGTTCGTGGTTGGTTGGTCGGCGCATTGGAGAACGGGCATTAGGGCATGCAAGAAAACTGGCTGACTGGCACGGTGCGTTTATTTGCTTTAATCACCATGTAGACTAGTCGCTTATTTTTCTGCTTTTTAAATCTCCCCGGTGTGGAGCAATCTCCTCCGGCACATTTTAAAGACATAATTCAGCGCTATCTGTGTCATGTGGCTTTTAGGTCCTCCTCCAGCTGAAATATTTTTTGCCTATACTTTTTTTCCTTATGCTGAACTCTATTTTTATGTCTTTAAGAAAAAACAATGAATAAAGGACAAAAGGCGCTCGATGCCTGGTTTTGCACATTGTTCAGTCTATTATAAGGGTTAAAAGAAATATTTGCTTATCGAAAAATAAAAATCCTTTTCATGTTGGGTGAGACTGAGTATTTTTCTAGACTTTTCCATTAGTATGTCTCGACAGTTTTGTGGATATTTTTTTCTAGATATTTATCGATTTCGTGACTTACGTTTTCATTCGCCGCTGTTCAACACTCAATTTAACTCCATTCTTGTACCACATTGAATTTTCAAGAAGACATCTCAGTTGTACTTTGGAATAAACAGGTACTTTTCTTGATTGGTGTAATTTATCACCTGAAAGTAATAAAATAAAAATATTTGTGAGTATCATTGATAAATTAATTATCAACAATTAACTAAGTATTTGATTTATCTTAGATTTTTAGTATTACAATTGAATTGTTACTTTTGTGGTATAAGTCCACTTTTTTAACATAGCATTTTAAAAAGTTTTCTAACTAAATCTGAATCTTTCAAAAAGTGGACTTATACCACTTTCAAAAATAACAGCTCAATTAGGTATAGGTTATGTTTGTTGATCATATTATTTCCTTGTAGTAAATGGTAATAAGGATACTGTTAATTGTTAAGATTAATCCAAAGATTCGAAAATGATGGTTAAATTAATAGGTGCCAACAATATAAAAAAATAGATGTATAAACTTTTTTACATAGGCGTATGTATATTGAGAAGAAAATAATACAATATCAAGAATAAAAGAATTACAGCTTTTCAGAAGAAAGTGTTAGTAAAAACTAAAATAAACAATATCTCAAAAAATGAGTCGATGGACTATATTTTATGACGTACATATATAATAATATTACAAGAAACTTTTGGATTTTTTCAGATAAATTTACTTTTGATGAACTTATGATGCAAACTACGGAATAAACATTCGAAAACGTTAAACTATACTCTGAGAACATAATGATACACCCGTGGGTGCCAACCTAATTAGGTATTACATGAGAAATCTATATAAACAAATTCAAAGGGAGTATTTCCATATTTGTATTTTATTTTCCCAATTTTATGAAAAAGAAAATCTAATGTTTCAATATTTCTTATATCTTCTTTCGTTTTTTTAAAGTAAAAAACACAAAAGCCTTTGTCTGAAAGTTCTTACTATGTCGATCAACCTCTTTTTATACCAATTTTTTAAGATTATTTAAATGTAGTTGAAGAGGAAAGCTCGGCTCAATATTCATTTTAATTTTTGAAATTCTGAATTTTCGGTTCTGGATAGATTTTAATATTCCTACAAAATGAAAATTGCAGAATCAGAAATTTCATAAAACTAGATCCATTTTGTTATGGAATTACCTTAAAGTTAAAAGTATTAAATTCTGTATGTCTATGCTCGATGGTTTGTTTTCCTTTAGTTTATATTTCTTTAAAAACACGTATGCATACCACTACTAAAACCTTCTGAGTCTTTTTTTGTTTAATGTAAAATCTTACTACCTATTCTCTAAGTCTAACTTAACTATGGGAGTTCCCTATAATAGCTTTAGTTTTAGTCTGAAATTAGTTCTTATTTAATTTGTTACGTGCTGGATCAATTTTGTTTCTATAAATCAGTAAATTATAAAAATATGACTATTTTGTTCTATTCTGTTTTAAATATGTTTTTTATTAGGACAGTAATGTTGTCGGTTTTCTTTTAAGTCTGTGCAATTTCTGCGAATTTGGTGACCCATGTGTGGAGTGTGAAAAATAATTTTTATGGTAATGGCTGCATCGATCGTGAAGTTGGAAAAAATCCATGTAGAAAAATTAAAAAATATTTTTCGTTTAATGAATTTGCTTTTGAACACTGTAAGTCCAATTCCCAAGGAGTTCGTGTGAAACTCTTTAGCGCATCAATAAATCTTTCTTTAAGCATATTTTCAATAAACCCGAATCCAACACCAAAAACCCATTGGGGTCCCATTAAGCCTTTCAGCCTCCAAAATGAGGCCCATAAAAACTGTCTGTCCGAACAGGCGATAAGTCATCGCGCTATCGCATCGAACGCCACCAATTAATTAATCTGTGTGAAATTCGAAATATAATTGCCACCCAAATATAGCATTATTTTTTTGTGAGGCCGTGGTATCGCCGTTGTATCTTCCTTATGAGTGGTATGCAGTCGGCGGATATTTCCAGTGCTTCGACCAGAAAAAAAGTTGTCAACTCGAAAGATTGTGAGCACACGACTTGGCTTTTTACGCGATAAGATGCAGACGTGCAACTGATGGCGGCGGCTAAGCTAAGACGCTGGCTGTCTTGAGACTTCAACCCGTTGCATCCTCGAAAAAGGCACTTTTGTCTGATGAACGTCTCAAGGCAGTGCCAGTGAGATCACCAGTTCATGACGTGCAGTCTGTGACAAGATCTTGCTGCCGCCGCTGCCGTCTCATTGCAAGAAGCAATAGGAGCACCCCCGACGATTGTTGCGTGGACGCAAGAAGAGTAATTGAGTCCAGATTGGAGCCTCCCAGGGCTGAACGGAAGATGCGCTTTAAACGATTATGAATTTGTAGCCCAAGTCTAGATGTGACGAACATGCCCATTACCGACAGCTCCATATTTCCTACGAACGCGTCTTAATGAGCAATTAGCCGCCTTTGAGCCGCTCCATAGAAAAATGGATTTGTCATGCTATACATAGATCTTGGCATGTTTAATAGATATGCAATTCGCAACAACATGCCAAATGATGAAGAGACAGAAAAAATTTTTGTAATTGCACGAACATAAGTGGGATTTTTTTTTTTGATGGGAAAATATCAGGAACCGAAAATAACTAACTATTTCTGAGATTTAAAACAAAAAAATCAATAATATGTACTAAGCTATAATCAATTATTTCACTCTTAGCTTTACTTAGATTCATTAATACTTCGTCCTGAATGGTTTAATTTTTTCTGGCTAAATAAAAATTACAATTTCGATAAGAACGGTTATGAAGTAACTAACTTTTTGCCCGCAACTTCATATGCCTGTATTTCGACTAATAGAAATAGAAAAGAAGTCTGTTATTTTAAGAGTGAGAGACCAGAGATTTCCAACCAAAAGCTAACTTCTAATTTTCATGGTTTTAACTATAAAAATAACGGAATTCCCATACAAACTTATCTCCTATTTTACCCTCTTAAGGGATCAATATCGAAAAATCCTAAAATATTGTACATCTCCCTTAATTTCAAAATTAAAGGATATAAATATTAACTTTCATGGATATAACTTCCAAATGAGAGATTTTTATGCGAGTTTAAATTTCCTATTTTACCCCCCTGGGAAAAGATTTCGTAAAATCCTTTCGCAGTGGGTACGTACGTCATTAAAAAAACCTAGTGTTAAAATTTCAACCCTTTTAGGTCCAGCGGTTTGGACTATGGAACTATTACATATATGTATACGTACTCATGTATAGATATTTATTTTTCGATATTTTTATTAAATCAATCATATCAACATATTGCTTGATTATTCGAAATTAAACTCATTTCATTATTTTCCTTTAAGAAGACGAAAAGTAAAAGAAAAACAAATGGTATGATTTGGAATGATAGCCTCTTATTATTAAAAAATCGATACTTAATATATATTACGTATAATAATTAAATTAATAAAGTACTAATATCAACCAATTGAAAAGTTAAAATAAATAAAATACTCCGTAGTCATTACACTGATCAACAAAATTTTGTCACATAACAAGTTTTATATCATTTTTATAAGATTTTCCTGTTGATTATGAATTCATGAACCAAAATGTCCCAACAGGTCATGTTTTAGAGAAATATATTTTTTACAGAATAATAAATTATCATACGAGATTGAAATGTGGTTCAATTTAAAGGTTGAGCCTTGAGTTATTATATTAAACTTTGAGACTTTCCGGGATACTTAGTGGATTTTAATTTTTTTGTTAACCGATTGTTTCATACACTTGTGAACTCTCGCGAAAAATTAGCTCCCTCATATGCATAGCAAAAGCTATGAGGGCTATAAACTAATCGAAAAATAAAAATTACTTGAAAATCATTATCGATTGATCGAAATTTAAAAATTACTTGATAATCGTTATTTTCTAATTTATATATTTTTCATTATATAATCGGTAGAGTCCCTGGAAAATATGAATTGAAATAATTCCAAAAATCTCCTGAATCACTAGGGCTAACCGCCTAGAAACGAAACCACTCATCTTGAAGACGTGCAAAATGCGAAATCACTTAAGACAGCCGATTCGCTCAAGAGCAATACAGCACAGATGACTTCACGGTCGGATCCTCGTTCTTTATTTAGAAGTAGAAGAACACATTAAAGAAATTGCCTTCTTCTTCAACCGGGTCTTCATTCTTCCGTGCGTGCATACAACCAATTTTCCCATCCGCGCATTGATTTTCGATCGGAACTTTTGCGAACGAAATCCAACGTCTGACGGCGCATGGATTCAGGCCGTGCTGGCATCTGTTTGCCGCGATTATTTTTAGGTTTATAAAGCAACAAGAGGAAATAATAACAATAAAAGCGTGGAAAAGAACACCACTAATTACCAAGCAGTTGAACTCAACAACCAACGAAAATGGGCTTCGAAGCTTACATTACTTTTGAGGCTATTAAGAACGTAAAAAATAATAATACTCTTGACTATATCATAAATACATACTATGTATATACAATATAAAATTTCTTATTTAAGTCGCAGAAAGAAAGTATCCATCGATTCGCTTCTATCCAACTATAATTTTTATTGGTTAATATATTTTGTATTTCAGAAGTTCGACGAAATTTGCTCGACAATCTTTACGGGTCAATAAATTTTTAAAATTTTCTTTTGAAAGTTTTGTTTACAACGTAGGAAAATCATTAGTGAAAATACCACACTTTGTCTGACGTATGTAAATATAGAAAATTTTGTCTGTTGAATTGAATCTTACTGTCGCTTGTAAAGATGAAATTTAATTTAATTTTTACTGGACATGTGCTCTTTGGTCAAGACTTTGCCGTTCTATTTCGTATGTTTACAAAACTAAAAATAATTTGATTCTACGAAAAGCGATTTTCTTTCACGATCGAGTACGTGTGATGTTTG
The DNA here is from genome assembly GCA_951509405.1 of Machimus rusticus. Lineage (NCBI taxonomy): Eukaryota > Metazoa > Arthropoda > Insecta > Diptera > Asilidae > Machimus > Machimus rusticus. The sequence continues at coordinate 4,223,084 of OX608053.1, read as the reverse complement.
CACCTTTTAGTAATGTAGCGTATAAGTCGCTTACATCGCAATATTTTCCAACAACAAAATTATGTTATATTAATCATATATAACTAAACACATTCTCAAGTTTTCAAAACATTTAGTTAAGTAGTTTTCTTTAAAAAAATTCCCGAAAATCACCTAAATTTCAAGCCCTCACACTGGTATAGCGCCTTAAGCTCTTTTTGTATATCAGATAAAGTAATTTGCACATTTTATTAATGAAATTTGATGAAAGGCCTCCAAAATTTGGCTTATCAAAACCCTTTTTAATTTAAAGAATTGTTTTATTTAATTTTTGGGGTACTAATTAAATTACAAATCTAAAATGAAAAATGTTCTATTACATGACGTTTTCGAGAAAACTAGTGTTAAAAAGGAAAAAAAAAAGTATTTCTGTAAATTGTTGAACAGCTCTCTAAACTTTTTACATCGCTACATAAAAATTGGGACACCATGCCATTATATAAAAATATGAAAAGCTTAAGCAATCCTACGACAGTTCGCTAAACTAACTTTTAGTTAGTTAGTTTAGTTATTTCATAAAATAAATATTAAATGAATATCAGTATAAAAGCGGTTTCTTCTAAATCATGCTCCCCATTCAAACCTTATATGTAAGTTTAAATATTTAGTTATAAATTTTAAAATATTCAGATTGTTCCATTTTCTGGATAATTTACAGATTAAGGATTTAAGGAGTTAATGATTCATAAATACAACTAATTTTTGATTATCTTCGCATCCATCGATCGAAAATCGGACAGTTTAACTCAGACTTATCTTGTAGCAATTCGTAGGTATCTTACCAAATATTAAATATAAATTTCAGTAATTTTCCATCGATTTAACTGACTTGTACCTACTATAATGCCTAACTTCTCTAGAGTTGCATTTCACTTCATGCAAATACATTGCATTTTTGGTTATTTCATTCAACAACAACGAAAGATGGTCCCTTCTCAAATTGCAGATGATGTTTGACTGCAAAATTAATACCCGTCTGCATATGCTATTCAATTTTATGATAGTTTAAAATGTTTTCACAGGAGACGTATGTAAGGCCTTCCCACATCCCGTCTCTGCTTTTAAAATTTTTTGCCACCATGTGTGAACAGGCTGCCAGGAGTACAATTGTATCGAGTGGGTCTTTACATTGGTGATTTATGGACCTTTCCCAGAGTTGCTCAAACTGTTTCAAGTGCAACATTAAGAGGTACAATGAACGTAGGCGTCTCAAGTACTTTTGGTCTTTCGAAAGAAAAATATCATTGTCAAGGAAAATAGGTTGAAAAAGTAAGTTTAATGCAAATTGGTTTCTTCCAATGCATGGTCCATATATTAAAGACGAATTTACCTCTTATCTCCATTTTCTCTGCCGTTTATAGGCAATGTAGTGATAATGGATATAAAACTAAATAAGCTAAAATGCTGAAATTCGGAATTTAGTTTGTGGTAGTCTATACATACACAAGTTTTTTTCTATACCATTCCAATGTGATGACAATTCTTCAATGAAAAGAGCAGAAGTGCTCTTTACCATTAGTTTCAATTTAGCAAAATATGTATTAAAATTTTAAAGATAACTAGCTGTAGACATTTAAATTGAAGAATGTTTGAAAATTGATGAACTTGTTAACTTATTAAGAACATTTCGGAGCCAAAAAGTAAAAAAAGTAAAAACCAAAACTGAACTTCACAAAAACTTAATTTAAGGAATAGGAATTGCAGCGAATAAAACTACTACCCCTATGCAAAATAGTTGTTCTACTATGTTTTTATTTTTGTATATGAATTGTTGTTTTTTGCTCATAATCGAAAAATCTAATACATATAATGTAGGTACCATGATTTGGTTATGATGGATGATTGGGATTTATAATAAGCAATTTAAAAGTGATTCCATAGTAGTGCTATTTTATTTGATGTTTCAAGTGTCATAATTTAAATGTTGTAACTTGTTCATATGTATATACAATATATATATATATGTCATTTTTTTGTAACTAATTGTTCCATTTCAATTCAATAATCACTGTAACTTAACGCCTGCTGAATAAGCGTTGAATTAAACGTTGAATAAACTTTTCGAATTTATGCGTTTTTGATTTTATTGAGACCCTCTCGAAATCTCAATCTTTCAAAGTCACCTGGAAACAACATATTAAATATAAACTATTCGCACAGTATACGAACCGTTTTGTTTTAAAACACTCAGATTTTTAGTGCTGATACTAACAAAATTATTAAATAAAAATGTCCACGCTGGTTTGAATTTGAAAGAATATGTTAGTATTAGAATGACTAGAATGACATTTAATAAAAAACTTAGACTTGCAACAAACAATAAACAAATATACTTTCGTTGGCAAATAGATAAACATCATCACAAATATAAATGTATTTGAATTATTCGAAAATGTTTCGAATTATGGCAGTATGTCCATTTATGAATATATTTTTCATATACAAATATATTTATGTTTAAATTTAACGGTTCATTTAAAGAAGAATAGATGACGTATTACCTGCCATAGAGTCTAAAGTATAGCTATTTTATCATAAGTGTAAGCATTGACAAACAAAGCGGCTTTATTGCTGTTAATTAAAAACTGAAAGTTCAATTGAGTTCACGCAGAGGCTAATGCATCTGCTAAGCTAATTGCCTTCTTCCGAAAGTCCGGAGCAGCGCGATTTGCAGAGGGTCAATTGCACCAAATGCAGCAACTGCAGCTAGACCAACTAGCGATACTCCTTCACTTTTTTCCTATATTGATTAGTTTTCCTGTCGTCGCTTTAACTAGCCCGAAAGCATAAAAGAAGAACTTTTTAATTAAAACTTCACGGACCACTAGGAAGGTGCATATGAGCCACTCAACTGAGCGCATTAGACGGGGCTTATTCATCCCCGTAATTGTGTCATTCAGTTCGAGCATCATTAGCCACCAAAATGAAATCTCAACGAATCTCTTAATTAAATTTGCCGCCGTTGAAAGACTCCCCTTTGTTTTTGATTGTAAGATCCTCCGGCTGGTTGTTAAATTGAGAAATGTGCACAGCCCCTCGGTTGCATGTTCATGGCCTTGTCTTGTTGGAAGTTGTTCAAAATGTTAAAGACTAGAAAATGCGCAGACGCGACGCACTTTCTTATGGGCATTGAACACATGCCAAGGGCTCAATTCCCGCCTTGTCTAGCATAATTGAATTACCATAAAATGTGATCCTCTAACAAGAGCTGAATAATAATCGCTCTCGGCCATTTCTTGTCTTTAAAACATCGCAAGTACCAATGGTCACCGAATTTAATGCTTGTCATCCGCGACTAATAGTGTCCGCCACAAGCGACAATGAGCCTCTTTTCTCCTTACGATTTTTCAGACTTTTTCAGTTTTTTGTATCTTTTCTTAAGTGCAGACCTCAGAAACACAAATGCGGAGGATAAGGGCGATTGAAGAAGTGTTGTGCTTCATGTTGGGAGGTCGTTCCTCATCTTGAGACGGCCCTCAGATCTTTTGTGAATTTTATTGAAGTATTGTCTTGCCGCGGCCGCCCTAACTGCCTTCTTGTACACTTTCTTTCCCTTACGCGTTTTGCCACACGGCGGTGTGGCGTGGTTCTGAATATGATTAAGAGTTTTATTTCTTGGAAAATTTTTCAATTTCTTCAACCAACAGGAAACGGTCATGATCAAAGAAATTAATAAAGATTTACTGAAGAGAAGGGACGAGAGTCCCTGGACAAAGTGTGGTGGATTTTCTATTCATTCATATTTTGGGAGGTTTTATGATTTCAAATTTTATTGAACTTTTTGTTAAGAGGGAAGTTCTGTCCTCCGACTACAAAAGCTGTTTTGTTAATAAAAATTTAATTTATTACGACACGAGGTTGGTCAAGTGTTATTTTTAAAGGAAGGGTGAAATTATAGATTTTACGACACATTCACTTTGAAGTAGCATTTTCTAATTTAAGTATAAACTAAATATGACTTCTGAAAAAATATACATATGTATGTATTTTTTATAAAAGTTTGCAGATTAATTTAATCATTTTTAAAATTTTTATTATAATAAAACACGAAGCTAGTTGAAAATGCTACGCTGGTGTAGTGTCACTTATGCTTGTTGGTTTATAAGGTTGTTTATTTCAATTATTAAGAACATTGTAAATATTTCTCACACAATTTAATGATTATTGGTATCATATTTAAATAATATATATAGGCTATAGTGGCGATTTTTCTTCTGAAGCCCTGATAGCGAAAGAGTTAAATCTTGAACTAAATGTCCTCAGAAAATGATGATGTTAATTGATTGAAAATGGCCACTGGTTGACAAACAGGCGAAGCTTCCCTACTAACTAATAAAAATCACATCATGTCAAAAAATAGTGTATATATTGTGATAAGTACTTTTATGAAAAATAAACTTATATCTATTTATTAGCTATTTATTTGGAAAGTGAAACAACTTTTTAAATCAACTATTATATTAAGGAGCCAGAAACGTGTTCAGAGATTTAATTAGGGTAGGTACTATTAATTTTATAAGGGCATTAATACTTTAATCTTGAAATTTTCAAATTACGTATTTTTAAAATGTCAGATGTAAAATCATACATATGTATGTATGTACTATAATTAACATTTAAATACAACATTTAAAGGTCTACTATGATTACTGTTAAATTAGGAAAAATTGCTACGACTTCATTTTGTATTGCATAATGTATTCATACAATACGAATTTTGTCTATTTTACATCTTGGTGATGACGGACAGAATAGCGTTTTTATTAAAATGTGATAAATTTCAAATAAAAAGTGGATTAATTCAAGCCGTGTTATAAACATCGCTTTAAATCCCGAACCAAAAAACCGTTTGTCACACCTTTTCTCCTAGGGGAGCGTTCCGAAGACCCAAACAAGTCCGGGACATGTCACTGACGCTCCTTGGCAATAGGCCACGCTCCATCCGCGAACGCCAGCGGGACGGGTGTAACTCAACGCGTACTTCCAGCTGGGAAAACTTCTCATCGCGCGGTGATTACTAAAGTCTCAAAAAAAAGATGAAAAGGCGCATGTGCCACGGACGACTTTTTTATTCAAGGGAAGAAGCATCATTTTCCTCCAAGATTTTTTCCATCTTATTTACCACCGAAGAAAACAAAAAAAATTGAAGAAAAGATCGCAGGAGCGCGGTGGTGCGACCAAAGAAGTTATTTTATGCTCCTCGGTGGGTAGGTGCTAGGTAAGTTCACTCAGTTTTTTCGTCTGAAAAAAGCGCACACATGTAGGACAGATGTGATTACGCATGCCGGTCGGCGGCCGTACAACATGCCGGTAGTTGGCTGCTTGAGTAAATCAAAAAAGAGTTCTAAGACGTTTTGAATAATAAAATTTCAGATACGGGGCTCGGTTACACGGCATCAGAACGAAACCAGGGCCCTCGGATTCAAGGAACACCCATCCGTAGAGGTTTTTCCACGCAGCGCAGCGTAGGAGATGGTCTTGCGATGAGCGGCTTATTGAGCACCCACCGCAGGGTCTTCAATCTTCACTCTTCAGCCTAATGACAATCAATCGATCGAATCGGTGGCAATAAACTGAAATTGCACAAACCTCGCCGTGTGCGGAATTATTTAGCGATGGTAAGTTTGAAGCATCGAGCGGCTTCTGCGTTCTATCAGGCCTTCAAACAAAAGGTGCGCAAAAATATTGAAATGTAAATGATTCCGCACAAGTAACGTAATTTGAATTCAAATAAATTCTGCACCTACATAAAAGAAAAAGCCCCACCTCCACGTTCTAAGAAGCCAATGAACTTCTTGTTGGCGCTTAACATTTCTTCATTCGAAGCAGGGCTGGGCAGCACCTGTAAAAGCGGTGCATGTAATTTTTCTTCAATAAATTTCAAAAGACCGTTAATTATTAAAAAGAAAAACGTAGCCAAATCTAATGGTTCCAATACCCCGGACAGAAAGACAACTGAATTGGCCGACTGCTTCAATCAAAATGCACAGCGGTCTGCGGTGCTTTCCTTCCTGTTTCGATGAAGATGTTACGTGAAGGTTTCGATTTCCGGCCTTAAATGAGCCCAACACTCGAGCCCCATTGCAGGGAAAACGATTTCTTCCCTTGATGGTTAGCACACCGCTTGAATTTTTCATAGCGTTTCGAATTTCTTATATATTTTTTTCTTTAATTCGAGACCAGGCCATCCAAAGGGATGAGTTATGGCCTGCAGAGTGTTCCCTCCATCTTAATTAAACTATTTTCTTTTGAGTTCGAATTTAACTTTTGAAGAAATACAATATGTGCCCTCTCATATTTTTTCATTTATTTAACTTCACTAGCATGTTAGCTATTACCTCATTTCGCTTATGACTTGTTAGTTGTTGCATCCAGATGGAAATTTGATTTCTGAAATTTTATTGAGTTGAAAACTGCCTTAAGTCAAGCATACTTCGAAGGCGTTTACCTTCTTATAATCGAAAAGAGCTATCAAAAGCACCTTTTGAATTGAAATCCCTTAATAAAGTTAGTAAATAATTGTTTCGTTCAAAATTCAGTTGAACTATTTTGACATTATACCAGTGGAAAACTATAAACGAAATTTAGGATTTCGAGCATTTTCAATTCATAAATTATTATATTGCTTTGAAAATAAAAGTTACATTTAAGTAGGTATGCCAAAATCTCTATTTAAGGAAATATATTGCATGTCTGAATTTTTTTAAGATAATATAATATTTATGAAATTGAGAATACACGAAATTCTAAATATCGTTTATAGTTTATACAGAATATTATGTGCGGAAAAATTAATTGAAATCGAAAGAAACTTAAATGGATTATATGTATAACCTTTTTGACAATACAAATATTAATGAATGGAAATAAAAAGTACATAGGTCATAGTCTTAACTTTTTATATAGGTCCTGAATGATGTAGTCTAAATCTAGTCATTGTTTAATTCTTTCAAATCCTGCAAATCGATTTTCCAATGGTAACATTTTAAGTAGAGATTTTACTCTGCTCATAATGTCAACTGAAAAAAATTTAGCAAATTTAATGGATTGAAAGTGTACAGAATTCTCGATGTTATTTGTCAAAGTGAATATTTAAGAACTTAAGGCTGAGTTCGCACATACATATATGTAGTTTTTGAAGAGGGCATACACTTATTTTAATAATACAAATTAATTTTTGTTTTAATAAATATTGCACTCAATTAAGAGGCTCTTCTCTTACTAAAAAATATCTAACAATATTTATCAGCTTTTAAGCGGAAAATTTTATCTTTTAAAATAGGTAACTATCTTCCGAGTTATTGGGCTTAAAAACCAGACCATATTTGATTGATCGGTTTTAAAATAGTTATATTATAGCAACCAAATTAATGTAAAATAATGCATATTACATTTTCCTACTTTTAATAACAGCTTTCTACTATTGTCGAAATAGTTTGCATTGAAGAATAGATAAAATCAAATTGCCCATTTCATTTAGACTCTAAACTTTAGAAAGACCGTATTTCTAAGGAATTTTTCCTTCCAAGGAATAGGTGCTCAAAGATCGTACATTCAATAGCATACGTGTATTCTCTTAATGAGAAAATAATTAGAAGAACACTTTGGGTGCGAACCTCGTAAAAGAAGCCAACATATGGACGAGATCACTCACATGGATTTTCAGGTCAAACCGATTTTGGAGCAGATGTTCTATTTCCTACGATCGCGGCCGGATTATTCTGGCTGTGGGAACTGTCGAGTCAAGTACCTGCCTTACGTGTTTCACAGTTTTTTGATACTTCAAATATTTTTTATTGCTTATTTGCATATCATTTTGGCGGTAATAATTTTCTTACGAAATGTTTTTCTCAAAAGAAAATTGCTTAATTAAGCCAACCAAATACCGAAACTTTTTAAGCAGCGATTAATTAAATTTTAAAATGAAAACAACAATAAGAGCAATATAACATAAAATTGAGAGCAATATTCTTGGTGAGTTCTTCCAGATGTTTAGCCAATTCTGGTCGGGTGGCTGTGCAAAAATGTTTAAACTTAAATCTGACTGAGCCAAAAGCACTAAAATAAATCAGGGTGAAATGCCAAGGAGCACTTAAAAAAACTGCGGTAATAAATTGCAAAAGTGAAGTTTTTGCAAAATTTTTCTGTCTTCGCAATTTAATTTGGTTACGAGAAGGATTTTATTTCTGTTGGACTTTTAGAGTTTATATTGTATGGCATGATAATTATGACTGTTTATTTAATTTGAAATTCTATAAAGTTCAGTCGCATTTTTATTTGTGAATCAACATTTTCTAATATCTACCTAGGAAGGCCAAATTGCATGTCTTTAATTTAAACCAAACTTTAAAAATTTTTTAAATTCAATCATTTTAAAGTAGTTAACGAGGATACAAAACATCTAAATAAATCAACTATAATAAATATACCATATAATCGGTGATGAGACTACTTTTAATTTATAAATCTTAAAAATTACCTATGCGCGCACGCGACCATATCACTCAGATTATTTATAAAGCCGCCCTTTTCCGTTCAAAAACAAACCAAAGAAGACATGTGCTTCCTTTCTTCGAAAAATAAAAGAAATTTACTCTGGTGGATCTCTAGGGGGATAAAAGGAAAAAAGACTATAAAAATGAACATGAAAACAATCAAGATTCAAGGGCAGGCACGCGTTTCTTATATGTGGCTCATATGCGGGGCCCCAGACGAGGGTGATCATCTCCTTGAACTCTTGGTTTGCACCTAGTTTTTTTTAGCTCATTTAGACTTAATTTCTATAATAATTTAAGTGGAGAAATCGCAAATGCTGCATCAGCATTCATATATAAATAGTTATTTTTAAAATAATGAGATCATATGATTTTAAAAAGAAGTTTTACGCTTGACTAAAGTAGCTGACGGTAGAAGAATAAAGTTGTAACTTTTCTTATGATTACCTCCATCTGGGGCCATATTCGTCCCACAGAATTGGTGTCGTGATCTTAACCACTAAATTGCAGTTGAAAATATCATCTTTGTCCTTAAAAGAAACTCTAGAAATGAAAGAATGCGATGCGGTTTTGCAGTATGGCTATAATATATTTTCTTGAATCGTGAAGCTGCAATGGGACTTCCAAGAGTAGCCAGGAGGTGAGAGATTTATTGCAGTTTTATGTCATTTGCCGCTTAGGGAGCTCCCGCTTTTTTTTTATTCAGATAGTGAAAAGTGGAAGATTTATTTGTGTTTATTATTATAAATGGTCATTGGATGGCAAAGGGAGTTAATTATAGACGTTTATAAATTTGGTTAAATTAATATCCCTTGTTAAAAATTATTTTCTTTTTTTCTGGCTTTTGGAAGTACTTAACCTGTTCAGGAACGAACGTTTTAAGGGCATGTACCTAGTCATGAAAATCAAAAAAATTCGATTTTTAGAATTTTCAATTTCTTTTTGGATGATACTCATATCTTAAGAATATAAGCTTCTTAAGAATCGGACCAAAATTGACTGAGCCGTCCGTTTAAAACAAATGACGTTACATAGTCTATCGTATCAAAACTACAACTTAAAACACGTTTTTCTATAAATTAATATGTCTTGAACAAAAATATATAATAGATAATTAATTCATCTTACTTACTTACATGGTACATCTATAAAACATTTCCTATTATATAAAAATAACCCTCTTCAAAATTTTACAAGCCCTTAAGAAGTAGGTACAAAATAATTTTCACTTTGGAATTCTCCATTTCTACCTATAATACTTATTTAAGTATAGCTTCCTAACATTTTGCTAGTTATTTAAAATCGCCGCAAAAACCAAACTGATTGTCAATAATTTTCCAAATTTGTAATTTTCACACCAACTTCAAACATCTAGTAAAACCTTAAGATATTAAATTGTAAATTATTTTGTACTATTAGTGATTCTTTGAAGGCGGTTCTATTTGTTTTTAAAGAAGCATAAAGGTATGCAAGTACAATTTCTATAAGATGAATTAAAAGAATTTTAGGTATAATATTTCTCTTGAAGTTGTCGGTGATAAATGAATTCTCCTTAAATGGTCAGTAAGTCCGCTCATTTACTAAGTTAGAACTCAATTCTATAATTAAGCAGACTCATTGCTTGCGTTGAGTCAAAATTCAAATGTTTTACAATCCTTGAAAGCTATTGAATTTATTTTATTGAAAATTATGCCTCATCTTTCAACAAGTTTAGCAGTTTTCAAAAACCTAATTGTTATAATCTTTAAAAAATTTGTTTTTACTACTTATGGTACCTAATTAGTTTGTATTTATATTGTTACATCATTACTTTCAGTAAGTACATACATATAAACTCCAATTTATGACACGTATCAACGGCTCAAAAAATGCCAGATAAATTAGTTTTTATTATTAGAATTAAATCAAATTCTATTCTCGTCTTTCCCACCACTTTTTTGGCTGGCATCATCCTGAAATATCTGTTATTGTCGTAAAATTTAATAGCAGTCGTAATTTCCGTGATTAAAACTCAAATCCGGAACAAACTAAAGCGCAGAAAACACACCGAATAGAGAAAAATAGTCTAAGGAAAAATTTAAGAAAAAACCCCAGAGTCCAAAAGAAAAGTGTATATAAAAGGTAGCAAACGACTATTAAAGTGAAGAAAAACGATCCACTTACCTAAGTTAAATTCAATAATGTCAGCATCTGTCGGCGTCGGAGTCCGTGATGTGACTAAATTTAGCGATATCACAACCAGCATGATAGTGATCCAGAGGCTCGTCACAGCGACGTTCCGGTTGTTTACTGCATTTGACCCGAAAGCCATTCTTTTACACTTTGGACAGGCACTCATCATTTATAAAATTAGATAAAAAAAAAAGGCGCAAAATTCACAATCTAAAGCAATTTTTTCGTTCAGCTTATTTTCTACGTATATGAAACTCCACCGAGAGGATAATTATTTTCTTTTTTCTAAGATTAGGCCGCTTTTCTTGAGATAATCCACCCTCACAAAAAATATCTGCAGTGAAATTCACTAGATGCTGTTGATGGCGATGCTCCTGAGCTCAAGTCCAACGAATTCATCTGGCCAGAAAATATCTCTAAAGATCGACGCGGACTCATTTCTGCTGCGGCAGCATCCAATTGGCGCATCTAGAAGATCTGCAAAAAGAAACGATATTTACATATTGGTCATTAATCAGGCGGAAGTTTGTTAATTTTCTTCGGGAGGAAGACAAAGTGGTAAAGCATTCTCCAAATCGGAATTCTCTCCAGACCGATGCTGTGCGAGGCTATTTAAGAGATATTCATTCCGCGGCATAGTAAAAATAGCCTATAATTAGTAGCCAGGCGCCTGATGGGAAACAGACTCTCCCCGCGATCCCATGTGGAATAAGTTTGGCAAGAATCTTTCCGTAAATATTTACCATAGAAATCCAGGTTGTTGCTACGCTTCCTGGCCAGATATGATTTTTTTTATTTTACTTAAATTTTCATTCCGCGAATTTTCTGCGTCATTCCCACCCAATGGTATATAGTCCCAATAAAATAATATTGTATTTAGAAATATTGGAAAAACATGAACAATTCCATAAGAATAGATGTGGGTGTTAAAATTCCACATTCATCCTGAAGAAGTGCAGCTCTATTTTTGGATGAACGAACGAAAACTCTACGTACTTTCCTTCTTCCGATTTCCCAACAAAATAATTGTTTTGGGCTTTCATCACGGCGAATTATGGGGAAATCATTTATTTTTGAGCCAAGAGGAAGATATTATAAATTCTTCCGACTTTTGTTTTGGTTTCCTCTGAATAATGGGACGAGAATTGCTATTGGACGCCAGAAATGCATTTTTTTTTGGGGTAAAAGTCTAAATTATGAGGAAGCTGAGATGTTTTGATCACCTCAAGGCGGTGAATTTTATTTTTATTAGATGACTGCTCTGTTAAGCTTAAGAAATTAATGAGATTATGTGGGTGCTCTATTTAAGAAAATTTTGGTTTTCATGTTACGAATTTTCTAAATATTTCAACTTCTAAGAACTAGGGATAAATGGGGGTCTGCCATCAAAATTTACACTAAATCTAGAATTCTAGCCCTAGGATATTTTTATTCCACTTTTATTTAAACATTTCCTTCCTTGAATCGCTTATATCGTACATTTTGTCCAATAAATAATAATTATGAGATCATAGTCTAAAAGTCTCTGTGGAATTAAAACAAAAATGATGTAAATTTATACCCCAATGATATTTTTTAGATCAAAGAGGGAAATTAAAACTAAATTAAAATACCCGTGGTGGCGAATTTCTGAGATGAAGGCAAGTTATAGTTTTTAGTTGATATAAATTGAGTGTTAAGTCTCCCTACGTTTTTGATTAAATTTTGAGTAAATATAATGTTCCTATCAAATTTATTTAAAATTTATTTCCGGTTCAAAAGTGCATAATATACGTTAATTAGGAAATTTTATATTGAATTGAATTCAATAAGCCGTTTCCTATATACAAATTTTAAAATTTACGAAAAATACATATAAGTAATTGCTACGATTTTTATTCATCCTTCAAATCTTGAACCTAAAATAATTTTGGATTATCTTTTTGATGCAAAGTGGGTATAAATAAAGGCAATTCGATTTTATTTTCACGAAATAAAAACGTTTTAACTTGGGTAACTGCTCATAAATTTCAATTCAATGAAAAATTTCCTGCTAAATCTGATCCAGATCTGATTGTGAAATAAACGCAGCTATTCATGAAAAGTTTCAAAACTAAACCAAATTTCCTTTATTTTTGGATAGGCAAAAAAAAAACAGCTATTGAAGTTAACTTTCCATAAGGGTTTTCTTTAATATTTCTGTATTTTTAATTAATTTTACTAATTTTTTCCCTGAATGAATTTTAACTTTTTTTTTTAGTTACACGTAACTATAAAAAGTGAATGTGTTAAAAATTCGTTTGGTGAATACTCATGCATTTTCAAAAAGCCTTAAGCAAGTTAATCTTGTCATGCCATACTTGTAGCAATATCAAAAAATCCCATGAGTCACTGATGAAGATCTCAAAAGGTCTGATGAGTCCACACCCTCAAGGTGCTAATGAAATAAATTTTATAAAAAACATCTTTAATTAGCTCGAAAGAAATGTTCCAATAAAATACCTATCATCAAAAATTTGTGCACAACATGAATCAATTATTCCTGTCATTCGAAAGACCCACTCATCTTCCAAAAAAAGCCTATATTCGACCAGTCGGCGAAATCACCGCGACGAGGGAGGTGCAGCCCCGGGTCGGATCGATCCATAATAAAAATGATCTTTTCAGGTAATTGACACGCAGCAAAACAGTGGGCCGATCTAAAATTATAGGCCTCCTCGGGTTCGCCCCTGTCTCAGAAGAAGAAACATCGAGAGATGCTGCTCTGGAGCCGCGCAGTGAAGTGATCGTGACGGTGATGATGAACGACTTTCGGCATCGGAAGTCATTAAGCCACGTCGGGTCGAGTTCAGATCATATGCAAATGCAAATCAGATAGTTGGTTTAGGTGAGATAATCGCTGGATTGTGAGCTTAACGGGACACCGGTGAATGGGCAATTGTTCATACAGCGATTGGCTGGTGGGTGGCGAACACCAAAGATATTTGAATTTGTCCAATATGATTTAGGGCAGCCAGTTATTTGAGGTTAAGTTACATGTGTGAACACAGCTGTTCCACGACAAATGATCTTCTGAAAGAGATGCGAGGCGCCATGAGTTGAGAGGTGGCAGTGTGCACTGGATGCGTTTTTTGTTGAAAAATTGTAGGTGGGATCATATCTCTTGTAAAGGAAGCCGAGAGTCTTTCTTTTCTGTAATGAATGAATATTTTAAGGAAATTGGTCACATGCTGGTTACTTTATCTTCTATTTTCATTAAACACAGGAAATAGGTGGGAAGTAAGGAAATTACAACTCTTTCAGGCTTGTACATCATATTCCACATCTTTTGTTTTCCTTATATAAATTCTCATCCGCTAGACAGAGCTTAGTCATTTGAATAAATTGAGTTTTTAATAGAAGCAACTTCTCTTGCACGTAAGGTCTCGAAGACAATTCATAGAATGTAATGTTTTAAATACAAAAAAAATATATGAGGAAACCACAGGAGTGCAATCAAGGTTCTCGTGTGGAAGTTGAACCCAAAACCTCGAAATGACATACTCACATCTAAAATGCTCAGCTCACTATGCTTATTTATTCAACGGTGAAAATAAATACATTATACTGATATAAATATTGTAGCAAATATTTCAGTTTTCACTGACGAAAAATAGTTTTAGTAACTACTAATTTTTTGTTCAGCATTATATTCAGCAAAATAATGTTTCCTTCTACCATTAAGTAAAAATAAATAAACCAATTGAGAAACTATAAGCCGTATTAAAGATGAGATAAGAAAGAGTATCTTTGTCTAAAATAGATCCTTAACTTGAAGAAAAATTTGCGGAAACTTTCTCAAGTGGATAAAATCCATAACTTTAATATCAAAGAATGCGGTTGTGAAAAATTCTACAAAGTAGCAGAGAATTCTTAGATTCATATTGGACTCAAATTAAAACCTTGAGGAATTCATTTGTTTATTTAAGGGGGTATTCCGTTTTTTGAAATTTCTTAAAATTAAGGGACTTATAGGCCTTAGAAGTTCGGCATATCTTTGTATGAATATAACTTTCGTAATATTACATATTTTAACTTTTCGGTACTTCGGGTTATAGCTAACAGGTTAAAAATTAATAAAAATTTGGAAATTTGTGTTACAGATTTCGCAGAGAGTTGAAATCGTGGGTAGGTATGCACCGTAAACGCCTAACTTTAACATGTGTTAAGCTCATCAAATTCTTTGTCTTTCAAATAAATTAAATATATTTGTTCACACAAGGGTTTTATATATTTATGAGCAAAAAACCACTCCAAAATCTTTTAATGATCCCAAGAGAAAAGTTCATAAAATTACGATCCAGAAACGGGCGTCACTACGAAATACCCCCTTAATAAAATAATACGTATGTAGGTATTTAAAATCAATGATGATAAAGGTATCGACAAAATTATTATTATTTTTTAATTTTGAAGAGGTTTTAAATATTATAACATAAAATCTTTCAATAATAAGGGTATTCTAATAGCTTTTTATTGAGACTGGTGCATGAAAATGGCAACCACAGACTCAATTTGGATAACATAATTTTTTAAATGTTGCTAAGTGTAAAGCAGATAAATGAACAATTTTTTGTTCCTCTAGATAAAGTTTGTCTATCGTTTTGACTTTTTCAATTTGTACATGCATTGTTATAAAAATTCGAGAGTTCAAAAATCCCTTACGATGTATGATAGTTTAAACTGAATTGAATCATAAAATTTTGTAATATTTTATAACTCAAGATTTAGACATTTTTTAGAATCAAAAAATATCAGCGATCATTACTAAAGATATAGAAAAAGAGATGTTGTCAAGACAAGAATTGTCCTTTTTGGCTACTATCTTTTAATAAAATAAGAAAGTGTGAGGTTCCCCACTTAAGAGAACATTGCTCTTCCCCTTATTAAGGGGTACTGGCAGGACAGGTATACGACGAAACCCATTCAAATGTCTTCTGAACAATCATAGACAATTTGCGGATCGTAGCGGCTTTCCTCGAGCAAATATCGTAGCTACTTAAGAAAATTATTTTTTTTATCAAAGTCCACAGAGCTCGTCAATCAATTATTCATTAAATGAGTCCTATGTGATCTTACTGCAAATCGCCGTTCTTTCACATATTTGTCGGAGCATGCCGCGTCCAATTGCAATAAAAATATTTTTCACTTTAGTTACTATATGCGGTGCAGTTTTATTGCAATATTTCATGCCGGCAAATTATGTGATGTGATCGCCACTAGCCGCTGATCGTTTTCGATTATTTAATTTTAAAGCGCACGCCACTTGAGTGATATTTACGCACACTTGACCTTGTTTGATTTTTGACGTAATCTCATTGAAAAAGATTTCTATGGATCGGATGGAGCAAATTGGGTGGAGGGATTTGTTTTTATTTACACAAATAGCACACGAATCTGAGCTCTGGGCTCGGCTGTTTCAAGTGCGCGGTTGCTGAATATTTAGGTCGAGTCCGATTTATTAGAATTATTCAATTGATCGTCTTTATGACGAACGATCTTCGTCAATTGTTGGAATAGATATGAAACTACGGGTGCTGTTACGTGAAAATTTAATGAGTGTTTTGTAGTTGGATGGTTTAAGAGTTTCATTTTGTAACCATGTTTAGAATAAATATTGCGATTGTAGGAAAATATAATACTGGAGTGACTATTAATTGCTTTATTATTCCGTTTATATTTCTTTAAAATGAAGCTATTTTGACGCACTTATTTCAAATAAACAAAGTACCAAGTATTGGTATGATCTATGATTAGTATTTCAAATGGTTATAAATAAAATAAAGCAGTTTATTTTCAGAGAACCGTACGAAAAGAAAAATTGAGCCCTTATAATACCCTTATGCGTCTGTCACATACATATGTATGTATATACATATATCACATATTGAAACTACTCATGCCATCAATCTGAAATTTAGTTCAATTGTAGATTTTCTATACCCGCATCTACATATTTTAAGTGAAACATTTTCGAAGATATTGTATATTTATTTTTTCGATTACAGCGGATGGTGCAGATTTCAGCGCAGAGGCGGTTAAGATTTAAAAGTTTTTTTTAGAAAATATCCTTCCACTATCCAAACTTAGCAATAAATACAAAAAACCAGAGCTAGGTGACCAATTTCTATCAATTCTGATAGTGACCGAGAATTGGCTTATTTCGAATGCAGCGGATAGGGCAGATTTCAACATATAGGAGCGGTTCAAATTGAAACTCTTTTTAGAAAGCGTCCTCTTAGTAATCAAAACAACCAGTAAGCATGTTATAATCAACTTAAAAAAACAAGTTAAAATTAACCAATTCATTTAGTTAGTCATAGCAAACAATCCGGTTTCAGGGCTTTATTGAAGTAACTAATTTTGATCGTACTAAAACTACCTTTTTTAGAAAAATGAAAAAAAGAATGAGCTAAGTTTAATTTATCAGTATATTTTTTCTCAGTAATTTAATTGAATGTGAAAAAAATTTTGATATAAAATTGGAAAATATTTTGCTTTAACTTAAAATTTAAATTTGAGGTAGAACTAAATAAACTTTTATTTCTGGCAATATACTATATATCACGTATATGAAATAAAATATAAGTAAATAAAAACTTCATTTTTTCTTTAAATAACAATATCTCATTAATTTAATTTCTAATTTTTTTTTTTCGTTAGATAAATGTTTGACGCCGAGAAAATCAGCCTCTGTGAATAGTGAGGATGTGACGCCTAGCTTAGCGTAGCTTAGCCTAGCCTATACTAGACAGTGTAGCATATTGTGCAAAATTTATAGACATGTCAGGTCATGCATTTAATTGAAAATGGAAAGTGCAGAGGAGCCAGCTGTGATAGGAATCTGAATAAAATAGAATTAAATGCAGTTACTACAAAATGCAAGACATTATGATTGGAACGCATAAGCCCACAGCAAACCATGTCGCAGAAAAGCTGTCGTGACGGAGATAAAGATGTTACGAGACTCCTTAAAATTAAATTCCCATTCGCCCACTTGCTAGCAATTACTCAGGTATAACTATACAAAAATTATCAGCAATTTAAGTGTCAACATTTCCCCTTAGCGATTTATTTAATAAATTTTCACGCCACAGGTACCGCAAAATTTCAATTTGTCCGTACTCCTGAGAAAATTTTCACACTCGTGTCCAAGTTTCTTAGTTGGATCGTAAATTTGCGAGGCCGCTAGAAAGATCCCGGAGTCGATATCGAACGCTCTGGAGGAAGTCCACCATTAGCAAGAGCGCCCTACACATGATGGAAATCATCCACGCAATTGATGATAACCACCTGGGGGTAAAGAGGCCCCATGCATCATACACGTGGAAAACAATAAAACGATCCGTGGATTGGACAAATTGTGGCCCCAAAGTCGACTCCACTGGAACAGCAACTAACGAGGCTCGAATGCGACGTTAATTTTACGACCAGTGTCAATTGTAGGGGATTTGATTTATGGCTACAATTATTGCGCTTACCTGACTCTCGTCGTACACCTGTGTTTGGGCATTACCGGCCAATTGGTCGGGCTCCGCTGCGAGTGCCCCACAAGCAATCGCCGCCGCAGCCAACGGAGGAATCGCGCGCCGATATTTTCTTAAGGAAGTTGCGGCTTTCTTGAAACGGTCAGGTGAGCGGCTCAGATTGAGGTTGAAGGCGATCGCTTTGATGATCTTTAGCGGATTCTTTAAGATGATTCCCCTCGCTGTTTTCTTGATTTGTTTACACCGGAATAATTTGTCTTTTGGGAAGCAAGTGCCCAGGAGGGCTCTCAAGCAAAAACGTGAAAGAAAAGGTAATTTAGGTAAGAGTGTGTATAAACAATGTTAAGTAGATACTTGACGGGTTATTGGACTTCTGTTTATTTACTTGAAGGTAAACAAATTTGGTTAGGTTAAAACTAATGACCTAAATACCTTGCGTAAGCGTTTACCTTGGAACAAAGATTAGTTTCTTCTTTTCGAAGTTTGAAGCAATATTGAGTATGAATGCTTAACTTCATTTCATTTTTGTTGTATCATCAATCTTCTTTTAATTTTGTGTTAAATTCTAATAGGTGATAAATTTCTCTTCCTCTTCCTGTATTTCTTTTTTCTTATAATGATAAATAAACTTCTTAAGATTAGATCTTTGAAAAAACAAAATGCAGTCAAGTGATGTTGAAACGGAAAAACAAATTTCGCACATCTCATTATTGCATATAACACAGAGAGAATGATTTTATAAGAGTTGGTCTTATTAGCAAAGCTGCTCACAAATTTTTGAATTCTGTTTGTAGAAGTTGTTGTTGCATTTATTAACGTCGTAAAAATTTCAGAAATATTTTTTATTATGATTAACTAGTTGGAAAATGAGAAATATATTTTTTTATTAGAAAGACCTCGCTGTAAAGATTCCCAAAATAGATAGTTTAATTAAGCCGTATTAATTTTTAAGTTATGCAAGCAAATAATTTTGAAATAATAATTATACTAATAGAAGGAATCCCTCGAATGGCAGTTGGTTGTGGATCGATTCCCGCATGAAAAATTTTGGTTAAAATAATAATAAATAAATAAAAGATGGACAAGTGCGAGTAGAACTCGCACCCTTAACGGTCAATTAAATTTGAAAATAAGTTTTTTCAAGTAATAATTTTGACTAAATAAATAAAATCATAAACCTCTGCCAGCTTCTAAAGGACAAATTTTATCTGTACTATATGCTTTAGGTAGCTAACGGTTTTTATTTGATAAGCTTTAATACTACATGTAGGTGGTCAAAAGGCATTTATGAAGGTCTATTTTTACTTATAATATTTTTTTTCAGCAACTATTACACTGCCGAAAAAACACACTGCAATTTTTCGATCTATGACTCAATATTTACTAACCCTATTATAATCGAAATTTTAATTTGTATTATTTTATTCTTTAGTATTGTTTACGTACTCTTTAAATTTCAATTGTATTCCCTTCAGTTTACGTTTATCTACCATATAATTTTCAACTGTTTACGAATATATTCCTGTCTTATTTCTCTACTTTTTTCTTAATTAAAATGTTATATTTTTGTTCTCCGAAACCACCAAATAATAGTTACACCGAATATGTTTGGAAAAATTATGACGGAATTTAAAAGGAAATATGAAATTGATAAATTATGCCTAACGTGAATTTTTAAGTTAAACAAATTTGGCGCCGTTAAATCAAAGTAATTGATGTCTTTTTTCAAGAATTATAGCACTTTGTAGATTGTAGATAACGTAAAGGAATTTTTAATTAGTTGTGTTAGGTGTGGTCCTAGCCACCAAATACAAAAGATAACTATCGAATATCTTTGAAATTGTTGTTATTTTACGAATTTAAGTGCCAAAGACAAAGTTTTTAGGTCCCAAAATCGCGTGTCGTTACAGATTTCAGAAAAAAAACTGAAAAGTCCTAATTAGTTAAACCCAGAAGACGTCCATGACCACCCTAGGGACAAAAAAGGGGACTAACCAGAAAAATACAATAAAAAACAATAAAATAAAAGCAAAACCACATGTGGAACAGAGAATGCCTTTTACGACGAAGGCAAAACCCTTTCGCCTTGAAATTGAGAACAAATAGTGCAGATGTATGAGCATAGGATCGGCCGGGTCTGGACGAGCTGTCCTAACTAATGAAATCGGGATCTTTTGAAACGATCAGAAATTTTTCGCCGCCATACGTCTTAAACGTAAAGAAAAAATAAATAAATCGACGAAAACCGTAGACGAACGACTTTTGAAATTAGAAGCAACAACGTCCGATAAATCAAAAGTTCGAGACTTAACGTCAGGGTAGACGTTCAAATGAACCTCGAAAGGATAATCGTGCGATATTTTGGGTTGACATGTGTTTGTCTAACCAAATCGGATTTGGGGATAAGTCATTGGAAGTTGATCTGAGAGGGTTCAACATTAATTAAAAAAGGCAATTAGAAATGGGACGAGACGTCATGTGCGAAAAATTAAAATCTTCCCACGTTTTCGGTGAGCCTAAAAATAGCTAAAAATACTCAGAATTTGACCATCTGTCGTCGTCTCCGCTGGCGGGCCCAAATCTGTCGCACTAAAAAAATTTTTTATTTTAAAACTCGGACGCGATTTTTTACTCCAATATCATTTGATGAGGTTCCCGCGACCTATCAATTCATCTAGATTGTCGCATATCGATCGAGCAGAGGTTTGTATGTGGTTAAGTAATTCCACTGATCTATCTCAATCTGGAAGATTTCGTCGTTCTTCTTAGTTCTTTCCCGAGCGTCTTCAGACTTTTTAAAGAGGCTCATCGGGGCAGCGACAATTGTCTTATACTCTCCCGCTTAAAATTTACTTTATGTATGCTCGTACTCAAACCTTAAATAGGATAATTGACGAGTTACTTAATGGAACGAGATTTATGCTTTTCACGACAATGCGTCCCGGCGGCGGCCCTCAGTCTCTTGCGATGGCCTCCGGAGACCTGCGGCGTTTCTGATTCCCCCGATTGTGGCCGAATGACGCGTGTACCCTACCACCAGCCGCTTCAGGGCTTATCAATTAATTTTGATTTTATTTCGTTTCAAGGAGTTTTCAAATGTTTTATTAAGATCAACTCCGTCCTCCCCGGCGGCCAGTCGGTCGATCTTCGGAATCTCAGGGGTACCGTCTTCGTCTGGGAAACAGGGTAAAAGAGCAGCAAAACTTAAGGCGACCAATGAAGCTTGAGATTTAGAATCATGTTACCTTCTCAGATGGTAATTAAGTCTGTTCTCAAGGAATTCGTAAGACATTCCATTTCGCTGGCTAAATCATCCTTCCGCAGACCTGAGGAATCTCAGTCTGGTCCAGTGCTTCTCTACTCCACTCTAGACTTAAATACGTTAATCGCTACCCACTTCAATCATCTGTCCGGATTAGCTAAATGAGAATTTATCGCGGATTTTAATCAACGCCCATAAAACTTGTACTTGGAAGGAATTTGGTCGCAATTTTCGGAAGATCCTCCAGAATTCAGTTGCATATTCACGCCCAGAGCACTTTGTTTGCAATATATCAATGAAATTTATTCAAAATATTACGAAACCGCAAAAACGACTATCTCTGACCGTCTGTCTGTCTGATGGCAACCGGCCAACATTGCTTTGACAAAATAAATCCTATATGCATTCGGTCTCTGGGAAAAAGTGAAATATCGGCCTCACCATCTGCGTGGTTATAATTAACACCTAGGTGCAAAGAGTGTTCCACTTAGAGACAGTCTCAGCAATTATTTATCACAATTGCACGCCAAGTTTCACACAGCTCAATTATGATCTTGACACGGCACCGCACCTCTGCTGAATGCAATTTGATTGCACTAATCGCCCATTTGGCAGTGAACTTAAATTGGCAAATTACGAGAACTTGGGCAGACGATTTGGCAGCGGTATTGGGATTATTGTCCTTTTAAATGCATTTTTAATCAGTCCCATTATAATCAAGAATTATCTCTTGTTTATCCAGGTTCAGAGGCGGACAACCTCTTGTTAAACTCTTTTTCGGGTTTAAGTCATTGTCATGCCTCAAGCACAATTTTTTAAGTGATGATTTCGATTTAATGGAATCTCAAGAATTTTTATTTTGCGAACGTGAATTGGTTAAATTCAATTTAATAGCCCCTCCCGGCACAATTGCGGTGATTTATAGTTTTCACGTGGTGATGTAGGTATAATATTAATAGAGAATAAATTATTTTATATCAGCAATATATAACAACATTATTATACATGTTGAACAGACATATAATTTTCCTATCCTTTATAATTATAATTAATTATATTTGAATTGCCATTAATAAGTAATTATAATTGAAACGATATTTTAGCTTCTATTACACTGATTGAGCGGTCAAAACCCTTTTTAATTTATACAATTGTGTCATATAATTTTTGGGGAGCTAATTATACGAATCCAAATTTCGTGAAAAATTGCCTGAAAAATAAGAAAAGTCTTATTTTGTCAATTTTTGAAACACTCCTTAAACATTATGATGTAATAGGACCATTTTATGTTGCTTAATAAAAATTCGGTCATTCTGCCATTACATAAAAATACGAAAAGCTTAAAAACTATAACGATAATTTGTTTTAATAAACCTTTGTCATAAATGAATTAAGTTTGTACAGTGAATGAACATCAGCGCAGGAGTAGCCTCTTGAAATAAGTGCTTATGTATATTTTGAAACTATAGCTGAAGGTAGAAGCCCTCATTTGAATTCATTTTCGGATTTTTTTCGACGTTCCACGATTTTCGAACAAACTTTCGACATTTCATTAAATCTAACGAATTCATTTAATTTAACGATTTTTCAACGTTCGTCATCGCGATTATTTTTCGGAAATTCCTTTCTAATAGTTATCGCAATTATGTAGAAACATTTGCTGACAAATCGTTTTTGGAAATAAAGAAAGAACATAAATAACAATTTATTATTATAATATCTTTCCAAAATAATTAATAGTCCAAGAGTTCTTTTCGGCAGGAACTTAATAAATATTAAAAAATCTAAAATTATTCTTTTCTCTATTAATTTTAAATTTCTATTAATTTCGGTTGTTATGTAGAAAATATATTTTTTCAGCTTTTAATTTGTAAAAGTAAGCACTAACAGACTGACTGATCATTGATACCTTGTTTATCTAAGGTAGAAAGTGAGTACCCACTTTCAGTTTTTATCAAATACCTCTCCAAAAACGTTTACTAGCTCTTACTCTAAAAGGGTACCCACTTAACGTCTGGTTAACCGAGTAAACAAATTAAAATAAGTATTTTTATTCAACAGATGCATAAAAAATGTACGCTCGAGTGTGCTTATAAGTAAAAATCACTTCGCTAAGTGAATACTCTAAGTATACAATTTATATTTCAAATTATTCTTTAGATACATAATTATTAATTATAGGTTTCGAAATTTTAAAATAATCATATTTAATTAGCTGCATTATAAAATGAAAATGAAATATACCATTTTCAAGCAACATTTCACCTTTTCCAGCGCAAAAATATCTTTTTCCATTTCAAATGTATAAAAATCCATTTCAAAAGTGCTCTTTTTTATTTCAAAAGTACTGAATTGAAAACATTAGTATCGAAATTTAACACGAAAGTGCTCATTATTCCAAATGCAAAGTATTGAATAATGAGCACTTTTGTGCTAAATTTCACTACTAATGTTTTGCATCGAATAATGAGCACTTTTGTGCTAAATTTCAATACTAATGTTTTGCAATTCAGTACTTTTGAAATAAAAAAGAGCACTTTTGAAATGGATTTTTATACATTTGAAATGGAAAAAGATATTTTTGCGCCGGAAAAGGTGAAATGTTGCTTGAAAATGGTATAAGTTTATTTTATCAAAATAAATTAATAATCAAAAATCTTGTACCTGACATAAAATGAAGTAGGTAACTCAAACACTGATCGATTTTTACAATGACTCATCAACACTTCAAGTGTTAGTTACCTTTCCAAATAAATTATCAATATGATAAGTCAAAACGTCTAATTATTCTATCTTAGCAAAGATAATTCAAATTATCTTTGCATTTTGCTAATGCACTCTTCGTTAAGCACTTACGCCAACTCAACTTCGAACATAATGTTTTATGATAAAACAAAGTACATGCCAACTTCTAAGTATTTTTAAAAAGATAAACATAAAATCGGAAATGAGACAAAAAAATGCCTTTTGATAACACAAAAGTAAAATATTTAGTCTATTCAAAAAAGTTTAATTAGTCAAGGTTAAAGAAAGTTATTAATTTGTTTCTGTTGTCTTTCCTTTATAAAACTTTTTAGATTTATGGTATATACTATAAAGGTTTATGACGACAGTACTTAACATGTTGATTAATACTGAATTTCCAAGTATTTGAAATTTAATATTCCACGAATAAAAGCATTTATCTTGGCAGTTTTTATAACATTTTGTAAACATATTCTGGCAAGTATTCATGTGATAATTAACTACTGAGTGAAACATTTCACTTTCATGTTGCGTAACAATTTTATAACAAATAATGATGTTTCTATAATTATTATAAAGAGAGTAAAGTTAAATACTTTCTGCCTTAAATCTTTAAGAATTCATCAATCTTCTATTGAATCGTAATAAAAGAGAATCTCTACTGCGTTTAGCACACCATAAAAATCAAAGTCGATAAATATTCAAGAAGCATCCAATGGAATTGCTTAATTGCCTTTAAGCGTCCATAAAATTCACTTACGATCAAAGATCATCGACGATAAATAAAAATTTGTAAAAGCGGATAATTTTCCAAGAAGCAAAAATTAAACGTAGTGCGCAATCATCCATACAAGAGCAATAAAATTGTACAAACCTTGTTTTCATTGCATTTTATATCCACGTACTGCGAATTTCTCGAATGCAGTCGAAGAAAACGACAGAATAAAAGTGATCACCACTAATCGATCAAATGAACGATCAATCGAATCGCAATCGGCCGGTCTTATGCACTTTAGTTTCAACAAAATTGAAATAAAATGAGGGTGAAGTGCACTAAGTAAGTTATGTATATAATTTTTTTCGATTCTTCAATTTAATCTGGACAATGCTTCTGTACACATGTTACTTTTTAAATGTAACATGCGGGCAGTAAGGAAATTCACTTTTCTTCCGGAAATTCAAATTCGATTCACTTAAGATCACTCAGGAAATACACTCACTAAAATTCTCCACAAATAAAATAAATTTTCAAAAGTAAAGTTACGAATTCCATGCATATCCACTGGTAATCCTTTCCACCTTCTTACAAATTACGAGAAGTTAAATTTAGCAAAAGATCACTCTTTAAGTACGTCACTGGTTTTAAATTTAAAAAAGTGTTGTAACGCTTTTACAAAAAAAAATCGATGAAATATTTGAAGTGGTCGCGCATTATTTTAAGTTTCTCAGAAAATCCCCAGTATATTTATTTATTTATTTTTTTAAATTTAAAGAAAAGGCGCCTCTGGGAGCTAGCCACAATACACCACAAGATTCGAACGAGCACTAACCGTGAGTTCTAGGTTGGATTTAGATTTGCCGGAATCTCCTTAAGACACTAAAGCCGCGTGCGCATGCTTCCACTTATAAAACGTCTGTGCGTCAATCTTTTTCATTCATATGAGCAATGGCAGTACTGCACGATCGACTACTCTCCGGGGCCGTACGACGCGCCGTGTCGAGCACATAAGACGTCGTCGTACATAAGAAAGATTGCCCGGTAGCTTGCGATATTTTCTTAGTTTCCACACGTCCACAAACTCACCGAGCAGTGGAAGTCGACTTCCTTTCGCATCGCCGCTTAAGACGATCGCAAGAAAACTCTACGACATCTAGGCCCATCAGGGTAAATTAAGGGTAGAACGCACGGCATGCTCCGCGACGCAACGCGATCGGTACAAGGAGCTGCTCAAGACGCACACACAACGATCGTCTTAATCTCAAGACGTTCGTCCAATGTTTTGATATTTTTCTTTTGCTTTTCGGTTTGTTTGTTTTACTTTTGGGCGGCATGAATTCAAAAAAATAGAATGACTTTTTTATCCCCAAACGTGTCTCCTATTTTTTTCTTTTGTCGGAAATAAATAGTATTTGAGGAGCAGAGTGAAACATCTCTCAATAGTCAACCTATTTCTTTCTCACTAAACCAGCGGGAAGATTTTTCGTGTTCTTTTGAGCATCTTGCGAACTGATAAGTCGTCGGGGCACGCGCAAAGAATCTCAGCTGTGACTAGATGAGAAGCGTTCATGAGGTGATCAGGGAAAGTGATCTACCCGAGAAAGGTGGACTTTTTTTAACCTATGACCGGAAGGAATCGGGGTGATAAGATCAAGGTCTGAGTTTATCTTTTGTAATTTTTCTTCTTCTGTTTGAATTGGTCCTTTTCTTATGGTAAACTAGAAGGTATAGCACCTGCAAGACATTATTATAGTGAGAAAAGAAGATTCTTTAGATTTTCGACATAAATATATGGCGAAATGAGAGTATTTTAAAAACACATACCTTCTAAGGACTTATGATTCGAAATTGCACTTTTAGAATCTTTGTCTGTTTATCTGTTTGTTTGTTTGATCATGCGAATTTTCTCTATTGTATAGCTAATAGTCTGACTTAAAAAGCTAACCAAATTCACTTTCGATGTCAAGGTACGAACTTAAATTATACTTACGATTAAGGCAAAAATTAATATATAGGCTTATTTTTATATCAATCAAACACCATATTACTTTCAAAAAATTAAATAGGTGAAAACCCGAAGATTAAACGCGGGCATTCGTTAGTTGTAAACAAATAAAACCTTTAGAAATTATCGAAAAAGCTAGTCTAATTTTGCAATGGCGATGAAAATTTTAAAACTACATATTAAGTTGTTCATAATTCAAACAAATCCATATTTCAGAAAAATTGGCTGTGGATATCCTATTTCCTATCTATGATAAACCAAATTCCAAATAAAGCTACAAATTTATATTATCTTGTTGTAAGAAACTACCTTTGTTATTTGAACAACAACATTTATAAAAATGTTCTAAAAAGTAATAGTATAATACGACATGATTTATGTATATTAAACCAAATTTTTAATTTCGAGCGGAATTTTTCTATTGCCTTAATTTTTTGGAAACAAAGAAGTTTTTTGTAAATTTAAATTTTATAATCACTTTACATAATTGAAAATGTTTGCTATGGGTAGAACTAATAAATTTTAAATTAATGCAAAGTTTAATGCTAAATCTGATTTAAATGAGGTTGTACCACGTATGCATGCAATGCAAGGTTCAACCTACATAAGTTGAATCCGGGTTGATCTGAACGAGATAATTGCGTTTTGGAATCCAAGATATCTAAAAAACTGAGAAAATATTGCCTTATGTTCCAAGATGAATTTATTTACTTACCTTAGAATAAGAAACTTGTCCGAAATTAAACAATTCTAGCTAAAGAAATAGGTATAATTTTTATAAATATATTGAATATTTAATTTACAGTATTTAATCATCATATGGAAGATTATATTTGTAGTCTGTCGCTGCCTTTATGTTTTCAATAATTAATGTAATATTGCTTTAACAAGCCTAGTAATATTGGTTGCTGGAAGTTTATTCGACAGTGATAGTTTTATCTTTATAAAGAAGTCGTAAAATAGATTTTTGAAGTTTTTTGAGTTATATTCACTCCTATTGGAGCTTTTAAGAGAGATTTTGGTGTTTATTTTAAGAATTGGTGAAACATTTGAAATCTGCTTTTCAATGCTCCCATAACATTTAGATTTTAAGTCCAGTCCCACGACAAAGGACAAAGTTCTCTCGTCCCTTTTTTTCCAAAGAAAATCTGAGAACATAGTGTTATTATATTATAATATTTATGATATACAAGCTTCTGCATTTTTAAAAGTGTGTTCATGAAATATGATAAATTTCTTGAGAATAACAACATACCAGGAATTATGAAGCAATGAAGAGCTTTTAAACAATGCTGCAGCGTGATCAGATAAATTCTAACTATCTCATTAAATCATTATTTAATTAAGAAATAATTAATTCACTTAGGTACCCTATTATGAAGTGCAATTATTGAAATAAATTCACTATACTGTAATAATAATATAAATATTTGACTATTACAGAATGTTTCCATATGTAATTTAATTTTCACTTTACTGGCAAAGGAAAGGCGTGACCGAATAGCGCACGTTTAATAATACAATAATAAGCCATCAAAAGGCTAAATGCCCCTAATAAAATTGTTTTGTAAAATAACTTTATTGGCATAATACCCACAGTCTGCGATGCAAAACAAATCAAAACACAGACGATTACGACATAAATTTAAAGAAGGCGACTGCTAGCGCTAGTGGGTCTCATCTGCGGGTCTTTTAAGCCGCTTAAGAAGGGATCATCAAGTGCACCATAAGTGAGGTATCTGCCAAGATGACCACTTTACCCCGCTAATGCAAATTGCTTTGGCGCGAATAAATTTTTATTATCTCTGAGTAGCGGCCCAGTTAGGCTACTACAACTCATCGTGCGGTTCGAGTAATCCAAGTAATCTTCTACTATTTACTGCTACCAATAAAAGAAGCACGCAAGTAGCAATGAAGACGTTATCTGCTTCGAGGATCGGTGTTTTGATCATTTCGTTAACAATATTAATTATTTTTATTATTCCTTAGTCACAATCTCAATGCCATTCTGAAGGGCTTTTGCTTTTAAAAAAAATTTCAAATCACTCAACAGTTGAGTTAATTAGTCCACAAACCACTCGGAAGAAACACTTTTTGTATTTTGTTATTTTTGTACGGTTGCTTGAGTAGCTACCGTGAATAGAATTGAGTTTTCCCCTTAATGTGGCATTAATGTCTCAAAAACTTTCATCAGATGGCAATTATGAGGAAAACATGGAATTTATCAGCGGAACACAATCTTCCCGGAAGGTATGTTGAAAAATGGCATCAATCAACTCTCCGTCAGATTTATGGCTAGTTGATATATGGACAAGATACGAGCTATATACATATAATTAGAAATTTTTTTCTTTTTAAACCTCCTAAAGTTGTATATTCATATAAAAAGAAAAGTTTCAACTTCCGATCAGATCTATAAATTTTCAATAAAATATAAAAATATGGCTTTGATAAGAAATTTAATCAATAAGGGAAATTACATTGTCCGAAATTTGTTGTTTTTGAAGCACACGATTTTAAAGATCTAAATCATTGCAGATAATTTCATTATGTTATGAAATTATTTTAAATATTACACTGTGTGTATGAATAAGTTGTATTGTAGTAAAGTCCAAAACGCATTCTTGCAGGGTATTTAAAACGCAAAAATATGTATTCATTTAAAAATTGACAATTAGATTAGAGATGTAATTTAATTTAGTACCTATATTAAAACATATAATTCATCAAATTAATAAGGAACAAAATATTGTTTAGAAATTGTTTGCACAATCTTTGCATAAGTAGATATGTACATATATTATATAAGTTAAAAAACTGAAAATACATTTAAATATGCATACTCTTTAGGCACTAATTCACTTACCTTTTAATTTTATATAAAAAAAAAAACTTCATACTTTATACCAGAACTTTGTTTCAAGATCAAATATCTTATTTCCTTTTAAATCATCAAGGTATCTAAAAATTTAAGAGAAAAAATTTATCAGGCCCAAAAGAGAAACGGCACTCGTCAGTTGCTGTGCTGAAATGAGGTACGGTGCGGTGCGCGTTGGAGCAAAAATTTAAGTTGTTAAAATGTAACACCTAACGCACTCAAAACAGCCCGAATGAGGCACAATGTGCATTGAGTCCCAAATAAACATTAAGTTTATTGTCATCTTAAAAATTTAACGGCCCAGAATAGTGTGAATAACGCAAGATACGCACCGTACTTGCCTGCAAAACTGCCAAATTTTTAAAATTTCGTGCTTGCTTTGGACGTCTATGTGACGGCAAAGGCCGTATTTTGAAATTTTCGTGCCTGTTTTGTGCATCTTTGGTGCAATCGTATTTGTTCGGAATATGGACTAGATTTGGGCGCGTTTTGGCCTCGGGCCTTATTTGGGCTCGTAATGTTCTAACGAAAAATTTTTACTCAGTTTTTAACAAAAGACATTTGATTTATGGTATTAAATATAATTTAAGAAGGGATGGTTCATTTTTTGAGTGTCAGTGTTTTAAAATACTAAAATGAAAGCAGTTCTAATTTTTGCTAGATTTTTAATTTTGAATTTCAAAATCTGCACTCAAATATTCATCATAAAATTTGTGTAAGGTGACGTCCACTTCCACGCCAAACCTCAAGGGCGCTCAAATTGTATCGAATTACACGATAACTTTATTTTTGTCGTATTTTGTAAGATTTGAAAATAAGCAAACACTACACCGCCAGACGGAAGATAAATTGCGCTTATAATTGGTGCAGTCGAAGTCTCAACAGGCCGTGCTAAACAGCGAGGGCGATGCCACATTCGCTGCATTAAGATGTCTTTAACATTTCGGTCGTCGATCGGAGCCTTACCTTTGGGACTTGCAGATTAAATTTCCTTTGCGGCACGGCACGTCAGACATTCGACAAATTTATTGCGATGTAAACTAATCGGATATCAGACGATTAGTGCCGTTCAAAACATGCATATACATGAAATTGAGAGTGTGTCTATCTTCGGTTTTACATATGATTTTTTTATTTCGTGAATTTGATATTATTTGGAAGATCTATTTATTTTTTTATTAGGTAGTTTGGGTAAAAAAATGGATGATAATGTATACGTTAATCGTTCTTGAATTTTGCAATATAGAAGATATCTTTATAGATAATTTTTTGCATCTCGTTAATCAAAATGGTGAGAAGTCCAAAAGTAAATATTTAGTATACTATATCTATAGCAGCATAAGAATTAGTTTTCTCACTAGTGGATTTTGAGTTTCTGCGAATAGGCTAGTTTTGTCAGACGTGTTTGTGCAGATTGGGTAATGGTCTGTTTATCTTCATCTGGATTTTCTGCCAATAAATTGCTTAATTATTAAAGAAAAACTCTACCAAGATCTCAAAGACACATCAAGGTCAAATGTAAATTTTTGAATGTCAGTTTATATGTTTAACCTCGAAATTGGATAAAGTTCATGTATGCTTAATTTTGATATTACTTTTACATATATCATTTTACTAGGCTTCATTTTTTACAATAAAGAGTTTATCACTGGTATTGCTTTAATACAATATAAGAGAGAAAGTAATGTCTTTCGATTAAAATAGTTCAAAAATATAGAGGTTTTTAAAAAAAAATTTCAAGAGAAAGAAATAATAAATGTCTCACTTCCTGTATAGTACTATGAACCACAGCATAATACATATTATGCACAATTAATCTAAAGATATGCTCAAAAGTTAATCTCATGACGACCACAAATAAACTAGAAAACAAGGAACCACTCATTTATCACTTCAACTTCCCAAAATTCCTTGAGGTCATTATTCCTATAAAAATGCAATCCTTTCAAGGCGCATGTCGCTTTGACGTGTAATTTCGTCAATATTTATGAAATCGCTTGAAAAACTCTGGGTGGTCCAAAAATAGCTTCAAAACCCTTCTCTTTTATCAAAATTTCTTAGAACGGAGCCCTAATTTCCGTCATAATTTCTCTGCGCACACCAAAACAAAACCATTCGAGGTGATGTGCGCATGCCCCGATGGATGATTTTTCCCTTTTAGGTTGCTTGATTGGGTCGTGAAGTACGCTGCATCGCGGAGGTGTGCAAGTCCCCTGATTTATTGCTCTAAGCGAGATTTATTACTAAGAGTCCTTTTGATTTATCAACTAGTGTTAATCGCTTCATATTCCCTGTAATCCAAATTACGTGAGACTGCGGCGATATGTGCATTTACTGAATTTCTTTGTAAAATTAGAATAAAAAATCGGCCAAGTGTGTATCATTCAGGCATATAAATTTAGAAATCTTTAGATAGGTATAGAAATTTGAATTCGGATGCGGTTTAGAAGAATTGATTATTATTAATTATTTGTTTAGAATAATTGTGATAAAATTTGTTGTAGGTTTTAAATTTTCTTTTTTTTCAAAACATTCAAAAATTGTTTGTTTTATAAAACTTTCGCAGTTTAATTTTGATTTTTGTGATAATATGTCGAATGAGTCTTTTTAAGATAGGAGTTTTCGCTCATTTAAAATTTTATGTATTATTATTTATTTACTAGTTATATATGCGTGATAATACTCCTATTCCTCCTATTCCTATTGTTGATTTATATATTTGTATTATATAAAGGTTTCTTAAACCTTACATATGTACAAGGGAAAAAACTGTCAACAACAGCTAAAACCAAAAGTTATTACAACTTAATAATATGTATTATGTATCGATATGTAAGATCCTATGTAAATTACCTTTGGACAGATATATTAATTAATATTAATATTAATTAATTATACTATGAGGACCGGATCCTACAACCATTGCCTTTGTAATTATGTATTCGATATATGTACATATTACGAATTATTTTCAGTCTATTAATTTCTAAAACTTAAAGTTTTGAATTCCCATTAATTCTAGTGACATCAAAACTTGTTCAATATGAGGTGCAATATTTTGTGAATAAGATTAAATCTGTGGAGCTTTGCTATATTTTTTTTTAAATTAGCAAGTTAGGAGTGAATTTAAAATCTTTCCCTATATTTTTATTTTCAAATTAATACATATTTAAGTTTGATTATAATACACTTCATACCGTTTAAAAATTTTTAGATTTTTTAGTAAGTGATCGAACTTCGAATATCGTAGTAGGTTGGCTCATACCTAAATATCGAATTTTAAATTTTATCCGAAAAAAGGTTCTACATTATCCACAACTATTAATTTCCGAACAATAATGAAACAAAAATTGACTATACCTACCAATTGCCACTCAAACATTATACATATATGAGACTAGGAATCTGAAATAAAATTATATTTGCATTAATATGTTTTAAAAATAAAAGTTAAAATCGCAAACAAAGAAATATAACATTTATTTTCAATCATATACTACTCTTAGTTTTACTAAAACTTTTAAACAATAGTATTTAATTGTAAATTTGTAATTGTTAACTACCACTACCATAAGATACATTTCTTGATAGGATTCATAGGAGTTCCTACTTCGCAATTGAATGCCTTTCCAAATTCTTCAAAATTAGACAATGGTCCAATGACCCGAAATTTATTAGCAGTATGAACATCTTTAGCGATGCGTAATAAACCTTTTCGGTTGAATTCGCTGCACGATGCGTGTGCAAAACTCCAAAAATATAGTTGATCCTGTGATACATTCATGAATTCATATAAATCGACCAAAAAATCTTTATCCTGATGTTTTTCTGCCCATTTTTTATAAGCATAAAATCCCAATCGAATACCTCCATTATCAGCAATATTTTCAGCTAAAGTGCTAGTTCCATTGACGTTGGTGAAAATAGCATCAATAGTGTACTCGTTATACTGCTCCACGAAACACTGCGCCCTTTTGTTGAACTCATCCAATGATGTTGAAGACCACCAATTTTCTTCACGTCCAGTTTTACCATATTTTCGTCCGATACTGTCGAATGCGTGAACCATTTCATGTCCAATAATATTTCCGCCCATACTGCCAAAATTGTAAGCGGCAAGCATTTTTGAATGATACATTGGCTTTTGGAGTATTCCAGGTGGAAGAACTAGAGAATTCGAAAGAATATTATATTTTGCGTTTACTTCAATATCTACTTTTGCCTGGATGGAGTTTTTTAAAATTAATTGCTGGTGGCTGGTTATAGTTTTAAATCGGCGCACATTCAAAATATTTTGGCCGTACTTCTTTGAGTTTATTCTCAGATCTCGGTAAAACTCATTGAATGTCTCAATATCTACTGATATATTTGGACTGCCAACTAAAATGTTGATGTCCATAAGCTTTTCGATAGCTTTATTCTTAGTTGTATCATCCAACCAGTCAGCATTTAATATAGTCTCCTTGAAAGTCGTTCTAATATCGTTTGCCATTTTAGTTACATTTTCCTCTACTGAATCGTCGTAAAATTCGGTTGAGATGTACATCATATTAGGAATTGGATCAAACCATCGTTGAGTTTGTTTTACGCAAAAATTTTCAGGATACTGAGTGGATTTTAACTCTTCATGCAGCTCAAATAGTAGTTTTAACATTAAGTAGTTAGCAATTGTTTTTTTATCTTCTTCAGGCAACAAATCTGGGAAGTGTTTGAAGTAATTTAAGTTGTACACTATAACTTTGAATGATGGTTCGACGGGATGTCCGAAAAGTGTATCAAAATAAACTTGCCAATTTATATGCGGATATTCATTAGATAAACTGGAAATATTTTTATGTTTATTACGACCATCGGGTATACTCTGAAGCTTCGTTAGAAATCTCTTTCCAAATTGAAGAATTTCTTCAGCCATATCCCACGCATCATCTTCGTAAGCTCCATGCCAAGTCATTAGTGCATACATTAATTTTTTGTTTATTTTATATAATTTTGAAGATATTTTGTTAAGATCATCCAAAGTAATGGGTAAAAGTCCAAATTCCACATCTTTTTTTACATAAACGTAATTTTTGGTCGTATATTCATACATAAACGCTGAAACTCCATAGAGACGAAGTGTTGCAAGAGTTGTTGTTAGATTAAATCTTTCATCCCAATCTTCATTCACTACAGGTAATCCACCAAGCGAATTAATTAAATTCTCATAAGCTGGATATTTCCGAAAGTCGAAAACATTTGCATTTAGACACGATTCATGAAATTTTCCTGCTTTGAAAAGTACATCGATATTTTTAACTTCATTTCTGTCGAATTTCTGCTCCATAGTTGAATTGAACATTTGCAAGATTTTATGAAGGCTATCTTTAATATTATTAGCAATCTGGTATGCGACTGCGTGACCAATTCTTCCTGGTTCTATTGCATTATTCACATTAAAATCACCGCACGCATATTGATAAAAATCCGTACAAGGATCTGCTGTTTCATCCAAATCTTTTATCATTTCGAAAGCATAAAGATAATCTGAAGATAGAAAATCGATCCCGAAATCTTCACTCTCATCACTCGCGACATTTTTTGTGTCATTATTTTCCGCATTCGAATAAATTAGGAGAATTGAAAAGATAGCTAAAGTTAATTTCATGTCTATTAAGTTTTAGCAGAGAAACGTGACTGACTCAAAGCACAAATATTTTAATATTATTATAAATGTTTCTAGAGTTGCACATGGATTTTTTTTAAATACTTGATTTAAGTTGACTTCTTATCAAGACGCAAGTGCAGAGATTATCGCTGTTGAAATATTATTTCTCGCTGAATTAATGAAGCAGACATTCTGAAGCTTTATATGTATAATATTGATTAATATTCATATGAGCTACCAAATTATACATTTTTTTACTCTATTCATTGGTGATCCTTCTTTACAGCCAAATGCGTTGCTGAATTCTTCGAAATTAGAAAGACTTCCAATGACTCTCCATTTAGCTGGAGCATGATCATCTTCAATCTGTTTTTTGTACATTTGTAAGCCTCTAATCCTTTTACACCACGATTGCGCATAGCTTAAAAATAATAGTTGAATGTCAGTAATATTTAGTTTTGATAGCGTCTGTTTGCTATTATCAATTTGTCCTTGATTAGTTTTAAGCCAATTTTTATAACCGTAGAAAGCATGTCGCACCCCACCATTATCAGCAATATTATCTGAAAGAGTATTGAAACCCTCAACTTTTTTGTTCAACTCTACAATTGTATAATTGTCATATTGATCTATTAAACAACTCGAACGTAGAAAAAATTGTTTAGCATCTTCTTCACTTAAAATGTCTTTCCATTCACCATTTTCGTCTAAATTAATGGAATCTATGTCTAATGAATGGGTCATCTCATGTCCTAGAATTGCTCCAATTGCTCCAAAATTGTACGATTTTGGAAGTTCCGGATAGTAGAAAGGTCTTCGATAAATTCCTGCGGGAATGATAAGCTGATTTTCGTGTTTAACATAAAAAGCACTTACATCAATCCAACGCGATATTTTAAATGGCTTTTTGTGATCGCTATGTTTTGTAGCATATTTTCTTAGAACAAGGTGATTTTGATAGTATCCATTTTTCAAACTGATGTTCAATTTTCTGTACTGCCTGTCGAATGTTTCCATGTCTAAAGTTTGGATATTATCTCCAATTAATACTTCCATAGCATTAATTTTTTTTATTACATTAGTTTTTGAATCTTTATCCAACCAATTTGATGAATTTACACTATCTATAAAGGCGTCTTTTATGTACGAGTTTAAGTTAAGGACTTCATCGGCAAGATGTTTTTCGTGATACTTGCTTTTTAAGAACATTGTACTGATCACAGGATTCATCATTTTCATAGATTTTCCAATGCAAAATTGTTTTTTATTCTTAGAATACGAAAGTTCGTCGTGGAGGCCAAAGAGCAGTTTTAGAAAAATGTAATTGGCAATTACCTTCGTATTATTTTCCGAAAAAAATCCTGCAACAGCTCTAATTTTATCAATATTATAAATTTTAATATTTATGGTATCCAACTCATTCTCATCATATAAATTAGAATAAAATCCGCGCCAATTCATAGTTGGAAAAATATTTTCCATTTTCTTCAATGTGACCACACTTCTTCCTTTTCGTATATTTTTTAATTCTAAATAATTTTTTAATTTCACGAAAAGATCAATAATTTCTTTAAATGCTTTAATAGCATCTTTTTTGGATACTCCATACATAATCATGATTTGTTTCGCCACCTCTTTATTCTTGTGGTAAGATCTCGAATATGGACGTTTTAAAAATCTTTTCATTGAAAACAGTCCAAAGTCGGCGACGCTTAGGACTGATAAGCCTCCAACTATATCGGGGATTTCATCGAAAATCGTATTGATATCGTACGATTTTGCAGCAGATACAACTTCAAACCAATTAAATTTCTCATTTTTCCAATCTTGATTTAGCGCGGGCCAACCTCCCAAAAAATCAATCAACTTCAAATATGTTTCACTCTTTTTATAATTAAATATGTTTTCCTGCATACAACTCTGATAGAAGATTTTTGCCACATCAGCTGCAGTTCTAGTCTTGTTAGATATCACAAGCTCCATTAGCATTTCA
The DNA here is from genome assembly GCA_951509405.1 of Machimus rusticus. Lineage (NCBI taxonomy): Eukaryota > Metazoa > Arthropoda > Insecta > Diptera > Asilidae > Machimus > Machimus rusticus. The sequence goes on along the minus strand of OX608053.1, from coordinate 4,185,628 downwards.
TGAATTATATTTTCCATTTCATCTCTTAGCAAGGAAATTGCACCAGAACGACCTAACCTTGGCTCCTCCTTGTTGATTTTAAAATAATTTCCGCACGCATATTCGTAGAAGTCATCACAAGGATCGACACTAGTTTTTATGTAAGAGGCCATTACCGACCCATATTTCTCACGTTCTTGCTCATAGGTGTTCAAGTCAAGGCAAAGTACAAGATTTGTAATGTAAATCAAAAAAATCACGATTCGGAATATAATGAACCAAGCACTTCTCATTTTAGCGAGTAATTTACTTAATAGACAGACCAAGACTAAAATTAAGACTGCTGAAATTGCTTGATGTGAAGTAAATTAGTCGCTCGAGGGGTTATCAGCAATTAAATAGATTTTTACTTAAGAGCACCAGGTCACGACGTTCTAAGATAATTTTCTTGTTTTCATGTTGCTGCAAGGGTTTAGTTAAACCACAAGAGTTTTAAACCTTTGTACAGTCACATTTATTAAAATAAACCCCCTTTTTAGCCACGTTAGCATATTTATGAAAGTTTTAAAGTACGATGCAACATTAAAAGAAATTAAGAAATTGTTAATTTTTGGGAATATTTCTTACAGGTATAACTAATTATTTATTAAAGAATCTGATAAAAACTATTTTGTTACGTTAATTCAAATTGTTCAATACTAATTATATCAGTATTCAGGTATTTTTAGTATTTTAACTTAGAATTTTTTTACATATTTCTCATGGTCAGGTACCTATTTTAAAAAAATATAAAAATATCATCACAATTTTAAATTTATTTTTTGTACATAGTTGTTGACGTTGTAGACGTTAGTTTAATTATAGTTAGTAGAATTCCGTGAGCTATTTTTTGCAAGTTAAATATGTTTTCTTAGGGCAACATTTTGACTTAGATTATTATTACACAATGTGAGCTTTGTATGTTATAGATTTGTATGGTAATTTCTAGATCACATTCTCGAACCACAAAATTTCAACGCAATTAATTTAGAGTTATTATTTGGTAACAAATATCATTTCCTCCTTTCTCAGTATGTTCCCTAGCTTGGGATTATTCGCAATTTATGTAAATTTTACATTTGTAAGCAATACAAATGAAATCTGCTTTCATTAATTTTGATTATTTCCTGCAAAGCGTTTTGTTGTTGACATATGTATTAAGAAAATTATAGATGCACTTTATTTTGATATTCATAGCTTCGAAGAAAAATATTGTGGATCAAAAGTATTTTTTCTTCCACTTTATGTGCGAATTTGGCCAAAAAACAATATTTTATTGGCGGTTTTACGCAAACACTGGGATTGGTTTCATGATTTTCATTAAATCAATTTATTCGAATTAGATGAAAACGTTCAACAAAGAATGTTAATGATTTGAATTATGCAGAAGCTAAACATTAAAATACTTTAGTTTCAAAATAAAATTGTACCTATGCACAGTGAACCTCGTTACTAAAAAGCATTAAATATAATAGATATTAAATAAATAAATAAAAAATAAAATAAAATTATTATTTTGAAAGAAAAATGAGCCAGTTTTACTTTAAAATGAATATAGTAGGTAGTTAAATTTGATTGACATTTTCCGTTTAAGATCTCATAACGATGACGCCCTTGGCACCATTATTATATTATATATTATTATAATTTGGAAAAAAACATTAAAATGTATTAGAGAACTACTCGCACAAGATTATATCAACAATAAAATCAAAAAATTTTCAATATGGCATTATGAATAGCATTTTATTCTATGTTTATTTTAAACCATTATATATATATATATAATTTAAATATTCAATACCCAAAATGAGACTACCTTGTTATATGTAATTTTCTATACGCATTCAAGATTACACTACTTAAATAAAATAATGAGACATTTTAAATTGAGATCAGCCGTCTCTTTGGAGATATTTTGAGGTCGGAAGTATGAAATTGGGCCTGCACCTATCACCGCCAATCATCGATATATCAAATACTGCGGCTTTATATCCACTTAGAAAGGTATGTGGACCAGTTTTGATCCCGACAACCCATTATACGGCTGGATTCCCATCCTGAAAAACTGAAATTTTTCACATTGCGTTCAAGCAATTTTTCTTTTCGACCGCGCAGTGATTTATTCGTCCGTAAACAGGGAAAAGTGTAAGAAGATCGGTTTGCATCATCCGCTGTACCAGCGGAAGGAGATTTTCTCTCGGCGCAGGGCTGATTGACATCGACACAAGCCGCATTCTTCTGGAGAATGGCTCTGAAAAACTGATGATAATAATCATCAATTTCCTGCCCTAATCCCTGTGTGTCGCCCTGGAGTGGCGGGCAACAAGTGAAACTAAAAATAAAACCTCCAGAGAGAGAGTTGCCAGTGGCTCAAGGGGCTTTTTTTAGAAGTAGCCAACAGTTGTCCAACAGACCGCCAAACACTTGAATTAACCAAGAAAAAGTTTGGAAAAAAAATCGAAGACTGCTGGAGGAGTAAGGCGCATATTTGAGGTACCCCTGAAGGCTATTCGCAATCCGGTGAAACCGCCATAAAAGGACGTTTGTCTATTCGCGCATGCCGGTCACGGACATCCCTTACGTGCACGACACGTCCAAAAAAGAACGTCCCCGACTCGGCTAGTTTCTGCGTGCGGCGCAGAGATTCCATCGGACGGTTTCGTTAAATCGCCGCACGCCGACTACAGCCGGTGAGGTACCTCGGGTGGGTGAAGCTAAATATTTCCAGTGACCAAGTACTCGGCTGGAATTTAATTAGTGAAATGAGCCAGAGCCCCCGGGGCCCCAGCCGGCTCTTAGGGTCCCGTCCCCCGACTGGGACATGCCTCTGGACTCTCGAGGAGCCAAATTCTCTGGAAGCACTCGACGAGATCTTCCTTTTGATAATTATGCAGCGCCGTTCGCCTCCGGACAGTCCTCCGGATGAACGAGTGTTTGCCATGCAGCGTGCGGCGGAGCCTTGTCTTGTTGAAATATTTTCCCATAGGCAACCGAAAAAAATTGAGGTAGTTGGGTTCAATCGACGCGACCCTTAAGTGGTCGGGACTAGATGGCAAGTGCTCTCGAGACTAGGAGCTGAATGGTTTGACTTTTGGGTAATGATTTATTATTATGTGATTAAAACTCTTATACAATTAACTAGCTAACGATATTTTTCTTGAAAGATTACTAAATCTAAAACTCATACAAACATTTTGCGATATGAACAAAATAAGGTCTCAATCTTGCAGTATTATTTACACTCAGGTACTTTCACTAAAAGTAAAACTAAGACCACTGCTATATCTACGAGACTTGAAAATTATTTAATTTAATATGCCCAATAAATAAAACAACGCGAAAGAAAGGTAATAATTTTCTATAATACAAATTTTATGTCAGATGAATTCTCACAACCTTCAAATTTTAAGATGCTAATATATATTGTAAGTCAAAATAGATAATTACAAAGTCATAATAATTTTCTACATTTACCATAGGGTTTCAGTTTTTGAATTCCACATATTTATAAGTGTTATATGTATTCAGAAATCCTTTCATAGTTTTACCTCAGCAATTTTGGCTGGCCTGAGCGTTGATGAGTGTGTGAAAATCGTATGCCATTTTTTAACTGTATCGTTTAAAAAGCTTGTTCAGATATTATTAATATTAAATGAAGATTTTCACGTGAATTTGTGTGAATTTATTTTTCAAAAAGTGGACATATGTACATATACCATATCGAAAATAACAGCTCATACATGTATGTATAAGGTAAAAATGGCGTCGTTCTGGATTTGGATTGAATTGAATTTTTAAATTTTTGCGTCAAATATGAAATCAGTAGCTTCAAAAAACCTCTTCGTACCGAATTTTGTGAGGATTCAATATTAAAATCTATATTACGCAATTTATATTTTGAAATACATCTACATATATTTTTATGAGATTTATTTAAATGAAATTTAGAACTAAAACACCGAAATTTTGAATTCTTCATGTTGTTCTCTCATAATCGAATACGAATTTTTATTTTAAGCATCCAAGCAATTTGCCATTTGGCAAGAAGAAGAACAACACTCTAACTATGAAAATTATTACTTTCTAAATGGCGACTGGTTAGTTAGTATTTTTTAAAATATTGAGTTAAAGCATCTTTCAGCTTTCCAATAGTGTTTCGATCTTTACGACGCGGTCATTATTTGAAAAGAGTTTCTATAACTTAACATTTAGAATATTGATTTTGGTTTGAAAATTATTAATATATGTATATAAATTATAAAAGGATTTTATAGTGAAGGGAGTTAACTTAAAGACACTCCACACGGATTTTCTAAAATACATATATTTTTCCAGAGATAATTAATACATATTCATAAAAAATTAAAATATAAATTTCTTTTTTCTATTTCAATATCTTACGAAGTGGTAGGGGATAAGAAAAAATCTACCTAATTTTTATGATGAGTGAATTTTCATAGACTTACACATATATTTGACGATATTCGGGAAATATTTCTTAAAATTTTCATTTTTAAATAACAATAGCTAGATAGAGATCGGGTACTCCCGGACATAATTCTAAATTTTGAATTTCGCAATAATATTTGAATGGGGTATACTTAATTTGGTAGTTCACATCTAAGCTTGCCGCATTCGATTAGCGCAACAGTTTTATTAAAGCATTTGTCACTGTCTCCTGAAGTTCCTATCTTAAAGAAGTATTAGCAACGTAGGCTCGAAAAAATTGATATTTTAAAATGTTCATATAAAATTTAGAAGTAAAGTACATAGAAAAGCTATATCGAGCTTCAGCCATTATAAAAAATATACTTGTTAGATTAGAGATATTTAAATTAAAAACAAAAATCAATCAAGCGAAGGCTCTGTAGATATCTCAAACATGGGTAAGTCTTCTTTATCGCTTTAAAACAAAATGAGAATGAATAAGAATAGACCGGAAAACGGTTTGAAGCTTGTTTTGAAAATTTTTATTATTAACTGCTTTATGTAAGTACACGAAAACATACCATAGTTTACGCCTCTTATGCTCCTTCCTCAAATAAATCATTTCACCTGCCTCGTTTCGTGTTTCCTCAGGCAAAACTGAAACATTTTTCAAGTGGCAGAAATTAAATACGCGATAAGATTGCATCATTAGCAATTTGAGAATACCAGGCCCGTGCGATGCGTGAATCAAAAATTGGTTTGCACCGGCGGTATGACCAAGATGCCGTGTATGGATAACCAATTAAGGAGTTCCTTAGACCCGATGCACACGGGGGTAGTGAAGATAGCTGGGCTGGCAAGTGATGAGATGGGTCTTCATCTTCAAGAAGGCCGCGCGCGGCTTCTAACGAGGTGTGGAAGAACGCGCAAATCGCGTTACCCACACCGCGCATCATTAGACGCACTTGCGCAGGTAGGGGCCAGTTCTATCAAAGGAAGACGAATACTGCAGGTACTGGCGTTTATTAAGGATTTCTTCTTTTTTTCATAATTAAAATAAAAGTAAGAATTCTCAAAAACTTCTTTTATGCCTTGCAGCAATATCCATATCTTGGTGGGCGAATTAATCTTCGTGCGATTTTGTACCTTTGGGAAGAAGCGGTGGAATATGTGGCGATGATAAAAGAGCTGCGACAAACCAGGTGCATTGAGAAAAATGAGATATTAAAGATCTCATCAGAACCGAAGGGCATTGGTGGTTAATTAGGGACCATTTAGATGTTTTATGAACATTTTCCCTGCCAGATGGATAAATTTATGATACATTGTAATGGGAGTAATTTATGGTTAAGTGTTCACTCACCAAATAGTATGAAATTAAATTCTAGTTCCATACACGACTTTTGGCTTGTTGGGAACAAATTTTGCGTAGGCATACATATATGTGCTTTAAGGGATAATACCACCTTATGTAATTTTCTTAAATTTATTTATTAATATTTTTTAATTCTGGTTTTCATACATGTTAATATAAATCTTGAAGGACAAGAAAAAACAATTTTTTAATTATGGAAGGAAACAAAATTGCAGGTTTGAAAAACGCATTTAAAGTTCCAAGAATTGTTAAGAAAATGCATTGTTTACATTTAATTTTCAATGCCTGGGCCCTCACATACAGACTTTTGGGTATAATTTTGTAATAGTTAAGGAAGCATTTATTAAGCCCAGAAAAAATTACAAGGTAATGCCATAATCTCCATTTTATAAATTTAAAGGAAACTTTAGGTTATAAAAGGTTAATAAAACTTTTGGTCTTACTGTTCCAAATTGGCCGATTTTATGGTGCAACTTTAAGGGAGTTACCTATATGAGTATGGGCATGTTTGAAATCTCGAAGCCTCTGGTTTCGTTTTGAAGTTCAGATATACATATCTATTAAAAATTCTTAAATTAAAATCATTTACAATATTTACAATAATTGATAAGAATGTCAACTAGCAAAATTTGGTTCTTTACTTTTAAAAAATCATCTTTTGAATGAAAAGACAATATTTGTAGTTACTATATTATTAATTGGTTATGCATAGGGAAACGCTATATTGGTGTCGTCATATTTATGAGATCATCAGAAAATAAAATATAGGTATTTTAGCGTTATCGTTTTTTAAAAGTCATCTTTGTTTTTCTTTTTTGAGAGCAATTCATAAGACCGAAAAAGTACCTGAGAAGTTTAATATAAAAATATATTAAAAAACAATTGTTTTCATTAATAGAAACACAATTTTTAATTTTTTTATCCATCAGTTCAAAGCAATAATGGCCCTTTTTAGTATTTATTTTCAAGAAATTACATTATACATTATACCATTGAGAGAGACTTCTTAATGATACTTAATTAATTTAATTCGTATACCCGTTAAATTCGTAAGATTAGGAATTATTCAACTTTTAATAAGTTTTTAATTAAACACTGGTTTTACCGAACATTATTCTAGATAAACCTTCAGTGCTAGGGTTATGATTGTGATAAATTATGCTAAACCATAATTTTGTTTAATAAACTTCAAGTAAATATTTTGGACAAAATAATTATTGGTCAAAAATATTCAATGTTTCGTAACTTACTTCGGGGGGTTTTGAGGATTGTTATTGTAAAGTTTAAATTGGGGGTTTTCAACTTGGGAAATACTCTTGCAAATATTTTTTGATTTTAGTCACCAGACTAACCTACTTCTAATAATTTAAATAGTGTTAATTTCAAAAATTAAAAAGGAACAAATCCCCGATCGGTGCATTTTAAAAATTTAAAAGAGATTAACTGCTACTGTCGGTTCCCACTATCACTTTACAATAAACAAACTCTTGACATTTTGCAACCTCAAAAAATGTTCAACAGATAATTCCATTTATATAAATTAATTCAACGGCGAAAATGAATTAGTACAAGCGCAGTAAGCAAAATGAGGCAAACAATTTCAATAGTTTTAGTTCTAGTGAATGTTATCATTCATAGTAAAAGTGCGTCTATCCAAAATAATGAAAGTGAGAAAGTCGCGGAAGAACGTCTTAAGTATGCGGCAAAAATGGCGTCTTATATGAACACCTCCGTCAATCCTTGCGATGATTTCTACGAGTACGCATGCGGAAACTATTTTAAAGTGAATATACCGAAGCTGGGAATTGACTTGCAAAGTGCGTTGCTAAATATTGAGAATCAAGAAATAGACGCTTTTCAAGAAATACTCATGCAACCTCTAAGTGGAAACGGCGATGCTAGGGACAAGGCTAAACAAGCCTATCAAGCTTGCATGAAGGCAAATATTTTTGACTACAAAATGAGTGAAGCTTACTTAAAAGTGATTGATTCAATTGGTGGATGGCCAGCGTTGCATTCTGACTGGAAACCAGAAAATTTTAACTGGTTTAATGTTATGACAGTACTAAAACAGTATGGAGTAAATTTTATGGTTGAAGAAGAAGTCAAAACAGATCGAGATGAATTTTTTGTAGAAATTAAACCAGAAATCTTTGGACTTTTCGAATTTCTTAAGGAAAAATTAAATCAAACTTCTTCAAAGGCTTACCGAAAAAACAAACAGTTGGCTCTAAAATTGATGAACATGTACGGAATTCCAAAGCAAGCTGCCCTTAAAGCGTTTGGTGAAATTGTAGAATTTGGGCAACATGTGGCTATGGCAGAACATCAAAAATTTATTTTGAATTTTGCACCATTTTTTGCGGCAAATCTATTATCTATTTCAAATGTAACTAAAGAGGCTCCAAAAATCGACTGGGTGAAATACTTCAATACAATTTCTGGGGCACCTGTAAATACGTCTCGAGAAACTATTTTCGTATCCACATTGCCCTTAATTAAAGATATGCCTGATATTTTTGAAGATGAAAATATAACACGAGGAGCTGCTAACTACGCTGTTTTGAAACTTTTATACGCCCTTCATCAAGAGTTGAAATCACCAAAATATTCTGAAAGATTTTGTTTTTTCCACGTACAAAAATATACGACATCTGCTATTAGTGCCCTGTACCGCGAAAGTCAGGCGTACTTTAAAGAAGGTGAAGATGAAGCATGGGACATCTTAACATACGTTAGGAGTGCTTTTAAAGATAGAATTAATGATATTGATTGGTTGGATGCAGATTCCAAGAAACGAACTATTGCTAAGGTAGACAATATGAAAATTTATATTGGATACTCAAACTATACCGAAAACTTGAAAGATTTGGAAGAGGAGTATAAAGGGCTGACACTGAACGAGAACGATTATTATGGAAATAATTTAAAACTGAGGATGCATTATCAAAAAAATTTGCATAAACCTCTTGTTACGAATATCGTTGATAAAGAAAAAAATATATTACCTCTTCTTATTGACTTAAATGCATTCTATTCATTTTCAAATAAATTAATCATACCCGCTGTATTATTAGTAAAACCCTACTCTTACCCGGAACTACCAAAATCTTATAATTTTGGAAGTATTGGACGAACCATTGGACACGAAATGATACATGGTTTTGATTCTATGGGTCGGATTTACAACGAATTTGCCGAACCACAAAAATGGTGGAGCAACAATTCTATAAAAGCTTATGAAGAGCGTGAAGAATGCTTAGAGAATCAGTACAGCAAATTTCGAATTCCAGAATTAAATATTAAAATAAACGGCGAGGATACCATTCAGGAAAATATTGCTGATAATGGAGGTATCAGACAGATTTATTATGGCTATCAAAAATGGTTGAAAGACAACAAGGATATTGTGGACCTGGATTCGGAAACGTTGCCTGGATTAAATTTGACCAATAATCAGTTATTTTTCTTAGCCTTTGGACAAATGTTTTGCACGAGATATAGCAGCGAAAAGGCTTATAAATTGTATACGGAAGGAACTTATGCTGTGGAAAAATATCGACTTATTGGAACTCTTTCTAATTTTGAAGCATTTAGTCAACATTTTGGTTGCAGTATTGGGTCAAGAATGAATCCTGAAAAGAAATGTATTTTATGGTAATAAATAAATATTGGTTTCTATTTTTGTATTAACTATTATACCTACCGCAATTAAGTTGCGTTGTATTGTTCGCTTCACTTTATTAAATTGCCAATTCCATTTCTTTTAATTATTATTTAAACGTTTACGGGCACATACCTGACTATTTGAATATCAGAAAACTTTAAAATTGCTTTTCCTTACTCTATGTTTTCACAATACAACTGGAGCGTGTTCGAAAACTTAATCATAGTTGACCATAATAACTATGGTTAATATTTGTCGTTCAAGAACTCTGAGGTTAACAATATATCCATGAGCATAACCTTTTCCATTCAATAACTATAGTAGTTAAATACACCGAAAATTTTTTTAAAGGGAAATGTTGGGCAGTTCTAAATACAGGACATCTACAAACTGTTTAAATATATGACTAAAATGTTGAGGCAATATTGATCTGATTTTTGAAAATGATCCTCTGATGTAGGTATGATACTTATGACCACTGATAATATTCGATGAGAATACAAAATACATTTGAAATAAAATTTTTTAAAAGTATGTATTACATTAAATAGAAATTGTTTTAACAGCCCACTGATTATCTCAAAAACTATACTGCATCAATTTAGCGTTTTTAATATTCATTATTTACACTTTCGTACCTTTATCATGTGAACTAGAGCCATTTATCAAAAGTTTAGTTTTTTGTTGGATAGGAAAAAGTCAATAAAAATGGAATTTATTTTAATTATTCTAATTTGCACTATATAATGAAACATAGATATTTCTTTTTAAGACATTACATGACGAGTCCTCATGATTTCCAATAAATGTTGGTGTCCTTGACTTGAATTTCTGTCAATGAAGTTATTTCTGATTTAAGTTTAAATGCAAACAAAAATTATCCTTTCTTAAAATAAATATAACTTTTTATTCAACTAAAAAATATTCCAAAATTAATAAAACCCCTTAAAAAAAAGAAAGATTGTGTGAAGTTATGAAATCAAAAATCAAATGTATTTAAATTTTAACCTGTACTAAAGTATAATATATAAAGTAATACTACTGTAATGTTCCATGACCAAAACGAAGAATTTCAGTGCACCGTCAATTTGTCTAGTTGGTTAGTCTATCATAAAAATATCTTAGAAGGAAAACGCGTAATTCGCCTTTTTAAAACCGAGAACGAGAAACGCGAAAACATACAACTTCCGGTTGAACTTCTTCAATTAAACGTTCAAAAACTATTTTCCGCTTTTGCCTTTGAGTTGGCATTTTCCTTTTAGTTAATTAATGCTTAGATTCATTTTCCATCGGACGGGAAACCACGGTATGTTTGCTGATGCCAAAAATAAATCCACCAATCTTTTCTGCATATGTAGAAAAGACGATCGCGACATGATGTATGCATAGGTGGAAGGGGACTTATCATAACATGCGGAACCCCAAGGGGGTACCGAGTGTCTCCCCAAAAACATTTCATCAAATTTTAAGTGATATCGTGACATGCATTTTGCGCATTATGCTCTGGTAGGTTTGAAAATTGATATTATGCCTACCGCACGTCTAGCCTGGCGGGCGAAATTCTGATCTGGCTGTGAGTTCGACATGTGTTGGAATTCGTCAAGAATCACTGCCAAAATGCTAAAATAAATATTTCTGCAAGATGGTACTTACCTTTTTTTTTGATGAATCTAAAAATAGTGATCCTGGGCGATCGTGTCGCTAGAGTAATAAAATATTCCCTTCGATGCTCCATGCAAATTACTTCCCTGTCCAACGAATTTCCCTTTAGAAGCAATTAGCCAAGCCGCGAGACGCGCAAACCCATCATCAATACGAGGATCATTGGTATGCCTTACAACGGCCTCGTAAAAATGTTCCAGCAAATTGTTGTACATCAATTGATTGTCATTACCGCAGTTGGAACGTGTGTGTCTATTACCTGCGCATATATCAGATTCACCTGAGCTCCAACCGCAATCCGTGACTACCTTTCTACTGAGATTCCCATCGAATTTTAAAATGTTTACCGAAGCTCTGGGCAACGCAACGCATCGCCGCAATCAGTTAATGGACTTCGCTGAAAGTCTCCGAAGGTAAATCTTAAATTCAAGAGGCAAAAGAAAAAGTATAGGAAAGGGTTTTTTAGCGTGTGCGCGACTATTTGATTGTTCTGCTGCTTTTGTCTGTCATATATTTATTTTATTTTTTGCACTAGCTACTCCTGCAGAAGTTGTCAATCATCGAGCCTTCATGCAAAGGCAACCGTCGATAATTTTATTCGGGGCGCAGTAATTGCAATTCAGCACGTCTAGGGCTTGAACTTTTATATACAGGGAAATAAACAAATAAATAAATAAATAAAATTCGCGCATAGGTATAGTCAGTTAATCATACGTAATCATTGACAAGCGGCTTGTTTTGACTTCAGACGCATAGCAAAAACGGACAGAAAGTAAACAGCAATGTTTAGGCTTATGTCAATTTTGTCCGTTTTGGCTAACTGATCAGATTTGAATATGTCTAACAAGACGACAAGTCCTTTCGTATAAATTTTTCGTTTAAACATAGAATATATTATTTTCTGAGAATTTATCTGTTTTTGTCAGTTGCTGTTTCCAGCAACACATTTTAAAATTCTATAAGACATGATTTTTCTGCAGAATTTGAAATTTCGAATTTTGCATAATAAGTGTTGTTTTCAGACGAGTTGTATTGTTTGTACATATGTATTTCATTTTACCTAAAGTAATATTTTCAATAATTATAAGGTAGACTGATTTTAACAAAGAACACATTCAACACAAACGTTGGAATCAAAATCTAAAATTGTATCTTGACCTTCAGATTCAAACCATATAAATTACATATCAACGATTATCAAATAATTTTTACTTCTCGATTGATTGGTAACGATCAAGTAATAATCAATTATTACAAATAATGTTAAAAAACGATTTTTAACTTAAAAATAACTTAAAAAGAAGAATTGGCTGTCATTCCAAATCGTACCTATTTTTGTTTTGTTGTTGTTTACTTTTCCACTCCCTAAAGGAAGGAAAATCATAAAATGAGTTTTATTTTAGACAAATAATTAAATAAAAATTACTTCTTAATCATTATCGATCTATCAAATAATAAAAACTACTTCATAATCGTTATCGAGCGATCGAAAAGTAAAAATTGCTTCATAATTGTTACTATTCAATTTATAATTTTTATGTAGCCGAAAAAAATTAACAGTTTTACAAATGAAATAACTGACTTTAACGTGGTGCAAAGTGATAATTTTTTTGTTTTAAATTTCAAAAATAATAATCAATACTTTCGGTCCCTGGTATTCTGGATCCTTTTTTGTTCCTTCGACCAATTGCAATGCAATTGCATGATTGCATGTTTTGAATTTACTTCTTGCAATTGCATGTTCTACACCTTTTTGATTAGTATTTACACCAATTACGCTTAGGATATGTAAGTAAATAAAAGATAAATTTAATAACAGTTGCCACAACAAAAACTTTTAGAAATCAAACCGTCTTCTTCGATATGGTACTTTTTTTTTAAATTTCATAATTTTGAATGAAAAATTATGTAAAGCCAATAGAAGTATGTATGTAGGATTTAAGATAAGTAGTGGAATTAGTAAAAAAATTAATTTACCCAAAGTGGAAATAAGCCTTTTTGAAGAGACGCTCTTCATTTTGTACATATATCTTTATGAAAACTTTAAAAAGTAATTAAAAACGAAAAGTACCTATTACTAATTCGGTGAAAACATTAAGTAGCATTTTTGTTTCGTCCTGCAGTTCACATACACAGTGGCGGCAAAATAAATAGCACACTTATATATAGTACATCAAAATACTTTGCTCGAAAGAATACAACTTAACTTTAGGTGATACCGTGTTCTGAAATGTAATCTTTATAGTGCCTAGATTCTTACTATAATTACTACTGCTGTAATCAAATTCTGTACCTTAAGCTACTAGCATTTCACTTGTACAATTTCATCCAGGGAGCGGGTAATATAAATATATATCACATCTTGGTACTTTTTTTATTTGGAACAATTTGTGGCGTGAAATCCTACTACCGTTGAAGCTAGTTATAGTGAAAAACACTCGCTATTATTTAAGACTTAAGTACATATTATGATTATCTTCAATCGCACAGCAATGCTCAAGGAAGAAAGTCATTAACGCTATTCGCCACTACGAAGCAACTGGTTTTCTTCAAAAATAAATACGCAAAGCTCCCACTCGAAAGACTACTCCCAGGACTAAGGCTCCAATTGTTTGGACATTTAAAGAAGATACATTTATGACTGCACCGCAATTAAAAGAAAAAATTAAAAGAGAATAAAACGCAGTCGTAAGTACAATTGAAAACAATTTACGCGAAACTAATTTGTTCGGAGCGTTACAAGAAAGAAGCCACCATTGTCGAAACGCAACATCGTAAAGACGTTGAAATTTACTAAGTAACATATTGTGTGCATTAAGATATTTATTGGTGGAGCAAAGAATCCAATTTGGAAAAACTGAAAGTACTCCGTTATATTTTAAAGTAATTTCGTATTTTATGGAAGTAGGTTTTATCCAGAGATCGGCAAAAAAGCAATATTACATTTTCAATTTTTCAAATAGTCAACAATTTATAATTAAGACACTATGATTATAATTTTTTACAAAATAAATATCATCGCTCTGGAAATTTCCATTTCCCTTATAATTGGTAATTGAGCAGACAAACATTTGTGAATACCTAAATATCGATAAATTCTCCACTGAAAATTGATATTACTCAATCAATGGGCAATTACTGGGCCACAAATTATAAAATACTCAACTACTGAGTAATTCTGAGTAACAATTTTTTTATTACTCAAGCAATCGAAAATTCATGGCATTGAAATTTTCAAATACTCAAGTATCTTGTAATTCTAAGCCACGATTTTTTTATTACTCAAGCAATCGAAAATTCATGGCACTTAAATTTTCAAATACTCAAGTATTTCGTATTTCTGAGCCATGATTTTTTTATTACTCAAGCAATCGAAAATTCATGGCATTGAAATTTTCAAATACTCAAGTATTTTGTAATTCTGAGCCACGATTTTTTTATTACTCAAGCAATCGAAAATTCATGGCATAGAAATTTTCAAATACCCAAGTACTTTGTAATTCTCGGTGACGATAATATTATTATCCAAGCATTGGGTAATTCATAGGCTACAAATTACAAATATCCGTTGTCAGGTGGCTTTTGTTGTGTTTCGCTGTATATATTACATGTCTGATATCACATGTTACATAAACTGATGTGACGAAGCACATTTAACACATTACATTGGACAAGTGACAAACTACAAAATACAAAATACAACATGCAACATGCAACATGCAACATGCAACATGCAACATGCAACATGCAACATGCAACATGCAGCATGCAACACGCAACATGCAGCATGCAACATGCAACAAGCAACATGCAACATGCAACACCTAACACGCAACATGCAACATGCAAAATGCAACAATATATAATATATATCATATATGACGTCATATAACATAACAAACTGTCTTTCTTTAAAACACAAGTTTTGACGGTCTATCTCTGTTAGTTTTCGAAATAAAGAGACTTGAAGTTTTCAGCGTATACTGGCCTGTTAAAAGTCACTTTCGCACTTTATCTTATATACAATGTACATAATATATAAACTGTATATATATATTATATAATAAATGTAATGTAATAAATGTATAATATATATATAATATTTTATATACATATATAAATATAATACACAATATTATATATTATTATTAATGAAGTTTTCAGCGTAGACTGGCCCGTTAAAAGTCACTTTCGCGCTTTATCTTATATTATATATTATATTTTATATATTTATTATATACTATATATTATATATTATATATTATATATTATATTTAAATTTTATATATTATGGACATTGTATATAAAGATAGAGCGCGAAAGTGACTTTTAACGGGCCAGTATACGCTGAAAACTTCATATAATAATAATATATAATATTGTGTATTATATTTATATATGTATATAAAATATTATATATATATTATACATTTATTACATAATATATATTACAGTTTATATATTATGTACATTGTATATAAGATAAAGTGCGAAAGTGACTTTTAACAGGCC
The DNA here is from genome assembly GCA_951509405.1 of Machimus rusticus. Taxonomy (NCBI): domain Eukaryota; kingdom Metazoa; phylum Arthropoda; class Insecta; order Diptera; family Asilidae; genus Machimus; species Machimus rusticus. The sequence continues at coordinate 4,169,963 of OX608053.1, read as the reverse complement.
AGTATACGCTGAAAACTTCAAGTCTCTTTATTTCGAAAACTAACAGAGATAGACCGTCAAAACTTGTGTTTTAAAGAAAGACAGTTTGTTATGTTATATGACGTCATATATGATATATATTATATATTGTTGCATTTTGCATGTTGCGTGTTAGGTGTTGCATGTTGCATGTTGCTTGTTGCATGTTGCATGTTGCATGTTGCATGTTGCGTGTTGCATGTTGCATGTTGCATGTTGCATGTTGCATGTTGCATGTTGCATGTTGCATGTTGCATGTTGCATGTTGCATGTTGCATGTTGCATGTTGCATGTTGCATGTTGTATTTTGTATTTTGAATTTTGTAGTTTGTCACTTGTCCAATGTAATGTGTTAAACGTGCTTCGTCACATCAGTTTATGTAACATGTGATATCAGACATGTAATATATACAGCGAAACACAACAAAAGCCACCTGACAACGGATATTTGTAATTTGTAGCCTATGAATTACCCAATGCTTGGATAATAATATTATCGTCACCGAGAATTACAAAGTACTTGGGTATTTGAAAATTTCTATGCCATGAATTTTCGATTGCTTGAGTAATAAAAAAATCGTGGCTCAGAATTACAAAATACTTGAGTATTTGAAAACTTCAATGCCATGAATTTTCGATTGCTGGAGTAATAAAAAAATCATGGCTCAGAAATACGAAATACTTGAGTACTTGAAAATTTCAGTGCCATGAATTTTCGATTGCTTGAGTAATAAAAAACTCGTGGCTCAGAATTACAAAATACTTTAGTATTTCAAAATTTCTATGTCATGAATTTTCGATTGCTTGAGTAATAAAAAAATTGTGGATCAGAATTACGAATTACCTGAGTATTTTAGAATTTATTACTAACAAATTACAAATATTTCAATAATTGAAAATTTGTTATTATTCTTTCTTAAATATTTCAGTAATGGATATTATAAACCAACAAAATATTATTTTTTTGGTATTAATAATAATCATCGAAAATATTGACTGAACCAATATTATTGCCGATCCCTGGTTTTATCTTAGCTACAATATAATTATATTCTTATAACGATTCAATATAATTATATTCTTATAACGATTCTAAAACTTTTAAAATAAAAGCAAACTTTAACTAAATAAATTATATTTCACTTATTCTGTAAATTAATAATGACATTTTGTTAAAAAGGAAGAATTCATAGATATTTGGTGGAGAAATTATGATTTTTTTTTTTTTGTAATTTAAATATTTTCGAATGATAGTAATTGATGTCACACCTACTTATCTTCACTATAAGTATGTTAGTTACTACATCATATCTATTTTTTATGTTATATATATTTTGTTATAACAATCACTGTATTTGGATGCTCTTACACTAAACTACATATGTACATATATTATTTAAAAAAAAAAACACAATTTATAAATTTATTTATAAATTAATGTGTGTAGGGGAGACCGGGTACAAAAGTAACGGCGGGTCGAAAGTAACAAAGGCTCTGTAGGTCTATCCAATAGTCAAAATACCACTTCGCTGCCATCAGGTGATGGCCGGTAGCGCCTCCCTCTCTTGCATTCAGTAGCCGCGCGCGCCACGCGCTGTTAGGTTCTGTGAGAGGATAATAAGTGATTTCACAAGTCAAAAGTAAGTTTTTTGACGTTCACTTATTTTATGTTTACTAATGCTACTAAGGATGATATTAATCTGAAAATTTGCATATAAATTCTAGATTAGATTTATTGCACAGTGTTGTAATTCATTTTTGTCTAGCACGTTCCGTTTTCAGGTTATCGTCCATGTTTTGACAAAAATGTGGTAGGGTACAAAAGTAACATAGCCCTATGGGTAGACAAGTAACTTGTTACTTTTGTCTTCGGATTGATTTACTGATTGCGAGTCTGAATAGAAGACTGATACTGAATAGTGTGATTAGAAAAAATTATTATCATACAATAATTTATGTCATTAATTACTAAACACAGTTTCTAAGGAAGAGTTAATAATATTGATTTTTTTTTCGTAAAATATATATTTTTTTAGCATTTAAAATGAAAGTATGTACTTATTTATGTTATTAATAAAAAGGGTTTGTAATAAATAATTTGTTTATTTAATATGTAATATCATAATTATTACAAACTATTTTGTCCTGTTACTTTCGGCCTGCCAACGTGGTCGAAAGTAACAACGGACGAATTTTTTTAAAGTCTCTGTAATTCATACAAAATACACAATAATCAGGCAAATCAAGATACTAATGTAAAGAACATGAACGGAATTTTTATATGGCTAAATTAATTTCATCAAAATAATAATACCTAACCAGAAATCAAGGTAAAAGTAAAAAATGTTACTTTTGTACCCGGTCTCCCCTACTAGATTGCGGTTACTGAATCTTTCATAGAGTTTTTACATTTACACTTCCGTGTTGCATACTATCGCATTTTGTCCAATTTTTTAAATAGAATCCCTACCACTGCCATTAAACTGGTATTTTTCGAGATGTTTTTATTTACATTGGACTGATTGATGTTTGTGATTTTAGCAGTAAACGTTTTATAAAGGAACACCAGCAGTACCTTTCTTCTGCATGGCTACTTAAATAGCCTCACTGAAAATGCACTGTGCATGCTACACAAACATCAATCTTAGATCGCAGAAATTGACTTAAGAAATTGCGTGGTTTTTGGTTATTTTTAGGAATCATCATCAGGCCTTTGGCTTTACATCATTTTATTGAAGTATTTTAGTATTTTTTTCCTCCGGGATTGAAGCTCAATGCCCCCTATAATGTATGGAAAGCCCCATTTGTAATACAGAAAAAAGAATGTCAATAAAATTAGCACTTATATCAATCGAAATAAAACATGATTCCATTCAGCCCTAAAATCCCCATTTTTCAGCAACTGTTTTAGCTGGAACCCCGCCATTTCGATCGCTAATGAATTAATTAAAAGCAATCTTTTGTTTGCGGAGCTTGATGAAGTTAATGGGGAACGCTTCATTATGATGATATCGAATACCGACGGACTCTCTTTGATTAGGCAGACAATCAAAACGGCAACGTATTGTGCGACATAAGCGATGATATAAAATAGTAACTGCGGGTTGACAAGGTATAGGTGGTTTAGGGGTTTTTGGGGGTTTCGGGGGTTAGGTTCTATACCCACGAATTATTCCATCATCGCGACAATTTTCTGTAAAAGTGCTGGCGAAATGGATGCATAAAACGAGAAAATCGAGTGGTTGAGCTTACCATAAAAAATAAAATGGGATAGTATATGAAGTGGGGCCCTACAGCTCCTGCTAGCAGCTAGCAGCTAGAGCTAATCGCCAAACTTGCGCAGAACTAAGGGAGCGTTTAGCTTTTAAAACCATCAACAGGTTCTGGCCGATTTGATCGCTTCCCGGAGCCCAGACAGGCGGCAAGGGTGGCGTCGAACTGGGATAAAATATGCCTTCGTCGGGCAACTGGGGCAAGTTTGTTATCAGCGCTGTGGTCGGCGCCTTAACTTCAAGCGGATGGTAAATGGATCGAGTTTGATAAAGTCGCGAATTAAATATCTGTCGATGAGGTTTGCTTAATCGGTTCGAATAAAATGTGTTGCTATAGATTGACGGTGAAATATTTTATGTTTTTTAAAATATTCTTCATAATTTTGGCTATTGGCGCGTTTCTTGTGAACGCAACTGTCGAAAATTATTTTCTTGTTGAGTTAAGGGATGGAACACCTGTTGATGCCTTTGCACTCGCCAAACAGAATCATTTTAAATTGGTGAAAAAGGTAATTTAGTGGAAGTGCATACAAATGCAGTGAGTGAAACAAAATAAATATAACATAAAAAATATTTGTATATGTAGTATTAAAGTGAAGATAAATAGGTATTGTGACATAAATCACTATCAATATTGAATTTTAGAAAGAAAGAAAGAAGGTAGATTTCAAAATTATAAAAATTATTTATATTTGAGGGAATGTAAAGCTGAATTCCCCCCGAGCTCCTTCACCGGTTCAGCTCATTTCTGAACATAGCTGAGATATTACTAGGGAGAATTTTTTAGCCAAGTTAATTCAAAATTGATTAAGAAATATACGCTCATACAAAAAAATAAATTTAAGGGAACTTTCTGGTTAAAATTGTCCAAAAAAAATTTTTTCAAAACATTGTTTTTTAATAGAAAGAATAAAGTTATCATTTTGAAAATGTGAATGCATGTATGTACATACATACGAGTACATGTCAAAATAAATTTTATTTTTAAATTATACAACCTCTAAAAAGGGTTTTGGCATCATTCATTTTCCAAAATCTTTTCATCGATTTTCGTTTATGCCACAAAATAAGTGGAAAATAATTTTTCAAAGTTATAATAAAGTATAATTTGGCTAAAATAAAACCTTACTTGAGCTTACCTTAACACTCTCTGATAAATCATATGAAAATCATATGACTTTTCGTACATAAATGTCGATTCATATAGTGTAATCTCACTCATATCTCTCATATTAGGTACCTAATATTTGAGTAATCTATTTCTAAATTAATTTAAGAAGTCATAGGAGTTTAAAACCGTCTGAGTATTTATATTATTTGAAAAATGAACAATGACTTTTAAATTCAACAGAGTACATTATACTTTTACTCTATGATAGTTACGAATGAACTTTAATAGATTAGGTACTTTATTCTTTTATTGTCTCTAAGTTTAAGTTTGACGCCATTTAATTAAATTTAAATTCTTTTCGTTTTCGCATTAGAACTATAATTGATAATATTTAATCAAGGAATAACTATTGAAACGATGTTAGTTTCTAATCAGGGACCAATACGATTATTTAGGCTATGTGAGCATTTTTACTAAGATTTTATCGCTAGAAAGACTTACATTAAATCAACAAATTATTTATGAAAAATTAGCACTAAAAAAACAGTGACCTAAACGATGAAGTTGAAATAATTAATAATGAGTTACAATTTTTAACAGAGTACCCTATAATTTGGAATGGATAAATTTTACCTAAGTATTATGTTTAGTATTTGTATTTTATATGTTTGATACCTTTTTAAGGACTAAGTAAATATTTAGTTAATTTCTTAATCTAGTTAATTTTTTAATACTAATCTTGAATCCTTAAAATATTTACTAATTGTGGTATACAAATAAATAAATTTTAAGGTATTGAAATAAAAATAATACTTCTTTCTACTTAAAAATTAAAGTCCTAACAAAAAATATATTTATAATACATCATACTTTTTCACCTTAAAAGTTTTCTTCATCAAATTTTCTTGCATGGTACCCTCTCTCCAAGTTCCTACTTGTTTGAAAATTTTGATTAATTCGAAGAATTGCGTTCTGGACAAGAGGAAATTCAATTTGAGTCATAAGATATTTATAATTTGAAGGACATGCGATTTAAAAGTTATCCGTAAAGAGAACTTGTTTGCCATCTGTAAATTAAAATGTAATTGCTCGGGCTTTAATTATATGTTTCATAATTTAAGTTTTATTAACCGGTCAGAAAAGTAATGCTCAGTAATTAATTTCTTGTTTCTTCAGACATGCACCTGATCAGTTATTTGATAAACAAATCAATATACAAGGTTTAAGCTATATTATGGTGAGGAAAAATTGCGTGTACTAACAAACATAATTTGTATGTAACCATATTATAAAAACTTTTTTTTAATTAAGTTTGAATTTTTGTAGGGGTATTAAATTTTAAGTATGTATAAATTAAATTAAATCTAAGCAGTTATTATTTAATATTATAATAAAGCCCTTTATCTAACATTTACGAAATCCCACGTGCAACCGCTTAAAACAGACCATAGTGACGATTTCACTTTGCGTGAATCCACATTAAATCCACCCACCTCAGAGGATTATAATTATTCACATCTGTGAAATAAAATATTTTATTTTTTTTACTTGCTAGTTAATCTGATAAAAGTGAAACAAGTTCAAAGTGATATCTTTGGTTGCCGCGTGATAAAGTACTAAAAGCATAAATACGTCATATACGAAAAGGTACTTTAACTGCTTAATGTCGCTTGTCAATAGTTGTTATCTAATCGAAATCGGATCATTAATTCCCTCTGCATCATACAGGAAATTTATTGTCTGTCCCTAATAAAGAACATGTCTACCGTGTTTATTAATTTCATGAACTCCCACAGTTCTTAGAGTTCCACATAATCGGCCTTTAATTAACTCCAGAACTGATGCGTGGGTAAAATAAAAGTCAAATGTTAATATATTAAATTGTAATTTTATTTTTTTTTTTTTTTTTCGGGCTTTTAGTCAAACTATGAAGTTGGGACTTTTGGGGCTGTTTTATCTGAATCGCAATTGCAATCGTATCCTTTTGAAAGACTAAATTTAGACATGTGATTAGCATATTGCCACCCTAGTTCCATTATTTGTCGTATGCTAGTTTAAATGAGATAAAATGCTAAAAATAAAATATATGGTGGCAAAAAGCTACTGGTCATTCAGGGATTTTCATTAAGTCGGAAATGTGTAGATTACATGTGAAAATAGTGGACGATTCTCAGTGGGTGTACACTCTGCATTCATTCTCGGACAGATAGAAGCATAGTAAAATAAATCGAAAACTCTGAGAAATCAGCTCGTGTTGACTAACCAAATCTCCTTGTTATTCGATACCTAATTGAAATTGATGGACTACAAAAACAGAAGAGTTGTAATTTTATATGAGTTTCAGAACATTGATTTCGGTCTTTAGCTTTTTTTCCATATACATATGTATGTAGTTCAATGTCTGGTTTTGTCAGGAACTTTTCATTGTAATTACGTACTTATTAAAGCATATTTATAAGATTTTCAGTTGCCTTTTGATGAAATTTGTTTTTGTCATTTTATCAATTTATGTTTTTCATTTTTTTTACATATTCTTTACGTTATTAAACTCATTATTTTATTTATTTTATATACAGATATGGACAATTAATTAGAAACACTCTAATGGATTTAAAAAAAAATCGAGTTTCTCCTTGCAAAAACCATTTTAATAATTTTATATGGCAAATTTTGCTAGGAATTATACCTTTTTACAACTATTTTAAATATTTTTTGAGTATGTAACTCGAATTTATACTATTAGCAAAACTAGGTTATACAATTAATTAGAAATAAAGCTTAATTTATTTTAAAAAAAATTACATTTAATTTACAAAACTTTATGTTAAATCCTTTTTGGAAAATTATGATTTCACATCTTCTTTTTATTGCTTAAATTAGATTCCTGCATTTCTCCATAGAAATGCTTTTTCCATGTCGTCTTAATTGTATTAACTTATTCTTCATTATTTCTAATATTTTGTTGAAAAATTACATTTTTTACTTGTACCTTAAAATGTCCGCATTGTATGAAGGGCACTCAAAAACATCGGTAAAATTGTCCCGAAGGAATTATTTTGTAAGGTTGACCGTGCGCTTTGGATTAATATCTTGCTGGAATTTCGAAATTACAGGAAAATTTTCTTCAGCCCGTGGCAGCATTGCATATTTCAGTATGTCCACATATTTCTCTTTCGTCTGGATGACCTCAATTTTGCAAATCGGACTAAAAATTTCGGCTATATCCATCTTAGTACTCCAGAGCAGCTTTAATTCATTTTTGCTGAAACTTTCTCAAATATTTGTATTTTCTAAAAAGGAAAATTCATGTTATAGTGGCGAAACAATGGGTTTGCTTGAAAAACAGCTTTTTAAATTTAATTGCTTAGTAAATTGGAAACCATTTAGTTTAATAAAAAATGGAAGATTTAATTATCGTTATTTATGATTATGATTTTTACTTTTATTCAGGTTCGCTCAAAGCAAACTTTTCTTGCCAAAAAAAAAGTTCGAGATCAAAACTGCCCATCAGTTTATATGACACCCTGAAGAAATTTGTGATAAATTGGATTTAATTAAAATTTAAAAGGTTATTGTACGTACCAGGATTTGAATTCTACATGCTGTTTGCGGGGTTGGCAGGACCATAGAATTATTTAAGGATTTAAGCCAATAAAAAAAGCATTGTGAGGGTTTTAAATCAGGCTACGGGTTCGTTCGTCATTTCAACGAATTAGAACTTAACAATTTAAACACATTCTTTCAAAAAATGCAAACATTTTGATTTTTAAGTTTCCAGATCAAAAGGGTAAAAAAGCTAATGGTGCGACTTCGTCCGTCTGTCTGTCTGTCTGTTTATCTCAGTTACTAAGCTATCGACTTGAAATGACTTTATAAGTAATGGAACTTGCTTACCCACATCCATCACAGTTCAGATTAAACTTATTTTTGTTTTATTTTTTAGCCGCATAGTATTTGATTTATGATCAAATATGTATGAAAAATGACCGTCAATTTATCGACAAAATTTACAAAATGAAAAATCTAAAATATTTTGTGCTGATTGAGATACCTAAATGAAAAGTTTTTTGTTCTTTTCTTTCGAAATCTATCACAGTGGTGTTACTATTTAAAAATTTTAAAAAACATTCATGTGCTAATATTTTTTGAAACCTACATAATTTTATATATAGGCAGGTACAACCGGGTAATATTTAAGTAAATACACGACTACGAAAATATTTATATCTAATATTGTAAACTATTGTAAAAGATTGTTCGTAAAGCAAAAAATATGTTGATTACAAGTAGTATTATCATGTAGCATTCAAAAGAAGAAACATTTTCTTCGGGAATATTTGAAAAAAAAAGTTTGCAACATCAATCAGCACCACTTCCTGCCTCAACAGCGGACAAGACATTTATAATTTAAATCGTCTTGAAAATAAATTACACGAAGAGTTCGCTAACCAGCTTCAGATAGAAATAGATAGTTCGACCAAAAGCTACAAATTATAAATTTAATGAGAACGTCTAAATAGTCATGGCGTGAAGACGTATGTTTTCCTGGTACCTACTCTACTCGGCAAAATTTCTATGATGCTGCTGTCCAGCATCATCCTAAAGTCGTTTATCTCACACGCCCTGTTTTCTCAACGAACAAAACCAATTTTCGATCTAATTAAAAATGCAAATAATCCTCCAGTCCAACTAGATTGCATAACTCAGAAGCAAGTAAATCTTCAGATATGTCAAGCTGTTCCGAAGATACCTTTCCCCATATCTTCTTTATGAATTGTCCGGAATCAAATTCTTTTTCCTCTGGTAATTTTAGCACCTGCCCAGAGGTTCTTTTTCGATTTACGACTTCTTTAAGGAGAAACTTGTTTAGGATTAAATATAAATCGGATTGGGCTTTTGTTTGTTTTGACAGGTTTTTTTTTTGCAGTGTCTTCTTTTTTTGCAAATTCTGGTATATGCAGCTTGGAAAATGCTTTTAGACTTTTGACCTAAGAAGAATAGCAGAATGGACCATTTTTTAGAGACATCATTTCCGGCAATCAATTTAGCCATCTTTAGTTAGCATATAAAAGGTGAAAAGGTTCTTCGCTACCAGTTTAGTCGGTTTGGAACTTTTCAAAGTGGACGATGATATTGTTTTGGCGGTCCGTTTTCGTGATTATGTTTGTCCATTTAAGCATAAGTTTAGTTTACACCGGCAGAAATGTGGTGCAGTATATAAACAATTTAAATTATTTAATTTCGCGACAAACAGATCCATGTGATAATTTTTATAACTTTGTGTGTAAAGGTGGTGCAAAACATTCGTACAATACTTTTGGTTCTATAAATACGCGAATAAACAGACAAATTCTTTTGCTGCTTAAAATCAAAGATGACCTTCAAAGTGTTTCGCCAGCTAAGTTAGCAGCAAAAAGTCTTTTAGAGTCATGCAACAATCAGAAAACAGGAGCAGCAGCTGTTTTGGAGCAAAAAATATATTTTCAAAAAATCTTCAATCTTCCTGTTCTTAACGAAAGTTGGTCTCATACTGATTTTGAGTTTTTCGAAACATCTGCTGATTTAATGCAATTTGGTATAAATTCGTTAATTGCTTTCAATACCTTTCCACACTACTCAGAACCAGATCGTCGCGTATTTTTAATAATTCCCGAGAAGATAACCAAAATGCTTCAAGGTGGTGAAAAACTGAACACGATTATTGAGTTAAACTTACGAAGGATTCTACGATCATATAATATGAGCAGAACTGCAATTGAAAATGTGATCATGTTCGAAAAGGCTGTTTTGAAGATACCCTACATCTCTAGAAAGATTGGAACACCAGACACAGCTGAAATTACTTTTAAACAATTAAAATACAAAATACCAGAAATTAATTGGGAATTGTACTTTCATCGAGCCTTTGGTGATACCCTTTCAGATTCTGATCCCCTAATACTGTGGAACGAAAGATTCTTTCAAGATCTTCTAAAACTAATTAAAAACACCGATCCTGAGATACTAGCAAATTATTTATTTTCAAAACTAGCAGGAGAATTTAATCACATGATCAAAAGGACAAGAGAAACATGTCTAGGACTCACCAAAAAATATTTGCCCGATGTGATTGGCGCAATTTACGTTCAAAGTTTAGGTTTTCAAAATAGGCAACAAGATATGCTTGAAATGTTCAATGACTTGAAAAATTCTTTTCTGGATATTATTGAAAACTCAGATTGGCTCGACACTACAACGAAAAGAGGTGTCTTACAAAAAATATCTGCAATAGAACCAATTCTAGGATATTACAACATTAGCTCTTTAGCAGAAATCGATGAAAATTACAAGAATGTTAAGCTTGATGATTTCAATTTTTTTAAGAATATTCAATTTTTGAGTACAAGAAAAAACCATAACATGTTCAAAAATATTATAAATCAAAATAAAGATAAATTATGGGATGTTTATGATCCAACTGACACAAATGCTGGATATTTAGTTGGTGATAATCGAATAATAATTCGATCTGGAGTTTTTCACGATCTCGTATACCATCCAACATACCCGAAAGTCTTAAATATAGGAGGGCCTGGATCATTTATTGCACATGAATTTGGCCATCCAATTGATCCTCAATCAAGAAATATTGATTCTAATAAATTCATGAGAAATTGGTGGAGTAATAAATCTACTGATGAGTATAAGCGAAAAATACAATGTCTTGAAGATCAATATGATAATTTGCTGAATTTTACAAATATTACAAATGTAGGAAGACATACACTACAAGAAAATTTTGCAGATAATATTGGATTGAGAATATCTTGGAATTTGTTTAAAAGCTGGGCAAGAAAAAGTCAAACCGATCATAAACCACTTCCTGAATTAGGTTTTACTGAGGATCAACTATTTTTTATAGCATTTGCAAAATTCCACTGTAAGTCTAATGAGGGCGATCTGCCCAACTTTGTCTTGTATTCTTATTACAGCCCCAAGGAATATCGTGTGACAGGAACTTTACAGAATATGCCAGAATTTGCAGAGGCGTTTGAATGTCCTGCGGGATCAAGAATGAATCCCCTCAAAAAATGTGTAGTTTTTTAAAATATTGCATTGTATTTATGTGTGTCTTTTGTAAAGACTTTGTACATTATTTTAAAAATATAATGCTTTCGTTCATCCGAAATAAACAGAGTTTTAATGCATACAAGGTGAATTAAAATGTCCCCCTCTTATAACACGACTTTGATGATAATGCCTATATATGTAAATGTTTTCGCTGATTAACGTCCACAATCCTAGAATCCAAGATTCCTATTGTAATATGTAATAATTTTTTAGCGCTTTCGCAAAAAATAAAGTTAACCTTCAGGAGAGACTCATAATCCATCCATCCAAAATACTCAGCTAAACTTAAGGATTTTTAGTGAAAAGAATTTTTATCTACTTTTCGTAGAACAAAATTTGAAAATATACATAACTTTTATTACTCCTAATATAATTAATTTTAAACTATAATTAAGTTATAAAATTAAGGACGGTTTACATTACTATTATATAATTATCAAATGGTATATGTTTAAATCATTTCAGTTTTATTTGGATTGTTTTGGATTATACAATTTATAAAACAAAAGATCTTAATTCGTTGACGGTCGACAATACGTTCGGTAATAATTTTTCTAGGAAAATAATTATCAAGGGGAAAACATTTTTTCGAAATTTTTATGCTTTGAATAAATATTGTAATAAGTACATATATGACCCATATTTTATTATCTTTTTTGTTTGATTCTACTGACTTATATGTACTTACATTTATTGAATTCGAAAATTTTTAGAATATTAAAATTGAAATAAATAGTTTTAATCTACAACAAGATCTAACCTGGCAGTATCCGATCACTCGTTTACATATGTATGTGTGTATGTCTTTTAGGACCGATTTTTTATAATTTAAAAAACTTCAGTATTTTCAATCACGGTCGAATTTATTATAGAGCCGACATTATGAAATTGGCAGTTAAATAGGTATTTTTAGTTGACTAGGATTATCACTAACCGAATTTACCGAATATTGTTAATTAATGGATATCCGGTAGTTTTTCATTTTTTAAGATAAATTAAAAAGGCATAAGCATTAAATTGTCTCTAAAATTTAATGAAACAATCCTCTGTCTCATTTAACACGGATCTAATGATTATACATTAGATTTGGAAAAAAAAATCGATAATTGGGGTTAATTTTAACGACTTTTAGGTACGAGGCTTTCAAAACCTTTTCCTATTTGAAAAGTTACCAACAAGTGAAACATCAAAAAGATCAAACACCGAATGGAAACCTCTTGAAAAGGATGAACGAGTTTTATGGGCATCACAACAACGAGCTTTAAAGCGTGATAAACGAGACTATTTCGTTCTATCCCTTAACGACTATTTTGATGATACTAACAATTATTTAAAAGAATATATTGACTCATATCCGTACACGCCACCTTTTAATGACGAACTATGGGAACAACAGTGGTATATGGTAAAAATTCTCGTAATTTTTATGTTTAAACTGCTATTCAATTTTACTTTATTTAGCAAAAAACAATTAATGAAACTGGTGGAACAACATTGGACCTAAACGTGCTCCCTGTGTATGCCCGGGGTATTACTGGAAGAGGTGTACGAGTTGCTGTACTGGATGATGGTCTTGAGTATGACCATGAGGACCTTATCGAAAATTATGTAATAAAAATAATGTGTTTTAAATAACCCGGGTGAAAATATTTATATGACTGAAAATAGACTGAAAATAATGTAAATTCGACTGAAGAATGTGGACGGAAATCAATCGTTGATTTAACGAAACATTTAGACTGAACTGATACTGAAAATATTATGATTAAGTCCAATATTCAAAAATCTTTCTAAGTCCAAGAAATACCGAGTCTTAAAAATATTCTAAGGATAAGAATGATAAAATTTACGTCTTCTTTCCGTTTCATTTCTCTGTCTCTTCTGTAGGACTCATCAAGGGTAACTGATATTTCAGTCTCAATTCAGTGTGTTTTCGGACACAACTATGCTAACATACAACTTTCAGTCTAATTTCAGTTTCACATCAGAATGAAAAAATATTTCCACCTCATTACAGTCTGAATTCCGTCTTCACCTTCTCCATGTAATACGTTTCAGTAGGTTTTCAGTTCAAATAATAATTCCCGCCTTATTTCAGACTGAATTCCGCCTAAAATTCATTTTTCAGTCTCTTTTCAGTCCTTTTTCAGTCTTAATATAATAATGAAAATTTTATTTTATAGGATCCAGATATAAGTTGGGACTGCAACAACGATATACCTGATCCCCATCCAAATTATAAAGATCTAAGTAATCGTCATGGAACTCGATGTGCTGGAGAAATAGCAATGGTAGCGAATAATAAAAAATGTGGAGTTGGAATTGCTTATAACTCTCGTATTGGTGGTATAAAACTACTTGCTGGACAAGTTTACGACTTGATTGAAGGAATGGCTCTAGGATTTGCACACGATAAAGTCGACATATACAGCTCCTCGTGGGGCCCTACAGATAATGGAAAAACTCTAGAGAGACCGGGAATTTTTGCTTCGAAAGCCATAGAACGTGGCATAAATGAGGTGAATTTTATGGACTGTAATGAAATTAAATGAAACCATAATGAGATTGAATTATAGGGGCGCAATGGCCTTGGTAGCATCTACGTCTGGGCTAGTGGAAACGGAGGTGCCCGCTTCGACAACTGCAATTGCGACGGATACGCCGCGACCATTTACACCATCACAATTGGAAGCGTTACGCAGCAGGGCGACGTTCCTTGGTACAGCGAGGGCTGCGCTTCCATAATGGCCGTCACGCACTCTTCAGGAGCGATGGACGATCAAATGATTGTCAGGTTTTTAAGGTAGTTTTCCTTAGGCAGAGGATAAAGTCCATTTTCTTTTATATTATAGGCTACAACTGATTTAGGCAATAAATGCACTGTAAAGCATACAGGAACATCGGCTTCAGCTCCTCTCGCAGCAGGAATTATTGCTCTTGGATTGGAAGCAAAGTAAGCCTTTATTTTTATTTTATTTTCTCCATTAAAAATAATCTATTTTAATAATGCGGCTGTAGAAAGAGCGTTCAAGGGCCATGTTTTAATAATTTTTCTTGGGCGCACAACGGTCGTACAAGGTTATTTTGCAAGACTGCCTTATAATCGTCACGTCCGATCCGGTATATGGTTGTACATGGGCTGTTTTTATTATAAATAATAATGAGCGGGTTGACAAAATTCAGTCATAAAATTGAATCAGATGATATATGATAAATAATATCTTTTTCAAATTGTGTTCAACCGCTGTACGCCCGGGTGTACGACCATTTTATTTTCACTGTAATGTGGCCTTAGTACAACCCAATGTAAGACCCAAACTATGGTTAATTGGATTTTTCATTCTAAATATGCAGCCGTACAGCCTTTCAGATTTTTTTACACTTGTGCAGATACGTCCCTAAAAAATCTGTGTGGCTGTCGGTCAGCCGCTGATTACTTTTAACTCAGATTGCCATAAATATATACAAAGGTACTATGAGTATACTTGTAACCAATGGAACGGCTAAGGCTTTAGTCCAAAAGTTTCCGTCTTTTATTGCTTTTTTTTAACACGAAATAATTCTAGATAGTTAAAATCGAAGTTACATTATCATTATCACAACATGAATATTAAATAGATTTATTTTTTTTTCAAGGCAAGGCAATTTTCTCAAAAGTTATTAGGAATATCTACATGATAAGATTTAATTAGAAAACTTGTTAAAATGCTATGTTAAAAAAATAGACTTATACCACACAGTTCATATGTACATATTAGCCCAAAAAAATCGAGATTAAATATGTATGTAGATTGCCTTCCAAATTTAAGCAGAAACGTCTTAAAGCACTTTAAGTATGAGGCTCCGTTTTGAAAGCCAAAACACAAACATTGTTCGTTTATCATGTTTCCATCTCCCCAAAATTGTGGGATTTAGAATAAGTGATTTAAAAGTTTTTCCATCATAGAGCGCAATTTCTTTCGATGCTTCAAGAGTCATATTTTAATTGTTTACATACATTTACTCAACAAATTGATCACATGATGGTACTTTAGGATTTTGAAAGTTGTTCATTAACTGTAACAGATATCGTAAAACTGGTTGCGCAATATCGTAGAGAGTTGTCTATAGAAATGCTCTTATACGTTTTGACACCCGATTGACCATTTTTGAGTTATTTATGAAATAAAAATGTCAAATTTCACAACTTTTATCCTCGCAAATAACTCAAAAAATATAGAAGTTACGGGAAAATGGTCTTAATCAATTTTGTGCAGGATTTAATTCTCTACAAGTTAGGCGAGGCCACTTGCCCATGTCAGAATAAAAATTAGCGATTTTTTGCAAAAGTAGAACATAATGCATTGGGCAAACAATTTTATCTCAAAAATTTATTACTCTACAAATTACATGAGGACACCTGTTTACATCAGATTTATAGTTAAAAGAAATAGACTTATAATTTTCTTTTCTTTACTTTTTTACTTCTTCTTTTGGCCAAACAAGTTCAGAAAACAAAAACTATTTAGTCTTTATGTTAGGTTCAATAGTCACATCAAAAAAACATTTTTGCATTTAAAAACTACTATATATTCGTTATTTGGTTAATTTAAAATAATAAAACTTTGTATTGAAAACTATAAGCATGATAATATTAATATGTCTAATTACAACTCCAAAAAAAACTGAAATCAATTATTTGAAATTGAAACTTAATAATTAACTATTGAATTTGTATCTTTAATTTATTTATCATTTAATTGTTTAGTCCGCTCCTAACTTGGAGGGATGTCCAACATTTAATTGTACGAACATCCGAATATGAGCCTCTTCGAAAAAATCGTGGTTGGTTAAAAAATGGGGCTGGACGACACTATCACACTCATCTTGGATTTGGAGTCATGAATGCTGATGCTTTTGTTTCTGCAGCCTTGGAATGGAAAATGGTTCCCGAGCAAATCTTTCAACAAATACCAGGTATCAGCATGCATAAAATATTTCTTTCAAATAAAAATTTCAACCCAAAAGGATTGTTCTAGGATACCCCGATCCGAAGATGCCAAATAAACTCATGAATTCTTCAAATGTGTTTCAAAATTCGAGTAAAATGTTTTTCACCTACCAAAACGGCTTGGTGCGATATTTGGAGCACGTTGAAGTTATTGTGAATATTCAATCAAAACGTCGTGGAAATTTGGAAATATTTTTGAAATCTCCCAGCGGACTTAAAGTACCTATTTTGGAAAGACGGCTGAGGGACAATTCCAAAGATGGTTTAACTAATTGGACATTCATGTCGGTGGCTACTTGGTCTGAGAATCCGGAAGGTTTATGGGAATTAGAAGTGTACGATATGTCGCCTAATGGCGGATTAATCTTTGTTAAAAACTGCATTCTTGTTCTCTATGGTACTGCAACTGATCCTCAAGAAAATTATAATAAGTCCAAATATTATCCGATAAAATAAATGAGCGGCTTCAACAATTATTACTATTTCTTTCTTACAGAAAACCTTACTTTCCTTTTTAGTCAACACGTGCACGACCAAAAGTGATAAAGAACACTTTAGATTGGAATAAATCAAAAATCAATGGGCTATCAGAGCGAGTTTTGCAGAAGAAATAAAAAATATATGAAAATAAACGATTTTATTACGCATTTTAATGCAGGTTGGCATGAGCACACGCTGGGGGAATTTCAAATAGAACAAGATGTCCCACCCCCGCCGAACGTGATGAAGAAGCCTCAGTTGTCTTCGAAATACGTGCGCCCGGCTGTTTTCTGTTGATGCCACAAAAGTTGAGCTAGCAACGAAGAAAGCCGGAACACGGAAGTTCCACGCCGGAGACAACTTTTTCCGATGTTCGACAACAAAACGGTCTTTGTGCACACGAACCAAACGCGGCACCATCGTCTGAATTGCGAATTTTGATGTAAATGTTTTGCGGGGTTTTCCTAAGACCTTCTTTGATGTGCAAATCGATCAATTTCCTTCAGAGTTAAAGAGGTTATTGGAAATTATTTATTACTTAATTATTATTACTTTATGGGTACTGAACCAGGACGGGATATTTCTTAATTATAGACAAAACTCTTTTAACAGTAGAAGAACCGACGTTTAATCAAACTGACGAATTTTTAATTATTTCAGTTATTGCACCTTTAGGCATACTTTATGCAAATGAAATGTAATTGATCAGTAATTAAAATAACCCGAAAACCCGACTTCGTGTAACAAAAATGAACTGGAAAGATATAAACAAGTATTCATAAAGGTCAGACACAAAAAATTAAAAATTTTACTATTACTATTCTTATCCTTAAGATTCTTAAGAAAGAGCAGTAGATTTTCACTAATCCGGCACTATTAAAAACTAGGGAGTGCCATATTATTGGAATTTTCGATACTGGATTGTATAGAAATTTTCATAATAAATAAAATAATAAATAATAAAATATTTTTATATTTTTTATAACATATTATATCTTACAACTAACTAATTAGTTTTAAAAGAACCCTTAATTGAGGTCTGTTTTTTTTTTTTGCATCTTGTGGTCCTTGTTTAAAAACTTTGAGGTGAAGGAGGCGTGGGTGGAGGGTGCCGAATTATTGGACGTGACGGACTGTTTAGGTGCCGGATTAGTGAGACTCTACTATACTTAAGTAGGTTTAAAAATCCAGGGATATTAATTATATTTTAGACGAAAATTGTACTCGCGAACAATAAAAAGTATCATTAAATTTTACTGAGTTCCACATCGAGATATTTCGTTTGGAAATACATATACAATTTATTGAATACGTTTATTACATATATACATAAATGAATATATGTACATATATATTTGAACTCGTTTCATGAAAGCCTTCCATTTGACACCCATATTGATATGTTTGAAAAAATCAATCAAATCACAATTATATAGACTATAGCCAAAACTAAAATGAGTCTACCGACACCTCGTTTATTAAAATCCATGAAGCTTTTAGGCTGCAGCTATACTTACAATGAATAATTCCCGAATTTTCAATAAAACTACCGAACAAAAATACTTATTCAAAGTCCAAAAAATCAGTTTTATTTTCCACGCCAGATATGTTTAAATATTTTGTACTTGAATTGGTGGCCGAACGCAATATTTAATTTTTAAAATAGTTTGTTGCTTCTTGTAAATTGTTTCATTATAAAACAAGAAATCTGAAAACCGTCATATAACGACGAACTTAGTAGTTTTAGTGTTGAGCAAGTTTATAGGCAAGAATTTTTGTGATAATTAAGAAAGGAGCTTTCAAGAGCATGTTGATCCAAAAGTATTTAAAAATCGTGATAACCTTTTTTATTCAACGATTTTAAAAAGATAACCTTAAGTGGTTTCTTTAATTAGGAAATACCTGAAATTCGAAAAAACCCCTCGATTTACGAATTAAGGCGATTACCATAAAAATCAGTTAAGCATTTAAGTAAAACATTAAAAAAAGGCAAGCGTCTTTCACAATCGAATGAAGGTTTATCTTTTTATAAATTGTTTAGAGTTCACCAAAGCAAATTATTTTAGTTCTTCTTTATTTCTTTTTTAAAAAAATCTTCAATGATTATATAACATTTTAAAAAGGCAATATTATTTCGATGGCGGCCAAATTGGTGCACCCTCGACTCCGAAAACTGAAACTTAAAATCCTGTTGGATCCCCCCATACAATAAAAAATAAAATAGCATCCTACCCACATGCACGGTTGACCTATTTTTTAGGCCGCATCTACTGAATTACTTCAGGAAATTTAAAACACAATTTCATTCGTATTTTATAAATATCTCGAAAAATACTGTTCGGCGAAAAAAATGATCAATACAAAAGTTGTTTTGAATGGGCGATCTAATGGTGACCTTGAACTTGACCTTCAAGATCATTCTGAAATTCTGGAGGTCAACTCTTGTAATGATCAGTTTGTCCCCGAACAAATTTTTCAAGATGGGAGGATCCGATACTTTTTGAACACCCTGTATTATGCTAAATTTAAAAAGCAAACTTGAGAATCAGCTACCATTAACAATCCCATGTATATGAGCATTATTTATTAAAAAAGTCGGAGAAATGTGAGTACACCTTGCAACCTCAGGATTTCATACCATTATAATATCGTAACGTTTAATAAGTAATTACTATCTCTTAATAATAAAATAATAATAATTATATATAGGTACTAAATTTGAAATATAGAAATATATTAAGTTTGTTAATTAGAAGAATTAGAATTAGAAATTAATGATTTTTGAAGGGGGTTAAATTTTTTTTTTTGAACATTTTTTATCTGGTTGAAATTGAATACATATATCTATTTAATTTTTGTTGAGCCTCGCCTAAAATATGTGCAATTTATAAACGGAAAACTTCAATCAAGAGGCCAAACATCCCAAAAAAGTCCAAAACAGAAAACCTTTAAACCTTCTCATAAAATTAAATATTTAATTTACGACACCTTAATGGTTGGCATAAATCAGCACTCTGGTTAGGACTGCAAGTGAATTTTGGCAGTAACATTCAATTAAGTGAAAAAAAGCCAAAAACAACGCCTCTTTATGACCGCAGTTTGTCCGGCAACAAAAAAATTAATTTCCAATTCATGTCACAAGCCACCGAAAAATTCTTCTCAATACTTTGGCAACTTTACAAGATTTGCATACACAGCACCTGGTTTCATCCGTCCGCCGAGAGCTGCTTATGCCACCAAACATTTAAATGAGATCGCGTCTATCGGTAGCCAATCGCGACGCCATCGGTGTCGAATTCTTGAGAATTTACCTTTGGATTTTGGAGACTACCTCTGGCTACTGGGCTTCAATAAATTTAATAAATAAATTTTTCTGGGGAATTGCTTTGAATTTTGATGTACTTCTTTAATTTATTTGATTGAAGTTAGTGAACTTTGAAACGTTTGAGAATTTCCGGTGGTCAACTTTTGATTAGACTTCTATGTAAAATGGCAGAAAAGCCATTCGGAGGCGCCTGAAACTTATTAGAAACCATTGTGGGTATTTCGCTGGGTACAAGCAATTTGCATTTATAATAATTTAGAGGAGTGAAGACGTTATTAGAATTAGTTTGCAAACTCTTGGTGTAGAAACTATCGTTAATTAGCCATTCGAACATAATTTTCATATCTTGTAATCTCTCTGAACATAGTGTTCAAGCTTAAACTCTCTGAATATTTATGAAGAAGATAACCACTATTTTAGGGTTATTATATACCTTTGAGCGCCGGGTTTACACACCAAACTGCTTTCAAAAGAGTTCGAACAAAACGTTATTTTCATTTGTGCGTTCATTTTTGCGATATGGCTCGTTAACAAAATAAAATACAAATATAAAATGTACATACATATATTGGTCCTAGAAAGAAACCCTTTCAGGGATTTAAGGAAAAATATAAGTTAAAATTTTAAATATAGGGCTTAATTTGGTCCAGGTTAATTCTAGCTGATTTTTATACTACCGCCCGGTTAACGATGCCGGTGTTTATAATTTTTGCGCTGGAGACCTTTTTCAGTTTTCCTTAGATCCGTGACCAGTTTCTTTTCTATTAGGATTAAAATTATAAAAATAGGGCTTAATTTGGAGGCTCTGCGTAACTTAAAGAAGAACCTGGGCTTATTTCTAGGTAAATTCTAGTTAAATTTTATACTACCGCCCGGGATAGGTCTTTTTAATATTTTTCCAACATTTTTGTCAAATTTTACATAACGAACACAGTCCTCACTTAACTGAAAAGAAAAACAAAAAATATAACATATGCATATAATCCGCGGTTTAATAATACAATAAATATTCTTTGAAATGTGTTTGAGTATTCGTCAAATGAATTATAGAAAATACATATATGGAGATATTATTGATTTAAAAATGTCTAGAATATTTACCAAACCGAATTCGCAGTTCGGGTGTAACAAATTACTTGGTCCGTTTTCTTCATACTACCGAAATTACTTGAAAAATTAAAACGTTTGATCTAGCAAAAATTATGTTGCCTAAACATATGCACATATGTACATATGAAGAAAAACCTAAAAATTATGTTTCTAATTTTTCCTTTGCATTTTGATTGAAGCTTTTTTTTTTTAAATTGAGTCCCTTAAAAAGTTTATAATGCAAAAAATAATAATTGTATTGAAATGCAATCATTTTGATTTGTACAAATATGTACTTAACATTTTAAACTTTTCGGAGATTACATATTTTATCGTTTGTTTCCCTATTTAAAGGAATGAAAGGTGGCGACATAGGGCTGACCAGTAAACAATTCGTATTTTATCTATATTTCTAAGAATTTATTTAAAAACTAAGATGTTTCAGAAGCTCGAATTCTATATAAAAAGCTAAGGATTTAGTATTTTATTTTAGTTATATTTCGATTACTCTTTATTCTTAAAATAATTTTTTAGAAGTCAAAGTAAAAATATGGCCTTTTCAATTTTTTAATCCCATGTTTCTTGAAAACGTGGTAAGCCGAAATATTTTCATTTTTCGTTTAAAAATCTGTAGAAAAAATTTGCTCTAATTATTAGTTTTATTTAAACAGTTTTATTTAATTAAGCTTTAACGCATTTCATACAAAGCAAAAACAGTAAATACGCTTCGTTTCATATTTATTGCCCACCTAAGAATTTTAAACAAACAAATTAGCGTTATGAATTAATTTGAGAACATTATCATTTGCTTTATATAAATTTTTATAAAAATCGATTTTCTGTTTGTTCCAAAATTATAGTCCGACAACGTTTATTGACAAAAAAAGTATTTTTTCATCAAATTTGCAAATAAAAAAAGGAATACCTAATTAAGTGAATTCTCTGTGGCTTTTATTAAATTAAATATTCTCTTTTTTTCACTGATTGTACAAATTTCTTCAGAACATCGGGTTCACGGTTTTGTAGTCATTGCTTTTCAAAATCAGTAATTAGCCATTGTTTTCTATTGGGTTGAAGTCGGATGGACAAGCTGAGCATTCAAAATTCGGTCTGAACCAATCCAATATTTTAGATTTCTTTATTGTTATAAATTTCATTTATTTCGTCAGATAATTTGACCTTAAATTACAACGCCGTGCATATTTTACGTGTATAGGTAGCCTACTCCAGGTCTATAGGAGCTTTATGTAAAATATAATGTTGATGTCAAAAAAGGTTATATTCGAGAATTGTTTTAACAATAATGGAGTTAGGAATAACTCATAAAAATTTTAAGCAGAGTGTAGAATCCACGAGTTTGTCAACAAATGATAATACATGAAAAACTTGACAACTGTGCTAATACTATTAATATCTTAATTCTTAACGCATATTCACTAATGGAGGTACACTCGTTGCTTGTTAATTTTATCATAATTATTATTTCTTGTGTTTTTTTATAATAATTCTCTGCATATTTAATTAATACTTATTATTTATTCAGTTTGTTTTGCAGCGTAAAAATATGTAACTTAAACGTGCCCTCCGCTCCTTAAACTAAAGTAAATATAAAAATGAAACGCGTGTAACAACGACAAGTGGGACATTCACAAACAATTAAAATTTGCACAGTATTTTTTAAGTATCAACAAATAAATACAAATGATACAAATGTGTTGGAAAAGAAAAAAAAGTTTCGTTAAAAATTAGTTATAAATATTCAGCCATTTTTCTGAAGAAAACAGTATCAACTGAAGTTTTAAGAAGCAAAGGTAAAAGAACTCAAAATATGCAATTAAAAGTACCTAATAAGTATTTCGAAGGACCAGTCGAATTTTAAGAAAATTTTAATAATATTTTTTATTTCAGATGAAAATTGTGTTTTGTTTTGTATTGCTGTTCAGTGCCAGTTATGTTCTTGGCAAAAATGGTACAGTAACTTGGAGTAGAGGTTATTCGGATCCTGGTGATAAAAATGAATTTTGCAAAGGTTACCATATAACATTTCCTGAGGAAAATATTGTAGTAGAAATAATGAAGGTATATAAATAATTTTATTTTGATGATATTTACTCGAATATCTTTTCTTGTAGGCCGTTAATGGGTGCTTATCGATTTCATACGCTGAATGGAGGGACTTTGAGGATCCAATTTCTGTAGTTACAGTGCCAGAAGGTGATGTGGGGAAATATTCCATACGAGTCAGAATTGAGGCACAAAAATATTTAAATGGAAACTTTACAGTATGTTTGCACCGTTCTACTACTCCTACAAACTGCATACTTTTTAATTGCTGTGGTGAAAGTGATACTGGTCATGAATTTAGAGATAACATAGTTTTATTGTTTATGAATCCATAAAAGTAAAATAATGGTATTTTATGAAATGAAATATATATTTTGAAAACCTCAAAAACAAAACGAATTCCTGAAACACAAAGTGAAAACATCGTTTTTTATGGTGAATAGTTAGGAATAACATATCTACCTGAAGCCGAAATATATCTAAATCTAAAAAACTATAGTACCTATTGAAATCGTTGAAAATAAGCTTTATTATTTTTTTGAAGTGTTCTATTTTCACATCCATAAAAAATACAATATGCGGGATATTTGACCCGTGTTTAGCTTTACTTGAATTTTCCCATTTGGTATTTTTCTTTCTTTCTTTCACAATAAATATACCGCAACAATTTAGTGTTAAGTGAGCAACAAATATGAATGAATATCAAAATAATACAGGGACAAAAAAATTCATCACATTATACCAAGCTAAAATAAGCCCGAACCTGTTATGGGTCAGTTCTACTAAAAATGGTGCTGACTCTGAACAGTGACAAATGAAATTGAACCAATGATGGTACTTAGGGGTTTTGCAGGTTAGGTAGGTACTCATTAACTGTTCCTAACAGATATTGTAAAAGCTGTTGTGTATTATAAATAAAGGGTAAAATTATCTATAGAAATACTTGGATACATTTTGATCTTTAAAATTGAACTACTTTTATCTTCGCAAATAACTCAAAAAATATAGAAGTTAAGAGCCTATATATTTTTGCTAACTCTTAATCTGACGGAGCCAAGTTTCCTCAGGTAATTTGTTAATAAAAATTTTCGAAGCAAAATTATTTTCCAATATTTTTTACACGTCGGCGTTGTACGTCTAATAATATATACGAAGCCAAATTTGAGTTACCATATAGCGATATGAACTACGCCTACAAATGTTTTCCTCCACACCTAAAAGACAAGTTAAAGTAAAAAAAAGCGGCCAAGTGCGAGTCGGACTCGCCCATGAAGGGTTCCGTAGCAGCGATTTCTGACGTATTAAAAAAAAACTACTTACTAGATCTCGTTGAAACCAATTTTCGGTAGAAGTTTGCATGGTAATGTACATCATATATTTTTTTTAGTTTTATCATTCTCTTATTTTAGAAGTTACAGGTGGGGGGACACACATTTTACCACTTTGGAAGTGTCTCTCACGCAAACTATTCAGTTTAGAAAAAAAATGATATTAGAAACCTCAATATCATTTTTGAAGACCTATCCATAGATACCCCACACGTATGAGTTTGATGAAAAAAAAATTTTGAGTTTCAGTTCTAAGTATGGGGACCCCCAAAATTTATTGTTTTTTTTCTATTTTTGTGTGAAAATCTTAATGCGGTTCACAGAATACATCTACTTACCAAGTTTCAACAGTATAGTTCTAATAGTTTCGGAAAAAAGTGGCTGTGACATACGGACGGACAGACAGACAGACAGACATGACGAATCCATAAGGGTTCCGTTTTTTGCCATTTGGCTACGGAACCCTAAAAAGGTTCTCGTCAACGACAAGGAAAAGCTCGTAATGAGAATGCAAGTCATGGTAGAAACCAGTAGTAAACGATTAAAAAATAAACATTAATTCGTAATCGTTATCAAATAACCGAAAAGTCAAAATTACTTGATAGTAGTTTTCGAGGAATCGAAAAATAAAAAATGCTTCGAAATCGTTATCGATCTCCACTCAAAAGAATTTGGGAGTAAATCTTAATGTTATTGAAATTATTTTTTAAACTTTTTCAAAACATTTTTTTCGACATTGTTTCTTTATTCATCCATTAATTTAATGCTTTTTTAAAACTAAATGAGCCATTGAGAATCTTAGTGGCGTAAGTCAAGTTTTAATAGTTTATATGGTATTTAACAGGGTGACGGGTAAGTTATGTGAATTTTAGTCTTAAGTTAGTTTTTAAAAATTGTTGACTTACGCCACCATTATTCTCAACAGCTCATATTCATTGTTGAGCGCATAAAAATTAAGAAATTTAGGCCTTATTCGCCTTGTAGTGGATAAAATCGAAACTTATGAACATCTAGTAGCCCGTCATATTTTTATTCAAATCTAAGTTCCCGAAGATCTAATAAAACAATTAAATAAAAACTCATATTTTATAAAGTCGTCCGTAGTCCGTAAAGTAGTTGAAAAGTTTTTTATATAAACAAAAGTTACATTTTTGTTTTATTTTATTTTCATTAAGCCTTTGCTTCCTAGTAACATTATTTGAGTGTCACAGATAATTTTTCTTCAATATTGACTCTAAATTCAATTTTCCCATATGGTATAGTAATATCTTTTAATGGAATATGTTTTTTTAGACTGTTAAATAAATTTGTAAATTTTCGTGATCCATCTTCTGATTGATCAAAAGTATCTGTTAATTTCGAATCTATAACTTTACAAAGATGTTTTAAACAGGCAATTAATGCATAATTTGAGCTTAATTTGATTTCGGATAATGAAACACGAACGAAAATTAAATCGACATTTTTTATTTCTAAACAGCAGCATCTTTCAGCATTGCTGGAACTACAAACAAAGTCTATCCAAAGAGAATATCCTTTGCCTATAATACGAAAATGGTCATATTTAGATAAGTAGTATGCTAAATCAGCCTTAAAAGAAGGTGTTTTGGTATTATCGGCAAAAAGTGTATGTTGCAAACAGTCATCACTATGCCTAGCTACTGCTGAAATGAAATAACGATTTGGAACATCCTCAAATTTTCCAAGCGGTTCAACAATGAAAGAATTAATTCCACAGTGTGTACTTAGCCACTTATCTTTGCAAAAGACAGCGTCTATAAACAGACCTTTGAATGTAAATCGACAAATGGGATCATATTGAATTTGTCTCGAAATGATCTCAGCACATTTAAAATTAATTACAATATCTTCCAGGAAAAGTCGCAAGTTTAAGTAATGTCCTTTTTCGTTCTCAGTTTCAGGAATCTGTGCCATAAAAATGTCTCGCACTAGACTCCAAGCCCAGTTAACAAAAGTTATTGCCATGTTTGGCACAATTTCCGGGCATTCGGGAATTCCACTGATGCTGCTTAATACTTTTATCAAGTTAACATTTTTCAATTTTACAAGTTTTATAAATTCTACTAATCGTTTCGCTATGAGTATTTGTAGGGTCGAGATATTGAATTTCAATAACGAAGAAAATATGTGTACTAAAAGGGTTGAAGACGATATCCCACTATATTTTCGCAATATCCTTGCTTTTGCTGAAAAATTCGCAACGAGGGGCTCTTGAGGAAATTCTATCTTCATATAGCTCTTCGTTTCATCGCAACATATCGAAAAACCTTTTAATTCTGCCATTTTTCGCAATGACAAATCTGTAAAATTAAAATGAGAAAATGCCTTTTCCCATACTTCGTTGGCCGAATGAAGCGAGATGTTTTGCACCGTCACCGATAACACTATGTTTTCGAATATCACTTTTAAAATTATGTTCGTGACATCGACGCTAATGTTGCCAAGGATTTTGTGCGCCAAGATTTGTATATAACTCGGACTTGATTCATCAATAGAGCATTTTGGTGATTTTTTAATTTCAACTATCCCTCCACCATTACTGCTTTCAGTTCTAGGATCCTTCACTTTCAGCACCAATTCGATGGTGTTAATAACAACACTTATGGGCTCCGACATTAACTTAGACCATGGTATTAAAATAGTTAGCTCTATAATATGCCCAGATATAAATTCAACGGGCAATGGGAGATCTTTTAAAGCATCAACACGAAGTTCTAAATTTTGCAAGGCGGCTTCACCACCCCACAATAATATCTGGAAAATAAATTACATTTTTTATACTGAATTGCTGGACACATTTCATTAATTTTACCTGAAAATCCTTTGGATTAAAATCTTTGATGTACTTCGAAAGTTTACTGAGAATTAAGGAAGTAATGTAGGAATAGGTGTTAAAAATTGCTATCATATTTGTTACTTAATTATTATTTTTTTATTTTTTTTTTTTATTATAAAAAAGTAGTTCTACTTATAATTTAACTTAAGGTATTTTATATTTGTCAAAATTAAATTTTTAATTGTCAATTTTGACAAATGGAGCTCTAAGGAGCTCTATTGAAATTTTATGAGATCATATTATTTTTGCCACCTTGCACATTACCGACGAATTAGGTATCTATGGACCTATGGATGGTTAAGGTTAACTAATACAATACATATAATAAGAAAAAAAAACAAATAGAAGGATCTACATACAATAGTTTATAAAGTCATTTAAATAATTTTTATAAAGAAATATTACATAATTTATTTAGTTCGATTTTTAGTTGAATAGGTTTATGAAGAAGTTATAGCAAATTTTGTAAATTTTTATGAAGCTATCTACGTGATGAAAACGCATTGAACTTAAAATTGATAAGGAACAAAATAAAGAGTTTTATTACATCCGACATTTGCACTCATCCATATTTCTCGAGAAAAAATTTGTGTGCGCAGTACATAATACTTGCTAAAATAATTTAAATTTACTGGTTGCAAAATTCGAAAATATTTAATAAAAAGTTAAACATTTTTCCGATCTAAATTATTCACTGTATTTCGTATAATTTAATAGTATACACTTCAGTATAACTAATTTAGAATGCTCCAAATAATTTAGAATGATAACACTGGGCAAACAAATTTGAACTTTGTCGTGCCACATAGACTTCACTTATATTTATTACTTTCATGAGTGAGAGTGACTGTTAGTAAAAATAAGTACCTAATTAAAAAAATTCTATTGGCAAAGAATTTTATATACTGATTTAATTTAAATATTTTAAAAAATAATGAAAAAATGAGTCAGTATCATTATTACACCTTCGAGACATATTCACACATTCTCAAAGATTACTTATAAATCAATAAATTTAAATCAATACGAAAAAATTAATTTTGCGGCTATTTATTCGTCGTAGTACAGAGTTCGTGTGGCATGATTAGTGTTGACCAGTATAATTTTTAAACTCCAAATATAATGTACCTACATATGCAAATAAAACGAGGTTTATAACTCAGAAAATGTATATCCATATGTTTAAATACATATTTCTCTCTCGCCCAAGCATTGTAATATCATTTATTTAAAATATTTTGTAATCCTTTTAGAACAATTAGGTAATTCTTTCTTAACAATTTACTTAAAATTTAAGGTTAGTCAGCACAGCATTAAGATGAGATTCTAAAAGAAGCAACCATGATCTTGTCGTATAGACTCTGGCTTTTTTGCAATATAATTTTTTTTTGCAGCAGGTAATGTGAAGAATAAAAATAAAAATTTTATCGTTTTAAATATACCACAGAAAGACAAATTTTAATTTTTTGTTAGCGGCAGAACAAGTTATTGGTCATTTTTATAGGATTTTTTTCCTAGAGATTATGTTTCTTCAAACAAAAGTTCTAAATTAGCTCCCATTTTTGAGAAAAATCGAAAACAAAAATACCAAAATACGTTTTTTAATCATTTTTAAAAATCATTTTTATAAATCATTTCAAAATAAAAATTTATGATAGAAGCTTGTAACATTTTTGGGAAATTAAAGCCTAAATTCTAACCTATAAGTATGAAATATCACTTATAATTGTATATTTTTCTAAACAACTTGGTGAATAAGTTTAAGTTTTTAGATTTTTATAGAACAATTTAAGATTTAAATGAAAGGTTACAAGATCTTAGAACCGTTCGCTATTTTTAATGATTTATCATACATAGTAAAAAACAAGTCCTAGCAATGCTTTCTTTATTTGAATTGTTTGTATATGAACATCTGAAACAATTACAATGTTATAGATTTTAAATTAGATAAATTATTTGGAGATAAAACATTACAACCTACATATTTAAACTATAATTTTGGTATATCATCATGTTATATTTCAACACATAATGACGATATAACGAATTTTATTTAACTGTTATATATATTTCAAAGTGTTAACTAATTTTTGAATACTAACCTTTTTTCTTCTTAGTTTGATAATAACGATTTAATTGAAATATAATAATAGCTACCGATTATCTGAAACCAAAATAGCCAACATTCCATTTCAAAATCAAACTCGAACATTTTTCCATTAAAACAAATACTTTTTTAATTTAAATCAGTATAGGTACAATTATTATCATCAATAAATTTGTCTTAAATAAAAAAAACTAAAATCACCAAACGCTACATTTATTTCTTGGATTCATTGGTGAGTCCAATGGGCAATTAAATTCGTTAGCGAATTTGTCAAAATTTGATAAAACTCCAAGAACTCGAAACTGTCCAGGACTATGGTCACTTCTTAGAGATGTTGCATAATCGAAAGGTTCAACATATTCACACCAAAATTGGGCATATGATAAGAAGAATAGTTGCATATTATTTAATCCAAGTTCCGGAAGTGTTTCGGTACTTGCGGTGTAATACTGACGATTGTAGTCCAGCCATTTCTTGTAAGCAAAGTAAGACTCCTTCACACCACCATGATCAGCAATATTTTCAGTCAAAGTATTCTTCCCATCGAGGTGAATCTCGGTTTCATCTTCGAAAGTGTACTTGCTATAGGCATCGACAAAACATTTAGCGGCTTCATCAAAAGCAGCATTAGAAGCATCACTCCACCAGTTACGATTATTTCCATTAGAATCATACTTCCTTCCTTTATTATCAAAAGCATGAGTTATCTCGTGTCCAAGGAATGAACCAATCGAACCAAAATTGTAAGCCTTGGGCATAAATTGATGGTAAACAGGTAATCTTTGGAATCCCAAAGGTGCTGCAAGATCGTTAACTCCAAAATAATAGAACGCGTTGAAGCTGTACATGTTCAGATAATAGTTGGATAGTTCTTCAGTTGGTTTGAACAGGAGGCTCTGTTTCAATTTTGTAACATGTCGCCTTACTGAGATCATGCTCTTAATAAAATTATCTGGAAAAATTGGCATATCACCAAAATTGTCTTCCAACCAACTTGGTTGAATAACTTCGTTTATGTAGCCATTAAGCAATCGTATATTAGATAATTTTTTCAGAGCTTCTAAACGAGTATCTTCATCTAACCATTTTGAATCCTTGATTAAATTCTCCATAGAAAATCTCAAATATGTTGTAATTTCGTTAATATCTCTTCTCTTTTCTTCGTCATAGTAATTTCTTACAAATAATGCTGACAGTATATGATGCAAATTTCCTTCAATTTCTTCTGAACAAGTGCTTGTGTTTGGATCATCGGAAGTGAAAGATACCATTGTTGCTTCCAAAATTTGGAACATTAAATAATTTGCGACAACATGTGGTGGACTCTTTTTAATGTAATCTAACATTGGTTTTAAATATTTTCCAAAACGAATTATAATACTTCGTCTATCGTCTACAGGACGGCCAATAATACCTTCGACAAATTTCTGCCAGTCATTTTCGGGATATAAATTTTTAAATTCACTTAATTCCATTTCAATAAAATCAAGCTCCTTGCTGTGGTAGTCCTTCCCGAAGACATTCACTCGACCTGCTTCAAAAACGAGGAGTTCGTGAGCAGCTTTAGCCGCAGCCCTTTCGTCGATCTCGATAGTCTGGAAGATCAATTGTCGTCTTTCTTTAAAATTATCAATGACCGCTTTATTAACTGATTGAATATCATCGTAGTTAATATCTTTTGGTTCCAAGGGACCGATGAATATCACATTTTCCTTTCGGAAAGGGTTGCGTGAGACTTCTTCTAAAATGAGACTATCTAAACCTATCCGGTGCAGCTCAATTGCTAGGTCAATCCAATCAAAATTCTCGCTGGACCAGTTCGCATTGAGCAGTGGGAAATCTCCCATTGATCTTAACATTTCGCGGGCATCATCTTGATTTTTAATTATATTACTGGTTATGCACGATCGATAAAACGCTTTCGCCTTCACTTCAGCACCTAAAGTCGTAAAGTCGTTCGGCTGACTAAGCAGTGATATCGTCATTTCATTTATCTTCTTTGCGATATTAGTGAATACACTTGTTGTTTCGTTTTCAAAATTCTCTAGGGCATTTACAAAATTCCCACAGGCATAGTTATAAAAATTTTCACATGGATTCACCGAGGTATCCATATACGATCTAATTCGTCTAGCCTCTCTCATCCGCAGCTGGACCACCTCTGGAGTTTGATACGTTCCAGTGTACAAAAACCTTTCGCCATAATCAGGTTTCGATGTGCACTGATCGATTAAAAAAGTCACAGCCACAAAAATTAGCACACTAAAATTCGCCATTATAGTCCGAAAGATTTTTAAAAACAGTCCACGTTTTGCAACTACACTAAGAATTAAAATGATTAAGCCTTATTTAAGATCTTCTCATTTTACTTATTTTACTAAATTAATTATTTCCTTGCCAGACTGACTAATTCAAGCTTCCCGATTCTACTCAAACGTTACATGCGACTAAGATTCTGATCACTTTTCAAGAAATTAAGAATTTCTGAGCTCGTCTTAAATACATTTAAGCCGGGGAAGCTTTTTATGGTCCAGCAGTTGATGCTGATCAAAAGAGCTTTGAGGCTGGGATACTGACCCCAATGCAATTACAAATGAGGAAGTGAAAAAACAAAAAATAATAATAATTTCTTGGTGGTTGATAGCACAGAGATCAAAGACCGGTTTTTGGTTAGGTAGATGCAAATTTTATCTGTCCGAATGACGACACTGTTTAAGAAAAATAATATTGTTTTCCTTTTCTTTGATGAATTGCTATCAGATTACACATCAAAATACCACCTGCGGCTATGTTTTAATTACTGCCCATTTCCAGTTTAGTACGCATTAATAAATTTTCTATTACGCTCTACAGAATGACATCAGCCCTAAAAAGTCGTGTTTGTTATGTTGTATAATAAAGTAGCAACTATTATAATTTTTAATTTTTAATCTATAATACCTAAAATTTTCATCCGATTTCTAAATGAATCGCAATAAATCAAAGTTTGCCCTTCAAAGCGTGAGAATTTTATTTGAAATTACGTATTAAATGTAATATGTTTGTTCAAGATATCGTAAAGTCTTTAAAGTAGATATAATCGTACTATGTGAATTATTTCTTAGAATTATTTTTTTCTAAAGTTACTTAAAATATTGGCGTCATCATGCCCTCGTAAGCTTCGTAGGTATGTCTCGTAACTGCCTAAAATCGCACAACAATTATGAGATTTGTAAACTTTTCACACATTTCTAATTTACGCACCTTCATTCAATTTGCCACCCAAAATAGTCGCACAAATTTACCCTCGTAGAGTTTTACTTCGTATTTCTATCATTTTGCTCAACTGAATCTGACGGATATTTTTGAACAATCGTTTGAAATATTTCATTTAAAGATGGATGTTAATAAATATGGAATATTTTTACTATACCATACAATATATACATACTTTTTCTTATGAGAATTCTCAAAAAAGAAAGAGACTTATGTCGCAACGCATCGATGGATTGGAATTTGGATTTAAAGATATTCCAGAGCATTTTGAGACAGTTGAACTTAGTAATGTGCGCGTTTACGAGAGTTTCTAAAAAATACATATGTACATATATGTATTCACATCATACGTCTCATAGTATGTAGAATATACGAGCCCAAATAACTTTACAACATGAAGTGAATTATACTATACCCCTATACTATACTATAAAAACTTTTGGCAACTTACTTCTTTTTATACATTGCTCGTTAATATCGGTAATGGAAAAAAACATATGCAGTAAATAAAATCAGATTTTTCATTTTTTGCAATGCTTTTGTATTTTATTTCTATAATTATTATTTCTTCACTGAAAACAAAACAAATAAATAAAAATAATAACTAGATAATGACGACTTCGGGCAGCACATTACACGTAAAATCGTCATAAGCTTTTCTATATTTTAATTTATTTCACTTTTAATTTTTCTCTATCATTTTTGCTTACACACATTTTGTAACTTTCCTTCGCTCTATTCTGGTTTTTTTTCTGTATTTAATTTTGATTAATATATTAGTATAATTTAGACTAAAAAGATTTAAAAATCACTAAAATAGTTCGAAAACTCGGGGAAATCAACTAAAATAGTTGAGAAACAAACTAATTTTGTAAATGTTTTTTCCCACTTTTTTAAATTATTTAATTGCTTCTATAACCTTTCTTAAGAGCATGCAAATTTGAAAATTTGAGAATTCTGCCCTCTTGCTCATATTTAAGGTACCCGCGCATGGGTTTTTCCAGCTAAAATCAAGAGTATTTATAATTTATTCAAACTTTGATAGCAATTGGAGAAGCGGTGTAGATTTGTATACCAAACAAACGAAAATACATAATTAATTTCAATTAATAACCTGTATTCTAAAGGACATTATCACCTATCGCACAGTGAAAATTTTTTTAAATTGTTTAGGTAATTTCAGAGATTACGCACCTCATAACCTTAATATGTGTAAGAATTTTAATATGCCCCAACTAATTTGATTAATATGTATGTATGTACAGTATAATTGAATAGTAATCCAATAATATCTTTTTAATTTTTATTCTTCTATGAAATTTAGTATCTAATAAACATACATGTAAAAAAATACTTGATTCCTACTTGAAACAAATTATTTGAAAATACATCTTTGGCATTGCTCCTTCGATGAAACCCCTACATCATAAATTATGAACTGAAGATGCATCAGGCGATTGTTCTTTCAAATAGCATCATTGATCGTTAGTTCCGGTTCTAAATTTTCTTAGCTAGCTAATAAGACAGTGCCAGTGCCCATTTCGGGAAGTGAAGGCTACCTACCATCATAAAAGAAATTTTTACGATGTTCAAAGATAGCACCAACCCTCGTCAGAATTAGATTTCATGGTGGCAGCGTGATGTGATTGACATCCCCCTCGTACGCAATGAAAAATTATATATTGAAAGTGATATTTGTCAGGAGGTACGAACCGATCGTGTATCAATGATGGTTTTAAAGAAAACTACATTTAGGTTAGGGTAAAAACTAGACGAGATCAATTGATGTAATGTAAATCTTCATAAATAGTTTTTCTAAATAAGAGCAAAGTAAGTACCATAACTAAATAAAATCGATAAAATGCTCGTTAAAAAAAATATTTCAAAAATGTATTCCCTGAACTGATCAATGATCATGTTAAGTTAATCCTGTTTGACATCATATTTCCTCTCATCTTTATTTTATTTTTTCCAACCCAACCATGATCATCAGGGATTTGC
Organism: Machimus rusticus; assembly: GCA_951509405.1. NCBI lineage: Eukaryota > Metazoa > Arthropoda > Insecta > Diptera > Asilidae > Machimus > Machimus rusticus. Next base: position 4,134,956 of record OX608053.1, on the reverse strand, counting down.
TTTTTTCGATACCTCATTTTTACGATATTTTTCTAACAAATCTGCTGCCGAAAAGTCCAAAGGTACAAAAGTGTCAACTCACATCCTCTTTTTATTTGTCGCAGCAAGTGGGACGAGGGTTTAATGACGTATCAGTTTCATTTCTTCCGTCTTCCCATAAAAAGAATTTTTTTTCTAAATGAGGATTTCACATGTGACTGGGAAGATTAATTATTGTTGCTGCTCTTCCGGTTGTTTCTCTTATTTAAGTTTTCCTGAACGAATTTTAGAAAATCGGGAAGATTTCTTTTTCTCACTGGATTTACTTTGTTTCAACTTATTATGCTTAAATTATTTTACCAATACGGTAGAATTGAATTCTGTCTATTACCTACATACATATGTTATCTCATCTTTATAAGACTTAACGATTTGGAAGTGGAATACCTTTGGAAAGAATCAATCAATTTGTTTTATAATTTGCTTTCTAGTAAAGGATGAATTTTTCTATAATTGAGTTTAACAATCTGATAAATAAAAATTAACAAAGTAACTTAGGACTTTTTATTGGAATATAAACTACAAGATAATATGACGAAATTATTTAAAGTTATATGATGGTCAAATTTATTTATACCTTTTCATAATTTTTTGTCTTCACCTGTTCTATTTATTCAGTTAGAAATACAATAATATGTCAAAGTTTATCATATATATTATATTAAAATTCGCCAAAATAATGAACAACCAACTCTAATGTCTATATTTAGTCTTTATGCCAGAAGCTAAAGATTCCTTATACTTTAAATATCGCTAAAATCGTTCCATGATCACTTTTCCATTGATGTTTGAGACAGAAACTAAAAATCAAAATAAGTAATTGAATTTGAAATTAATAAAGTAATATTCACAAGCTATTAAAAGAATTTAATTTATTTCCTTTTATAAATAACACTATTTAAATACTGAAAACATTGGCAGTTACCAAATTCTACACTTTCTCACTGGATTCATACCAGTCCCTGGAGCACAATTAAATTGATTAGCAAACTCCTCGAAATTCGAAAGTGATCCAAGAACTCTAAACTTTTGTGGGCTATGATTGTCTTCTCGAACAGCAGTCGCGTAATCTGAAGGTTTTGTATATTCGCACCAAATTTGAGCGTATGCCAAAAAGAAAGATTGCTTATTAGTCAAAGTACTTCCAGGAAGTGTTGATTCTACGGCATTTGGATTATTTGCTAACCAATTTTTGTAAGCGTTATACGCCACTCTTATGCCCACATTGTCCGCAATGTTTTCATCTAAAGTTGCTTTTCCATCAACAAAGGCACTAACATTTTTCGAATATCTGTAGGTGCTGTACTTCTCCTCAAAACACTTTGTGGAATCTGTATAAATTTTATTTGCTGTTGGGCTCCACCAATTTCTAACCAGACCTTGAGCATCGTACTTCCTTCCAAAAGAATCGAATGCATGAATAAATTCATGAGCAATTAAACTTCCTAGAGCGCCATAGTTAAACCACTTCGGCATGTTGTAGTCGAAAGCTGGTAAAAGTTGAGTTCCAGCTGGCACAACCATTATATTTTTTGAAATATGATAAAATGCGTTAAAATTGAAAAAATCTATCGTATAAAGAGATCCATTCGTGTTTAATTTTAAACGATAGTAATGTTGACGCATAGCAATAACATCGTCGATGTATCTTTTTCCATTGAATTGAAGATTTTCGAATTGTGTTTGAAGCCAGGCACTATCAATTGTTCCATCAATGTATCCATTTAAAAGTTGAACCTGTTTTAGTTTTTCTTGAGCCCCTCTCCTCGTTTCCATGTCCAGCCATTCAACAGAATTTATTAGATTCCATGTTGATTCATTTAACTGATGAACCATATTTTTAACTTCGTCCCTATTTTTTTGATTGTAGAATTGTTGAACATACAAAGAAGTAAGAACTTGAGGCATATGGCTTGACAGTTCAATGCCACATACTCTGGAATCTAAGCCAATCAGGGTTGTTTCCAAGGATTTTATTGAATAATATAATATATATTTGGCTATAACTTTTAAATCAGTTGCTGATATGTATTCCAACACGGGACGAAGAAAAAAGTCGTCTATTGTAGCAATTGTAAAGGAATTTTCAATAGGATGTCCAAATAGGGTTTGAAAATATTTATCCCAGTTGTATCCAGGATACTGAGTTTTAAAAACACTATAATTTCGCTCAACAAAATCCAATTCTATATCATGATATTTATCTCCATAAATATTCACTCTTCCTTTTTCAAAATTCACAACTTCTTGAGCATCCGAAGTTGGTCGCACTGAACTTAATCCAATCATTTGCAAAAATGTTAGACTCAGCTGTATTGTTTCAGCAAACTCTTTAGCAACTGTTGAATTTTCATCTTTTGTATCAGCAAACATTAAATCAGATGGATCAATACCGTCAATGTACAAAACGATCTCGTCACTTTTTGAACTTTTCTCGATGGCCGACTCAATAAGGGTAGGAAAACCAAGTAATTGAAGTTCAGCTACGTAAGATAACCAGTCATATTCATCTGGGTTCCAATTTCTGTCATACACTGTTAGCAATCCTTTTTCCATAAAATACTGTTTAAATTCACTTATAGTATTGATCATGTTCTTTTCATTAAATTTAATACAAAAATCATAAAATGTTTTAGCTTTTTGTTCGGCACTATCTTCACTAAAAGTTCCAGAAAGTAGTTGAGGAATTTTTTCGTAAAGGTTCACTGTTAACATTTGTATAACACTGGTGAATGGTCCTGAAGGATCTTCCAAAATGTTTTGATAATTTCCGCAAGCATATTCATAAAAATCGTCACATGGATCCACTGATCGATTCTCATAAGATCTCATCCGTTCAGCTTCTTTTTTCCACATATCTTCAAGTTCACTAACTTTTGTAACATCCTGTGTCCGTCTACTCCTTTTAAGTACATGACCTCCAATTTCGAAAACGCCTAGCACTGATAAGGCTAATACTAAGTAACTCAATCTAACAGAGCCTTCCATTTCACCATTCGTTCGCAAACTGATTGTTTTTATCTGCTAGACCTCATATTTATGGACGAATTAATATGATTGAATATAAATTTTTAAGAAAAACCGAAAAAAATACAACAGTATTGATTACATAAACATTGACCTCCTGATAAATGTATAAATGAAAACAATCTTATCTTAAAGTCATCGTCTGGAAGAATTACTACTTCTACATTTCGAAAACGAAAAATAAATAAATTATATAAACTATAGTATTGTGAAACTTATCTTAAATTCTGGTTTTCCTTTTTTTTTATGCAATAAAGACTAGGAAATAAAGCGTTCACCTTGAACTGTGATACTCTAAGTTAGATAGTTAGTTATTTTTTATGTTTTTATATGTATTTAGAATAAATAACTCGAAAGAACAAGGTATTATAAAATTTTGTAGCTAATTTGAAACATTACAAATAAAAACTTAAATGAACACAAGCAATATGTGTAACTTAGATACTGTTCGAATTTTTTTTTTAATAAAAACGAAAGTCATTCTAAAGATTTTGATGGTATGATTTGTTTGGGCCGCTAATTTTATTATATGGTGTTTAATATTTATACACATATTGCACAATTCAACGTCGGACAATAACAATTTTAGAGTGTTTGTATATATGTAAAGATTAAGCAATTTTTACACTACTTTTTTGTGTTAGAGATCGTGTTTTTTTTTATTTCATAATATTCTGGCATTGGACATTTAATTTAAATAATTGTGTCGTTCAGGGTTCAGGTAGTTTGAAAAGAATCACAAAAAATGTTAAATATGCCATTCCCCTGGCATCCAAATATTTTCCGATTTGAAGTTAGATATGTATATGTATAGTTTTTGATCACACATACAACAAAATATTTTCCACTAAAAATAGAACCCAAAAGTAAATAAATATTCATTTTCATTTTTGATATATCTTTGTTCTTATTACTTATTTCTGTAATCTATTTAATGAGACAAAAATTAATGTTCAGAATTTTTAAAATTAATACAAAACCAAACCGTTTTTGAGATATTTAAATAATATCTTTAATCATAATTTACTACTTCAATATTATATGTACCTAAATATATAAAATTTAATAAATGTACCTATACCTATATAAAGGTTATCGGTCTTTCGATGTTGTAATCGTAAATGTATATAATTTGTATAAATTTGTTTGATACTTTATTGTTGCAAATATTTAATAATACGTATTTTAATAGTCCGTTACGAAATCGTGGGCACAGTTAGTCAATGATAACATGATTCCTGTTCCAATAGCACCAGAATCACTTAATTAAGGATCTTGGGAATGGAAAAAACAATTTAAAATCAGTAGAAATTTTTTAAACTTTATAGTTTTATCACCAAATTTTACATTTTTTAGTAGGATTCATGGGTTGCCCAGAGTCACACTGAAACGCCTTTGAAAACTCCTCAAAGTTAGATAAAACTCCATTCACTCGATGCCTATGTTTAGCATGCTTGCTTATGGTACTTAAATCGCGATCATCACTGCACTATATTTGGGCAAAACTAAGAAAGAAGATTTGAGAATTCTTTAAATTAAACTGTTCAACTTCTTCATAAAAATTCTGGGAATGCAATCGCTTGAATGTGTTATATGCCAATTTCAATCCACCACTATCAGCAGAATTTTCACTTAAAGTACGATGCCCAGTTGTATTCGAAGCCGCAAGGATGTTATGCTGATTAATAAGACATTCAGCTTCCGAAAAGTAGTTTATAATTGACTTTGGAGTCCACCATGTTTCGATGCGTCCAGTTTCGTCATAAGTCTGTCCATCAAAATCGAACCCATGAAGAAACTCGTGGCTAAGTATTGACCCCAGAGCTCCAAAATTAAAAGATGTAGGAAAACATTTGTCGTAGAATGGAGGCTGTATCATGCCCAAAGGAATCCTTAAAGTGTTTGTAGTTAGGCCGTAGTAAGCATTTATTGTTAAAGGATTAGTCTCACGGATGCGATATGTTTGCGTGTTGTCTTTTAAATCTTTGCTTTCTTGAGAAGACATGAATAATTTGAAATTTTGAAATATTTGATGATAGTTATCTGGATCAATTTCAAAACCATCGTAGTATTTTTCCTCGATTTTATCACTCGTTCCAATTCGGATTTTCATTTTGTTTAATTTAACTTTTGCTTTATTTCGAGATATTTCATCCAACCAAGTTGTTTCATCCAAAATTGTTTCAAATGTTTTTGTTAATTGATCTACCATTTCATTAACTTCCCGGATTAGGGGATTACCTCCAATATTTCGTGAATATATTTTCTAAAATAGCTCCCATCATCACACTTGTAACCTTTAAGCAGTCCTCTTCTTCTAATCCTAAATATGTATTTTTCACTAAGTTAAATGACCAAAAGAATCGGAATAATAAATATTTTGCTAACACATCTTTCGGAGTCCTCTCAATCAGGCGGATCAGCTGATTAAAGTAGTTATCTTGTAAGGCAACAACTGTAAGATATTTATTCCAGTCGATACTACTTTGGATATCATCCCCCCGAATCGGGAGGAATGAAATTCAAATTTGTTTATTATTTTTAAGGAACCAGATTTTTCGAGATTACGTGCTCTATTTATTCGGATAATATTCCCAAGTTTATCATAATTATTGTATTAAAAATCGCAAATATAATGAACGACCAACTCTAATGTCTATCTTTATTCTTTATATAAGAATGTTAAAATCCCTTTTCATACTCTGCTTTAAATATCACTAAAATCGTTTCATTATCACTTTTCCATGGATGTTTGAGACAGAAAGTTAAAATCAAAATAAGTAATAATTGAGTTTGAAATTAATAAAACAATATTCGCAAGCTATTAAAAGAATTTAATTTATTTCCTTTTATAAATAACACTATTTAAATACTGAAAACATTGGCAATTACCAAATTCTACACTTTCTCACTGGATTCATACCAGTCCCTGGAGCACAATTAAATTGACTAGCAAACTCCTCGAAATTCGAAAGTGATCCAAGAGCTCTAAACTTTTGTGGGCTATGATTGTCTTCTCGAACAGCAGTCGCGTAATCTGAAGGTTTTGTATATTCGCACCAAATTTGAGCGTATGCCAAAAAGAAAGATTGCTTATTAGTCAAAGTACTTCCAGGAAGTGTTGATTCTACGGCATTTGGATTATTTGCTAACCAATTTTTGTAAGCGTTATACGCCACTCTTATGCCCACATTGTCCGCAATGTTTTCATCTAAAGTTGCTTTTCCATCAACAAAGGCACTAACATTTTTCGAATATCTGTAGGTGCTGTACTTCTCCTCAAAACACTTTGTGGAATCTGTATAAATTTTATTTGCTGTTGGGCTCCACCAATTTCTAACCAGACCTTGAGCATCGTACTTCCTTCCAAAAGAATCGAATGCATGAATAAATTCATGAGCAATTAAACTTCCTAGAGCCCCATAGTTAAACCACTTCGGCATGTTGTAGTCGAAAGCTGGTGAAAGTTGAGTTCCAGCTGGTACAACCATTATATTTTTTGAAACATGATAAAATGTGTTAAAATTGAAAAAATCTATCGTATAAAGAAATCCATTCGCACTCTTATCAGTATTTAATTTTAAACGATAGTAATGTTGGCGCATAGCAACAACATCGTCGATGTATCTTTTTCCATTGAATTGAAGATTTTCGAATTGTGTTTGAAGCCAGGCACTATCAATTGTTCCATCAATGTATCCATTTAAAAGTTGAACGTGTTTTAGTTTTTCTTGAGCCCCTCTCCTCGTTTCCATGTCCAGCCATTCAACAGAATTTATTAGATTCCATGTTGATTCATTTAACTGATGAAACATATTTTTAATCTCTTCCCTGTTTTCCTGATTGCAGAATTGTTGAACATACAAAGAAGTAAGAACTTGAGGCATATGGCTTGATAATTCAATACCGCATTCTCTGGAATCGAAACCAACTAGGGCTGTTTGCAAGGATTTTATTGAATAATACAATAAATATTTGGCTACAACTTTTAAATCAGTTGCAGAGATGTATTCCAACACAGGACGAAAGAAGAAGTCGTCTTTTGTAGCGATTATATAGGAATCTTCAATAGGATGTCCAAATAGGGTTTGAAAATATTTATCCCAGTTGTATCCAGGATACTGAGTTTTAAAAACACTATAATTTCGCCCAACAAAATCTAATGCTATATGGTAATCATCTCCATAAATATTCACTCTTCCTTTTTCAAAATTCAAAACTTCTTGAGCATCCGAAGATGGTTGCACTGAACTTAATCCAATCGTTTGCAGAAATTTTAGATTCAATTGTGCTGTTTCAGCAAACTCTTTGGCAACTGTTGAATTTTCATCTTTTGTATCAGCAAACATTAAATCAGATGGATCAATACCATCAATGTACAAAATGATCTCGTCACTTTTTGAACTTTTCTCGATGACCGACTCAATTAGGGTAGGAAAACCAAGTAATTGAAGTTCAGCTACGTAAGATAACCAGTCATATTCATCTGGGTTCCAATTTCTGTCATACACTGTTAGCAATCCTTTTTCCATAAAATACTGCTTAAATTCACTTATACTCTTAAGCATGTCCTTTTCATTAAATTTAATACAAAAATCATAAAATGTTTTAGCTTTTTGTTCGGCACTATCTCCACTAAAAGGTCCAGAAAGTAATTGAGGAATTTTTTCGTACAGGTTAGCTCTTAACATTTGTATAACACTAGTGAATATTCCTGAGAGATCTTCCAAAATGTTTTGATAATTTCCACAGGCATATTCATAAAAATCGTCACATGGATCCACTGATCGATTCTCATAAGATCTCATCCGTTCAGCTTCTCTTTTCCACATATATTCAAATTCACTAACTTTTGTAACATCCTGTGTCCGTCTACTCCGTTTAAGTACATGACCTCCAATTTCGAAAACGCCTAGCACTGATAAGGCTAATACTAAGTAACTCAATCTAACAGAGCCTTCCATTTCACCATTCGTTCGCAAACTGATTGTTTTTATCTGCTAGACCTCATATTTATGGAGAAATTAATATGATTGAATATAAATTTTTAAGAAAAACCGAAAAAAATACAACAATATTAATTACATAAACATTGACCTCCTGATAAATATATTAAGATCCCACTGCTTCTACTAAATGAAAAAAATCTTATCGGGGTAAGTGTTCACATGATGGGGCCGTTGGCCAGAGGGGGGTGGTGGGGGATGGAGGCGGTAGGGGCAGGTCCAACGACTTTATTCCCAGGGCTAAAAATTTGTGGTCGAAAGGTGGGGCGCGGGGGGTGGAGATGAAAATTGTTATATTTGATAACATATACATATATGCCTTTATAAATTTCACTCAAATATGAATTCATTAGGTCTCGCATACATAATTTCACGCATGCATGCACACACACACACACACACACACACACACACACACACATAATACATAATACATACATGCAAGTATGCGCATTTACGTACATATATACACTTGCAAATGCATGGATTAGTGCATATACATATATGCTTATAAACATACAGACTTGTACACATACAGACAGGAACACACACAAACGAGTGCGTGTCGCGCTGCACTTATTCTAGTACAAAAAGTTGCTGAATGGGTGACTAGTACTGTGTGGGTTAAAACGCACACGTGAAAAAGTTAGCCAGGTTGACTAAAACACGAGCGAGAGGGAATATGAGGCCAATAGGAATGTGGGATACGATGGCGCGATTTTAGTCCGTTCTTGTTTGGGTGGTCCGCACATTGGAGAACGGCCTTGACACTCTAAGCTACAGTCAGTTAGTTATTTTTATGTTTTTATATTCATTTAGAATATGTAACTCAAAAGAACAAAACATTATAAAAATGTTTAGCTCATTTTAAACTTTACAAATAAAAACTTAAATGAACAGCCGCCATTTTGAAGTTAATCGGTTCAAAAAAATTTGTATGTACAGTCACTTATATATATAATAAATACCCTCTATTGGAATCTCGATTTATTTTGTAGTATTTCTGGAAAAAAAGTCCAAAAAAGGGCTATTTGTTCGACTTCTAGAGTGGCCTAACCCCTTAAATATACTCGTGTGTGTAACTTAGTACTGTTCGTATTTATTTTTATTTTATTGTATGGTGTTTAATATTTGTATTCTTATTGCACAATTCAACGTCGCACAAAAGCAATTTGAGAATGTTGTATATATGTATGTAAAGATTAAGTAATTTTTACACTACTTTTCTGTCTTAGAAATCGTATTTTTTTAAATTTCATAATATTCTGGCTTTGGACATTTAATTTAAATAATTGCTTCTTTCAGGAAGTTTGAAAAGAATCACAACAAATGTTAAATATGCCATTCCACTGGCATCCAAATATTTTCCGTTTGGAAGTTAGATATGTATGTATATGTATAGTTTTTGATCACACATACAACAAAATATTTTCCATTAAAAATAGAACCCAAAAGTAAATAAATTTTCATTTTCATTTTTGATATATCTTTGTTCTTATTACTTATTTCTGTTATCTATTTAATGAGACAAAAATTAATGTTCAGAATTTTTAAAATTAATACAAAACCAAACCATTTTTGAGATATTTAAATAATATCTTTAATCATAATTTACTACTTTAATATTATATGTACCTAAATATATAAAATTTAATAAATGTACCTATACCTATATAAAGGTTATCGGTCTTTCGATGTTGTAATCGTAAATGTATATAATTTGTATAAATTTGTTTGATACTTTATTGTTGCAAATATTTAATAACACGTATTTTAATAGTCCGTTACGAAATCGTGGGCACAGTTAGTCAATGACAAAATGATTCCTGTTCCAATAGCACCAGAATGACTTAATTAAGGATCTTGGGAATGGAAAAAACAATTTAAAATCAGTAGAAATTTTTTAAACTTTATACTTTTATCACCAAATTTTACATTTTTTAGTAGGATTCATGGGTTGCCCAGAGTCACACTGAAACGCCTTTGAAAACTCCTCAAAGTTAGATAAAACTCCATTCACTCGATGCCTATGTTTAGCATGCTTGCTTATGGTACTTAAATCGCGATCATCACTGCACCATATTTGGGCAAAACTAAGAAAGAAGATTTGAGAATTCTTTAAATTAAACTGTTCAACTTCTTCATAAAAATTCTGGGAATGCAATCGCTTGAATGTGTTATATGCCAATTTCAATCCACCACTATCAGCAGAATTTTCACTTAAAGTACGATGCCCAGTTGTATTCGAAGCCGCAAGGATGTTATGCTGATTAATAAGACATTCAGCTTCCGAAAAGTAGTTTATAATTGACTTTGGAGTCCACCATGTTTCGATGCGTCCAGTTTCGTCATAAGTCTGTCCATCAAAATCGAACCCATGAAGAAACTCGTGGCTAAGTATTGATCCCAGAGCTCCAAAATTAAAAGATGTAGGAAAACATTTGTCGTAGAATGGAGGCTGTATCATGCCCAAAGGAATCCTTAAAGTGTTTGTAGTTAGGCCGTAGTAAGCATTTATTGTTAAAGGATTAGTTTCATGGATGCGATATGTTTGCGTGTTGTCTTTTAAATCTTTGCTTTCCTGAGAAGACATGAATAATTTGAAATTTTGAATTGTTTGATGATAGTTATCTGGATCAATTTCAAAATCATCGTAGTAGTTTTCCTCGATTTTATCACTCGTTCCAATTCGGATTTTCATTTTGTTTAATTTAACTTTTGCTTTATTTCGAGATATTTCATCCAACCAAGTTGTTTCATCCAAAGTTGTTTCAAATGTTTTTGTTAATTGATCAACCATTTCATTAACTTCCCGGATTAGGGGATTACCTCCAATATTTCGTAGAAATATATTTTCTAAAATAGGTCCCATCATCACACTTGTAACCTTTAAGCAGTCCTCTTCTTCTAATCCTAAATATGTATTTTTCACTAAGTTAAATGACCAAAAGAATCGGAATAATAAATATTTTGCTAACACATCTTTTGGAGTCCTCTCTATCAGGCGGATCAGCTGATTAAAGTAGCTATCTTGTAAGGCAACAACTGTTGAAGTATCAAGAGAATTTTTAAATATTTGGGTAAGATATTTATTCCAGTCGATACTACTGTGGATATCATCCAACCGTTTTGGTTCTGGTAAAGGTATATCATTTTCATCAATCATTATCCTCGCTAGTTTCGTTTCAAAATCTAGTAATTCATCAGCAATTTTTTTTGCTTCGCGTAATTTACATCCTAAGTCCAGCATTAGATACTTTATAGAAGTTTTGTATACAAATTGTTCATCCAAACCTAAGTCTGTTGGTTCGACTAAATCCTTCCTCGAAAGATATGGCAACTTGTCCTGCATCAAGTACAATATACTTTCAGATGAATTTTTCCAATTCGGTCTTACATTTGCTCTTATAAGGGCATCTACTCTATACTTTCTTAAAAACGCAGTGGCGCTAAGCCAGTCGAAATTGTCTTCATTCCAAATTTCATCTAAAACCGGCCATGATGAGAAGGATCTTAACGTTTTTGTGTAACTAGCAAATTTTTCTGCTTTTGTAAAATTATTCCTTGTGCATGATCTGTAGAAAGTCCTCATCTTTCGTTCAGCTGTTGTACTCCTTCTATCGTCGGATACCAAAAGTGCGTTCTTTGCTGCATCTCTAAGACGTTTTCCAGCCAGTTTTAATTGGTCCGAAAACTGATAGCCAGTCTTTGACCTCCACCTACCACAAGCATATTGATAGAAATCATCGCAAGGCTCGGCTGTTAGACTCCTGTAACTCTTTGAATTTTCAAGATATTCCACTTTAAGTTCCCTGTTACTGCAAGTAAACACTTCCTTCAAGTTAACAAAAGTCAAAAACCACAATAACCACAACATGATCAATAAAGTTCTAAGTGCGACTAAACTGATTAATTAATATTGCTCTAAAACAAACATTTTTCATTTTAAAAATGACTCCATCATCACCGATTTCAAAGTATTGTGATAATCCCTGACCGCAAGTCTGGGAGATAACATTGAAAATATTATTTTGATGCGACACATGCCATGGCGCCTGAAAACAACTCAAGTAACATTTTCGTAATTTAAATTAACAATTATATAAATAATTATATTAATTAAATATTTTAAAACCTCTGTATAAAGAAATTATAAGATATGAATAGTTTTAACTAACAGTGACTACAATTAGAAACATTTGTTGAAAAAAAAATAAGACATTGAAAAGAATTTACGGAATTTGATGAATTAAAACTTTTCATTTTAAATTAGTTATTAGCGAAACTCTAATTTTTTTATATTATTCTACATATCTCGAAATATCAACTATGCATATATTTTTGAAAAACATTGCACAACATAAAAAAGATAAAGACTAGTAAGATTAAGTTACAAATGTTAACTAAACAAGCGCATTATATTATAAAATGCACATTTGAATTTTAAGAGTGCAGTGCCAAAACGCCAAGATTGTCTTTATCAATTAAATCAATTCTGTTATGAATATTGTAATAAAAACCTTCACCTTCATAAAACATTTTTCATTTTCATCAACGAATATTTTATTTCAATTTACTGTCTAACTTCTTGTAAAAGAATATTCTTAAATAGCTATAAACATTTTGGTTTCCAAAAGTACGTGCCTATATTATTTTTATTTACCACAATGCTTAGATTTTGTGATTGAGATAATGAAGAAAATTATCTAGAATGATTGCATGTATATGTCAACTTCATCTCCTACTCCAAAAGTTAATTAAAATTATTGTCTATGTTTTTGAAGCACCTTCTTACCATATAGAGAATGAAATCCTCTTAAAATGAACCTTCAATAAAAAATAACTTCCTACATAATCTGAAATTGAAAATTTTTGGAGTGTTTCTTCACCTGCCAAGGTCTACTTTTAAACTAAATTTTGTACTCTTACTGTTAAACTAGTGAAGCTTTATTATTTTAAAAAATCCCACGTAATCTTTATATCTATATTTCCCATAAAAACAAGTTTTATATTATAATATTTTCGTTTTTTTATTTATTCAATATACCAATTACCAAATGCGACACTTTTGTACAGGATTCATTTGGGACCCTGGAGGACATTTAAATTCGTTTGAAAACTCTTCCATATTTGACAAAGTACCTACAACACGAAACTTATCTATGCTGTGCTCAGAAAAAAGTTTTGTAATCAATAAATTATTTTGTTGTATTTCACTACAGAAAAATTGAGCAAAACTCAAAAAGAATAATTGTCTATTAGTCATGCCTAAAATATTAGCTGCACTTTCAGAACCAGCAAGTCCCTTAAAAGCCTCGTATGCCAGTTTTAGTCCACAATTATCCGCGATATTTTCACTAATTGTATTTAATCCACTAATTACATTTTCTAATCCTTTAGATGAATAATTGTTGTACTGATGAATCATACAATTCATCCGTTCATGATATGCCTCTGTCGTTTTATCGTCCCACCAATTATTAATATTTCCATCGGCATCATAGTCCTTACCGCTGAAATCGAATCCATGGGAAATTTCATGTCCTATTATAGTACCCAAAACTCCATAATTATAGGCCTTCGGGAACTGTCGGTTATAAATTGGAGATTGTAATATTCCAGCTGGTATTACTACCAGATTTTGAGTTTTTAAATAATAAGCGTTTGCTACTGCTTGACCTTTATCATGATTCCACCTTTCATTGGTTATTTTGAGCTTTCCATGCTCTTTTCGAACTTGATATCTGGTTACTTCCCAATAATTTAAATGGAAATTATCTGGAACTAGTTTGAGATCTTTGTAATATTCATCTATTTGATTAAGATCTTTATCTCCTTGAAGAGATATGCTAGAAAGAGTCGAATTCAATTTAAATTTTGCTGCATTCTTTGCTTCATCATCCAACCAACTCGAACTATCGATTACTTTTGTAAAAGATTCTTTTAAGTGTTTTACCATTTCAAGAACAACAGCAGTATCTTTGTTGTTGTAATATTTTTTAACATAAGCATGTGACAAACTATTCCCCAGTTTGCTTCTTAAAAGATTTGTACATTCTTCCTCATCAAATTTTTGAAAATCGTCTAAAGATGTTAAAATTTTAAAAACGAAATAATTTTTCAAAACAATTCTGTCTACTTTAGAAACAATATCGGCTAAGTTTGAAAAGTAACCAGCATTGACGATATTGACTGTTTCATATAAGTCAACATCACGTTCAAGTATTATTGAAAGATATTTGATCCAATTAATTTTAGGAATATACTGCTCCAAGTACCCCAAGACGAATTCTTCAGTTTCTTCATCACTAGATTTAGACAGTGCACCAGCCAAATCCTTTTCGAAATCAACAATTTGTCCAGCGATGAGGTTACCTTCGTCTTCACTATGTCCAAGTAAAATAAATAGTTCTGCTACTGAGCTCCTGTAGACATCCAAAAACTGTTTGAAGGATTCGTTGAGATAGTGGTCTCGTTGGAGTGACGAAAAAGGCGCTATATCAATATAAATAACGTTTTCAGAAGAATTATCCCAGTTAGGAAGTACTGATGCTTCTAAGAGTACACTAACACCATAAAGACGCAATTCGGCTACAGGAATCCACCATTCGTCAAATACTTCAGTCACATTAAAATTAGATAATTTCAATTCCAAGACTTTAAGATTTTGCAAAAACTGAGTAATACTATGATTCGTAGTTTTCACACAAGAGTTATAAAATATTTTAGCTTTTCCCACTGAAGTGTCACTATTTTCGTCCTCATCCTGCAAAAGGTTTCTAATTTGCTTGTTTATCTCTGTGCTGAGTAGTCCTAAAACATCCCCATGTTGAATATGATGGTTCACCTTCGACCATTGTCCGCACGCAAAATTATAGAAATCGTCACAGGGGTCCACTGATTCGTTCAAATAGGTTTTCATCCGAGCAATTTGTTCCTTCCAGGCGGCATCCTGTACTGAAGTAGCCACCAAAAAAAGTACTGAACAAAAACTCCACAGAAACTTGTTCATTGTCATATATAAATATATATATATAAAACTATCAAAAATCACTGCACATTTATTAAATATTGCAGATTTTACTAAAGACACATAACTTAAAATGATGTCTAGTTGTTGTCCTCAATTTTCAACAGATACTCCAGCAAAAAGTTGCACGGGATGAATTTAAATCGTATTGTTAGCTTATAAATTCGCGATTTCTGGGTTATCTACTTATAATAAGTATAAAATAGTACTTATCGCAGCGTACTACAGCCAAGACACAAAATGCATTGAGATGAAAAAAAATTTATTCGATGAATACCAGCCAAAATAGGCTAATCTATCTCGAGAGCATTCAATTGGAGTCTGCTAACCATTCAAGGTCAATGTGGGGGCCACAGGGGCTTCTCACTTGGCTTCTGGAGTCTTGGACGATAATTCAACGATGTGACCGAATTTTCGGATTAATTGGGATAATCAGGGGATGGACAGTGATGGAGAGGGTGCTACAATTTTTGATGATAGTGATGCAATCGATTCAATTAAGATTTGTGTTTAGAGAGAAAATTAGATTAGTTGAATCATTCCGACCGCAATTTAATTGGGTTAATTGAAACATCTTTTTTGGAAGTTTTGATTTTAGTAATTGTGTTATCTGCCAAACAGGGCCTTATCGCACAACGACATAATCTTTTACAAAGTTCGTCATTTTGAATGACCAACATCGAATTATATAAAAAACGGTTATCACATATAAACTTCCTTAATACATATATTTAAAATATATAAATACACAAGTTGTTTCATGTGTACTACACACTATCAAAAAAAAAACGAAATATGTAGGAAAAGGTTTTTTGTGAAAAATCAAATTAAAATCAATGTAGTCGTCACGTTAAAAAATAATAAATTTTCTGAATTTAATGAGGTTAATGAGACTTAAAGCGAAAAAAAAACTTTAAACAGTTTTTCAAAAAATTATTACGAGCATTACGTTTAAACTAAAAATGTAAGAAAAGGTTTAAAATGAGAAGAAAAGTATATACGTTATACATAAATATAATGTATATAGTAAGAGTGAAATTTTTTATTTTCGTTCATGCTTTGTTTTATTCTCTATTTTGTTATTGCACCGAATGTAAAAGGTTTATTTTCGTAATTGTTTCTACAGTTCATGTTAACAACTGAATCTATTTTTTCTTTTAGTGGAGAATTCAATACACTTTGATATACATATATGTAAATAAATAAGTAATAATATATCTTAAACTCTCTTGGATATAGTGACTATCAAATTATTGTAATAGCAGAAGTAAGATTCTCCTCGTTACCCTAGAAAAATTAATTAAAATGACAATTAATTATATAAATACCTAAAATATGTAAATATGTAAACCATTCACAAAAGGTTGGTGCAAAAGGATTGTAAAATATAGTTAATATTTGTTTCTCTTTAAAAGACTGTAAAGCAAAAAAAAAAACACACAATTTGTATAACAGAATTATAACAATTACCCCAATTACGGATTAATAGGCTACAAAGAAAAAAATAATGAATCGGGCAAAATCAGTTAAAACCAATCGTTATAAATATAATCTTGATGGTAAGATCATTGAAGATGGTAAAAATAAAGAATATTTCTATTTGCAGGAATATTACACAATAATACAACATACAATGTGGTTAAATTGTTAATGTAAATCGAATCCAAGATATTTCACTATTCTCAATAGAAAATAAAAAATATAAAAATGATTTACAAAAAAGCCCTACAAATTTCAAATCATCTCTGTTTGTACTGCAGTTTAGAAAATATAAACTATATCCAAAATCTAACGAACAAAACATTGGTTCTAGTCCCGAAGCAATTATTGGTGTTATAATATATTTAATTATTATAATCAGAATTGAATTTTGTTTTTTCCTGCAAAACAATTATTTCTTGGTCTTTTTTCCACACAAACAATGCTTTAAAAATTACACAACTATAATCCTTATTCGGCATATACTATAATATAAATTGGCTAATTAAACAAGAAATGAGAGCCACATGTGCCAATGTTTATGTCATGCAAATTTTATTCTCTTCCAGATATGAAGAATTTTTGACTTAGTGAATTTTGAATTGAATAATTAAAATTTTTATTCGTGGAGCTAATAAGTTACAAATCCACCCACTGTAGACGATCAAACGGCGAAATCAAATAGTCCCACGACATCGATGCTGCGTTTAATTGATTCTAACTATGGAAGATGGCCCCAGAGGCCAGAGGAGCCTCTTCCACAAAAAGGCGGAAAAAATTTGTTTTGCCTTTATTTATGGGCCGGTTGACTCCTCAACAGTGACCCAGGCATGATTTTGTTATGCGGGTGAAGAAGCCGCGCCTCGTTGTGCGACGACGTTCTTATCTTTGAGTCCCACCGGGTGCTAATCATCTGCCCCTGTCTGGAATGCGGGACTCTTTTACTTTTCGGGTCATTTCAAAAGATTCGCTAATTAACGACATTATGGTGACACTAATTATTCGCCTCCGAGATTTTTCTCTAATTGGTGACCCAGGGGGATGGGCTCGTTCCTCCGCAGAAGCCTGATGAAGATTTACAGCCCGCAATGTGGCGTTACGGCACATTTAAGGTATTAATAAAATTCTGATTAAGAGGAACTGATTCCGCCTTGAACTTCTTCATATTGTCTGCGAATGCGTGAGGCGATGTTGTAAATAACTTAAAGAAGAGAAACAAGTTTAAATAAAATGAAAAAACTCACCGAAGGAGTCTCAGCGTCTGGGAAGAGTGCCTACACAAATTTGCCCTTGGCGACTATTATCAGTGGGTGTTTGAACAGCTCTTGGAGGTGGAGCGTTTTCGATTGTCCTGTGAATCATCATGAGCTCAGGATGATTTAGCGGAATTGATAAGCCAACAATTGGAGGAGGTTTTCGGTCTCATAATTATCTTTCTGGAGGGCAAACAATTTTTTTTTTTTTCGTTCTCTGGGGATGCTTCACGGTCTCCGACGTGCTGATTGTCGCTATGATAAGTCACAAATTTTGGCCATCTCCGATACCTGCGATTGGGATGACTATTGGGTTTTTTGTATTCACATTGCGTAGGATAAATTCGTTTCCGCTGAATTGCCAAGAATGCCTGTCGCATGTGCAATTATTTAATTCGATATAAAAAAAAATTCACGGGCACACGAAAACGAATATAGTTATAATATTCCTAATGATTTTTTTTAATATTTAGTATTGATATAAATTATAGGGTCAATCCAATGTAGATGACACAG
Organism: Machimus rusticus; assembly: GCA_951509405.1. NCBI lineage: Eukaryota > Metazoa > Arthropoda > Insecta > Diptera > Asilidae > Machimus > Machimus rusticus. The sequence goes on along the minus strand of OX608053.1, from coordinate 4,116,606 downwards.
TATCACTTAAAACTAAATTTGCAATTATGTGCTTCTTTTATTTTATTTCTTAAATTAAGCTCATGTTTTAGTATTATAGTCTAAATTTTAAAAAATGCCTACACATTTTTTTTATAAAAAGTACCCTTTTATATTATTTTGCACACTTAATGGTCACATTTAAATTAACAATATTATTGGCATATATTCTACTATGTTTTGATTAGTGTTGCGTAGTGCCGAAGGTTTCAAAGAAATACTTGTTCCATCACAGAAAAATGGAAATTAATTTGTCAGTCTCTGAAAATTTTATTGAAAAAAGTTGCTTCTACTTTACTACCTTTGGAAAATAATAGCGATACTAAATACTTAAACACAAAACATGCAGATTGTCAAGATCATAAGTTCGTCTGAATTTTTAAGTAGGCTGCATCAATTTCAAGAGGTAAGATTATTTGGTATCCTAATCGTCACAATTTTTCAAATGTGAAAGCAAAGATTTTATGTTTTTAGTTAGTTAACGTTTGATAGCAGTTATTTAACCAAATACATAATACATACATAAACATTTTAAAATTTTTAAATTGTTTTCATATTTTTTATTAAAGCAGCTCGAAAATTAAAAAAATATAACCATTGTAATTTAAAGGTTTTTAATAGAATTTTGTGAATTTCCTCATAAGTCTTTAGATTTACACACTAGGAACATGCTTTAATTAAGAGATACATTTCATTGAGTACACAAGAAAAATAGGCCAACAATTTTTGAATCCTTTTTATAGATACCGCAGGGGTAACGATTGCAAGAAAAATAAAACGAATTTATGCAAATCATAGTTTTTTTTTAATTAGCTAATTTATACCCACTTTAAATTATTACTAAAAGTCTAGATATTATATTATTTTATATTCCGCAAAGGTTTTAATCATCTAATACTTCTAAATTTACGTTCACTATTACTTTTTCTTAATAATTAACTTTGCAGTGCACATATTACATTTTATGTACATGTTTGTTACAGATTAAAGTATTATACTTTAAAATTTGTATCTTACTATAAATACTGATTAATAAATATTGTAATGAAAGCAGCTACTAAAAGAATTAGAATAATGTATAATAATATATATACTTTAAACTAAAGCTGTCCTTTTATATTCGGCAGGGAATCAGCAAAAATTCAAATATCCTTTAAATTAATGTCATTCTGATGTATTTTGCAGGACTCGAAGAACAATTTCGCATCTTAGAACGATGAAAAACAATTTAAAGAAATCCATGTCTTCAAAAAACGTATCTAGTTTCTCTAAAATCATAAAATAAAAGAAGGAAATTTTTGTCTGGGAAAAAAGTATTTCAGTTGGAAAAGAATAAAACAAATCCTGTTCGTAATTGTCACTATATTAGAAAAATATACGTTAACTTCTAGTGAGCAGGTATCAGTTATATGTTTAAAAACCCTAAAACTACATATTAAAGGCACAACAATAAAAATATATTGAATATGTTCGAAAAGTCCTTCGCTTGCTTTTACAGAGGGAGAACTACCGATCGAGTTGCGAGAATCGCTAGTTACATAAATTATTATTATTGTTCATCCGGAGTATATCGGTTAGCTACTCCCTTCCATCCACCTCGGTTTCATAACAAAAGAAAAAAAAAACACAAAATAAAACTAACGAGGGAGAGCAAGATTAAACCACATTTGTACGATCCGCAGAGTTACATTAATGGCACGGTTAAATGAATGGAAAAAATAAAAATAAAATGAAATAAAAATAATCAGACGAACACAGGGTGATTATTTCGATTTGAAATGCAATAAAACTGTCGTTTTGTTAGGTGAGCGGACGACGACACTGAGACGAGAACATTTTGGGCTCGAGGCGATCAGAGGTCAGTTATGGGTCCAGCAAGGCTCAGCTTCGGTGAGACACCCTGCACTTGTGACGTTGAAATTGTGTTGAGATTCGAGCATTTATCGGCCCCGGATTGCGAGATACTATCGCTTAGAGACCCGTTCATCATCATAACCGCTGCGCCGCTCCCGCCCCTGCCACTACCACTAGTGGCCCCATCATGCTGGGGCGGCTGGTTTGTAGTAACTTTTACTTGCAGCTGCTTAACCATACCCTCAAGTCTAGAAAAATTAGAAATTTATTTAGTACTGAAAGCCTGCCGAGAAAAGAATAGTGCGTTTTTTTTTTAATGTTTGTGTTAAACCCACGCTATTATTCTATTTTCGGCTTGCTTTTTGCTAGCCAGGGCCTCCTGCAGCTCACGACGTAGGTCCAGCGTGTCCTTCTCCATCTGGAGGAGATGATCATCCGAATTTGGCTGTTTCTCAACAATGGAACTATTATAGGCATTATCCAAGCGGTAAGCATGAGTTTCAGGGCTCGCATAAACGCTACGCCGATTCGAATTCGCTTGTTCGCCCAGTTTAATTGCATCCATTGATGTCGACTTTTGGAGGGTACTACGATCTGGTCCAACCACGGGAATGAAACTTTCCTCGTGATTGATTATTCCGTAGTTAAGACTTAAACTGTTTCGCTTTAATTTTTGCCCTTCTGCGGCGGTTTTACGGACTGGTGTTGATCGAAATAGCTCGTTCTCGTGTATTATTTCTGTTGTTCGATTATTCAGTACTGACGCTAGTATAGAGCGAATATATTTATTTTCGGCTTCAAGCTGTGCTATTCGTTTATTTGCTTCTTTGCGATCGCTACGCAGGTGCTGTATTTGAGCCTTTGAGAAAAAACAATGTGAGATAATGCAAATGTAAGGATAATTATTTAACGAAATACCTTAACTTCTTCTATATCTCGCATTAAACGCAAGTTTCCTTCCCCTATTGACCAGGAACGTTCCTCTACCATAGCTTTAACCCTAAGAAAAACAAAGGTTTTAATCATTTAGCACCAGGACAATTTTCGAAAAAAAAACATAATCTCAAACAATACTTTTCCAATTAAATGAAATTAAAATTAACGAACAAATCACAGGAAGTTCTGAACAAAAACGGTTCATTTAAGCTGAATTTTTGAAGTGTTAAGAGTGAGAGTATCACAATGAAATTATTTTAATTTTATTTTTGCTGTTTGCGAAGAATATACACAAGCAGAATCTTTTCTAATTTTACAAGATGCAACTCCGATAAACCCCTACAACCAAACAATGCCAATCCAGAGTAGATCCTGCTTATTTATATAAATAAATATTGGTTTTTAAAACGAAAGCCATGCAGATTTAAAAAAAAACAAATCCTAAGGATCTCATGTTTTTTAATTTCACAAGTAGGTAAGGTAAAGTTGAATAGATTGAACAAAGTGCAGGTCCCTGGAACAAATTAATCATCAGAATCGTCTCGAAATCTATGAACTGGTTCAAAACAATCGAGTGTTTACTCAAACTAGAGAAATCGTCGTTTGGACAAATCTTGACCAGGACGCTATTAAAGCGTTCAAAATCTTTTAAATTTAGAAAGCCTCTATTAAGAATATTTGCACACCCATGTAGAACATAATTACAAAAGTTTTCAACTTCGTTCGTAAATCGAACGAATTTAAATGTAATGTACATATATTCCCTTTTTTACCTTGTAGAAATTATTAAAATTCTAAAACTGTAAGCTAATTTAAACTCTTCTAGACCTTTAGGCCGATCCTCAAAACTAATAAAAATTAAAATATCTAAGTTCTAAATGAAACTTACCGATTTAAAAGTGCTTCTTCCCTGACCCTGGCTGCTTCTTTAACTTCTCTAACAACATCGGACATCATGCCAGGCGTGTACATGCCTAGAAATATTTTAAAAAGGTCACCTGAGCTCTATAAAATCTTTCATGGAAAAGAAAGATAACTAAAACTAAGGACGGGACAAAAACTAAAAAGGAAGCTAAAAAAGGCTCTCAAAAAGCTTCTAAAAAGCAAAATACCTGAGTGGTATGTTGGCGCAGGACTCTGAGCACCAAAGACGAACCCCATCGGCGGCTGGCTGTGTGTACTAAGTCCGCTCAAACTATCTCTACGGTGTCTCATACCCCAATTTGGTGCGTGCTTAAGTGCTTCTAGTTCAACTTTAAATATTTAAAGTGGGGAAAAAAGAAAACAAAATTGTACACAAAAACAAAGCACACATATAGAAAAAGTCTCGTTTTCGAGACTGAAGACTCACCCTTTGTCTCATGGAGATTTCTGTAGATTTTCGTATTTGTCTCCCGCAGGAGAGTGAGCTGCTCTAGGAGGGCCGCAAGGAATTTATTGCTGCCAATTTGGCTTTCAAGATTTCGCTGATCTGGCGTATTTTGGCCGCTCATTTTGGATTCATTGTCAGAAGGTGCTACTAAGCAAGGATCACTAAATCTGAAACTAACACTGACAGTAGTATATAAATTAGTGATTAATATAAAGTACCTTCTGGATGGATCCTGAGGGTCAGTATTATCACCACAATTCCCCAGATTCACAGTGGGCGGCAAACTTGCAAACTCAACGTTTACATCGCCCTCCAGCCCACTCGCAGTCCTCAGCAATTTGTTTATGTTGAACTGATGGTTCAGAATGGGATCAGTCTGAAATTGATCGGGTTAAAAGAGCACACACTGAAAAACTAGTAAATCAAACCTTTTGGAATCCTTGGCTAAATATTTGTCCTTGTGCCGAAGAAGGTGGCTGTGGAGGTTTTTTGTTCATATTGAAGCTGGAAGGATTGTAGTCTAGAAATTCAGATGATGAGGAAAGTGGAGGCGCACCGACATCCTTCAGGCAATTTTCCAACCAGGCCTCCAGATCTTTAGGATAAATGGGATTCGGCGGAACCGTGGGACTACGAGTTTTCGTCTTGCTTCTTTTATCGCCGTCTACGCCTGGAAATTGAGGCGGAAAAGTTTGGTCACAAAATCTCATTAACGTAAGGATAGTACAATAGTCGGAAGGGAAATGCATCATCCCCCGGAAACGTTGAGAGCCGCAAAAGTGAAAAATGTTGCACAATATAAAAGTGGCAGTGGCCCGTGCCCGAAGAAGAGGTAACTTTCGCAAAACAAAAAAAAATATATAATAATCTGAATCAAAACGCAGGCAAAACAACTGCCTGACCGACCTCGAAGTTGCGGGAAATGCCTTTCCCTTTTAAGAGATCTCCCCGGCTTTTATGAAATGAGACTCAGCTCCCATCAGCGCAGCACCACAGCCGCCGCCGCCGAGAGCAGAAAGTATCGCAGCAATTCCATAAAACGAGGAAACGCAGGCATTTCTCTGAAATCTTTTTGGCCAAGAACGTGTTTTCGATGCACTCACTTTTGCTCGGTTGAAACGGGCCGCTTTCGTGACCACCACCGCCGCCGCTGCCGTCCGGGGCGCCGATATTGGTGCGTGCATTTGTCGCCCTGCCATTTGCCAGGGAGTGCTGCTGCTGCTGGTGCTGGTGCTGGTGCTTGGCGAGGCCGCGCTGGTTTGACGGGGAGTCGGAATTTTTGCAGGGCGGAACGTTTCTGCTCGCAAAATGGGAGGAAATCGATTAAACACTTCCAGCGGAAGATGCTCTTTACTTACAGGTCCATTGATTTGGTCGGTCGTCGGCCCAACGGCCGGGAAGTATAATCAAATAAAAGGAAAAGTAGCTGCCGAACGACTTCTTAGCGCCTCGAGCATGTGTCAAGGCTGGATGATCGCATCTGGTGGAATTCTATTTGCGTCAGATGAGCCAGGCGCACCCCCGCCGCAGTCGCCCCGAGGTGCTGATGCAGCCGCTTTGCACGTTCACTGGCGTAACCACGTAAACAAAACTTGGAAAGCTGTCCGGAATCGCTCTGACCGCTCCTTGATTCACTCAAAAGAAATCATTTCACCGGGGAATGCAAAAGTGGAAATCTCTCGACCAGTTTAGCTCGTGATTTGCATAATTCTCACGGGACCGCTAATTATTCAGATCATAGTCCCATTTATTGTGGCGCAACACCTTCAGCTCCGGGGCACTTTTTATGTAATTGCACTGCTCCTCGATTCAACACGCCCGCGACGCACTCCGCGCACAGAAAAAGGTCAAATTGCCCGACTAAAGTGCAAATTGGGTCTTGACAGTTTGAAAACAGAAAACAGCCGCAGAGCCATTACACTTTTGCATGGCTGGAAACTTTCCGGATTCGAAAGTGCGTGTGCCGTGTTTGAGCTGTTTACTGACATCAGCGCCATCTAATGGGCCGTAGTCCACAAGGGCTGTAAGCGGAAGTGAAATTTTTGAATCTCATTTCCTCAACCGATGGGACCCTGGAAAGTTTAAAATTCAGATTTTCATTTTAATTTGTTTCGTTAAATGCAAACAGAGCTTATTTTATCATCGATTTAATTCTAGTAAATCAAAACATCCACACATTTTACAGCACAGTATTGGTTTTCTTTAATGCTAAAAAAATTTTCTCTTTTTTTAATATCGCTATTTTAAATTTCGAAAAGCAAATTTTCATTCTCAGATTATAAGTGATTTAATTGCCGAAAAACTAAGAAATATACAAACTTTGAACTTCAACAAAGCGATTAAAAATTATATATAACATGTTTGGGGAAGACATTGAAACATAAATTTTATTTAAAATCAATAGAATTAGTATTTTCGTAGCAAAAAAATATATTTTCTCAGTGAAATATCAGCGCCCAGTCCAACCAAACCGGTAAAACTATGAAACGTAAAAAGTATGGAGAAATGTTCTACATCATCATTATTTTAAAGCAATAATAGTTCTAAATTTCGTTTAGTGTATCACCAGTATAAGGCAAAATTATTGAGAATTTTATTCTGTACAAAAAACCTATGTTTTGTAAGACGCAAGGTTACCGAAATATGGAATAGTTCCCGAGTTCCCGATGACCCCTGAAACTCAGTTGTAAGCTTAAAATAAAATAAAAATTTTAAAATCGTCCAGTTCAAGCCTACAATTCATATATATGTACTGAGCAAGCGGTGATTGTTTATAACGATTTTTAATTAACCAAATTGGATCAGCAGAGTGGACATATTTTGAAATCAATTTTGTGATACTCGTCAAATTGAGGCAATTTTAACTACACTCATTCATCACAATTAAAATAAATTATTTTCGGATGCTATAACCTTTGATTTGATCAACATTAAAAATAAACCTCAATATTCTAAAGAATTATATAAATAATAATTTTTTCAGGCTTAAATTTGGCTGAAAGTGCTAAGAAAATCAAATAAAAATACACAAATAAGAACAGAATACCAACAAGAAAAGTACAGAAGAAAGTAAAGACTCTCATCCCTTTGACCAATTGTTTGTTGAAACATGACTGAGGTATTGACCTCATTAATGCATAAATAATAATAAATACTCGTCTTTTAATGACCACATTGAAATCTACCTCTTCCTTCTGTCCGCCACTGAAAAGTATTTTTTAATAGTTATAACTGTCGCTTCATTTAATTCAAAATATTTTGTCTTTAATCTGTCTAATATTTTTGATTCTAGAATAATTACATACATACCTTTATCTTCATTAGTTTCGTATGAGACATTATTAAGACAATACAAAATAATGTAAACAGGAAATCTTGAATTTGAAATATTTAAAAACAACAAAACTATACAAGCACTCACAATAATAGAAATTCGTACTTTCTTATATTTGTATATAAAATACGCAAAAGTGAACGTAGCTATATTCTTGAATCTGGAAGCTTATTAAAATTAGATTGGAAAAATGTCTAAACTTTTTTCACTTTTTTGCATTTGCTTACCCAACCGTGTTAAAATGAAATTCAAGGCCCGGGTATTTAGATGTTTTTCTACTTTTCTTCAAACGTGTTAAACCGAAATCGTACAATTTGAATGCCGTGTAAAGTGGGGGATACCTGCATTGTAGCTTGTATTAAGCGAAGAATTAAATAAATATCTATAGGGTTTCTTATACAGTGTTGTGCGAAACTATAGCAACCATTTCACTACAAAAACTTAATATAGTTTTTCCTTCATTTTATTTAGTGGAGAATAAAAAGCTATATTATATTTTTCTCCTTTCATGAAACATTACAAATGGTTGACTTTGCAGCAAATTTAGAATTCAATTTAATTAAAATAATTTAAAAAAATAACGAACTTCGGTACATGCAGTGTGCAAAACTAAAGCAACATTTTAGTTGCTTCCATAGTACTTCATATGATAGTCCTTATTTTGAATAACCTCAGCACACCTTCGTAGCATAGATGCTAATTAATCCATAATAGTAGATTGAGGTATGCTTTACCATTCATTTTTCAGTGTTTCCATTAATTTTGTTTAATTTCGGAAACGCTGACTTGAGACTTCCCATTTAAGGAATTTGAAGAGCATTCAAATCTAGTGATTGACCCAGCTAATCAAGAACTTGAATCCAATTTTCATTCACCAGCTTTAATGTGTGTTTCCGGTCATTATCATGCTGAAACACCCTTCGAAGTAGCAATGCCCGCAACATTTGCGTCTTCAAAATATTTTCGTAAATGAAACGGTCCATTACTTCGATAAAAGGATCCACACCATTCGATGTAAAACAGGTCCAAACCATCATGCTGTCATGTATGTTGTTCGAAAATGTACTTTAGAAAATAATTCAGAGAGCTACAGACCAACTAAAAACTTGCGCTTACAAGAAAACACTTGCAAAAGAGGTAAATTTGATGCCATGGTCTGCTGTTTTATATAAAATTAAATTTATAGGCTGAAATTTGCTTCAGACCATTTAAACTGGTCCTTAGAAAAATGGAAAACAGCACTGTTCAGCGATGAGTCAAAATTTAATTAAATAAACTTAAGGTAAAAGAAGACGCAAAGATGAGCGACTAAAACCACGATATTGCAACATAACAAGCAAGCATGGAAATGATAGCATGATGGTCTGGACCTATTTTTCGGCGAATGGTATTGTTCCTTTTTTTGAAATAAAAGAAAAAATGTACCATTTTATTGACAACAATTTTTTGAGACGCAAATTTTGCCATATGCCGAATTGGAACCGCCGCTTCGATGAGCGTTTCAGCATGATAATGACCCGAAAGATACATCGAAGCTGATGAATAAAAATGGGATTCAAGTTCTTGATTGGTCGGCTCAATTACCAGATTTGAATCCCATTGAAAATCTCTTCAGGATCTTTAAACGGCGAGTCTCAAAACAGTGCTTCCGAAATAAAACAAAACTATTGGAAATATTTATAAAAGGAATAGGAAAGCATACCTCAATCTATTCTTATGAATTTCATAGCGACTATGCTACGAAGGTGAGGTGAGGTTATTCAAAAGAAGGACCACCGTATGAAGTATACTTGGGAGGCAACTAAAATGTTGCTTTAGTTTTGCACACTGCATGTACCGAAGTTCGTTATTTTTTTAAATTATTTTAATTAAATTGAATTGTAAATTTGCTGCAAAGTCATCCATTTGTAATGTTTCATGAAAGGAGAAAAATATAATATATCTTTCCATTTTCCACTAAATAAAATGAAGAAAAAAACTACATTAAGTTTTTGTAGTGAAATGGTTGCTATTGTTTTGCACAACACTGTATATACTGTTATATACAAATGTTAAAATACACTTTTATTAGAGCTACTATACCAAGACCCTAAATTTTATGAAACTTATTTTTGTATGATACTTCTTTTCTTCTATAAACCTATAACTCGAAATCATTACTCAACTTTAAAAAAGAACACATTAGAACTATTAAATTAATTAAATAACAATTATGTCTAGCAATGCTGGATTCGCACTTATAGCCCAGAAGTTAGTATAAACTTTCTTATGTCTCAAAAAAAAATTTAACAAAAATAAGTCGAATGTGGTATCAGAGGTGCTTTTTAACTATTGGTTTCTAATTACATAAAAATCGTGCAAATAAGAGAGTTTTGTCGGGATTAAATATATTTGATTTTAAAAGAGCTTTGTTTTTCTTTATTAGTAAAAAATAATAAAATAAATTAAATACATATGTACACATTAAAATATTAATGTTTCTTCAGAACAACAATTTTTAAATAATTCTCTCCAAAATGGAATAATATTTAATTGCGAAGAGCAGTATTTTCGGATAAGAGGATTAAACTAAATGTAAATCGGAGCTATTCAATGACGTTAGTCTGATTTTGAATAATTTATCACTCACCTGAACTCACTGAACGTGATAATATCCTAGCACAGCATGTCTAACTTGTTTATTTTTCGTGCGTGGGCACTGACGCTGTTAAATGCGACACTCCATGCTTACCACGTCAGAAAACAATGATGTAAACCAAAAATAAAACATTCCTGGACTATCTTATAAAAATATTACACAAGTCTTCCCCTTACCGAAGCAAGAAAAATCTTTTTCGCAAATGTGTCTTTATTACTGAATTTACTTAATCCAAAAAGGTTTTCTGCAAAGTGGAAGTGGAGGTAAAATTTAAAATGAAACAACATTTTTTAGAGGACGTACTTTAAATCTCTGCACACGAAAAATGTGTCATATACGTACATATCAAAGATTATTCGAAAATACATTACACATAATTAATATAAAACGAACATCATTTGTGGGATGTATTTGGTCTTGTTAATTTTTTGTGTCTTTTGGTTCAACATTCCTCAGGAAAGTCTTCAATCCTTTGAGACAAAGGAGTTGGTGTTGATTGCTACTCACATAAATATCAGAAACGTATGAGTCCAGGGATCCATAATAATCGGTTGGTAAATGTTGCATGCAGGCTTTGAATCGTGTTGATATTTCAAGTTTCATCTCATCTTCTAATTTAGCTGACTCTGCGGGGGGATATTTTTTAAGAATAGTTTGCGCTTCGCCTAAAAGGTCTTCATGCGTGTAGTGCAACTGACGAAAATATTCAATTTCACTTTCGCTTAAATCTTTTATTTGGTGCTGGCGGTCTGACACAAATTTTCCAAGTAAAAAACCTGAAAAGTATTAAGGACATGAATTTAATATACATTTCTTGATTTAGCAATATATGGGAAAAAAATTGGACATAATGAGTCTTACAAAAATGTTAAAGAAAGCTTATCTTTAGGTAAATACCCAAGACTTTTATCAATAATTCTTTTACGTAAAATTAATAATAAAAATGTTGAAAGCCCGAAAAGAAAAAATTTTTTTGGTAAAAACGTCTTTTACAGGCTATTATTATGTTATTATGAAAGTAATACTTATTAGCTAAATAATAAAAAGTTTGAAACATATTTCTTTGTTACAATTTTTCACATTATAATAATCAGTTTTAACACTTATGTACATAAGTATTAAGAAGAAATACATATTCTGACCAATTTCTTTGATTCAACTCATGTTTTGAGACTAAAGTTTTAACCGTTTTACTTACTTTAAATTCTTTAACACATATTGTAAAAACTATAAATTAATAAATAATGATTTTTGTGCATATCCGTGGAGTGGAAATGCTCAATAATGAAATGAACATTTAATGTCAGCCAGATACTTAAGTCCTAACACAATTTTTATTTTGAGTGTTAAAAATCTTCAGCGACTTGGAAATTTCAAGCGGGAAGTCGTGAATTTCTTTAAGATTTCTCGCTATAAAAAAACTTCTCAGTTTTTGTATCTCTATATTTTTATATGATATTTCCTTTTTATTTTTTCTTCTTAACTTTATTACTATGTTTTTCAAAACTAAACCGTAATTAATAATTCGCCGTTTTATTTTTCTTATTAATTATTTTATGACTCATATTTTTAATATCTGTTTTTTTTTATGCTTCGATGATTTCGCCATGTCCCTCCACCGCATGTCAATGTCATTTTATCCAGAGACTCTTAGGACTATATCGCTGAATTTTAGTTTATTAACAATTTGGAAAATTAATTTTAAGGCTATCTCCCCTGCATGAAAAGTGAAGATGAAAAAAAAAATGTTTACTTACCCCATCGACTGGGGTATCGTTGAAAAGGGAATTTAAATTTATTATGAGGTTTCTTAAACCATCTTAAAAAATCATGCCCCTTTTTCGAAACATTTGACTCCAAATTGGCCATTTGTGTCGTTATCACCTTGAACGTAATTTCGGAAAAATCTGAAAAAAAATTAAGGCTGAAATCACTTTTAAAAAACAACTCGAATTACTAGATATGTAATTTATGAGATATAGCCGACCAAGCTATGCGTGTTTGGATAATTGTTCAGAAAAAACCGCAAATATATCTTTGCACGCTAAGACTTCGGCTTAAGATAATTTTTCTATCTTTATAACGTCGTTGGGTTCAAAAAGGCATGGTTGTAGTATTTGCGTAATTCATATTGAAACAATATTGGTATTTTTGGATTATGAATGAACTAATAAACCGCATTTTATGGGCTTGATTTTAATGCTCTTTGAATTGTTTTATCATTTATAGTTTGTCGGAACTAGAAAACCTTGCACTAAGCATAACTCCAATTCTTGACCACTTTTTATTCATTTATTTGTATATTATATGTGTTATTTGCTTATTACCATATTTTCATATATATTTATTATTTAAGAAATTATAATATTTTTACTCTTTAATGAGATCGATAAACCGTAATTAAATAATTTCGAAATAATCTGGATATATTCGTACCGTGTAAATAATTAATGAGCTTTTACTTCAAATTAATTGCTCTGTGTTTTATGGGTTTTATAAACAAACAAATAAACTTAATTTACATCAAAATATATTAGCTTGAGTAGAAAGTGTTGAAAATAACTCATTTTTTATTACTACATACATATATCTGTGGCCACTGGTCAACTAGTATAACTCCAAAATTGAGGACGGCTTTAGAATGCATTGGAATGACCATTAGCATATTCTGTCTGAACACTAGTGATTAAGGAAAAACAATAAGAGGATTTATAAGACCTAATTCAATTTTTCGACCCAGTATACCGCTATTTTTATCTCGCAATTTAAGACATGGTAATGGATTTACTGCAACAATCAGTGAAAATGATAATTTTGATTCTACTCAGCAGTAATTTAAAAAATTACTAACAAAATTAATAAATTGAGAAAAAAATATTCTGTGTTTTATTCATCCAATTCTTTGTGCTATATATGTATGTAATAAAATTATAACTCTTTTACTTTTTTGTTAAATATATAAAACAATTTTGATCAAACATTGACAACCCCTTTTTAATCATACTAATTGTTAAACTATCATAAAAATTATTTAGTCATGTTAATTACCTAGTACCTATTGTTAAGTATGTATATTGCATGAAGCAATTAACGCTTAATTAATTAATTATTGTTTAAACGCCTACATATACCAAAAAACTTTAATTTTGGAGTTATCACTAATTGAACAGTGGCCCCAAATATGTATTATGAAATGTTACAATAGCATAAGTAGTTTCTTCTTAATATGTATATGTAGGTAAAAAAATAAACATATATAATAAATTTATAAATATCTCAGGATCGTGGCTTGAAAAAAAAAAAAGAAACTTGCTAATCTGTTAAAAAAACAATCATTACAAAGAACGCAACGAAGTAATAACTAGGTCATACTTCGTTCAAGTTCAAGTGTTTTTTTGTTTTATTTTGCATAGATTATGCTATATCTTTAAATCTAGCATTTTACCTTGATACTCATATTTATGTGTCTGTAATGCAAAGCATCACCTGTAGGAGCTTTAAAAAGGAACATTTTAAGAATCTTAATCGATGTCCTGGATTACGTACATATATTGAGCTTGCATCTATACAAAAATTATTCTAAAAATAAAACAAAACAAATGTTCGGTTTCCGAAGAAAAAGGAAAATTGTACGTACAGAGGATAATTCAATGAATCAATACAAATTTTCTAACATATGGTTAATGTACTTTTGGTACAGATATTATTAGTACTGCTAAATAATTCAAAAAATCTACGTTATTAGTGGGTTAAAAATAAATTAAACTTACCTGAAATCAAAGTAAAGAATGCTATACTCAAAATTAGACTGACACAGGTTCGTTTTGTAACGTACTCCCGCACATCTCGTTCATTATTCGCCCTTACAGCGGTTTGGTAGCTGAGCACCCTGTGCATTTTCTTCCGTTTCCCTTTTCCGGGGGTGTGAATTATTATAAAATAAAATTCGTTCAATTTCACGAGAAAACGATAAAGTCTTAGCGAATTTATGTAAAGCAAGATGTGCACTGGTGAGCCATCAGACAAATTTATGGAGTTTTATGATGTTATGAGGGAAAGCTTCTTGTTGAAGCACATGAGCGATTTATCGAGGGTTGTTATGTGTGGAATCCAAAGACACCCCCAGGGGCTCGTTTATCATGTGGTGGAATTTTGTGTATTTTCTATCTGGTCATAGTCATATTCTGGGTATTTAGTACCCGTTTCTACACTCGTCGTCGCACACAAACAGCTGGAAAATGTCTGACCTTATAGGAAAGTAGCCTCGTTACAAGAGCTTGTGATAGCATAAAGGAAGCTCTCCAGTCACCGGCTATTCGAGACAAACTCTAGTATGGTTGTTAGCCGCTTCTTATCCCCCTCAGCCGTTTCAGCAACAAGTCCTTAGAAAGGAACGACTGCCATCCTTCGGAACTTGGTTATTTTTGTTGGTAAACGCAATTAGACGCGTTTTTAGCCGCTCCCGTTCATACAGTTGACATAGACTGGCACGCTACAGCTACTACCTGTCGTTGGCCACATCTAGAAAAGCTCTTTAGTCTCTCTAGCCCGAACAAATTGACTATACTCTGTTTCGGTCTAAAGATTATTTTTAGTCACGTTCAGCGGTCCTCGCACTTTTGTGTAAATTACTTCGATGAGTGCATGGGTGTCGCGTAAAGTGTGGGTGGTGTGTCGGGCACACGCTTCCTTCTCACCCGCGTATTTTATTGATAAACTTAGAGAGAAAAACATCCAAAATTCCAACTGGGCAATTTGTGTGTGCCGGGTGTTCGTTATTGTTCTACAAAACTTTAGAAAATTTTTCACTTTCCCACTTGGAAACTTTGTTAAACTTTGAAAAAAAATATGTATATATATATAATAGTATATATATAAAAATTATTTTGCTTCTATAAAGCCACGGAAAATTCACCAAGCAAGTGATCTCACCAGCTGAATGTAAGTGCGCGAAACGCACAACCCGACCAGTAGGGCGAAAAAGCCAAATGATTTTTCTTCAAATTGGGAATAGCGCGTACTATAAAAAATTTTCGAGAGTATTTTTCGTGCTGAACGATTCTATCATACACTTCCAGCTTATGGTTGTGACTGACTAAAAAGTGGCATGGCATCGAATTTTCCTCGGTAAACTCGGCCTCCCCCTTATCGTTTTCGTCGTCCAACTTTATAGTGTAACGAAACGAGTCCTCTATCAAGAGTGACCGAAAATCCGAAACATTGAGGCCCCGAGAGAGGGTGACTTTTCATGGCTTTTCCGAATGAATTTTCTTTATTGTTTTTTTTTTCGTCCTCCCCCGCCGGAACCACACACTCAGAACCATAGAGGAAAATAAATTTCTCGGAGCTTTGCGTGGTTTTTTTCGACCATACGATGTGGAAAATGCTGCAAAAGTTTCCATGAGACGCTTTTCCCTGTGATCACTAAACGCTTGATGGGTATCTTTTGGGCGTGCGTGTGTACGCTGACTTTCTACAGCAAATATTAAATATGATATAATGTCATATGCTCAACAAGGGCATCAAATACCATAGACACTTATGGAGTGTGTACGAAGGGCTCTCCATCATTTAACAATTAATGAAAACCATAAAGGGTGTGTCACATTCGCAACACTCTTTTTTTGTATTTATGTACATATATTAAATATTGAATTAAGCGTTCACCTAGTCATAAACAACGTTTTTTCTATCATAATGGACTCAAGATCCTTCCACTTATAATTTATTTTTTTAATAAAATAGAAAGACAGAAAAGTTGTGAGTTATATCTCGATGATTCTGCAACTAGAACTTAATGTAAACTTTTTGAATTTAATTGTAAGGAAGTATGTAAATATATTCTATTTAGTTTAAGATTAAACAATTATATATTTTTGAGGTCTTTGAGGACTTGTTTTCAATAATAAAGAAAGTATTTTCAAACTTATGTTATGATTTTTTAGAACACAACTAAACTCTGTATGACACTGAACTTTTAAAATTCCACCTTTGATTGGGGTTATGATTTCAATCAAAACAAATTAATTACATATGTATATAATAATAATTAAGTACGTACGTTTTACAAGAATTTACGTAAAATATTAACAAATCACGAGTTTCTTTTTAATTTATTGTCAACAAAAAAATATATGAAATTATTATAAAATAATAATCTTTTAAGGATGTGAATCACTAATGTGTAGTAGAGTATTTTCTTTAATCGTCAACGTCAAGTCATTAAATTATAAACAAAAACAAAGAAGGCACGTCTATTATATCCCAGGTTTTTCGATTTGACAATGGTCCGTTTTTTAAAACAAAAATAATATGGAAATGCGTTTAAACTAATTATTACTAAATATTTACTGCCTTTTCTGTAAGGAAAATCCTCAGTCAATAAAAATATTTTGTAAAAGGAAAATATCTTGTTGTAAATTGGACACTATTTTTACGAATATCTCGAGAAGAATGGGGAGTGGATTGTTTTCATTATTTTTTCCTTCTTCCCTACTACAAAGATCTTTCCAATCGAAAACGTTCTCAATTAAAAAAATCTGGAAAATAATAGAATCCCCAACATTAATTTTTTTTTTCATGTAATAATTCTATCATTTTGAACTAGCCGTGTTTTTTTGATAACTGATTCGGATCAGATTTCGCAGCAAATTTTGCATTAAATTGAAAGTTGTAAGTAGTGACTTCTAGCAAAACTTTCTATGTTTTTAAAAGAGTATTATTGCACTGACTTATGCCCTCTTTGCATCAAAAACTAGGCCCAATAATTTTTTCAGTTCACGACTTGAAGTTTAGATGGACGAAAATAAAAATGCATTTTGATGGAGTTTGTCCAATTTTAAAAACTTTGCTATAAGTTATAATTTAAAAATTCAATTCAATGGGAAATTTGAAATCCGGATTGGATCATCGAAAAAAAAAAGAAAAAATAAATAAATAAAGCTATTATATCGATCATTTTGATTAAATAAAAAAATCCATAGGTAGTATTCGATATTAATTTCAACTTTATAAATCAAGCCGTTTTTAGAAAAAGGGCACACACGCATAAACAGATAGAGGAGCAACAAAGAGAGTTTTAGAGATTTTAGGTTTAAACACCAGTTTACAGATAGTAATCTGAAAGTTTTGCTTGCTGCTTTTAAAAATAAAACCTCAGTCTTGATGGGATCGACTATGAATTTGTAGTAATTTGATACTTGTTACTTTTTCATCTTAAATTTAGATCTAAGATTTAAAAAAGATAAAATGTACTTATGTAACACTTACTCCGTAAGTAGACTCATTCCTGACCGGAAATGTTATAACTCCCAGTACTGTGAAAACGCCTATAGTTTTTCGATTATCTCTATCACCATGAAATAAAATTAAACTAGAGGAAGACTTCCGACCAATATCTCCAGTCCCTCAGTTCGTTAAGTTTCAATTACCAGAAAAATCGAGATTAAAATAAAAAAATACCTCTCCTTCGGAAAACTAAAAGAAATGTTTTTTGTCAGTTTCAGCCTTATTATATTACGTTTTATTTAATTTAGGAAAGCTTGTTTTTGAAACAAAAATAAACATTTAATATTGAATGTTACACAGAAAATTTTAAAGACACGATTACCATTCCATAGTCCATTCTACGCCAGCTTGAAGCCTTCCATAAACTTGTTGCAATGATTTCTCATGTAATCTTTTTCAAAATAAGCCATGGGTTTCCTGCAAGGTTTCTTTTCAATAAAACACCACCGACATATTGATTTTTATATCGAAATAATCCGGACAGTTCAAAATCATGATAATCAACTTGGAAGACCAGTTCTATTTTTAAGAAATAGTGACAAATATTTTTTTACCCCATAGGTATACCACACCACCGAGTCTATTCGTACATGCTGCCTTTTCTAATAATTAAATTGTTTTCGACTAATTTCACTTACCGAAGGGTTCGCATACGACTGAATAGAAAATATATTTGCACTTTTCACTAATAGATAAATGCAACAGCATGCTGCATACAACGTGAATTCTCAATATCTGCTGCATAATTTTCTTGGTCAATGTCTAAGTTAACCACTTTTAGAGGCTACAAGTACACTCCGGGGTATACCGCCTTTGCTTTACCTTAACATAGTTATATAACTTCCGGTCAATATTGACATTCACTTTAATGTGATTAAAGTCCTATATCGTCGATGGTCACTCGAAACTCCTCAGTTTTCTTTTTAGTTTCAAACAGTTCGGATTGATGGGAACACAATTGCCCTGAAAAGACACTATAAAAATTATTTTTTCCTCAAAAGAAAAGTTCTCTTCCTTAAGGACTTTTCCATCCCGATTGGCGATTTTCATCTAGCTGAAGTGATTTCCTTGCGAACCAAATCAGCAAAGCAGCCCTTTGAAGAACAGTGTAAGCTCTGATTGGAAGGATATAAATACAATATTAAACATAATTTGAAGAAAAGGATAACAGTTCTGGACTCTAAGTGATTATTGTTTAAATTATAATTATCTCTGAGTGTGTGTACTTTCTTTGTGATTTCGTTTGGAAATTTGGAAAATACTGGTATCATTTATTTTTATTTATTTTTTTTTAAATTAATCACGCTACGCTAATAAAAAGATTTCGATATCGATTACCAATATCGTTTCATGAAATTGATTTGTTAATAAATCGATTTCTTAATAGTTACAGTCAGATATGAGTTTCAAAATAAAAATATTGTAATAAATAAAAAAAAAGGCTTATTTAAAAATTTATAACATTTTACAAAAGCTCAAAATGAATTTAAAATGAAAAACGAAATCTAAGAAGCTACATATAAAGCACAATTTTATATCGTTTGTCTAAATTTTTCTGGAGAACGAAATTATGCCAAATATTTCGTAAAAGAACAACATTTTGAACTTTATAAAAACGAACACAATACGGCTCTAAAACTTTAATATGTTTTCAAAATTCAATATTCAATATATGAGCTGTTATTTTTGAAAGAGATATAATTCCACTATTTCACCTAACATTTTAGCGAATTTTCTAATTAAATCTTATCGTGAAGATACCCCTCATGTGAATCTTTCAAAAAGTAGACTTATACACAATTCCCAAAAATAACAGCTCATATTTTAATTACATGTTATATCCATTTTTTAAATTGGATTGTTGACTCAGTTATATAAATATGTACGTAAATCGATGGTAATGGACATGAAAAAAAACTATTAACTATATCAAATAAAGAATTATTAATTTGGTTTAGTCATAATGTCGTTTGGACTATTACATGGATAATTTCAAAAGAAGTAGGCCTAAAAAATATCAGTTTTAGTTTTAAAGATTCAAATAAAAAAAATAGTTTGATAATTTTTGAACTTTTACAGGGTTGAACGAAGAATGAAAAACAATACTAAAACTATTATTTTTATTTTAGCGCAGAAACATTTTTTTAATTAATTTTTTTAAAATATGGATTATGAACAAGAGTAAGAACTCCTCGTTTGTCGTAAATTAAAAAGGCGAAAAAAGTTTATCGGTTTTTAAACTTTATACTAATTCTTCTTCTTCTTTTCAAAAATTGCATACTTTATATTTTAGTCTTTTAAAATGGGGGAAGAGTCTCGTAATAAATCAGATGAAGATCCTGAAAAAGGTGATGAAAATCTAAACATCGGTCACAATGATGAATACATTCTTACCGATGTTGAAAAGCGTTTTTTACTATCAGCAGAACATGGTGATTGCGCTACAGTGAAACGGTAAGAATTTTATAAACTAATTGATTTCGATATTTATTTTATATTATTATGATTTTTAGTATGATTCAACAATACAGGGATAATACGAAGGAATTTAGCATTAATTGTGTGGATCCTCTAAATCGTTCCGCCCTTATATCCGCTATAGAAAATGAAAATCATGATTTAATAGTTTTATTGCTCGAAGAAGGTATTAATGTTGGAGTAAGTAGAAAAATAATTTATATCTAATTGTAAATTATGTGGGTTAATTAAAATTGTTCAAGGACGCCCTATTGCATGCTATTTCCGAAGAGTACGTAGAAGCTGTTGAAGAACTGCTCCAGTGGGAGGAACAAAACCATGTCGAAGGCCAGCCTTACGTAAGTTTTTTTTTCTAATTTCAAGCTTAGGGCCCTGTTCTTATTTTCTTGCGAATACAAAAACAAATACGAAAATTAAATTCATACGAAAATAATTTAGGTGTTTTAATTTTCGGACGAATTGAAAAGTCGGCGTAGGCAGTAGCAGAGAACGAAACAGGCTTTCGAAATGTATTATAGTTTCGTAAATTAAATTTCATAATTAAGTGATTAAATTTTATAATTAAGTGATTGATTGTGATAAATTAATATTATATTTTTATGTGCTCAAATGGAAGGAGAGAAAATCAAAAAAATTTATTTATTTGATATGTGCAATGCTTTGGAACTTCTATCTTCATGCGTTCTAATAATAACATATAGATAGGTATTTGAGATTTAGAAAAAATTTTTGGTTTTCATACCCTTTGCCTTTACTGAATAGGGTTACTTGGGCATTTTCTTCACAAATTCCACAAACGCTTTGAATTCGCTTCAAACGCAAAATGATAACACTAAAAATCTGAAATTCGGTCGAATTAATACTACTCGTACGAAAACTAGAACAGAGCCCTAACATTATTATATAACATAACTTTTTTAACCTTGACAGAGCTGGGAAGCTGTCGACAGATCAAAATCAAATTTTACACCGGATATAACTCCTCTTATTTTAGCTGCCCATCGCAACAATTACGAAATTCTAAAAATTCTCCTCGATAGAGGTGCATCACTTCCAATGCCCCATGATGTCAAGTGCGTAGAAACTAGCTGCTAAAATTGTTACTCCATTACGATCTCATAATCCCTTTGCCTACATGCCATCAGTTCACAACAGACGGGCAAAATCACGTAAAATTGATTAACTTGTAAATAGGAAAACGTGCCACTCGCATGTAAATACGAGTGCACTGGACGCATTGGCGCATATGAGTTATGCATCAATTTCACAATGTAGGAAGCTAGTCGACACCTTTGCATATTTGCTTATACCGGCTTACATATTATAGGTATTTCTTGTAAGCTTTCAATGCTCATTTATAAAACCAAAATAATTGCAGACCTGTAAAAATTTGGCTCTGAGTAGTGTACGAGTATGAATATCTGGTAATAAAGAATTTTGAGTATGAGTACAAGCGTCACTAAGTCCAGAGTTGCTCGTAGTTAACAACTACAACCAAAAACTATTAGTTGTTAATTGGACACAACTTTTCAACTAAATTTTCTCAACTAAAGTAGTTGTACCTAGTTGAGAAAACCAATTAACAACTTCAGTTGAAAAAAATTTTGTTGCACCGACAACTAACAACAATTATGTAGTTTAATTGTAGTTTATCGAATAACAACTGAACATTTATTTTGTTCCTAGTTATAAAACTAAACCGCTGAAGCCAATTACATAAAATGTGGACAGTAGGTTATTTTTGTGACATAGGCACCCACTAAGAGAGGATTTTGCGAAATTCTTGTTCTAAGGGGGTTAAATAGGGGATGTAAGTTTGTACATGAAAATTCTTCATTTTTGAAAATAAATCTATGAAAATTGGTATTTCGGGTAAAATAGGTGATGAAAGTTTGTATGGGAATTTCCTGATTTTTGTAGTTAAAACTATAAAGTGTTTAGCCTTTTGATTAAAAATTACGAATGACTTGTTTGAACGTTTTTAGAAAATCATGCCCTAAGAGAATAACCACTAAACAAAGTTGATTCCTCTTTTTTTCCAAAATTGCGAGATTCAATAATTTATAGGTCTAGTAGTTAGAGTGGGCCATTTACTTGATATTCCTGTGCGGATTTTATTCTGGCCCATACATGCTTTGTTTATATAGCAATTGAACTTTTCTTGGAATTCGACCAGCCAGGTCAGCTTCAATAAGCCTTCTTCTGAATATAGAAATGTTTTCGTCTAATTGTAGTTCCTGTTTTAATATTATTGATGTTATAAAAGGATCTTTCTGTAATAAACGAACTATTTCATACAAGACCTAATTTTTCTCCCTTACCTTAACTCCATTTTTTGAATTCACATAATCATTTTACTTATAAGATTTCGCTTCTCCTCAATGCAATGCTTCCCATAGCCCATTTCGACTATGGAAAGGATTTAATTCATTATAAATATTTTCCTAATTGATTCAGTCTGTTTTATTCATAGAAATATCAAGACTTTGTACTTAAATATCAAGACTTTGTACTTAAATATCAAGACTTTGTACTTAAATACAGAAGAACTGCTATATGATTTTGCACAACACGAAACGGACGCAAATTTAGTTTAGTTGATAGTATATTTCATAAAAAATAGATAAAACTAGTATTCAATGTAAGTGAAAACAAAAATGTACAATATAGTGCAAATACAAAAGTACTTTGGGCTGAGAACGAGTGCTAAAATGCTTTGGGGCTATGTACGAGTACTTTTACTTAGCCCCAAAGAATTCTGAGTACGAGTAACTGATACTTGTACTTGTGTTCATACTCAAAATTGGTTGATTGGTTACCAGATTCTCATACACGTACTTGTGCTCAAGTATTTTACAGCTCTGAATAATTACAATGTTAACGACTCTATTTACTCGAATATTACAGGTGCGGTTGTGACGATTGTGTGACCTCGCAGGAATCGGACTCCTTAAGACATTCCCAGTCGCGTATTAATGCGTATAGGGCTCTCTCCGCAAGTTCCTTGATAGCGTTGAGCTCAAGAGATCCCATCCTTACTGCTTTTGAATTATCGTGGGAGTTAAAGAGATTACAACGAATGGAATCTGAATTTCGTGCAGAGTATACGGTAGGTAATTTAACATTTTCCTTTCTACAATAATATAACTTTCCAGATTTCATCGTAGTAGATTAGATATCATCTGTAATAAAAAAATAAATGGGTATCTATTAGATTTCCTTTAGAAGTATAGAGATCAAAATGAAAAGGACAAATACGCACACAAAATACACAAACATACTTTTCAAACTTTCAGGATTTATATGAGTAGGCTTGAAAGGCAAAAGTTTGGAGTTTATTTAGTGCGGGTTAACAAAAAGTTTCGCACTTTCCGCCTTCCGGATATGTCTTACAATAGTTTGTATGGTTCATAAACTACTTGTAATATCATCCACCATCTAATAATTTCCTTTGCGTAGGAAGACTATTAAAAGACGGAAACGTACCTAATTTTGGTGGACATTGTCGATTAGCTTTATAACTACTAATTAGTGAGCCATCGTAATCTAAGTATATCTCTACCTTAGGGCAACATAACAATTAAAAATAATGTTGTTTTCACAAAGCGTTTATGTAGGAGTTTCAAGAAAGGTCAATAATTGTAAATATATGCAGTTTAAAGGCCAACGTTATGGAATGCAGAGTCGGATTTTAAGACGTTCGAGGTTATTAATACTTTGAAAATCAAAATAAGACTCTATACTTTCTTTGTCCATAATTATAAGTCTTGCAAAGGACGGTTATATAAGCCCACACAGTTTTTTGAAGCCGCAATAGACTTCCAATTTTGTTGAAGATGCCATCATCGCAATAAAAATTACAAATTGCTTTGATTTCAATGATTTTTAACCATAAAATATTTATTTTATGTATGATAGGGTATAAATAACGATTAAATATAAACTCCAAATGTTTTGAAAATAGTTTAATGGAAAACCATCAAATCAATTTGCATACATTTCATTATTACCTCTGTGTATTTGATGTTCGGCGAAATTTACAACAGATGTGAACGATTGGTGCAAGTATTTTCAAAATTATTCATTAGTTAGATAATTATTTTCAAATTAATGTGCAGTTTCGAAGATTTAAGTCGTCTAAAATAAAAGAATCTTACTAGTTCTTCTGTAAAGAAATTTTCTAAATAAATCTTTTCAACACCAAAAAGTTTATAGCTGCATTTGCACTGCATTTTTTTAAATTTAAATATAATAAGAAAAATAGAATTTATGCTCACTTAGCAACTTGCATGCAAGTCTTTCCCTTAAAGATCTGTGTGTAAAAATGCAAAAAATAACAAAAACAAATAGAACTGTGCGTTGTTGTCAAAAAGTATACAAAGAGCTTTCTCAATTTTATCTTTGAAGTAAAACATGTCCAGGATGTATAAAGTAATCTAATTGTATTGTAAGTTATGTTCTTAAATGTGTCTTTGATGTGTGTCTATTTCTTTCATTTTTTGCGGTAGTAAAAAACGAAAGATAATTTTATTTCCAAATGTGTCATTTTTCTGGGTCCATTATCAGCTCTGAATACCGCCTACTCAATTTAAACTTTGTGCTCTACAATATTTCGAGACTATGCATTTTTCACACAAAAGATAAATAAATTATCTTATATTAATGGTTGGAAGTGACATTTGATTAACAATGATAAATAATATGAAACCAAGTATCGCTTTGAGTTTTGTTAGTTGTCCGATTTTTCAGTTTTACAATAGAATGCCTCTGGGCTCCATTCTAGATTTCTTATTAAATTACTATCACCTATTATATCTAATACCCATCATAGTAATATTTATGGTATTTCGATGCATTTGTTAAACTACAACAATTCATTTCACGAATACAAAAACCGAAGTTTTTCTCTTATACGTATCAGATTTTGGAAATTATTAAAAATTCACCATTGTTCATATTATACCTATCACAGAACAGTTTCTATACAAATAAATTTCGAATAAATATATTTTCATCGTATATATTTAAAACCTGTACGTCGCTGAAATAAATTAACTTCACCGGATAGTGCTTATATTACTGCAAACACATTAAACATGTGTTGAGTTTATGAAGCTCTTCATTTCCGCAGTTAATTTAAATCTAATCTTTTTACTTACCACATTTTGTGACTTATGAAAGCTATTATGCAGCACTTTATAGCTACGTAAGATTTATTACTTTTACAATTTTGCGGCTTTTGTGTTTCTGTTTCACATGGTAATTTTCTATTTTTGTCTACTGGTAAATAAAAACACATTTTCTTTAATTAAAAGTGTCATTAAAAGAATCATTATTTATATTGTTCACATTTTCTACCATGGATTATATAATGCTTGTGCTAATTGAAAGTTAAATAAATTAATCCATTTAAATGTGCACAAGTATTTTTTGCTGCGGGTGTTATCAAAGTAAATGTATTCGAAAGTCTTGAGCTTGGTGGAAAATTTTCATTTGTGGAATCTTAAAGAAATTACTGGTTTCTTATTTTATTTTCGAAAGTATTAAAAGCAAAAGCTTGGAATAAAATGTGAGAAACATTACGAGCAAGAAATAATCTTAAATATTTTGTTATTTTTCCATAGGAAATGCGACAAGCAGTTCAAGAGTTTTCAACATCTCTTCTGGATCACGCACGAACCTCAACCGAATTGGAAATTATGTTAAACTTTAATCACGAAGCAACCACTGATATTTGGGTACCTGGAGAGCGTCAAACACTAGAACGCCTTAAATTGGCTATTAAATACAAGCAAAAGATGGTATTCGAGAAAATTCTAACGCTCCAAACCCAAAATAGTAACCTAATGAATCTACTTTCAGTTTGTTGCTCATCCCAACGTCCAACAGCTTTTGGCTGCCATTTGGTACGAGGGTTTGCCAGGATTTCGACGAAAAACAATGCCCCAACAATTAATTGATGTTGCCAAATTAGGATGCATGTTCCCGGTGTACAGTATAAATTATATAATGGCACCTAATTCCGATATGGGCAAATTTATGAAGAAGCCTTTTGTTAAATTTATATCTCATTCATCGAGTTATGCGTTCTTTCTGAGTAAGTATAGGTAAAAAAAAGCATTTCGGTACAGACAGAGTTGATTTTTTCCCTAATATTCATTATATTAGATATAAAGTCAAAAATATACTTTTGCATTGTACACCCACAGTCAGAAAACTTCAATTTTATTAAAATTTCCTCAAAAAAAAGATGTTGCATCCAATGACTCTTTTTACATTAACAAGGGCCACAAACGATTTTTACCTTGATCCTTTAGAACCCATCTCCACAGGCCGCCTTTAATCCTTTCTCTCGGAAATGAAAATAAAAAAGGAATCAGAATGTAGAAAAGTTTAGCTCAAGAGCAACTTGCCGCCGGCTACAAAGCTATTTTTGTGAGAAATCTTTAAGGGACACGGGAACAGCCGGTAAACTTAAGGGAAAAGATTTAATGACTTGAAATCCTGGAAATGGAATTTATTTTGTAATTAATCGCCTTTCGTGCACCGGGAAAAGGACTTCGAATAAGCAGAATAATGAAATTAGCTGTGGGCGATATTTAACACCAAGTCCTATTTCAGTGTTGCTTGGCGCAGCATCTCAACGAATTGAAGTTTTGGCTCTGGAATTTATTGGACTACCCTGGATGTTGGAAATTGTTGAATATTGGAAAAAACACGAACGTGGCTCGTTACCTGGTCCTATCGAATGCTGCATCATTATGTACATTATAAGTATTATCTGCATTCTATTTATTTATAAAAATTTACCACTATTATTTTGCAAAAGGTCTTATATTCGAGGAACTGAAAACGTTGTACGACGTTGGATTAATGGAATACATATGCGATTTGTGGAATATAGTCGACTACATTTCAAATATGTTCTATGTGACATGGATATTGTGTCGAGCGACAGCATTTATCATAGTCAAAGTAAAAATCTACAAACATTAATAAATATTAAATTTTGAAGCATAATATTTCTTCAGAGAGATCTTTGGTATCGCGGTATAGACCCGTACTTTCCTAGAGAAAATTGGCATATGTTTGACCCAATGCTTTTGTCTGAAGGAGCATTTGCAGCAGGAATGATATTCTCATTCTTAAAACTTGTCCACATTTTCTCCATTAACCCACATTTAGGACCTCTACAAGTATCTTTGGGCAGAATGATTATCGATATTATAAAATTCTTCTTCATTTACACCTTGGTGCTATTTGCATTCGGCTGTGGTCTCAATCAATTACTTTGGTACTATGCTGATCTAGAAAAACACAAGTGCTACCACCTCCATCCCGAAATCGCTGATTTCGACGAGCAGGAGAAAGCTTGTACTATATGGCGGCGTTTTGCAAAGTAAAAATTATTTTCTTTGAAATAAATATAAAATTTTTCTAAAAAAGCAAAAATTTACATACAGTTTATTCGAGACATCTCAGTCACTCTTCTGGGCATCTTTTGGCCTTGTAGACTTGGTATCGTTCGATTTGGCCGGAATTAAAAGTTTCACCCGTTTCTGGGCTCTGCTCATGTTTGGATCGTACAGTGTGATAAATATCATTGTGCTACTCAACATGCTTATTGCCATGATGTCCAATTCTTACCAAATTATCTCGGAGAGAGCTGACGTTGAATGGAAATTTGCCAGATCACAACTTTGGATGAGCTATTTTGAAGATGGTGGCACTGTACCTGCACCATTCAACATATGTCCAACAATGAAACTAATTCAGAGGACCTTGGGAAATAAACCAAAGAGAACAAGAAGTATAATTGTAAGTTTTAAAAATGTTCTATAATAATTTTATTTTAGTCAGCTACTACTGCATATCTAATTTACACTCACATTTCTAAGAAGTCTGGTCTAAGATGCACTTTAATTAATCAAAATTTTCCTTAATTTTGTTTTTAAAAATATTTTCGTAAAATTTAAATTTAAAAAACACTTTTTTACTCTTTTTTTTCACTTTTAGTTACATTGATAAAATAATTCTTTCAAAATATTCTATAGCTAAATTTTTAAAAACCCGACTTTGGTTTGAACTTCATCTTTGATTGGCTGCTTGACTCTTTAAAAGTATCGAATAAAAAGTATCGCAACGAAAAGCGCTTCCTGGTATCGATGATTTTCAAAAATATTTAATATATGCAATCAATTCTTTTTTATTTGCATATGCCCTAAATACATGCAGTTGTGACATTAAAGGAAAATATCGTCAATATAACAAAAGGTGTCGGTAGAATTATTATAATGAGAGTTACTTTGAGGTTTTCTTCCTTATTTGTGATTCCTAATTTGAACTAGTTTTAGTAGCTTTGGATAATTATTAAGAATTCGTTGAATCAAACTTCGTCTTATTTCAAACATATAAATCTAGTTTGATTGGAACTTTTTGATTCATTATATTGAAACTTTTTCTAAATCAACGGACAAACTATTTTGTTTGACTTCAACGTAATAAATAATGGTGAAGGAAATGTACACAACATTTGAGGGAAATTAATTCATTATTTTTTCTTGATGAAAATATATTACTTTAAATGTTTGTTTCACATAAAATAAATGAGCATTAAGTAAATGCTTAACTGGAATTAAATGTATTTCGGGGTAATATCAAAGTTATCAGAGAAATTTACCTTAAAATAAATGCATTTATCAGTGTAAGCTAACTAGGTACAAATTTATTTGGTTCGTCTATACATATCTCATTTAAAAACCCAATTATATTATATCTGAAATAATTTTATTTGAACGGGTTTAATAAATGTTAATTTATGAATGTCTGGCAAGTTATTAAATACTATTTCGAAGTATATCTAAAATATATACTATCCTACACAAACACAAATTATACTATTCTGGAAAACTTCGAAATTCCTGTAACTGAATTAAACAAACAAGGATCATGGCCGAAACTTTGTATGTAAATGTACATTTTTCTTTTTTGAATAAGGAAATTTTATAGAGAAAAAGGTTTTTAAACTTTTTTAGCCTTTGGTAACAATTCAAAATTTAACAGTTTTATAGATATCGACTTGAAAAGGGTAAACATTTTTGAAGTTTTTGTAACTTTTTACAAGGTTTTCATTATTTTTGGATTTGTTAAATGCATATGATGGAATCTCAAATTGAGTTTTAATACAAAAATATCTCTCGAATAATTGCGTGATTCTGACATTGTATCAGAAGGAAAAATTGATGTTAAAAACAGCATCACCCCAATACCCCCAGGGAGCATCTTTGGTTGCCAACTTTTTCTCCTTAAGACATCACAAAATCAAATCATTGTGAAACAGCTTCCACACCCATCAAGACCGTTTCGATAAATTTCTGTTGGGTAAATTCTCATCGATAAAGCCAAAGGCATTTTTAGCTCGCACAATTTGTAACACTTTGTACCCTCAGCGGGTTGCCCACCTGTAGATTTAACCCCCCGTTGGACCCATTCCCGATGGTGACGCTTCCTCGAGGTGGAGGCACGTCAATTCAGCACAAATGGGTAAAAATGTCTGGGCATTTACGGAAAACGATCGCCTATTAATACACAGCGGGTCGCCGACTTTATGCAAATTTTACCATTCATTTTCCGCACAATTTTTGACACAGTTTAATTGCAGAGAAAATCAATGGAAAAAGCCCGGGCATTGCATGACAAGGTGATGAGGCTCCTCGTGAGGCGCTATGTCACAGCCGAACAGCGAAAAAGGGATGATTTTGGGATTACCGAGGATGATATCATCGAAGTGCGCCAGGACATTAGTTCATTACGTTTTGAGCTACTCGATATTTTTAATCAGAATCGAATGCAAGTGCCCGACATAGAAAAGAAGCAAACGAATGCAGGTACTATTTTTATTATGAAGTCACTGTAAGTAATTTAAATTTTATCCAAACTGCAATTGTCCAGGCACCAAAAAGGGAAAAGTAATGGAACGACGTCTCATGAAAGACTTCCAAATCGGAATTGTAGAGGGAATTGCTAATGAGATGAGCAAGGATCAAACCAAGGACGTATTTAGCTCAATTGCAA
The DNA here is from genome assembly GCA_951509405.1 of Machimus rusticus. NCBI lineage: Eukaryota > Metazoa > Arthropoda > Insecta > Diptera > Asilidae > Machimus > Machimus rusticus. The sequence continues at coordinate 4,086,615 of OX608053.1, read as the reverse complement.
AGGTTATTGGAGGCAAACGAGCGACCACCAAGGGGTGAGGAAAATAAATAATCGACTGCTAATCGGGGATTAAGCGTTGATACTTACTTTTAGGAAGGAAAATAAGGATTGGAACGCAATGGTTAGAAAGAATACAGTGTCTCAGGATCCTATTGGCTCAACTAGATCTTCCATGATGAGAAGAAGTCAGCGAAGCTTGAGGCGTCACATAATTGAGAATGCAAATGCTTCTTTGAAGCAGATCGACCAAGAGAAATTAGTTCGTGAGTATCTATTAAAAAACGTTTGGTACAAATCAGTTTTCATCATTATTTTCACAATAAAAATCATTTTTTAAAATATTCATTACTCAAATAATTAATATAATTTTCATTATCTAGATGCTATTTTCCACAGCAATTTGCGGTCGGTAATGAAATATATTTTTAATTATATTTCTTAAATTCCAAAAAAAATAAAGTTGACAAGAAAACGATAGCTGCGTTTTTTCACAATAGGATCCGGAACAGATTAGTTAGGAAATTGTTCATTGAATTTAATTTGCTTTTAAAATTTGCTAAAATCACATCAAATTGATATTTATTTATTCGAACTTCAAGTTTGGAACCGAACAAATTTTTAACGCAAAGTGGATATAAATCAGTGCAATTCGATTTTATTTTCACGAAATTAAAATTGTGTTATATAGGTAACTCTTCATAAATTTCAATTCAATGCAAAATATTCTGCAAAATTCGATTCAGATCCGATCGTGAAAAAATACACCTAATATGTATATAAGATCCACGTTTATTATATAGGAAAATTTGTAAAATTGCGTAAAGTGCTAATAATTACAGTTCGCGGCGTTGTCCTGTTGAAAAACTAAAACATCATCATCATAAAATAACCAATTTAGAATCCATATTATGATATTTAATTAATTTGTAAGCATACAACATATGTTATTTGAAAAAAGAGAAAACATTGTAACACGATGTCATTACAAATTTACTTAAAAATTAATTCCTCTGGAGAAAGGCAAAAACTGCATAAGAACGCTTTTACAGGGTTTGGCGAATATTCTAAAGAGGAAAGTTATATCTCTATCTCAGGAAATGTAAGATTATTATATTATAAAATATTGAAAGAGTTTCTTTTTCATTTCAGAATTCAATCCCAAATTGAGTGAAGTAACTCCAACAACTCGTGTAGCTTATGTGAAGTTCATGTCAAAGACTTTATCGAAACGTGAAGAATTTAGGACTATAAACGAGAAAAAGGAAAAAGAAAATGCTACGGATCCAAAAGCAGCAGGACCAGCGCCATCAACGGATTCAGAACTCAAAGTAAAAGAGGTTTTAAGATTTTTACTTAATAAATTTAATATCTTTTCTGTTTCTAGCCTGATGTATTAAGCAAATCTATGGTAAAGTCTGCCCTCTCAGCGTCAGCTAAGGCCAAAGAAAGAGCTGCAGAAGCTAAAGAGCAAAAAGCAGCAGCAGCAGCAGCAGCAACGCAATCAACTGCAGGAGCAGCAGCTGCGAAACCTGCTACTGCTGCAACGGCTAAACCTGCTGATACAGGAAAACAAGTGGCTCCACCTCCACCAAAAGCTGATACTAAACCTGCTGCTGATGTTAAGCCTGCCGCACCCGCTGCACCTGCTAAACCTGCTGCCGATGCTAAGCCTGCTGCTGATGCTAAGCCTGCTGCAGATGCTAAAGCTACTGCGCCTGCTGCACCTGGTGCCCCTGCTAAACCTGCTGACGCTGCTAAGCCTGCAACTGATACCAAGCCTGCTGGAGATGCTAAAACCGCTGCAGATTCTAAGCCTGCTGGAGATGGTAAGTCTGCTGGAGAGGCAAAGCCCGCTGGAGAAACCAAAGCTGCTGGTGATGCTAAAACTGCTGGAGATTCTAAACCAGCTGGAGATTCTAAGGCTGGAGATGCAAAGCCTGGAGATGCAAAGGCTGGAGCAGCAAAACCACCTGCAAAGAAGGATGAAAAGAAACCAACACCAAAACCACCAGTTACAAGACCCGGACAGAGCACTGCAGCTGCTGGTGCTGGCGGTGATAGAGGCAAATCAACAGTAACTGGTAGAATGATTTCTGGCTGGCTCTAAACCTACCCCTGGAATTATATTCCATAGTTTGTAATTTTGTAGAATATTCTATTTTCCTATCAAATCTAATAAAGCTGCTTTATAAAAAGAAACAACGCTTATTCTCTTAATATGTAGCTTGTGGAATCCGGAATTTCAATTTCTCAACTGTATAGGATCACTTGTCGTTCGCCTAATTTTCAAGGTGGTTAAATTTTTAAATCGAAGAAAGCTTTAGAAACATTAAAAAAAATTAAATAACATGCTTTTCTAATAAAATAATGTTCTTATGTACATGAAAAATCCAATCATTAATTTAAATACATTTTTTATCATAGTGTTCCCATTAGGCCTTATCCGACCACACAGAAATTACGTTTGAGTTCGTAAATTATAACTCCCAAGGGCCCAAAGTACCAAATTTGGTGGAAATCGCAAAAACTTCAAAATTTTACAGTCCGAGTTTGATGAAAGTCGCATAAACTTTAAAAGTTGACTGAGCTGACTTGATCTTGAATTCGTAAATTCCGAGTCCCAATATTACATATAATGGAAAATTATATTGTCATTGGAGATAAAACTCTCGGTCAAATTTCAGCCCTCTAAAACATCGGAAAGTGAATTAAATTCATGTTGAAAGATATTAAAAAAACATGATACTATTTTAGTGAAATTACCCCTATATTATGACCTAGTCATCGGCGATCTGGATGTCCTTATCCCAATATTATAATAGACACTGTATTTCCACCAGAGGTCTAATTTTCAGCTCTCTACTTCGACGGGAAAAGCGTTAAATTCGTGTTGCGAAATTTGAAAAATATCCGTACAGAACGTAAAACTTAGTGAGTTAAAAAAGGGATATAAAAAGAAAAGAATTTTTAGTCAGAAGCGACTCAGACTTTCTTTTGTTTACTTTACTTGAAATTAGTTAAATAAAGATATAAATAAAGATTTTTTTAAAATTCAATTTCTTTTAAAGCTTGAGTTTTTTCGTTCGGTAATATACTTTCCAGATGTACTCAATATTTTATGGTAGTAAAGTTATCATAAGCTTCATGGAGTTCTCGTTTAAAAACTTTGTCTATTATCTGATTATATTATGGACGCCCAAAATAGTATGCAATCTTCTAAAAATTACCAAAAAAAAACAAACTCCAAATTTGAACTTTCTTCATTTTCCTTCAGCGGTTTAATGGTTATAAATTTAAACTATTTATAGCAAATAAGTCAAGACGTAGCGTTCTCATTATAGTCTCCCTTCAGGACGAAAGACCACAAATCGCTTCTGAAAACTTTCTGTATTAATTTTGCACTATGTTCGATTTGACACGGTATAGGTATCGATGTTTCCTCCTAAAGCCATAGTCTGCCAATGAGCTGGAGGATTAGGATCAGAAAGTTTAGTCAGAATGGATCGAACAAATCTCGTTGATTTCCCATTAGGTGTCAACGGTTTCTAATTCACCGTGAACAACCATTCATGAAAAGTTGAGATGACCTGGTCCTGGTCTCACCTTCCTGTCGGCGAACTATGGTTTATAGAGTAATCAGGGCAAAGACTTAGACATGCATAAATGTCCTGGATTTAAGTTCAGACTCCATGGGAACCACGCTGTCGTAGGAACTAATTTCGCACGTTTCTCGAATTATAACTATTTGTGGGGTGCGACATTTGAGCACGTCGTCGCGTTGTCCAGTAGATGCAAAGGATTTTATTTTGTTGGCTTAAAACGGCCGCGAGATATTTTCGTTTGAAATCGAAATTAGCAATGTTTGCCAGGTGATTTAATCCTGCTCGTCTCTTAATTTGTGTATACGAGGGCTCAAAATGTTAATCTTAAGGAGTTCCTGCAAAAATATACGTGCGCGTGGGTAACAGCGGAAATTGCCTAATGATGAGGACTAATTTCGGCAGGAAAATCGCCCAAAGCTATCCGTTAAATGCTAAATACTCGCCGCACGCCACTGCCCCGAGCTCTATGTTTGTGGGTTGCGTAGTGATCAGCGACCTTGTTTTTTTTAAGTCCTGAATTTTAATAAATGCTTTTCCTAAAGTTACGGATAGCGTAACGTTAATAAAAAGATTAAAAAATCATTTCTAAATAAAATAGAAAGGTTTTTTTGAGCACTATAGGTACAAGCTGTACGAATAGCAAATTTGTACTAAACACATATGCAAATATACCTTAACTATCAATTAACATTTTTCGGTTACTTCTTAATGAAAGGTCAGTGAATTAAACATACTAGAAAACACTAGCGAATGAAAAATTGAATTTGCACTCACATTCCCTGAATATTTAACTATAAAATTTTGAAATGTGATAGATTTCCGCTTCCGATTTTCTTCATATTCCTATAATGTTTTGGTGAAAATTGTAGAAACATTTTAAGCTAATTTTAAATGTTTTCACCTGATTTCTATAAATAACTCTATAAGAGCACTAAAATAATACCTGCCACTTCACAAGACGAATGTGTGTGCACGTCACCTTCATTTATAAGTCAAAAAAGATATTTACATTTAATTTATTTATTTCCAAGATTATTCAAGAATTTTGTAGAATTCAAAAGTGAAAACATGCACAATTTGCAAAAAGACTTTCTATATTACCGTAAAGTTTAGTAAGTAGTTGCTTTATAATTACCTATTAAATTTGAATCATAGAAAAAAATTAAGTTTGTTACTTAATTACTATCATTTTGAAAATATATAAAATAAAAAGATCTTGACGAACAGAGGGCTCTTAAATTTAGAATACCTATACTGGCATGTTTTAAATATTCTTCAAGTGACTGAATTGGATACCGTCGAAGATGATATAAAGTGAAAGCTATGTATGTACATATGTACATAGAATAATAATAAATAACATTATAATTGAATAAAAATAACCAATTTGTATTGTTTATATGATTTATTATATTTTATATATTCTGAATATTTTAAATAAAGTTATGTTATGTTTTAATAAAGTTATTTCAAAACATTCTTATAGACTCGTACACTAAAAGCATAAATATTAGTACCTCAATATGCTTAGGTTCCAGTTCCTGAATGACCCGAGGTGAGTTAATTTAATTCATCATTTCAATTATATAACTTATATGTTATCATCATACTTATTAAAGCAGACAGAGCTTCAGTCGAATCTCATTATTGCCAGTCTAGACTTTATTTTAATATTTCTCACAAAATCATTCTACAAAAACACAGCTAATTCTGAGTGTATTAAAAAATAACAAAATTCCATTAAAAAATCCAACTATATTAAAATAACTTGAACTATTAATGTCGTAGTTTTTAATAAAGTAAAGCAACTACTCTGCAAATTCATAACGCTCAAGGGGCTGCCGTGAAAGATGGCTTAAGATTACCTTTCATATTATCTGTGAAGAAAGTCCTTTCTGCAGGACAACTCCAACGGTTTTTCGTCCTTTTTAAAATTCACTCAGATACGTATCCTGCTGTTTCACCTGTTGACGACGCAATAAACGCCTGCGTAAACTTGTGCAGCAAAATGGGATGCTCCAAATGTGCTTTGAGCAACTATAAAAGGATAGCTCTGTGCTGGACCAAATCACAAAGCTTCAACAAGTCCAACATTCAACAAGTTCCCCAACAACCGTAGAAGAGTCCCGGAGGATCTTTATAGTGCTCAGTGAATTGTGAATCCTTGCCCATTCGGTGTATTTTTTTGAAAACAAGACATTAACAAGTATTTTCGTGTGTATTTTTTTGTTAACAAACATTACATCCGCTTAAATATGTTCAAATCTGTGTTATCTACGGAAATGGTGCTGTTTTCGCTTTTCCTGGTGCTCGTAGTGGCGAACCTGTGCTCAGCTAGTGACGGTAAGATCTTGTGATAGTTTAAAAAAAATTGAAAAGTAAACGATATCCTCAGGCGTTTCAGTGTTGATTATTGTTATTACGATCTTTTTCCCAATGCAAGCGAGACACTGGAGCGGTTTTTTTTAAAATTCTTATGCCAGTGTGGCTTAAGCCATATTAATTGCCGCCCACAGTACCCCGCGAAGGACAGACACCTAAGAAAAATAATCTTTCTGATGCCTAAGGTCCTTTTAGCATTACAGCGACAAATCCTTGTGGATAAGAGGTGCAGATTTATTATAATTAACGAAACGTGAACAATTCATTTTCACATCAGGTGTAGAAACTACCTGAGCCACTTATTTTTTTTTTACATTTTCATTTTTAATACTTTAAGGTGCCTAGAAGAAGTCGTAATATTTTTACAAAAAAACTTTTAGAAATCTGGCAATTTTCAACAATTAAGTTTAATTACTTAATTTCGCTTAATGCTGTAGTAATTCAAATAAACTTTTCTTAGTTACAAAATATGCTCTATGCATTTTCTTCAAGAACTCCCAAATGCTACAAAATAGGAAACGAAATGCCTTGAAGGCGCTAAACACTTACCCTACAGCCAAAAGGCGTTCTGCAGAGTGAATAATTTTTTTTGTCTTTAAAGATTTTTGTGACTCTAACTTTCCTTCTCATGGTTATTTAACCAGAACATTTTTAAGACATTCTATCCTCGGGCTGAGTGAACAGTTTTCCTCTAAGGAAGGGTAAAGGAAAAAGGAAACCTGAAAAGAATGAATGAAAGGGGGTGTAAAAAAAAGGATTCAAATTTTAATATTTTCAAAATGTTGGGTATAGTTTTAGGGCATATTCTGTTAAAATTGTTTTGCCTTCATAGCTCTTCTTTTCATAAAGTGTGATGAAGGATATCAAAAATGTTTTTGCCCTCAAAAGACGGAAATTTAATAGCCATATATTTTGAGAAAATAATTAGACCCAAATCATCTGTAAACAAAAGAATATTGAGAACATTTTCAACATTACAAATTCACAAAGTAAATAGGAAATTTTTTAAAAAATAAGAAGTAACTCTACTTACTTTACCTCAAAAAAATATTCATTTGAAATAAACCAAAATTTAACGATTTTACAAATAAAGCAAAATTTTCGTCATATATTTGTGAATTTTTCGCACTCCAATGAAGTAAATAATAAAGAAAAAAGAGCGTTTGAGAGAAAAGTCATTCACTCGTTGCCTTTTCATCTTTTATCAGCTTTAAATAAGCTTTTGGACATTTACGATGCCTAAAAAGTATTTAAAACAGATCTGAATGAGACATAAACGTTTTTTTTTAATTAAACGTATTCCTAAGACTACGTATTTAACTAAATGAACAGAACTTTAAAGAAAGAATTGTTTAAAAAAAGTATTTGTATAAGTAAAAAAACAAATGATACTTAAATTATATAATACCAGCCCTATGAATATTTCAGAATATATTCTTCTTGAAATTCTTGAAATTTCATATGCACTGATGATTTCATAACATTACCTTAATAATATGCTTAATTGTGAAAAATGTGTTTCAACAAAAAACTTGCAATATTTCAATGAAATCATTTAGCGTCGTTAAGAAAACACTTATTGTATGAACAATTCATTTTATGCTTAAATAACATTGGTAACTTTGCATTACAATCCTCCAACTATGCATGTTGAAAAATATTCTGAAGCAAAAATTATGACTCCTAAATAATATCTTTATGTACTGAAACCTTGAATGTTTAATATTAATAACATAATAGATTTTCGGTTGTTAAGTAATTTACGTAACCCAAACTTTTGCAATCTACTCACTTTAAACAATTTTTATAAGGAATTTACTGTTAAATAATGACTGAATGATTACTATAGTATTTTTAATCGAATTTTGATGTTCCGTAAAAGGGGTTTTATGAAATCTTAATACACATAAGATCTACAATCGTAAATAACAGATACATAATATCATACCATTTAAATTTTGAGTCTATTTAGCCTTAAACTTACAGTGGGGCTATGTAGGAAAAACTATATAAAGTTACAAAAAGAAACTCTAGCAAAATATACTTGAATTACAGTGGAAAATGTTTAAATAAAGTTTAGTTAATGTTCTTAATTTGTCTCATTTCTGAATTGTTTTTTCTTGTTGATTTGGGGATAAGAGATTAGTAGTATATGTATTTTATCACATCAAAGAAGTAAGCATCTACATATTTGCAGTTTTCTCATCGTATTGGTTTTGTTTAATAAGAAATTTGTGTCTCCTAATAATTTTGCCCATATGATTTGCAACTAATTGTTTTCTCATTTGAAGTATCGAGATTTATTACGTTTTAGGAAGTCTTATTATGTTTTCTATGAAATTTTTACTCACTTCTATTTTATGACACGACTAGTTTAGTCCTTTAGGTGATTCTGAACTTTACCATATAAGGAAACCGTCGACGAAGATTTCGTGAGACTTTTTCCTACAAAAATCGAAGATGGTGGTGAATAAATGTATTATATAAAATTAATAAAATTCGTAACTTTTGTTCAGTTTATCCATTTAAAATAAAACTAAAAATAATTTTCATTACCCTTGCAATTATTTTTGATCAAAATGAAATAACTTAAGCAACTATTACTACTTTTACTAAATATTTTACTGAATTTCGCTTTCTACTAACCATGCAAGAACTTTTTGTTCATTCCTTTGAGTCATATAAGAGCTCTTCGATAATTCGACCACAAGATATATTTTTATAATTGTTAATTTTTTGCAAAAGCGAGCGTTTAGTTTTTTTATTACTTTGAATTAATTTACAATACATGCTCCATTTTTACGTATTTGATGTTATAGTGCTTTTGGAAGATTTCACTTCTTTCAAAAGTATATCTTCTAATGAATATCATGAATAATATCAAAAACATAAACAGAAAATAATCGTAGGCGTATTCCCCGAATAGCATTATTAGCTTGTTATTGAAATGTATTTTTTAATCATTTTATAAATAAGAAATAACGCCCTAGACATACATATGTATATCTTAAACACAACTTTCATGCGTTTTTATAACAAAAGGTTTCAATATCATATTTTTCATACCCGTGTAGAATGGAAAATGCGCTAAGATTGGATGCTTACAAAAAGAAATGTTTGCCTTCGTTAAGACAAGGCTAAATCAGAAAAATGAATCAACAAAGTATGACTAATTTTTAAAAGCGAAAAATAAACGCTGCTTATGTTTTCCCTTACAGGAGCTTTCATCTTTTTACTTACTTCAAAAAAGTGGTACTTACAATGGTAAAAGCAAAAAAGGTCATCGGTAAAAACCTTCTCTTGATAATCCATAAAAAAATTTTAACATGTAGAGCTTAGCATACGTCATATGTCTAGGGTTAAGAAATCTATTAACCTTTTCGCCCTCATATTCAATCTCATAATTCAAATTTTGTAATTAAAGACGGAATCCTTTGTCAAGACGTTCAATTAAATTATATGGTTTCGTACATAAGTAGATAATTTTGTGGATGTTTTTAGAAATGTTGAGTAGATATGCATCCAGGTTAATTGTTCTCATTTTCGTTCCGAACCGAATTCGTATGATAGTGAAATTTTTTATCCTCCTACATCGATAAACTTTTAACATCTATGAGCCTGATGTGTCATGACTTGTGTAAAATCTCATACAGAATCGAAAATTTATAAATTTAGAAACAAGTGCTTTTCAAAAGAGTTAAAAACACTTAAGTCATTTTCATGAGAAAATGCATTACTCACGAGTGCGAAAATTAGGACAGGGACCTAAAATTTAAACAGTATCCCTCCATATAATTGAAATCGAATATTTTCGTTACTTTCATTTTTATTCCCTCGACGAGAAGTTTGAACATCGATCTTTTCATGCAGTCTTTTGAATAGGAAACAAAATATATGCAAATGGATTATATCAAATACATATGTATGTATGTTATGTAATATATAATGCAAGTAAAAAATTTTGTTAAACAAACTGCATAGATATTATAACAAAAATTATCTTTATGATATAATTATGATAAATATTTTTTTTAATCTAGTAAACGGACAGAATCCCTTCCTATTGGCGATAATCTTGGCCCAAATGGCCGGCACACTGGCAGCTTCGCCGATGTCATGGCTTTACTATTTATATTCAAATGCGCTTTCATCAAGGCCAGAATCGGGTAAATGCAGAAATGTGCAACAGCATCAGAAATGAAGTCAATCCTAGATGATAGAATAAGTTTTTAATTTTTTGTTACTACTTCACTGCAACAAAAGTAAAAGGGTGAAAGGACGCTAAAGAAACCCAAAACCTTTTTGTTCGTCTTATTTTCTCTGTACTACAAAAAAATATATTATATAAGCACTATCATTGTTTTGCTGCATTTTCCTAGTGTTGTTGAAATTTGCATCTGTCTTCCACTGTGTACTCGTCTTGCATTGCTATTTAAGCTCTGTTCTTTTGCATTTTAATTAAAATAAATTTTATGCAGCAGTTATGAATTGAAGTGAAAATATTTAAAATTTCAGAGCTTGAACAAGCAAAGAACCGAAGGGGAGGAACTGTGGGCTTATTTGCTTTCCCAAGAGTTGGACGTATGGATCCAAGCATGGCCAACTGGGAATTCAATCCAAGCTCGTATGAAGAATATGAGGGTAAAATCGCTACAAATTTCTTGAAAATTATTAGAGCTTAATTTAACCCATTAAATAGAAGACTTTCCAAAATCCGAATTGAAGCGCTCATCCGGTTTAGTAGCCTTTCCAAGAGTGGGACGTTCGGAAAATCAATTGCGAAGATGGTCTAAAGTTGCAGCACTTCAACAAAATGTCGACAAACGAACTGGAGGCTCATCCAGTGCTAATTCTGGATTATGGTTTGGACCACGATTAGGAAGGATTCAAAAACGAAACGCGGAAGGCCACGAGAAGACTGGCAATCACTTTTAAAGGTATTCTGTAAAATATAATATAAATTGTACAAACAACACTAAACATTTCTAATACCAGGTACAAGTTAATTACTTCTCCCACATGTTAGGATTAATCCCACAGAAGTACTAGGCGATATCAACTATGGGCGCGTTAGATTAATACATAGCAAAACAAAATAATTGCTTTAAACACTTAAAAGTAATCCGCATAATTAAACGGAAGAACCATAAGAAATGTATGCATATTGAGTGATATTAAGGGCTGGTAAGAAGTTTTAGACAACATAAATTATTGTGGCTAAAACTTCATTCAAAAAAATTCCTTAATTTGCATACGTTTCTGCAATGAATCAATGTAATTTTACTAATGTAAATTTTCGACATCAATGTTATGTACACTGAGATCTTATATACATACACAACTAAAGAGAATATTTAAATACAATATAAAAAAAAAGATGAAACAAATTATAAATGTACTCTTCCATTTGAAGGATACAGAGATTAACTAGTTTATAGGGAATATTTCTTTCTGTAATTGCAAATAAATGCACAAATGCAAAAAAAAGTCCTATTGTTTGATTCTATTCTACCACGAATTTATATAATCAGTGCCTTAACCTAAAACAATCCCTGTCCCCTATACATTTGATTACAGTCTTTAAGACTTCTTTCTGCGAATTAGATTTCAAATAGTAGAGAAGATGACATAAATAAGCAAAAGTTCTTGTTTTTCTAAAGTGCTTAAAATAAATTTTCTAATAACTTTGAGAACTTTTATGGCTCGCTTTAAAATTAGTTAGTTAATACATACTTTTCATATATCTTTAATAATTTTCCCTAGTTTGACCTACAATGAAAATTATACTATTTTTGGCTAATTCTGCCTATCTTAATTTACTCTAAGGAAATAAAAATTGCTTATTCGTGACATCGCAATTTTACATAGAACTTCCCAATAATAAGGAAATTGTCAAGCCATTTCTTCTGTTATCAGCATCGTAATTAGGAAAGCGTAAATAATATTTGGATAAAGGCTCTTGGTTTTATTCAGGAAATGGAATGATTGAATTTTGTTGGTATGGTAATCTTGATTATATGCTTCTTTCAGCAAACATGGTGAGTATGTAATGCCCAGCCTATATAAGCTAATTAAGTAAGTTTAAATAAGAAACTGTTGAAATATTTAAACTGAAAAGATAGAAAGTTTTTCTTTTATATTGTTTCTAAATGGAACAAATTTTTCTTATATGTAAATAGTCGTGCCATGAATTTTGTCCCAGGATTAAAAGGATTTTGCAAAATAAAGTGATAATGTTTTTTTTTCTTTATTTGAAGTGGATATAATAAATAAAATAAATAGTGAAATAACACAGATCGAAAACACTCCCGAAAATCATCTCTGAAACACGTAACTATTTTCACTGGTATTATCTTGTTCGCTGCTTTCTTTCATTCAAAGGTGTTTGAAATTTTCTGAACAGGGATCGAAAGTAACAAGTTTAGAAAGTTCGAAACACGCTTTGACGAAATAATCACATATGTATTATAAATACCAATGAAAGAAGTAGGTACAAGCTTCATCCTTATCTAAGTAGAGGGTTATAATTTTAAGTAAATCATACCAAATGTTAAAATACGTATTAAATTTGTAATAAGTAAATAAATTATATAACTAAAAAATAAACACTAATTATGGAAAAAGCAACACCCACCAAATTTGAAAGGAAAGAAAGTACTGTGGGGACTATAATTTTTTAGCGTAAATTAAAAGTCCAAATATAGTCAAATCTTTCATCTTTAAGCAATTGGACTTAATTATAAAATCAGACACCTTTTAAATTTGTAACCATAACCATTTATCCATTGAAGCCATAAACACTAATCCAATTAGGCCCTGATAATAATGCAACGATGCAAGAAAGCTTTAAATTGTCTCACCTTTTCAGCATTATCGGATTTTCATTTCACAATAAATATAAGTAAAACCTCGAACCCTTAAACTAAAAGATAATTTACAATATTTTATGTGAATTAATGTTGAGTAGAATTTTCTTTTATTTTCGTTATGGACTTTGAAATTTATATATTTAATATGAATTTCTTCTGTTAAATCGGAAAAAGTTTAAAGGACCATTGAATAGTTTTAAAGACTATATTTAAATAGTCCAATTCGGTAATTTATGTTTATATAGATTCAGTGCAATACAAAATATTATATACATATCAATATGCATAATTTGTACCTACGCATTATTACAATTTAAACTAAAATAAAAAAGCTCTAGAAGATTAATTCACTTTTGTTTGCAAGGTAATTCCAGCAAACGACACCTGAAGCTTAGTCTTAGATGTGCATGTCTCGTAGAAAGTGAATATATAAATAGTTATTAAAAGTTCACAAAACCCAAACCTTGCCCTGTTCTTGAAATAATCGCTTAGAAGGTTCGTACACAACAATTCTTCCAAACTAGAATCATGTGTCCGGCCCTACATGAAAGTATGCAAATTTTATGTACGACACTGTGGACATCGTTGAATACCACTGGAGTAACTGAAGCCATAGTGTCGTTCCCACCTGAAAGTCCATTTTGCATATAGTTGGAGCACACCTGAGTAAATCGGTTGAGCGTATCAAAGGTAAACAACGAGAAGTTAGTTCCACTTGGAACGAGACCACCAACTATCGGTTGCTAACGGCTACATCAACAGTCCAACAAAATCAGTAGCTAAAAGACTCTTTTACCTCAGTTTCAATTCCAGGTGAGAGACAGTCGGTAGACGGGAAAGCGCGAACGTACAGTTAAATTGGAGTAAGCTCCCACGGAAGCCCGCAAAGTGCATGGGGACTAGATGAAAAGGTGTATGCTAGACAGAAAAAAATGTGTTTACAGCACAAATCGTGACGTGAAATTTTATAAGTAAACAAAGTGCACTTTAGAAAGTGTCGGAAATTATGTTGGCCTGTTTAGTGATAGCAGCATTATCCTTGGCAGGGAGCGGCCTCAGCGACACATCAATTCCAGTCCATTTAAGTCATGGTATGTTGTCCACCTTCAACATTATTTTATTTTTCATCCTCTTCTATTGTTTCTGGATAATGTGCATACATATGCTAATTATAAAATTATTCCCGAAATTTGCAAGTTAGTCATTGAATTGTCGCTCTTGGCCGCTGTTGGTATTATTTTTTTACCCAAATAAAAAAAATAATAAAAATCATCTATCACGACGACCTCTGTCATGCGTGGCTGCACAAAACTTCCGGTCAAGAGTTGATTTAGGAACATCGAAAATGGCAAAAAGATACAATGATCATTACGATGATAAGTGTCATCATCTATTTCAGATTCGCGGGCATGGGTATGGGATGATGGGACAGGTTAGTTTTATTCATTTTTTACCTGGATGACATGGTTCTTTAATTTTTACAAGAGGAAAAATTACTTAGGCTTGCGAGGAATTCTCATTCTCGTTAGAATTTAATATGTAGGCGGGATATTTTTAAATGACGATTTTAAAAATCTATCAGGTAGCTAATAACATAAATTAAAATTGAATCACTCAGCTTTGCTATACATATAATGTAAATGCAGAGCTACTCAGTTATTTTCCTAAACAAAGGGATTATCTTGAAAACTGAAATAAATTCGAAGTTATGTGCAACTCGTATCTACCTTGTATTGTACTTGACATAAATCCCCTTAACGTAAAACTCTAGTAATTGTGGAATTTCTACAACAAATCTCAAGGCTTTTAGGCTCTGTTACAATCTCAACCCTTTCAATCAAATTATCACAAATCTTAGTGTAGCAGCAGATTAATGATTTTTCTGTTTCGCAAGAACATTTATTAAACAATTATGTGCTCGTTTTGGACGATTTTTATAATGCACAAGATAATCTTAATTTCTAGTTATATTTTCCGAAGACAAAAATTAAACAATTTTATTTGTATCGTATAACTTTAATACAGGATTTTTTGGCGCTCATAAACCTCAAAGGAATCGGTTTTAATAGACTTTGAACTTTAAAAATAATTTGAAAAACTGCTTTGTATTTCCTTCATATCTGTTAATAAAATTACATACAAAACTAGTTCGAAAAATAATTGTTTAAATATTTCTTATTGCTTGGAAAATCATACCTGCCGAAAAGTAATTCTTTTGACTGAATTAATGAAATTGGAAAATTTCAATTGTAAATAAATCCTTAAAAATGCTAAAATACAGCAATATACTGTATTCTAATATTTTATTACGTACGTACGTAAATTTAACGCCTTCAAGTTTAGGTATTTTTTTATATACCATATATGTATGTATGTATATTGTATATACATTTACTCATAAGTATTTTTGAGCGTTTTTTTTTCTTCGTTACCTTGACATTTTCTTCATTATTACATATAAACATGTAAGAAATAAAAAGAAATATTAAGGCTCTCAAAATAGATCGAAAATGACTATTTTCAGACATTAGTCAACCGATCGACTCGAAATTTTGAGCGGATCCTCATCTGTAGTGATATATATTAATTTAATAAAAACTAAACACACATGGACCTATTTTTATATTCGTTCTAGCACGTCCGTTCTTCAGGTACGTTATTTCCATACGCACTTTGTAATGTACAAAACATCATTACATAAAAACTTTATACAGTACTATGATAATTTTTAAGACCACTCAAATTCTTCGTTCGGGAATTATTAGCTTTTCGAATCATGCCTATTTTAAGTTAGACAAAGGGAAAAAATCAGTGGAAACGACACTTTGAGGTTTAAATTTACGTTTGCATTGATTTCCCTCCTCTGTCGAACCTAAAGAAAGTAATGCTTCAGATGATTAAACGTTTCTAAAACATTGAAGTGGTCTTAAAAACGTTCATAGTAATGTATTTAAGGCATGAGATGCATTAATTAAAGGAATCAAAATGCATCCGCGGAAAAATTTAAATAGGCATATATTCCACCCTATTTAAAGAGAGAATATTTAAAGAGAAGAAAAATTTTGCAATTTTAAAAATTTAGGATTTCATACTGAAGATTTAATACTTGTGAATAATTAAGCTGTCATAAGGCAACGAACCTATAAAGAGATTGTTTAAAAAAAAATCTAAACTATTAAATTAATGCATACTCCGTTCAAACAAATTAATTCTTTACTGTCCTATCTTGTAAACCATGTCATATAATTCCCCTCAATTGAATTGTATGACTTTAATATTTCGACCAAAATATCTTTCATTCATTCCGAAATATCTGTTCCCACTTAACCTTAATTAGTAGCTCTCTAATCCTTTAACCAAAGAAGCAAATTATCCCTTTCCTTCCGTTAACGATTTTACGTAAAGCGTGAAAATGTCTTGCTTTAGTTATTTTTTCATCCCTCTCTGTTTAGGCAATATTTATCAAGATAAGAGGCTTTACAGAAAATTCCTATTCATTGCATCTTAGTAGAGCATTTCACGCCTCCAAAAGACGTTACATAATAGAAAAATTTCTCGCTATTAGCAAATTAAGATCTCTTTTATGTTTCAATGCAAAATGAGATGACACGTCTACAAAAAATTTAGGGCACACATTTGTTGTCACTTAAAAAGAGGGAACCCTCTTTAGGCTTTTATACCTGGATTGGTTTATTCGTATTGCATGTATGAAGGTACTCCCTACGAAATGGGGGTATCCTTAAGGATTTCATTTAAACAAATTCTGCTATATCCCTGCTATCGACAAATCAATAAGTTTCCATCGTTATTTTCTTTCTGTTTGATCAATCCGTTTGGGGCTAGTAAAGTGCACCCTTATCACGCGACCCTTTTAGTATTTACTATATGGGGGCTCCATTATAATCGTAATTTTTAAATTTTTTGACGAGGAATTCAATACGTAAATGATTTTAGAGGAATGAGGTTAATAAAGTATTCAGCAGCGTAAAGTAACCTGGAACTTTAGTTTAAGTGAAATTTTTAAATTTTTGACGTCATTGACTACTTTAGGGGACTTTTAAAATTTCCTTTTTTTTATGAAGATGTTTAAAAGTACATAGACGTCAAATCACATATATTCTCCTTTTCAAGTTGGTTAACATTACTTGCAACATATATTTGTACCAGCAATAAAATAAAAAATTTCATATACTATAATAATATCTTAACAGACGTAGGTGAAGAAAATACGCCAGAAGCCGAGGAAGATATTCGATTAGAGGATTTTTTCTGGACGGGATCGGGAGATGGACCACCAGAATATATAAAAAAAGTTCATACTGGAATCAACAAGGGTAAAGATGTTATCGTAAAAACAGAAACAATTGTTGCAACAGTTTACGTAGATAAGACTAATGTAGGTTTTGAGATAAAACTTTTAAGATGTGAATAAAAATGAAAAGATATTTGGTAGGATGTGGATACAATATGTTTGGATTGCGTTAAAGATCCAACATATCTTCCTTTTAATTATACTACAACCGATCGCCGGTATTGGCTCCTTACAGTGATATCAGGATTTTTTCGACCACGGGATCTACCTCTTTTAGAAGACAAATTGGCAAAATTATATCGAATAGCGTTTACAAGGTAATCTTACTTTTATATATTCATAATTTTCTTATAAGGATGTGAACCCTTTTGCAGACAGCAATCTCGCCATTTAGGTATTTACAATAATTCAGCACGATTTTCTAGTAATTCCAGGGAAAAACGATTTTTGGAAAATAACCAAACCGTCTCTATTAATGCAAGTGAGTTAAATTCCATGTTACATACATTAGAAAATAGGCAGAGTAAAAAATGTTGAATCTTTTAAAAGCCTCAAATGTTTCTTTTCGTTTAAACCACTGGTTTCTCTTTTTAATATCACCTCTTTGAGACTTTCAATTACAGTTAAAGGATCATTCAAATCAATTTTGATAAGTTGCATTATTGAATTAATTCTATATAGGTGGACCTGGACTTGAAATTATATCGAATACAACGGTTTTTCCCTTAAGTTCTTCCAAAGAAATCGAAGATTTGGGTGAGACCAAGTCAAATTTATCAGAAAAGTATGTAACCGAACCTGTTAGAAAACAAGAAAAATCGCCTTCAGGTAAATATTCCTACCCGCCACGCGACGATCACCAAGTGCGGGTTCTTATACATAATTTAACTCTAATAACTGAAGACGATATTCAAAGTTGGGATGAAGGTACTCGAATTCCAGAAAATAATGACAAAAGGTTTGTATGCAGTTTTGGATTTAATAAGAAATTCGATATTAATTTCAATTTTTTTCAGACTATCTAGACCTTTCGCTAATCAAACAGAACTGATTTATTCAGTCTTCTACAATGGTAGTCCTGTTCTAGCTACTACAGCTGCCGAAGACATGAAACTGGTCACAGAATCTGAGGTGGAAACTATCATGGAAAAAAATGTTTTCATGAAGGCAGAACGTACACATTTATAATACTGACAGAAGATTAGAAATTCAAATTCATATTTTTAGCTTATCTAAAAGAACCGCAGGCTACACCACTAGTTCCAGCTACTAAAAGTGAAAAAGGAGGCGTTTTTGGCGTTGTAAGCCACAATCCAATATTAGTTGCCATTTGCTCTATCGCCATTCTTGTGCTGATAGTGCTGCTGATAGCTCTTCTTTTGATGACAAAAGCGAAACGAAGGCGAAGCGCTGAAGTAAAGCGGTAAGAAAATTGTCTATAAAAGTTACCTTTAAAAATAAAATTATATATAATGAATTGCCAGGTTATCCAGCCGACAAGGACTTTTAATAGAGCATAAATTAGATACACCTAGGTCCGTCAAAGATACTTCTATAGAAGCATCACGAGGAGACTTAGAAAGAGAAGGGGTACAAAATCTTGGATATGAACGAGATCCAACACCTCACAGAAAAAACCAATCACCATCTATCGATTTTCCTCTCCCACCACGTTCCCGGCCAAGTTCTTCAGGCACAACAACTTCTGATTCTTCAGTGTATTGTCCGATCAATCGACCAAATGTTGATCTACAAAATATGCTTGATGAAAAGGCTGCCAAACTATTTGAAAAAAAGAAACGCAGTGTTCGACTTCGCACTGATCAAAAATCTGAGCCTGTTTACACCACAGTTGGTCGCGAAAAGAAACCTAAACACAAACCAAAAAGGCGATATTTGTCTGAGAATCGAGTTGGATCAATCGAAGCGGCACAAGCACAATCGTCAGATACACTTGAATCAAATGATAGCAGTCCTGGAGGTTATAAAGATCAGTACGATGGATACGAGACTTATACTATGAATAACAATTATCACAAAAATAAAATTCTTCAAAATCGAGTTTTTACAGACAAAGTTTACGACACCGTGAATGAAAGTATTACAAGTCCAACACAAGCTATTAACCGAGAAATAATAAAAGCGTTACAAGGTGAGAAGTCCTCAGAAAGTGGAAGCATAGGTTCCTACTTGAGTATGGGCTCTGTGAAGAGTTTTCCACGTAACGTGCTACCTGAACCTTTACACCGCGTACTAGAACCTGTTTCAGTCACATATTACGATAACTACGAGGATACGACTTTGAGAACTTTTAAACCTCTCAGACAACCGAAGACTACAACTCTAGTCAGTCCAAAATTGGAAGAACCAACTCCTGCAGTCAACCAAACTGTTTCCCACAGCGATAATCCAGACCCAGGTGTTATTGGGCCCATCGTTTGGGAGATTCACAAGAAAAATAGATTGATCCATCAACCAGGTAAACAATTTTAAAATTAAGAATGCGAGAAGTGTAGCTTTGATTTACAATTAAATTATGTAAAAAAAAGCTAACCATTTTCTCTTTTCCGCCCCCTACCATCTTTCCATAATAATGCGGGATGTACCATTTTTAGTCAATTTACCCTTTCTACTAAGCAAAGCTAGGAAATCAGATTGACTAATATTAGCTGTTTTTCACATCGAATCCGGTTCTAGGTTTTACATGAAATTTTCGACTGAATTGAATGTATGAAAATTGAAAAGTTACCCACATAAAACTCTTTTTATTTCGTGAAAATAAAATCAAATTGTCTGCATTTATAATACACTTTGCACTAAAAAATGAATCCAACAATTTATCTGGTTTAAAGTTTGAGTGGGTAAATATCAAGAAAATTTAATGCGCCTTTCGCAAATTTTAAAATCTTTATATACGTGACGGCTTTTAAAATTTCAATTCAATGCAAATTATCCGAATCCGACGTCAAAAAAAAAAAACGCAGATATTAACTTAAAGCTGGATGCGATGTTAAAAAACAGTACAGATATTAAATTAAAGAGTTAAAAATAATCATAGTTTTGGCATTTAAGTTTTTAGGTCGTTATTATTATTATTATTAAGGCAAAAAAATGTAAACATCCATCTACCATTGCTTAAAATTTGGTAATAAAAATATATTCTCCCACATTCATAAAATATGGTCGATCAATTACCATTTTGTAATAATCTACCATTATTATTGCCATAATATGATTTAATTTGATTGATTTGAGAAATGCTTGACTATTTTTATTATTTTAAAATATGTAAATTTGTTCTTTGATGTTGTTTATAAATTGAAATATTGAATTTGAAAATTATAAGTCGATCGTTGAAAGTTACAAGTTTTTATTTTGAAAATAACTGATTAACATAAAAAGAATTTATGATATTTATGAAATAAGGCATTTCGTAATTTTACACAGGACTCCATCTGCAGGAAATTTTAAAGTTATTTATCACAAAAATATCTATTTATTCCCCAGAAAGTACTGGCAGTCCGATGCATGATCCCGCCATGAGCCGAAACCGATACGAAGGACTTTTAGAGGGAGCTATCCAGTTATATTCGAGCCCAACAAAAACACCAAAGCCGACAGGGAGCAACAGTTCAAGCATTTCTCGTTTAAGAGAAAGCCGAGGAAAATCTGCCATCGTTGCAAGGTATTTTTTTTAGATGCACCACCGAAATAGTTCCTAACATTTTTTCCAGTGATCCTTACCGTCTTTCAAGATCAAATTCAGATAATCGACCGCTGACTGCAGGACTAGAAAAATCTCACAGCAATCATTCAACTCAACCCCCTTCACCAAACAGCAGAGCATGGGGCAGTGGGGCACCGTCTCCTCTAGTGCGACCGCTGAGTGCAGGACCCTTCCATCGTCCTGATCCGCCTGTGGTAGACGTAACCCGTGTTCTTGTTAGCCAATCTGCAGAGAAGAATGATCTCTCTGCTGCACCTCTCATTGAAGCCATACAGAATGAATTAAAAAAATTTAAACGAGAAAATAGTCAGTAAAATTTCAATTACTGCGATTTGCTCCCCCACCTTTTTTGTGTAGAATAAGAATCCGTCCGCCTTTATAAGGATTTTTCTACCATTGCAATTTTAAAGTCAATGAATTATTTGGAGCATTGTAAGAATTTTTTCCTTTTAGTAAATAAATGGTAATTACCACAAAAATAGTCTTATTTCAATCCTTTTATCGACGCCTAAAATCTGTAAAAGATACAATGTGCTAAAAAATGGAAACTTAATGCATTATTAAACTTATTTACACTCTAAGCGAAATAAACAAATAAATAATTAATTTGCCTTAAAACAACGTGATCCCCTTTCTGGGCCTAAAATGAGAACCACGTATCACACGGAATGACTTGTTCTGGCCAAATATCATAACCTCGTATCATGCACGTTAATTAAATGAAATAATAAAATATAATTATCAAATTCTGTGATTTTATTAAATAGTGAATGCAGTACTAAGAATGTCCATCGGTTTGCGCCAAAAATTCGGCCTGTGCTGAAAAAGTTGTTTTGCCAGATACCCAGAAATTACGCCAATGAGAGTTACAGAAAGGAAAACTATTTATTATACTGTATGAAAGCGAATAAACAATTCAGTTTACCTTATCTAGATCTTTTTCTTTGTAATTTTTGCAGAGGGACATATGGCATTATTGAGACATTGATCACATCTAGGATTTTTTGCTATGCAAATAGTTTGACCAAAACCGACAAGAAGGTGATTAACTTCGCTCCAGTAGCATTCTGGAAACCACGACTCCAACTCACTTCTTGTTTTCTCTGGCTCTTTCGTAGGATTCTTCACCCATCCAAGCCGATTAGAGATTCTGTGCACATGAACATCAACACCTTTTATAAAATTGTAGTTAAATTATTGATTTTATGACATGCCATTATAATACCTATTCCAGAAACAACACCCCACGCTGTATTCATGCAAATGTGGGCCATTTTTGGTCCAACGCCTTTCAATTCAACCAATTCCTTTATATTATTAGGAATATCTCCATCATATTTTTCAAGCAGTACTTTAGAAGTTTCTTGTAGGTATTTTGCTTTGTTCTGAAAGTGAAAAACTGATTTATAAACTAGAACTTAATGACATAAATTAGATATTTGACTAGCATCGTATTCTTACAAAAGGTCTCAAAATCAAATTACCTTATAGAAAGATACCGGTTTTAGTAATTCCTCCAGTTCTTTTGTTTCGATTTCAGTAATCGTCTTGGGTGTCAAGCCACGCTCTTTTAATCTACCCATTACTTCAAAAGTTATCTGCAGAAAAAGCAATGCTAATTAAAAGTTCTTTCAAAGTCTTTTAGTTTTACCTGATCCTTTGTTTGACTGGAGAGCATCAAAGCTACCAGTTTGTGGTACCTTATGGTCTGTAAAAACGAAATAATTTCAAATAAAAGATAAATTATGATATTTGGCGTGTTCATGTGACTGCGGCTTGCATTTCAAATATACAGTGACATCTTCTTAAGGGACAAAGATTTCATGTAATGCATAATACGGTATTCAATTAATGCACCTTGCAGGTGCGGGGTTAGGTGAATTTTTCCAGCAGTATGCTGAGAAGTGCGAAAGAATAAATCTAAAACTCAAATTAACCCTCTATTATTTATCCGACTATTTTGAAGAAGGAATGGTCTACCTGCGGGCCAGGTGTTGAGGACCTGTTTTATTCTAGGAAAAACCATTTATATTTCCTGCAGAACATACCGCAATAAACACATTACGAATACGTTTAGGTTTAATTTAAACAGAATTCTTCAGCTGAACAATTATCATTCAACATATAATAAAAATGGTATTTTTGCATTCTCAAAAGTGCACAATTAGACCTGAGGATTTTTTGAAATTTGTAAATAAGCACCAGAAAGTTCGACAATAGAATCATAACTACTACTAGACCAATCTTGACTTTACACAAGAAGTGTGCCTCATTCGTGCAGAGCCCAAATCGCACTTGTGAACGTGTTAATCGAAAAAGAAACTTACCTTTTCATCAGCTTCACTATCGGCGCATTTGTGACAGCCCATCGTGTCCACAGGAGCGTCCGATTTTGACCTCATTGATCTGAGGTTTTCCAGGACTTGGTGCCAAGATTCGGGCTCCCACTTAGCGTTCTTGCTTGACTTAGGACCTTCAGTAGCACTTTCTTCGGGGTAAGAGACTCCAGGAAGATCCTTAGACTTCACGGTTTCCTTGAGAATTTCTTGCTTTTTGTCTGATGGATAAACATTTAATAAAAACCAATATTTTTCCAGAGGCACTTAATTTATACGTGTTTTCTTTCTTGCGTTCAAATTCTTAACATTTTTAGGAACGTTAGTTTTCTTCTCAGCGAAGTATGGAGACTCATCTTCTAACGGAAATTCCTGCGAGAGTACAATTTTAATTTATTGAATATTGTAAAAATAAGCTTACCTTTACATCCTCTGGAATGTTAATTGTACGGCTTCTTAATAGCTTCTTCGCCAGCACACCCTTTTTAGGTTTTTCCTCCATTGAATATCGAGAAATCCACTTGCGAAGAAACAAATTTAAATAGACGCACTTCCGCAACATGCGCTTCTTCTTGTTTAGCACGATGAAAACAAAACAATCGGCACATTGCTGGGAAAAATTGTGTAAAGTTAACCAGGTGTGCCAATTACACTGCCAAAATCACTATCAAAGAAAACAGTTCCGACAACATATTGCGTACACACTGCGGTAACTGTCAAGTGATTTTCCAGATTTTGCGAACTTCTTCACTTCCTGGAGAGAAAAATATGGCAAAGAATAAAAGCACCGTTTACCTAGGCTACGAAGATGAAGAAATAACTGAGAAACATCGCGGCCTACTTAATTACACTGTGAATAAAGTTGGTGGTACGCCGGTAAGTGAAAATTGCATAATTTTGGGCAGCCAGATGAAGGACCTTGCTTATAAAATTGCACTTTTTAGGACTGGTCACAATGCGGAATTTCTGTGCCCAATTGCCCAATTTGTAGCCTTAGCCGTCCACTGATTTTGCAAATTTATGCCCCTTTGGAAAATTCTCAATTTCATCGGACTTTGTACGTTTTTGCATGCGTGAATTCGACATGCTCCAGTCTGTCCAAAAGTTGGCTGTGCATCCGCACTCAGGTGCTGGAAAAAACCCAAGAATGTGAGGCGAATAAGTCCGGAAAGACTTCGCTTAATAAAATCTCATGGTGCAGTGGAGCTGACGATTGGGACGATGGCGTAGAAAATCACAACGAGGAGAATGGAAATGTTATTCGCAACGACAACCGAGTGTCTGACGATGACGACGACAGCAACTCAATGGAGAACGACATCGTGGGTGGATTTGTTAATTTAAACGTCGACGATAAGAACGCTAATTGCGGGGCACAGGGAGGAGCTGTGGGAACGTTAACCTCAAGCAATATTTATGCCGAAATCGAGGGAGACGAGTCCGAGGTTGTGACTGTGGAGACTCCACTGGCTCCAGAAAGGGACCTAATCGCTCTTCTCAAGCAGACTCCGTCAATTTCGCATTATGCAAAGAATTTTATGCTGAAAAGTTTCTTTATCGCTGTGGAGGAAGAGAATTTAAAGGCATGTAGCCAACAGGAGTTGTCTGATCACGAAAGGGAACTCATTCAGGAATATCAAATGCATGACGAGCTGAGCAGGTCTAATCCGGACTACTCTGAATCTGGAGTATCGTCAAGCGTAGGGGACTGGGATCAAGAATCGTACGAAAAGGCAGTCCCCGCGCATGGCGACATCATGTTCCACAATTTCCTCTCAGCCATCCAGCGCTGTCCCGGGCAGATTTTAAGGTACTTCGAATTTTTACCTTTACTTAGCTTAATCTTACAACTTTTTCTAGGTACTCCCGTGATAACTTTCCGCTCCTTATAGCTCCTCTACAGGAGCAGATACCGAAGTGCCAAAATTGTGGTGGTGAATGCATTTGCGAGGTCCAAATCCTCCCGACGGTCATTCCGAAACTGCAAATGGGGAACGGTGATCAGGCGCCCATGGAATTTGGGAACGTTCTTATTTTTACTTGCATCCAAAGCTGCTGGGATACCCCAGATAAAATGCGTTTCGAGCATGTCATTGTCCAGCAGGAGATCTAGGCGAGTATCAGCAGTTTTTTTAGGATTGCAGCTGTTCCTGCACCCATCGCCAGAAAAGGATGAAAAGGTGCACATCGACGGTTACTCATATTCCTTTAAAAAAGAAGAAAAAAAGAAAAAATAGCCAGTAGCTCTTCCACTGGTCCGGGCACATCGTAGAGCTCTCACGCAACAAGTTAATTTATTGAGTTAGAATCTGCAGAGGCACCAGGGCCAGCGTAGACGTTCGAATTCGCTCTAGAAATACTTTTAAATCGTGTGATATCTTAGGTGAGATAAGTTTTAAATATAGAGCCGACTAGTTTTAGCCACTTTCGAGTGTTTAAACCCGTTCGAGTGGAGCCGTAGCTTCTAAGTTTTATCGGTGTAAATCTTTAGCCAATAAAGGAATATCTCAGCAGATATCGGGTTTTTTTCTCCAGTCAGGAAAAAACGGAAATAACGTAAAGTGCATTATTTATATTCAACTTAAGCGGTACAACAATTTTTAATGGGATTACATAAGGGGCTCCTCAGATTCGACG
Source organism: Machimus rusticus (assembly GCA_951509405.1). Taxonomy (NCBI): domain Eukaryota; kingdom Metazoa; phylum Arthropoda; class Insecta; order Diptera; family Asilidae; genus Machimus; species Machimus rusticus. Next base: position 4,060,750 of record OX608053.1, on the reverse strand, counting down.
TGGTAGCTTTTTACCCTCGAAAACCACAGGGGAGGAAACTTTGCCGTAGTAAGATCAAACTCTGAAGTTATTTCTCTGTTATTCTTGACCTGGATGATCGAATAGCGCTTCCACAGCAACTGACAAAATTTGCGTTTTACCGTGCTGGCGATCTTTAGTTCGATACAGAACGTCTTCTTCCCACTGCCCTCTGTGTCTGTTTGACCACTCCTCTGCTTCTTGTTGGCGACTTCTGGGCCCTTCAGCATGATGACGACCGAGTCCCCGTGAATCCTATAGTGCCCCTTGAGGATCTCTCTAATCTGAGTCGTATTTTTCAGCTTGCTCACTGTCTGAAATGGCTCATCGTTTGTGGTCAGCATCGCCACGCCTCCGTCTGGAAAAAACCGGATGTAGCGATAGTACTCGATTAGTTGAATAGGTCTGTAGAACGTGTCCTGAGGGAGTAATATTCTGTTTTAGCAATTTTTTCTTCTAAAACACTAGCCAAGTACCTGAAAGCTGTTTTCCCCGTAGCGCAAGTAACTAGTTTTACTTATGTAGCACCCATTAAAGAGTACCCTCTGCGTTTCAATGAACATTTTTCGCCAAGAGAATTCCTCGACTTTATCCGAATGCGTACGCAGTGCAGAAGCTCTAAAGAATAAATTGAAAAATAATCAACAACGAGCTTATTATTGTCATCGGTCAAGTTTTTGTATTTTTTTAAAAGAATTATAGGCGATTCATAGCTTTGGTAAAAACTTTAAGTACAGCATTCAACAACTTAATTTATTTTTATTTTATTTAGGATTATCACTCTCCTACACAATTTAAATTAAGTTACGAAATCTCAATTGTCTTTTAGACTTTCCATCACCTTAGACTCAAAATTTATCATTTCTAATTTCTACAGAATCATTTTGTGTATTTCTGGAAAGTGGAGTTCAAATTCGGAATGTCCAGGGATTGCAGGGTGAAATCTGAACAAGTGAGGGATTTTATGATTTTTTTGTTTTTCACTGGTTGAAAAATCGAAAGGGAAAATAATCATGTTTTAGTCTAAAGTCTTATCGTAGAGTGTATCCAAATTGTAGTAATGAATAACAGCAGACAATGTAAGCATTATCTAAAATTCAATGCCTTTTTAAAAATCTATAACAGAAAAGCTTCTAATATTAAAAACATCCAGAAAAATGCACAACATAGTGAGGATTTACAGTGACGACATCATCCGGAGTTCTTTCGAAATGAGGCTGGCCAGGTCGTTAAAAGCAATCGCCCACGTTACAGGATGCTCATGTAAAACAAATATTATTTCAGGACGACGGTGTCATACTTCGATCGAAACAATTGATTTATCGAAGGCAAATGTGGTGATAAATTTAAATGGAATTATGAATTGATTGTGGTATTATAAACCAACAGATTTTGCATTATTGTCAACAAAATATCCCAATAACCTTGAACAATTAACCGAAAATTAAACTTAGGTGTACAATGCGCTATATCCGAGGCAGCGCCGTGGAGCTAATAGGGATTCAAACAGGCGTGTCTTTTTATATTAGTGTGAGCATGCAAAATATAAATTGCCTCAATTAAAACTTGAGTTTACATATCCAAAATTTTGCAGTTAATATTGTGTATTTCAGGTTCCAACCTCTTCTTGTTAAATTCATAAACTGTAGAATTACCTGTGTACCTACATCGCCTAGCGCACATTACGCCGAGTAAACTTACTTTAAACAGATGAGCCTCCACAGTTCCTCATCCCTAGCGCACAAGTAGAGCCCCTTGCAAGTGGCAGCGACCTGTTCCAAAGATCGAACGTCCAAATGGGAGCCAACTACCCACCGCAGGATGAGAAAAATGATCTCGTTGGGAAGATCAGAGATGTGCGTTTGAGTGGAAATAGTCCCGCGGGGCGTAGCCCGACTAATGAGTCTATCCCCCTGCAAGGAGTTCTGAAACCTGGTGTACAAATTTACATTACTCAGATCTTCATCACCCTCCTGATTAGTTCGAACTGGCTCTTTTTTTCCCTTCTTAGAGACTTCTGCGCTCTTTGGGCGAAAGCCTTGGGCCTTGCTTGCTTCGTAAATCCGAAATTCAATATCCGGCACAATGTGAACTGCCCGCCTGTAGAACTTGAGGGCGTCGTAGACCTTCCCGCGCCTCTCGAATTCCACGCCATGCATGAACAGTCGCTCGGCCCTGGCCTCGTCGTCCAGCGCCCCCTCAACCTGCTGGATGACTTCGCCCGGACTTGTTCTGCACTCCAGAGGCCCGCCTTTAGTGTCCGACTTCAATTCCTGTTGCCATTTCTCTCTGAACTCATCCAGGGCTGTCTTGAATTGGCTCGACATATTCTGGAGCGCCGAGGAGGAGGAAGAATCCTCGCTGTCTTCGTCGCCTTCGTTTGCTAGATTCATCTAAGATTCCCGACGTTACATCACAGGAATGAACTTTATTATTTTTATAGTGCTTACCATATTTGCTCTGGTCGCTTATTTACAAATCTGGTAGTTGCTCACGGTCAGTAAAGCGGACAATTAACTTCAAGAGTTTCACGTTTGTTACCTCACAGCTGATGAACTTTTTGGCCATGATACGGTGCTTAGCCTGCCTCCTGCACTTCTTCGTTTCTTCTTCCGGTGGTAGGCGATCGGTTTGCTTTGATTCAATTTCCGTCTTAATTTTGTCAGTCAACAGATATTTTTACTTCTGCTGATGGACCAGGGACTTGCGCAAATTTGCAGCCGCCTAGTTGCAAAAGAAAACAGCTGTCAGATTAAAAACAAATTGGTTCAGAAAATTCATTTGAGGACATTTGATACACTGCTAAAATTAAAATCGAAATGTAACACTTTTATGGGAATCATTTGGGATTTGTACATATTTTACTTTTGATATTTATTAATTGTTATTATAAATCAAATTATAATTGATATAAATACATTAAATTAGTTCATATTGTTTAGATTTAAATAAATTAAACCGACTTTATCAATTTCCAATTCTCTCCAGAAATGCATTGAACTCTAATTTTCATTTTAAAACTGACAATTCGACTAGACGCGGTTACTTTTAACTTTACAAACGCTTCGAATATTTAAAGAGTTTTATTTATCCTGGATGGAAAAACAAGCTTAAAAACTTGGTAATAAGTAGCATGTCGAGAAAAAATCATGTTGAAGTTGACCTAGACGTTGATGTGGACGTGTTTACAACAGGAACAGCCGCTGACCTCCTCGATGCAATCATCGAATATCTTCTCTACCAACGCAATCAAATTCCCTTCGTTTTTCGCACGTTTAAATATCTCGTTTCCCGGTGGAAACCAATTGACGAAGATGCTGAATATTCTGACTACGTCCTGGAGAAGCACAGGAACTCGGCTAGAAATACGTTGAGTAACTACAATGATGTTTCTAAGGTGAGATTGAAGATATAAACTTTAAAACAATTTCGTCCACTAAGTCCTTTATTTTCTAGGCTTTAAGAGAAGCAATAAAGCAAACGAATTTATCTTCCATTCGTCTGCTATTTGGGTGTACAACCTCTACCCCAAAGGAAATTTACACGATAAATCTGCCAGAAATATCTAGAGTCCACTCTCCCGAGAATCACAAAGCTTTTCTTGAACCTGCGTTAAGGAAACTTTTAATGTAACATTTCCTCTAAAACTCGTATATTATATTTTCAATAATATTCATATAATTTATTCCAGATCTCTAGTAACTTCAGATGCTCTCAGCAACGTCTTTTCCTCACAAATATGCACCACCAATATGTACGTCGAAATTGAGGTGGAAAGCAAACATTTAGAGGAATCAGATTATTTTATTGAGAAAGAATTCGATGACCCTCCCTCTAGATGTACATCAGTTATCCTAAACATCAAGCATGAGCCAAGCAAAGATAAATCGTCTCTTAACTGTTGTAAAGAACTAGTAGTTTTCAAAGATCTTGCCGATCTGAGTCTCAATGAGGCAGTCAAGGAGCCTCCAATCAACGAACAAAAATCATCTCAAAAGACATGGATGGAAGTAAACTGCTTTGTAAGAGGGTTCAAATACGCTGCAGCTAAAGGAAAGAATCTCTGGCAAAGTTGATGAACATCGCTTCTATTTAGATACATATTAGTAGACTTAGCAGTAGTAAAAGTTGGGATTAATTTTTAAGAGTCAACTGTATAGACTCACCTTTATAGATAAATTATTCTATCCTATGGAGCTTCACATTCTAAAAAATAATTATGACTAATTTAGTAGTGGAGTGGAAAAAAAGCGAAGTTTACGCACTATATTAAGTTACATTTCTTAGAAAGAGTGCAATCGATCCGATTCTTAAAATATAATCCGTAGTTGCATGCATTATAAATAAAAGTAATTAAGTAATAAAATAAATGAAAGTAAGTTCCTCGCTTTATTGTTTATACCCGCTAAATATCCCATTCTTATTCAGTAAACCTTTAAAAAAATTAAACCCATCCAGTCCGCGAGTCTGGTCACGTTTGTAATAAATCAAAAAGAAAAAAAAAACTTCGCGGCTCTAATGATGCCTTAAATGGCGTAATTTATCACAAGTTCGGGACAAAACTCCTCTGATGTTCCAATCGAATTGGGCGGTAGGAACATCTCCCGGCCTTATTTTACCAGACAGACAATCATGTAGGCAACAAACGCCCTCCACCGTGCGTTCGCTTTTCTGTTCATCAGAACAAGCGAAAGTAAATCGATCGATTCTACACACAACCTTCGCGGACTAATTTATTTCGAGTCCATCCCGGAGGCGCTCCCAATAAGTAATTGGTCCTGTCAGGACTCAAATAGGAGCCGTTTAAAAATCTTTTCAGGTATTGGTCCTATCAGGTCGCATGATTGAGATTTATTGCTATAATATTCGGGTCGGGTAAAAGAAAATGATACTATGATAATGAAGGTGGCAGGAAATATGATTGGGTTCGCATTTCTTGAAATAAGAAATTGTATCTGACTTTTACTTATTAAAGTCAACACAATTTCATAGTGGAAATTATTTACAAAGCTCGTTTGCTATTTCGAAATTTTTAAAATGTCGCATATTTTTAAAACTTTTTATGCATTCGTCGTCGATTCTAAACTATCGTTACAAAAAAAAAATTAATTATTAAAATCAATTTATGTCTTCTAAAATGTACGCGACAGTACATAAAAAAACATGCGGTTTGAAGTGATAATTTATAAACTTAAATTCAATTGACTTCGAAGTTGACGCAAAAGAGTCAATATTCTTAACTTTAACCGTCTGCGGTCATACATAAAAATTCGAGTAACCTACCAAAGTTCGCACATATATAAAAAGTCCACGACGATTTTCTATTGCTATATCTCGGCTTTTTTCCTTTCAAATTAAGATTTAAAGCCTTCCAACTTACCTCCCGGTACTCTAAATTTTTGTCGTATTTCCAACTAGAATTAACATACCGACTTTTTTTCAAATTAAAATTGGAGAGTTGTATTTTTAAAAGGATATGCATGCAAAATATATAGTTATTTAAAATATTGAATCTAGAAATAAAAGTAGGAATGACCATAGACAAAATAATGAACAATAAAATAATTTTTTGCAATAGTGGATGTTTTTATTACTACACGTTTTTTATAAAAAATAGTTATAAAAATATAAAACAAACTTAGAAAAAATAATTTTAATTATGAAGGCATAATTTTCACATCGTGAGTTTCGATGACACGGACCCATTTCCTTAAAATAAGGAAAAGTCGTCGCATAGTAAAAGCCGTCGTAACCAAAAGAGCAATGTGCGACCTCAGACGTTTAAATCATGTACCTGTCTACATATTGGATTAAATATTTTATAAATTATTCAGAATTAAAATAGGATGTATTAGCTTGCGCCACACCGACTTATGAAATAATTGTGTTTAAGTTATTTAAACTACTTTCTTGTATGTGTTTTTTAAGTCAGTTCATAACTCTTTGAAAAAGAAATTATATTTCTTTTACATTCTTTTTATTTCGGCTTTATAGTGACTGATAGAGTCTAAACATCACGTAGCGGGGCGCTAAGAGATCATACAACTTCTATCTGCCTTATTAAGATTTTTTAATTTATCAAAATTCCTTTAAATATATTTTATCTAAATCCAATCCAATCCAAAAGTGTTATCAACTCAATCAGAGATAATGAGCATTTTGCATGCAGGATTAAAAAAAAAATCATAATTTGAAGCCTCTTAAAAATAAAGTTTACACTGATTCAATAAAGATAGTTCAAGTTAGTTTTAATAAGGAACAATGTTGCAAACATAATATAATAAATGTTCTTTTTAACAAATAAATAAATAAAATAAAGCAATTTTTTAACGAAAAACAAAATCCCAAAATATTACCTATTTTTAATAGATTACAATATAAAAAAAAATGTAATTCACTGATCAAAAAATTTTATGTTTTATCTGTTGCCGAGCAAATTGTAGGGTTCTTCTTCTGAGGAAATTAAAATTAGAAATTACAGCAAACATTTTGGCCATTTTTGAAAAAGCATGTTATGAACATGGCTCAAAGAAGACCCTAGAATCTAGATTATAATCTAGAAGTATTAAATGGTATTTATTTCTATTTATCCTTTTGAAGATATCTTTGTAAACAAGATGAAATTAAAATCGGGTCGAAATGCAGGAGATACATAGTTTTGAATGGATTTGACTTTCGTCGGATTTAAAATAAAACCGTACCTAAATCACAGATAAATTTTAGTGAGAACATTGTGGAGGATAATCTGTAGCTATTCATACAATATTACAACGAAACGAAAAATTTAATTTTACTTGAGTGCTTTTTATGGGCAAACGTAGGGGGAGTTTGGAATTAAGTGTAAAATTTCATGATACTTTAGCGCCTGAAAATTCCCCAAATTACGTTTGGAACGTTTATGATCTTCTAAAATCGACTATTAAGCATATTTAATCACCTTTCGCACTTGAATTTTCTAAGAACAGCCTTGATTACACTATTAAATTACTTCATTTACTAATTGGAATGATTTATCCATTTAATTAATAAATTTCTGTAAATTCGGATTAAATCCAAATATTTGTAAATACATACCGTGGCGATTAAAACATTTGCGACTGAAACCTCTAATTTGTACATCATTGGATAATTCAAAAAATAAATCAAATAATGATAAGTAAGCACTCATCTGTGTGCAACATTAAATAGAAAGATTCAATTGGTGGAAGACTTATTCCAAGATATTGTTGTCATACTGTTAAGCATGGAGGGGGGTATGTAATGGTCTGGGGGTGTTGCTCAGGGCAGAAAATGGGGCCTATTTATGAAATTAGTGGCACAACGGATCGTTATCAGTACAAAAATACTTTGGAAACCATTGTGTTAAGACATGCAGAGGAAGAAAAATGCCCCTTCGGTAGACATTCCATCATGATAACGATCCAAAACATAAATCAAAACTGGGACTGGCTTAAGAACAATAATATACAAGTGCTTGACAAAACAAAAACAAAGCAGAACTTTAAAGGATAGTGAAATCGGAGTGGGAAAATGTCTCACAAAAATCAATGTGCAGGTGTGCAGCTGTAATCGCTAGCAAAGGATATGCAACAAAGTACTAACAGAAGAAAACGTTATTCTGTACAGTACAGTACTTGAAGAAGTTTTTAATTTTCTAATATTTTAAGTAACATTACTAAGACCCCATTTCTGTGTTTACATGTAAAGAACATATGGATGTCTAGTTTAGAATAAAAATATTATTAAAATTTGATTTATTTTTGTGAATTATCCTATGATGTACAAAGAGGTTTCAGTTGCAAATGTTTTGATCGCCAATGTATATGTATATTAAGTAACCACAGTTCGTAGGTTGTCATAAAATTCGTGTATGTGGAAAATAGAAATCGAATATTTAAGCTGCGAAATTCTCAAGCACCATTCATTTTCTTTGGGTAGTCCGGAATATCCAATTCCACCCAAAAAGGCAAACAAATAGAAACGGAAGTCTCCATTTTAGGGATAAGTACATTATCGAATAAGTATGAGCATATAGCATAAATAACTTATGAATATGAATAAAATGAATTAAGTTTCATCTAAGCTCAATTTCCACCACAGTAACTGGCATAAATTCCTGTTGGATAGCAGCAGGTGAGCATTCCATTAATATTAAGGTTTTATGTGATTCAATTCCCCCGAGTTGCCCGAAAGGGGCCCGGATGGGTTACGGGGGATGGTCGATTAATTGCGTCCTTTCAGTAGTGGAATAGGATCCCTTGTCTAATCCTAACGAGCTTAAAATCTCAATGAAATCACATGATTTATGGGCAATGAGGCTTCAATAAGTAGCCCATGGCTTCCCACTGAGACTAATTAAAACTTCCGGGAATCCCTCATTGCTCTGTCGATTCTTTAACAAGGGAAGCTGCTGGGACCAGGGCCCTCTAATTTTCATGGGTTTTCACCGAAAGTCAGGATGAGTTTAAGCGTTAATGTTATGAAGATATTTTAAAAATTCGCTCTTTCAAGTGGCAAAGATTATCGGGTTACGAGTTAGAAAATCCTTTGCTGTAAAAGAGTGCAACAAAATCTAAATTTTATCGTACCCCTAAAATTCGCTGGGGATAATTCTCGGACATATCCGGAGTTTATGGGATAATTTCATTGTTTTATGGAACATTTTTGTTGCTGATGTGCATTTTGCGAAATTAAGCGCAAACATGAGTCTGTTAGAGTTCCACCCTCTGACTGCTCTGACCGAAATTAAATTATTCGTGGGACGGGATAAGGGACTTGACCACTGGTCAGTAGCAGTGGCTGAGTTGCCTCATGTGCAGGGAATTGAAAGATTTACATTTATGAACAGGATTCAGAATCCTTGTATATACGGCCAGTACTCCGCAGGGAAGATGAATGGCAGCAGAAAGTCCTCAAGCGGTTTACTGGACTGTTAACGATCGTAAATGTCCTGGAGTGAAACATCCTTTTTCACCAAGGCTTTGCGTCCGAAATACGTCTGGAATGCCTAGAGGATATTTACTGACTGTAAGGTGTTAGCCTGCAAAATTCATGCTCATTCGGATTTCGTGGAACCACATAAAATCCCCCAGTGTGGCTGAATTGGGCTCACACATCGCTTGGTAAGAGCTGACAATCCATCAGTTATCAAAGTAGAAAATTGATAAATGTTACCTTCAGTGTCTGAGCTATTTGTTATCGACAAATGGCAGAAATCCTTGTTTTTAATGAACAATATTCCTTTTTGGGAACAGCCAAATGAAAAAATGTTTCACCTAGAGTCAATTTGTCTTTTCGATTCCTCGCGAATTCTGTCGAAAATAAAGTACTCTTTTCGGTAGGCAGATATGGTTTCGAATAAATCACATTGCTGTTACTTCTTTGAAATGTCTCCATAAAAAAAAATTCTTTTTCCTGTAGAAATTCCGAAAATTTCACATCAGATGTCTGCGGATGACACAGGTAGATATATGTATGTCGTGTGAAATCTGAAACATTACCTTAAGGGAAACGGATTGATATGGAAATCCTCGGATAACCCATTGAGACTTCAAAAGTTTTTCCATTTTATGGAAACCCATGTCACCTGTGCGTTCCAGCGATAGACGGCGCAAAGGTATGATGCAGTTGAGAATGAAAATTCCTGTGAATAACACCCATACTGCAATTAGCTTAATTTTGATTAATTCTACCCCACTATCTTTTAAGTTAGCCGACATATACTAAATATAGTAGTTAGTATTCGTAAACTTTTGAATAAAAATACTATATAACCAATTTCGATCTTGGCTTTCATTTAAACTTATGTGGAAAAATTTTTCAAGTGAAATGGTTTTACCATAAACATTTTCTAAAATAAAAAAAACACCGATACTTATAACACAATTAGCAATTTTAAGAAGCGTAGGAAATGATATAATATTAATGGCAGAGTGGCTTAGAAATAATTGTAGCAATCCCAAATTGTTAAGAAATCTAATATTGTTGGAATTCCATTGGATAATACATATTTGCCAAATGTATAGTGGTTGTTGTCCTATTTGTAATGCCACAATTTTCACCAATGTTTAATATACATAGCACCGCCTCCAGTAGTATATCACTACTTAAAAATAAGCGTTTTTATACAAGGGTATCCTAATAAGACACGGTACATTCAGCAAACATTTTTTTCCGTAAATTTTTATTGTTTACAATCATCCATAATAGTTTATTTATTTTTTTCGCTTAATACAAGCTACAAAGGATAGACTTACATTATGAAAGGATTTATAATGTTAAGGCATGAATAACAAATAATCTATTGATTTTTATTTTTATGATCGACAAATAAAAATCATTAACGATTTTTATATTTTAAGTGAACATATAATAGTTATTTGTGAATTTCTAAATAATCATTTGTATTACCAATTTACATCTCATAGAAAAATTAAAAGTTTTAAAGTTCCATTTTTGCATCACAAAACTAAGAATTCTGCATAATTATGCTACAAATAATGTGTCAGAAACACCGGCTTTGGTGAGGTAGGGATCACTCATTATTTTAATAAAAATAGATAGAAATTACTGACTGAAATTACTATAACTTAAATTAAATTAATCGTTTAATTTGAATTTTTAAGATAATAACGAAATATAATTGCTCTGGTATAATTTTGACAAAAACTGCGACATTTTCGATACAACTACGACGTGCAATTCTATGTGATTTTTTTAAACGAAAATTTTAAGCATAATCGTTGAAACCTCAAAAGTTTTTTCATTTTATGAAAACTCATATCACCTGTGCGTTCTGATGATAGATGAGACGACGCTAAGGTACGATGCAGTTGGGTATGAAAATTCCTGGGAATCCCACCCGCACTGCAGTTAGCTTAATCATGATGAATTCTAGACCACTATCCTTTAAGTTAGCCGGCATACACTAGATATAATAGTTATTATTCCACTCGTAAGGGAGCTTCTGCGACAACTTGGAACCATAACTTCTCGTGATGAATGCCGGCTTGATACCTCCTCACCTCCTCAGTCCCTTTTTGTATGAATCTACAAATCAGATAGGGCTTTAGCTTTATAACTCTGCCTGAGAGCAGGAGCCCCGTGGTCATTTTGTCTGCCATGAAAACTTTTCCCATGCAATGGGGGCAATAATTCACAAATGAAGCTGACCATACGACAAATGGTTGCCTCATGAATGTATCAAATGACCATGGAAATTAGGTGAAACATGGAGGTGTCCTCCAGTGAGTTGTTTGAGCGATTATGTACCAACGCATATCCACAGCTCTGTTTTTTTGGGGGGATAGTTACGTCGCCTCTCGGGCTGTACCTTGACGCTCCAACCGGCAGGAATATGCGTATAAAATTTTGTCAACAAGGACGGAAATGTCGAGACAGCAAGGTCCTCTAGCTTTAGATGAGAAGTGCCATTTAACATATGGGTGTTGTTGATGCATGTTTTTTGGATGTACATAATTACTATTTCATGATATAGCACAATCCTCATTTGTTTGCGAAGCATGGTTTTTGCTCTATGAATTATAAGAAGGATAGTTCATAGTTGTAATTATTTGTATGGGCATAAATTAAATCAAACGTTATTTCGACAAAAACATGTTTTCTTTTGCATTCATTTATAACTTATGAAGGTAGTAATAATTTGTCTAAAATAAATAGAATTGCTTGCAAAAAGTCGGCAACTCTAAAAACTCGCTTTCAATTTTTTGCTGGGCACATTGGGACATGTTTTTATTTCACACCTTTTAGAATTGGCTTTTGAATGAGTCTGGACTGGATATACATTTATACCATAAGTTAGAAATGATTTCTTCTCTAACCGATTACTGCGAAATGGACAACGTCTTTACATAAAAAATAAAAAATTTCAATCATGAACAAAACTGAAAACATTCTAATCATTCTAATCTAATAAAAAAATTGATAAATTTTGTGGTGCTGAAAAATTATAAAATTTTGCTAAAGTATCTTACTCCGTAGATTATGAAATTGGAGAACAATATGTTTCCCACGATAAATTTCGAAAAGCTGAGCTAATAGGAGCTTTATTGAAATACGGAAATATGTATTTTATTGTTATATGCGTGACCCGAAAGTTTGTAGGGTTCGTCAGTTAATGAAAAGACTTTTCGAAATATAAGAAGTACCATACCATATACTCGTATGTAGTTATTGTTTTTTAATAAAAAAAAAAAAAAAAAAAACAATTTTTCTGAAGAATGTGCTGTGCGCAGAGTCTAAGTCTAGACAAAAAATACTGTAGAAATGATCTTTATTTTTTCTTAATAGGTTAGTTTATTACATTTCCTGATTTTTTCATCTCTATGTACACTTTTGAAACAAGTGTATGTATTAGGAAGAGTAGAAGCTTTTATTTTGATAATTTTTGGAAGCAGTCATAGTGTTCTATTTGTTCCGCCAGAAGGGCTGATGTTTTCCTATAAGACTAAGATATTCAATATTCGAATTAAAAACAAAAGTTTAAAATTTTATATATATTTTCTGTTTTCTTCTGTTTGATTTTTGTTTACAATACAAAAATGGTAAAAAGATTTATTTGAAATTAAGTTAAATTTTTGCTTTGCATTTGGTTTGACTCGCACTTTTGTTAATTTTGGCGTTTTAAGGAATACTTAACATTTAAAAAAAAAATGTTTAATATTGATAATATTAATAAATTAAATAGTAGTCTAAAATTTTTGAAAATGATCTGAACTGCCTAGTTTCTAAGTATTTAATAGATATTGTATGTGAAAAATAAGCTTATCATGATAGTTATTTTTGAATCTTTTTAAGTTTTAAAGCAAACTTTATAGTTTTCCTGTAATTTCCACCTAAAAAGCTTTCGTGAAAACAAAAATAAGTACTGGATATGGTACCCCAGAACATTGTTCAGTCACGTAGAGAAAAGATTGCCTCATCTAATCTACCTGTATAAAATAATCACAGCAAACTCATTAAATCATCACTGTAGATCCCAAAAATGTTGTGTTACCCTTTTTTTAATTATTTCTAGAACCACGGCCTTGGCAATGTATTATTGAACAAAAAATATCAAATTCCGAAGAGAAATAAATAAATAGAAATAGGAAAAAATTAAACAGTCTCTAGGGATGGGACATCCAGAGTAGGACTATTTTGAAAAGAATTCCCTTGGATCCATTCATCTATTCATTCGGAGAGACGAAAGTCCAATGAATTCCAAAAGCACACAGCAGGACAAAAAAATAAAAATAAATAAATAAAAACGAAAGCAAAAATTTGTTAAATGTTTCCCAGTTGACCTCTTTACTTTTTTCCCTCCCGGTTTTATTTGTGGAAAAAAATAGAATGGAAAAGGGATGGAGGACTTTGATATCCCTGGTGGAGTGTGTCAAACCCTTATCACGTGGACAGAAAAACTCTAGACTGCCTCCAGGGAGTTTTCGGATATACCAAAATCACTGAAAGGCCTATACCGCGTGTGTGTTATACCGCGTAAAAAGGGGGAGGAGGTTATCATGTGATTATTTCACCACCTGATGGCACAACAGGAATAACAAAAGCAGGCAAAATACCTGAATTGATTTAATTAAAAAGTTTGGTCGATTCGGATTAATATCATTTTGGACCATTTCGAATGTGATTCAATCTATGTGTCCCCTTGCCCTGGGGCTTGAGTTTTGAACAGATAAATTCAGAGGGTTATGGTTAAAGTGAGATGTCATTCCAAAAAGGATTTGTGAGAATTGTCTGACTTTTGCTTGCCAAGTTTTGTCTGATAAGAAACATTGTTCCCCCTGATAAAGCCATAAACTGGTTGTTTTTGTAAGAAAAATATCCACTTTTGGCACTTTGAGAAATCTATTCTTTCATGATATGAACCTGGAGGAGATTTTGGATAGAATATTTTAGAGTAATTATTTCTTTCCGCAGTGTCCAGTGATATAGATTTTCTGTTTTATTATTCATCACAAGCAGATCGAAAAATTAATGATACAATCTGGGTCTACTTTTTCTTATATATATTATATATACTTGCATTATTTACAAGATCTACTATTCTTTTGTTTTTTAAAATTACATTCCTGTGAAATTGAAATTTTTTGTAAAATTAATACCTACCGAGTTGGAGTCTGAGAGGACGCAATTGCAATTGACTTAATTCTTAATTAAGGACAGTACGGCTAATTGAACAATTTTTTCATTTTTTATACGATCTTTTGCATTGCGTTTTCGAGAAAAATATCGTATTTTGGACTTTTTTTGAAAATATTGTTACAAAATAACGGATCCTTATAGGAACTTGTAATGTGACACAAGTAGAAGTTTGAACCTTTATCTTTAGCTATTATAAATATAGTATAAAATAGTAGAGGTTTCAGAACTTTCAGAAATATTCTATGAATTTCATTGATAGTGAATTAAAATCATGAAAAATTTGTTTCCTAATATGCGTAGTTAGAACTTTGGAATGTTGGCATTTCGTATTATTATTTAAAGATTGATTCGACTTTAATTTGAGTGATGTTACGATTATTTCTTTCAGCTAAATTTTGCGAAAAGAAAATATATGTTGCGCGTCGCAGACAGTACGAGGCTAATATAAAGACGGACGGGGACCAGGGCTTACATATGTAAGTAGGTAATAAAAAAAATAGTAACAAAGCAAACGAGGTCGATTCAACTTATTTGGGCATAGTTGCATCAACATATAAAAGTTAATGACTAGAAGAATCTTTTTTCTGAAAAGATTTGTTAGATTGAATAAACCTAAAAATTGTCAACAATTGTAGATGGTGTTTCGCGATGAAGACCTTGACTGAGAGTGTTCAATTTAAGACAACCAAAGCAGAGAACATTATTAAAAGGCCTGCATTAGACCATTATGATACATCTAACATTCGCTGTGGCAGGTTCTGCGGTACTTATTAGAAGACATACCGAGCTATTACTTAGCATGCCTGGCAATAAGAAATTTGGTCTGAAGGACTTAAAGAGACGATAAATTCAGCAATTCATTTGCAATTTGCTGGAAGGAACTAAACAGGCAGTAATAACAACAGGTGAGTAACACAATTTTAGTTAGTATTCTTATATTGTTTTCTCAAATAAAAAAAGTTATCAGTATTGCCTGTTATCTTATAAGAAACCGTTTTTATAGACAACTCGAATTTATCTAATGCATCTTATTTGTTCAATATCTATTGTGAAAATGAAATTTAAGTTCATAGTCAATTTATACGAAGGGTGCAGGGAAGTAAGTCATATTTTTTTTTTATAAATCGAGATAATAATGCCATTGAAAAGATAAAACAAATTACTTTAATTATGAGCAATAAGAACCCTTATATCCAATCCAAAATTATAAAAAATAGGACTTAAAAATAGTGTATATGCTAAGAACACAAGTCCCAATTTTATATGAAAAAAACAATGTAAGTCCGTGGACAGCTGAAACTTTCATAAAATCAAAGAGATCCATATTTTGTTTTCTCCGCTCATGACAAAATTTTCTAATTATTATTTTTAGCAAAAATAATCCTCCTCCTCGAAATAGGTTTTGCCATGGTTGTTTGGTATACTTGATAAACTAATCAAAAACTTACATCGACCTACTGCTAGAGTTGTATTTCATACTATTGCTTGCGAAATAGTATTTACAGACTTTAAAAATTTACCGCCGGGATGTGGCCTGGAACTTTTTCGAAGGATTATCTCATTCTACAAATATCTGAAAACCGTTTTGTAGGTACATTACAAAAATTAAAATAATTTTTATGGAACCCACAGTGCGCGAGTCCGACTCGTACTTGGCTAGTTTTTTTTTCGTTTTTTATCTTATATATATATTATATAATTCTTCTGTACGTGTGTATGTCACTGAACTCCTTCTAAACGGCTAAACCGATTGTGATGAAATTTTTGGTGTGTGTTTGAGTGGCACCATGTATTATTTAGATTTACAATCGGACCCGGTAGGAGCCACTAGATGGCGCTGCCATACATCAACTTCTATAACGTTTAACCGATCGTCTTGCAAATTGGTATATGCAGGTATTTCAAGATGGTGAATATTTTAGCGCTATTCATTTTGTTATAGCTCGCCAATAGATGGCGCTACAGTACATCAACTTCTGTATCGTTCAATCGATCGTCATGAAAATTGGTATGCATAAATACATGAACACGGTCAATATTTTAGCGCTATTGACTTTGCTATAGCTCGCCACTAGATGGCGCTGCAGTACATCAACTTCTACACCGTTTAACCGATCGCCATGAAAATTGGTACAATATTAGTACATACTTGAACATGGTGACTATTTTCGCGCCGTCTTGCTATAACTGCCACTAGATGACGCTGGAGCACATCAACTTCTGTACCGCTCAATCAATCGTCGGGAGCGAAGAAAGACCGGGATGCCCGGGCAAAGCCGGATGCGGGACAGCTAGTATTAAAGATGTTTGAAAATCTGCTAAAAGTTCGCTTAGATTGTCCTTTATGATCGAATTATGTCTCTAAATTTTTTTAAACTTTGATTATCTAATTTTCTCTCCCTTTATATGTATTTAAGATTGCATATATTTATCCCTTACGGTTAGTTTAAGTTTTAAAAAAGGATAGAATTTGAAAAATGTGTAAACATATTGGACACTCTCCGTGTGGTTCATTATAAAAATATTTTATACATATGTAATTCATTTTGTCCTAATATTTCGATGATTCAATTTATCCTAGACACAATCTGAAATCTTGTAGTCACTAAAACCAGGGAAAGCTCCCCATGTTGGGGCTCTTTTCTGTCCCTTCGAAAGCTCCCCAGCCGGAAATCGATGTTGCACAATATCTCACATCTCGGAGCACCTCGGGTTCGTAGTTCGTATTTTGGGGGTTTCAGCAGGGTGCACCGTGTCGTCCGAATCCAGAGTTAGCCCGGCGGGTATCCACCAGTCGTTCCCGACTCGTCGATTCGAACAGACGTTGTAGGGGCGGGTTTATTTTATCGCACATGATAAAATCGTATAACTTTTGTGAAAATTAACGGAACTATTCCTTAAGAAAAGTCTAAATCTTAGCATTTAAGAAAGGCTCGAGAATTCTTAGGAGACTTTTAAATCATAGGTCTAACTCTTGGAGTATCGCTTAAGAAGCATTCACCTGAGGAAGCAAAAAAGAAGGAAAAAAATCGACAGGTGTTCTATTGAAATATGAAAAAGTTGTATTTGCTCAGTGCGAAAGTGTACAAATTCAGTTTTGTGGAAAAAAAACTTTGTGTTATCTTTGTGTGTGCCAACGAGAGCTTTTATCCTTTCTAGATTCTCCGGGAGGAAAGTTAACTAAGCGGTTTGTCGGGAAACAATTTTCGGGAAGACTACTTTCTACTAAGGTACCAAGGTTGAGGCTCAGGCTGAATGACGAGATTTCAGGTGTATAACCTGTGGTCGTAGGCATAACACGCCGTACAAAGTGCGTATTGATTTACCTTGTTTTTTATATTTTTTTGGGCTCTGCACGACTTACCCGATCAGTTCCGATCGGTACAATCAGCTGGAAGTACCATCACACCTGCGTTCTTAGCGCGGGATAAAACTCCAGGAGCCTCTTAATCCTGGAAGAAGCTCATCGAACGTGGGACGTCGTAACCATCTTCTAAATCTCAGGAAAAGAATCGAACAAAAGTGTCTTACAATACCCGAGGAAGGTTTTAAAAGATTTGTTTTGATATTCAGCCCGTCTTCCCGGGCACAGAGGAGAGCGTTCAGGATGCACAATTAGCGAAACGCTCGGAGGCGTGGATACTTTCGTTTTGCAGCATCCCTTAGAGCACGATTGCCAGGATTCAAACAGACAAAAAAGGGGGCCCCCTTTTGTTCACCTGGGAATGTCTTCTCCCTCCCGATAGTGTCCCTCTCGTGCGAAGGAGCTATTCCACCGTTTTATTGTACTATAACATCGCAGCCCCGGCCTGATTACCACCTTCACCTTACCCCCGAGGACAGAGTTTTTGGGGCTCCTCCAACAAACAACGGACAGGGTGAGGGGCTCTTTCTTGATATTATCTCCGGTGGTGTTAGTGGCGCTCCTCCTTTCATTACGCGGTGGTTTTTGTCGTCTAACGTTGGCTCGAAAGTTTTCTTAAAGAAAAAGGTATTAAAGCCAAAACTCACGTGGATGTCGTCGTCGTCGGCTTCTTTAGCTAGAGCAAATAAGAAGTAATAAAAACGAAAAAAATAATAATAATAATAATAATAATAAAAGGAATAATTATTACCCACGCTTGAACTTGGTGCTTCTGTTGTTCTCTTGTGATTTTTCTTAGTATTCCCGGGGGATTGGCTGGACAAGGAGCTAATTAGGTGCTTCTTCAAGGATTACGAGATACGGAAATAAGCGAAAATGGTAAGGAGATACATAATTAGCTCAACGCTCGTTATGACTGTAATTTAACCCTTTTAGAGCTCTCCCTAACTTTATCGTCTTTATTTTGTTGTTAAGCTCCTACGTTGCGTTTCTACCAAATTCCTTTACTAAGTCGTTTGAGGAATTGTTATCTAGTATTTAATTAATTAGTGGAGATTTGTAATATATTATGTAGACAGTAGACTACTCAAAAGTCAATCACAATCTTAATACTGACAGGTTTTCTGATATACCTTCTAATTTATATTCTGTCTTTATAGAGACCATTTATTTATTGCGGTGGAAAACGAGGGAAAGTTCCTTTAGGTATCAAAAAGGATACTTACCGATTTTGAAAAAATGCCAAAACTCTCAAGAAAATCTTTACTAGAGTTTGGATATTTATTTTTTAAAAAAACATTGGCAAATTTAACTACACAAATGGGATATAAAAACCAATTAATTAATTGGGTAACAATGCTTTGAATTTGCTACACAATATTTATTGCAAGCTTTATAAATACCTATAATAAATAAATAAATATTCCAATTCTTATAGTATGGTTGCACGGGTTTTGTTTGTAGGGTTTCATTCAGCGTAGATATACTCTATATAAGGTAATATGTCTATGTAATATATTTTCAAAAATCGCTTGAAACATTCTAAAAATTTCTTGTTGGAAACTTTGGAGTGTTTTGATATCAACTTAATTGGGGTATTTACTCTTTGGTATTTTTATTCAAATAGCAAATTTGTAGCATTTGCTTACAATGAAGACCCCTTTATAAAATTTCGATTCTTCAGTTGATTACTTGACAAACTTTGAGTTTGAACGATAAATACATATGCTGTGATACAAGACGAAATACACAGAAATGTGAATACCCTTGAATGATATTACCATTTAATATCTAACAGATTTCAAGCCAATAATGGTCTGATTTTATTCGTCAACTAAATTCGGTCTAAAATAACCAGCTCGGCTCTGATTTAAAATTTTTTTCTTTTAAATTCATCTCTTAATATTTAAATATTACAAAAATACATTTATCTTCACAGCTAAGTATATTTTTATTTAACAAATAATGTTATCAGTCTATTAAAAAACTGGCTCTTAATGTGTAACTTATGTTGGCTTTCAATAAAGATAAAAATATTTCGTAGTTTATTGTGAAATTTAAGTTAGCCACCGAAAATATTGAAATAAAACGATGGTTCTTCTTTTTATTTTTGAGAAAAATTTGAAAAGTCTGTTCTCGAACTCCTACAATTTGACTTTCCACCATCAAAATAAGAAAAGTGCAGGAAATTTGTGGGTACTATTAATATCAGTATCGAAAATTTATTAAAATTCAAATTGTAATCAGCTCTCAGAGTAATTATAATCTAATTATCATGTCCATATGTGGCTTAGGTCGGCCTACCTAACTATTATTTGAATTGAATAAAACAATAGTACTTATGAATGCCTACTTTTCTACGGGAGGTTATGGATAACGATAGTTAGCTTTTGCAGATATAATATACATAGAAGAGCCTAAAAGTTATGCATATTTTATTAAAATTTGTCGAGTTGTTCTTCTAGTTTAACTTCGCAACAATTTTTATAATTCATATATACATACAATGGCTTTTTTCCATCCTTAAAGAGGTGAACGCAGAAAGTATTAATAAACGTTTTCGAATTTGCCTAAGTTTCATTTCCACGGAAACCTTTGGGTATAAGAATTTGTTTAGATAAATTGAACCGCCAGTTTAAATTTTAAAAGTTTAATAGTAAATTCGAAATTCATGACATTTAAAATATCTCTGCTACTCTTGCTCATGGACGACTTTAATACCTTGAAGTTGATAATTTTTAACAGTATTTGAATTTTAAAATTTCAGGGGTAAATTAAAAATCAACTGCATGGAAAAATCTTAAATCTTGTATTCGCCATTTTAAATTTCTAAGTGAAAATTTCAGATAATCCGCTCTTTTAAATATTATATGAAAATAAACATTATTAATTAAATAAAATATAAAAATGATGGTTTTGTTCATTTCAAGTATGATATAATTGCATTGAGCTGTAAAGGCGAGACATATAAAGCCTTTCATAATACTCTTTATAGTAATTCGCTGAATACCCATTGATGTATATGATAATATAATAAGTGGAAAAATGAAAAGAAAAGCATCAATAAAAACTATAAAGCTTGATATCTCTGAAATCTTATCTACCAAAATCGTACATTTTCAATAAAGGGAAATAATGAAGGGATAACCTGACACCTTCGAAAATGGTTTTGTATAAAATGAAAACAAACACTCTGATAGTAAGTGAGGAGTAACTCGATTCTGGCCTTTATTTAAATTACAATTCAGTTATCCCTTTTTATTACGTTTTCAAAAAAGCGCCACTATACCATAAACAATCAGTAATCTCTTTTCAAGTTGTTTACTACTAGGGCACGGTCCAAACACGACGATATCATGTTAAAATCTCTTTATCCCCAATTCTCAGGATCGCTGGCATCCCAGGAATAATACGATATAACCAAAAAACCCAACGGACGTATCGTGGATGAGCCTCTCGAATGAATGGGCCACCTCTACCACCAATTTTATCTCGTTATCGACCCCAGTCACGTCTTATTAGGCGAATGATAAGAATATTTTTAGCAACTTCCGATCATTGTGAACTCGTTAGCGAGGACCTCCGCATAAGATTTTATATCAAGAGTAATCCCGCATTCTTGCTGTTTTGTATTTTAATACTATACACCCTTGGAATTGAAGCTGTGTTCCTCTATATTCAAAAAAAAAAAAAGATTGGACTCCGGAATGTTGAAGAATATTAAAATAACTGGGTAACGAGAGGGGATAGAGGATGTTCCTTCAAATCCCCGAATCAATTTAATTAAAATGAGATTTTTCATTCTTCGTAAATTGCTGTGATACATCACATTTTGAAAGCATCCAGCATCCTTGATTAGAGACAGCACGGATATAAGATCTCGAATCTCGTCTGCAATCATGTTGGATGCTGGAATTCTGGCTCATTTGTCACCGAAGAGGTTGTATACCCTTCTATTTGTTAATCGCCGGCGACGAGTAATATCCGCATCTCGTGCGGACTGAGATATTGGGTCTTAACCCGAAAGGCCCTAAAGTTAACAAGATTGAGTTAATCCATGTTAATTGCTCGTAACATCAATAAAATTTATCTTCGTTCACCGAAGTGACTTCTTACTGCTCGTTCCAATGATTTGTGGACTTGTAGCCCAGCTGGGTCTCTTCGACAAATACAATCTACCAAGTGGTGGTCCATTTCCCTCCCTCCCGGAATTAGAATCTATTAGATAGATGATAAGGAAAAATAAGAAAGAAAATTACATTATCTAGAAACCTTTTCTTGGACATAAAATGTGCTTATAGACAGTCCTAAGTATGCACTTTACTTCAATTAAGACGAAATATGATTAAATTTATTTATAAAAGCCAAAAAGTTTCAAACATTTTCAAATTATTGTTAATAATTCAACCTGATTCCATTAACCTATTGAATTAATTTACTGGATTTAATCGTAATTTTTTTAAATAAAATTATTTCGCTTTTAAACTGCCTAACATAATATGCTCGTCGAAAATAAATCACGTTTAGGCAGGCTTGAGCAATAATTACATTGGTAAATAAAGTTTAAAATTTTATCTTCTGAGTATGGTAAGCCAGTAACAGAAGTCTATAATTTGAGGGGTATAGAAGCGAATTTAGCAAACAATCTCCATTTGTGTAAATTTTGGTAGATTACAGTGAAATATTTACTAACCTTATATAACGAGTTTGAACACAATCTGTATACAAAATGAAAAACAAATAGCCCTGTTTTTTTACAATAAAATTGCATGTTAGTTACGGTTTTACTTATAGTACATTATGAAAAATTTATATTTTTATAAAAACTTGAACCTAAAAATAAATAAATCAAGATTGCGTAGAGTTTTCCAAGAGGAATTCATTTGTCATTTCATCATGGAAAGATAAACAAAAATCAACAATAGCTAGAAACTTCTCAGCGCTATTATGGAAATTCGCGTTTTGTTATTCTTATGTATCGCTTATATAGAAATTCCACCTTTTTTGTTTGTAATTCAATAATAAATCCGGATATTGAAAATGAAAGAATTACATATGAATTTAAAATAGAACTATGTATTATGAATTTAACAAAATTGAAGCATTCATTAAATACAATTAAATAGCATATTTTTCTAATTGACAAAATGGGCGATTGTTGTTGAACATTTTAAATTCAATTTAAACATTATAAAATCATATTTGATATTAAAAGTTTGGAATTTTATAAATTACGTTTTTAATCATTTTAAGCCCTATTTATGATTTCGGCAGTAAATATTAAACTCGTTTAGAATGTTCCTGCATTTAATTTAATTAAAAAGTAGGATAGAGTTGTAAAAAATTTGAGCAAGTCTTTCTGGTATCGAACAGATTTGAATTCCGTTTAAATCAAGAGTAGGAAGTTCGATCGAATCGTAGCTTATTTAAAATTCAATACCCACTTTAAACCATTAAAAATGGGAATTTTCAACAGGGCAATGTTCTACACGCCCACCAATTTAACGAATGCGGAGACCTTGGTTTTGGATGACAATACAATAAATCCATGGTAATTTTTGACCGATCCGGGTCTATCTTTTTTATTGCATTTTTTGGGTATATTTTTTTAGAAAAGTGTGTTTTTTTATTAATTTTTTTTAATCTTAAAACTTATTTTAATTCAACTCAAAACAAAATTTCTTAGTAAACCTAGAACTGGAACCGTTGTGAAAAAAACAGCTAATATAAAATCCTAAGATAGTAAGATGTGATATATACTTTTAATATCACAAAAAGTTATGAGTTTGATTTTTGTATTCATTCCCTTTGCTGGAATACGCCACGCCACATATCTATAAAAATTTAATGAAAATCGGTCAAGTAGATTTCGAGATTATCGTGTATTTAAAAACATACAACCTTAAGTTTTCATTATATATACGAGTATTGTACTTCAGTATATAATGGATGTACGTGAGCGGAAGTAACATGGGTCGTAGTTGTTAACTTTTCCAGATGTTTCTAACTTGTCTGAAGTTCTTTTTTTTAGCACATAGTTTGCTACCTTCTTGGGGCATCTTACAGCCTGATGTCCCAAAACTCTTAAAACTCTATCCGGACGGTCCTCCCAAGGAGCACCATAAATTTCAATCGTACCCATCCAGTACAAATCGAATTTAATACAATTTTTTCTTTTTGTCTTTTCAGTATGGATTCGTCAACTACGCCCTGGAGCTGTTGGTCCTCAAACATTTTGGGCTGCCGTTGTGGGAGCAGATAAAGTGAGTACATCTGTTTTATCGCACCGCCCTAATTTATTTAGCGCTCTTTTATGAGATGGTTTTCCTCGTAAAGATCCATAACGTTTCGTACAAAGGAATTCCTCTAAAATTCTGGTGAATGGGCCTCCTCCGTTCAATAGAAAGAAACCTGCTGCTACCCACAACCGCCGCCGGAGCAGTTTGCTAGCCGTCTAAGGTCCTTTCTTCGACTATAATATATGGGCAATGGCAGGAATCTTTCACTTTCCAGAACCACTCTAAAGCAATAAGATCTGGACCTGGGATGCTGGGGGAAGCGAACGAGGCTGAAAGAGCCTCATCCTACCGGTCGCGCGTCTCTTTTGATTATTCTGCCGCTTCTCAAGACGAATAAACCAACTTGTGGCACTGTTGACAGTGGATAATTGGGAGGTAAATATTTTTCCTGGCAGAGGACAAAAGACAGTTGAAATACTATCAAACTGCACAGGATTTTCCAGTTCCATTTCTAGTCTACCCTATACAAAATTCTCAGGGGGTTATGAAACGAAAAATACGCCAAGAAAACTCGGAAAGACTTTAGATGGTGCGCTTTTTTAATATAAACATCGTTGGGGAACAATGAAAACATTGCCAAATGACACTGTTCTGTACACAGCTCCTCCTTAGGTGTTTTGGCTCTTGGTGCCGGGCGATGACGTAGATTTCCCCCGAAAATAGTTTCCTAGAACAAGCACAGCCGTCACCACCACAGCCAACGTTTCGTTCGCCTGATTTCATTTTCCGAGATAGCTTCAGACTTTAGTCTAGAAGATATCTTCCGGGTTTCTATTATACTGCAGATAGAGCAGCATATTTTCCCAACATACCAAACTCAGTCCAGTTTATTATGGAGGAAGCTCTATGAAACTGAAGCAAGGGTGATGAACAGTTGGGTAACATATTTTTCGGACAATTTTACTGAATTTTGATCATAGATGTTTCTGTATGGAATATTAGAATAATATTATTCAAGCTTGATTTTCGAAGGCTTTAATATATGTATATTGTATTTTGATATTTGGATTTAGGGATGTTGATAGAAACTCTACAAATTTAGGCATGTTAAATGGTGTGACACTCAATTCAAATCGTAAGTTAATTTAACTTAGGGGTCAATCCATGTCTTAAGTTAAGACAAAACGTGTTTAGGGTTACGAAGGTCGTTGTGTACTACATGGGCACTTAAATATCTTTTAAAATCTAAAAATTTAAGACTGCAAAATGTTTGCTTTCTCATACAAAATAATTTTAACTACATGGAATTTATTTCCAAACATAAATTTGTTTGTAACACTTCAATTTTCGAGATATGTATCAATTTTTGAAGTTTTTTCTTAGTACTGTGTCACTTTTAAATAAATTCAATAAAATGTTCAGATTAAATTCTTCGTAGATAGAAAGAGCAGTAAATAAAAGAAGAATTTGGGACTTCTATCCATCCATTATTTGAAAATAGTTTAAATAATATTGAAACATGGCTAAAATGAAATTTGGAACATAATGCATGAAAATATGAAAAGCTCCAAAACTCTAACGAAATCTTCATAAATAAAATATCATATTAATAATAGGTTGTAAACAAAGGTCAGTGCTGAAACACGCTCATAAAAGCTATGCCAAACAAAATATCTCTTTGGTAGGGATTGTAGTTAAATCATATCATTATCATATTTTTATAGCTATATCTGAGGGTGCAGAATTTAACATTCAAAACCATAAAACCAACAAATTTATATATTTAAAGTAAGAGGATATTCATAACGATATTTGTTTAATTTCAAATTTTGGTCTGGTAAAATGGGGTTTGAATTCAACTTTAAAAATTAAATTGTTTTTAAAATCAATTGTTTTTGGTTGTGTAAATATATCCGTCCCATATGAGTAATAATGATACAATTCCAATTTTATGTTTTTTCGGCTCTCAATTAGTACTCCACTGCGTACTTATCTTGGTGTAATACTTTTAATTTTAAATATTCGAAAATTAGCAATCTCCCCTGTGTCAGCTGGTGCTTTTCAAGTGGAAGAAATTTGTGTTAATAGTTTTAGTAGGTGCAGTAATGCTTAGGTAACTAATATTTACGCATGGTTTCATTAAATTCGGTAAATTTGCTATTTTTGCAACCCCTTCGTCTTCAAACTCGCATAGGTTAGCGAATTTTTAAGGAAACCCTCGTTACCATACAAGAAAATAATTAAAAGTTCAAATAATTCAAGGTCCATCCTTACGTAAAACAGTGAAGAATGAAGGATGAATTGATAGCCAGCGGAATAAAAACGTTTCGGCGACAGTTTTAGCGTTGAACTTGTCATTTACAATGGATAAAAAAGGTGGATTTTTAGATCCATGCTATTAATTTAGGGTTCCTGACATTTATTGGATTGGACTATCGGAAAATAGCTTCCATTTACTCTCTTCTTAATTGTAATATTTTTTTTTTTCATTTACTATGTGAAAAATACAGTCTCATTTCATTTAGTTTTAATGACGTAAGCTTGAAGTTTAACCCTTAGTTGCCACACCTCTCATAGAGTTATATATGTACATATGTAGTTGCTATGAGTCAGCTATTGATTCTTTTAATTTGAAAAAAAAAATTCCGGCATTCCCTTTAATAAGAATTTTTTGGGAAAATACATACATATATATTGAATACGAGTAAAAAAACTGTCGGAATATCACAAAAATGACTATTTTTGTTAAAAAAATCATAAACAGATGGAGCATCTGATGAACTGGTATGGTAGCTAATTTGCTTTTTCCAATTGTTTTAAATTTACTTTTTGAAGTTTTGTATTTGTGAGCCTGTTTTTATTTTTCTATGATGAAAGGATTACATAGGATACAAAATAGTACCTACAAATATGTTAATAACATACTTCTAATTAAACGAATTTCATATCAAAGAGGTTTTTTGGGTTGTTGTTCAAATGTTTGATTTCTAAAATTCAAAAATGGTAGATCCAAAATTCTGGCATTTTTAATTTTCAAAATTTGACTTTTTGAATCTACAACTACATATATAAACCCCTATACACCAAGTTTAATAAAAATATTGAAAGGAAAAATGTATTTATTAAAGGGTTAATTTGAACTTGAAATAAGTTTAAATTCTTAGTCATCATTGTGAAATGGAGAAACTAACTAAACGGTAGCTTAAGCCCATAGGGGTACACTGAGAGAAATGTTCTAATAATATAAAATTTCAGCAATAATTTTTTTGGAATCTTAACTTAAGAACTAGTAGTACTTATTTATACGTACATTTTAAGATAGTTGTCTTTATAAATTCATATAATATATATATTTATATATTTTTAAAATATGATAGTGGAACTCATTTACAACATCAATAAAAGCAAAATATATTTATTAAGGTTCTCTATCGAAATGGGAAAAATCATAGGGGTTGATGCGACCTCGTCCGTCTGTCTGTCCGTCCGTCGAAAAAAAGGGTCGAGACTTTACACGGAAAAAAATTTGGATAGCAAAAATCCCCAACCAATTTACGAACGTTTTCGCCATAAAATCCACAACATTTATTGCAAAAGCAGCAGATCTCTTTAAAAACTACAGGAAATAATGTCAACATTTTACGCTGGTCCTTAAATTTTAGTTAGAGTCCCTGTCTTTTTCACAAATATTACCAACATAATGCACTATCCCAAAATCCATCGGAAAATACAGGAATATTGCCAGAAACGACGCGATATTCCCGACAAATTTTTTTCCGTGTAAAGTGGGGTTAATAGATCAAATGGCGTAGCATATGAAAGGTCTTCATTCTTTATTCGCCAGGTCTATCTTAAAAACAAATGTCTCAAAATCTATATAGTTTTTGATTTGTTTTTTTCATTTGATAGTCTATTTTCCTCTTATTTTTGGAATGTAATTTATCTGTAATGTAAAGTGTGTAAGAGCTATGTACTTGTGCATATTAATTCATACCTTTCGTGAGATAATTTTCGGTTAAATTACCTCAACGTGTCGAGTAAATATTTCGCATAAGTTAGTGGCAGAGTTGTAAAATGATCGCAATTTGCTTGCGGTTATTATCCAATCTGAGGCAGTCATGCCACAGAAAATCACACACGTATCTTCTAGAAGATTCCCAATAAATTACAACAACTTCCGCTTCGAAGTCGGGAAAATTCCTTAAATGCCTGCGACAATGACCGACCACAGACAGACAAAGGCACTCCTGAAGTCTAAGGAGGCGGAGGCACTCTTGTCTCAGCCGCAGCTCCTTGTAAGGAAACTTCAAAAGTTTCAAGTGATAAACGACAATCCATCTTTCGGCTCGAACACCTTCCGTCCCTAAAACAAATAAGCGCGCAAATTTCTATGCTTTGTGCCTGTCTGTCGGCGTGGCGTCTTTAACGATTCGTAAAAGTAGCTCTTTTAGATTCAGACCAGTGGAATTATCCCGTCCGTTCGGGAGGGAATTTCTTATTCAGCACGCATTCCATCGCCTTCCTTCCTGTTCCTTCTTTTTCTTCTTGGCGAACGTAATTAATTTGCACAACGAGAAGCCGCTGGAATTTATAGTTTTTATTTCGCGCAAAAATCTTCTATTTCTTTCTTAGTACGTCCTGATTCTATAGTGGGAAATCGCATTTAAACTTTTAAACAAGTTTTCCTTCTTTATACCGAGGATGAGAGGGCCGCCGATAGATGGCGCCCATTTCTGTCCAAGAAATATGAACCTCTGCCGAGGAGTATGAATGCGGGGGAGGACGCGCAGACAAATTCCACTTCGATTTCCGTCATTTATAATAAAATTCCCAGCGAAGGAATTCTTTTATTGCCCATAATCCAACCTTCATTTGGGCGGTTGCTTTGCACTTAAGCACCAGGGCCTATTATCGTCTCCTCGGATAGACACCCACCATATCGCCGATATTATCATATTTCCAGGGGGGCCAAGACGAAGGACCCAACGAGGAAAATTTTCCATTTTCCGTGTTTTTCATCGCATCCCGTCCTGACGGAGGAGGAGATGGGGCTCCACTTGAGCCAACCAAATTCTGGATGGGGCTCCAGGAGCGACACAAAGGATGACTGGTGGTGCGGGGATTGCAATTTATGGGAATGTTTATTTTCAGCTAACAAATTGTTCAAGAAATCGCGTTTCGCATGTGTGCTATTCCGGTGGGATGACAGCGCCTATAAATTCAGGAGGCTCACTGTCACCGCCGAATTTTATGATCACTGTCTAATTTTAAAGGGGATTCTCGAATGGGACCGATGGTATCTTTCCTCTTTTCCCGCTCAAGGACGCCATAAGGCGATTGGCGCCTCCTTAAGATTGAATATTTTTTCCTTTTCGACTTAGTTAAAGGACATCACGAATGAGGTGGCACCGACGACAGCCCTATGATGGGGCCATACTCCTTTTCTTTGGAGTCTCCGGTCTTGTGATGCGAAAATAACGTCGCTCCAAGTAAAACTTTTGACTGACTTCGTTCATCTTATGATGGATTTCTTGAGCTTCTGCCTTACTTTTTCCTCAACAGGACTAAGACCCGCGCCATCTTCGCCGCCGCCGTTGTGGCAGCTTCAGAGAATTTTGCTTCAAACTTTAAATGCCAGATAATTGCGAATTTCACGAATTTCGTTGTTTTGCGATCAAACAGACAAACAGTAGCTCCCTAGCAGAGAGCACTCTTTCTTCTTTCGGGAATTGAAATTAACTTTCTTAAGAAAAGTAAAATTTCATTACAATGCCACAAAAGAAAGTTTCGTTGGAGTTTTTGAGCAAAGATCAAACAAATTGCAGGGATTTATGGCAGGATAAGTTTCACCAACCGAAACGGATCCTTTGTTGGCAAGCGGATTTCGCTTTGAGACTACAAAACAACGAGGAAGTAGAATTTAGGCTGCAATAACGAAGAATATTGTAACAGATTCCAATCTAATTAATGTCGTATTGTAAACATATTATTAGAAAAAAAAAAAGTTTCTTTTGGTTCTAAAATGTTCCAATTTGAAGAAATTGAATTGAAGATTTCATTTATTCCTGAATAAAATTCATAGTAAGTTTTGTAATTTTACATTATATGTGTATATTTTAACTTGAAACGATTTTCCAAAAGGTACACATAACACTCATTACTAGAGACCGGATTATATGCAATATAAAAAGCTTGAAATATGCATGAAAAATGCCTAAAATATGCATGAAAATTGTCAAAATATGCAAAATCTTATATATTATTTCTATTGTCAACATCCCTTAAGTTTGTGAAGAGGAATATTAATTGCAAGCAATGCTTCCCATAAATACTTTTTAGTGCACGAAATATTTTTCTCGTAAACTCGACAATATAAAACATTTCCGTTGTATGTAAATGTTTCAGGATAGCCTATTATCCAAGAAGAGACACTTTTTTTTTCGGGTAACATGGTACACACTAACTTCGCACAAATAAATAAAAAAAAACTATACTGATACAACGAACGCGTCAACAATAACATGCGTTATTTAGTGCAGCGGTAGGTGAGCATGTTACCAAAACAAAATACGCGCGACAGCTTAAAATTCATTCGGTGAGCTGTCGCCTATCGCCTCAGTAGGCCGTGATTTAATCTGTTACCTAGTAACTAATTAATAAATCTGTGGTTTGGCCGGCAACAATTTAAGACTTCGTTCATTAACTACCCTACCGAAAAATACTGTACCTAAAACTAGCGAAAATATGGATTATCACTAGATCTTAGATAAAATATGCAATGATCGATGAAAATGGACTAAATATGCAAATGCATATGCATATAATCCGATCTCTACTCATTACCTTTGTTAATACTGAACTGAAGCTAAAAAATTATTATTATAAACAAGCATTGATCTTAACCAATTAAACAACTGCATTTAAATATGGAACCTTTGTTCAATAATATGTGTTTACTTTATAGGCCAGTCAATCTAACCTCTGAATCGGAAAATAGTGGTGGAATGCTCATTTTTGGATATGTTGTTGGGGACGGTGAGAAATGAAGCTCTACGTTTTTTCCACCCTCAGGGGTGTCGGTGAAGGGGTGAAAATGGGTGAAAAAGGTTTTTTGTTTATAACTTTGAATAAAAAAGTCAGCCTGGGTGGAAACGTTAGAGGGTGATATAATAAATGATTATTCATCTTGTATTAAAGTTTCCACCGGTTTTGTTTATTGCAAAATTGTTTATTAAAAAATACGAACGTTTCTTCCAAATACATTGGTAAAAATATTCTGGATGACCTGTTTATAGAAGAAGGCGGGAAGTGACAGAGGGGGCCCTTAGTGAATGAGAATGAGAGAATTCTCTTCGCACAGGACGACATGGATTTGTGTAAATTCGACGAACCCATAAAAGTTGCGCGCGCCGGTTGTTTTTATACATGCAACATTTCGACGTGGGTTTTGCTTTTTTTCGATCAAGGCAACGCACTGCCGGCTCCTAGAAATGGGAAGAGTTTCCATCCTTATAATAAAAGGGGGCTCTCACAGCATAACATAACATAACATAAATGCCTGAGTAGTGATTCTGTTTTCGAAATTGTATTAATTAAAAGAATACATTTTAAAATAAAAGTTATCAAAAGTTTTTTTTCCCTTTATGATTAAAAAAACGTGTTGAGCGAAAAGTTTGGCTATTACACGAGGGTCGGAAGAAGAAATGTCGTCAAGTTGGATTTTCCTTTGGTGTTAATGAATTGGTAAACGTACAGTCAGTCGGGTTTTTTGATTTTCAAATTGACTTTTTTATTTAGTTATCTTAATCTCGATTATATTGAAAAGTATAAAATATAAAAGTGCGAAAATACCAGTGGACCCATGCGAAACGTCGCAAACACATACCATTACAGATGCTGCCCTCTGCTGTTATTGTTTTTATTTAAACTCAAATTTTAAGCAAATAGAGCATTTTAATGCTAAGTGACTATGCGGAAACGAAAACACATCATTTGGTGTTTGGTTTATTGAGTATGGTGAAGTATTAATGGCGAAAAAGGGATGTTGAAAGTAAAAAATAATATTTAAGATCTTCGTCATTTTACTCATTCCTTTAACATGTGCTTAACTTTTTTATTATCCAAAAAAAATGCAATTGACGATCCCATTGTTCACTTTTAAAACACAAAACGTCGCCACGCGCATTTCATGGCAGTATTTGAAAAACTGTTGTGCAATGATTTTATTTATATTATTTACATTTAATTTTGGTAACAATAGAACAATGGATCAAAACACAATTGATGTATGATTTGAAATTTCATCGCATTGAACAATTATTCAATCGTTGGAGTATAAATAATGCTAATTGCAGTATTTGGAATCATTAGACAAGAAGTTGTCAGCACTGAATTGTATTATCTTTTACAATAGACAAAAATCAAAAAATCAACATGAAAATCTACGTTTTCCTATTATTGATCGCTGCTGCGTTTGCAGACGATACAACAACAGTTCGTTCTACTTGGGGAGATTTGAATGGATCCTGGGGCAAAAAGTAAAATTTTCTTGAAGGAAAAATTATGTAACATTACAATAAAATAAATAAGAAAATCAGTAAACTCTTTTCTAATATCCTCGAATGCGAGAGGTAATTGCAGCCAAGACCTGCTGCTTTTTCTACAATACAATTTTTAACAAAGGACCGAAGAAAAGCTTGGCTTATTTTTCAAAAAGGAGACCTTATTTTATTAGGGTCTGAAAAGGTGTGTATTAGAAAAAACACTTGGTCAAACTCATCGGGTGGTGCCTTAGAACATAGACATAAGGAAGTGCTGAAACGTTCAAATATAGTGTACTTGCGTGTGCGTACCATTTTTTGGGGGTGCTCTCCAGAAAGAGACAAAATTTGAGCAAGCGAGACGAAATGAAGAATAGCTACAGAAATATCCCTGAAAACTGTTGAATTATGCATTTTTGGTTTACTTTGATTCATTTCGGAGTGCCCTTGCAAAAAGCCAGCGTTAAATTGAAATATTAGTGGGGTACATGCCCCAAACATTTTAATGTTATGTATGTAAATATTAATCGATTACGAGCGAATTACAAGAAGTCTGATTAGAATGTAGTGTAAGAATAACGACGGAATTTTGAAATACATATATATAAATTGCGGTGAGGCCCTCTTAAAATTACTTTCTTAAATTTGCAGAAGACAATATGAGCATTAATTGAAATTCAGTGATTTTGCGTCAAGATATTTTCCAACAGAAATTTAATCTTGAAGGTGAATTTTTTTTAATTAGTTTTGAAATAACAGACTTATAAATATTATTTCCTTTTGTTGTCAGTGATAATTTTCAGTTTGAAGCTGTAGTGATACTGAACTCGAATAATAGTAGCAAAGAATTTTTTCGAAACGACTGTAAAAACTAATTAATTTTCGTATTTTGAATTTGGCTGTTGATTTCGCGAAAAAAGTCCCGTTAATATTTCTCTATTTTTAGTTTGAGGGCAAAGTTTAGTTGAGGGCAAAATTACGTCATTATTCTCACACTACATTCTAATCAGACTTCTTGTTCAAACCAAAAGTGCACAATTCGACAGTTTTCAGGGATATTTCTGTAGCTTTTCCTTATTCCGTCTCGCTTTCTCAAATTTTGTCTCTTTCTGGAGAGCACCCCCAAAAAATGGTACGCACACGCACGTACACTATATTTGAACGTTTCAGCACTTCCTTATGTCTATGTTCTAAGGCGACACGCCATGAATTTGACCAAGTATTTTTTTTAATGCAGACCTTTTCAGACCCTAATAAAATAAGGTCTCCTTTCTGAAAAATAAGTCAAGCTTTTCTTCGGTCCTTTGTTAAAAATTGTATTGTAGAAAAAGCAGCAGGTCTTGGCTGCAATTACTTCTCGCATTCATAGGATATTAAAAAAGAGTTTATTGCTTTTCTCATTTTTTTTATCGTAATGTTACATAATTTTTTCCTAATTAAAAAAGATTTTACTTTTTGCCCCAGTATCCATGCAAGTCTCCCCAAGTAGAACGAACTGTTGTTGTTGTGGTTGTAAGCGCAGCAGCGATCAAGAATAGGAAAACGTAGATTTTCATGTTGATTTTTTGATTTTTGTCTATTGTAAAAGATAATACAATTCAGTGCTGACGACTTCTTGTCTAATGATTCCAAATACTGCAATTAGCATTATTTATACTCCAACGATTGAATAATTGTTCAATGCGATGAAATTTCAAAACATACATCAATTGTGTTTTGCGCCATTGTTCTATTGTTGCAACGATTAAAAGTAAATAATATAAATAAATTCATTGCACAACAGTTTTTTAAAAAGAGTGCGCATGGCAACCTTTTGCGTTTTAAGAGTGAAAAATTAAATCGTCAATTGCACTTAAAGAATGAGTAAAATAACGAAGAAATTTTCTTGATTTTATGTTTTATCCTTTTCAGTATAACCGAGATTAAGATTACTGAAAAATAAGATGAAAGCAATGCTAGAATAATTTTAAAGTTATGCATTCCTAGAATAATTTTAAAGTTCCCTTGAAATTTGTTTGAGTGTAAATAAAAAAAATTTACTTCGAAATATTCATTAATTTGAGATGGAATTGAATTTTTTTCTTGTGACGAAAAACAGATTAACAAAACATTATTGATTTAATTTAATTAAAGAAAAACTAACCTATTTTTGTTAATCGTTGATATATGGGACAATACAAATACAGTATTTGTTCAAAAAATTAGACGCAGTCAGTTATTTTAAGAAATTCCGTAGAAAATGAGGTTTTCCCGCAATAAAACCCTTTCCAAGGAAACTATGTCAAAGGTTACTGTCGTCAGGTACCAAATGCAAGATATTTTGGTAATTATTTGTCTCATTTGAATGTAATTCTTGTTGGAAAATTATTGAAAATTTTGTATGAAGATGGACTTTGAACCGTATACTTGTTATTAATATTGGAAGCTCTCAGTCTTTCGTCAATTTCTACTAAGTTTCAAATTGAAAATTAGTTAATGCTATATTAAAAACAGGAGTTTTGAAAACTCCACCCGTCAGGAAAAGATTTCGGCTTCTACAGTGTATAGGATCGTGAGGCAAACTTAAAATGTAGACCACCAGCAAAGAAGCCGAAGGTTATAATGGGCTAGTTTACATCAACACCTTACAGTTGAATATTTACAAAATTGAAGTTGGTTAAAATACATTAGTAAATTTCTTTATTGTGGTTTGTAAAAACGTAAAATTTCTCTAAATTTTCAAAACCTACAGGTGATTTTTAAAGACGAGTGTCGTTTAAAGACGGTAACAGAAGCGTTCAATTTCGTACGGAGACGTCCAGGGAACGTTACAATGAGGATTGCATACAAAGAACAGTGAAACACCCCCCAGTTGTTATGATATGGAGTTGCATTAGTGGAGAAGGTCCGGGCCCAATATACAGTCACTCTCAAAACTGATCACATGATGGTACTTTAGGATTTTGCAATTTGTTCATTAACGGTAACAGATATCGTATCGATTATCTATAGAAATGCTTCGATACATTTTGAAATCCGATTGACCATTTTTGAGTTAGGTATTTATGAAATAAAATTGTCAAATTTCACTACTTTAATTTCGCAAATAACTCAAAAAATATCGCAGCTACGGGCAAAGTGGTTATAATTAGAGTGCAGAGTTCAATTTTCTACGAGTTAAGTGAGGGTATTTGCCCATGCCAGAATAAAAATTAGCGATTTTTTGCAGAAAAAGAACATAATGTATTGGGAAACATATTGAAAAACAATTTTATCTCGAAAATTATTTATTTCTGCTAACTATAATTCTAATTTAAGCAGCTGTCCTCAGGTAATTTATAGATTAATTTTAAAAGAAATATTGAAGATATTTGGAGTAATGACAAAGGTCTGAAAGACATGATAAAGGCTTGTAAAGCCAGCATTCCCAAAAGAATTGGAAATGTTGTGAAACTCTTAATATGTTTAAATATAAAGTACAGTTTTTTTTTTTTTTTGGAAAATATACTTCTATCAATTAAAACCTTCTGCATTTGTATCATTCTTCTGTTATTTTCCATTAGCGTCTAATTATTTGTAGAGAGAATGGAGAGAAAACAAAATGGGTGGAATATCAACTAAGATTTTAAAATGACCTCGAGCCATGCTATTATCTTATTAACTTTTCATTACAGTTTTTATAAATGCTATCGTTATTAGTTATGA
Source organism: Machimus rusticus (assembly GCA_951509405.1). Classification (NCBI taxonomy): domain Eukaryota; kingdom Metazoa; phylum Arthropoda; class Insecta; order Diptera; family Asilidae; genus Machimus; species Machimus rusticus. Next base: position 4,024,745 of record OX608053.1, on the reverse strand, counting down.
GTGTTTTTCATTTCTACCAGCGTTGGTTGGGTTTTGGGTTTGGGTTGAATTTTGGCCTCGGTTATAAAACTTTAAATGTTTTTTTTTCAAAACGTTTTTGTGCGGGTACAATGTAACTCAAAAACTGCAAAACCGGACATTTTTAAATTTTACACGAATTCTTCAAAAAACTTAAATATGCCTGTTAAAATATTCTATCTGTTGCTCTGTTGCTGTGATGACAATCAATTTTACGTAGTTTATTACGTACGTAAGTTGGATGAGGGTTTCTAATTGTAAGATAATTGCACAGCAGTTTATTAAACTGCGTTAGATAAAACAATTGCTTTATGGTGTAATTTTTATTATTTGATAATAAATATGTACATATATAAGGCTCACTCATTCCAAGTTTCAAATTAATTTTGATTATTGAAAAATCCGATTTTGTTAAAAATCAAATTTTAAATAAGTTTTATTTTTCCATAGTAACTTCGAGGAAATTGACTTGATTGCTTTGAACAAATCGTTCATCATTTTAAATTAATTAAGATTTTAACTGCAGCCGCCTAAATTTGGCATCTGTTAAATTCACCTGAACTATCAAGATTAAATTTCTGTTGGAAAATATCTAGATGCATAATTAGTGAATTTCAATTAATGTTCATATTGTCTTCAGCAAATTTAATATGTTTGTCTTTATATCGTTAGAATAGTTGCTCTCTGTTCTGCAAATATTCAGTGAATATTTTTTTTTCTTTCTCGAACTTTTCAAAAGTGGGCACCACCCCATGAGTTTGACAAAGTGCTTTTTCTAATATAAACCTTTTCAGACCCTAATAAAATAAGGTCTCCTTTTTACCCGACTGACTCAGAAGGAGAGTAATGTTTTTGAAAAATTAGTCAAGATTATCTCCGATCCTTTGTTAAAAATTGTATTGTACAAAATGGGACACGTCTTGACTACAATTACTTCTGCATTCATAGCATATTAGAAAAGAGTTTGTTGTTTTTCTTATTTATTTTATTGTAATGTTACATAATTTTTCTTTATTAAAAAAGATTTTACTTTTTGCCCCAGGAACCATTTAAATCTCCCCAAGTAGAACGAACTGTTGTTGTTGTGGTTGTAAGCGCAGCAGCGATCAAGAATAGGAAAACGTAGATTTTCATGTTGATTTTTTGATTTTTGTCTATTGTAAATGATAATACAATTCAGTGCTGACAACTTCTTGTCTAATGATTCCAAATACTCCAATTAGCGTTATTTATACTCCAACGATTGAATAATTGTTCAATCCGATGAAATTTCAAAACATACATCAATTGTGTTTTGCGCCATTGTTCTATTGTTGCAACGATTAAAAGTAAATAATATGAATAAATTCATTGCACAACAGTTTTTAAAATAGTGCCATGAAGTGCGCGTGGCGTGATGTTTTGCGATTTAAGAGTGAACAATGCCATCGTCAATTGCATTTTGTATGATAAAAAAAGAGTTTATCACATGTTAAAAGAATAAGTAAAATAACGAAGATCTTGTATATTATTTCTACTGTCAACGTCCCTTTTTCTCCACTTTAATACTTCACCATACTCAATAAACCAAACACCAAATGATGTGTTTTCTTTTCCGCATAGTCACTTAGCATTAAAAAGCGCTATTTGTTTAAAATTTCAAATTAAATAAGAACAATAACAGCAGAAGGCAGCATCTGTAGTGTAATGTGTCTGCGACTTTTCGCATGGGTCCGCTGGTATTTTCTTAATTTTATATTTTATTCTTTTCAATATAATCGGGATTAAAATAACTAAAAAATAAAATGAATGCAATCCCAGCAGAATTTTAATGTTTTCTTTAAAATTTTTAGTGTATAAATAAAATAAATTTACTTTGAAATATTCATTTATTTAAATTAAAATTGAACTTTTTTCCTATTGACGAAAATTAGATTAATAAAACTTTATTAATTTAATTTAATTAAAGAAAAGAACCTATTTGTGTAAATCGTTGATCAATTCTATCGTTAGTTTTTAGTAGTTGTGAGTGTATTTCATTAGTTCTTTCCTTTAATTTCCTTAATATTAATCATTTTTAATTTAAGACATTTCTACAAGCGTTTGTTGGGTTTTCTGCTGAATTTTGGAATAAGTCATGATAGATTTTCACAAATTTGAATGTTCACTAGAAGTGGAACCCTCATCTCCTGAAAACTTATCAGACACGTGCGCTTAGGTTCAATAGTTGGCGTTACGAAATCAATATGGAATTGATTCAGGAATCAGAACTCACTCCCATTATGTAGCAATTAAGCTAAGCAAGAAACACAAGGGCAGACAATAAAACATTCCCTCTTCATGCGACATTGTACCAGTGCCATAAAAGAAACTTCGTCTGTATGCCTGGCAACGTTTTCGACAGGATCTAATTTGAGAAGGGCGGAGGATGGGGTCCATCCTCATCTCCAAAGAAAATGCGATGGCGATTCGGATACCCATCAAACGCATTGGCATATGGTGGCATTTCTGGTATTTGTTTAGTTATCACGAAACATCCATAAAACACTTCCCCCTGGCTTGGATATACGTATTTTTGGCATTCTATATGACACACAGTTTCCTACTACCGAAATCCATTACCCGCAAATCATAAAATTTCGATTCGAGTGACTAAGAATAAGGATGCTACTGGAAAGCGGTGTGGTTTTCAGTGGTTCATGCGATGCTGCGTGAACAACGTACTCCTTGAAGGAGCTGCTCACATCTACTTCACATTGAGAGATGTCGCCATAATTGAATTCTGGTCCTGATCTGTCGCTCGTAAAACGTTTTCCCTGTTCGTCTTTTAAAATTGATATTTAGTCCTCGAAGGGATTACCCCGTTTTATCCCACGGTTTCTGTTATGGTGTCAACAATTCCTTTGAATCTGTCTTTTCTGTCTTCTTCTCTAGCTGTTGAAAATTCTAATCTGTCTAAATATCATTCCAGGACTCTATCCACTTGGATTTAAAGATTTTACCTTTTCACTAGCACTTGTTTACTATTGTTTCTTAATGTGACAGGTGATTTTTAAATGCATCTAAAGAAATCTTTAGTGTGTTACCAAAAATCAAATAAAAATTGAAATAAATTTAGACAATCTAAAAAAGACGAGGATGGATTCTTATACACACCATTTATTTTATTTAAAACTAGATTGCTACCTATTGTTTCACTTTACAATATCGTATATTTCTTTAAAGGTCGAGAGATTGATTTGTAGACAATTCTTTGTGAAAATTTCATTAATAAATTTAATCGTTTTTTTATTTTAATGCGTGAAACATTTTTATGATAAGTACATCCATTGAATAATAAGACAAAATTTTAGATTAGTTTTTATATTCGAAATGGGCGATCCCAAAAATCTTCAATATCTTAAAAACCATAAGTATAACTAGATTAAACCCGTAATTTAAAATGCTATCACCTAAAATTGGCTCAAGCCACACTAATCTTAATTCAATTCAAATCGACTTAAGCCTGGCTGAATCTCGGTTTAAAAACTTGAACAACTGATATCCTATTTTCTCTTTTTGTCACTGAAATTTTTAAATCTTAAAAATTACTTCACAAAGGATGTAATTTAAGTTTACATAGATATCAAAGTAAATTTGTACGCTCAATTACCACTCATAATTTAGTGTAAATATTTGCTTAAATACCTTTGCAAAATTATATTCCAAGAGAGGTACTTAATTTTTTGCTCTGGAAATGAGAAAATTGATGTAAATTTTTCTTTCATAAAATTTCTTTGATCCACACATCAATACATACTCTTATTGAGAATATCAAAAGTATTATTGTTGCTTTTTTTCTCCTTTAAAATGTTCAACAATTAATTAGTTAATTAAATCGCAGTAAATATACATGATTTCAACGCATACCGGTACTGCAATTTCCCGAATGACATCGTAATAAAAATTATTATTACGCATATATTACTAACAAGAACTCCTAGTCGTCGGTAAAAGTAACAAATAATTTTTATATTTTTACTATTTTTTAAGTCGACTGAAATAATATCATGCCATATGATGTGATGCTTATTCATTAAAGATTTAAAAAAAAAACTCCGTATTTATAAAAAGCACGAAATATGTATTTTTTTTTCTTTTAATATTAGTTATTATAAAATATCGATGTTTACAACTACAAATCGTCATAACTATAAATTTTAATATACTTCTGGATTGTCCTACAACTATTCAACTTAATTTCAATTAGAATGGAAAAATAAACATAGAAATAAATTTTGTGATTCTTGACATTATTCTACAACAATTTTTATTTTTTCCGCAGCACATTTATGAGATAAAAGGTTGTCAATAGAAATTCTTTCATCTTTAAAATTAAAGGACATACTTAAAAACTCATTTTGCCGAAGGGATGCAGCTCGATCAAAGGACAAGCGTAATTCGACACGGCTAAATGTATCTCCCCCGAGTTTAGTTGATCCTTTTCAAAAAACTTTTTTAAAGTCGCAAGGATGCGCATTGATTTTTATATCAAGAAAATGAGAAAAGTTGGTCCTTTGTATTTATGTTTTTGCAGGAAAATGCACAGCACAGAGCTTGGACTCGTTGCCCGGCTGACTTTTTCTCATACTTATGTAACTTCATGAATTTCAAGAAAACCCATAAAGTTTTCGCTGGCGATGATGGGTAAAAGGAAGGAAGGGCGCGTTCTCGAAGCGCGGGTGTTCCACCAAAGTACACTGCAACGCCCTTAAAGTATGAACCACGAGGGCGAGAAGACTCCTAAATGAACATCCGAAAGTTTGGCGATGAACTTCGACGGGGTGACCGAACAAAGAACGTGGAAACACGACAAGGACGACAAATTTTTGAATGGGAGAAAGACCCTTATCCTTATCGGGTTTAGTCATAATTTGAAAGGAAATTCGATTTTTCTCCTTTTTTCCCGAATATTGAAATCATTCTGGGGCGGCGCCTTATCGCCAAGCCAACGAGCAGGGAAAGTAGAGAAAGTGTTTTCTCAAAGACAAGGAATTTTCACATACCGGAGGCCTGCCTAGTGCAGAAGACTGAGACTTTTGAATTTTTCATCGAATTCTCACGCGTGGGTTCCTCAGATCAAAGGCGTGCAGATAAAGTGCCTAGTCGGATTAGGACTTCTGGGTCTGTGCCTAAACCCAGGTGGACTTCGCGTTTAATAGGCCTGCCAAAAACATTAAATGATTATGGGACAAACAGGCCATCGAAATCAGCTGCTGGCATAATTCGGCTATAAGGCGATGAATGCCCCAAGAAAGATTTCTTTTTTTCCTACAACATAAGTAATAAAAGTTAAGTAAAAGCTTAGAGTTTGGGAATTGGTGCCTATGTCGGTTTTAGTACCTATTTCTGTTCTTAAATATCGCTAGCTGCATGTCTAATTTCTTTAACTAGGATTAGTAGTAGTAGTAGCTGGAGATAGGTACACATATTGGTCATTTCGACTAAGGTTCTTTAACAAAAATAAATACCAATTCAAACAAACTTAAAGCCCAACCATAATTGACATAACTTAACATAAGAAACTTAACGAATGTTGAATGTTAACATAAGCAAACCATAAATAAATAAATATTGACATGAATTTCAAAAATTTTAAAACGGAGCAAAATGAGTGTCGAAATTTTTTTATATTTGCTAAATATACACTATTTGTTAATAATTCTTCAAATTGCTCCATTTTTTACCAAAAGCAATTTAAACGAAAAAAATTAATTTGTCAGGGACGGTTTCAATCGTACGATATATGCATGTACATATTGTACATATGTGCAACGAAAGTTGAAATGAAAATCTCATGTTATGTCATGTCAATTATGTGTACGTTCATAAGCTAATCTAAGATCGCACCACTTAAGTGCCGTCACTTATGTTAATTTATGTCGATTATGTTTGGGCCTTAATGAAATATTATGTCTGGATATGTTCATGAGTTGAGTTAAGATCGCATCACTTATGTTATGTCGATTATTGTTGCCCTTTCCAAACAAATCTGCCACAGTTGTGATCGCAGCTTTTTAATTTTCAAAAATGCAAATGATAAAAAAATCTTGAAGATCATTGATCTTAACTAAGCATTTTTAAAATTCTTTTAATGACTTATTCTGGAAAGACCATATACATAGATTAATACAATTAATCGCGAAAATTCAAAAAATCGATTTTTTGATCCGGATAAAGTGAATACCCGCCCTCTTAATGAAGGTATAAGGAGTATAACGTATCTTAGCCCGTTTACGTAACAGATACATAGATATACTCAAAAATACACCTAGAAAATGATCATAATAATAATAATAAAATAATAATTTATGCGTCAACTTCAAATATTCTTTAAAATCTTTGAAAATGTGAAGAACTGCTGTAATTATTTGTGAAGTTTTCTTTAACTCATGTTGGAAGTTTCCTTCCAGAAATATGCAATATTTTATTATCAATAATACAAAATACATAGAAATAAATTTTAAATTCACCGGAGATTATATTTTAATTCTTTATCCTGAAAAAATTAAAATATAAAAGTAAGAAAATTTGTTTGTCAGTTTTTAATTCAATTTATGATCCAATGGACATTCCTGAAAAGCAAAATATCCCAAAATAAAATATTCTGTTAATATCTTCTACAAATCCAGAAAATCATATTATATGTATGTTTAAAAAACCTTAGAAAGAAACAGGAGTAAGCAAAATTTTAATGCTGCAAGAGCTGACGCAATTTACATCTTTTTTTCAATGCAATGCAAACAAATTTGTTATTGGACCAGCCACGTGCATTTCACGGTACTGTTTGAAAAACTGCTGTGCAATGAATTTATTTATATTGTTTACTTTTAATCGACGTAACAGCAGAACAATGACGCAAACTGCAATTGATGTACATATGTTTTGTGATTTAATCGCATTGAACAATTATTCAATCGTTGGAGTATAAATAACGCTAATTGGAGTATTTGGAATCATTAGACAAGAAGTTGTCAGCACTGAATTGTATTATCATTTACAATAGACAAAAATAAAAAAAAAATCAACATGAAAATCTACGTTTTCCTATTCTTGATCGCTGCTGCGCTTACAACCACAACAACAACAGTTCGTTCTACTTGGGGAGACTTGCATGGAGTTTGGGGCAAGAAGTAAAATCTTCTTTAATTAGAAAAAATTATGTAATTTGGCAATAAAATAAATAAAAAAAAACCAATAAACTCTTTTTTAATAAACCTACAATTATGCAAAAAGTGAAAGAAATTTAATTCTGTGAGCGATCACGTATTCATCTTTCTACAATACAATTTTTAACAAAAGGAAAAAAAGTTTAACTAATTTTTAAAAAGGACACCTTATTTTATTAGGGTTTGAAAAGGTTGGTGTTGTTGTGAAATCGCTTGGTCAAACTTTTGGAAAGGCCAAGGAAGAAAAAAAAGAATTTGCAGAACAACAAGCAACTTCACTAAGTGTTGAAAACAACTTGTTGCACTTTGCTCAGTAAAATAATGTTGGAAAACCGTCTGAACGATACTTAAATGAAGTCTGCAAGACTGAACTTGGTTTTAAGTCTATTACAACGATATAAAGACGTTCGCATGAAATTTGTAGAATATAGAAGATAATATGAATATTAAATGCACTTCGGTCAGTAACTTTACAATAAGATATTTTCCAAGAGAAATTTGTATGCATTTGTTTTTTTTTTCAGATGAAACGAAATTTAATCTTAATTTATCTGAACTATAAAGGACCCCGCACAGATTGTATGGAAATCCGGTTTCCGTCAAATTGGCTGATTTTTCAGTATGTTGTGTATTTTAGCTCCCTAATCAAAAGTCTCTATGGCCGCTATGTCCTAGAGGCCCAGGATTTTGAGATACAGGGTGTAACAAAAGTTCCGAAACGGTCGAATATTTCGGAAAGAACACATCGCAACGGAAAACAAAAAATAGGGGTACAATATTTTTAAAAGAAGTACTTATTCAATTCTACTAACCCTTACCCCCACCCCCACCCCTGAGGGCGGGAGTGGGGGTAACTTTTTTTTTCAACCCAAATTTTCTGCAGATTTGGTTTCTACATACATTAAAAAATTGGTAATTTTTGTCCAAAACATTTTTCCGCATTTGCTACACATGGCGTTGTTTGCGAAAAAGTTAGAATTCGGGCAAAAAATATGGGTTGTCTTATTTCAAGAAAAAAGTTACATTCACCTCTCCTTCCGCTCACAGCGAGTGGAGGGGGTGAGAGGGTGAGTATTGATACAGTTGAATACTTCTTTGAAAAATATTCGATCCCTATTTTTTCGTTTTTCGGTGCGACATTTCCCATTCGAAATATTCGAGCATATCAGGATTTTCTTCTTTTTTACGAATATACAGCGCCACCTACGCCGAATACAAAAAAGTGTTTCAGACAAAAATTACGTATTTTTTCACGAAGAATCCGAATCTGCAAAAAAAAGTGGGTTGAAAAAAAAAGTTACCCCCACTCCCGCCCTTAGGGGTGGGGGTGGTGGTAAGGGTTGGTAGAATTTAATACTTCTTTTAAAGATATTGTACCCCTATTTTTTTGTTTTCCGTTGCGATGGGTTCTTTCCGAAATATTCGATCGTTTCGGAACTTTTGTTACACCCTGTATCTCAAAATCCTGGGCTTCTAGGACTTAGCGGCCATAGAGACTTTTGATTAGGGAGCTAAAATACACAACATACTGAAAAATCAGCCAATTTGACGGAAACCGGATTTCCATACAATCTGTGCGGGGTCCTTTAACTGATGCTGGCGCCATCTGGGAAAGTAACCTTGAAATTGTTCTCGACCAAATTTCGAGGGCTGTAGTGTAGTTAGACTTTTATCGAAACTACTTAAGCTAAATGTGTACTTGAAAGGATGTGACGTAGGCACCCACTAAGAAAAGATTTTAAGAAATTCTCTTAAAAGGGCAAAATAAAGGCTGTAAGTTTGCATAAAAATACTTCATTTATGATGATAAATTCATGAAAATTGGTATTTGGCTTCAAAGCTAGAAATAAAGAAAGACATATTTCAGGATTTCCTATGAAAGTTTTAGAATTTCATCATTTCATGAAGCATGAAAATTAATATTAGCATATTGTATTGAGATTTGGCATAGTTCAAGTTTATATAGAGAAGAAGTGCAGAAAGCAAAAATGTATATATAATATGTGTTACAAATACATTAAATTCAATAAAATAAATTCATTATTTACGTTCATACTGTCTATGTCAAACGCATAGTAGTCTGTGGTCAAACTGTTATAATTTTATTATTGACAGTGCCAATTTCAAACACTTAGTAGGCTGTGTACATTCGTATTTTTCATAGTAACCCCAGTAGGTCGAGTTTCAACCACAGGGCGATCACTAGTATAATAAAAATTTATAATTAGGGCTTTGGGGGCATAATATACTAAACCAGGTTACCCCCTTAAGTTATTCTGCTGAAATTCATTTTGGAAATAAACCTCTAGATTTTTATAGATACTGGGCTCATAAATAGTAACATCTGTATTTGTAAATAATTATGTTCTACGAGTAGATATTGTATTACATAATTAGAAACCGCGTTATGGAGTAGGCTTATGAATGATGACGTATCACAATTCCGTCCATGAATGAATTGTTTTTCGTAATCAAGAAATTGAGACTAGCGTGCAAGCATGCAATCAGATAGTAAATTCACGCTCATCGCAGGCAGCCAGTAAAATCACATTTCTGTATGGAAAAAGGTACAAAAATAAATGTTACCTATGGGAGCTCGCATAATTTTGTTTCAATTAACTGGTATCCACAGGTTACCCTTTTTGTGACAATTACCACAACGCCCTTTAAGTTGACGTTGTACATGTAACACGTCCCGAAAAAATGGTATTAAATCAAACACACTCACACTAATCGGGTCAGTGGGCTCGATACGACAGGGACGATAGTAAATTTTACGAGAAGGAATTTTAAGCCGCTCCATGGGACTGAGGGTTAGATAAAAGGGAAAGGCACTTTTGTTGGTCACAAGACCCAAGCGAACTTTTGGCAACCGCACGATTTATGGGATTTTGTTGAGAGTGTATAAAATGAAATCTAAAGATATACCACGCCCTACCACCAATTTACCTCAAACGACATTCTAGGCTTTACAGGTCCTCGACTCATATCCTACCAGTCGCTGATCTAACAATATGAAAAGTTATAAAAAAAACGTTTTCTAGCCCTTCAAATAAAAAAAAAAAAAGGGAAAAAATGCTGATGGAATTTGGTTTGGTTTTGGTGAAGGAATAAAAAAGGTGTTGAAAAGTAAAGAAAAATCCTTTCGGAAGGTTTTCAACACCTCAGGTGATAAGGTAACATCGCTGGGCACTGCTGCCGTGTACCTTCAACCTTCCGCCCAAGATGACTCAAAGTAAACATCGAGTGGACAAAGAAGAATTGAACCTTCGCCTTGTCGAAAAAAAGAGATTTAATAAAGAGAAATTCCTGGTCCAAGGAACGTAGCGTGGGTCGGACGAGATTCGTATGCCCATTATCCCTTTAGAAGAAAGCAATAAACCTTTTCCTCAACCGTCTGACAAATGGAGTCAAACAGGAGCTCCTCGCTGGCCAGAAGGAGTTTTAACAGAAAGTGGGTTAAACAGGAAAGGGAATCACTTACAAGGTCGGAATCGACATGCTCCTGATGGCCCTCTCCTTGCATGAAAGTCACGAAAAGCTGAATAAGCCCGTCTAGAAATGGGTCGTCGACTACAATTATATCGGGTAGGGACGGATTGATTGCTGGTCAATTTTGGAGTCCCATAATTGTAAGGACCTGGATAACATTCAGTTTTCGAATCAATTGGCGAACCAATTTGGAAAGGGTAAATCTTTTATATTGAAAGAAACATTCTTTTAACTGTTCTTAGATTTGAATTTTCAGTATTTTCAATTAAAAATCCCCTTAGATTGAACATATACTAAATGATTCCTTTTTATTATTCTCAACAAAAATAAAAACCTCTTTATTGAGGCATTCTCATTATATTGTATGTTTACAATATTTATTGGAGTTAGTCAAAATATTTTCAGTGTCATTTCAGTCTAAACGTTTCCGTCTAAAATACGCCTGATTTCCATCTACATTCTTCAGTTGAATTTTAAGTCCATTTTCAGAGTTTTTTCCGTCGATCACTCCGTCTCTTGTTAACTACCTCAGTCTACTCGTTTTACAGAAAAAATCCATAAATTTTTCAGTCTATTCATTAAATTTTGTTAATTTATAAAAAACGCATTTCCAAAAGCTATGTACTTATCCATAGCTATAGAATAGTGGTTTGTATGCAGAACCCAGGTGAAAATATAAGGCTGATTTTCACCTGGGTTCTGCATACAAACCACTATTCTATAGCTATGGATAAGTAGTTTTTGGAAATGCTTTTTTTATAAATTAACAAAATTTAATGAACCAATGATGTGTTTAAACTGTTGAATATAATTCTTAGAAGAATTTGTTCAATTTAGATAGATGATTTTCGGATAATATAAATTTATATATGATTTTTCCATCTAGACTAAAAGGATAAAGCCACGAGAGCTTAAGCTCAACGACTTGATTGTTTCCAAGAAAAATAAAAATCCAGCTTTGCTTTTTATTTTAAAGCACCAAAAATAAGTTTTATAGCTTAATATTTTGTCCTGGTAAAAATGAAGATTGTAATTATTTTACCAGCAAATTTATCAAGTTATATACTAAAAACGAAAACTAAATCTTTTTAACAAAAAAAGGAAAACCTTTATGAGTCGAAGATTTGGAAGCACCGTTTTTTTTTTTAAAGTTAATAGTTGAAGATCTTTAAAAGAATCTTAAGAGGACATCACAACATTTTGACGCACTATATTTTATTCTATAATATAACGATTTTCTTTGCGTTTTTTGGAAAATGCCAATTATTTTCGGTCTCTAGCTTTAAGAGAAATGCAAGAAAAATAAATCGAGTTTTTGTGTTGTAAACGACATACAAAACTAGAACTTAAAAAAAAAAAAAATTTTCTGCTTACCAAAAATTCACGTTTAAAGTATCATTTGTCTCAACTAGAGTTAGTTGCGAATTTCGATATTAATTTCAAAAGATGTTGGTACAGTTGTTATAATTTGTGCGGTCTGTTCATCAGGCCAAATCTTGTGTTAGGAAGTCAGTAAAAACTAAGAGCAGTATAATCAAGTGTTTTCATTGTAGCATTTAATGGAAAAAAGAGTTGCACTTTAAAGCGAAACATATGTATTTTTTATTTACTTTATTTACGTATTGTGTTCTGTTCACACAATTTTTATATTATGCACATTTAAATGTCGAAATGCGCAGTAACCTGTGTTTTGCCATTTGGTTTTGGATGACCTAATTTCACGCTATTCTTTTTTATTCATGAAGTGAATAAAGCTAAATAAATTTTTCTCGAAATATGAAATTAATTGTTTTTTTTCCTGAAAACTGGGTGCATTTACTAATTTATTTTCCTTAATAGCTACCTGAAAAATTACTCCTTCCAAATATTGATCAGATGTATGTTTATGTATAGAAAAAATCAAAATAAATAGTATTAATTTCGTATAACTTAAATTTAGAATAAAAGTTATATTGTATCATGCCAGTTAGATTTTGTGACAAGAACTAGTAATTAAATGGGTTGCAATTACTCGTCATTATAAACTAAAAGTAAAAGCTATCTCTAAGGAGAAATTATCGGAACACTTTGTACGCTGAGTCCTGGTTTAATAAAGTACATTTATTATCCTCTCTAGGAACGTTAATAAAGAAAATTTCATTAAAACTCATGCTAGTCCTAGTGGAGCGACCCATCATCGAAGCTACTTTTTAGAAAGATTGCAATAACAGTGGGAACAGTGAGTTGCTTTTTTTTATATCTATTAAAATTTTTTTCAAGTTGAAGAATCAGGAAATTAATTGTCATATAAGTATAATAAAAATAAAATATTTACAATTTAACTGATATACATATGTAGGTAATGACAATTTTTTTATTACGATACATAATAAAATTTATCAATTGACATATACATATTTCTTTAGATCAGGAATAAAACTTATTATACAACTTTTATATTTTTAGATTAACAATAAAAGTTGTCAAATTATTGTTATTTGTTTTAATCAAGCATAAAAGTTATCAAGTGATATTAACTTTTTTAAATCCAGAATAAAAGTTATCAAGTGATTTTAATTGATTTAGATCAGGAATAAAAATCACGATGTGATCTTTATTTTTTAAGATTAAGAATAAAAGTTATGATATGATTTTTATTTATTTAAATTAGAAATAAAGGTTGTGAGATGATTTTTCTTATTTTGTTAAGAACAGGAATAAAAGTTATTGGGTGGTGATTTTTATGTTTTAGGTCAGGAATAAAAGTTATAGAAAAGTTAACGTTTTTTTGATAAGATCTAAATCTCTCAACTGCTCTAAATAATTTTTTTGTTTGGATTTTCTTATATTTCTAGAATCTTATATTAAAAAAATACTATTAGCATACAATTTTAGAATTTTTTAAATATAAAGTGCTGGAAATATGACAAAATCAAAAAAAATTATTCAGAGCCATTGATAGGTGTAATGAAAGATTATCAAGAAAATGTTCTATTATAACGATAAAATAATTAAAATAGTTAACTCTAGCATGACTCATTCTTGATTAAAAAATAAATAAAAATCGTCTATAACTTTTGTTGTTAACACGTTCCTGAGAGACATACACGTAAAAATGCATTTGCTAAGAGAGAGCTTTCATTTGTGTATCATTTTCGGTACACGTGGCAAGCAACGTGTTAATATAAAAAAATCGGCCAAGTTCGAGTCGGACTCGCGTACCGAGGATTCCACAAACTTTTTTTTTATGATGGAACAACAAATTAACGATTTTTGGATTTTTCCCTTTACTTGTGCTGTAAGACCCTCCTTCTTGCCAAATTTCATGATTCTAGGTCTATGGGAAGTAAGTACCCTATAGGTTTTGATTCCCCTGCGAAGTGTTAGAAAATGTCCGTATTTTTGAATTGCGTTCGCTTAGAAGCTGAGTATTTGATGTTAATTTCAACTTGATACCTCCATGCGTTCCTGCGAAAAAGGATCTTGACAGAAAGACAGACGGACGGACAACAAAGTGATCCTATATATAAGGGTTCTGTCATCTGATAAATTTTATTCCTAGTTTGGTGATTAAAAGTTATTCTGCAACATGTTACTAGGTTCTGATTATTAAAAAAAAATTAAATATAACAATTACCTTTTAATTTGTTCAAATTAAAATTACAAATCTCAAAATATGTAAGTTAATGGAAAGTATGGATCATATTTTTCTATTTGTTTTAGATATCTAACCACACCTTCTAAATGATTTTTTTGTATAAAATTTGAATACTAACTCTTATAATCGGTCCCTGGTTAGAATAGTGTGGAAGTATGGTCGATATATGAGTAACGCACATATATAATGAATGTCGATGGTATATTCGAATTTTTCCTATTGATTCTAAGCTTTTTCATATTTCAATTGGAAAAAATCAATTGGGCCAGCTGGCGAGGCGGTTGTTTCACCAAGTTTCACCGCAACATGGCTAACCTGACTCTATTATTATTAGCGTGAAATCGTGTCATGAAAGTTTACATTTCGCGTAATTGAACACTTTTGGGACTTTAATTAAAGGAAGTCTTTAATTTAAATCGACAAATTTTGCATATGGATTTTTGAAACTTGTTGATTTGGTGGATTCAAAGGGTGATCCGGAAGGTGTGAAATTTTCTATAGGTTTTCAGGAGAGGACCCTTCGGCAGACGTCGATTTTCAAGACGATTCTTAGTCAAAGTTGTTTAAATGCCCACAAAAGCTACGTAATTTTCCTTTTTGACTTTTTTTTTCACACTTTTTTGTCAGATCCTTTCTTTGCGTACACCGGAGAAAATAGAGGAGGAAAAGCCATGGAAAAGGAAAGGTTCGGGAAGCCTAAGATTTACTCAGGCTGACGACACGTTTTGGACATTTAGGTTGAAAGCCTTCCTGATTCGCATACAAATTCTGTTAATGGCGAGCACACAATGAACAATAAAATGTCAATCTTCTTGAATAGAAAGGAGAAAGGGGCGTGATCTTTCTAAAGCATGAATCCCCTTCTCTGTCTCAATATACCTAAATATAGAGGGCTTGAGGAATTGATCTAAAATTGTTCAATTTCAGTTGTTTAAAATTGTAAAAAGGACAAAAGTCCCTCAAAGTAAAGTATCGAAACTTAATTTAATATTATTATTATTTTTTCTTTGAACGCAAAATTTAATTGGAGCGCACGCCACCGTTCGTGCGGAGCCCCTTATAAATTGAAAACATACCCAGTTTCTAGCATAGAGCCATTAGAGCTCCCAGCAGGCGTTCTAGTCGGACGACAAAATTAAGCACCACCCTATGGTTATAGCATTTTCTACATATAGTAGGGACTGCGGCATCTGTCGGTGATTCATATTCGAAACCCAGCGAGTATATGCGGTGCAGGGTCGCTATAGCTTCGGAATTTGATTTGACCTAAAGTTCATCATTTGTACGCAGATGCTGGCAACCGCTTGAATCTAATTAAATTCGATCGATCTGGCTATAACTTATTCATTTAGGCGTCATAAATGAAGCACTCCAAATCAACCCCGCGGTCGCGAATTCAGCTAAATTCCGCAGGTATGCGGTCTATAACCCGCCTAGGTTAGGTCCTATTTCAAGCGTAATAAACGACCCCTTTTCTCTGAAAACGCCCCGAAACGAGAAGGTTTCTGCGGTGCAAGAACAAATTAACGTTTTTATAGCTTTTAGGGTTACAGCGGCTTGCATTGTTTAATTATTCTACCTTCAACAATTAGAAAGGTTCTAGATTTATGTACGTTAATTGCCTAGCCCGGTTACTGATTTTATAACTCATTCTGACTGTAATTGTTTAAGAAAATCTATAATATTATTTTAAATGTATATTTTACATGCAAACATAAGTCTAGAGGATATCCAATTTAAGAGAATGTTCTAAAAATCTTACTTTGGACAAGGATTTTAAATCGAGTACTCCCAATCTGAGCTTGGAAAGTAAGCTAATAGTTAATTATTCATAAAGTAATATTTCAAGCACTATACAGCATTTAGTCTGAATGCTCGTATGGTTTAAATGTGCCAAAACGCTTATAAATAAAATTCAAGTTGCCCAAAACAAAATTAAAACGCATTACGGACAAATCAACAAGATGTTCTTGGTTCAAAAACGTGCTAATAAAACTTGAATTTACGCAATATCCGCAGCTTTTGTAGTGGAGACAAAACACGTCAAGTGAGCACCCCCAAAAACCTCTATGTCGTCGATTTTTATGAAACATATAGATCAAATAAACGCCTGTACTAATACCAGAGACAAACATTGTCTATGCCAATACTAAATATAGCCCCAAACAATTTTGCAAAATTTCAATTTTTATTGTTTTTACGAATGTTTAAATATTTTGATTAATTTTAATGAAAACATTAATTTCTCGGACATCTTTCAACGAAATGTTATGAAAATTTTATGAGAGATTCTTAGAAGTTTATATTTTCAAATGAAATAAACAATTTTCGTAAATTTATTTATAATAATTAAATAAACAATTGAATTTTTAATCATGTTCTCATGTTTCGATTCTTTGGATAATAGGCGCAAAATGTTTCTCAGACCTTGAACTATAAGATTCCGCGAAAAAATTTGACTCCCCGACTTATTCTGTAACTCGGCATCAATTTTCTTCGATGTAAATTTACTCTACGCTAGAGCGCCTGAGCTCACGTTCTACGTACACTGAGAAATTAATTAACGTCTTTTTGGTTATTCGAGTGATTGTAACTTTATCAACTTCGGGATATAGTATTTTACAAGCTATATTATTGAATCTACAGGATTAAAATTGTGGAACTGTCGCGTATTCTTGACAGTTTTAGCATCTGCAAAAAGTTGCACCAATCGGCTTTCATTTGAATCATGATTCGATTGTTAACAGAAGCTGAAACTTAATTTTTTGAAAAAACTGCTCGTCCATTCGTATAATATTCTCTTGTTATAACAAACACGAGAACATTATACGAATGGGCGAGCAATTTTTTCAAAAAATTAAGTTGAAGCTTCTGTTATAACAAACGCGAGACAGCCTGGCACCCGAGTGCGCTAGTAAGGGTAGGGCAAAATTATATTTTGGGTCTGTTCAGTTTTAAATAAATAAATAAATAAGTGTAAAGACGCATGACCTCTAAAATCGTATTTGACTAAAAAAATTGAAAAAAAACTAAAAAGAAGTAAATAATTTCTTCAATAAAAAACTCATAATAGTTCATATCATTTGCAGTGCAATAAAATTGTTAGGACTTCAGATTCAGATGGAGACAATCTTCTGTTATATGTATCTATTGCATTCGCTCCGTGTTTTAAATCTGATATGTAAAATATTTTCATTGCTATTAAAAAATCACAATCAAAAATTATCAGGATAATCTGTATGGGATTACGAATCTGTATGGGGCTACAAGAAATTATTTTATTAAATTAAGTAATTATTCTATTTATATATCTGTTGTCAATTTTGGTAATAATAACACAGGCCACCACCACCATTTTCTGCCGAACAAATACATACATAGCACATATCATTTCTATAGGATTTTTCTGTATATTTGGAATTTGGAGATAAAAATACTCAATTGGCTTCAGTTTTCAATAAAAATAGGGTTGAAAGTATAAAAATACCATTTTTTCAACTAGTCACTAAAAAATAACGAATTGTTCTAAAAGTCAATAACATAACTTAAATAAAAGCTTGAATCTTAAGCTATTACATGAAAATCAAAATAGTTTAAAACTTGTCGAAATATTTCTTGAAAATTATATTTTCCTATAAACCAATTATTTTATACAGTAAAAGGTGTCTAAATCATATCTATCCGCCTACCTACGGAAAACTTTTTAAAAAAAAATCTATTT
Source organism: Machimus rusticus (assembly GCA_951509405.1). Taxonomy (NCBI): domain Eukaryota; kingdom Metazoa; phylum Arthropoda; class Insecta; order Diptera; family Asilidae; genus Machimus; species Machimus rusticus. Next base: position 4,006,690 of record OX608053.1, on the reverse strand, counting down.
ATATTATTGGTAGGTATTTCATATTTTTAGATTAAGATTCAGGCTTTCAATTGAGCCATATTACATAAAAGCATCTATGCCAAACCTTGATTTTTTAATGAATTTTGCAAAAATAGATAAAATATGATGTTTTTTACTATTTGAGCCGATTTAGAACTTTCGTTTAAAGATTCACAATTTATAAAAAAAAATGCTCTAGAAATAACCATAATCATTTGTCCCTGCCGCTAAAAAAAATTAAAATTTGTTCTTCTATGTGTTTCTAAATGTTTACTTATCTAATACACATGAATAAATAAATATGTACTTGCATGTCTTAAGTACGCCTGCAAGCAGCTCATTTAAATTCTTCATGAAAACTAAGAAGACCTGAGGGCTAAAGAAATACTTCGAGAGTAATTATCCCTGAAACGTCTTAAAAATTTCAAGTGGTAACTTCCAAATAAATGACGTACTTGTAAATCTTTATTTTGTACAAGGTGCCCGAAATAAGAAGACATGAATAAGTTTAAATTCGGGCACTTAGCCGTTTTGGGGAGGACCGCAGATTCCGGCTAATCTGTATTCATTCCGCTGACAGGAAAAGATTAACCCGGTCCGGTCAGCCCCGCCGGAGTGAAAGCAAATATGCGGACACGCCAATAAATTACAAGAAAACAAATCGCTGGGAAATTCGCCCGGTTTGACCATCGAGAAATCCTGCTGACTTTTAGGATCTGAGCACGGTTTCAATCCTGCTTGTCATGACGCCAGAGCCATAACCTGCGGGGCTTGACCCAGAAAATTCCGACACGTTCTGGTCATGTCCCGGGACACAGCATCCAGCGCAGGATGAGGAGAAGTCCTGGAAGATCGCCGACCATCGAAAGTCATTAATAAAACATTGTGGCAGTCTGTCACACTTTCTCGAGGTCTAACGTTGGCCTCGTCGGGCGGCCGACCCGGCGCGCTGTGTTCGGGGGAGTTGTCCTGAAAAATATTGTGAAGGCGCCCCGCTGCTGTGAAACGATATCGCTAATTCCTGTCTGCTCCGATAGAGATTTCAGCCGTTTCAGCTTGTTCGTTCAGAAAAAGAAAACTGCCATGGGTGGGCGTTGTTAGAAGTTGATTTAGACCCAGCGTGTAATCCTCCAGGACCTCCAGCTCCTCAAACTGAAAACGTTCCATAGTTGTCTGATGTCTCCCGCGGCGATTAATCACAAATACAATTTTGTCCCCGTGTGCGTCGAACCCGGACGGGATCACCATCGGGTTCAGGCATTTGAATGATTCCCTAAAACGCACAGATATAGTCTGCGACTGCGAAACTCAAATCGAGAAATAATATTCACCAAGAAGTTGGAACAATTGGATTCGATTTAGGGAAATGAGCTGTGGCAGGGGACGAAGAACGCAGCTGGTGTTTCTTTAGGCCTTTTACATATCCGAAGAAGCATGTGAAGCTGTGAGGAATCGCATTTTTATCCTCCTTTTAGTAACGCTTTAGTCTTCTAAAAGTGTTTTTGTTTTCATCATACATTTCCGACATTTGCAGATACGAACTTTTATTCAGAAAATTCATAGTCACAAAATGTTTTCTAATATGGTTTTACTTATTTCAATTTCGGATTAAATTAAACGATTTCCAATTGAAACGATATTATTTTCAAATAAAACAAAACCTCAAACAACTAAAGGTTATGTAAACAGCACATAGCTAAAGAATTTGTTTTTAAATTAAATAGACAGTGCTCGTATACGTATTTATTTTAGTTGCAAGGAATTCAAGAGACTGTTAATTAGAAGCACCGGGTGTATCTACATACAGTAGCAAAATAATGCAACAATTGTTACTGGCAAAAAACTCCTCTCGCGGCTATTCAAGGAAATACTAATTTTAATATTAAGTATGATTTTATTTAGTTTGATACTTGATTTATTTATTAAATAATAATAGAATTCCCTTGAAAATCCTTGTCTTTTTAAGAAGTCATTTGAATTCCAAACCTTTATAGCGATTTATAGCAGACTATAGAAATACAGATAATTGTTAAACAGGTTAGGTTTTTTTTCTTTTAGGTCTCTTTACTTATACTTATGTACATTTTTGAACTGTTTCTAGTAACAATTGTTGCAGTTTTTCTGCTCGCTACTGTATATACTAAATATGATGTAGACTTTAAGTCCTGTCTGTCTAGTCAGGATTTTCTGTAAAATTTTCTAGTTATTCCAATGGATAGTTTTAAAAACATCCTACAATAACTTTTCTACTCTCTATCTGCCATAATGAAACTTTGAAACTACATGTTCAAAACACGGTGACCATTATATTTTGAAACCTCGACGGATTTAAATGAAATATATATACAGAATATTTTAGGCTTTAAAAACTATATATACCATACTGAAGGATTTTGTTTTTTAACCAAAACGTTTTTTTTTATAATATATAATAAAAACAATACTTTGTACTATTGTAAGAGGTATGAAAAAGTCAATTGCCAAATGAAATATTGCAAAGATTTCCAAATCTATACTCAATACAATATTATTTACTTGGATAATGTTATTTAATAAACATGCTATTTAGAATATCTTCTTCTATTATTTCTTAGAAATAAGAAATGCCGAAATGTTGAACTATACATTATATCTGTCTAATGATCCGTAGTCCCACGGAAAACTTTTCTGTCATCAAAATATTTGTGGACAAGAATAAATGGAGTAAGAAACCTGAGCAATTATTATATACGTAGGTATATATGACATTTTGTCAGAAGATAACGATACGATTATAAATAAAATAAAATGGAGGTAGATTTGTTTTGTGTTTTTATATATGTATTGTGATTTATTAAGGTAATTTTTCTGTTATATTAATTTAATGTGAATTGTGAAAATGTATATGTATTATACAAAATGAAATGAAATGAAGGTAGTAACACACATTATTTTATTAGAATGTCTCTTTTGGGGGGAAACCTTTACCAACCCAATAAAAAATATATTTGTCTCTTGAATTTTGATACAATTACCACTCTGGGACTTTTATCATTGATATATTCGGTTCGAATATATTGAATCGGTTAACGAAAATCCATCCACTTTTAAATAAACTTAGGGGACAGATTTTCAGGCTTCTAAATTTATATGTTCGCAATGTATGGAAAAAGCAAGGTTGCTTTACTTCTTTCAATTCCATAAAGGTCGCTTTTTATAATATGAAAATAATCTTAAGACTTTTAAATTTTTTTTTTGTAATCACTTAATCTCGTCGGCGAGTTCGTCATTTAGTGGGAAAGTGTAGGTTAAATAATTTATACTTTAGAGACGTATTGAATAGCAAAATGAAACCATCCATGACCTTTTTTAGCATTTTACGTCGCAATAATTAACTAAATTTTTAAAGATATTTGATTCTATCAGTGTTTTTATAAACATTTATATGTATTTTTCCCCATTTATTTTTCAGATGTGTTTCTTTAAGTTTTCTTTAACACTGATAACGTTTTTTTTTACATTTGTTTTGTATGAGCCAAGAAATTTCTTTGTAATAGCATACCAGGCTTATGGATGTAAATCTTAAATTTTTGAAGTTTCCTTTATAATAAAAGTAATGCAGAATAAGGTTTTTTGAAACAAAAATTCATTAGAAAGCTTTTAACCTTAATGAACATATAATTAATGTAAATGAAACAGAAATAAAAGAAAAAATTTATCGTATTTCTGCAAGCCTGGGATTTTAAATCTATAAAGCCATCAGGACCGAATTTAAAAGCTTATTGCCGGTCATTCAATTATACTAATTAAATTTTTTTGTCCAAAAACTCATCAATAATTAATCATCATCATACAGAAAGTCCAGAGAATTCCATTTATATAGTGTTAATTTATTTTGAACGAAGTTGTGCTATACTCAAATGTGATGCAAACCGAATATATTCGTGTTTAAATAGCTCATTATGGTTTTGTACATTTTTGGTATCGTTAAGAGTCTTCCAAATTTTATACTTTTTCATTAAAAGCTTATTCCGTCATTAATCAAAAATCCCAAGCATATTGGAATATGCATGGCATATGGAAACGTTCGGATTTGCCGCAAATATTTTACAATGTCACAAAGAAGTAAAGTGATATTTTGTATATTGAAAGATGTTGAGCGATGAGATTTTACTATTAGGGTTTTATACATGTCCTTTACGTATAAAGGCTATAAACAAAGAAACTACACTTTAATTTAGATAAATAAAATTGTTTTTATTAACCTGGCTAATCAGGGATTCCATAACTACAATATACAAGTGAACGCTGAATTCGATTTTGAATAGAGTTTGTCTAAAATTTTTTAATATTGCTTTAGAATCTTTTAATGTATTAGACTAAGTTAGCATTTTCAATTGACTAATTGAATTTTCTCAGCTTTATAAATGTTTTTATTTGAGTAGCTTTCTTAATAATGCCTTTTTTATTCCTGCTTCCACACGTATTTCGTTGATTGTTTTTTAATTGGAACTCATTCTAATGATTTTAATGCTAATTAAACTTACTTTACTTACTTGTGGAAGAGTTATAAAAAATTGTAGGTACTATGCAGTTTACCCTTTAAAATAAGAGCTCGTTTTTGCAGTTTCATTAAAAATTAGTTAGACTGCAAAGTGCCACTATTAATTTTCTTTTTAAAATTTTCTTTTTCTAGGATTTAATAGAAAATGTTCTCTCTCTCCATAACTATTTTAAAAGCTACCACTCCCACAAATTTTCTTGCACTTTGTGTGTAAAATATAGTAAAGCAGTGCAAGAAAACACTAGAGTCCGATCCGCTTAAATTAATTGAGAGGCAAGCCTGAGTTATTAATTAACCTGTGACGTAAAAGACAAATCCCCTAGCGCACAGGAGTAATTAATTAGTCGACATTTTCCTGTAGTCAACTTCAACCAAGAGACTGGCAAAATTTCAAGATTTTCATAAAAGTTTTGTTTCCCGCAACTTTGTCTTCCGGTTTTTCGATGAGAGTGAAAAGGACACTAACCACAAGTAAGTAATGCAGACAAAAAAAAATTAAATATATATACTACCTATTAAATGTACATATGTATATGAGTTGTCTGTACATAAATTGTATGGTTACATGTAAATTGCAAGCAACATATCTCCTCGAGCATATTTCATGCGAAGAAGGAATGTGCCTGCATTTTTCTTTTCTCTATGGAAAATAGAAATTTTAGCACTCCATAGTCCATATGCGACCATTTAACTAGCTTTTTTCGTAGAACATTCTTCTGGTGTTGAAAATAAAATAAAAATGCGCAACTCTTTTGGGTTGCGCAACCCACCTCTACAGATGAAATCAGGAGGTAAAAGGGGGTTTTGTGGTTGCTGTTTAACCAAATGAAAAATGAGCTAGTTCTGCTGTTGGCATGGCCTTGTTTCTTTGTTGCTCGCCGGAAAATTAGCTTGGGATGTTGTAAAAATAATCAGGCAATGTGGTCCCAGCTATGGTCCATTGCCAGCCATCCAGAAAACAGGACGGAATTGGACCCTGTGATTCATGTGCTCACCATCGTCATCATCATTAATTCATCCGGCATCTGAGATTCGAATTTTCCGACGATGACGTGCATACAAATAAGTCGGGGATTCGGGAATATACCTGCCGAGTCATGTAACTATAGACACTCACGGCTCAAAGAATTCGTTCTTCATTCTCGGGACGGTAAGAATTTGGTGGTAAGTGTCCCTCTGTGTTGCCAGGAGGGTTCCTTTTCCCTGTCTTACCCATTGAACGTTAAATTCTGATCAAATGGAGGGTAATACCAGTAATACCTTAATCCCTAGAATACTTATTACCTTCGAACGGATCTGGTTGCGGTTGAGTTGTGGCCTAAATAAGACTTTTTTTGGGGGGAAACTTTTCTTACCCAGAGGTTACTTGAACGTGAAACTGAAAATGAAAGTAGTTTCCACCTGAGCAATATTACCCACCAGCACCTTTTATTTAAGAAACTTGCTGACGTACACTTTTCGGCCATTATAACTTAGGAATTGATAAATAGTTTATCCTTGTTGTGGGCGTATACAGATTATGCGGTATATCGATCGATTATATACCAACCAATTTATACAATTTTTTAGGTAAAAGAAACCTTAATCCTTCTAAAGAGTAATGACGCTTAAAAAATTCGCATAAAAACGATTCAGTGGCTCGTGTTTTCGTAATTTTCTTATAACAAACTTTTGAAGTATCAATATTATATATTTATATTTTCACTTTTCAAGAAGCTTTTATGCTAAATTTAGATAACATCAAGTCATGGCCTCTTTTGAAAAGGTAAAATACGTTCCTTTTTGAGTGAACAAGCACTGCAAATTTACATACCCCACAGGTTTTTGTTTGAAGATTGAAATTGATAGGCGGGATTCGAACATTAAAGCAAGCCATGGGTCTATGATGTTGTAATGAGCTGATTTAAAAAGACGGTTTATCTTTTGTTCTGTATATTTTGTTTCTAAAAAGGGTTGCAGTATAGAGCTTGTGTTATAATCTTCATTCACTGATTTTGTAAATGATTTTTGAAAACGAAACATATTTGAACATATATATATTTTCAGCTGCAAAGAAGAAAAACGTAATTTAAAATTACTGTAGTAATGCAGAAAAAATACCTCACTCTACAAGTGTGCTTTAGCATTTTATGGCTGAACATTGAAATAAAATCGCAATTTTGTTCAAAAATTTACATTTTATTTTTAGTTAAGTGTAAGAGGAAAGTCAATATTTATTTTATTTGCGAACTATCACTCATTTTATTTCATTTTAGGTCTTCTCTGTTTTTATGTAAAGCTATGTCTTTCCTGGCGATATACATAGATGGTTAAATGATGGAACGAAAATTTTACACAGTTTGTAAGTTTACATATATCTTCTACCATAAAAAGTCCTAGAATAATGCAATAAACGATGAAAGAAAGCTCATCTACTACGAGTTCTTATAAAACTAGTCTCAACTCTTAAATGCAGCAGCAAAAAAACCTGAAAAGGTAAGCGACATTTCTCATGATTCCGTTTGAAATTAGAAAAGTCGCAAACAATGCCTTAACATACTAAACTTAAATATTTTGTAAGAACTTTTAACAAGCGTATAAAAACCGTTTACATTACTCCTTTTATGTAGTTATATTTTGTAAAAACCCTTAAAAACTTTTAATGATCCTATAAGATTACAACCATAGAATTCAAACGTTTGTTCTTAAAAATGCTTAAACTTTTAAAAGAATCTGTTCTTACTTTTCTTATAATACACTAAACGAAAATTATTGTAAAGAAGTAATTAGAATTACATATCTTTTGAAAAGTAAAATTTTACTTCTAAGAGTTTCTTTCTACCAAAGGTTACATTCTCCGCGAATAAATAATATATGTTCGTAGTTCTATGTCTTTGGTTTCAGCACTGTCGTAATTGTGCTCGTAGGTTGGTTTTTTTTTAAATTGTCAATTTAAATTTGGAACTTTAATTACTTAACTAATTATACATACATACAGTGTGTATTTACTTTAAAAAATTTTCAAATCTTGTTAATTTCTTTCGAGTAGATAATTGAATATTATTACATACTATAATTATTAATTATTTAGTACTTATATTTATTGATAATTTCATTAGGTAACATACATAACAAATTTCTGAATAATTCTTAAAACCACTTAATTTGAAAAAAATTTGTCTCAACAAAATCATTAACACGCCCATTGCTATTCACTTGCCTACAACATTTTGCTTCAAATCGCAAATTTTCGTTTAAAAAGTTCTTAGGAACACTTGCTTGAATGGAAAACATAAACAACAAAGCATTTTTCTTTTCTTCGAATTGATAGACTGAAATTATTGAAATTTTTGTGAACTAGTAACATTTATTATCGATTTCAGTGGCACGCAAACGTTCTTACAAAAATCGTTACATAGAATCGTTAAAGTTCTTGTTGAGCCCTAATTAATTGAAATTGAAACAATTTTCATTATCAAAAATAATTTTCTTCAGCTGTTTTGGAGGTGGTAAGAAGACAACGAGAAATTTTCGTGTCTATCATTATCATTCTAAATATAACATTTTATGAATATTTAAGATGTAATACAAGTCGATTTAATGATGGTATACTTTTCAAGGGTAACGAAATATGTAAAACAAAAATTGTTCTCAATGTTCATAGGATAAAAATATAGTCTTTGAATAAAAAGTTATATGTAACTTTTTCGACAAGCTAAGAAGCTTAATAGGTGAAATCAAATTGGATCTTTAACAAGGTCACAAGGTTAAAATCAGAAAGCACCTATTTATAAAAAACGATAGCCGGCCAGTATAAAGTTATGTTTGTCCTTTCTGTACCAGTGTTAGATATTAATACAAAAGGATGAAATTAGAATAAACAAAATCGAATTAGTGTTTAATGTACATGAAATTAAACGACACTACAAAACAGAGATTTATTTTTCGACTCGCTTCTCTAATGAAAAATGTACAGTAAAAATTTGTTATTGTCTAAGGGTAAAACAGAATTAGATTCCTCAAGTAAATTAAATAACTTTATAAAATGTTCTGCTAATTTTTTCATATTGAATATTTTCACACACAGACAAGACTTTGATAGTTTACCAAAATTTTAATTAAAGTTGTTTGATAACTTTTGAATAAATGTCCTTAGTAGGGGAGACCGGGTACAAAAGTAACGGCGGGTCGAAAGTAACAAAGGCTCTGTAGGTCTATCCAATAGTCAAAATACCGCTTCGCTGCCATCAGGTGATGGCCGGTGGCGCCCCCCTCTCTTGCATTCAGTAGCCGCGCGCGCCACGCGCTGCTAGGTTTTGTGAGAAGACAATAAGTGATTTCACAAGTCAAAACTAAGTTTTTTGACGTTCACTTATTTTATGTTTACTAATACTACTAAGGATGATATTAATCTGAAAATTTGCATATAAATTATAGATTAGATTTATTGCACAGTATTTTAATTCATTTTTGTCTAGCACGTTCCGTTTTCAGGTTATCGTCCATGTTTTGACAAAAATGTGGTAGGGTACAAAAGTAACATAGCCCTATGGGTAGACAAGTAACTTGTTACTTTTGTCTTCGGATTGATTTACTGATTGCGAGTCTGAATAGAAGACTGATACTGAATAGTGTGATTAGAAAAAATTATTATCATACAATAATTTATGTCATTAATTACTAAATACAGTTTCTAAGGAAGAGTTAATAATATTGATTTTTTTTTCGTAAAATATATATTTTTTTAGCATTTAAAATGAAAGTGCTTATTTATGTTATTAATAAAAAGGGTTTCTAATAAATAATTTGTTTATTTAATATGTAATATCATAATTATTACAAACTATTTTGTCCTGTTACTTTCGACCTGCCAACGTGGTCGAAAGTAACAACGGACGAATTTTTTTAAAGTCTCTGTGATTCATACAAAATACACAATAATCAGGCAAATCAAGATACCAATGTAAAGAACATGAACGGAATTTTTATATGGCTAAATTAATTTCATCAAAATAATAATACCTAACCAGAAATCAAGGTAAAAGTAAAAAATGTTACTTTTGTACCCGGTCTCCCCTACCATATGAAACTTTCTACCAAGTTTTTACTCTAGATACATATATTTTACCAAAAATTTACCAGACAGACCTTTTATATTAGTTTTTTTAATCGCTTTCTCAAAAATAATCAAATGGAATCTAAAAGAATTAATTGAAATCAAATGAATCCAAGTGAGCTTGATTGAATTAGGTTTATAAACTTCTAGAAAACTCAACTAAAAATTTATAGAAGTAAAACGTTTTTTTGTTTAATTTCATAAAAAATTACACAAATAGAGTTCAGGTACAAAAGCTAAGGTACAGTGTATGTAGTAAAGAATAGAATAATATTGTTAACCCGACTGACTTCAATAGTTTAGTATTGTTAACCTAACTGAAGCTTGAATGGCTCTTTTAAGTACAATTCAGTTTTAGTTTATTTTAGATTTGTTTTATAATATAATATATGGTAGTTTTCTACTGAGTTTCAATCTTAGTTTGTAATCAATTCAGTTTATAAAATTATATTAAGTTACAATCTAAATGCACGTAAATGAAGCTTAGGTAGTTTTATTAATAATAATAATAATAAAGAATTACTATATGAATCCTTCAATTTTTGTTTCATCACCTTAAATTTGTACAATAAACTAAGTTATGGATAAAATTTTTAGGGAAGACGATTTATCACATTCATCCCGATCCTTAGTTTTTAGGGTTAATTTCAACCATGAAACTAATTTTCTTTTCCTTTCGTAAGTGAGATTAAGTCCAGATTGTACCATTTTTCAGGCGCTACAATTATTTCAAAGAAATGTTCACGTTTTTTTTTAGCCCAGTTATGTTTTGCATCATCAAATAAAAAATATTGAAGGGAGTTTTTAAGGCCACTAATTTCGAGTATCTAGACTAAACTAAAAGGTTTCTTGGTAAACTGCAAAACTATTTAAAGTACGATATTAAGATTATTATTATAATTATTTTGTTATCGAATTGCGTTTAAAAATTGCAATAATTTTTGCAAGTGGATTGAGGAGTTTAAAAATGTTTGGACATGAAATCACAAAGTGATTCTATTTATTCTATATCAAAGACAAAATCTGGAAAGCAATAATTCATTAAAATCGTCCACATCGGTGTATAAAATATTTGCTGCACCACCATTCTCTTATTTTACCTGTTTGTTTTTCACGTGTTTACCCATCAAACTTTTATGGAGATATTCCACAATACCAGAGGGCATGGCAACTTTAAGGAACCATGGAAAATTTGCCGAGGTCAATAATTTTCCCAGGATTGTTTATTTTAAATTCAAACAAGTGGAAAAAGGAAGACATGGGCTCGTCCCGCCAAAGATACCAGAAAAGCAAAATCTGGGCTCTTTGAATGGTGTCCCGGCTTCCAGTCAACGACACCATTTTGCATTTGTTTGGTAAATAGTAGATTTGTTGCGGTTGACTAGTCCTGTGCAAGTTCTAGAATTATATTTACTTTCAGCTTTTTTGAGCAATTTGAATGTGGTTGCGCAATTTTTCAAACCATGTCTGAGCAAACTGCCGCTACACCATAATTTAGCTAAAAATTTTGTTTATCATCTTTATCAACTTTAATGTTTAAAGGTAATTTTTATGACTCTCAACCAAGTCCCTGATTAATTAAGCCGATGTGTGGGCGCAAATTAATTGATATCCTTGGAAGTCGACCATAAATCATGAAGAGCAAAGGCGAGCTACTCAAGCTAAGGCCTATGCTACACTACTGCCAGGTCGGTGAGTGTTTTAAGGCTTTCAATTAATCAATCCGATCCAAAGGCGAAGGAGCTGGGCTCGGTTCATTTGAGAGGAAGGAAGAAATATCAAAGGGGCACCTTCAAACGGAATTGCTTAAATTGCGTAATCTTCCCTGAAAAGATTTAGTCAATTTCGCAAATGGAATTTCAAGCTGCGATAGATCTCATGAATGACTGGCGGTGGTGCTGCGGTCGCCTCCCGTACAAACCGCAAGTGCACTGCTTTTCATGGCGATTGAAGTAATCGATTGCGGCGCTAATGGATTGATCCGCCTCTACATTGTTTCCATTTTATGAGCTTGGGAGTAATCGCAATTAACACTTCACTGCACGCTGAGAAACGATAACCCTAGAAGGGGCGGAGCGCCCCCAATGGCGCCCCATAGAGTAACGCAGCACTAAACTGCTCACCCTTTTAAATCGTGGAAAAATAGTTTTCTACCTCAATGTGTCGGAATCAAGTGCACTATGCTCGTGGGTTCTGAAACCGCAAAAGCCCCACATACTTGGAGCGTTTGCTACTTTGGGGATTCTTCACCTGGAGTTTCAAAATTAACTTCGACTATAGAGTGGGTATATTAAGCAGAGTTGAAAAGTTTCTATCACCGGATCGCACCTCTAAACTCTTAAGTCAGTGGACCCATTGAACAAGAAAAGTTAATCTATTTAACTTTATTATCTAGAAATAATGGGCCCTATTCTATACTAATATTTTAAATATAGTTACTAGTGGATTGGCTATAAATCAGTGACTAAAAATCATAGCCACTGTGAAAACCACTTCACTAAAACATCGTATTCCACAAACCCATAGTGACTATTGTTCAGTGGAAAATGCGTAATACAGCCATTGTGGCTAGCAGAATTTTAAGGAGCTTCCACAAACTGATGATGCATTTAGTAATTTTCTGCTGGGGAAAAATAATGTAAAAATTTAATGTTTAGTTTTAATCCCAAAAGGCATTCCAGAGAGCTCCAAAAATTTAAATTTGAAACAGATTGACTTGAATATCCACGATTTTTATAAAGCTTTGTAGGAGAGTCAGTGTGTTTTATAAAAAACAAATCGAAGTTAAAGTAAAGTGTTCCTTATTTTCAGCACTTGTGTAAATTTGTTTACAGCAATCGGGAGCTTACATTTTTAACTTACTAAGGTTCTACAAATTTCACCAACAAATTTTGGAACGGAAAACTATCGTTTTCAGAATTTTAAAGCTAAATATTTCATGAAATTAAGCGACCGACAATTTATTTTTGCATATCCATCATTTTTGATCAGAAATGGATATTCCTACAAAGTTTCATTAAAATTCGTGAGGAGACGTTCAAACTCAAATTATGACAAGGGATCAGTAAAAAATTTGAAAAAATTTCATGATTTTCAAATTGCTGTACTTCAGCAAAAAATGTTTAGATTTCAATGAATAAGGACTTATTCCAAAGCTTGTACTACATACTTTTTTAATCTTAATTCCACCATCACGTCGTGTTAAGGTATTATAAAAATTCATGAATCCTCGAGTTAAAAATATTGGGTACTCGTAGCAAAAGCGTTTTGGCAGCAGCTACTGCGGCAGTGGCTATGAGTGTCATTTTTGATAGCCACTTTCATTAGTGGAATACGAAATCGGACAAAAGTGACAATCGTAGTGGTTAAACGAAAATATCCAGTGGCTAACATTAGCAAAAAAGGTCCCATTTGTTTTTTCTTAAACAATTTGGGTTGTTTAGGATCAATGTGTTTTTTTTTTCTCTCCTCACAAAACATATAAACCTGTCGATTTTGAAGTATAATTGAAAGCAGGCAACAGAAAGCCGCAATTTTTCATAAATAAAATAGTATCTATGTATACAAACGAAATTTAGAATTTCGAGCGGATTCAATTTCACAAGCATTATATACTGCTTTAAAATTAAAGTCAAATTTGTGTCGAAATCTACATTTGATGTACTTATTGTTTTATAAACAAAATCCAGAGATGATAAGTTATTTCTGAAATTGAACATATAATCTACTCAAAGCATCAATTTTATGAATGCCTTTTTGTTCAGTTGAATCTTGATATTAATATCTATAAATTCATTATTATCAGAAAAGTTCCATGTCTTTTAAGGCTTGAAAATCAATTCATGAAAACCAGTGAGATTTAATTTTAACCCGCTTCTTTTAAAATTAAACTTGATATCACAAATGTAGATTTCAAATTGAAAATTGCGACACATACTTAATTAATATTGCAATTGCAGTCTTTTATAGTTGTTGGTAAATTAACACTAACTATACAACTTACCACAGAGTATTTGTTACGATTGTAAAATTGCTTAGACTGTACTTCTGTTTCTACATTTCTTTTAATATTTTTGTATTTGTAAAAAGGTCATTGTATAATTAACGTTGTTTCCCTTTATGTGATATTACAACATGTAAAATGCTACTCCATTTTTTAGTGCAAAATAGTGAATTCATATTCGTTAAAAACCAAATTTACAATGACTTTTCTCTCAGTCCATGAAAACTCAATTTTGCAGAGAATGAGTTAAACATATCTTTTTTCAAACACAATTAACTTTTTTCCTTTTGCAATTTTTAAAAATATTATTTTAATTAGAGTGTAAGATAAAGTAAATACATAGTGAATTTTATCTAAAGAAATACATCGAGTAAAGGGATTTCTATTTATCAGGGCCTTAAGTTTTCAAAGATACCATAAACATTTTATTTTTTATTGGGATGAGGTTTTACCAAAGTAGTACTTTTACACAGAAAAGTAAGTACGTTTATTCGTCTATAAGAAATGTCCTCGAAAGGGTTTTTTTTTACATAACTTTATTATTTTTATTAGCATAAAGAATGATTTTTTATTAAAATCAATTTTGGGCAAATTCTTGACTTTTATTCATTTGTCCCAATGTTTTGACTAACGAAAAAGGGTTTTCAGCAAAAATAGCATTGCGGATTTTTTTATTATTATTATTTTTTTTTTTTTATGCAGGCGATCGACAACAATGTAAGGGAAACTTTGCTGAAATCCAATTATGAGGCCAAGAAAAACTGCTTCAATTTGGCCAGTGCCAGCATCCACTCGCATGGGGAATGAGTGTCATTTAAAAAGTTCTGATTCTCGATTCTTCCTTGTAGATTCTGGCGATGTGGACAGCTCGCCACGACAGTAGGAGGGCTAACAGCCATCGAAACCCACTTCCAAACCCACTTCCGAACCCACTTCCGAACCCACTGCGAACCCTCCAGGGGCAAAGGGTCCTATGGAGCAGGACTGGAGCCGGAAAAAAATTCGAGGGGATTCGGATGACCGTCAGTGACAACAATGCAAGGAGCATTTTAGCGTCCTCCCATGTCAATTTCGTCGTCTTGGCAGCAGCTGTTGGTCTTGACCTCTCCGATAACTCTCAGCTATTTGTTGCGGTGGGTGTGAGACAGTGTGACATTTGCTTCTTACAGTTTCGTATCACTCCAACTTTCAACAATTATATACATACAGTGAGCGAAATTAATTTAAAGCCACTGCCTTATCTTCATTCCGAATTAAAATATTTTGAAAACGAAAAATGAGAAAACGTATTACCACCCTGTGGCAGCTGCACACCTTTCTTTTACTCTTGTTTGTAAGTATTTCCATATTCATTTGGTTATTGATACTGAGATAAGTAACATTTGTTGTAAAAAGTCACTCACGGCGTACTATTTATCGCGAAATTAATTTAAAGCCGGTAAGTTGTTTTAGTATTTTGAAGATGAATTTCCGGAAAATAATTAATATTTTTATCAGTATCAATAACCAAATGAATATGGAAATACTTACAAACAAGAGTAAAAGAAAGGTGTGCAGCTGCCACAGGGTGGTAATACGTTTTCTCATTTTTCGTTTTCAAAATATTTTAATTCGGAATGAAGATAAGGCAGTGGCTTTAAATTAATTTCGCTCACTGTATGCATACTTAGTATCTATACTTATCCATATGACGTTAATTTAAATTGAATATGAATATAATCTATTAAAAATACTTGTAGTCCTGAAATTTGTCATACTACATACTGCATTTAGTTGAAGAAATTTCCAATCAATCCACAATTAAGAACAAAGATTAGCCATATAAAGAAACAAGGATGACTGACTTTTTTCAATGATTTTTTCTTATCTTCATATAAGTTTTTGAACCTAAACATATTACAATGATTAATTCATCATTTTAATTGCGACATTTAGATCCGATTTCATGAAACTATTTCTAACTCTATTTCTAAGTAACATAATTAACATCTATTTCTATTTCTAATTAACATAGATATTGAAGTTTCTGAGGTTCCATAAAGGAAAACTAAAAAGTCGTTAACTAAATCAAGTTTCAAGTGAATTACTCGCATATAGTTCACTCATTAACATAAAGAATTCATGTTTACTCAGTAGGTACTTAATAAAATTTTATTTTAAAATTTTTGCTATCACAATTATAAATTTTTAATCGTTGTATAACGTCAATAAATTTTTTATAGACATGTTCACCCCTTAACATGAATTCCACTGAAATCGAATAGTAAGGAGCTACAAAAGCAAATTTTTAATTGAAATTCCATAATAAAGTTCGCAAAAGTATCATAAATTCATTTCAATAACATTAAATTTCAATAAATTTTTGCGTTCAAAGTGTTAAAATAATTCCACTAGAAAAATCAAATCGAATCATTTTGTTATGTTAGTAACTAAGAGGAATTAGGAAGAATTTTGGGAAATTCATTAAGGATTTTTTATCGAAAAGATAATTTTCTAAGCTCCTCTCGATTCTATTTCAGTGGAATTCACGATCAGAGTCTTTTTTATGTATTTCTAAAATATTCAGTATTGCCATTATGTTCACATGGAGAGTCAATTTACACAATACTTTAGGAAAACGAGCTGTTATAAAAGTCGACCTGTGTTTTCATAAGCTTTTCCTCTGTTACTGGGAATTTAATAAACTGACGACTAAGTGATTTTATTTTCGCAGTAACTCTATAGGTATTTCTGTGAACTTTAAATTAATTTTATTTTGGCCGATTTATATGTTTCTAACCGATCATATATTACCTAAGTTCTCTAACGATTCCAAAGCATTTTCAATTCTGAAAATAAAATTATCTGTAGCTTCCAGTTTTGAAAAGAATAACAGGTCGATAAGAGGTTAACGAATGCTCAGAGCGGCAATTAAATTTAAAGCCTGATAAAACATTCACTAGCCTTAACAGGCCGTTAACGAGTTTTAGCAGAACATTTACTAATTAACAGAGTATAGTGAAATTGGATCTTAGTCTGCCCGACTTGATCGATTTGAAAAAAAAAGTCGTAGATTTATCCTGAGTTAGTGGTAATATTCACGATTTTATAAAATAAGTCTATAATCTAAAGCAAATCTACATAAATTCTAATACTGGACTTAAGATTATTAAATGTTTCAAAACTTAAACTCAACGCATTTTAAATCAAAAATATATTGCTTGCACTCCTTAAAATCGATATTCTATAAATACAACAGTATATGATTTTATCTTTTGTATGAACCAAAGAGAGCCTTTTTCTGTACTTTTTTTATGTCAAACTCTACAGATATTAAAACGTTTCTAAACCAGCTAAGGGCAAACCCATTTCGAACTGTCTGAAACAATTTGTTGTAAAATTGAATTTCTACAAAGTGGAAAAGTGCACGAGGGCGAGTCGATGCTAATCCATTTTAGACACAAAAAAAATAAATATCCCCCGGTTATACGAATGGTGTTGCTCATTTACATGTATGATTTTTATGCAGCCACATCATTCATTCCTGACGTAGATGAAGCGCTTCACATTCTATGAATTTTTCCTGGTTTAATGTCGAAAATCCACAAGTCATACAGACGCAAAAGTAGTTTTCCGGCTGTCGGACCTGGGAGTTTCTACTGGGGGTGGAGTTGTTTCCTTTTCTCCAAGGGAGGACTCTTCTCGGCGAAAATGGAACCATCCAACTATCTGTTCGGTATAAGTCTGGACAGGAAATAAGTTGAAAGTTCTAGGAGGATGTTGAAAATTGTTTTTAACTTAAAACTTATCTGGCTGTCGGAATTGTGACTCGGTCAGGCTATATCACGACTTTTTGTCTAGAGAGTCTAGAAAAAATAGGGTCAGCTTGTGGGGGATGGACGTTTTGGGGGTGCCGAGCATAGTACAGCCGATGGAAGTGCACATAAATTTTAAATTTAGACTGTTCCGACATGGTCCGGCACATGAAAACTAAAGTGCTTTTCGGATTTTTTTTTTTTACTCTTCAAATACTTATACAGCTGTTGTAAAAAGTGACTAAATTTATTGAGAAGCAGCTGGAGGCAAAAAGGTTCTTTTAAGGAATTTTCAATTTTTTGGATAATTTGTTTTACGATATCAGAAATTTATGAGGATATATTCAATTGCAATCTGGAGATATGACTTTCAAGAAAAATGTTACATGGCCGCTAAAAAAGTTTATTTTTTGTTAAATCCCTTTACTTTATCTAGAATGTAGAGATATGCGCCAAAATTGTTTTCATACAAACATTTTCTTAGTTTTAGATATTGTTCAGTTTTCTTATGCTCAATCCCCTCCGGGCATGCACAATTTAAGCTCCACTTTTGTTACTTTGCTCATTAGAAAAATTATTATCTTTTCAGCGAGGGAAAAGTTTTGCCATACTTAAAACTTGAAATTGCAACATTATCTTTACTCTGCCCACCCTGTGTTCTATATTTATCTAGTTTCTTAACTGGTATCTTTTGAAAATCGCAAATGCATCCCCTATCTTATTTTCTGCGGTGTGTAATTAAGGAGGAAAATGCATTCATCGTTTGGATCCGGGTACTTCACTTCAGCGACCATGATGAATACTGAATAGAATGGAATAAGACGGGAAAAAATTGAAGGGAGTTAATTCCAGTGAATTTACGATTTTCGAACGCGAAATAATTCTTGCCCTATGCACGGTTGCAGTTAATGGAAGTCGTTAGCACAATGGTTAGAAAAATGGTAACGCCAGACAGAACTCTGAATGGAGATTTAAAGTTTAATTAATCACTCTATATCTTTTTTTCTAGGGAAATTGATCTAGACAGATATCTATAGTGTTCTTGTTCACTACGAAAATAAATTACTCTGACTGAGTTTCTTTTAAAATTTAATTGTAATCAAGAGAAAACAATATTTCTGCTAAATCTTTCAAAATAAAGGCTAGAAATCTATTGGTGAAATTTACCATTCATCATTTCTTAAGTAAACATGAAATAGCTCTTTACTCGATATGTTATTATTAAAAATTAAAGACAATGTTAGTAAGTAGGTATCGCGGTATATTTTTATTTAATCGCGCTAATTTATAAAAAGAATATTTTTAATTAATTGGATAAATATAAATACAATCTCACAATTTTAAGGAAAATAAAATACTGAATAATTAGGACAGATTCTTATGTGATAAGGTGTTTCTCCGCTATTCTTGTCTCCGCCACAGTGAAGGCTATGAAACTTGAAAGAATATGATAGTTCTATTAATTTTGTAAAATGAAAATTTTCAGTAAATAGTTATCTACAGTGTAAGACATTTATATGCGCGCATCTTAAAATGAATCATAAATTGAGCTCCTCACTGTTAAATTCGTCTAACAATAAGTAAGTTGTGTATGAGTGACAGTAAAAATGATGAGCCTAAACCTATGTTATGTCCGGCTGATGACGCAATATTTTCGATTTATTTTTTCAATTTTTTTTTTTTTCTAATAATATATTATGCAAAAATTTATTAAATTTTGTTTTTGTAGAAATGCCTTCTGGAAAGCCGTGAAAAGATGCAGATGAGCTATTCGTAACACTACTTAAGCATGAAGGTTATTTCAATAGACAAATTGCAAGTAAAATTGGTTAATCTAAAAAAAGGCAAAAATTATATCGGCAAAACTCTAACAAAGGGTAACAAAAAATTATCTTTACGTCAAAAATAGCAAATTCGTCAGAAAGCAACCCAAAATCGGTTGTTTTGCAGACAAACTTAACCTTCCTGTAACACCTCGTCACATTCCAAGTATTTTAACAACTTCGCTAAATATATGATGGACGAAACTTGAAGGGAAAATTATTCCACAGAAGAAAGAAACTAGACTATGCCGGAAAATATGTGTGTTCTGAATAATCTCACCTCTTTAACTTCTAACCGCCGCTAACAGAGGAAAGACACTTTTTGCATGTCTAACCGGCAATCACAGAAGAAATAAACACATCATTACTTCATCATAATTTTAGGAACATATTATTAAAGAACTTTCATCCAAAGAGCTCTTTTTGATTCGATTCGAACGTTTTCAATGATAGAGCCCCTTTACATACTACAGGGTTTAAATTCTGTGTGTTCGGATTATCGAGGAATATTAGTAGAAATTGTAGGTGTGTGAAAAAAAACATTTTATTTAGGAAGGATGTGGCTAAAGCCAAAACTAAGATAAATAAAAAAATTCAAATCAGAAAAAAAAATGGCGGCTTGTTGGATAAAAAACCGACTTTCTCGAACTCGTTTTTTGGTCTTTAGAGATCAATCGAAAAAATGAATATTTTAAATAATCCTTGTTTCGGCCATAACGAAAAGAATAAAGGCCCGACCATAATATGTAATCGACATAACTTAACATAAGTGACGTAACATACTTCCTACGATTTAAATCGTACCTGACATAAGGAATTTCAAATTAATTGCCTTTGTCAATATGTCGTTATGGTTTACTTATGTTAAAATTTGAAACGTTTCAAGTTTCTTATGTCAAGTCATGTCGATTATGGTTGGGCCTTAAACGTTTATGTTGATTTAATTCGGTTAATTAGATTTTGAATGATTAGGTCTACTAATATGAAAAAAAATGATTTTTCTGGAAATCCGTTTAAACTTTCTTTGATTTGCTTTGATTTGGTCGGCGAAAGCTTGTCTAAAAAATCGCTTTTTTCTAATTTTCAAGATTTTTGGATATTTATTTCGGAAAGTTATTCAGAAAGTCTCATATAAAAATTAAATGAAAATTCCATAATGAGAATACCCCTTTAACGAAATCATTAAAAAGCGCATTTGCCTATTGCACAAAGCAGATAAAGTTTCAGGCTAATTAATTACAAGACGACTTGACCTAATTTTTACTAACTTATGCTCGACGAAAAGGTGGCAACCCAGCTCCAGTCGAAGGGCGGCTCGTTGGGGTTCAAAGATCAATTTCTCCACTCCGGAGCTAGCTGTTGCCAGACTACTTTCATAGCGGCGCTATCGCGATAACTGGCATCACTTGCTCGTAAAATCCAAAGAACTCATCTTCTAAATTCCCCCGTATCATGGCGGCGCGGAATATGTGCGCTTCTCGGGCCATTTGGATATTCATCACGTCTTCATAAATTTTATCAACCGGATGGTGGGTGGGATGCCAAGAGGTACGGATGCGTGCTGAAAGGCACTTTAGACTGAAATTTTCTTCTTGTCGAGGAGATTTCCTCCTTCGCGTTCACCCTGACCGCATCTATAAGGTATACGCACTCGGTGCCACCAACGACGTCTAAAAAAGATTCAGCCTACCTCCCATATAAAACTCCCGCAAAAATTGGTGTATAGGGGTTTTTCTACTTGATGCTGTATGGCCCACAAGGATACCTTGCTCAGGAGAACGACTTCAATTTTATCAGCAGATAGGACATGCCTCAGTGCGGCAATTTTCCAGTTCATGTATTTTTTAGCAATATTATACCCTGAAAACCCCCTGGGCCGGCGAGGTCGTCGAGAAGACATCTGAAATCATTTGGCAAATTTTCATGACGCTCGAATGTATGTTCCCTCGTCGACCTCTCCAAACCTTAGGGTAAGGGCCCATGAATTAATAGGCCTTTTTACTCGTTACCTTCTTTGGCTACTTTTCCTATATAACCGACTACTGGGATTTAAAACCTACACAGGATTAAAACGCACCTAAAAAGGACCTCTGGCTTACTCGTCAAAAATTCACGATCTTCTAATTGGGATCGTAAATTGCTCGTAAAAAAATTGTTTGCTTTCATACCACTTTTATCTTAAAACACGGGCAGTAAACGCTGCATAAGGAATATATGGACCTGAACTGACTGCATCGCATGAAAGATCGTAAAATTGGACCATTTCGTTGAGATAAGCAACACTGTAGCAGTCCCATCTCAACCTAAAGCGACAATAGAGCTGTACCATTAAAATCTCGACAACTTTGTCAAAAGCCAGAGAACGTGATTTTTGTAGATAATTCAGTTTCGACCCGGTCATTGTTATCCTTAATTTAGCTAGTTAAGCAGAAGCACCCTGTCTGCCCTAAGGGTGACCGATTAAATGAGTTACGGACGATATCGTTATTATTATTATTATTTTATTTTTGCAAATCATAAATGTTCCTCTGGACCAAGAAAATTATCCCAGGTTATTTTCCCGTCTTGATCACATTATCTTCGGTTATTAAGTAAACATCCCAAAGTAAGAAATTATCGAGAATCCCCAGGGGATAGCCCCAAAACGAATTAATTATCGAAAAGAGATAAATCAACTGGCAAAAGCTTTTGCTTCTTAACTTATATTTAACTAAGGCGTCACCCACCACGTGAAAATTATAGAGGGAAAAATGTTGTATCTTTTGTTATTTATTATTTGCAATTTTTTGTATTTTTAAGGGGTTCAAAATAAAATTGTTTATACAAACAAAAAATTCAAGTCAGGTGGATGAAAACCCTCGCGCACCCGTCCTTCATTAAATAATTACAACCGCTAAAAGCCTTCGGACTGATGATTGGGTGAAACCTGGAGGATAAATAGAATGCACTCAACCCTTTGGGTCCGTCGGGAATTTAGAGCTGGAAAAACTCCTTCATTATTTAGATCCCGTGAAAAAAAGAAAGCATAGTATGAAGTGTATGAAGAATAGAATAACCAGAGATACCTTTATACTTTTGCAATTATAAATTCTTTTCGAAATCCTTTCAAACGGGCGGGTATTATCCAGAGCGGAGAATTACGCTGTAATTACACCGGATGTGAATATAGAGGAATGTTGTAAATATTTTAGAAGAGTTGGAAGGGATTGGTGCTGGTTTAGCCGCTTACTAGTTCATGTTAATTAATACGTACTATATAATTCATTATGGTGAAGACTAATCTTTAATCGGTTGATTATATTTTTAATTAAGAAATGATATGATGACTTGTTTGTTTTAACATTTAAAATCTTCTAAAATCATCGTAATTTTTGTGCATCCATGCATATTTGAGAGGGCTGGAGATGCGACCGAAAAAAAACATTATTATTAAATCCGATATTCCGAGATCGTTTTATGTACATACATATGTCTAGTTTTAAATAATAATTATCTCACTAAGTCAAACATGGAATTTTTATAACCTTATCATGTCTGTCCGTTCATCTGGTCTGCCGTAATTTCCTTGTACACCAACAAAAATGTTTCGTAATATCAAAGCAAAATTACATTACGCTGAAGTGATGAATGTAGTTTAGGAGTAATGACATCGTTTAATCAGAATAATAATATACTTTTTCGACTCTATAATCCAACAATTAATATATTTTATGTATTTTCTTCATTCTTTTCTTTGTTTTTTATGAAAGTGCTGCTTCTTAATGATGAAAAGTCCATAGGCTGAAGTAATTTCTTAGCTATTTTATTAACTTTCAGTCATTAGTTTTATATATACCTATGCAATTATAATTTTAAAAAGACTTAATCACTAAAAAATTTCCTTTAGGTTGATGAAAATTACACAATTTGACAAATGACAAAGAAATATTTAAAACTAAAAGTATAAGCGGTTTCATATGGTTTGCAACATATAATATAAAAAAATATATACATATATATGTATATATTGAAATCAAATTAAAGCTTAAAAACCCTTATTTTAAAATCTGAGAGCCAAAGCAAGCAAATATAATTAATTTAATTATTATAAACAAAGCTTAAATTTCAACAAATCCTTTTTAATTCGAACACATATGATATTTTTAGATAATAAATAATTGAACCGCCCACATTTGCATAAAACGACCCACAAACAATTTTGTTCAAATGAAATATTAAACTTGAAATGCGAATACACAATGTTTGAATATGTTTAAAGTACCCAAGGACTTTGAATTTGCAATTTATATTTGCAAAGATTTCATTAAAAATGATTCCGAATGTTTATAATTGTAAAATTATCACCGCGGCATATTGCGATATATAATTAAAAATTAATGCCTTAATTACTTTACATATTTGGTAGGTAGTTTTGTAGTACGAAAAAATACAATAACGCTTGACTGCAAGAAAACTTACTTAGATTTAATGTTCTAATAAATTTTAATGAATAGCCACTTGATACCACTTTTCCTCTTCGATTGCCACGATTATTTTGTTCAATTTCATGGTTCTTTTGGTTGTATTGTATAAACCTGAACAGTAAGAATATTCCACCAAAAACTTTTACTCATTAAAGAAAAAAATGAAATTAATGTAATATAAGAAGTTTCTTTTTGGAATATATATAAAAAATTTTTTCAATCACCAGATAAATTTTATACGTCGAATAAAATTGCCCCAATAATCAAATTGGCTTTGATTTCAAATAGTTATCAGACGGATAAACTTATTCGCTCCTTGAACCGGTAGATAGAATTGCTATTCATCAGTTAATTTTGACAAATAGAGTGGAAAATAATTTTTCCTCAGTGC
Source organism: Machimus rusticus (assembly GCA_951509405.1). Classification (NCBI taxonomy): domain Eukaryota; kingdom Metazoa; phylum Arthropoda; class Insecta; order Diptera; family Asilidae; genus Machimus; species Machimus rusticus. The sequence goes on along the minus strand of OX608053.1, from coordinate 3,982,578 downwards.
CAAGTTGACTTTTTATCTGAAGAATAAAATTATCAACCGATTGAAAAATCGGCCCTAAGTGTTCAAAAGTTTTAAAGACATTTTACTGGATTAATTTCTCCCAAACTCTTCATAAAATTGATACTTTTAACCATAAGAAAAAATATTTCTAATATTGAACTGTCAACATTAAAAACTCTTAAAAATTAAAATGGTTTCATTAAGTCTACCACAGCACGTTCTATAAGTATAGAAGATTATTTCATTTGCTTTAATTTAAAGTTTCAGGATAGTAGATTTTAGCACTTCGGAAATTTTCTGCCACATGCCCAAATATTGTCCCAATTACAATTGCAAAAATTACAAACAATGCTAGTTAGGACCAGTTTATACAAATTTATCTTCAAAGATGTTTAGTTCAAAAAACATCTGTTCAAACAAATAAAGCACCAATTTGAAGGGCACTATTCGTCATGGAATTTAAAAAATAACATAACACCAAAGTTCACAAAGCAAAATGTGGCTAAGAGCGCAAATTTGTAAAGCAGCTAGAAATAGCCACAAAACCGATATTAAATTCCACAGATAATTGAACGGACTGGCAGGTTCGACAGACAGATTCACGTTTATTAGACAAGGAAATAGTGCAGAGGGAATATGCTTTTTACTGGGCTTCGCCTTCACACATGATATAAAATACCAACTTCCTATGCTATATGTTTGTATATTGCCTGGTAACAATAGAGGAATACATTTCACATTATGATGGATGAATGGAGATATGCAGGTTAGCTGATGACTTAAATTTAGAATAATAAGCTTCGTAAGTTGTATAAATGTAACTAATTTCGTATATCCTCGTTACACCTTACTATGGAACTGAAGAAAATTATTCTTGTTCCTGATTGAAAATTGTTCAGGGTATATGCGTTTGTTCTACAAACTTTTTATTAGTGAAGTTACGAAAAATTTTATCAATGATACACTATTCGATACTTCAGTATAATAAATCTATCATTTATCAGGTCATCTTCAAATTAATAACAAAATGTTTGTATTTCTTCATAGAATTTTTGAATTGAAATACTCTTTACAAAACATTAATCCCTACAAAATGCATTACAACAATTTATAATATTTCAAACTATGATTTTAATAGCAAATTTTAAATTTTTCTTTTAAGAGTTTTCGTTAATAAATCGCTCAAAAATTCACACTATAGCTTCGGCCTAGGGGTTTACAGATCCTAAATACTTTCCGGATCACTAAAAAAGTCAGTGAATTCTTTAGAAATGATTTGAGTTTTGACTTTTTACCTTGTTGATTTGACGTGAAATATGCAACTTAAATTTCTTTACATTACATTAGCATAATATGTTTATTTAACATTTAAGATTGCTTGAAATTTTGTATATTTTGTTATATAACATATACATATGTTCCTATATATGATATCTAAATCGGGTCGGTTTATATAAAGTATTATTTTTTTTACATTTGAAATGCATGTCATATATAAATATAAGTAGCTTATGTAAGGGGCCACAATATACTATAAGATAATTTTTATTCTGACAAAAAAAACCAAACAATTCTATTTAACAGAGAAGGCTGAGCATTTCACAAGTCTTTATAACTAAGGGCCAGTTTTTCAATCATTGGGTAAATTCATTCGTCGAATAAAACTGTCCCAATAATAAACTTGGCTATGATTTAAATTATTTATCAGATGAATAAATCTATCCGTCGCTTAATTTTTGACAAATAGAGTAAAAAATAATAAATGTAGGTCTAGGTACCTATGTAGTTTATACCAAAACCCAGTGAATTGACCTCTGAGCTCTGAGGTTTTTATACTTTGCCTACTTTTGGATTTAGAATTTCTGTATTTTTGGCAACGAAGTATCTACTCAAAATAATTAGATTTTTATTATTTGCTATCTGAAAATTTTTATCCAATATTTAATCAGTGTATATTATATAATAACATTTGAAAGACCGTAATTTTGAATTACGAATTTCCCTAGAAACGATACCTATCTAAATAGATCGATTTATCATCCCTAAAATCCTTCGTGTAACAAATTTCATGGAATTTGTTAGGGCCGTTTTAGAGAGCTCGATTACAGATATAGAAATATATCAAATATCGCTTGTACGAGTATTATACATAATACATATGTATATGTTAAAGGGTAATTGTCCCATTTGTTAACTAAAAAAATCATTTTCGTTTTTAATTATCTTTTATAATTAAAAATTAATTCTTTTCGCACTATAATTAAAGGAATCTCCTAACTCTAGAAACTGGAGTTTTAATTAAGCGCAAAGTAAATTAAATTGAAGTGATAATAAAAGTTTATTACTATTTCATGTAACGATTTTTAAAATTCTCCCCCAAACTATGCGAAATACAAAGAACGTTGGAAACTTTTATCAATAATTCTCCCCTCCACCCCCATTTTAATTTTTCCCGAGAATACCGACCAAAAGACTAGGAATATATTAATCCGACCGTTTTAATCCGGCACTTGTATCTCCATAAATTGCTGAGTTTCACCCTTTTTTGGGTATAGTATGGCTAAATGAGGAGCTTACACCAGTGCAAGTAGGAATTCTTAATTATGTACGATTTAATGAGGTAACATGTAAAACTATTTAGTTGACTCCAATCAGCCTTAATCCGTTCCATTACTCAGCAATAACACCTTAAGAAAGGAACGAACCTGCTTGCGACGTCGACATTAAAAAGTAACATGTCAGGGAATCTTGAAATCCTTCTAACCAGCCGCTGTACCTTTTTCGGGGGTTTACCCTCATATCTTTGAGATGTGCGGGTATGCGTGGGTGGGTTTTCGTTTTTCTGTCTTTAATACCTGTATCTCCATGTGTGTGCGTGTGTGTTACATTCGTGTCCAAAATTACTTGAGCTCGAAATGCTGACACAAATCAACAAATCTGTCGGCTTCGAGACCCATCCTTAGGGTTGTCCTCTCCCTGTTCAATAACCTTCGGGCCGGGGCTCCTTCCTTAATTCTTAGAGACAACAACAAACACGTGCCCTGAAGAGGCAGTGATAAGATCTTCAAGTATTAGACGCATTTAACGTAAATTGTTAGATTCCCCCCTTTACCGCGGTGGTAAGGGAAACGTATGATATTTGTGCGCAAATTTTCCCAGTAAGAAGATACCCACCGATAAACTTATCAGAAGGATGATCTGACTTTAAAACAGGTGAATTAAAGCGCACTAGTGTAATTGTTTGCTTCAGGTAAATTTCTGTAGGGAGATGAGCAAACCCACGGGGGCGGGAGGACATGTGTAGCAATAGCAAACATTTGGTGGAGGCGTAATTTCAAAAATATGGTATGGGTGGACTTTTAGAATCCGCGCAAAGCAGAGGAAATTTAAAATTTAACCCATGTAAGGCTCTAAGGGTCTTAATCTTATACCTTCTCAAGTATAAGAAGTTCTACTTCTTATTTTTATTTTTGGCGGATGATACAGAGCCTGCGAGGTAATCTTAGCAAGGGATTTGTATTTCGTACAGTTCACTCGCCCAAACCAGGCCAATTGCTTCCAAAAAAGAAAAATACATTTTTCGGGGCTTCCTGTCGACCGCTGCTTATAAAAATTTCACCACAGGACGAAATTTTTCGCAGCAAGGGGGCAACCCAAAATTTCCCTTGGTCATTACCTATTCTGGGAGAAGATGGCAATTTTCCATAAGAGAAAAATGTAAGGAAGGTCAAAGCCGTTTGCCCTCCTTGTATTTTATTCATTCTTTGTCTGGGAAGAAGTTCGACACGGAAAAACAGGAGGCATATTATTTTTTTCCGGATCTTCTACGTTGTATAGAAGGTTACTCTATGGAATCATTGCCGGGATAAGAGGCGCAATTGGACTGCATAAAAGAAGCTCGTATTTGCCGGTGATACCATCCGTTGCCGTTTCATTAGCAGAAAGAGCGCCGGATGGGAGCCTCTCGGTATAAACTGTCTTCAGTGAAAAACCCACATGAGAACTTTCCCAAAACATGCTATACAAAGTTAGGAAAAAGAAAAATTTCTTGAGAAACTCGAAAGTCTTACTTACACGAAGAGTTCCAGCAGGAGCCATTGGCAATATCAATGCCACGCCACGCCGTATTCCCAGTGATTGAGGGATAATGAATATTCGATCGTTATAGACATAAATTTCCACAGGATCAAAACTTTGCCCCATCTTATTTGCAGGCCTGCCTCTTTCAGGAGCTAAGAAAACGAACTTTCCAAGGTATGCCAATATTCACCCTCTTTCATGAAAGTTTGTTCGCCGGAAGAGATGAATATTTGAATTAGACTCTATTTACGCCCCCGCACTAGTCCCTACACTGTGTAGCTTCAGCCATCTTTAAAAGATTTTTAAGTATAAGTTCCTGCTACTTGAAAGTATAGGCCCTTACCAATAACATTTTTTAGTGTCGCTATTAAATTAGTGGCCACTTAAACGCCACTAACTAAATTTAATAGTTCAACTATCTTTTCGTACCAATAACATATTTAGCGACGGCACTAAAATAATTAAGGTCGGTTTACCCAGTCGTTTCAAACTACATACATATTGTCAAATTTAATTCCAAATATTGACATACAGTACAGTGCCAAAAAATTATAACCACCAACATTTATACTTCCATATTATTATTTTGAAAAAAACATTATTATATTTTTACGCGTTTAAGATAAGCATTTAATTAAGCGTAAATTCACATATTTTGCAAATTAATATTTCTAGTATTTAGTATACTCGCCATTATTTTTAATAACTCTTGCTAATCTCCGTGACTTTCTTCAATGCAAATATTTATGCTTTGAGCGTTAAGTGAAACGGTATACCATGCAATATTTCTTGGAAACATGAAAATTTGTTTATTAATATTTATATTTGATAGAACTGGAATAAATGAATGAGGGCATACTTTTTCATATTGCATATTGGTTCGTAACGTAACCATTACTTATTCTTCAAACAATGATAACAAAGGAGAAAAGATTGCAACTGAGCAAGGAAATGTTAATCTGTTTGATTGTTTGCGAGAAAAATGTAATCAGAGTTCAAATTTTGAAATTTGTTGGAGTGGTTATAATTTTCTGGCACTATACTGTCAAATATAAAATTGCTATTTTTTACATTTAATACATTTGAAAAATATGGAGAGCAATACGAAGCAGGTAAATGAACATGATTTAAACAAAATATAATATTATTATATGGAAGACTTCGTAGAGAGTGCGATCAAGTAACTGGACGCCTGAGATGAAGGAGTCCTTAAAGTCCCTTATAGAGCCTCACGTGGCCATTATAGACTCAAAAGAGAGTGCTACAAAGATGTTAAAACTAAAAATAGCTGTTTCCTTATCAAATCTGTAATTATGTTATTAGCAACCAAATATGGGTACTCGAATAAACATATTGGAAACTTTTTCATTTTTTTGATACTTACCGATAAAAATTAACAAACTCCGAATCGCAATAATGTACAAACGGATCAATTCTTTTTTTATAATTTTTTTCCTTTCTACAATAAGTTGTATCTCCAATCAACTCTAAATCCATTAAAATATTTCTGTCCATTTTAATTCACTTATTTATTAAAAATTCTAGGTTTCTTCACAGCAAAACTCGTACATTTGACATAAGTAGTAAGCTACTTGGAAATTTAATCGCGCAATTCGGTGCAACCGCAACTAAGCATTCCACTAACGCTAATCGCAGTATGAAAATCGTTATTGGTACGACTTTTTAGTTAATGGGACATTTTTAGTTAGTTGCCAGTTTAATAGAGCGTTATTGGTAAGGCACATAATCTTCCTTTATAATTATTTTACAACGACGTTTCCTCATTTTCAAAATCGTCGGACTTTTTCTAGGACATGAATTCTATTGGCTGACTTAACTAGAATTATATCCAACTATACTAGAATTGCAAAAACAAATGGTACAACTTTATTGTCTTTGTTTTAACTAGGATTCACTGGAATTTCTATTAAATCTATCCTATTTTTCTCCTTCCATGAAACATTACAAATAGTTAACTTCGCAACAAAATAATTCTAATTTAATTAAATCTGGTCATTATCATTCTGAATCACCAATCGAAGTGGCGTTTCCCCTCCGGCATGTGGCAACATTTACGTCTCCTAAATAGATTTGTAAATAAAAGTGTAATAAGTGTACTCCATTTCAGTGGTTATTACAATGTGAGGTCTAAAATTAATTGAGTGCCTGGAGTTTTTGCGAGAAAAAGTGGCCACTAAATAAGGTCGCCTTAGTGTGACATATTTATTTATTTTTTCCCATAAGTATATTTAAATTCATTTATTAATATTAAAAATGCGAACATTTGTGTATATGTTTGTTGTCACTCATCTCCGTAACGGCAGAACGAATTTTAATGAAATTTGATATACTTAAATATACTTAGTTAAATATTTTAGGTCCTGGGATAGGGTATAGTGTACTTTCTATCCCAGAAAAATGTATGGTTCGTTCGATTTTGATTTTTATTTATTTCGATTTCGTTTTTAGTTTTAATTTTATTTGTTTTTAATTTTTATTTTATTTTAATGTCATTTTTAATTTTCCTTTTAATCTACACTCCTTTTTCTGCCCTTCTTATGAACTTGCTACGAAATTTTCTCAATTTAGCGCTTCCTATAGTAGGCTTCTCTACTACTTTAATCAGCGTTTATATGTATTAATTTAGCACAGCTTATGTAACTTTAGCTCTGCCAAACTTGTGCATATAAACAGAACTTATCCGTACTAAAGTTTGTTTGTTTGTTGCTCTATCACGCTTGAACGCTTGGTCCGACTATTTGAATTGAAGGCTGGGGGCTTAATATGTAGGCTACTTTTTGTTTGCAGATTTCAAAATAACGGACACAAGATGGCGGCCAAAAATTGTTTAATTTCAAGGGATTGCCATGAGAATTGGTATTTGGGTTTTTTTTTTTTGAGGTCCTGATTGCGAACTTAAAAGTCCACTAATACACAATAGGTTTAAAATACTATTTGATTGGTAACTTTAATGGGATGAAATGTTTTAAATGGGAAATGCCTCGCATTTATAAGCGCAGTTAATATCGAGGGGCTGAGGGATTTGAACCCAAGTCCCGATAAATAGGGCTAATGTGCACTGTGCAATAGGTTTATGGGAAGTTCTAGTTTTAATCAGATGATGCGGTAATGCAGTTCGAGGAGGCTTGCCTTAAAGTGAAGCATCTGAAACTGATCCACTCTAAATTCCATGCAAACAGAAGTGGGATTTCGCTGTTAAGTTGGTATGGGAAACACCCTTTAGCGCTTAAATTAATGTGAGAAGGTCTCCCTAATGCGCGTCTGTAAAACACCTTAATGGGCTGTAACCGGTTTAAAATTTCAAGAAATAAAGCGCCGCTTAGTGGGAGACGAGACACCCCTTTGAAAGGCGCGCATTTCGCGGAAATCGCGCTCCCCAGCACAATAACTTCCCATGCCCCCACCCGCGGCGCCACTGGTAGCTTTAAATAAAACATAACGCCCCGATGAGAAATGAGGCCTGCCACTATCGCGCTCATCGCGTACGCGAATGGTGCAGATTCAAACATTTCTGGATTTTATAGCGCTACATAAGTCTCCTTAATGATGGGAATTTGTCAACGTGCATTTTTCAATATTTCGATTTACAACGGTTGAGTTGTTAAGCAAAAACAAATCGATTGGGGGCCTGTTCGTCCACCAGGAAAATGAGGAATGGCACAGTTCTGGAACACTGCCGCGGTACTTAAACTACAAACATCCAATAAATATTACCGGACAGCCAATAGATTCATCCGTAATTAATTTATGAATTCTGTTTCCCTATCTAGTTTATGAACGAAGCGAAAACCCCATGTTTTCCGAAATTTTACCATAGTGACATCAGTAAGGGTGACTAAGGGCTGAAAATATTTCTACTGGTTTCCTCATTACTTTCGCCGACGACGGCAGATTCCCAACTGTCGCCAACTTTTATATCATTTTTACTTTATGGGGAGGCATGTTGTGGCGATGCGGATAAAATTTAATGAAAACCGCTCTTGATTACGTCGGATTTTATGAAAACGCGAAAAAATCTTTTATTACTGGCCCGCCATAAAGTTCGATGGACCGCAAAGAATTTCCTTTGACTCAAATTAAGTTGAAATTTGGGTTCATATAATTTAAAAAACACTGAATTTGTATTAAAAGAGAATTCTTTTGGATTTAGGGAGCATTTTTTAAGTATTAAATTATATTAAATTCAAAATATTATATTAAGCTCGAGAAATTGAATTGAGTAATTGACTAAAAATAAGAGCTTCTAATACTTAGGTTTAATTATGTTGCTATTTATACGTATCAAATATAAAATCAATAGGGTTATTGAGCGTGTTGATTTGATTTTCGGTCCTATTACAATAACATTTCTATGTACCTACTAAAAGCAAAGTACTGCAAAAATAAGTAAAAATGTAATCGATTAATAATCGCCGAATAATTTACTGCATGATGCGAGTACGTAAAAGACAATTTTTTTATCAATTCTTTTAAATATTAAGAAATTTATTTTGATTTCAAAATAGTGCGAACTTTCGCCACACATATGTCCAATTTTTAATATAACTTTAACTTTTTAAAATGTATTTTGTTATGCTTAATATAAATGTATGAAATATATATTTTGAACACATTTGATAATATTTGAATTTGAACATTTCAAAATATAGATTTCTTTTCTTGTTGAAAATTTAAAATATGTAGTTTAAAATGGGAATCGACTTTGTAGAATTAAAATTTGACGAGCCTAATACGAATATAGCCTTTTTTTAAATGAAAACGCATATATGTTGATGGTTTAAACAAAGATTTACTTCAATAATAATAAAAATATAAAATGGTTCTCGAAAATATAGTTTATAACTTCAGATTAGTGATATGGCACTACCGGTGGCTAATTTGTTACTTCCTTTTCTTCCTTCAGCATTTTATTTATTATTTTGAATATAAATACATATGTAATGCAGCACAAATAGAAATTGATTCAGTTCAGTTATATTTTTATGAGACTGACACTGCTATTAACTATAGATTGCCCGAACAATCAAATCAATTTCAAAATTCTATTTATATGAGAGATGGTAAATGCAAAAAAGATTTTCCGAAAGATTTTAATGAAGTCACACGAGAATCAGTTAATGGATATCCATTGTACAGACGGCGTGCTAATGGTATTAGCGTTTATTATTACTCATGGTAGGATTTCCCCATAAACGCTTTAACCAATTAAATAAGAGCATTTTGATTACGTTCATGGCTGTATGAGCTTAGAATCCTTTGTCTTCTCTGTACGAAAGGTCGGATTTCGGCTAATAATAATTTATTCAATGATTCACAAATAATTCATTTAAGTACCTACAACACATAAAAATTTTCATTAGATGTGCAGTCGTAGTAGATAATACCAGCATATGGGTGCATATAATTTGATTTTTAACCTACATAGTTTTTTTAGTAATTCATGTAATATGAATTTTGTAATAAAATTTAATTTTGCTTTTAATACATAATACTAGGGTAATCTCTGACCCTTTTACTCCCAAAGGAAGTTGTATTCTACAATATGTTTTTCATCCTCTTAATAATTTTTATTATTGAATTGACTCTCAACTTAATTAAAGTTTTATATTTTATTAAATTAGACTCACTTCAAGAGAGACCTCTTTTAGGTGCCTAATCGTATTGGTTTACACTGAACGAAAAATCGAACCAGTTTGGTATTGATTGGTATTCATGGAATTAGTCGCCAGAGCAAAAAGATAGAAACAAGTGCGATGTAACTGTGAGAGAGATTTGCACAACACCTGGAATATCCCATCAAATCGGGAAATGTGAAGATGCAAATGAATACTAACTGAAACAGAAAAGCAGAGCAAAGCTGATTTTGTATCAATTTTTAACATTGGACACAGTATTAATCTACGCCCAGTGCCAATTCAACGTTCAAAATTATTTTAAAATTAAGTTTAAACTGATACTTTTCTTCATTTAGCGATTGATTGATTTTGTGTACACAAGTCTGTGATATTGTTTAAGGGAAAATACTTGAGATACTTCAAAACCATAAATAATAACTTAATACTAGTATTCTCTGTACAAAAATATTACTTTTCTAATACAGTAAAAGCTCCTTATTCGCGGGGTATATGTTCCGTAAATATGCCGCGAATACAGAAATCGTGGATATGGAATGGTAATTGGAATGGAATCATAGGGGATACGTTCCAAGGTTCCAAAATAAAACCAATATGTATGAAATTAAAATCAATTTATTGAGAAATTCGCAACTAAAATCAATCGTTACTGTCAGCTTTAGGAAAGGATTTAAAGAATTTAGTAATTTTTTCTTGTTTTGCCGCTTTTAAAAGGTCCTTAAATTCAGATTGATATTGAGCTGTAATAGTAATTTGCCTTTTAAAAATAAGGCGTCTTTCCATAGATGGATCATGAATGGAAGAAGAGACACGTGCTATTCGATTAAAATCATTGCAACGAATGAGTTGAAACAATATAGGTAAGGTAACACCGTTCTTGGCAAAGGCGGCTTTTATCAAAGGACATAGCAATATAGTGGCGGCGGCATTCGACAATAGCCTTTATATAGTGACAGTAAGGTTTGTTTTAGTTTGACATTAGTCCACTTCGTCACATCTTTCATAAAACCCGCTTCGGCACGTGCCAACAGTACTCAAAGAATGCCGATACGTTAATAAACGACACCGAATCCTTTTCTGTTTACATTGCATCCGCGAATAAAGAATTTTTAGCCGCGAATACAGGAATTGGGTTGCAATTTTTTCATCCGCGAATAATGAAAACGCGAATGGTGAATAAGGAACTTTTACTGTATATTTCTTTAATGTCTGAGAATTAATTCGGAATCAATTCTAAATAAAATATACAGATGCTTCATCAGACATTAGAAATTGTCAGATAGAAAATTAGATTCAAGAAAATTGGTATCAGAACTCTTTGAGTTACCAAAATATAGTCGATTGATCGTTTTAAAGGAGTTGCAACACCTTGAGATTTTCAAAAAAAAAAAACTTTTTCGCCTTTTATTACTAATACTCTTCAGAATATTTCATTAAAATTCTAATTATTACCTATAGTCAATTGAAATGAGAATGTTCAAACTTTCTTTCTTTTGCGTTTTTCTCGAAACTATATTTTTCAAATTGTGTACAAGATATCTCAAAATCTACTTAACCGATTTTGATAAAATTTAAATAACATATTCTTAACAATAGTACCTATGATATGGAACATACGATTTTTTTGGTGGGGTGTCGCGTTAATTTTTTATAAATTTTTAGAGCTCAAGATTTGAATGAAAACGAAAGTTTTTTAATAATAATAATAAGAAATAGAAATGATAGAAAAAAATTCATACCATAACGAAGGGTTTTGAAAACAAGGTCATACTTGATCGCTGATATTTCCGCTATTTTAGATTTTTTTTTTAATTATACGTAACAATACTACGTATATATGTATAATAAAAATGATTTTATATATTTTATATACCTTCGTAAAAAAATTTTTCTTTTTATACCCATTTTTCAGAGCGCCAAGGTTGTGTAACTCCTTAGGCATTTTAGACCTCCAAGGAGTAAAGTCAGTTGGTGAAAATTTGTTTTTCTTTTCTTCAAATATCAAGAGCATTCGTCTAACAAAATAATAGACCGTCATTTATCAAAGTATACCCAACATTGTCTCGAAGGAATAAAAAGGCATTTAATTTTTAATGAACTCGCCTAATATACCACTTTGGCAAACTAAAACTCATTCGGATTTTATGGGCTGTTTTCTTCGAAAAATTCTCCAGCGATTTAATCAATTTCACTTCAAAATTGAATAGCAACAAAAGCAAGACAAAAGGAGGATAAAAGAAAATACAAAGTTTCGAGCAATTTGCTGCAGATACTCAGTGAGGACAGCAACGCTGCTAACGCAGTTAGCCTGTGATGAATCGAAGTAATCGATGTTTGCAATGGTGCCCCCTTAGTAAAAAATCCTCGGGGAAGCTCTGTTAAAATGATGATTATTACCGCAGCATCCCTTAGAAGCTTTAGAATCATATCCTCTACAGTCTACAGGGTAGAGACTCTACAAAAAACCCGGGAGAAAAGTAGAAAAGCTGGAAAAAAAAACGATGAAATTCCCTTTTTGCTCAAGAAATCCGCATCATAATTGCTGGCAGTGTCGATTCATAAATCTTTGTTTTTCCTTCCTGGCACAAAACGTATAAAAGGCAGACTGTCCGCCCAGTTTATGGATTGGGGCGCGAAGAGGGCGCCACCAAACCCCCACCGACCGCATTTTGGGTATCCTTTAAAAGTGGCCGCCAAACAAAAGATATCTGAAGGGAAATAATGAAAAGAAATATAACAAAAATGTCTTCCACCCCGCTATATGTATAAAAGGAGGACAAATTAATTTTCTTCTTGGAAAGGCGGTGAAACACCATGAAACAAACTGTCGTGAAAACAAGATGGGCGGGAACGAAGACGCCGAACGGGAGCAGGATTACAGGAGTGAAACGTTGATTCTTTATGTTCATTAAAACTGACAATCTTCAGGTGAGTTCGCCCAAACGACTAAGAAAATTTCAATGAAACTTTATCAAGGACTACGCGCTTTTACCTTCAACCTACAACTATACTTGTATACTATACTATACAATATAAACGGAGGCGAAGGACGTGGGCTGTTAAGCCTCCATTTTAATTCCCATTTCATTTTTACTTTTATATCGTTTTTATCTTTATGTGAGCCCGACGATGTCACGCCCTCTGTGCACCTGAAGCATACCGGAACTGCGCTGGAGAACGCTCTTCAGGATGTCCTGCGGTTTTTTTTAAATCCCTTTGTGAAAACACACGAACTCACTGCTGAGGATGCCAACATTTCACGCTTTTAGCTTTATAGGAACGGATCTGTAAAATCTTGGAAAAGAGCTGCAGAAAAATTCTGAGACATTTATTGATTCGTTAGGTCTTTGGATGCTTTCTCTGAGGCTTTTAGAAATTAGTCCTCCTTTCTCGGAATTTACCAAAATCCGGAGAAAGCAGGATGGTTTTAGAAGAAAAATGAGACATTTCAAAATAAGGATATTTTCTGAAAACAATATCTCGATACTAATAGAATCATTTTGCTTTTCCTTATCAAATATGAATTTAATTCTTTCGATTTAATTTACTTATATTTATTTTTTTATTTTTAGGCTGATTTATTAGAAACAAAGATTTCCTAAATATACACATGTATGTATATATATGTACATCCTGTGACACGCAGAACATTAAAACGGTTCGATGACACCCTGATAATACCAAAATGCGATAAGTACTTTATGAGCTATGAGGGAACAGAGAACATACATTGCTAAAATCATAATCCTCTTTTGGCTTTTCCGAAGTCGTGTATTATTAGTAAAACAATTTAAGAATCTATAAAGAAACGCCTTCGATCGACTACATACAACTTATTTTAATCCAAGACCTGTGCTATTCAGCTTCTGGGTAGTCGAGTTTCAATTTTTAAACTTTTATTTTATTATGAGGTTTTATTTACGTTTACATTCCGTGTATTTGTTGCAAATTTTCCCATTAAAACTTCAACTAGTTCTAATGTGGTAGAGTTTTAAAATTTTTCAAAATAAAATGTTATTCTCCTTGAAAAGAATTTTTAATAAATATTTATATTAAGGGGCAGTCCGAAAAATGATTTTTTTTATCATTTTAAAATTGACCGAATCATACATACATACATATATTAAAATAAAGCCCCCCTTAACATATACTAAAACTATCACTCCTTGGAAAGCACTCAAAATAACATTGCATATTAATATTATTATTATATTATTCAAATAAAAGAATATAAAGGTAAAACCTTAAGGACGTTCATTGAATACGTAAAATATATGAAAGCACAAGGGGGAAGATGTTAATTACAGGCGCATAGTCCAATTTCAATTTAATTTAATTTAGTTTGGTTTATTTTATTAAAGTTTAAATTAATTTAATGTTATTTAATTTACTTAAGTCAATACAAATTGATTTAGTATAATGTAATTTAATTTAATTTAATTAACCTGATTCAAAAATTAGTTTGAATTGTTTCTAATACAACTCACTTAATTTCTCTTAATCTAAAGAAAGGGCGATAATGTGAAAGAGGGAGTACATCCGAGAGCCAAAAACAAGTTAAATTGGTCATTTAAAACTTTTATACGGATTGAGTATTCTTTCATACTATGGGTAAATTATTCCACAACTAGAATGTTTAAACGAAAAAGGAGTTCTGAATGCAAAAATATATTGTCTTAAATATATTGAGTGAAAAAAATATTTCTTTTGCTAACGTAGCTTATGTGATTAAACTATGGAACGAATTACCTATGCTATGAGATGTAACTGAATTTGAGAGAGCGACGTACAGGAATATAGAGAAGCAGTAGGTTTGTGTTTGTTTTTCCAATTAGTCTAGTTAGCAATCAAATCAGTAATGGGTTTAAACTGAATTGTAATGTAAACATATATTCAATTTTGATACAGTGTTAATGTATGCATCAAAACTTGGTCTTATTTCAAATAAACAGTATTAATTATTATTAAACTTTCAAATACGAAAATCGTTAGATCCAAATGTATCTATTATACATTGGCTTAAGCAATGAGCATAATATAAAAATAATATAAAATGATATTATTTCCTAATTTTAGATGATTGAAATGAAAACGTTATACATATAATAGTTTTAGAGAGTTATATTATGTATTCAATGTTATAGGATTTTCTATCCATAATTTATACATTTGGATTGATTTTATTTATATCTTTAGAGTTTTCTTTTTAAACAGTCCGGTATTATTTAATTTAACTACATTTTAAACAAATTTTTCACGGTTTGCATATACATATATCTAAAGGAAAGATTTTTAATTTAAAGATACATTGTTGCACTACTTCTCTGATGCGAATAAGAAAACGTATTTTATCGGAAAGCAATAAAGAAAATGTTACGACCTAAAGTGCTACAACGTGCTTCACCTTTAATTTAAAGGCAATAAGGAACGTGCCAACGGAACAGCGTCGAATTTGAAATAAAATTATTTTCACTTGAATAGTTTATTCGTAATTGAATATTTTTGGTTATAAATTGTCTTCTGCTTGGTACTTGAATTTTTTGAATATTTTTAACGAACTCTTATTTTCATTTTCATATTGAAGCTGTCTCAACATTAAATAAAGACTTTAACTCAAAGTTGATCACATTAAATTTTAAAATTTGATATAATACAAATTCGCAGCATCAATTTAGTTAATTAAATAGTTTTATGAGAACTTAAAATGCAGCCATAAAACCGATGAACTTGAAAACAATGCTTAATTCCAACTAGCGAATACCCGGCGTGCGTTGTTAACCTTAACAAATAGTTTGAATAAGTAGAAATGAATTTTATAGATATTTATACCAACGCGTCTGTATAAACAATATTTTTAGTTGTTCCATTTGGTGAAAAAATAAATATCCATCTAAAATTCATAAATTCTAACAGTCCACCATCATGAATTCGTAACTTCTGGCAGCCGAATTGAAATTAGCGACCCCGAAAACCCCAAAATACCTTAGTGACCCCGAAAACCCCAAAATACCAAGTTTGGTAGAAATCGTAAAAACTTCAAATTATAGTCCGCTATCTTGAATTTGTAAATTCTGACAGTCGGGTGAAATAAAGTGAGTCTGAAAACCCCCAAGTACTAAGTTCGGTGAAAATCGTATAAACTTCAAAAAACCTTATATATGTATGTATGTATGTATATAGATTTTATGTTTTATATGTTAACTTTATTGTTCATAAAAAAAATTCTAGTCCATATTAGAACTTTTATTTGGCTCAATTGTTATGGCTGAAAAATTATTTATTAGAATTTTTGTGCTCATTCGCCTTATCAAACAAGATTTTATTCCAGACTGATGATGAACAATTGAGTCATATTATATCCTAAGCATTTCAGCGTTATGGCAGGTTACCTTTCAATTTTCGAATGAATTTCTTCGAGCCCGATAAAATCTTTCCATAAAATTCTACAAGCGTACATCCGTCGGTTTTGTGCTAAAACGTTTATGTTGATACCTGCGAACATACAATACCTGCCCACCAGGTAAACAAAATCTCATTTTTTGGAGGAATTTTTCTGCAAAAAAAAAATTTTTTTTTTTTTTGCACGTACAACGGACAGGAAATCCGGGTGAGCTCGATATTCACTCAAGCTTTCCATAATCCCTGAAATATTTCCTGTCCTCATATCGCTTGGGAAAAAAAACACGCAACTTTTACTTGTGTTCTCCCCTTTTATATAAAGTAGTATATCTATGGATCCGTTTTCATTTTTCTTCGCAATTTTCTAATGGAAAAGTTGCCATTCGTAAAAAAAGAAAGCTTTTCACCAAATGTGCTGCTATTAATCAGAATAAAAACGATTCCAAAGAGCCAAAGCCGCAAGGTGCTCTTGCTCGCTTTAATCTTATTAATGCGGCACTTTTCGTTTGCGGCTTGAGCCGGAGTCTGCCTCAACAGCTGAGGCTTAAAGAAGTTTATACTTTTTGTTCAAGAGATAATTTTTCGCGGTAGTATGAGATTCATTCAAAATTCACTCAACATTTTCTTTTTGGAGGAGTGTGGGCGCTGCTCCAGTTCCCATCAATTCAAAGAAAGGAACCTCCTCTGAACTTCTTAACTTTAAGTCACGCCGAAGATGAGCTCTCCACACTAATTTCGTGCATGTCATTAACCAAAGTACTCACCTAGAGACCTTTTTCGTTGGCTGCACCCGAACTTTGTCTTCTTCACTTGGGATCTCAACTCACAACTCTCAAGCAAACGAGTCCTAAAGGTGGAGACATTGTTGTGATTAGTTTAATTAAATTTGAAACTGAGATTCGAGTATGCTCGTTATGTCTCTGTGTGTCACACACTCAGAAATTTTTGCATTTTACGTTAACTCAATCATATTTGTCTGCGAAGAAAATTTTAATTAATAAACTGAAATGTTGGGAATGTCGGTAGGTGTGTCTGTGACATGTAAAACAGGGCTGGGAGACGGATCAAGTTACATACAAACACGAAGATTTTATATCTACTCGAATATTTGCACATCGAGCATGATAACATCATTAATAGATGAAAGGAAGATTTGCTTTTTGGATAAAGTCACCTAGTGCTCTTCCTGCATGTCATTGACAAGTTTTAATTTCACAAAGAGCTTTGATAACGAGTTTGGCTTTGTTTATAATGTAAAAAAAAACTCAATTAGGTGTTAAAACACGAGCTTTTTATGGCCTCGTGACGATGTCCTCGGTCTTTGGAAATTATTTCTAGCTAGAAAGGACATAAAACAACAACAATGACTCAAATTGCCCGAGTTCAGGGAATAATGCTGCCATCGTCTTTGTCAACTCTCAGAAATGCTATGAATAAACAGAACCTGCAACCAAAAGAGGATTTACATAAAAGCCGACGTTCTAAGCTCCTTCAGTCATGGGGCAAATAACTAAATAATAGTGTTTCTCCCTCAGCTTATTTTACTACCAACTAATATTACTTGAGTTAATCCTCTGTTGCATAAATTAAGATCCAAGTTCAAATAATTTTATTAAGAAAACCACGGGAAATGCAACGGAGGATTAAACTTTAGTAAATAAAATTTTGGAACAGGCTTAAAGTCTCCTAATGAATCTTGATAAATCTTTGTAAAAACATTCATTTGGAATTGAAAACGTTTAAATTTTTCCTCCATGATTTTTTGCATTTCTGGAAAATTTCGTTATGGACGCAAGTTTTTTAATTTCTTTTTAATGTCCTAAAAATTTAATGTTCACTAAATGGTCTAATATGTACGACCGATCCAAAATTCGAAGTGTTGACCTTTTTTGAAAAAATTAACTTTAAAGTTTCAAATATTCAATCTTTGACATAATACAGAAGGTCGAAAAACATACTATTTTTTGTAACTAATCGACGACCTTGGCTTAAGCACCATTTGTATTGTGTAATTATATATATATATTTTTTTATTTTAAGCACTAGTTCTTTCTTTTAAAAAAATTACTTTTAGCCTCAAATAACAAAAAATATATATGCATTTTAAAGCAGTACGAAATAAATAATATTTTTATTGAGAGCGTTAGCAAACAACTGTGGCATATTAATTAATTAAAAATATTCCTTTAGAGCTTAAATTAAACGATGTAAGATAGGAAAAAAATATTGTTCTGTTTGTTTGAACTATAACATAAAAACGAATGGACATAGTATGATACAATTTTGACTGTTTTATATAGTCTTTCATAATTTTTGTGAAAGTACACGTGTTTAGCGCTACCACAGAAACACTATGTTGTGTAATGTGTAATATTTCAAAATTAAAATTTACACATGCATTTTAGTATGTATGCAATTGGACATTCAAATATTTGTTATTTCAATTTTTATTTTGTAATACCTAGCTCATTTTAACAATTCATTGTTACCGATTTTCTTCCTCGTTCTGTTCAGCAGAGGGCTTCAAAATACATATATTTGTCGGTTTTACTTACTCTTCCCTCTTAATTCCAAATATACAATTTGATTTTCGCTCCAACTTAAAGGATCAATTAAAATTTATTCAAATGATAGGTCAAAAAGTCAAAATTGAATCCTACTTTTTAGAACTTCTCAATTGTTTACGTAGTTCTATGCCCTTATAGGAACATCTTCAAACCAGCAGCAAATGTTTATAGGACCTTTTACTGGTTCATATTTCTGGTAAAATAATAATGAAAATTAAACAATTTTTTTAATCTTTTATCGTAGGCATTAGCCTTATAAAAAATTCGATGTATGATGAACCTATGTATGTATGTATGTATGTAGGTACATATGTACGTCAATATCTGCAAAATTCCTTGGTTTAAACAATTTTTTGTTCAAATGGGGCTACGAAACAAGACAACAGAAATAAATAAATAAGTCTTCTATGCAAGAGAATTGCATTTATCTCAAACTAAATTTATTATATTGGAAGCAATTTTACTTATATCATCCGATGAACCTGGAGCATGGAAATAAATTCTATGATAATTGCTTGCATACGACACATCCCCATCGGTTTTAAATACAATAGTATTATTTTGAAATCGGATTTACAATTTCTGACCCGATACTATGTACACATGCAACAAGTCCGGCAGACATGACTAGTATCGAAAATGTTCAATTGGAATTTTGAGATATTGTTACAGTGCTGTTATTATAAAGGCTTTCATTGAATAATAATAGGTAGAAGCCACCAAATAGATCAGGGCCCAGAGTGAAATGAGCTAGCTCTAATACATACAGTCCCTATACCATTCTGTCGTAAACCCAATTTTACCCTATCATTTCTATCGAGGGTTTTGTCGCCTGATGAGGAATGAGGAGGAGATCGAAAAGTTTCAAAGGTACCTTACTAAAATCTAGATGGACTGTGGGTGGTGATAGTAGAAACTTTGATGCGAACAGAATTCCGGAATATTTTTGGGGGTGAATATCAAATGACAAAACATAACTTACGGGGAGAAACGGGCAACCTATTCATATAACAGAGAAAGGTTTCATTTTTCTTTTTGTAGCGGACCAGACGAGTTATCACTATGGGGGCCCCTATAATCGATTTCTGATGTAAATGTCTTTTAGCCTCGGCCCTCGGGCCAAAACTTTCATCTTGCTTCTGTCACATAAGTGGACTGACTTTATTCCTTATTCTAAGGAGTCCCGCACTGTGACTGCTTTCCATTGTGATGAAATTTGCAATAACTTTTGATGGGAAGATCCCTTACAAAAGGATTTTATTACCGATAGAAGAGGCTTCTTTTGATTATGCATAATTAACGCTTAACATAGAAAAGCTTATATGGTTGCTGGGTCAAATTCTATTGAGGCGGTTGAAAATAATTCAACAATAGCATATTGTCTTAAGTAACTTTAAATATTAGTTCTTTAAATTTTATTCAATAATTCCTTAAATTTAAGTTTTCAAATATGCTATGTATAGAATAGAAACGCAAAGTATTTTCGACAGTTTTACTATTCCCTTCTATGGTAAAAAATATTCCTCTCCATCCCATATAAAATAAATACATTTAAAATGTCCAAAGCTTTTACTGACTCCAATGTCGAAAGTAAATTTAAAAACCATTTTTGTATCGTCAGTTCTACATAGATCGAATATAGAGGGCAAAAAGTAAAATTATGTTTTGTCAAGCATTAAATTAAATTAATTAGCAGTGCTACGTTTAAAATTCATTTTCCTACCGCAAGTTCTAGACTGAGCATATTAAAGGGGTAAAAAGTAAAACTATGTTTTGTGAAGCATTAAATTAAAGTTAAATTAAATTAATTAGCAGTGATACGTTAACAAAAGCGTTGATATTTTATGTTATTGCGATATTTGTCAATAGTGACAGGACAAAGATATGTACATAATTTATAATCTCAACAAAACATAAATGTAAAAGAAAGTTCGTAACAAAAAAACTTGCCAGATAAGTACTCGAATAATGACTTTGCTAATAAAAGAAGAGAGATAAAAGAAAAAATAATAATGATTTTCGCACATTGTTTTCTCGTGAATAGTAAGAGGTTATTTATTGAAATTTGAGATTTGGTAATTAGAAGAGGATATTACTAAACACTCTAAATTGCAAGTGTGTAGGTAAAATAAATTTTAAGTCATGCGGAGGTCGAAAGTGGCCCGATATTGTTCGTGTAATATAATCCACGGCTGGTGTGTCGTCCTTTTGTTTTGCGAACTTGGATTAGGTACACACTGCCTTGTGTCTAGATATTGTTTAATTTCCATAAATTTTTACAAAAGTATCATGTTCTGCCGAACAATAAAATCATATAAATTTTTCTGCCATCAACTCCCTAAATATTAATATGTCTGCAATTCTTCAATAGAATCAATAGACTCAATTTTAAAACGTTTTACGAAATGCGTGTCATTTTTGAGCTTTAGGGCCTATCCGAATCCAAGTCTTCATCTTGTTATAACAGTTCGTAGCGACACACCGAGCTAAACACTGTTCGAAATCATGTCTATGCTATACATAAGCTTTACTACGTACATAGGTTAACAGTTTAGATTGCTTATCTTGATGAGCGAGTTAGGGCCTTGGTTGACTTCGTGAGACGAAATGAAAAACTTTGATTAATTAAAAATATCAAATGTCGAGCTAAGCAAACAAATTTGAACAAGTTTGCTTTGTCTTCGCCTTAACACATTCACTGCCAGAATTTTCAAGAAAGCTTTTGTGAGAGACTTACACGTAAAAATGCATTTGCTGAGAGAGAGCTTTCATTTGTGTACCGTTTTCGGTACACGTAGCAGGGAACGTGCTAATTGGAATACAAGATCAGGTTGTTTGCTGACATCATAAACTGTCATAACGAAGCAAAGACGAAG
Organism: Machimus rusticus; assembly: GCA_951509405.1. Lineage (NCBI taxonomy): Eukaryota > Metazoa > Arthropoda > Insecta > Diptera > Asilidae > Machimus > Machimus rusticus. The sequence continues at coordinate 3,961,002 of OX608053.1, read as the reverse complement.
ACTTCAATTCGAACAGGCCCTTAGTAACTTCTATTGCAATAGTCTGTTCTTTTAGAGTAAAAACCGCCTATGTTTACTAGATTGCGCTGCTCCTTTCACCCTTTGATAAATAAGTGGTCCGAATGTGTTTTCCCCATTCAGATCCCATTTCTTTTGAAAAAAGCTAAAGGGTTAGCTTTCTTTATATCCTCATTCGCGTACCCCCGATATTTCTTACATTAACTCGTCTGACCATAAAGAAAGCAAAAATCTCATTTTTTAAGACCTGAAAAGGGTACGTAAGTGTAAAATTTTCTACACACTGTTGAAGCAGCCCAGTATAAGACCGAAAAACTCCCCCGCCGCCAGAACATAAGCATAAAAAATTCCCAAGAAGAAACAAATCAGCTCTAAAGTAATTCCACATAGAGCCGTCCATCCATCTTCATAAGTAAATTGTTGTGAAATATTAGTCTTTTATGCTGCGGGGGTGTTTGCTCTGCACAGACAGCCGACTGGGGATATTACTTACTCTATACCATGAAAAGGGGCCACAATTGGTGAAAGCATGCACGGTAGTCGGGTAGTCGGGTAGTCGGTACCCTTTCCTTAGAAGGATATCGTCTTTCTGGCTTCTAGCTAAGAAAGGCAAAGAATATTAATCAATACCGCCCCCGTTCCCGATTTTGCCAATGTTTGTTGCCGGCAGCATTACCGCCAACGATACGCTCCTCGTCTCAGAGGAGTGAAAAATGTTTAATTCACCATGAAACACGAAACATATTTAGCTGTGAAGGAAATTCAATGAAACAGAGAATTTCTTTGCAAATCGCTTCTGATTGGGGCCAAAGCGGAGCACCCACGAGTCAAGCAGGACCTTCGTTAACGTCGCTTTAATTGAGAGGCGTTCTACGTCCTGCTGGCGATCCCGGTCTTTTAATTTTTTAAATTTTTTTTTTTCGCCCCCTTTCAGTTACCAAGGCCATAGAAGGCGAAAATTTGGGGCGCGACTGGGTTATTTTCTTGAGGATTTTAGGTAGGATCATGGACCCCTCAGTGGTATCTCAAGATATGAAAACAAATTCAATTAAAACGCGAAATAAAAAATAAAAATACAATGAAGGGCGTAAAAATGAGAGGAGCCGTTCCAGAAACCACCTCTCTAATTAAACCTCGTAAATGAGTCTTTTGCACTAAATGCCCGCTGATCCCAATGCTGGTCGAGCGGATTCACCTTCAGGTTCTAAAATTAATTGAAATGGGTTCTCTTCTCTTCTATTTTACAGGAAAAAGGCGGAAGTTGCGATGGAAGGGCAGTTCCTGGTCAGGCAGATTTACGACGATGAGATCACCTACAATTTAATCGGTGCCGCTGTTGAGATACTTAGTAAGTATTATATAAAATTGAGGACCGTAAAATCTTCAAAAATTTAAAAACTTCCGGAATCCTCTTCGCCTTAAAGAGGGTTGCTGCGAAGTATTATGGGGATGAAAGTGTTTAAAACAAATTCTTACAGATATCCCCGCCGATGATATTCTGGAACTGTTTGGAAAAACATTTTTCGAATTTTGCCAGGATTCTGGATTCGATAAAATTCTTCAGGTGTTGGGAGCAACCCCTAGAGATTTCCTACAGGTAAAATCAGGGGTTTGTTTACATTTCGTTTTACGTACACGGAAAAAAATATACTGTAACATATAATAATTGATTATGATCAAACAATAATTCCCTATAGTTTAATTTATAATATGCAGATCTAACAAGTTGAAATTCACAGAATGAATCAATAAAATTCTAGAGCTTCTAATGTAAATTTTGTGAAAATATTTTATTTTCTCACATATGGAAACAATTAAAGTTACGAATGAATAAGCACTTCGCAATACAGATAATATTATTGGTGGCTCAAATCAATTTTTACAAAGTGATTTTATAATTTTTAAAAGTACAGGGTTTTCACGTAAATTCAACAGTATTAGATGTGCAGTAAAAGCTTTCCAATTACTTAATTTGTATTAATTGTACCTACCTACTAAATATCTAAAAAGTATCCGAATGTACATACTAGATACAGTTTTCTTACGATATTAGTGTATTAGAAATAATTAAAATTATTACTCTTACTAATACTGCATATTACTATCATCAATACCATTCATATTTAATATATTGAGACGTTTTTTAATTATTTCCAATACAATAACACGCATGACGAACAATAAAGCCTCGATAATTATAATACTTAGGAAACACTGAGGAGAAGAAAATCGTTTCAGTTTAAAAAGTATAGTGCACCTAGTAACAAAATACAATTAATTATAGTACAAACTAAAAAGTACACAATTTCACAATCTACATATCTACATATCTAAGTGCACTACTAAATACATTTCATAAATTATTTATTATTTTATTATGTTTTCGTCTGATCAAGTTATTGTGTTCTTCTAAATGAAAAGATTATTAACAAATTTTTTACATTGACACACTGGAATAAAATTTCGAATTTCTGGCCTATTTAATCTCACAATTTTTTATACGTATTGATTTGAAAGTCAAATCTATATTTAGTAGAATGAATATTTATTTGCATTTTTTTAAGAAATTCAAAGATTATATAATATTTTTGAAATTGAAAGTGCGCGAAATTCTAAATTTCGTTTATAGTCTGAAGTATTATATATATTATTTTTTTGACGCTATGTATTATTTTGACATTTTACTTGTTAGGTTCTTGAGTATAACAAAGGATTGTTCAATATTTTTTTTTTTTTTTTATTTTAAGCCACGACTACCAAAAAGCTTAACAAATTTTTTCCATGAAATTGTCAAATATAATGAATTGCTTCCGTTTGGTTTCAATTTCCCTTTAAAATATAGAATATCAAACAATCAACTAATTATAGCAGATATTGTAATTCATATTTATGACAAGCAATAGTATTAAATAGGTAGGTATGCCGAAAGTTAGTGTCAAAGTTACATTTTGCCTTAACTTAGAGCTTTTAAACTAGTTCTAACTTAGACTTTTGTTAGGGAATCGCGGAATACTTTAATTGTAGAATATATACTCTAAATTCCAACTCTAAATTGTTAGGAGACTCCAATTCCACCTACATATTTTTGTTTAAATAAATTTTTTCCTGGCCACTTCGATATTTTTCTTTTTGAAGAATTTAAACCGTAATGTTTGTAGTTTATCCATCCATTTATACTGACTATGTAATAAAATTTCTAAATTACAAGAATATACGAAAATTTTTCCTGATTATTTTGCTTCTTTTGAGAATTACATGTAGTATTCCCAGATTGTTTGTTTTGTTTTCATGCACTTATTCGAAGTTTACTATCTTACAGAACTTGGATGCCTTACATGACCATTTAGGAACACTCTACCCCGGGATGAGGGCGCCTTCATTTCGATGTACGGAAAAGGATGGTTCTCTAATCCTGCACTACTATTCAGAACGACCAGGTCTAGAACACATCGTCATAGGGATTGTGAGGGTAATTTTGCATATATAGAAAGAGTTTATAAGGAAATTTAATCAATAGCACATGTCCAACATTTGTTCCCTTTCCAGGCAGTCGCCTCAAAATTGCATGGTGTCGACGTGGACATCGAAATAATCAAAAGGAAAGGGGAGCCCCTCGACGCCGACCAGAAGGAATTCGAGGCACAGCCCCAAATTCAGAAGGCCCCAGCGGAGCTCAACAGCAACTCACCGGCCACTCGAATTGAGGCCAACAATAACAACAACAACGAACGCACAACTTTATCATTCAATCAAGAAGAGAAACCCACAACAAGTTGGAACCAATTGAACGATGCTATCTCAACGAACGAGGATTGCCCGGGCGAGCCCAAAAATTTTGGAGAAATTTGCACACATAAAGGTAAGAGAAGGTATAGAAATTCAGGTGTCCCTAAGTATTTCCAACGCACCCCAAAAAAAAACTTGAAAGGGTAAAATTTACCCCCAAATGAAAGGGGCCATTCCCTGTAAAATTCTTCGGACTCTTTCAATTCAGGATTTCCGTTTGAGTAAAATTTATGGAACTTTTACAATTTTTCAAACATTCCAGATAAGGCTGAGCCTACACAGTGCTCCAGATCGGGTGAAAGGATATCGACTGAACCGGATGCGACCAGTAGCAGTTTTTCCAATTTGTCCCCCTGTAGGTATTTGAAGCAAAAGCTAAATTTAGAAGATAGTTTCGATGAGTCCAAGCAAAGCGAATGCCTACGGCTGCTAAAAAATAAAAGTGATGATATCGAACGATCCGATCACGTTCAATTTCTGATCCGGGAAGTATCCGGGACGGCGAAGTCAACGCAATCCGTTGAGGAAAAGGAGCCACCTGACGATTTCGATTTTCTTTGTGAAGGTAAGCGCCAAGAAGTTTTCTAGCTGACCAAATTTTCTCGTCAACAGGTGACCCGCAGATACACTTCTGGAAAACTTTTGTGGTGCCGCAAGGCTGAAACTAAAGTTTTCGGGTAGCTCAGGCTGTTTTATTATTTATTATTAATTGCCTAAGTGGCCAGCATTTTGGTTGAACTAAAGACATCGATTTTCGATCTTGTATGAAAGTAAAATTGTTATACTCTTTTAGAATTTTAAAAACAAAACACATTAAGATTTATCGGACCGCGGAGTTTAGGTAAAAAAATGCCTTTCGATTGTACATAATACATATTATACATATACATGGTAAGTTTTTGGTGACATTCAGTGGATTTTCCCCAGAGATTTTCGGAGATAGGAAAATGGGCACCACAAAGCTCAGAGACATATTTTTGTTGGTCTTAGATAACCTTAAAAAAACAGAAGCTCTTGGGACTCCAAGGAAAATTGAAATTTTTCAATTAGAAGAGCATTTGAAGTTCATCTTTTATTTATTTATATTTCTTTCTTTAAAGTTATTAACTTATTCCAAATATTACCTAATTCCTTTTGAAAAATAATTGTTTATAAAGTTTTAAGACTGTGAGCTTACTTTGATTACACATATAAGTATTAAGAAATTTTGACACTATTTAGGGGTATAATAAGAAAGTGAAAACCGAAACTTTACGAAATTAAACTTTCCCGGAAATTGATAAAAGGTTCACGATTACTTGCAGGGACTGTAATGATTATGATCAACAAATTATCAAGTAATTTGCTTCGTAATCGTTATCGAGCGATTGAAAAGTAAAATTACCTTTTATTATTATTTAGCCGTAAAAAAATTAAACCTTTTATTCCAAATATTATTGAATCTAAATAACACTTTAAATAATATAATTGATTTTAGCTTAGTATATAAAGTAATGATTATTTTCGGTCTTTGATTACTTGCCTTAAATGATAGCTTAAAGCTGAGAATATTGTTTAGTCGACGTTATAACATTTCAAAAATCTTTTGAAATTTACTATCTCTAATTTCATTTTTTAAAATTAACTTATGTTGCCACAATATGTTCTACTGTAACATTATATTTATTTCTATTAGAATTAATAAATTACTACGTACTAAAAATTCTACGAAAAGTTAATCTTCAAGAAAGAGAATCGTTGTGTATATAAAACTGTCTAAAACGTTGGAAAACCGTTTTGTGAAAGAAAATGTGATCTTAACTGAAAGTACCCTTTCTTTTAAAAGAACGCTATTTTTCTGAAAATCTCAGAGTGCTGATTTTCAACCTTTTACTATGAACTTGATATTACTCTTACATTATTATAGATTGCTATTTATAGTGAGAATCAGTTAAGTTTTTCTTCTTTAACTTTTACAAACATACAAATAAATTAAAAATAATGTACTTCATATTAAAATGCGCCGGAGGGAACAAAATCAAACAACAGAATCAAGACATTTAAACGTTGTCTCTGTGTTCTTCTATTATTATCAAGGCACTTCTGATCTTCCCATTTTCAATAAAAGTTCACTGAATGCAACCAGACAAACAAATTGCAACAAATTTTCTTTCAATTTTCATGTAGGTATGTTGAAGGCAGAGAAAACAGGGCGTTTTAATATGTTCCCAAAAAAATAATAAATATCTTTTTCAGTAAAATCGATAGAAATTGTAACAGTCAAGATATATAATTTAAAATTAAATTAAAGATTGTCTATAGATAGAATACCTAGATAAATCAAGTATACCGTCAATTGATTGACGTCCACGTCTGAATATTTTATAACAGTGGTAAACAAAATTCAATAAATAGTCATCAAATCATGTTTTTGAGAAAAATATTATTTAAAGTAAATTTTTCATAAGCGCATAGAAGTTATGATCTTGACTTACTTTGAATTGAATCATTCAAAGATCTCGGTTAACGAAAAAAGTGAAATTTATAGTATATTTCAGCAAGTGTTTAAGGGTCTTGTATAAATATTCATACAGTAGTTAAAGGTCCAAACTTGTATTTAAGTTTTATTTCAAGGTTTAGTGTTACTTTGTAAAACATTTTAAAAAATGTACAAAAACCAATACATATTGAAAATAGTGCACTTCAAACCTATTTTTCTCCAAAGTGGAACGTTATGTGACGAGATCGTTTATGAATTTGTAATGTGGGAAAAATGAACTTTAACCAGTATAATATTTAATTTGTTTATCTCTTAGTACACTTAAAGTAAAACATTTTTATACTGATACTAAAACGTATATATCTATATCTATGGTAAATAACCACTTTTTAATTGTTCGATAATGAAATCATGAAATTAACAAATAGAGCTAAAGTATATTTCGAATGGTATAATCGTTAGTTTTAACTAACCGGTGCTTGTCTCAAGTAAATTGAGCTAAGTGATAAATAAAATGAACAGATTTATCTTTATATCTTTCCCAGCACCTCTAATATCACCGTCGACGTTCTGCAAAATCTTCCCCTTTCACCTAATGTTCAACAGGAAAATGCGAATTGTTCAAGCGGGAAAATCAGTGGCACGAGTGATTCCCAGGTAAGCAACAACTCTGATAAGTGTACGTTTTATAAAGGTGCCAACCTGGCAAAGCGAAATTTGCTAACAACCCTAATGAAGCCGAGGACAATTAAAGCCTCTACAAACCGACTTCATCCCTTGCCTCAGGTTGCTCCAATTATCCGTGGCCTTCTTGAATCACACCCACATTTTACCATTTTACCCGCGATAGGGTGTAGATTTCTAAACATTCTTTCTTTTTTGGGGTCTGACTTTCGTTTTCAGGGTTTCCGACGATGATTGTCCCCTTCTTGAGGTACTCGAAGCAATTCGGCCGCACCTGCAGTTAACGTTCGAAAACATCTTGGCGCACATCAACACGATTTATGTCCTCCAGACGAGGCAAGGTGCCATGGGGAAACATGAGCGCTACTTAAGACTGAAGGTAAGGAGCCCAGTGATGACCTCCTCAACTATTGCTACCTTTTTTTTTTTCTTGTCGCACACATGTTTTAATATAAAACGTCTTTTATTCCAGGGTCAGATGATGTACATCGCTGAATCAGACCTCATCCTCTTCCAGTGCTACCCGAGTGTTATGAATCTTGACGACCTAGCCAAGTGAGTATGGTGCGGCCCCATCCTTTCTTTTAGATCCAATTAAGTTTTATTGCTCTATTGACTTCAGCGACACCACAATCCCACCTCTCCAATATGAACCACCCTGTGTTGGTTCTAGAAAAGCGCCAGCAGCTTGCTCTATGAATCGACTTCGATCTGACAATGAAAATAAAGGCCGGTTGCCGTTCAATTGGATTTTGGCCAAACAATAGCAATCGCCACTGTACAATTGCAGATAGAGATTGTTGTAAGCTGTCGCGCTGTTTTCTTGGCCCCTTTTTTGGGGCGGCCCCCCAATCACAGGACACTCCCTGTTTCCCTGAAAAGCTGCTCTGGATGGCAGTAGAATCATACCCTCGTCGCCGCCGCCCCATTTCTGTCCGCAGATCGCGTTGCGTGCTGCTGCTCTTTTTTGCTGGTGAATAAACGACTTTTGGCAATTGTTTGACTTTCAGGAGCCCAAAAACATTTGCAATAAATCCCAATAGACCTAAAATCAGAAAATGAATCGTTTGCCCGCTAGGTTTTGAAACTCTGTGTTCATATTGCGGCCCAATAGTATAGAAACAGAGTAAAATTGTTTCATTTCTTGGGAATTAGCTCCAATTACTTATGGAGGCTATTTGGAATTGTTCACAGTTCAAGCAACTATAGCCATAGTATGCAATACTGAATAAAACGATAACCCAAATTGATCGTAATTCAATTAGTTGTTTTCTTTCTATTTACTCCCTAAGACAGCTGTATATAGCTTATACATTATTCCTATACTATGTAAACCATTTACAATAACCTCAGTCAATATCTCAAGAAATAGGTACGCATCCTACGAAAACAATATCCCAGAATTATTTTGTTTCCTTCCAAGATATCACCAGATGACGACGTTTTTTTCAGCACAGGTGGCGCTGCAATCGGTGAAACTAAGTTATCTTTACTATTTAAAATGAAAATTCCAATTTCAGATTCTCTACAACTCATTTAATTTCAAACATTTTAAGATAACATCATTTTCAGTAATGATATTTTGAAATGCACTTTAGAAGAGTGCGATTTTCTAATTTTTGGAGCTTCTCCGAATTAATATTACGCGTTAGATAACAACCGAGTTTATATCTGAACTAGGGCCTCAAAATCCCGGCATAGCTCTCGGCAAAGGAATGATTCAGAATTTAGAATACCTAACAATTCGAATTTCGAAACATTTAAATATGATGTAATGTATATGCAATTAAAGACTTAATTATTTTTAACATCTTCTACTCTTACTCCAACTAGGTCAACAATTTAACAATTGATTGAACTTTTTATTTTGATCATATATTTTAATGGCATTAGGAAGTATTAATAATTATTAATAAGTGACCGGAACTTTATGCATTTAAAATAGGTGAAATATGCACATAAAAGTCGCCAAATATGCACATACAAATTCACGTAAATGTGACCAAATATGAGAATGAGGACTGAAATTAAGTTTTAAAACAACAAATAAAAAACTCAAGATTTTATTTTACAACAAAAAATTGCAATAAAAACTAAAATTCAATAACAAAAACAAAACAAACGTCTTCCATAAATTTTCTAAGTTATATTTATTTGATAATTTTTTAAAACGTGAATTTTTATATTTATGCATTTATTATATAAATATGCAAAAATAGCATTTGCATGAAGTTTCACTCTCTGGTAATAATTTAATTGAGTTCAGATTTTTAAAATTTTATCTGTTGCAAATAGACTTTTGTTTCCCATATATTGTAAATCCGATAGTTTCAAGAATATTCCTTCGAACATTACCGTAAAAGTGCATATTTTTAGAATTTGACCGATCTTTACGTTTTAATATTTTTATGAATGAAATATGGATGAAAATAGTTTCATAGAAACATCTGAAATTCTAAAAATATTTGTTTTTTAAAAGAAAATCATTAACAGTATGTTCGAAGACTTACATATTTCTGATATAAAAAGTCGAATATTTTTGATTATTTTAGTAATTTTTCAGCTATTTTTCAACAAAGTTTCAGCCAGTTCTTGCAAACAAGAACTGGATTTTTCGCACAAACAGATCCGAATCAGATAAGATAACTTCTCAAAAATTTCAATTCAATGCAAAATTTCCTGCTAAATCTGATTCAGATTCGATTGTAAAACAAACGCAGCTAAGGATATCCGTCGGACAGACATTAAGGAAAAGTTCTTAGAAACCACTTTTTTTAGATTTAGAAACTTATTCTTGATCGAATATTACTAAAAATGTGATAAAGATCATTTTCCAATCTCATTACCGATAACTCGTTATATTATGCAGCTCCATGAAATTAATTAACTTATCACAATCTTAACGTCGGTTTTAAGGGTACTCAAGTTTCCTAAGGAACAACAAACTGGTATGCCATTGGACACTTTATTAACCATAATATCCCAAATTACAATGAAACCAGGTGATTTCGCTCACAATGAAACTCAGCTTACCTTCAATGTATATTGAACTATTTCAGTGCTTTCAAAAGGTGGATGTTTACAGTCTCTGTGCCAACTTAGCTCAATCTCCTGTGCACACAAACTGCAATTTTAGTACCTAAATTGGGAACATCGTTTAATATGAGTAGCCCAGAAATAACACGGATATTCGTAAGCTAACCAGGCAGAATTTCACTCTCATGTGACAATAAAAGGACTTCGTGAAATACATAATCCTAATAGGGTAGCTCCTACTGGTTGCAGTAGAAAATCTCGTAATAATTTAGTCTCTGATAGCCTCAATTCTCTTTTGGTCAGTGTTTACATTAAGGATAAGAATTAATTGCCTGTGACTAATTTAATCCACCTTGACACGTACTTGAAATTTAATTATAACTCCTTACATGGTCAAGGATAATCCCGGCTCATCTAGTTGTACGGATGCCACTTAATCACCTTTTCCTGGGTAGAACAGAGAGTCCTATGTCTTAAGAAAGGAAACGTCATTTCGTTCTAACATTTGTCTTAAAAGATAGAAGCTTCCCCTAATCACCTCGATCCCATCAATTCCCTCTGGACCAAATTACCAGATAAATACTTAATGCAACCGAACAAGACCGGCTATGAATTCACCCTTCTACCCGAAATAGGAATTAATTTCTTACCCAAAAATTATAATATAATCTCACAGGAAAGGTCTCTATATCTCGGACGTGCCCCTGCACGATGCAACCAGAGACTTGGTCCTCCTGTCTGAAAAATTTGAGGCTGAATACAAGCTGACACGCAACTTGGAAATGCTAACAGACAAACTTCAGCAAACGTACCGAGAGTTGGAGAGTGAAAAACAGAAAACCGACAGGTAGGTTAATTACTCGTCATTAGGCACAAGTGGGTAAGCTTTGGTTTTGTTTATTGGAGCCCTTTTTTCGCATGTATTTACTATACAACTCCATTTGTAACTCACATTTTAACTGACCATGGTTCTGTTTTTCTACACATTTCCAGACTCCTCTACTCGGTTCTACCGAAAACCGTCGCTAACGAGCTCCGACATCAACGACCAGTTGCACCTAAAAGGTGAGATGGACACAAATTTCATACGTAAAATATTAATGCGATTGTGGGGTGCGTTCGGTACGTGACAAAAATACAAATTTACGGTCATGGAAAAATCCGTAGCAAGAAGTTTTTCCTTAGCCTTAACGTGACCTGTTTTTTTTTCGGGGGGGCGGTCCGCCTTATTCAACAACGTTCAACAAAACAGAAAAGAACGTGAGCCGGAGGCCACTTTTACCCATTTCTATCGTAAGCTAATTAAATTCATGACTTGACCTCATCTTCCCTCTCAACAGGTATGATTGCGTGACGTTAATGTTCTCAGGTATTGTCGGCTTCGGGCAATACTGCGCTGCGAACACGGACGCCGAGGGCGCCATGAAAATCGTTAAAATGCTAAACGAGCTTTACACTGTCTTCGATGCCTTAACCGATTCTAAGAGGAATCCTAATATTTACAAGGTAATTTCGGTGGACGTGACTCCCAGACGAGGATTATCCTTCTAATGGAGTCGGAACTTATTTTCGTTTCAATTCCCCTTAGGTGGAAACTGTCGGTGATAAGTACATGGCTGTCTCTGGACTCCCGGATCCTTGCGAGGACCATGCGAAGTGTATCGCCCGACTTGCACTAGATATGATGGATATGGCGAAAAATGTTAAAATGGGACCAAATCCTGTGGTAAGTATTTTTATTTCCTATTTATTTATTTATCTTTATTATTTTCCTTCCTTGGGGAAATGATTCTATTGAAATAAGATAATCATTTAAAATAAAAAATTTAAATTTATGGAATAGTACGCATGCCCCACATTTTGATTTTTTAATAATATGGCGAATTGGTTAGAAATTTATTGATGAGTTTTACGCAGCATATGGCTCAGTCAATGACAAATAGTAATAACTTAAATTTGTTCTTAAGTCTTAAGCGTAAAATAAATTGTTTAAAGTCCGAATAGATGCGTAAAGGGTAGGTCATATGCCCCAATGGACAATCTGGCTACTTATATAGATGCCCTTATAATTATGGTTCCATATTAAAATAAAATAAACCTAGGGTTTTTGTTTTCGATTTCACTCTGAGAAAACGTCTTCGAAGTGCTCTTGATGGAAAGATGTGTGATCAATAAAAGAAAAAAACACGTGTTAAATATTTTTTGAAAAGCTATAGACTGACATCAAATCCAATTTGAAAATTTTAAACGGGAACTCCCATTTTTATTTGCGGATTCCGCATTTAGTAATTTAAACTTAAATCAGATACACAAAACTAAATAGTAAATACTTTTCAAAAAATACTTTTCCCGAAATTTCAGACCCTTAAGTCAAACCTGTAATCAGTGAATTTACTACTAAAAAGGTTTTAAGGACTTTATTCGTAAATCCAGTAGTTTTAAGGAAAGGAACTTTAAGCAAAAATAGATTTTTTTCGTCCAATTGACGAAATTGGAAATTAAAATTCTCTATTACCTCATGTTTTCGAGGAAAGTAGGATTAAAATGTACGTGGTTTTAATAAAGACCATAAAAACTTGTTGAATAGTTGGTTCGTTGGTTGGTGTTGAATAGTATTTAAGTATAATTAAATTTGATATAAAAGGTGGCAGAAATAACTTTTATTAAGAGCTGCGGAAAAGCTACATTAGATCTAATACTATGAAGGGTTTATTTATTTATTATTTTATTAATTTTATAAAATTGTTGGTCACAGTCACAGTAAAATTTAAAACTACTCAGGAAATTAGTTCTTTTTTTTCTATAGAAATATTTATAGATCTTGCTATAAATATGGTAAAATAACTTCTCAAGTGCAACGCTCCGTACTCGTAAAATGTTCTTCTGTGCATGCAATAAAGAAATTTCCTCTAAAATGTGTTCTTTATCGCGCACAATTATGAGTCAAGTTTTTTCGAAATTGCCCAAACTAATAGCGTGCCATGGTCTCTTATCGCCGAGAAAAAAATTGCATGCTCCTGCACATTCTGCGGTTGATGAATAGCATTTAACTCCTCAAGAAGTAGCTCTCCTTCAGGTAGCATGCGGCTTAAAAAACATCGACAACCCCACAAGAAAGCTGAAAGCAGTTCTGCAAATAGCATCCAAAAGGTTTACGAGTGCATGACGTAGTACTTGACGATTACCTGAGCACCTTAACGATTTCCACTTAATTTTGTAGATTTATTCAGATCCCCCTGGCCGAAGACAAAACGCCGAAAAGGAAAACCTCTTTAAATCCAAGCTTGTGGCAATCCTTAGGTTAGGAAAACAAGCGTTAAAACTTAAAAGCAAATTTTTTAAGGAGAAGAGCCCCCCCAAAAAAAAGAAGAAGAAAAAGAAATTGGAAAAGCATGAGGACGCCCTTCCCTAGACCTTTCACAAGTTTAGTCTGAATCGACCTTACTCCATTCATTATCTCATGGATAAAGTTTGAAGCACTTTAAAAATAGCACAAGGAAGTGCTCTTCTCCGGCTTGAGCCTCGAGCTCTTCTTTGCCATGCCACCACCCGCAAAACCATCACCTCCGTGGGGCCAAGGTTTAGGGCGGAGCGCACTCCACTGTACTTTTCGCTTTTTTCGGGGAGGACGGAAAAGATGGGTGCGGATGGGGTGCGACAATGAGTTGAAACACGCCTTCAACAATTCAACTTTATTTTCGAATTTAATTTTAACAAGTTTTCTTCAATTTGTTGCAGCAAATCACAATTGGAATCCACTCGGGGGAGGTTGTGACGGGAGTGATAGGGAACAGAGTGCCGAGATACTGCCTTTTCGGGAACACTGTAAACCTAACCAGCAGAACAGAGACGACGGGGATGGCGGGACGGATCAATGTTAGTGAAGAAACTTACAAGTAAGTATAGGCCTATTTTTAAATAAACATACATACATATCTATACTCCTAGAAAAATTTCTTAAATTTCTCTTTGACAACAATACTAACCGCAAAAAATATTTACATATATGAACTTTACTGCATTTCGGTTGAAATGACTTAATACGCAAAAAATTGTTGCTATTAGCACAATAGCTTTCTTGAGGTTGCAACTACATACTATATACACATAAGACGTGCAAGATTAACCTTAGGTGTATTTATTTATTTATTAATTTACTCTAATAAAAAAGGTAAACACTCAACTACTAAGGTTATACGGCACATAAGGACACACATTAATTTTGACAAAAAGTATATACGAAAATTACTAGTCTTGTGTCTTGAACTTGAGTCATTTAATTTTATTTTAATGGAAAAAAGGTTCAAAACAAGTTGAAAAGGTTGAATTTATGTAGTAAATTTAGTAGATCATGAGAATCTGATCGATTCAACAGTGTGGCAAGTTCCTCCACAAATGATTTTGGTTTTGTCGCATTCTGTTAAAATATGGCAATTCTGGCAGACCACACAGCAGCTGAGGACCTCTTTTCAAGAGGAATGACTATGTAAATCTAGTATGCCCTACACGTACGTACTCTGAAGATCTTAATTGCTTCCTTCCGCGAAATGTTAGGGGAGTATCTGGGTATATCAGGAGTTGCCCAGTGATACTTTAAAAAAGTAGAGGAGTTATTCCACAATTCGTTTTTTTTTTTTTTGGATTAGTTGTAGTTTGTTGTCAGTTGCAGTCAAATTGGGAAAATAATATCAAATGTGATCATCTCTTGAGTTATGTTTCCATTTTACAAGCCCGCAACAGGCCCGAAACGCGCCTGCAACAGGCTCATATTTTTATAAATTACGCTTGCAAAATACGTTCGCCGATTAAAAACCTCTTAATTTTTTGGATGAATCCGAATCAAGCCCGTAGCATTTTTGAAGAGAAATAAGATCATATAGAAACAACTGGAACAACTGCGTTAGTTATACGCTTGTTGCGGGCGGTCTTCGGGCATGTTGCAAGTGCATTTCGGGCCTGCTGTGGGCGCGCTTCGGCCTTTTATATGTGCATTTCAGGTCTGCTAAGGGCATGCTTTAAGAAATGTGGACTTGTTTCAGACGCGACGTGATTGTTCGACAACTGTGCTTATGAAAAATGTTACGCGCGTTGCAGGCGTGCTAAAGAATTAGATATTTTTACTCGAGATCGATGTCGAATTTCGATAGCTAGAAGATACTTGGTTAGGACGAAAACGCCTATCTCAAATCTATAATAAATATGTCTTTTTTTGCGTATATTAATATGTCTTTTAATACATCATGGAAGAAAATGAAACAAGTGGCATTGTATTAAGTAAACGATGTATATACTTTTACTTATTTTTTTATTTTTTTTAAATAAAACGTAAGTGATGTACATACATATTTTCATTGTTTTATTTTAACACTATTCAAACACATAGTTTTATTTCATTGAGGTTTATTGTGTCAGTTCAGCTTAGAAGCACATTTTAAATATGGGGAAAAATAAATTGGTTCAAAAAAATTGAACCTAAAACTTCTTCAAATTTGTATTTGATCAAAGTATTTTCTCCTATATTTGTAATGTGCTTTTAACAGCACTGAATACAACATCCTGGATCGCATTTCAAAGTTATTTTTAACCGAATTGTCTTAGTATTTTTTACCACATAAATAGATGCGGGTTGATTTTGTCGCATTTAAGCCATTTTTAATCGCATAGTGAAGTTGTATTAAAATATATAATGACCGAATTTTTGTATTTATCCGAACTTCATCTCAACTTGAAAGAACTACACTATCAAGTTATCTCAACCGATATTTTGTTAAATAGTTCTTCGTTTGGCGAAACTTCGAAATGTAATATTTTTCAGTGATAACTATAGTTAGGTCAATCCTCCATCAGGTCGACGTACCTCTGCAATTTCCTCGGGATTCGTAGGGTGTCTATTCCTCCAGGCAATTGACTGTTCCGCCTCATCAGGTCTCGTATGCGACACCTGTGACAAAAGACAACATAATCAAACAATGCCATCGAAAATTATTATGTTTGCGAAACGATTCACTAATGTAGCCCTCCCGGCTGTTGTCATGTGCACATCATTGGCCCCGCCGAGGGAGCTCATCCATCAACTTTCTGTCGCTCGATCGATTACGTGTATAAGTTTTAACTTATAGCAGTAGAATGACATGACAAATAGTAGCCCCCCCGGATCGATATTAGAAGAATCACCCGAATCTACATTAAGTGTATATCTCCTTGCCATTCTTACTCGTCGGAGACCTGCTCCTCGAGGCCCCGGGGTAGGACTCCTCAGAACATTTTTCGTATGTGGGGCTGTCTATTCCGGAGCACCCCCTGGCCCCATATGATTGAGTGATCGGCCCAACGGAATTAACAATTTCACGGGTTTGCCCAACGACCTGTGAAGACCAATTGAAAATGGTCCGAACCTTTGGCTTTTGGGGTTTTCGCCATCACTCTTGTAATTTTTCGAACTTCGAATAGGTTGCGGTTGGGCTCGACCGACTCAATTTGAATTGGAAATAATTAGAAAGACGAAATTTGAACCTGTGGTGCATACCAATGAGAATTTGCTAACCCCCCATGGCTGGGGCTCCATTGAAAAGTTAAGTTAGTCCGAGCTTTCTTGTATTGATTTTCATGGCACTAAACTTTTGCAAAATATCCAATTCAAAGGGAATTGAATTCTCCTGTTTTCCCTCACAAACGAAATTCCAAACGTTTTATGCCCAGTTCTTTTTTTCCTAAAATTGAAAATTTTTATTATTACGCTCTGTGCAACGTCGCTTTATTATTTGTTAAAGGTAGAAACAATATAAAATTATAATCAAAAAGAATGAAACTTTTGAAAGCCGACGCAAAAAACAAAATGGTTTTTGTTTACTCTCTCAGAAATTTGCACCACCAACATTCAAATGCATTTTACGGGGCCAAAAATGAAAATTAAATGAAAAGAGTTCGGCAATCTTTTTACGCCCCAATAAACTCAGACAATACTGCAGAAATATTTCATTTTTATTTTTTATCTCTCTAGTTGTTTTTCTTTTCTCTATTTGTTTTATTTTTGTGAAATTTTTTTATATTTAGTTGCTTTTATCTCTAACCAACTGAAAAAATCATAGTGCGGCCTTAAGTTGTGATCGTCACTTAAGCTCTCGTTTAATAATTTTTTGGTTCCGCAGTTCGGGTTTAAATGTAAATTAAGGCTTAACTGATTTCAATACTTAAGTCGTCAAAATTGGCCACTTAAATCTCGCTTAGAGATATTTTTTGACATTTCGTGTAGAAAATGCCAAAAGTAAACAAGTTTTTGAAAATTGGTATTTTTCTTTCAAAAATTAATATTAATGACAACGGGCCCTATATCATGAGAAGCGAATCGAAAAGAGCTTGAAAAGGCCTTTTTGGATAAAACTTCCTTTATAAAATTACTAATAATAATAATAATAATTACTATAATTATTTATAAAGCTTTGACATTAATTTGGTAAGTTTTCCGTACAAAACGTCAAAACAAATAAAGTTTAGATAACTTTTAGGTTAAACGGTTTTATTTTAAATTATCAGGTGTACCAAAAACTATAAACTCCATCATTAAACCCTCGTTACCAAGTTGAAATGTCATAATTTTGTATTGTATTGAAGTCAGAGCTTACTGATATGAATTTATGAAAATTTTAGTACATAACTTTATTTGAGATTTTTTGCCCAAAAAGGGCTTCTGTAAGTTTTTTCGATTCGATTCGAACGGGTTTAAGAATAAAGCAAGTTGAAAAAGGGCGTAAAAACCTTCGAGATAGACTTGACTTAAAGCAGCTTTCAATTCGGATCATATTTCAATCCGGAAACGAGTTGTGCCAAATTTCAGCTTCGTACGTCTAATCGTCTCTAAAATAAAAGAGAGTGTCACACAGATGAACAGACACCGAGGTGATTCCATAAGTGTTCTGTTTTGTCCATTTTGGTACGGAGTTGTATAGTTCAACTTACCTGCACAAATGTTTTAAACTCATCACGCCAAACACTTGTTCAACTTTAATAATTTTGTCTGTGAATAGAACTCCATACTTTTCGATGAACATCGATTTTCGGGACTCAAACATATAAGTCTGAAATCGTTAGAAAGGAGTTTAAAAATTTAAAAACATAAATAAAATTAAATGAGTAAAAAGGGATTAAATGTCTCAGCTCGTACCTTGCATGGGAGCTCGATGAGGGATATGTTGCTTAAAAGGATGCGCAGACATGAAACCAGTTGATACGTGTACCGGCGCTCCTTTTCCAGGAGCTTATCCAGAAGTGCAATAACCGGGGCCGAACCACCGTCCGGGGGCAGAGGATCAGCGCCGTATCTATAGTGAACGAGATGAAAAAGTCGATGAAATATGTAAGTCACGACGGAGCTCTGCTCGGATAGCTTCAATTAAGGAAACGTTTTTACGGTGCACTGAGAAAATTGCTTTGGATAATGTGACTTTGATAGATGTGCCCTCTCTTGTATTTTCCTTGCATACCCCCGCTGTGCAGTTAATTATTGTGTAAATCCGATTTTCAAACAAAAACAACCCCGGTGCTGTATTTGATTATCTTCCCTCTATGAAGCTTTAACCCCTCGGGGACTTTAACCAGCGTATTCTTCCCTCTTCAATTAAGTTGTTTGATCGTAAAACGAGAAATGCAAGTCGATTTCTTCAACTATAAAGAACTTCTTGTTAACAAACTTTTAATTAAGTTCCTGATAATGAAGGACCATTAAGTCTGTTATTTGCTTTCATCTGCAAGTAACTTCCTGAATATTAATTAAAGCATTTAGAACGTTGTTAAAAAATTTATGAAAAAGCTTGGTTTTTTTTTTTGCATATCCAGAACAAAAGGAAATTTTGCTTACATTTGTCTATCCCACAAAAGAAATTTCACATTTTCTAAAAATAAAATCAAATTGCGCAATGATTTTCACCCACTTTTCAATAAAGAATTAATCTGAAAAATTTTCAGTTCAAGATTTTAAGTTTTGCATAAGTAAAAGAAAATCATGGCAATAATGTGATGATTCTTGATGAAAATTCCAAACTTAAAATTTGTAGCAAAAGAGCCCTAAACGACCCCCTGACTATATTTCAAAATGTATAACTAGGCACTTAATAGCAGAATATTTAGGTCTTAGGAGAAATTCAACATTTTAATTGATTAAAAATTAAAAGCAGTTAAAAACACGTAATAGTGAAATCAAAAATATTTCCCACAACATTTTATCACAAGTTTTTTTAAAATCTTTATTTTTTCAGCAGACAAAACAAATGCAACTGAGTCAAGTCGTGAAAAACAATCTGAATTCCATTCTTTAGTGTTTGTTTTTTCTCATAAAATTATTTCTGTTTAACCCGTTTCGGACGAGAATGGCACGATGGGTACACCGATCTTTAGCGGCTCATAACTAATACTATTTGCGTCTGAAAAATTAGAGGGAGCATCTTTTTAAAGCTTGAGATGTGCCCTTTCTGATAGTGCTCATAAAATTTCTCCAAAAACTTGTTAATTATAGAAAAAAGTAGTTTAAAGCAAAAAAAAACGTGTTTTTTTCGCACTTCGTTTTTTAAAAATCGAATTTTCAAGGGGTTTCCCGTCTGCAATGACCCTGGAACCCCACTAAGCGGTGGAGTAAATGTTTGAACTTTAATAATATGCCGTTTGGAAATCGATTTCACGCCTTAATATATTCAAAATGGCGCCTAAATTGCAAAATTTTCGCGAAATCATTCATGAATTTTTTACTGAAAAATGATGCACTTTTACGAAAAATTTTTAATAATAAAAAGTTCTTAAAATCACTCAACAAATGCACTTGAATTTTTTTCAGAATTTTTTGAGCAAATTTTTTTGATTTTGCAAATAATCAATTTTTGCAAAATTTAAAAATTGCTCCAAAAATTCTGAAAAAAATCCATTGCATTCTTTGGTTAATTATAAAACTTTTTTTCTCTACCATTTTCCTCATTAGTGCATTATTTTCAAAAAAAAAAACTTTTCATGATCCGATACTACCTTGACCTTTGGAAGTTTTTTCTTGAAAATAATGCACTAATGAGAAAAAAGGTAGAGTAAAAAAGTTTTATAATTAACCAAAGAATGCACTGGATTTTTTTCAGAATTTTTGGAGCTATTTTTAAATTTTGCAAAAATTGACTATTTGCAAAATCAAAAAATTTGCTCAAAAAATTCTGAAAAAAATTCAAGTGCATTTGTTGAGTGATTTTAAGAACTTTTTATTATTAAAAATTTTTCGTAAAAGTGCATCATTTTTCAGTAAAAAATTCATGAATGATTTCGCGAAAATTTTGCAATTTAGGCGCCATTTTGAATATATTAAGGCGTGAAATCGATTTCCAAACGGCATATTATTAAAGTTCAAACATTTACTCCACCGCTTAGTGGGGTTCCAGGGTCATTGCAGACGGGAAACCCCTTGAAAATTCGATTTTTAAAAAACGAAGTGCGAAAAAAACACGTTGTTTTTTGCTTTAAACTACTTTTTTCTATAATTAACAAGTTTTTGGAGAAATTTTATGAGCACTATCAGAAAGGGCACATCTCAAGCTTTAAAAAGATGCTCCCTCTAATTTTTCAGACGCAAATAGTATTAGTTATGAGCCGCTAAAGATCGGTGTACCCATCGTGCCATTCTCGTCCGAAACGGGTTAAGTCTGCTACATCTAAGAAAGAATTTTGTAAAATAATTGTTGCAGCTACTAATTTTTTTTTAAGTTAAGGAAGAAAACTTAATAATTATTAGTGATTTTAAAACCGTGCATTTTCGGGAAATATCAAGACCTTAAATCAGTTGTTTCGCTTCAGAAGAACTATTCAAACAACGCATAAAGAGTATCAATATGATAACGACCCGAAACACACCTTAAAAAAAATTGTGAAGAATCGATCATGCAATCACCTCATTTAAATCTTATTAAAGCACTTGATCGTTTTGATTTGCTTTCATTGCAGTAAGACAGTTATTAATAATAATGATTTTAAGTACAAAATACTGATATTAAAGAAACATTTTCTAACTTATTTCATATAAATTGTAAAGTTACATTTGTTTTGTCCAATGAGAAAATGTACTTTTTATGGAAATTGTAATTTATTAATTGCTTGTTCCAAAATAATTTTATTACTGAGAGTACAACAAAAATGTATTCGCCCTTCAGTAATTTTTTATTTCCGGAAAATATAGTTCCAACAATAGAGCTTAGCGCTCGGAAAAGAAACCTACAAACGCTTCTACCAATTTGAAAACATCTTCATCATTTTTTCTCAAAATAGTTATGCAATGGAGCCATTATCAACGTTATAAAGACTTCATTCCGTTTTTAGGTACCATATTTTGAACCAAATCTTCCGAGCAAACAACATAAATCCGGTCAATGGGTGGTTGTGGAAAATAGATATGAGCAGGACTAGCTATTGAATGCATATTTAAAAAGCAGTCATAAATTTAAATAACGATGTAGTTCTGTATGTAGGAAACTACATAAAAAATTAAAAGCCAATCATTGGACTGGTTGTGGTACGTTTAATGTTAACCGCGATTCTCTGCACTGCGGTTTTAAATTTGCATGAAAGAGCATTATCAATACTGCACTATCTGCAACTATGCTTTTGCATTTTTATGACGACATCAGTTATTAAAGGCAAACGTTTGGTGTGGTAACCAAAATTCTTCGGGAATATTTGAATGAATATGTCATTAATATTGTCGCTGTACTTCTTTTTGTGATCATCCATTTCTCTATATTCTTGTTGATACATTTATATTTTATATTTATTAGCAGCTGTGTTATTTTTTTACTATTAAATCTCGATCAGATTAGCAACAGCAGTAAATTTTGCATTGAACTGAAATTAAATTATTATAAAATTATTATTATAAAGATCTTTGATTTCGCTAAAATAAAATAAAATTGCCTTGATTTATAACCACTTTAATTAAAAATGTGTTCCATATGTGGTAATTTGTAAAACTCAATTCAATAAAGAATTTCTTAACTAATTTAACTAATTTACATGGGAAAATGAAAAAAGGATTGCAAATACAAATGTGATTTAGAAAGAAAAAATTCAAGTTATCCCAAATACACAGAGAGGCAGTAGAATAGAAAGTAGAAAACTAAATATATTTGTTTTTAAATAAACAAACAATTCGGTAATTGACTGATTAAATAAATTATTATTAAATAAAGCAAGGATTCTAAATTCGGAAAGGAATAAATACAATGGCTAATATCGAGATAATAAACAAATAAGAAGTAAAAAGTTAAAACTAGTCATAATGAGAACAATAATGGGATGTATGTATAAGTGATAATATAATTCTTTTTATTCATTTACTTGAACTATTATTTTCTAAGGAAGAGGCTTTGGGATTGGCCAAAGCCCTCGAGAAGCCCTGAGCTCTAAGTTACACCACTGCTGGTTTCAGATAATTTTAAAATTATACCTATGAGTGTTTTTATGTTTACTTTTGTGTTATTACTTATATCAATAGATATTTTACCTATTTTATAAAGTTCGATTTTTTTAATACTGCTTTAAATTATTTATGTTGTTTACTTTTAAAATTCCTTAAGGATAAATATGCTTATACTCTTATATTATATTTCATTCTGAGCCAGAAACGGGTGTAAATTACTGTGGAACACAGTTGTATAATGTCCTATTCATTTCAAAACCACATATTAGAGCAAAACTTTAATATGTATGCATTTAACTCTTATTAATTAATTAATCAAGGTCAAAAGGAATTAAAATGCAAAAATATTTTGTCGATCGCTTGTATTTCCCGAAATATATAACTAAATTTCTGACTTCGAATGAACATTTTTACAAAGTTTCCACAAAATTCCCTTGTGGACTTCAAACTCAATTTGTTCTAGAAATTCAAAATAGTTTATTGTTGCGTAAATGGGACCGTATTTAAATCTGTTAAATCTATCTATGCACATCTTGGTCTTCTTATTAATATAATTTATTTATTTATTTATATTTTCCGTTCATTAATTTCCCATGTTTCATACTGCAAATCATTGTAAGTGCCAAAAACACAATTTTACAGGTAGCGATTTTGTCGTTTTCTTTGAAAACAAAACTTGCAATCTTTCTGCGAATATTAAAATTCTCTAATAACTTTTGAATTGTTGGTTGGAAAATGTTTTTTTTTACAAAAATGTTTTTATTGAAAAGATTTTTTCAATGATGTTTTGATTGTCCGTTTCGCCAGGAGGTCTCAATGTTCCAATGTTGGGACCTCTTAAAAATGTTTCCCCCCTCGAAATAATCGAACAAGTATCTGAGCGAATATTGATAATTTGGAACGTTTAAAACTTACAAGGGTATGAACATACTTTTGGGACTCGCACTATGTCGAATCTTTTCATGTTTCATGTCAAAATAAACGAAAGTAATTTTTGTACCAACATTAAATGTTATACTAAAAAATACACCTAGGTATGTACATCCTGGGAAAATTCATAATTTTGGAGCTATTTTATTGATCATCCTGAGTTTTTTACTATTATATTCGATAAAAGCTTAGTTTTATAATATTTTATTATTCGAGATAGGAGAAGACCCATCACTGTCCAAAACCATTGTTAGGTATTAAATGAAGAGGAAATACTCAGCTAAAGTAAAAAATTACTGTGTTAATTGAATCAAAATAACAAATGATATCCTCCCTCACGACAATGGCTGAAAATGCCAAAGTCTGCAATAAAGCAGAAATAAAAACAAAATGTAGTACCTACCGAAAGAGGATAAAAATAACGAGTTTTTATACCAACTCGCATGAAAAAGAACTTTTTACTCAAATGGTGCTATCATTCAACGCCCAATGGCGTTCCGAATTAGCTGCCATCGTTCCAAAAACCAAATTGATTTTTATGCTTACTCCAAAAAAGGCACTCCTGACCCCACAGCAAAGCGCAAACGTCCAGTTGAATTTGCCAGGACCGTCGCCAGGATCGATTCACGTTTTAGCACCTTTTTCGGCGTCACGTACGTTTTCCAACTTCAATTAATTTCTATTAGCAGTGGAGACGTTCGCGTTCCAGAGTTTGGACAAACAGTCCGGGGGAGGATCCTCTTATAGAAGACGAAACAAACAAAAACCGCGCTTTAATCCACCCCGAAACCGGGCGAAGCGCCCTTCTGGGGCTGCCGAGGGATGAGTTCACTTTTCACAGAAGGGATACGTTTGTAGCCCCATAAACGATAAAAATTTACGCCTGTACCCGCCTAGCCCTAAGAGTCTAAGTCTTAAGAGGACACGAGGCGAGGTGAAAACTGAGATGGGATGGTTCCATTACGGAACCACAGGGTTTATGACGCCATTTACCTTAATAAGATCATCAAAATGTCCGGGGCGGTCGCCTGCAAGGCGACACGTAGCGGGGATGACTTTCCGCAGGATTCGATCGGGATATCGATGAACCTGGAAAAAATAAACACGGGGACAAAGCAATAATGGAATTTTGAAAGAACAAAAATTAGCCGGGATACGTTACGAACCATTAGTGCCAAGTATAGAGTTGGGCATTATTCGAATAAAATTTCATTTAGGCAAGTATTTAAATAAATATGTATATTATTCGAGAATAATTTTATTCATTATTAATTACAAGCTGACCCTACCTGTCATTACCCAAAAACAAATATCATTTTATGGGGTCATTCCACATAATAGAAGAAAATTTAATTTAGAACTAATTTTTTGGGCAGTTCTTTAAATATCCGGAATGTTACATTGGGCAGTTAGTAAACTAATCGTGGCGAATGTAATGTAGCCAGTAATAAAGAAGTAAGTAAGTACGAATACGAGCGGTAGGTAGATTAAATATTTGAGTGGTAAAATGAATGAATTGGCAGTTAAATCATAAGTTCTCGGCGTTTGGTAAAAGCACAACAACAAGTCAACAAGTCAATTAGGATATTTATGCGGCACAACTTTTTGAAAGTTTTATGTAACAGCTTATTGTTGTTCGATGCAATTTGTGCTAAACTAAACAAATTGTCGCGTAAAAAAACATTTCTTATTTTAAATATGATATACATATGTATATACTTGACAATTGCGTGCTTGTCTGCGCGCGAAAAGTGCGTAGTGTAGTGTTCTTTAGGGAAATTGAACAAATTTAAGTGGAATTTTACAAAACGTAAAGGAATTTTGCGATTGAAATGGTATACCACTTTCACTCACTCAAATATTAATTCTACCGCTTGATTTTTTTTATTTAACTAGCTACATTTTACTGGCCATTTAATATCATACTGACCGAAACTGTAATATACTGCATTTCAGTACTAATTTACTATTATTTGATATTTATTTTAACAATAACCTGCAGTTAAACGCCTAAACTTTATTAATCCATAGAAAAAGATTCATAAAAATACGAAAACGATTTTCTTCGTTCATGGAAATTATGAGTTTCTAAAATTTACTACTGTATAGAAAATTTTGCTTCATTTGATAATATGTGAAGAAAAATACAAAGCTTAGTATGGTTCTGTTATAAATTTCTCTCGGTTGGACCGATATCGCATAATTTCGATTGATTTGAAATCGATAGCCAAAAAATTTGTATATTCCTTTCTTTGAAAATTGCCTATAAGTCAAAAATTTATTGGTCGCCATATCAACGTTGATTTTCATGGAAATCTTTTGAAGTTTGAAATAACCTTTACTCGTTTCAATAACTATTATTTCTTTAATCGTAATTGTTATTCATTATTCGAATAATATTTGTCCAACTGTGGTGCCACGAGTTGTTCATTTTTGGTAGATATTGGCAGGGGCATTAAAAATGGCTACTCACCTTACCATTTTTTCCTCCTCGTGCCGATTAATGAAGACAGGCAGTTCGAATCCAAGACTGGTGGCGTGTTCCAAAAAATAGACCATTGCTCTTGTGTTCTCGTCCTAAAACAACACATTTAGGTATATTTCGTATATAATCTAGCCGCGATTTTTCAGGTCGAACTCGAGGTATTTCACCTGGTCACGAAAATCACTCCTCCATCCAGCTATGAAGTGTGGAGCATTAGGGCCGAATAATGCTCCCAAAAATAATCTCTCGAAGGTTTTTTCGCACGAATAAATTTCCTCTAGAGGGCGGAGATTTGCGGAGGGAGTAAAAAAGTATGCAATCAAGAAAAAATTACTTTACTTACCGAGCAAAACCACCACAACTTCTGAATCTCGTACGCCCCATTCCCAGCAGGTTCGAAGCGCGATGTAAAGAATATTGTGATATTTTCCCATCATGCACACCTGGATAATGAATAATTTCATTACGCTAATTTATTGCAATTTTGAATATGCTGTCGACCAACATCGCCATTAGCCTCCTTTTTCTCTCGGTGGTATTTTACGGCAGCCAGAACAGCCAACCGTGCAACTTCGTCGGTTTTAACATTTTGCCCTATATTTATAATTAATTAAATTCGGATTTATCACGCTATTAAGGGAATTAGCCGACTAACCATCGCTGCATCCACTGATAATTGCATTCAAATGATCCAGGACATCACGGCGAGAATTTCGGTCGTGCAGTCCACTACGGGTTATTTTATCAAAAGTATCCTCATAGAAGCAATCGAATATAAAATCCATAATTTATTATGTTTTCTTTCCCACTTTTATTATTTATTACTTTCTTAATTGCACTCTTAACGCTTTTTGTAATTTATTTAAATTGGCATATTATTTTTAATTTTTAATTTTACATGTCACTCTATACAAGTCTTGCTCGAAATGAAATCTAAATCGCAACTAAATAATTTACCTAGGTGAAACCTTTCTGCTGCTCAAAGCTACGTAGATCACTTTTAAGGTTTCAATTCCATTTTACATACACCAAAAGGTCATTTCCCGGAATAATTCTAATTTTACGTTAAATCGATTTGTACGTTATCCGGGCTGAAAGAGAGAGCGGAACTTTACAAATTTATTAATTGAATATTTTATTCAAACTGTATTATTCTTATTCATGAAAATACAATTTGAGAGACCATTCGTCCATCACAATATTCATGAGCAAAATAGAGTAAAACATTAATAAGCTTCATATTTGCTTAAAAACTTTTCGAAGAAAATATATTAACCGAGTCGAAATTTTATGTACAGTGAACGCAATTTCTTGGAGAATTATATGGATAATCATGCAATATTTCACCAAGGCAGTACACTATTTCATGTCTCAACCGAATCATGTAATTGGTTTTTGTCGATGAATATTCCCTTATTTGATTGGCCGGCAATTAGTCGAAATCTGAAACTGATAAAAAACTGTTGGGGTATACTGGCCAGAAATGTGTACAAGAATGGACGGCAGTTTGCACCGTTTTTTAACTGAAAGCTGAAATAAAGGATTGCTGGGATTAAATTCCAATGGATACTCTTAAAAATTTATTTAATTCGATGCTCATTCGAATACATATGTTTATGAAATTATTCGTAAAAATTGAGGCAAAACAAAAAGCATTAAGCTAATTTTAAAATATTTTATTTAAATTTAGTTACTGATTTTATAAAAAAATATCTATGGGGCTATAGGAATTTAACCTTTTTTCTTAATTATATATGTAACTAAATAATGAAGATACCTACCATTTTTTTAAATCGTAAGCATTTGTAGGATCCGTAAACTGCATCTAATAAAATATATTGTTTTATTTAGTACTTTTGAAAGCCCCTTTTCACAAGAAAATGGATGTGGGTTTATAAGACATTTGTTCACTGTATTCACTTATTTGATTTTTGTTGATTGTGATGTTGTGTAGGTGTTAATAGGTGTAATACAATTAAAATGGGCCGCCACAAATAGAAATTTGTACTGATGTAATCTATCAAATATTAACAAAAAGGGATATATGTAGTCCATCTTTCGAATATTACCGTTCAAAATTACAAAACAAACGCAATCATAAATCTTAATTAAAATTCTAAAATAAATATCAAAAGTAAAAACGGTTTCGTATTTGTTTAAAATATATTACCTTTTCGAAATCAATTTGAAGGCTAATTTGATTTACTACCTAATCAAAAAATTAAAGAAAAACTAAAATTGCTGCTATATATTAATTAAATTACAGTCTTACAACATTATATTCGTATCCATAAAAGTTATATTTTATTTCCTTCTAAAAATGTGAATATGTTAAAAAATTTTGTGTGCTTCAAATTAAATTTACTTTCATCATTTAGTTAAATGTTTTG
This sequence comes from Machimus rusticus, assembly GCA_951509405.1. Classification (NCBI taxonomy): domain Eukaryota; kingdom Metazoa; phylum Arthropoda; class Insecta; order Diptera; family Asilidae; genus Machimus; species Machimus rusticus. The sequence continues at coordinate 3,932,761 of OX608053.1, read as the reverse complement.
TTCTTACCTTTTAATTCCTTTTTTTATTTTTATAGCGCTGTAAAACACTTTAATTGCTTTTACTTTCCACTGTTTTACACGACGCAGCTGATAATTTGCTGCTGAATTAAACAAGTGTATAAAACGCTCCCACTGAAAATGAAGTTATGTACTTAATTCAATAAAAATATATTTGAGATAATTTGTCATAAACACGGAATATTATGGCTATATAAATATATATATGGATCAAATTATATTAGGAATATTTTCGAGATAGATAATTACAAATATAATATAGGTACAATATATATAATATCCAACAAAATTGATTTCATTTGGAGAATTTAAGACTCTTGAACAGAATTTTCATTAAAATTTGTTACAAGAAGATTTGTGAAGTTTCGCTGACTTTTTACTGTATTTGATAAAAAAAAAAAACTTAATTTTAGACGACAATTTGTATCGTAATATTGTAATAAATTTTGAACGAACGAGTGATATGTTCAAATATTCTTTAAAATCAAATTCATGAATAAATAAGCTTTTATATTGAACTAGCTGACCCACACCCGACGTTGCCAGGGCACAACTATTCCTAAAATAAAAGTAAATTTTAATAAAAATACACGGAAAAAATTTTGTCGGGAATATCGCGTCGTTTCTGGCAATATCCCTGTATTTTCCGATGGATTTTGGGACAATGCATTATTTTGGTAATATTTGTGAAAAAACAGGGATATTAACTAAAATTTAAGGACCAGCGTAAAATGTTGACATTATTTCCTGTAATTTTTAAGGAGATCTGTTGCTTTTTCAATGTATGTTGTGGATTTTATGGCGAAAACATTCGTAAATTAGTTGGGGATTTTTGCTATCCAAATTTTTTTCCGTGTATGATGTTGCCGATTTCAAATTTATCAAATATCACTCAGAATGTGAAGCGCAACATGTCCATAGAATTTCTTCTAAATCCTGTGATTTAGATAATTTTTGCATGACGCCGCGTAAACATATTACTGCTCAACATTTCCGCCCCCCGCCCCCCGTCGTGACGTTCGGTTAAACGGTATAAAAGTTGATGTCATTTAGTGGCGAGCTATAGCAAAGCGAATAGCGCTAAAATATTCACCGTTTCGAAATACCTAAGTATGCCAATTTTTATGGATATCGGTCGCTATAATATTCACAGTTTTGAAATACCTAAGTATAGCCAGTTTTCATGACGATCGGTTGAACGGTAAAGAAGTTGATGTGCTGCAGCGCCATCTAGTAGCGGTCGTAGCTTGATGTTATATAGCCTATAGCCTTCCTCGATAAATCTACTATCCAACACAAAAAGAATTTTTCAATTCGAACCAGTAGTTCCTGAGATTAGCGCGTTCAACCGAACAAACAAACAAACAAACAAACTCTTCAGCTTTATAATATTGGTATAGATTGTTCTTTAATTAAAAACAAACTGTTTGGTACACGGCTAAGGATCATAACCAGAGTTTAAACGTATTAAGTAGGTTTTGTTTGAATTCTTTATAAAGATTATTTCATAACAAAAAATTGGGTGAATTAATCTGAATACTTAAGCTCAAAAGAAATCTGCTTAAGTTATCTTGAATTTAGTTAATATGTATGTGGGCTGAGCTAAAAATAATTTGAAGGATTTCGAAGTTGCTTTTGAATTGTTCGAAGATTTTTAGAATAGCTCTGGTTCTTTCGCAATATACATAAGTGTTATTTAAAATATAGTATCTAATAATAAAAGCAATACAAATAAAGCCAACTAAGCGAACATTTCCAATTTTCCTCCGCAGACTTCTATCTCGAGAAGTGAATTTCGACAGTTCCTTCCAGCTGGAGTACCGCGGACCAGTGGTGATGAAAGGGAAGCCCACGCCCATGGACTGTTGGTTCCTGACACGGGCAGGAAATGGACCGGCGGCTCCTGAGTGGCACCAAACGGACGTTTCCACATAGATCTAATTACAGCAGCACAGCTTGATGGCGCATTAGACCAATATTTTTCTCCTCAAACTTAGTTGTAAAGGAAACTTGTAAGTAAAAGGCTGTAACTTAAGACCTCTCGTGCTTAGCCCCTATCCCACTTTTTCACTGGCTGAATTTTCCATGTATATAGTTGAATAAAGTTAATTAAGGCTTAGATTAATTTTGGGTTAGAATACACAATTCTTTGATATATTATTTTCTTAGAATTAATACCTGGAAGAAGCATCCTTGTAAAGTAAAATTAAATTCATAAATAAAAATAAGCACAAGAAATATATTTAAAAATATCTCTTTCGATTGAAGAAAAGAGTCCAAAGAAGTTTTTATATTTCATCGTTCTAAATAATGTTTCAAAAGTACTTGGTAACTAACTATAGACCTATTTATCTTGTATCAAATAAAAAGTAGTAGCAGATTCGTATTTAACATCCCAAAAATCACTTAAAAAAATATTGTTAAAACTTATCATTTTTTGCCCAATTTTACAAAGCCGTAAAAAAATAACTAATACAAATTGTTCTAAGTTTTTTAAAATTAAAAAGTATTAAATAAAATTAAATAATATAATGGTAATCTAATCGAAACAGAATTCAAGTTCAAATTTTTCTTAATGTAATATAATCTTTTTTACAAAGAAAAAACTAGAGAAATAAAATTTAAATAAAAAACTAAATAAAGCCTGGCTACATAAAAGAAGGAAACAAGTTCAGTATATGCCAAGAAAAGTATAGAAAGTATCTTCAAATCGTAATATAAAAACAAATAAAAGACGCTATAATTTTATATGTAAAAGAGAATTGTTCTAAATTACTTTTTGTCCACTGCAAAGTGGAAGATGTCGAAGAACAAAAACATGTTTTTTTTTATTACTCCTCATTTTGACTCACGAAATGTTCAAATAGGTTTTATTAATAATCAAGTAAGCTAAAATTATTAGAACTATATTCTAGTGAAGTGGTATTGTTACAAACTGAATAACTTTCGATTTCATAAAAACTTCTTTGCCTTTACCAGGAAAAAAACCGTGCTGTTTAAATCAAAACAAACGTTTTCGATATTCAAATGTTCGTCTGCTGCTAAGATCTAGTCATTTAAAGCGAAAAATAGTTTGAACTTCTAAATAAATATTGATAAAAACTTTTTTATAAACTTTTGTTTTGACATTACGAATGAAAAGTTGAGATTTCAAGATCTTGAGTCTTGACCGTTAAGCGTATTATTCAAAGTCAAAAGTAGAACAAATCTCTTTTTCTTACAAACATCTTGCTTTCTATTGATTGTATGCAAATTTCATTTGGAGATAACGAGGTCTAAACTTTTGCAGACACATAAATCTTTTTCGATATTTGTTCTTTTATAAGTAATTCTTCTACACACACTCTGTTTATAATGTCTACATAAAAGTGTATGTAAGAACAAAAATGCACCAGCATTTAGTTAAAACTAAAATACTAAAATGCCTGGTTTACACTGTATACTACATGGAAAAAAAGTTTTGTTTTTATTTCTTCCAAATATAGTAATTTTATTTATTTTTCAGAAAAATCAATCGATCGTTTACGAGAAACTACGAAAAGGCTTTTTAAATATGTTAAACCACCAGTAACTTTTGAGGCATTGTTTAGAACGAAGAAATTAAGGTATTTAAAGGTTTGTTAAAATATACAACATAATATGACAATTACTTCGAAAAGTGACTAACTAACATCCTAATTCGATATAATTGCATTTTGTGCGAGAAACGCTTGAGCAGCACTTCGTCTGGGCTGCATACAAAATTAAAATAGGACCAATCTGTAGAATGCCAACAGTGATTACGTCATTGCAAGCGTTGTAAGCCCTGATGATGCCTACGATAGGACCCATCTGCAGTGCACTTAGATGGCTCATAATTTAACTTAATTTAAATTTGACCCGAATTCCGAGCAAGATGCAAATAAGATTCTAATTCACATCGATCCAAGGCATCCGAACATAATTGAAATTTACTCAGAAATTCTCCTGAATCTCTTCAGCTTCTTGTGCCCCCGATGTCTTTGCATCCTCCGACAGTAAGAAGATGCATCTGAAGAAAAGGCACATCCTGCCGACCTTTTGGTTCGGCTTTATCCTTTTCTCTAGGACTTTAGAGTCTAGATGATGCCGGATGGACAAATTGTGCGAGACAGCCGAGCCGCTAAATCGATGATGATGATGATGTCCCTGCTTCGTCCTGTATGGGATTGGGGGCGGAATCTTGATACCCTCCATTCATGGGGCCTCCGCCCCCCTAGAAATGAATTCTTGTAAGTCCTTTGATGTATGCAGGAAAACGACTTGAGTCAAGGTCAAGACCTCTAATTGCTTCCTAAAGAGATATAACGACTTGCCAACTTGTCCCCAGAACCGCAAGGATGTCACGTTCCACTCGAGTGGATATTAACAAGTTGCAGTGATGATGTGGCATCTTTTCGCATAGAAACTAATCCCTAACAGCCCCAATGGTGCGGGGGAGAAGGAAAGAAATTTTTCTGGTAGATGATTATCTGTCCAGAAATGTTGAGGGCCTTCGATAATGAAGAGGATGAAAAAAAAATGAAATAGCGAACAAATCTGGAAAATTTCACTTAGCCAAGTTTTTGTCGGGGCTGCGTACCAATGAGGGAGTTCCGCCTAACAGATATAGCATAAAAATCTCCACCCTCACTGTAGAAAAGAAAAAGACGATGCTCGAAAGTATAGAAGCCCTCTACAATTCTGGAATTGAGAATGGACAGAGGCTTTCCGGTGAATGTCCTGCATTTTGAGCTACCCGCAATCGAGTTAATTAAATTTTTTCCCAGAGGGAAGATCCCTTTTAGATAAAATATACGTCGTAGGTATTCCTCGCGCGACCGGGAGTAGAAAGTGGAAACTGTTTTCTGCTGATGTAAGCAGCGTTTGGTCTTAAGCAAGAGCACAAAACTTTGTCGTTCTGCGTGGGAATCTACGATATAAATTTGATTAGGATAAACGGGGAGAAGTTTCTTTAATCTAAGGGACTCCCGAAGGCAGTCCCTCGAAAATAACTGGAAGTAATCCCTTAATTCCAATTATTTATATTTTTTTTTACAAATTTAACAGGGAAAACGTAATAATTTTTCACTAAAGCTATAAGGAGGGTGGAAAATGGAATGCATTCCTTAAAATTATATTAAGGGGTACCACAATACAAATTATGAGCTTCTGTAAAATTGATGAAGGTCATGTTTATGGTTACATTTACATTATTAAAATTTCTTTAGCTTAAACATTTTATGAATGTCCCACAGTAGAACCTGGTTTTCTTCCAACAAAGCCCCATAAAAAAAGGTTCCCTGCATCTCATACCCACACCCTGTATATTCATTTTAAGCTCCTAATTTCGTATCTTTTTAGCATTCGTTTCATACGTTCATATACGTTTCTGAATATGCTTTAACACATCGCAACCGTCCCAAAAAAAGACACGTGGAGGCGCAGAAAACCACATTTGAAAAGTTTACAATTTTCTCGTTTTCTTCTTTTGAAGGTTCCCTTAAAATTCAGAACATACACTGCCCAGAAGGATTTTCACCCAAATACCCAACCATTTCTGAAAAATTCTCTTTTCATTTCATCTACTCGAGCATTGTGACTTTTGTGACTTGTCGAAATTGCGACGAACGCAGTCAAACACTCATGAAAATTGTTAAAGCTGCATACATAAAATCATTCGAAAAAGAAGGCACTTTTCTCAACTGGATTTACACATTTTCCAAATTTGTGATCATAATCTGATTTCTGAAAGGATGAAAGATGGTAGGAGTCAAAATTGAAAAAATCCCTTATTGTTACCTTTCCCAACCCACCAAAAGCACTTCAAATTGAGAAAATTTCCGCAAAATGCTTAGCCGAAAATAAAACTTCTATTTGTATTGTAATTTGAAACGCAGAACCAAAGAAAGTAAAATGTTTATAAATAAATATAATGCAAAATATATTTATCTAAAATTAAACCAAGAGCTAAGGCCCACTCACTTTATTATGAGTAAATTTGTTGATAATTGAATTTTGAATCTTGTAAACTTGTGTAAATGATATACCTATAGATGAGAAGGAAACTGATACTTTTTGCTATATAATTGCTAATATAAGATCTAAACAACTAAACTCAGAAACGCTGAGTGATGACCTAGACATCCCGAAAAGCTTTAACTACTCATTTCTTAAAATATACCTGAAATGTATCTAGAATTAATCTGTAATCTAAGAGCACTTTAGGCTAAATCATAGTATTTAAAAGATGAATTTGTTGCTGATTTCTTTCTTAGAACTAAAATAAAAATTATTAATGATCCTATGGAAGAAATTTAAGGATTTTCAAATAATTCTTATTCATTATACAATATTTTAATTTATTAATTTTCCTGCTTTTGTTTAAACGATCACTTCGGGATCGTTAATAGTTTTAATAACGTAATATTCTTAAATAATAAATTAAAAGTTTTCTTTAAACGTTATATTCATAGAAATAGTTTCTCTATAACTATACTTACATTAAGTAGTTACTTAATAATTAACCATTTTAAATCCAATTTAATTAGTGTTTGAAATTTTAAGCCTTCTGCGTACGTTATTATTATTTTGATTTTTTGCAATGAAGATATCGATTTTCTGGACAAATAAATGTATATCTTTGCACAGCGATTTGGAATTGCAGTGTTTAAACCTTAAAAAAAATACTTTTAATCAGTTAGAGTTACTCAACTAGCATTGAAAATATATATTAATTAAAATTAAAACGATTTCATATAAATCATTTTTAATTTTTCAATTGTATTATAAAGAGAAAAAATCAATTGAAAGAAAATTAAAATGAAACAGTTTTAGTTTGAGGTCTCTTCAAAGATTTGGATAAAACTTTATAGGAGTGTTTATTTGGAGTCAAAAGTAAGGAATATGCAAAAACAAGTTCTTAGTCACTTGTACTTTCCGAAATATTTATTTTTGAAATTTCGAAAATTCACATTTTGCCGTCACATTTTTTTCTTTTTCCTTTTTTTTTTTTGCTTATTTCGACAAAGTTTTGTTTTCCACACTTCCCCCTTTCCATTATTAAAAATTTTTCAAGAATTTTTGAAAGCAACGAATTAAAGATTAATATTTTTTGTCAACTTATCGACGCTGACCAGCAAGCATTTATCTTAAAAAATGACAAACACAATTGATAATTTAGTTTCTAAGAATTAGAACGATATCTTTTAGAAAAAATTACTCACTTTTTTAATTTAAGTCATATAAATTGAAATGAATCTGATTTCTCTGAAATGAATACCTATGTAAAACACCCCTTAAAATCAAAATCGAAATGGAATCAAACGGACAAAGTTTTTAATTGTTATGTAATTATTTATAATATTGTTTTATTGACATGGTAAAAAGATATGTTATTAATTAATAATCCCAAGCCTTTAAATATAACTTTATTACACATCGTTTGATTCTGTAGAAAAAATCATTCAGTAAATCTATAAAGAATAATAAACAATAAAAATTACAATGAAACTTTGTCGAGTCATAGGAAGATGCTTCAAAATAGAAATATTTAAACTTAAGTTTTTTCATCTAAAAGATTTTTCTTGGAAGTGTGAGACATGGGCTCTTATGCATAAAAACTGAGCAAATGCTCAATCTTAATTTTTATATAGAAAACTGGAGCTCAATCTCAATTTAGGTGAGATAAAACTCAGGTTTTCTATATAAAAATTGAGATTGAGCATTTGCTCAGTTTTTATGCATAAGGGCCATGGTGTCTGCATTATCCTAATCCTATAGAGCCGAAGAACACGATCAAACAAATGTTCCTATAAATTCTTCGATTCATAATTTAAATATCATAATTTTATATTATATTTCAAACATTTAATTATTATTACGCTTATAGGCTCATATCTACGAGTATAGAGTGACTCAAAAGTAGTGTTTCTATTTTCTTGAAAATCTTAGAAATTATTAGTTTTTCATAGATATCCAAGATCGTTAACAATTATATTTATATCTATACGTAATTCTTAATTTTTGGTCAAATTTCGCTTATAAATTCTTTAAGGAAAAGTAAAACAACGATTAATTTGTTAAAACCATCAAGGTAAAAAATAAAACTTAAATAATTACAAATGTTATAATTCCCTTAAATTTCTTCCAAGGGATCTATGTCTCACTAGCTTTATTAATTTTTAAGATGTTAAAGAGGAAGAGGATATATCATAGGACCTACATTAACTGTGCACTTCTGAGTAAAATAAGATTTCATCAAAAAAGACGAGTGAAATTGTTTGTAAGTAGGACATAAAGCGACCTCGTCGCATGTAAGCTGAAGATAAAAACAAAAAACCAAGAAAAAAAAACAAAATTGTATTATAAAGAGATTCTATATAAACTGAACCTAATAAATCGTATTGGATATCTTTAGAGACAGAGTTGTTTTGAATCCATCAGACTCATGTGATGAGCATACACAAAGAATTCGGTGAAGCTGAAATAATTAACATCTCCTTAAGGAGGTCATCCTTCACCCAAAGATGTCGTTTTTGTGGTCCATTTATATGAACATCCCGGACGTGGACAGTGGCTCCTAGGGTCCACAGTCCGGAGAGTTAATCCGGCCATAGGCCATTCTCGTAATGACGTTCAGCGCCACTTCTAATTATATTTACAGGCGGGGTAAAATCAGTTGTTCTACGGAGCCCGACAATCTGCTTTTCGAAGGACGCAGGACGCAGAACGCCGTCGTCGGGGCTGCTTAGGAGCGAAGTTAACCAGACGTTATGGGAATTTTACTGCTGCCTATAAATCCCTTTGACGATATGTTAAAGCAGATGGATTACCGCCGTAACGAGGGCCTTTCACTCACTCCGTCAGCCCTGTAATTGAGCTGTTGCAGATAAAATGTACGTACCTATTTAATTGTTCCTACCGAGATGAAAACTCTCTCGGAAATTGGATTATTTAAATAAATACATATTGGCAATTTTCAGAGAATAACAATAGAGGAACGGAAATTAAATTTCTACACTCGATCAGCTTTAGTGTCTGCATCCCTCCAAAATTCATACAGACTCCACGCAATGTTTATTCGTCAAAATATTCTGTTTAATTTGAAACTCTCATCTCAACTAATTTTGGAGATATCTGTTTGAGTTGGCTTCCGTAAAGTCAACCAAAAATTTTGTGTGATGAGTTGAATTTTGGCGAACCAATGGAAAAAATTTCATCTCCCTCCTGTAACCTTGCCACAAACGTAAAAGGACTTTATGAAAATTTTAAAAGCGCATTTATCTGCAACGACGTAAAAGCGGAATGAATAAATTTAAATTTAATTTACACTGGTGAAACACATCAGTTGGTAAGTTGTATAAAAAAGAAATTGCAAATATACATATTGAAGTATTTATTCAGGCAAAATAATTTAAGTTCATAAAGAGGTAAAGATTTAAAACGAAAACGAGTTTTACAGGATAAAAATTAATTTTATTGATTTCTTCCTTTCCTTCGACCTTTTTGTACTCATTCACGGTCTCTAGGGTTTAAACCACAATTAGGGTGAATAGTAAAATTCTCTAAAAACAACAGGATAAAGTTTTCAAAACATCTAGGCATTTAAACTTTTAAACTACATCTACAACATATAGTAAGTATAATAAAGGGGAAAGTTTTATTTGTTTGTTTCTATAAAGACTTTCATGCAAAAATGGCTTATCCGATTAAAATGAAACTTCGTATTCCTCAGTTTCATAATGTACATAGGCTGTATGAAAATTGGGGAATTTAAAATGACGAGCAAAAATTTTAAGTTTCAACTGATTGCATACCATTTAAGTGTAAACTTGAGGGATTTCATTGAAAATAGATTGACTAATTTTAAATCTATTAACTTTCCTATCAAAAAGGTAGTTTAGTGAAATCAGAATTAGATTGAAGAATCCAAAACGACTTAAAGAGAGCCTTTAAAGCGATATAACCAAAACGAATTGAAATTAAATCTGCACTATGCTGCACTGCGGTAGAAGAATGGTGACTTTCACGGACATTTAGAATTGATAGAATTTAGTTAGGTAGCTCTAATTTTTTCCATTTATTACTGATTTTGGATAGTATTAGAACTTTTTTTAAAAATACATTGAATCGAACCACTCCTTTAATTCTAACTTTTTTTTTTAAGTTTGCGGGGGTTCAGTAGGTTTCTCTTCTATTAAAGTTAAAGTTTTAAAATTAGAGCTTAATTTGGAGTATCTATCGAATTTAAATGAGAACCTGAGCCTATTTTTAGGTCAATTTTAGCTAATTTTGTATGCGACCGCCGGTTTACGATGCCGGTGTTTACTCTGGGGATATGTTTTTTAAAATTTTTCTTAAAGCCCTGAAGCGTTCCATTTCTATTGCAATAAAACTTTTACAAATCGGCCTTGATTTGGGGATTCTGTGGCCTTTAAACAAAACCTTTTTTATTTGTCCAGTGAACTTGGTAAGTTAACAGAATTAATTTGTTTATTATAACCAAAAAATCCTAAGCTGAAAACCTGCCAAGCATTTGATAAATGTTAACCTGATTTTTGGTTCTTGTTTACATTGTTTTTTTTAGTGTATCTGCGAAATCAACTGCAGTTGAAATTCAATGTGTGCTAAGAAGAAAATATTTAAAGTGTGCCCTTTATCATGATAAAATGCATTTATATCAACTTAAAATCGTACAGGTCATATTTCCGGCAAATTTTTAGAGTCAAACAGCTACAGTTTACAAGAATTTAATTGATTAAATTTTGGTGAAACGCACAATTTTACAAGCGTATCTACATGCAAAATTTGTTTATAGCTTGACGATTACAACTTGTAATTGTAGTAAAACAGACCTCAGGGGCTGATGTAAAATCTCAACTACGCTGATTTATTAGTTGTATTCGAAGTTAGAATCATCCCAACTGTGTCCGATCATTCGCAAAGAGTTTTACTTACATAAAGAAAAAGTGCATTTACGTGGAATTATGCAAAAGTGAATGAATAAATTCATTTTAAATTTCAACTAGCACCTGAGCATCATCCATTTGGTCAGTGGCGAAGCGTGGTAGTGTTCAAGGTGTTCACTGAACACCCGAACAAAAGTGACGAATGAAATATGTAGACAAATAATAATCTAAATTTCATATTAACATTAACATTAAAAATAAAAAGTTATTATTGGAAAAACTCCATAAAAATGTATTTACTTTAAATTCGGAGTATTTAAAATTATATACTGGCTGTTCAAAACGAAAAGTGAACATCGATTCTCCATACGGAAAAGTTAAAGAGTAAAGAGACTTTTTCCGTCCGGCTCATATGAATATAAAATCTCTGAATGTTCAGTTTGAGATTTGAACAGCTTTGTATCATCGCTTCGTATCGCATAAATGCGGATAAGAAAGAGAAGTTTTAAACTCTGACGATTTTATTTGATTACTCTTGACACTGTCCCAGTCCCAGTAGAAAAAAACAGGAGTCAAATACAGCGCTCTTAATTTCTTGTGTGCGAAATGATTCAAAGGTGTTCAGATCTCAAGTTGAACATTCGGGGATTTTTACATTCATATGGGCTTGACAGAAAAAGTCTCTTTAATTTTCATTTTTATATGGAGCATAGGCGTTCAGTTTTTAAACTGAACACTTTCAATACAACTATAAACCGTTGAGCGGTTAAGGTCGAAGGAATCCTTGCGCTTGCTTACTATTGAATGTATGTAAAGAGAGGGAGAAAAGCTGAGAATTTAACAATTTTAGACTCAATGTTTTCCTGTTAATGAGCGATTACCTTGCCTTGACTTTCAGCTTGATAAGAATTCTAAGTTGATTTGGCTGCGACTCTGCTTTTTTCAAATTTAATATTTTGTCTTGAAGAAATCTATACTGTAGTCATGGAACTTTCTGTTTTTGCAGAAAAGACCTACATTATTAAAGAAATTTTAACTAATCCTTTTTTAAGGTGAATAATTGATGAAAAATCCTATATTGTCAGGAAAGTATTTTAAAGCGTTTCATTGATGCTGTATGGTTTTTGAGAGTAGGTACAAGGCCTCGCTTTACATGGTCAATGTAAATACAAACAGGCTGAAGTCGATTTGTTTTAACTGCTCAAAATGTTAAAACAAATCGACTTTATTCTATCCGTCTTTACAGTTTCTAGATGTATTATATAAAGGCACATATATTCATTTAAACGTCGAACTAAAACTAATATATTATAGAGTTAAAAAATATTAACTGAACACCCAAGAGCAAATCCTTAGCTTCGCCACTGCATTTGGTGAGTAAAAAACGCAATAATATTGAAGTATTTATTCGTGCGAAATAATTTAAATTCCATCCAAGTGAGAGCTAAAAATTTTAAATGAAGTTCACGCAGTCATGAACTAATAAAAATGAATTTTGATCACAGCATTTTCAACTTTATTGGTGCATTTCTCCACGGAGTTGGTTCCCTCTCCGCTGCATTTCACCAACATTCAACCGTATTTTATTCATGACGTCGTCGACAAATGATGCGATGCCGGTCGTTGGTGCAAGACGAAGATGCAGCGACCGTGGCGTAGACTAGCGATGGTAGAAGTCCTTCTCCCAGGAGTCCCTGGCCATCCTCTGCTGCATCACGCGATACGCTCCACAGACTAAAATTAGCATAAGCGGGACGAACACAATCAAAATCGTGCCAAATGAAAGACTTGCGGTGCGCGCGGAGTACTCCTCCTCACCTGGAAATGATAAGACAATAAAATCAGGTAAATTCAGAGACCCTCAAACATAACACAACTAAAGCAAAGAAGCTGCGGTTTCCTCTCGTTAAATTTAATCGCGTTGCCGCACTCAAATATACAAGCGCTTTTTAATTTATGAGTGAAAACGCAAAATAAATAGAGAATTTTTGCAAAGTTACAACCTTCTTCAAATTTTCCGACACGACGGGAAAGAAACGTGAAATGAAAACAATTAGAAGATCCTTTTTTCATTCCAGTGCGCTGGAGAACTTCGGAGTTTTCAATTTCGCACAAAACTCACATTCACAGAACAGCAATTAATTTTATTTACACTATATAATACATATCATAGAGTAAGAAATGTTCAGAGTATGTAGGTACTTGATTTATTTTATTACGTATCCAGTGCTTTAATTACATTTAAAAAAATTAACAAACGAAATCAACTTTATACAATTAAAATACAAATATTTTATCGTGCTTTACTCCATTCCTACACCTTCAGATAAAAATATAAAAATTATATTACGTAATTTATTTCATACCAATTAACACAGTTCTGCGAAATTTGAGTAATAAAAAATTATTTCATTTTTAACAACTCTTCGGGTGAACATAAAAAGGATTTACAGTGGAAGTTTGCGACCGTAGAGGTGTTATAGTTTACAAGTTTGTTTTTAATAAAATATTCTTTCGCTCCGTTTCAAAACTCAAAGATTTTTAGCATGTTTCAAAACAAAAATCGTTGAAGATTGTGTCAAAACCAGAGGTAGGAGACATTTTCACCAATACCTTTAAAAATAGTGTGGGAAAAAACAACAAAATAAACGTATTATTTTTGCTTGAAAATGATAAAAATACTACTGCACAAATTGACCTCAATTTTCATCAAAATGTTTTTGAAATTACACAGAAAATTGCAGCAGAAAAATATTTTATACTGAAATTCTACTATAGGAATATTATTCTAAAGTAGATTTTTGTGATGGGCTTAGGTTCTGAAAATATCTTGGTGAATTTTTTCGTTTGAAAGTGTATCAATTGTACATTTTGAACGAGAAAAGTGAAGCAATTTGGTAGGATTAACTTTCTTCGAAATATTCGTGTAAATAGGGACCAATTATTTTAGACTAACAAAACATGTTTTATCGGCATTCCATTCTTAACTTCTCTACAGTGAAATTGCATTTTTATTTTATTTAGTGAACAACAGTTGAACTCACTCTAGTTATGAAATATGAAATACAGTGGATTCCTTTTAATACAACCTCGCTTATAACAACCAACGTTTATAGGTTTTCCCATAAGTTAATATGAACACAAATTCCTTTATAATGACGACTGTTATGTGACCAACCGTTTGTAATGACGTAATTTCTTTTAATTTCCATCAGTTATAACGACGAGTCTCAAAACGAACTATCAAAAATAACTTCGAGACTGTCACCTATTTCTTGCACTCACAACAGAATAATGCAAAAATTTATACGAATTTATTTTGCCGATTATAAAAATGTTCTAAAGTATGACGGAATATTGCGAGGTCCCTTCACAGTTTTTATAAGCGAATTTTTAACTAGCAGCAGTTAAACTCACAGAGTTATGAAATATAATTTATTATTAATTACTTATTTGATTTTCCCTATAAAATTGTTACTTTATTCAATGACTTTTTTGCGCCATATATGAACTCTACTTTCTGAGAGCGCTAATATGAATTGTATGTAATTTAAAAAAAAAAAAACTTTCTTTATTGAATTTATAACATAAAAATAAAGATCGAATGAATACTGGGGCTTTATTCTTGAATCCTTACGATTCAAATTGCGCTTTCAAAACCTTCTTTTGAATTGAAAGTACTTAATAAAGTTCCTAATATTTAAAAAAAATCATTTAAATTAATTTTTTCGTTCTAAGTGGGTAAAATAAATCAATAGAAAAATGCAATCGAATTATTTTGACTTATGTGTGGAAAAAATAATCGAAATCAAAGGTAACTAAAATTAATTTCCCAATACGTATAAAATATATAGGGTAATGTGTTGTACCTTGGACATACAGTTCCATCTCGGCCATGCAGGTTTTTGGAAATCTTTCGAAATTTTTCATAAATTGGTATCATAAATATCCTTTGTGAACTCCGAAGTGAAATTAATTGCGAAACGCCGGTATTAAGAGACTTCAAGAAAGTTTCTCTAAAACAATGCAGTTTTACGAAAAATCTATTATATGCCATCTGTGCATAGTCTTAGGCAACATACATACATAGGTACAAAGCAGTGTTATTTAATATCAGTCATTGTATTATAATAAATATATTATGTGAAACCTAAAAAATAATGATTTTAAAAGCCATCGAAATTTCAACATTGTTTTAATATATTATACAATACATATTTATATGCGGTTGCTAGTAAAACTCCGCCAGAAAAATGATTTAATTTTATTTTTTCTACATATCGAATATTTACGACCTTTCAACTTTTTCCAGCAATATATTTTCTTTATTAATTATAAAGTAAAATAAAATTAAATTTTAAATTTAGCTTTCGTCAATTATAAGCTGAGATATGTATACATACCTACATATGCGATCGAAATTTGAGTGTGTTTAAAGATAACGTTGTGAATTGAATAGTTCTTTAAAAATATGGGCATATATATATATATTTTTTTTTTCAATTAGAGTAATTTATTAACATAAAATAGTAAATGAAAAAGTACGAGATAGTATCTCTGAAAAGGTTAAAAAGTTCATGGATTATGGAGTGTTTTTACAACCCCACTCTGTAGAATCGATTGGCTTTTGTTAGAGCACTTAGCTACTTCATACCATATAAATTTTTAAACATTTGACCTAAATATTTAGGATAATTTAAAAACAGAATATCATATTATCGACGCTCTCTCAAACTTACCCATTGCGATTGTAATTAAACTTTCATCGTCTTATTTATTAAAATCATCAAGTCTCTCTGGAGGAGCTCTTGCAATCATCCAATTTATTTATATTGAACGCAATTTCATTACTTCCCATTTCTCCATATTCGGGTAAAAGCATTCAACCCTCTTAGAATTAGCAGCACCAACACATTTAATGTCTTCTCTTCTCGTAATCT
Organism: Machimus rusticus; assembly: GCA_951509405.1. Taxonomy (NCBI): domain Eukaryota; kingdom Metazoa; phylum Arthropoda; class Insecta; order Diptera; family Asilidae; genus Machimus; species Machimus rusticus. The sequence goes on along the minus strand of OX608053.1, from coordinate 3,916,896 downwards.
TTTGGATTGCAAACTTTACGACTCAAATTCATTTCGGATTGCAAAATCAATGCAATAATTTTATAGCCATGGCCCATAGCTCGAAGCACTGCAGAAAATGTTCTTTGAAACCAAAATTTGTTATGATTAAGTGCAATTTTCTGATAGTTGGTAAGCTCTTTGATAGATTTGTACTCTCTTGCCTTTGGTCTTGAGCACTTGCCAGAAGTATACCTATTGCTATAATATAGTCTATAGACGTTTTATTAAAAACCTTAAATAAATTTCCAAGAAACTTAAATTAGAATTTATTCTCACTAAGTGCTTAAAGGTGAAACCATTATAGAAGTCGGTATTTTAATACACCTGCTTAATTTAAATATACGAATAAAACTTCTTTCCACAAGTCTCTATGATAGAAGTCCTTCAATTTACGTTGCATGTTAAAACGATTCATCTTTTTATTTTTCAACTCTCATAAATCTTTCTTATGCTTTTCTAAAAAAATTTTAAGTGAATCATGTCATGCCGTAATTTAGTTTGAAAACATTTTAATAAACACAAAGTGTTTGCTCACTTTTGCAATATTCCCTTAAGTGTAGGGGTATATACTTATATATAAAAAAAAGAAAAATTGTTGAAGAGCACACAAATTTGCACACAAACTCAAAAGTTTCTAGATTGTGGCTCATTTGAAGAAAAGTTTATTTTTTTGGGGAAAAATGAAAATAAAATAGAACGACAGACTCCAACTCTATGTGAAAGGAAGGAAACTGGACGTTCTAGAGGCGGTAGATTTTCTCATTAAAAATAACGAAACTTTTGTGAATACGAGATGTTCTCCGAGCCGAAAGTACTCAGAGGGAGCAAATTTTTTGTAATTGCGCCTGAAATTACTCCTGAGATCATTTTTAGTACCTACTTTCTACAGAACCTTTTTGCTCTTACATTTATGTAATCGCCTTCCATTAGATTATGGCATCCGACTATCTGTCCTAGAGATTGTAAGAAATAACAATAGAGTAATTTTTATTTATTCACTCCCAGCAAAAATGAGTTACAAATTGTTTTATCCGGAGGACCTATTCCAGAACTCGACTCAATCGGGAACTTCAAATCGATTCCAAAGCTCGATATCGAACCTATCTCAATGTTAACTCGATCGAGAATTTTGTCACAGACTAAATGTTAACCCCTTCTCCTACAATATCAAGCCACGCTCGTAGTCGGTCGATTGAGCCAAAAATGATAATCACGAGTCAGGTTCGTGGTAAATCGATTTGGCCAAAAATGATAACCACGAGTCTGGTTCGTGGCAAAAATTATAACTAATAAACTGTGTCATTTTGAAATGGCTCGATAAATAGCTGCCCGAGCTGTTGAATTGGTTATGTAATTGAGTATGCTTCGTGCGTTGTGAGTGTTTTACGGATTTTAATGCAAAAGCGATACAAAGTATTACATATATAAATTCAAATACTTTTCAAAAATATATGAGCTGCTTTCTTTTAGCATCTCCAAAACAATAGGAGAGTTTATATAAAACTAAATTTTATTAATATTTCCTCAAAATAAGGATTATCAATTTGCATCAACAATGCATCAATGATTTTTATTCATGCAAAACTTCAACTTCAAATCAACTGAAGAATTTTCAGATTAATTTTAGATTTAAAAGTGAATAAAAGTCGTTGCAATTTGATGTTCCTTTAAACAATTTAAAATTGGTCTATAGATACTTCATGATAAATTTCAAATATAAACAAATCTCCCTTTGTTCTAGATAGATGAAAAAAAAAACACAGGTATAGAATTGAAATTTGGGCGACGAATTAATAAAAAGCTCCAACAGAACAAAACGCAAAAATTTGGAATAGACTCATTTTTTTCTCTTGACTGCGCAGATATTTTGGAGTCGTCCTTGACTTCTTCAAATAAATCTATAAAGATTTTCTTTGAAACACGAAATAGTTTCATAAACTTAGATTTAATAATTTTCAGTTCCAGTTATTGCAACTAAATTGGGACATTTATTCACATATCATTTGGTAAACCAAGTGGGTTACTTTTGTCTGTTATTTTCTTCTAAACCTCTTAAAAATATGCGCCACCCAATTTTTGACAATTCCAAAAATCGTTAACTAACAATTTAATTTGGACTTTGAATATACATTTAAAATTGAAATTTCAAAATTTAAAAATATTTTGGTGAAAGTCACCTACGACATTCATGCGTAATTTCAATACGCTCTGACACAGAGAAATTGTTAAATATTTTGAAATGGTGATATAAATGGGCACCAAAATATTTATTAAATCAAGTATATCAAAGACACATATTCATTTTTTCTCACTTTTTGCAACTTTACTGATCAATTTTTTATGTAGTTTGGTATTCGCGAGATGCTTCACTTTAACCGATTTATGTCCGTTCCCTTACTGTATATGATATGCATAATGAAGTAAATGTAAATGAAGTATCAATTTGTTGCACTTCGTTTTTAAATAAAATTTTCAATGTCCTGTAGGCCAAAACCTTCGCGTACTCTCAATCGATTTATAGAATATTAAAATTAAATCGAGTCGACAAACAAACTCGAATCGAGTTTGCAATCGTATCGAGTTTTTGAATAGGCCCATGAAGATAGTAACAAGCAGGCATTATTCCAACTGTAAATGAAAAACAAGATTTTCTTAAAACCGTGTAATTATTTTATTAATAGTACAAAAAAAAAGGCACACAAAGTTCAAACTACAAAATGGGAACTTCGACAGCACATATGTATGTAGTATAGTAAAAATGTTTTGGTTATTAAAAGTGGACAGTCATGGCAGTACAAAGTTTCACTATGGAATGTTTCGACAAATGTTAGTCCCATGTCTGAATCATGAACAATATGATTTTTTGTTAAAAAAAAACTAAATCTCTACAGATGAGACAACTAAAACTTTCTTAATGTTCATCTTTTGTACCATTTTGTCATATAGGTACTTTTAGGTTCAAAAAGGACAAACTACAAAGTACATCTACTCAACTAGAGGGGTCCTTAACTTCAAACTTCTGTCGATCTCGTATTTTGTACATTGGGTAGACCCACATCTTGGGTCATGGGTGAACCTGGCTGGGAGCTTGGCGGGGTGTAAAATCCATTCCCAGCGTTAGGAAGGACGCGTACCCCAAAACTGGGCGGCCTGTTTTGACCTCCAGGAAAACTGTTTCCGCTATTGTTTCGATCTATAGAACTAAAAGTAGGGCTGTAATCTTGCAGAATTGGACTCTCTGCGGTTGGAACTGGCGGTGGGAAGCGATGTGGTTGACTAATCGTTTGCTGTTCTCCTTGGTTTGATGGATGTGGCTCCTCTTCTTCAATCGGATCTTGATGGTTTGGTGATCGCAAGCTGTGTCTGCCAGATTGCTTTGGCTTCTCACCTGTTTTATTAACGTACTCAATATCCGAAGCGACTTTTGAATCTTTAAACTCACTTCCTTCTGAAGAGGTTACATCCTCATCGTCCAGATCCCACTTCTTTTCCGGGAATTCAATAGCAGGTTTACCTTCAAGGGGTTCATGTGTCCGATAAGATTTTTCGTATGATCTTCGCTTTTGCAGGGTGTCCTGATCGGTTTCATCGCTGTTATCGCTATTCAATCGACGTAAATTTGAACGTGAATTAGACCTCGATCGCGGCAGGGACATTTTCCAATTTGGATCTTCTTCAAGTGCCTTTTTACGGTAGCAATAGACCGCACAAACGATACAAAGCATAATTGGCGCAATTACAGCTAGAATAATGCCTGTTGCTATCCATGCCGTTCGACGGGTATAGTAAATTTCACCTAATTTAAATATAAAAAAAGAAACATACATTTTAAGAAAATATTTACAAGTAGCACACAATAAAATAAATAAGTAATAGAAACTGCACTCACGTAAGCACTCGGTGTATCCACTGACAGGTGTATCCCACTTTCCTTCGGCTGTGCAAACCCTTCGTTGATCGCCCATTAGTACAAAACCTTCGTTGCATTCAAAGGAAACCTTTGAACCTGGTGTAAATTCAAAACTCAATTTTCTACCGAACCGTGGAGTTTCGAGTATACCACACGATATAACACGCCTGAATAAATATTTTCAATAAATTAGTAAAATAATAATAGTAAAATGAAGAGTAATATTACCTTTCATTGGTCGCCCTAATATTTATCGCGCTGTCGTAGTAATTTTTGGTGAAATGGGCCATGTCTCTGTTCAGAGACATTCCATAATCGAACCGGCATTGGTAACTTTCGCCGCATAATTCGGTTGCTTTTTCTATATCGTAGGATCGATTCGAAGGTAAGAATTCTCGCGGCTCCCTTATGAAATTCGGTATAAATGATTCATTCGCAAAGTAGCTAGCCGTTCTGCCAAATTCTCTTGTAAATAGAGCAGCACCAACTCCTGGTAGTTCTCGATCGCTTAACATCCCTAGAAAAAAATAAAATAAATATTAAGCAAAATCAGTTCTTTTTTTGCTTCCAAAAATAATTTAAATTGTTAAAACTGTGGCCAAAATAATATTAACTTTGGAACGAATCAAATATCTTAGACATTTACATCGTAAAAAGTTTATAGTGAACAAATTTTCGCAAAGTTTCTTTCTTTGAGTTTCTAACAAAGTCAAAGCTATAACTTGAAAAGTATAAAATTATTGCTGATTCAATTATTTGATCAATAGAACACAATATAAATATTGATTATGTTGAAATTAGCCTGTTCTTAGGGGTAAAGCGCAGAGTAATCTGAGAAATATGCAAAATGATTCCATTGAAAATACTAACGTTTTAATTTAAACATTTCTTCCGTAAAATGCATATTTCTTAAGATATTCTGCAGTTTCAATTTTAAAAAGACCCCTTATATTTAAACTACATGCATTTATGTATTTTATTTAGAGACTAAATGAATTAACACGAATTTCTATTCCCTCTAGACTTCTTAAGAGACTCAAATATCTTTCAAAAATTAAGCAATTTATTTTATTAAAAACCGAACGGAGGCAAAAATATCTTTGATCATGTTGTAGTTTAATAAATCCTCAATTAATTAACCATGAGACTGAATTTTTTGAATCAATATTTTTAAAGCTGTGAGATTCTATAAAATAATTTCACTATTACTTACAATATTTCGCAAAGTCTCTGTGAACCGATTCGAAGTTGTTGAGATTAATTCCAACATATCGTCCGTCTGGAAGAGTAAAGTCGTCTAGAGGATCAAAACTCCAGTTCCCGAGAAGACCACTAGTTTTGTTCTACAGAAATAAAATGTTGTTTTAATGAACGGTCTGAAATTATTAATATTTATTCTTACAATATACGTCCAAGGTAAATACACTCTCGCCGTCATAAATCCAGAATTCTCCACGACTTCAACTCCAACTCCAGAGGAGTACATGATCACGACTTCAGATTGGTTAAGAATGTAAGGCGGGGTGTAGACGGTGACGCCATGGAAGGTTTGGTACTTAAGACTTGGCCGGTCAAAGTAAATTCTCTTTCCGTCGGCGAAGACATCGAGGCGATAACGCCACTGGGCTTGCGGGGGGCGCAGCCGCACCTCGATTACAGTGGTCGTGTTGCCACGTGTAGCCACTGACGTCATGTGGGTGGCCTTAACTTGTCCGTGTATGTTTTTGGCGACCTGCTCGAACCTTCCCTGGACTTCGAACCTCTCCCGACCGTCGTTGCCTTTCACCAAAACGAATTCGCCCATCCCATTGAAGGTGTACTGAAGGCCGTCGAAGGTGACGAAGTGAGGATCGCCGAAAACAGCCCCAACGGCTGGGGATTGGTAAGCAACGCAATCTTGCGAGGGTCGTCTTTCGAAGCGGAAGGTTTCGCAGCCGACGGCCTGCTCGTCTTGCCAGAAGCAGCAGGAGTAGTAAGGGCGAATGTCGTGGAACCACGTGGACAGAGTGGGGACTTTGTTCGCCTCGTTCCACGGCATTTGTCCAACGTTGTGGATCCTTCTCGGCCTGGAGCCCCACATTTGATCGTAGGAAAGCATCAAGAAGCCGTGACGATCGTAGCAACATTGCTGTTCTGCACCTTGCGAACTATAAGAAAATAAAATTGTTTTTTCTTAAAAAATTACTTTAAAAAAAAACTCAATAATTTACTTATTTATAAACAAATCAAGCGCAACGATCCCAATTTCTCATCTTATCCCTCAACAATATATCTACACTTATCAGCGAAAAAATAAATACAGTGTTGTGCAAAGCAATAACAACTATATTCCAATACAAAAACTTAATATACTATTTTCCTCATTTTATTTCGTGGAAGATTAAATGCTGTAGGTATCCTATTTTTCTCCTCTCATGAAACATCACAAATACAATAGTTTACTTCGCAAATTCACAACTCAATTTAATTAATATAATTTTAAAAAATAACGAACTTCGGTGCATGTTAGTTTGTAAAATTTAGCATTTAACATTTCGGTTGCCTCCCTAGCACTGCGTATGGTGGTAGTCTTTATTTTGAATAACCTCAGAACCGTTTGTTCCTATTTGTTCCTATTCCTGAAGAGAGATCTGGTGATTGAGCTGACAAATCAAGAACTTTAAGCCCATTCTCATTTACCAGCTTCAATGTATGTTTCGGGTCATTATAATGCTGAAACACCCGTAGTTATCATAGTGTGAGTGGTGAAATTAGTTCAGTAGAGTTATTGCAAGAAAATGTGGTAGTGTATTCATTTTTGGCCATAAGAGTATATATGTATATTTATAGCTTTTACTACACTATATTAGGAATAGCATCGTTCGGTGTCCGACTTGACAACTAATTTTTAACACCTCTTTTCCCAGATTCAAAATAAAAATCATAAAACAAAACCTATTTTCTGATAGATTCATTGAGTACTTTTGAAACCTTTTGTTCGATTTAAGAACTCATTAACTATTATTGCTACCGATTTGAAATTTGACAAAGTAATAGTAGCAATTTGCCCGCATCTATCATCTATTCCCAGTGAAAGTAAAATTAAAATTGGGTATACATTTTTTTTTAATTTTAAATTGTATTATTTCTTTAACTATCTATGTATGCTCAAAAATATTCGTAAAAATACATCTTCCTTATCTCCGAAGCTTGCAAGAAAAAAATTCAGCGTTTTTCGTGAGTATGTCCTTGCTACGTAAATGTTGGTGTTTATTTTATTTCACTGTTATTTATATCTATTCGGTTTGTTGTTGTTTTTTATTAATTATCTTTTATTGATTTGCTATTATTTATTTGCTTCTTCTTAGTTCTTTTGGATTGTGAAGTACATACATATATCAAGATATCAAAGTCTAATATTTTCGTTTGATTAGATTGATGAAAAATAACGACGTAATTAATTAATTTGTTTTCTTAATAAGCAAAAAGCAAAATTTATGTGTCGGTTTTGTGAAAATTTTGTACATGCTATTATATTAACATAATCTACCGAAATATTATTTATTAATTCTTGTAACATTTACAAAAGTGTAAATTATTGACTTCGCTTTATATCACCTCATATTATTGAACAATCACTATATATGGTAGAAATATTTTTTTAAAAAGCACTTACCTGGGTTGTCCACTCTTCACGCAATGGATAGCCCCCTTGTGATGCAAGCACGTCGGATTAGAGTCCTTGTCGCAATCGAAATCCGGCATAAAGCGACCTTTGTCGTACACGGCATGTTCCAAGGTGCACGGGCAAAGAGGGAGGTCTGCTGCAAAGTTTCTGTAATGAGAGTAAATTATATAAAAGCCAAGAGTCTTAAAAGGACAAAATCTTTGGACAAACCTCAAAAACCTATCTGTTCTCAGCCAATTATCACATAAAGCTCGTGGCCAATTTTTTCCATGTCTTCGCTCCCACTGGGGCCCAAAGTACCATCCGAGGGGTATGGGTTTGGACCATAGGACCCTGGAACGGAGAAAAAGATCAAAATTTAAACGGACCACGAAAAGGTCGCGTCAAGTGGTTATTTGTGTCCCCCATCAAAACATCAAAAGGGGCCAATTAATTCACCTCCCGCGGCTGGGCCCCCCAAAATCGTGCACAGGCATCAGCACAATTGGATTATCACATTTCGTCCGCTTGACTGCCCCTTGATGGGATCAAACGGTGAGGTGCTCCTTCTGCCAAGAAAATCAGCGATTGCACTTAGTGATCCCCGCTAATTCGTCAGCTAAGGCTCCCGGATAATTTCGCAATTTTACCTCCCCCCGGGACGGCCCGATTGGGGCCCCGATTCTCACCGTAGAAGCCCCGCCTAATCGCTGCCACTTTGTCTGGGCTCTGGGCTGCTTTTATCCGGTGCAAGTGCTTAGGGGTGCGCATTTCGTCCCGTCGTCTTCTATCGAATTAACTCGATTTGAAGGCAGTCTACCAGCGTAAAACGTGTCAATTAGAAAGAAGCCCCCCACCCGACCTGTCGTCTATCATTGTGCTGACGCGGGGATAAGGATTCCAATTAAAGGATTTGTCGTGAATTTGCATAAAACTTTGAAATATTAATTCGTTTCGGAGCAAGGCGGGCACACGGAGGCAGAACCCAACACCACCACCGCAGACGAAAATTTATATGTTTTAAGTTTATGGGAGCAGGAGCCATGTTACGCTACGAAATGGGCGAGAACCTACAAATTTTGGGACAAGGTTTTAATAACTTTTGGGAATTCCCCATAAACTGTTGACAAATCCATGGAACATTTTGATCTATCAATTCCCAGTCAGGCACCAACCCCGAGCACTTAATACTTCCGGTAGCTCAATTAATCAGACAAACCCATGTCCCCGGGATATACTTACGGGCTTATTTTCAATCCAGAAAAATCTTGCGGATTCGTTAAATTGATTTGCAGGAACCCGAACTGCATATCCTTATTCGGATTATCCCTCATCCTGTAGTTGGCTGGAGCAATAACATATTTTCCGGTATTGGTTATAGTCGACTCAATCATATCGATGTACTCCAGTTGGGGTCTGATTGTCCTCTCTCGGTAGCCCCACAGGGATATCTGTACGTTCGCATTCAAATTTTCAGTCAAATTGTATTTGTTCCAGGAAATCCGAATTTCCGCTGGTGCTTTCTTGTATATATCGTCCGTTTCGAAGAATATACGATCAGTTGCAGTTGCCGGAGTTTCTGGAAAACAAAACATACATATAAGGAATGCAACATAATATTCTAAAGGGTAACATATCCAAATCGACCTCTAAATGAAAAACAAGGTATCCGTTTACTTCAAAACGAAAGTCTTTATCTATTTTGTTGGAAATTGCTCTATGGTCTTTAAAGAAAGCTGACGTAGAAACTTCCAACTTTTTGTTAAATAAAATTTAAGTTACCCGTATTTTAACCCTTGGGGTCAGATTGACCCCAGCTTCCCACTTGAGTACCTTAAGTTTTGTACCATTTTTCAATTTCTTTTTCGTATCTAAATTTTAAGAAATATCCTTAAATTTAATTTTTTATCTATATCATTAGAGCATTATAAAAGTATCGCAAATTTGTTTGAAACCAAAAAATCATGCCAGCTATGCGATTCAGCGGAGGTGTGCCAGCTATAAATGTTGAAATTATTTTTATTAAAAAACTAGCTGACCCGCCATACTTTGTTATGGTACTATATAACAAACAATAAATTAATTTTTAATTCCTGTTATTTACAATGGTAAAATGGCAACGCATTTACCTTTATTCACAAACAATACCTTAACGCATCGGAATTTAATTTTAAAAAGTTGAATGTCCCAAATTATTTTCAGCACTACCGATCAAAAACTATTTAAACTATGTTCTAAACTTTCCCGACATCAATACAAACATATCCTATAAATTTGAGCTTAATTGATTCAGTAATTTCCATGTCTTGTATGAGGCGAACATTCATTTATTATATGTACTTATATATATATACCTACATAGATTATGCGCTTGTAATCAAAAACAGCCTTCAAGAATTCTGTTGCTGAATTCTTTAGTTGCTTTTCTATTCCCCAAAAAACTTAAACACACAGGATTATTATTTTTTAACTAAAAATCTTCCTTCTCAAAGGTTATTGCTTCTCGCCCACGAAGCGATTATGAATATATACTTACTATAGATATTTGGAAACAAAACTTATACATAAATTTTGAAAACTCTGCAAGTTACCTTGAAGGTCGTGCCAAAAAAAAATCTAGTTTTAAGTAATACAATTTACACTGTGTGAAATTAGTGTGGCACCCGGTTGTATTCATCCACCTATCCCAAAGGTCAAATCACTTCAGAGCAAGATAAGATTTAATTTATTTTTTTATCTAATATGATAGAAGTTTGATACTATACTTTATTTATTTATATTGGTACTAATAATTTCAATGAGCTTTGATTTTTCTTACCAAGTTTAAAATTATTATATGAACTTGTTTTCTCTTAGGCTACGTGATAATATTGTACTAGATGAATGAAATTATGCGTTGAATTTGTAATAAAATTAAGTAATAATAAAAAAATAACAAATAACATTAAGCATTAAAAATCCTGAAATCTTAAAGGGGAATTTTTTCCCTAAGAGATTGAAATACATACCAACGAAATATTTTCCTCGCCATTTGAATCTCTCGCTTCCAACAGAAATCTCCAACCGTATATAGCCTTGTGCTTTGAGGAATGGCTGGACACAAATAGCGCGATTTCTATCGACAATATGCGCAACAACGTCTTCGGTATCAAAGTGGCACACGACCCTTTGGCTGGGATCGAAGCACGGCCCGGTTATGTTGACCACAGTCCCCCCCAACATATTTCCTGACTCTGGAGCAAACATAAGCGGCAAGTGGGACGCATCTGTAGAAGGAATATAATTAAATCGGATCTGCGGATGAATGTGACGGACATTGCATAAAGCCAATCATCCTCACCAATATCCTTGTTGCATGTTCCCAGCATAATCCGCTCGTCGATTCGGAATATGTGCCTTCCTGGAAAACCATTTGCCCATCCGCGTCCAGTTAAATCCCGCAGAACTGAAGCCTGACTGTAGGGCTTGTATTCATAGGACTGAGAGCCATTTCCTGCATTAAATCCAATCTGTTGAAAAATAAAAATCGTGGATAGGTACGAGTATTTTTTTTTTTAAATTTATTTTTAACTAGAGCTCTTTTCATGTCTAGAGGTTTTGTTTCGCACTCATCTTCTAGTAGAACTTTGCTTTTCATGTTAGCCGCGAGAAAACTACCCCCAAGGATAATTCAAAACTATTTTATTGCTCTTTTTTGCAGAAAAGTCAGGGGCGTAGTTACTTGAGCTGACCTCGTTGGTGAACAAGTTGTAGGATGAGGGCCATAATAAAATTAAAAAGGATCTCTGCAAGAGGACATGACAACTCCCGCAACCGGAGACATCATTCTCAGGCGAAACTTTCTCGTCTAATCCTTCGGGAACTTGTAGGTTGTAGTGCGAGAAAAAGATGCTCCGGGATGAACAAAGTATAAAACGGATGTGCTACTTACATACGCCGGGACTCCGCCCTCCCCGCCTGTGGTGTCACCTCCAGCTTCCGTATGGGACGACCAGCTAATTAGGGCATAGTTGAATATCGCGTATGTGTAGACCTCATCGGTGGCGAGGACTGCTTGGAAAGTGTTCGTCTGAAAAACAATTTTATGATTTTAATCCTTTTAATTTAACACTCGCACACAGAAATGGTAATAAGGGAAAGTAATTGGGAAACATACTTTTGAATTTCTAGCATAGTTTGACTTTCAGGGTCAACGAATGGGGAGATGACCCACTTTAAACAATGGTTTATTAAATACCACGATTTCTTTCTCTTGTTGCACCTCGAATTTTAAGTAGCACTGACTGAATGAATGCAGTCATAAATATGAACACTAACTCTGTACAAAGCAGCATTCTTTAGAATCTCAAATCATTACTTAAGCTTTTCAAAGTTCTGTTCAACATTATGTAATTGTTGTACTAAAATATCCCTCAAATTAACACTAACATTGCTTTAATTGGTTAACGTTTCCCCCCTGAAGTTTTATTTCAACAATTAAAAACAAGAACAGGAGTGAATTTACAATACATTCAGAGGATTTCATAATTATTTAAAACTAAACCTTTAGCTACATTTAAAACATAGACTAGGAAATTGTTTTTCTGGATTTAAAAATAAATAATTTTTATTGTTTAAGAAGTTTTCTATTATCCTATTTTCCACACATTTATACTTTCACAAAGTAACAACAAAACATTAAACAATTTAAAATAATATATATACATAGGTGTGATAAATTGCTGAAAGCCAAAAATTACATAACTCGTACCGGACTATTGGAAATAGTAAAATTTAATTCGGAGCGCATAATTAGCCTGAGTTTAAAACATTTACAAAAATTGTAACGAAACTTTATAGAAGTATTCCAAGCCAATGTTAAGAAGAAATATATTAATTTATGAAATTTCAAAGTTAAATATCTCGGGAAGAACAAGCCACGGACAAGGCATCATCAAAATTTCTGGAGAGATCTCAAATTCAGTTGTTCCATATTTTTATTGACTATCATTATTCATGATAAAAATTGTAAACAAGCCATAACAATATACTTTAAAACATTTATAAAATAAAATGCAGGTGTGATGTTTTGACGTTTAAAAGATAAATCAAAAGATGAAAAGTTTTCTCGTAGGAATAGCATAGTAAAATGAATAGAAATATTTTTTCAGCAATATCATTTTTTAAAATCCCCTAAAAAAATCAGAGATATTGTTATTAGTTATATACATACGTGTTTAAAATTGTAATTAAATCAGTTTCCACCAGTATAAAAAATGTCAAGATGTTTAGATTGTTAAAATTTGTAAAATTATAGGACCAAAAACCACCTTTCTGAAAATTACGAAATAGTCTAATATCTTAAAAGAGACTGACGGTGTGCTGATTTTTGAGAATCTTTTTAGAGAAAAACATAAAGCCGTGCAGCATTGAACATATGTATTTATAATAGAATTACTATTATTTTAAAAGATATATTTAAAGAAATGATTACCGAAAAATAAGTTAGGGTTGATAATGCACATCTTAATTTGAAAGTTTGACTATGTATATACCTACTCTAAACAACTAATTCTCATAAAACTACTTTTTTTTTTGTTTCACAATAAAATTAATCCTTTCGTGTTTCTTGACCCGATTTCAAAATATATCTTTTATTTAAGGAGTCAGTGATAGACATTTTGAAAAACACTGTTTTAAACCAAGCAATTTTGTAATAAAATTTGATAACAAGATGTTAATTAAGAATAATATCTATTGTTAGATATTTTCCTTTCATTTGACACAACAGTATCATTTTGTATTTTATTGGTGTGAATTTTCATTTAAAAAATATCAATTTTTAATTCAATGATTTCAGATTTTATTACATTTGTATCATCAAGTCTGCTGTACAGAAGTCGAATATTGAGTGAAATAAAAAACGATACTGTTGTGTTGCAAAATTTAAAAAGTATCTTAAAAAGGCTAAATAAATATATAGCTATAACTTCTATTGCAGACTTACTTTAGATTTCACTGTATTGTCTGTCTAAAAATAATATTCCAGTAATTTTTTCTCCCAAAAAAATTAAAGTCATTTTCTATCAACATTGAGGGTAGCTGAATACTATACGTTTTAACTTTTAACAGCGTTATTCGTTCGTGGAATTTTTATCATCAAATCCTTTCGCTTTTACATTTTTTGATATTGAGTAAAAGGAATGAAATTCCCAGAACTACGAAAAGAAAGAAAATTGAAAAATGTAGAAATGTAGACGAATACTTTTGAGGATTATATAAAAGAGATAAATTCCCAAAAGGGAAGGAATCGAATGTACAAAAGTAAAAAAATGCTTTCAAATCTCGCCTTTATATGAGCTGATATTTTCATCCAATTCTTTAAGAACGAAAATCAGTGTACTTGCTTGAATAAATTCAGTTCTCTTTAAACAAAAAAAAAATCAACTATTTTAAGACGATCTAATTTTTATAAATTTGCATTTCTATAAGCTTACTTCGGGCTATAATGTATAGGTACTTAAGAACGCAGCCATCATCCGTTCAAAATTTAACATACATAAATTAGTTAAATCTTGTGAGTTCCCTAATGCAAAATATATATTCAGAAAATTTCAAGTGGACGTGTTTCAGCATTCTTAAAGGAATTCGACGCTGTTGATGAGGTTTCCATAAATGTTTAAAATTGGCTCGAATTTTTGCGTTCTGTGGTTTCTGAGGATTTCCATCGTTACCGTCAGTACAATCTCGATATGATTAGCTATGCTGAATGAGTAAAAGCAGAACGATAATCGAATTGGAGAACATAAATTCAATACAGCGCAGAATATTCAGCTGCCTGCTGACTGAAAAGGTGAATTTCGTTAGATTCGTCCCGAAATTAGCCAGATGAGGGAGGTGCTAGTCATTATAGACGACGAGGAAGCATAGTTATCATCATATTGAGCCACGCGGCAAATCTGAATAAATTTAGATTTTATTTTTTTATTTTTTGGTAGGAAACTCCCCAGTTCCGGCATTATTTTCGAGTATCTCCAGGGCCAATTTAATAAAATGTTCAAGGCTCCCCCACAGAGGGCCCCATCCGAAGTTACGTTCTGGTTAGAATACCTAATTGCTTTTACTCCCTGAGCCCATTCGGTTGGAATTTAAATTTTTTATCAGAAAATTCACTCCCTATCAGCTACTCTACGCCTCTGACAGGGATCTCTTTGAGTTTCCACTCATTTTCGAGGTACTTACCGTGAAAAGGGAGTTATCAATGCCACCCGCGAATGACATGTTCTTCCATGTGACAATAACAAGATGTTTCGGGATGAAGGTGTCAGCGCCAACAACACCCTCCCGGATGTCCCACATCACACGCTCCCTGACTTCTACAGCGAAACGATCCGACCGTGTCTGCAGGTCACGTTCCATCCTGCAAATAGAAGATGAAAAAATACATGTACTATATATGAGAAAAAAAAATATTAACCCTAGATTATGGGAAAAGCTTTTTACTTATGGATTTTTATGGAACATGTTTTGAGAGCAAAGGACACTGCATCCTACCTATGACCGTCTATCAGATTCAAGCTGTACATATGACCTTACAGGACGAATTTACTTTTACAAATGATAAAATCGATTTATTTTTTATCTTACAAAACTATATTAGAACTATTGAAAAGGTAGATTGAATCTGCGAAAAAATACGCCTTCTAATTCAAGACTCTGAAGAGAGAAGTACATAAGTCTTCAAGAAGCAGATCAAACAATCTCAATCCCAATTTTGTATCCCGGGATAAAATACTTATATAGGCCCAAAAAGATCCCGCAACACGCCCGCAATTAAAGAAACGGCCTAATTGGACCCGTAGCATTTTCAAAGAGAAAGAAGAGAAACGTTTTGGTGTTTTAAAAACTATTTTACTTATTAAGAACTTTTTATAGTTTTAAAAGAAAATTCAAATTTAAATTCAAACTCCAATCATTTACTCATATTGCACCATTATTGAAATGAGCATTATTTTTGAAAAATAAAACATTATAAAATAGTGCCAACCCGTTCTCAAAAAATATGCGCTGTTTTTGCGTTCTTAGTTAATATGAGAAAATTATAAGAATCCTGTTGAACAACAAGCCGATCTCTTCAGTGTGGCTTCGGCTTAGTGTACCTGCCACAGACGACGCGATCGTGGAGACTGATCGCCAGTCCTTTTATCCGCGAGATTGAAACTCGAAGTATGAAGTATAAGCGAAAGTAAATTTTTTAACAATATATGTATATATAAAATAAAAACAGATTTATACATATGGGAATTAGCGAACATCAACTGGCTGAGCGTAGACAGGAATAAATTCAGCCACCGCGTAGTCCCCGAATCTTTCGAATAATACTGATGTCTGCTAAAAAGTTCGACCCATAAATATTATATTGATTGCAAAGATCTGATAACTTAGCAAATCTTTAGATGAATATTTTTTTATTTAAAAAAGAAAATCATAGTAATCATTAGTCAACTAAATTTTGATCTGATAAAATAGGTTTCTTTCTAAAGTTTAAGCTACATATCTTCTTTAAGCAGTCCAATAACCACTTGAATCTGTGCCCACTTGGCTCCCGTCCATACACCCGCAGCCCAAAGTAATATCAATTTCTAAAAATCGGCGAACGGGCCGATACCCGCAGCGCCCAGTAATAAAGCGCCATCATGTGCCAAAGTTTAAATCATTTTAATTAAAAACTTTCCTCGTTGCCCTTAAAAACGGGCGAAAAAAAAATAATGTGAAAAAGGGAAAATTAAAAAAAAAAAAAAGATGTCTGCCGGACAACGAGAAAAGTGAAAATTCCGTCGAAATTGCCGAGGTATTCGCTTCAGTCCCGTCTAGAAGGGAAAATTAATCGCAATCGCCAAAAACAAAATAGGGCCAGAACACCGGGGGTAAGTGGTTGGTCGGACGCCTGGATGGGTTTCATAATCTCTTTGAATTTATTCATGAAAAAGCAGACAAACACGCGGTGGCGTGGCGGCGGGCGTCAGCAGCTCGACAATGGCTGAAATCATTTTGGACATATAAAAAGGACTCGAGCGAAGGAAATGAAAAACACTCGTGGTATTTTCCGATTTTCAAACCAGGCCCTCTATCGAGTCGAGGGTCAACTTAAACTGGCGGGCGTTATACACTTGCTGGGATTGAAAATCTGTTGTAGAACTAGAGGGGCTTTTTCAAACTAAAGAAGTGCCTTGTTGTACGCCACTTGTAGAACAATTTAAAGGGAAAGTTTCCTTAATTTATAGAACAATCAGGCCACACTCTACCTCTACCGTCTAACAGCTAGCCAAAATTATGGGTAACAATAATAAACTGAAAAAGGTGTGCTTTTAATTATCCGTGCTGTTGCAATAAACTAACATAACTAGCCGAAAATTTAGTTCTTAATTGCACTAGAACGAACCGCAGCATCCGTCCATGGTTTGTTGGAATTTACGTTTATGGGATACCTTATCATACCCCACTTCTGGCACCAATGGAAAAAAAATCTGGGCTTTTTAAATTAACGTAAAATAATTATATGACCGCGTAGAGCCACTAATGGGCAACCTGCGACCATAAATATAGTGCTTAATAAATGAACCACTCACCTGAAATAAACTCCGGGTTCGCGTTGGTCATAGTCGGTAGCGTAAATCCGGCCAATGCGGCATTTTGAGAAAAATATTCCAATGAAGGAGGGGTCGTTGCGTTTGGGCCAATCCTTAACTGGGAAGACCAGAGGGTAGGTGTAGTGTTCCGGAGGGTCGGAAAACTCTAGATAGCCATTCATGGAAATCTGCGAGAAAAATGGGAAGAGAGTGGTAGGTTTTTGGTGTAATTCTTTTAATGAGCTTTACTTAATTTGCATAACGTCCTTTTGAGGACGTTTATTTTTTTTCGGATTTTATACGCACCCTTGTGTAATTAAAACGAAAGCCATAAAACGGCAGTTGAAAGTTGAAATTCTTGTGGATTTGTGGCATTGAGGCGTGGATGTCCTTCTGATGGTCGCCTCGTCCTCCGTACATATCCTGATCAAAAAAAGGATAGAGGAAATTCTTCCGGATTTCACTCAATCTCTGAGGAGTTATTGTGTACGTGCCGTGCTGAAAAGAAACTGGGTCCGGGGGTGCCATTCTATTGTTTGGATCTAAAACAAAACATAGAAAAAAGAGGGTGTAAAAGTGAATTCGTGTTAATTTTGGAGGTCTTTCTCTTAGCCCAAAAATTATAATGTTAGGCAAGCTGTTGATATTTGCAAATAATGGGGGTGCTCACTGCATTAACTTAATGTTGTAAGAGAAAGGAAAAAATTTAATTAAATGTGAGAGATTATACAGACAGAAATGGAATATAAACGATTTTTTAAGGTCTTTATCATCACGGGTGCGGTTGTCGAGGTTTGCCTTAAATAAACTTCAAAGGGACGTTATCATTTCCATGATGCCTGCCTTAATAGATGAGTCATTTAATCTTATTTTGAGTCACTAATAACTTCCTTAGTCATTTCATTTTTCTATATTTAAGACTTAAATAACTTGAGTTATACAATATTATATAAACAATTATGATAATCAGGATTTTCATATAAAAGGTCATTTTAACCGCGTAAGAATTCACTTTCTATTAGATTTCCAGTACCTTTCTTGATTTTATTTGGAATTGAAATGACTAAGTTACCTATGTACTACTTAGGTATAGCCTGAACATTAGGAGCAGCAATAGCATTTTTAATACCACCACAACCATACCGAACAATTTGATATTATTTATTTATAAACTTAAAAGTTCAGATACTGAAATCGAATTCACACTATACCTAATAATAAGATAAAAAGTTTAAAGAACAAAAACCAAACGCAAATATTTACATTTGTATACGCTTTGCTATATTTCATGTTTTATGTATTTTAACTATTATTTCTTTTCGGATTTGTTATCTATTTGAATAAAATAAAATTTGTATTCTCTTTGGACGACACCAGACAAAAGCTTTGGATTTTGTTTAGAAACACCGTATATTATTAAGAATATATTATTAAGAGTGAATTTAATAAAACTTTCCCTGTAACTAATTAACAAATTATAAATCACTTCGATATACGATTATCAATCACGTCGTTATTCGAAAACAAAGTTTCATATAAGTTGAAGGTGATTCCTCAAATCTAAAAATATACCAAACTTTTTGTTTACCTTTTAGTTTGTAAGGAAACTTTTCGTTTACACCAGTATTAAAAACTTAATGAATCAATCCAAACTTCTTCACCCCAGTAATAAAATATTTAAAGAAGTCACAGAAAATTACTCCAGCATCTCGAGGATTCTTTATACTATCCGATTCTTTTCCAATATAAGCAGAAAATAATAATATTAAAAACGTTACAACGCATAAGCCGATTTTCATATAGGGACATGCATTCTTTAAGCAAAATCGGTTTTGAAATCTTATCATTCATTTAATTAAAATGTTACTTTAAGAACTCACGCGACCGCTTAACAATTTAGTTCAGATGTGATCCACATTTTAATGCGTTTTTCCTAAGCAGGGAAGAGATCAAACGACTCATTTTTATAAATGCCTGAAAGGCTGTTTCTAAATGGATTGGACGGTGTAAGAAAAGTTTACACAAATATAAGATAGAATTTCGTAAATGTCTCAATACAATGCATTTTGAAAGACATATTATGTAAATCAAGAAGTCTCCATGCGTAAAAAAGTGATAATGAACGAGTACATATCTTTTAGTTCAAAGTACGATCAACTTAATTTGTAAGGATCGTTTTGAATGTAAAAAATTATGAAATACTAGCTAAAATGACTGACTTCATTAGGACTACGGTTGAATTTTTCTAAAATTTCTTGAAGTTTTAATTTTTTCATATTTCTTCTATTAGTTTCACCGTATAATACATATGTACCCAGTTATACAGTAAAACAACGTCAATTTTATAACTTGGCATTACATAACACGTCTTTTAAAAAAATAACAATTTTATTATTAGGTACATTTGAAAAATTGAAGGTAAATGTATATTTAAATCTTATCAACTCGCTGTGCCTCTAAAGTTGGTTAAGGCTTAAGGTGCTTTATCAATTTTACGATATCTAGCGCAATAAATATACGATTCAGTGAAATTTGTGTCTTTAATAAACTTTAAAAGAATTTTTCATTTCTTTCACTTCTTTTTTTTAAGATTTGCAGTATCAAGGCGCACAAGATTTCGAGAACTTAATTAAAATTCCTTAGATATTACATAAATATATCTGCTCTTGATTTTATACCACTTTGTAAGGCATTTTCTTTTCTAAAGATGTGAGACGTCATCTTTCTGCATTCATTTCGTAATATTTTGGCGTTTAGCATATTCATATTATGCAGAGCCTCCGCAATTCTTTCGGTGGAATTCACCTATTACTACATGTGCCTTTTTATGTTGGGCTTAAGACGAACATTTCTGAATTTCTCTAAGAAAATAATGATGCCCACAATGTAAATTCAATTCATGAAACGATAAAAGTGTCTTAAAGTTTTCCTTTCTAGTATCTTTTTTACGCAGGCTAAAAATTAAGAAAATGTAAAATGAATTCAACAATTACAGACATAAAGCTACATATAACCAGATATTTCTTAATCTTCTAAAGAAAAAACGACATTACAATTTGAGGGAAAACTGTTTTCACCGAAAGGGTTTTATGGCACTATCTTGTCACACCTTTTTTAAGGACACTGTTACTGTGACGATGACATATGTGAGTATGCACACTTAAGGTTTATAAGGTTTATCAGACCTTTTTGTCACCCTCACCTAGTTTCCCTAATTTTCCCGACGTTTATCAAAATTTATTTCTCACCTCTGTTCACCTCAAATTTTGGTAAAATTATTTATTTATTTCACTTTATTTAACTGACATGTAAAATATGAGTTAGAATACGAATACCTTACTTCCATGTGTGTTCATAAATCTAAATAACTTTTCCTTAATATGTGTAGAATAGTTTACATTTGTCCAGTAAATGTCCTTGTTTCATAGTAAATTTTATTTAAAATGTTTTAATTATAACTATAATCTTTGCAGTCTCATACATTAACTTAATAAAATGCTTTTTATTAATTTCGACTTCTACTTTGATGAATGTTATTTGTCATCCACATTCATACGAAAAACTATTTTCCACTATTAGATTTCTATTGTATAATCAAAAAAAATATGATCGGTTTTTTTTAAATTTCACATAACTCCTTTAGAAAAAGAGTCATGTGTCCTCTACAGATTTTCTAGTGAATCATATTAATTTAATATTTTATTCCAACTAATTTTTTTTAAAGCATGATTCACACTAAATCAAATAAAGCCTGACGATAGGGCGGGATTAGAAATGAATCATCCCTAATTTTATTGGAGTATAAGTCAAGTACAATATTCTTCCAAAATTTTAAAAATCAAACTTTAGATAGCTTTAAAATAAAACCATTATTCACCCTGAATACGATTAGAAGAAGAAGTTTTTTATATCTATGAGCTCACGGTAGATAGGAAAAATGAAAGATTTTATTTTATTTCTCTTGTATTAGTTACTATATCAACCCTTCCGATAAGAAGTTTCGGTTAATAAAATGAAAAATTTATCAGGCAACCAATAAAAGAAAAGTAGGTGGGGTTAAATACTAAAATTAAATAAATAACAATAATAAATTAAATAAATAATAAATAAATACTAAAATTAAAGTCACCTAAGTAAGATGGATTTGTTTCATAACTATTCATATAATAACTATTCGAAATAATTGTACTTTAAAATCCTTGGGTATGCCTTTCTAAATCACTTTGCACCTTTTATTTCAATATCTCGATGAAATATACAATATGTAGTGATTTGTTAAATTTTAAATAAAAAATTAGTATTAATGTGAATATTTTTTCAGAATCCAAACAAATTTCTTTTCATTGTAGCTCCAATTTTTCTATCTTATCTGGTACGAGCAGTTTCAATTTTTACTTTATAGGTTTACAATTTAAGGTCTATAATAATCCTTTTCATTATAACGAGCAGTTCATGGATGTATACCAATTTAAAAATTTGAAAAAAAAGTATTTTTATTATTTCTTGATAAATCTACCTTTAAAAACTGTTACAAAAATTGAAGAATTGGCAGAGAATTTAACTTGAGCGTACCACTGAATTCCCTTGAGTAGTTTTTAGGGTAACAAAAACTCCAGAATTAAAAAAAACTATCCTGACTATAAAATCATTATCATCATCTGCAATTTTAAATTCGTTTAATGAAATATTGATCGATTGGAATTAATGTAAATGCAATTAATATGACAAATAAAAAGCGTTTTTATTTAAGCTTTTAAATACGAACACTCCATGTTCGTAATTTGAATATTTAATAAAAAATTTCTATACATACTATATTTTGTAGCATGATCAAATAAATAAAATAAAAAATCCATCCATATTTAACATATTAGAAGGAAACGGCTGGAATGAACTCAATTTTTTCCTTTCAAGCCCAAATATAAATTAGTCGTTCTCATGGATTTCAATTTATGTAACTGCAAAGTGGTTATTTTAAAAAATTGCATTTACTGGAATTTCAATTTAATTTATATGTTAAAATTTCATTCATTATCCTCGAATAGTATCAATTTTTTCGATACAGTCACACCTGTTATCGGTCGATTAATCGCTCAGCAATGATAAATTTTCGCATAAAACTCAAATGCGCGTATTTCCGAGAATTCGTATCTATTAGATTACTCGGAATAAACATGATTCATTCACCTGCCTTTAAAATCTACATGAACAGGTAAATGTTTCACAATAACAGGTAAAACATTCAACATATTTCACTCGTCTATCTTATCTTATCTAATAATAGGGTGGGTCTTTGATAACACCTTTGCCTTTTCGAATTTTAAGAATGAATTGTGGTAGAAATTCCAAATATATCTTGCATTTCCTTTTAATTATTATTCTCAACTTACCCCAATTATACCCATTGTTATCGATGGCACCTGTACCAAGTTCAAGCTCACCAAAAAATTCACCATCATAATTCATATATTTCCCAGATTTTGGCAGAGATGCAGCTGGTTTTTTTGATGGAATTTTTTCCACCACAGCCTCTGTGCTGGTGGTCTTTTGATGTTCTGTAGTTGTTGTGACTTCTTCAGGCTCTTTTTCACTAATAATTTCATCTGAAACAGGTGAATCCACTATCTCAACATGATGAAGGACATCTTCGGTCGAGGTAGCGCTTTTTTCACTTAAACTAGAGTCAACGACGTCACTATGCTCAGTAGTCTTATTCTCAACAATTTCAACATCTTTTTCAACAATTGTATCAACGGCAATTGCAGTTGTTACAAGAAGTAAACACGCGAAAGTAAGTTTCCACATTTTCGCGGTTTTTTTTTATCAAATATTTCTCACTGTATTTTAAAATAGAGCAGTAGTCATATTTAAAGAACTAACTTTGTCCGGGCGTTTTCTTCAAACTGAAATTATTCTATCGATGGTTCCCCAGCAGAAAGTACTATTTAACGCTTTTCTATCTTATCAGCGGTTATCAGTTGCGAAAGCTGATAACAGGTGTGATAGTGATTTTATCAGAGACACCTGAAATTTTAGTTATATAGAGACGATTACAAATGCAACATTTGTGGGAACTACGTTTATTTTTGTTACTGTATCCTGCAAATTCAAAAGCACATGGTAAAATACGCTAAAGAATTTCTCTGACTCATCATCACTATTATGAAAATTAAATGCTCACCCAATTTACTAGAGTTGAAATCACCTTGAGTTCCAGGCATAAGAATTACCAAATTAAGCAGTTTTAGGAACATCCCTAAAATGAAAATACTATTCGACACCGTCGTACTTTTAGCGGGACGGATCGGTTGGGCTATTTTGTTAAGGGCGAAACTAATAAAACTTTATTAGGGATGAAATAGCCAAAAACACGAAACTCTGATTTTCACCCAACCACTTTGGGCAGCTAATAAATGTATAAACAGACCAACATAGTTCATAATACCGATTTTTAGGGTGAGTACGCATCTAAATCGCCAGTCCATTGTTTTTGGATTGTTTTCGGGTGATTTTCTAGGTTTCAGATTTGTCTAAGATATTTTTTTAATTTAAAAATGTGGTAGACGAACTGGTCGTTCTGTGCTCCCCAGTTTCGAAGAAATTTATTAGAGAATTGGCCAGGACCATGCCTGAGGGCTCACTAGGAAAAAGGTGACCATGTAATATTTTCCAACATTTTCTTCTGCTTCCTATTTTTTATGTATTTTTTTTTTTCTTTTCTTAAAGATTGCAGCTATTAACAGATAGTTTACCTTCACCTCGAATGACAGTCTTACGCCTCGTTTGCAGTGAAATTGCACAGAAAAATGTCTCACAATTTGTGTGGGTAGTGCTTCGAAACTCATGAACATTTAGGTCGGGGATTTTAAACTCCATTTATTTGCTTTTCGATGGGAGACATAATTCACCTACATAAAATATTAAGTGCACACTATTTTTGTATACCTATAGATGAAGAATATCAAACAGTTTTTGTTCTTTTCACATTCAAAAATAAATCTAAAAGATAAAATGAATTTATCTATCCCTTATTATTTCAGATTTTGCCCTAACATGGCCGTCGGATTTCAAGAGATTACAACGGAGCGATGAAAGCATTCAAAAATGCCCAGGGGTATTATTAAGTAGATAGAGCGCAGCGTACTTTATTATATTTCCTGAAAATATTTCCTTTTAAAATACCGGAAGGAAATTGCTTTAAAAAAATTATCTCATTAAGCTTGATTTAAAAAAACTTTTGAAATCAAATATTTTTAATTGTAAAAATGAATGAGGTAAAAATAAGAGCGAAATTCCTTTAAATATTAACCCTGTTGTGATGATAAAAAGCTTTTTGCTTCCAATGTAAAGAAATGGAACAGGTTTGCAGGCTACGATTTTGATAATGGTAAGTGTATTTGTTTTATCTTATCTTTTTATCAACCAGCAAAGCTAATTGAGGTGCGTTCTCTAAGAACAATTTTCATATAAATGTTGTTAACAAAGTTGTTTTTTTAAATAAGTAGGTATATGAATAAAGCACAACGATGTATCATCGAGGAATCAAATTGATTAAATAAACATAAATTTCACATCCACGCTTTGTGTTGTGGTTGCTCAATGGTTTTTGTCCCAGAATGAATTCTATGGAAGTCTATGTACATAAATTAAACTTCAAACGTTCCTATTACATAAATGGAATAAGAATTGCACATCTGATAAAAATAAGAGAATTTTTTACAAGGATTTAAATTTCACACTCTAATCCCTAAATAAGTTAAGCTACCTACAATAATATGCAGTTTAGCACTTACAGATATAAAGGTGCACAAATGCCAATGTAAATTTAAAATCAGTATGATTATTTTATGTTGTATAACTTAAGATTTTTAATACGAAACCAAATCAAACTGTTAATTTGATATTATAGCGTTATCATCATCCCACAATTTGGAAAGATTACGAAATAAAGCTATTATTTCCTCCGCAATATTAAATAAATTTTAACATCAATCACTCAATATATATTATAACTTCTTCGGTATTTTTTCGTAGAAACTTTGCTTTAACAACTATATTTTGTAGCTCAAATAGTTCTGGTTTCTAATTTCCACAAACTCAGCTGAAAATCAAAAAATCAGGGAGAATACATAATGAAAGTCGTGATTGTTTAAAAACAGCATCATTTTATATTATTAATCTGAAATCTTAAGAAAGCTATAAAGAACATAACTATACTAATACTTACTAATAATACAAATAAAGCTATAGTGTTGAACAGTTTATTATTACCTATATTAATGCAATTTATTTTTATCCCATTTATAAAATTACATATTGTTCAATAAGGCAGAAGGTAGGGATAGCGTATTATATTTATTTTATATAAGATTTATATGTATGTATATTTCTGAGACTATAGCTATAGAATGATTGTTGTATTCATGAGATGATAATTTTTTGTATCTGAAATAGTCTTAAATAATCTCAGTAACGTTTTCAAGAAAAAAAAATTATGAAATTACTTTTTTAATCCGAGTAATTGTCTCAACATAAAAGACTACTAAGGCAGCACCAATACTTTCCGAGTTCCATTAAACACTTTAAAATAAAATTTTAGCTCAAGTCCTTTCAAACTCTTATAACCTTAAAAGGTTACACACAGCCGACTATTCAAAGAAATAAATTCTCTCGTCAAATATCTTTTAATTTGTTTTACCATTACTTAAAACTGTTAAAAGCTTTCCTACCTCCTCCCTAAGTATCCTTACCACTTTTCTTTCAGTTTCTTAGTTCCTGAGATCTATTTCAATTTTCATATATTCTTATTTATTTAAAAGAAACTGCTGGTACAGTTCAGATTTATTTTTTATTTTTACAATATAGCTACATATAAACGTGCAGTATCGCAAACATTCTTAGAACCACTTCTACTGTTCGAAAATTCTAATTTCGAGTTTATTTATCCATTTCGCTGCCACTTAAATTCCATGCACTTAATGAATTTAGGCTCCAACAATTTAACTCTCAGGGGGCCTCGGATGGAATAGTTGGCTGAGCGGTTCGGTTGAGAGCCTGCCCTTTCGGGATGAAAAACGCTGGTTAAAAATAATAATAATTAAAGGAGAAATAAATAGCAAGTAACGGCATAACAAATACAATAACACACAAAAATGCACACATGAACTAAAGTTTTCTACTGCGCGAAAATATGAAAACAAGGTAGAATTAATTCTCTAATTTGTTCAGAAAAAATAAAAGAAAAGTAAAACACTTAACTTTCAACCAATGTTCCTGAATTTTACATGGACAGGCATATGCGCATTATGTACATTTGGCTATAAAATATTTTGGCCTTTAGGGACAATACGCGATTTTACACTATATTACTGTAATCCTTTAAACTTATGTTCAGGAAAGAAGTAGTTATAAGATGGGATAGAATTTTATTCATATCATTTTCTTCTTCTTAGAGACAAGCAGACATACAGAAGAACTGCCCATGTAATTTTAATTGTAGGCTAATTTGTCTTCCACAAAGGGCCTATTTTAACCTAGAGAGGGATCTTCTACTACTTATTTCTGGTAAGAGATGGACTTTAAATTTGGTATCTAGATATCATAATTTGATTGAGCGTAGAGCATAAATCGAATTTTTCCTCAGGGAATTTGATGAAATGAAAATTAAAAGAAATTTTAACATTCACTTTAAAAATTATAAAAAGTGATAGATTTTCGTTAAAAGTTCTCGCTTCTCTCACAATGTTTTAATTGAATTTATGAAGAAAATCTTAAAAGTATTTCCACTGAATTTCTGTAAAAATCATTTTTTAAAAAAAATGTTACAACAACAATATATAATTTAAAAGTAAATTTTGTTTCACACCAGAGGTAGGCGAAATCATATTCTACTTCTCGCAGATCGTGGCGTTCCAAACGAAGGGCAAAACTTCTATAAACATGAACATTTAATATTAAGTGTATCCATTAAGATGTACATATTTTAAGTAATACAAAAATAAATCAAATCAAAATAATGGTGTATTTGTAATTAGTGTTTTAAATACCTCTATTTTTGCCACTTCAAGAAGTTATTTCTTTGGTTGCATCCTTCACATTAAGGAGTTTAGAAATACTGAATTTGTTTTGGCCGAAAAGAAAGAATAACGTAAGTAAAATTAAAATGTATTCATGAAATCAACCATCATTTTCTGCCCTTGGTTGATGATTTTGTTTGGGCATTGATGAAAATGAGAGGGCAGATGATTTGGCTGAAAAATGTAGATTGGAAGGTATACATTTATCTATTGTTGGACAATGCCCTTTTAAATATTAAAAATAAGATTAACAAAGAATAGAGGAGACAATTTACTCAAATATACATATGAAGAAAAACGTCAATTTTTTGCATCAATTTTTCCTGGAATGGTACATAGGCATTGGTTTTAGAAAACTAGTCTACCTACAAGGATAGTTAAAATGCTAAATAGGATTATATCTGGTCATTCTTTTGATATGTAGGCTCACGAGATGGAAACTTATGGATGGTGAAGCTTGTGAGATGTGTGGTTCTCCTGAAGATGATGAACATTTGTTGCTCGAGTGCGTAAAATTTAATGAAATCAGGATTAACTACCCGAGGTCCTGACACCTTTTAGCATAGAGAAAATGAAGAGTTGGGACGTTTTTTGATGAAATTAGAGATAAATCTGTGAGACTATACTCATGCTTCATTTAAGTATCTATAGTATAGTATTTTTCTTGTTCTATTTTTGAAGAAACGGTGCATGACATATAGGTCCCACTTGGGTCCTTTCAACAATTGCCCAATATTTGGTGATATTTTAAGTTAATTTCCTTAATAAGTGCTTGCTAATTTAAATATTTACGTAAAGCTAGGCTCACTTTATTTATTTTGTTAAAGCTTCCTGTAACCTGACGCATTTAATTTTATTTGTCGCATTTTGTTATGTCCTCGAGTTTTGGTGTTAAGGAGAGTTGAGTTTGTTGTTGACCAGCTGAGACTGCTGTTGTCTGCGGCATCGCTGAGTGCCTGAGATCTGGGCGGAACTGGGAGCATTTTCTGGACTTTTGAATTCAGGCTTCTCTGGCCTATTCAAATTTATATCTCATTAAGGATCATGGTTAATGTGGCTCTGACCCTGAGACCAATTAAGTCACTTTTTAGACACACTACACAGAAATGTAGTAACTCAAAAATCAATCAATTAATCATTTTCTGCCCGGAATTACTTCAAGTAACTAATCGTAAATTTCCTTCATTTCATCCTTAAAAGATCCGCAGAGTGTTTGGCACTATTATTTAGGAATAACAATCATTAAATTGCCTAAAAACCGAAGTTCTCGTCCACTTCGCTTCGACGTGCCATTTTTGTGTTTATGTTTTAGCTCCGAAAAATGTTGACAGTTCTTGAAATGATAACAAAACTAGTACGTGAAGAATTCCGAATTTTAAGTTTTAGTGCAAGTATTCTAGTGTTTGACAGCTTGCTTTCCACGATTTTAACTGATTATGTACGATTGATTGGAATTTATAACATTAAAACGGATTAGCTAAGATAACGATTATGTTATTTTGCATAAAATAGCGATATTGTCCAGCGGAAACACCTGTTTTCGAAATTGCAAACCACCCACGTTACAGTACTAGATTAGACAGTTAAACCGAAAATCTCTTCGATTGGATAACCTGATTTCTATATCGAAAATGCTGGCGGCCATGATTTCCTAACATCTGTGAATGTGTGACAAGTCATGACATTTTTATATAAAATAAACAAAATTACCAAATGGAAGACTCATTTTTTGGTTTTGATACATCAGGACCGGTAAGTGTTGCACATTCGTTCCAATAATTCCGAGCAGCACAGTCACTGAGGCGCGGCGGCCCAGCAAACGGCCACTTAGTTTTGATCGGTCCTTATCAGCCCTTTGCTGGCAGGAGAGATTGTCCGTCATTTCGGCCGTCGAATTAAAAAAAATTCCCTTTTCCTGAGATCTCCGCGTGAAAGGTGTGCTCTGACCTCTCGAATTGTCGCGTCGATTAAATAACTTTGCGCGGCGACGGTGGGCAGGCTCTGTGTTGGCGTTTAGTTCGAAATCGAGTTTGCAGTCGCTAGTGCATGACACGACAAAGTTTGCTTAAATCGACGGAAATGGTTAGTTGGTTGCTGTTGTAGCGAAATAGAAGTGCCAATAATGCTCCAGACACAATAAACAGATTTTGAGTACTTGCATTAAACTTTTCTCGTGCCTATTTGCAGCCCGGGAACGACGGAAGCGACAGAATCGCGGAGCTGTCCGAGGAGGATTACGACGCTCTAAATGATGAGACGTTCGGCGAAGCCATCAACGGGGACTGGGAGGAGGTTCACGAGAACTTGGTCCGCAACTTGGGTGGCGTTAATGGAAATAAAGAACAAAAAAATGAATCTAACGACGAAGACGAAAATTCCGATCTCGGTAAGCATGCAAAGTTGACAAAATCAGAATGTCTTTTAACCACTCCTCAAAATTTCAGGAATTAATCTATCCCGGGTTAAGCTGGACGACGTGGAGCTATGCTCTGATGACAACGAAATCAAATTCCACCTTGATATGAGCGTGTGGTCGAATCCATCGAAAGTCGATGGGAAAAATGATTCCCAGACAGCTATGTATGGATCCCTAATGCGCCAGAATTTCCCGGCTTCCATGGAAGCAATGCATGGGCAATGCCCACCGAATCGTTTTTTTGGAATGCCTCCAGCCTCGTTATCGTCTAAAATGTGTACAGTCGAGGATATAGAAAGAAACATTCGTAATCAGCAACAAATGCTGCGTGAGCAGAATGCCAAAACAAAAGCGCCGATCATACCTCAGACACAACAATCGCTGCCCGGAGCAAATGTCCCACAAATAGGCGCTCCTACAGCGCAACAACAACACCATCATCAGCAGCAACAACAGAATAATTTTTTTAATCGACCTGTAGTTAATCCAATTTTTAATTCGCCACCACGTGGAAATTTTAATGGTCCACAACATCAAATGAACATGCATCCTGGGCCACAACTACCACATAGACTTCCGCCTGGCTTCTCGGGACTACCTTTTCCTGTTGGTCACAATTTAGGTGCTGCTGCAGCAGCAGCGGCAGCTGCCAAACATCATCCCAATTTTCCCCGTCCCCTTCCGCACAGCTTACCAATAGCTCTAAATAATTTTGCTGTAAGTTGTGAACAAAGGTCCTACCCGCAAAAAGTCTTAACTGGCCCGTTTCAGATGCATCCAAATTTTAATGCAATGCGCCCAATTTGTCCACCTATGACACCTCCAAGACTTCCGCCGCATCCACTTGTTAACAACGCAATGCCTGCCACAATGAATCAGTTTAATCAAAGATTGATGCAGGAAATTCAGCAGAATCATCCAATGTTGGCCAACACAAGGTCGCATGGAAACATTCACAATCCGCAAATGTCCCCAAATCAAAACTATCAGCTCAAAGGAGTTAACAATAATAACAAACCGAATCCGAGGTCGAACGGGAACCTCGAGGAATACGACGAGTACGCAAACCTTATGAGCACGAGGGACAAACACTGGCTGATTGCGATACAGCTTTCCCAGTTGAACACGGACACCCCCTATATCGATGACTACTATTATACAGTGTTTAAGGAGCGAAGGGCCAAGTTGAATGGCGAAAACCAGAGCAAAACCCACAAGGACAATCAGTTGAATCATCCTTTGACCCAGCCAAAAGGACACGCCCAACTCGTCCTCATTTCCATGGGTAAGAATGGAACTAACTCGCGGAATTGCCCAAATAGAGAGCGGAAGAATTCAGATACTAGAACTGACAAGGAGCCGAACCAAAGGGGATTCACTCCACTTCAATTCGAGAACTCTTTGGGCAAATTACAGTACGGAAGTGTTACTGCACCGCGCAAAATAATTGATATGGACATTATGGGAAGCGATAGTGGCAGTCAACTGAGCTCAAACGTAGAAGTCTCAACGCAGAGGAAATCCAGACAATTATTGCTCCACATTGAAACCCTTTATAAAATCGTTTTAAAATTAGAAGATTTGGAAAATCCTGCGGCCATCGCAACATCGCTTATCGTAAAGGTAAGTCATTACTGTGAGGCCTTTTTCTAGGGCTCTTGCTCTGAACAAAAATGATTTAGACAAATTCCTGAATTACCTGACCTTAGATTACAACACTTCATAATATAAATTATTAGGAAAAGTTTACTTTATAAAAGTTTAATTTTGCAATATTTATATAGAGGTGAAGCAAATTATTTGATTGTCGCAATATTGTTTTTTTTTTATACCGACAAAATACGAGCCAGAATTAAAGTTACATTTGAAAGGTCTTTTGCCCTTTTCTATATCCCTATTTATATTTATTTTCTAGGAGAAGAAGGAGAGGGAAAGGCAATTGATGCAAGAGCATTCTGTAGATGATTTAAATAAGAACGAAATAGAAAAGCGAGTATCCCTCAGTAACATTTCCCGTGGATCATCCACAAGCGAAGGATACCCTTGTGAAGTTGAATCAAAAGACAAATTGATTCAGAAATTATTGCCTTGTCTTTCGATAGACAAAGTTATTGGAATGATGAACGTACGTAAGGGAAAGGTAAATAATTACAAAAATAACTAGTGGTAAGATTAAACTAATTGCAACTTTATTTTCAGACATTAATCCGCAGAATTTTGTCTCAAATTGAAGACAACCCGATACGCTGGAATGTTTGGATAGGAGTTTTTCAATCGCTATCCATTGTCCTTAAAAAAGACAAGGATGACAGTGAGGGAGTGCTCTACTCATTATACCCAGAGTTCAAAAAACACATTTCATCCGCTGACTTTGAAAATCTTTTAACGATAGCAAAAGCAATGCCACTTAACGATAAGAAGCTGAATAATTTATTAGCAAGCAAGGTAAGACTTTCAGTAATAATTTGTCTTAAAAAATTATATCGTTAAACCTTTTATCACTTTCAGTTTTGTATATCATCACTAGTTGCCATTCTGGTAAGAGCTGAAGAAATATACTCAAAAACGCCAGATATCGCCTCAGAGCTGAATGATTCGTGGGCGGAATTTCTTTCAGCGCTTTCTGCTTCATTTAATAGAAGCGCACAACAGCATACAATAAGTGCTGCGATTGAAACTGACGCAGTGCAACCGATGGTTAACCATGTCTCGCGCTTCAAAGACCTAGAATTGGAGCCTCTGCTGGCGTTCTTCTCCCAAGCCAAGCAACAAATCGGCCAGACAACGTAAAGATACTTGGTTATTTTTTTTTCTCTGCTATAATTACCGCTATTACAATTATTACGACTACAATTATCATTATTATTATTATTATTATTATTATTACTCGTTTTTTTATTTTAATTTTTATTTTCAAAAGTTTTCGTCAAATATTCCACACGTGTCGTGATTATGTAAATACATTCAGGAGAAGCGACCTAAAATTGATGATGAGATATTAGTCCAGTAAATCCGGCGTAAAAAAAAGGTCAACCGTGCATTTTGGGTAGGATGCTATTTTATTTTTTTATTATGTGGGGGGGTCCAACAGGAGCTTAAGTTGGAGTTTTCGGGGTCGGCGGTCCACCCATTTGGCCGCCATCTTCGAAATAAGGGTGAACATGTTTTTTTAATATATCTCGAAAACTACCACTCCCACAAAAATGTTGTGCAGAGATCTTTCGTAGACAATTATATTATCTACAACTTTTCCTAATAACTTTTTTTGTAACTTATACAATCAAAAAGTTATGAGCAAAAATTAATGAAATTTTTGGAGGTAACTTACTGTTTTCGTTAATAACTTTTTTTGGATTACTTTTTTAAGAAAATTACTCATGAGCTATTTTATAGAGCATTTTGCAACAAATAATTTGACCTAATAACTTTTTATAATTTGATTATTTTTGAGGGTTTGTTGGCGCTTCGAAGGGAGGAACCTCAAAGACAAGTAAAGTATCTGAATAGAAAAAATTCACTGTTGCTTCATTTCCATCGACATACCATTTATATAATTATATTCCATGTATTTTCATTAACTTAAAGATATATTTTCTATTAATAATACCACCTTGTTTTAAGTTAATAAATATTTTATTAGGTTAATTTTGGTCTTTTAGAAGGCCCAGGTTGTGGGTCGATGTAACTTTCTTGGAAAGTCTCATTAGCTGAAACATCAGCTTCTTCGCGAGGCATTTTGTTTACGTACAATGGTAACATTGAAAGGCAGTCTTCTTCAATTCCTTCTTCATTTAGTAGCTGAGTAATTGCAACTATGTTTTCGCATGTTCCTCCACTGCAATGTTGGCAAATAGACGAACACTTCAAACCAGCTTTTCAACATCCACAAGCTGTACCGCACTTAGTTTTGCATCTGCAAAACATTAATTTTAGCAGCTCTTGTGGTGCAGGCGCTTGAGTACACTGTATTGGCATGAACATTTTAGATATTTTTTTCCAACCCCACAACTCAGGATCTTTATACCGCCCTAACCAAGTTTGTATTTGATGGTAAGCTCTGAAGGTGTGCATACGAGCTGCATCTTGTGTAGGTGGAAGAGAAGATAAATTAAATTTTGTTTTAATTACAGCTTTCGAAAATTTTTTGTAACGTAGATTATTTATGGATTGTTCCCCACTATCGCCACCATAAACTGCAATAAAAAATCGTTCACCGATCGGACTGAGTAGATAACTCGACATTCTCTTGTAGGAATAACTCTACACCAGAAGTCAATTCGAAGAGCTGGTTTGAAGTGTTCGTCTATTTGCCAACATTGCAGTGGAGGAACATGCGAAAACATAGTTGCAATTACTCGGCTACTAAATGAAGAAGGAATTGAAGCAGACTGCCTTTCAATGTTACCATTGTACGTAAAAAAAATGCCTCGCGAAGAAGCTGATGTTTCAGCTAATGAGACTTTCCAAGAAAGTTACATCGACCCACAACCTGGGCCTTCTAAATGACCAAAATTAACCTAATAAAATATTTATTAACTTAAAACAAGATGGTATTATTAATAGAAAATATATCTTTAAGTTAATGAAAATACATGGAATATAATTATATAAATGGTATGTCGATGGAAATGAAGCAACAGTGAATTTTTTCTATTCAGATACTTTACTTGTCTTTGAGGTTCCTCCCTTCGAAGCGCCAAAAAACCCTCAAAAATAATCAAAATATAAAAAATTATTTGTTGCAAAATGCTCTATAAAATAGCTCATGAGTAATTTTCTTAAAAAAGTAATCCAAAAAAAGTTATTAACGAAAACAGTAAGTTACCTCCAAAAATTTCATTAATTTTTGCTCATAACTTTTTGATTGTATAAGTTACAAAAAAAAGTTATTAGGAAAAGTTGTAGATAATATAATTGTCTACGAAAGATCTCTGCACAACATTTTTGTGGGAGTGGTAGTTTTCGAGATATATTGAAAAAACATGTTCACCTTTATTTCGAAGATGGCGGCCAAATGGGTGGACCGCCGACCCCGAAAACTCCAACTTAAGCTCCTGTTGAACCCCTCCACATAATAAAAAAATAAAATAGCATCCTACCCAAAATGCACGGTTAAATCCCCAATTGACTGGACTATATTATGAGACTAAATAATTTTTTTTATGTAAAAGGTTTTTATTTGTACGTTTCTTTTTTTTTTTGCTTTGCTCGATAGAAGCGATATCGAAGGAAAATATGAAAAAGTTTTTAATTATCACTTTCCTCTTTTATTCTGGTTTTGATCGAAGTTATTTGTTTAATACTAACAAACATCAAAATAAAAAGAAATTTTATGTTACACACAATTGAATTGCATATCCCTCCCTATTTCCCGATGTCTAACAAATTCAATCAATAAACATATTGCAGGAGTCCTTATCGAGAAAACGACTTTTAACAATTTTATAAATCACGTTATCTCAAACAGGTCCATAAATTTTTGAACAAACAACAACAATATATTTGCTAATTTGGATAAATCATTCTCTAATATAATATAATAAATTAAATTAAACAATTTTCAAAATCATCATAATAATCATTTACGCAACGCATAAAAAGAGGTAATGATAGACGCCGTCTTGTAAATAAAATTAATTTGATTACAACCAGTAAACGTGAGGACAAGTTGCTTTGTCATGTTTTCAAGTGATTTTGTGTTTATAGCGCCAACGCAGGTAAGTGCTTAAAGTATATTTTAGTTAAATGTTTAACTAGAAAACTTCTAATGCCAAAGTTAAAAAGAAATATAAATTAAATTGTTTACTGCTGAATAACACTTAAATAAAATTGAAAAAATAACAAACCCTAGCGACGATACATAATTATTTACTATATATATATTTTTCCTTATGCCTATATATCTCGTGACTTTTCAATTTTGTTTGACTCTGCAAATATTTTGGATTTGATAAGACCGAATACGATCTGACTGTTGCCAAAAAAATTACAGGAGAAGGTTTTATGAGTGATAAAATAAACTTGCTGATAATAATAGCATATATGAAGTAATGAGAGCGGGCTTATCTGCAAACAGACCTGAAAGAATTCCAAAACGTAAATATTTTAGTTTCATTTGATGCGTGCAGCGGCAGATGATGGAATTATTGCTTCCGGTAGTAAGCACTTTCTAGGATTGTTTAAACATTTCTGAAAAGAGGCTCATTTTTATTGCCAAAAAAACTCAATCCGGTAAGTAGTAAGTAAATAATTGATTCTTAAACCCAATCGAAAGATAATTTTCGCCAGCTAAAATAAAATAATTGTTGGACCGAAGCAGCTGGAGAGTCCAGCGATAAAGTAAATATTTAAAAAAAAAGCAAAGACATAAATTTATATTCTCTATTCATTTTCCAAACATTCAGGTAGATGTGAATATTCTCTAAGGATTTGTCCCATTCAAAATTAATTTTTTAATTTAAATTGCCCTAATTTTGTATTATTTAACTGAGAAACACAATCACTAATATATTGCAAGGATGTTCAAAAAATCCCCACAAAATCACTGCGTTTCTTTGCATATCCAGATTAATAGACAATAATATGTGAAACTGCTCTCTAGAATAAAATAAGGATTTTAACTATTTAAAGTTAATGCAAATTGCCGTAAATGTTATTCATGCAAAACTTTGAAATTTCGAAGGAAATATTTATCAGATTAATTGCCTTAAAAGCCATTGCAATTTTAGAGAATTTTAAATCTTTGCTGATGAAGCTTTATGATACTATTTAAATCTAAGCTAAATACGCTTTTGTTCTCGATAGACGAAAGAAAAGCAGCTACATAATAAAAGAACAGGTAAGTAAAATTTTTGACAATGGGATTTTTATTTTATGTGATTTTTCTATATAACTTGTACCCAAACCAAAATAAGGGCTTAATTCGTTAAGGCAGTTTTGAAATTGTATCTACATTTAACTTAAAAAATAGTGTCTTAAGCAAAACACGCTTAAAATTAGGCCGTGTCATTGAACGTCTAGGTAACAGACTTGTGAAATTATTAATTCTATTATAATTATCATTACCATTGCGAGGAATTTGAATTTATTTTCATTATCATAACCATTTCTACAATAGTAATTTACATATTTGACTTTTTTATTGCATCCGAAGCAAAATGTTAAATGTTAAGATTAAAAAGTTAGTAAAGGTAAGTCAAAGAAAAGAGCACGTTTGAACACCTTTCACATAGAAATATCGTTTTCTATTTAATGGTTTAGTTCAAAACTGCACCTGCAATAAAAAACCGGACAAGTGTGAGTCTGACTCGCGCATTGAGGGTTCTGTCCTTTATCAACTTCGTGACCGCAAAATTAAGTTCATTTGTAAACGATTATTGCGGATTCCTCCAAAACTATGATAGTTGAGGACATCCTTTTATTTTTCCTGTAAAAATTTTCACTTTGTAAATTTCGCAAATAAGTCGGTGTCTGTCCGTGCGCCCAAAACTAAAGAATACAAGCTAGAGACTTGAAATTTGGCATAGTTGAAGCTTGTTATGGTACAATTTTGTAGATTAGATTTGAATAGAATGAAATGAAGTGGATAATTTATGAATAGGAATTAGAGAAAAATCAATCATCGACCCAATAATGTTTGTTATAAAATTATTTGGTCAAATTTGTTTTAGAAAAGGATTTGGAAGCTGCGAAAATTGCTTCACTTGTTCTTAAAGTATTAACCGGAAAGATCTGAACGGAATTTAGCAAATGGAAGCATTAGGTACTAGTAATTTACTTAATTTTAAAATAACTACATACCTAGATATACTATATTACTATTATTTAATGAAGTCAAAGCCGTTCAAAAATTATTATGTATAATGTGGAACCAGAAAACAGTGATTTCTCCGTTATTCAGTAATTTTAATTTTTCCACTCAAGTGAGCGTGTTTTACCTAAAAGTGGGCATTTGAAGTTGTTGAAATGTTACAAATAGTTAATTTGGAAGAGGAAAAGCAATTATTTGTTCCGAAATAATTTGAAAAGCGGATTTGATACCATTAAAATTGAACGAGTATTTATAATATTGATTTCTTAACCAACGGCTGCAAGAAAATATCTCCATAACTGATGTTGTTTTTAACAGTACGATATCAAAATAATATGTAAGTATATTGCTGAATCAAACCCAGGTTTTGTATGTATAATTAACATGACTAGTCATATTATTTTAACTAGCGTTTCCTGATAAATGCGACTAGACGTCATGTTAACGAAAAATTGTTATTTTTCCAGTGTACGATCGATCACTAGAGGATTGTCTTACTTCAAAATTATTGTTTTAAAACCCACCTTAACAATTTCTATGTTTTGGTCTCTTTTAAATAGATTAGTTGGTATAAATAACACTTCTCAAATGTTGCTGTCTCATACTCACATCTCCACAGCTGCTCACACATTTAAAATTGTAGACTATAATGATCATTGCAAGCAAAGCAACGAAAAAAATAATAAATGTAAACTTAGAAAGAAATATTTTAAATATGAATATATCATGATACATTTGACCTTTTTTACTGCTCAAATACATAAGTAAGAAGTAACGTTCAAAGTAATACTAAATATGATGATCCCTAATTGAACGTCCTCTATATAATATACAATGTAATATACTAGCTAGTATCTACAACTAGTTTCAATAGTTCCGACAGAATCGATAGTTTCGACAGTTTACAGATTGTGGGAGTATGACTTCAATCGGTCAAGTTGTTCAGAAGTTACACGATCGCTAACAGACGCACCAACGATTATACATATATAATAAAAATAGGTAATTTAAATATTAAAAACTATCACAGTAGTTCATTCAATTTTATTAAATAAATAATAGTTAGCATATTGACATTAATTCAGTAGGCCATAATGTATTCAGTAATTAATTTATGATTGTTTAAAAATAATGCTAAACCACCACGAGTAGTAATTTGTATTTTTCGTCCTTTTAAAAAAAAGTTCAACGATCTAAAAGTCAAGTCAACCTCGGAGATCATGAGAAAAGAAAGAAACCAAAAAGATTTTTACTGACTTGAAAGTATAGTACCTATCAGAAACAAATTGCTTTGACTAATTTTTTTCTTTTTTTTTGCGTAATTATTGCTATATTTGTAAAAATTTCGCCTTGCGAATAATAATGTATTTGTTAACGAAATTCTAAAATAAATAAGATTAACATACAACCACACTCTAATAGAAGATCAGATTGCTTAAAAACCTACAAAAATAGAACTTGGGTCTTCAAATATTGTACATATCTTTATAAAAAAAAAATTGAAACAAAAAAACACGTTTGTACGCCATCTTTTAATACCAACTTTATTTATTTAAAAAACTTAAATTATCCAGTGTAATTTTAAAATATTTCCCTATTATCATATGTTTAATGTAGGAACCGAGGACATTTGTCTAGAAAATAAGACGGGTGTTTTTCAGCATGATAATGATCCGAATGGTTGGCTCAATAATCTGAATATAATTTTAATCCTATTGATAATCTCTTGGGTATCTTTAAATAGTGATTCTCGATTTAGCGTTTCCGAAATAAAACAGAACTACATAAAAGAAACACTGAAAAAGAAATGGGAAGCATACCTTAATATGCTATTATTAATTTAATAGCGTCTACCACTTTAACATCTACCGAAATTCGTTATTTTTTTACACTTATATATTAATTAATTTGATTTGTGAATTTGTTGCGAAATCAACTATTTGTAATGTTTCATGAAAGAAGAAAAATCGAATATAGCTTTTTATTTTCCACTAAATAAAATTAAGGAAAAAACTATAATACATTAAATTTTTTTACTGTAATGGTTTCTATTGTTTTTCACAACACTGTATATCGCATTTTTTGAATCGTAATATTTCAGAAAGGGATGTATTTTTAATGAAACACCTACATTCATGGAAAAACGGTATGGCATAAATCACGCCACTATTAAAGAAAATGTCGTAAGAGGGAACGCAACAGGTGGGCGATTAGAAAGACGAAAGCAATGCGAACCACAAAGTTTCATATATGCTCCAACTGATCCCTCACCTCAAGTTCTAATAACGCTGAATCTGAATTGCTATATTTAAATGTAACCAAAACGAAAACTGAAAGTCCTGGCAAAGGTAGAAACTAAAATTGGTTAAAAGGGATGCATCTAAAGATATAATTCTAAGGTTTAAAGTACCTGTTCATTAGCCAAAACCAGAAATCGTATTTCTAGTAAACAAAGTGAATTTTATAGAACGATTGAAGTCGCCCTGAAAATAGAGTGCTCCATAAACAGCTCATCAAAGCAGTCATATTCCAAAACAGAGTCAGTCCCCCTGTCGTCCATCCGCCACAAATCCTAGACAATTCGACTAGCCGGAGGATAGTAGGCTAACTAGCCGCTTTTCTTGCTTCCCCGGATTCGACTCTACGAATTAGGGTAACTACTAATCTCTCCTGCAGGAGCATGTAGCCAAACCCTATTAGTCCTGTCCGGGGGGATGGAGCAGGGACGACAGAGGGGGGTGGATAGAAAAACATGTTTGGATGCATCCGGGGATGCAATTATAGTACAATAAGAGGATGTGGCGTACTCTTTTTTTGGGTCGGTCGGTCGCTTCATCGCCGCTACGATGATGTGGTGCTGACTATTAAAAGTCCACAAAAGTGGTGGCGACAAGGACGGCGACGATATTATCAACCAAAAGCTATCCAGTTCGCATCATTTTCTATCTATTGGTGGTGCTCTAAAGCAGCGCGGCGGTGGCGGCGACAACGGCGGTGGCGGCGATGGCGATGGCGGCGGCGGCGGCGGCGGCGGCGGCAGCAGCACCATGCCGTCGCAGCAAAAGGGGCACCCCAAAAAGGCAATGACGACGGCAATGCCCGGGAAGACGACTGTCTCTCTGGAAACGTCTGGTCGCAAACTGGCGGCAGGAACCCAGGCACCCGATCCGAGAGGAATTGAGGAGCCGCGATGCAAAAAACACAACAAATTTTTCCAACCAACATATACACGTTTCGGTCCTCGGAGTCGGCGGACGCGATGTGGCTGGGAAGCTTTCCGCTTATGGACCATGGTGGCGCGCTCGTTATTTTCGCACTCCCCCAGGGGGTGGAAGATGGAGCCCTTTTCAGATTCAGGCGTGCTAGTAAAATGAATTTTGAATGAAATCCTTGTGGAAATGATGCGGGGCTTCGATGCTTTTATAGAATAAAACCATTGGAGCTGGGAGCGTGTCGCGTCCGTTGAGTCAAGTCGCGCCATCGTGGGCCCCACATTTCGGACGCGGCAAATCGAGCCCACATTACCTAAACTCTAAAGGATGCTGTAATTATGGCCCCACAGTGGGAAAAAACATAAACAGTCCCATGGGCCAATCGAGATATCGCCAAACGACGAAAACGAAAAGCTCCACACACTTCGTCCTGTGCAGCGCCAATCTAGACTCCAGACTTCTGGAGCTTGGCGGTTGGCGCTGTTGTTGATGTACATCCTGGCGGCATGCTGGCAACGTGTTGAGCCCCTATATAAACGAGTCGAAGCGGGCGACCGCGTTTAGTCTGTAGGAAACCTTCGGAGAGGAGTCCGGACAGGATTTTTCCACGTGAAACTTTTCGGTTTTTGAACCTCCTACAACAAAGTGCACTTACTAACGTTTAAAATAGCGCTGTACATTCACCTAAACATTGCCCTGAGGATCACAGTGACATGCAGGTAAGGAGATTCAAACTAAATAAGCAAATAAACGTCGTAAATACATTTAATAATAATAACAATAAACTAACAAATAAAAAGAAACGTTTTAACTGAAAGTGGCAACATTTTAAGTTCATATAGTAGTCAGTGCGATTAAAATTAAGAAAGTTAAAAACTGATTAGGGTAAAGGATACAGTGTTCTCAGATAGTTAAAGCAGGACGATTTCAAAAACAATTTTTTTTAATTATCTGAAAGTACATAATTTTTGGACGTACCGCAATCAACACAGGCGTGAAAATAAAATTTAATTTCCAATCGCGTTTTTGCCCAAAAACTCTAACTATAATATAATTGTCTGAATTTCAATTTAAAAAAAATGTTATTGTAGTAACTATCGTTGCCAGTAGACCTTTTTTTTTATTTAATATTCCGAACTCTGAAGTCTGATGCTATCCGGTCGTTGAATGACATTTTTTAAACAGAGGCTCTATTATATCTGAAGAATTTTTGGCAAATTTTAATTATTGTTAGTGAAATCTTACACGAAAAAAGTTTATAATAAGTAAATAATCTAATATACATAATAGATTTATTAGTCAAAATGCCTATTTTAATTTATTCCTTTGTTCAGTACATACTCGTTAGAAGTAATTGTTTCTATAGTTTAATGGATCATTAGCTCGTATGGTCATCGATTTGAAAAATGTATAAGAAAAAATCATTTTAAGCTTTGTGTGTGTGGCGCGGAATTTACTAAAGGATTATTCTAATAAGTATGGATGGATGGAATAATTTTTAGTTTTTGTAATTATCAAGAAACTTTAGACTGAATTCATTT
Organism: Machimus rusticus; assembly: GCA_951509405.1. Classification (NCBI taxonomy): domain Eukaryota; kingdom Metazoa; phylum Arthropoda; class Insecta; order Diptera; family Asilidae; genus Machimus; species Machimus rusticus. Next base: position 3,874,656 of record OX608053.1, on the reverse strand, counting down.
ATTTATATGTACATATATATCTTTGAGCTTTTCTGTAAATATCTTACCATTCGTTAAATAAGCACATGAAAAAAAGGAAGCAGGTTGAAAATGAATTCTACCTTGATAAAACTAAATAAATAAATAAGTTTAAATTTGTTCAGTCGGTATTATAAAAATTAATTTACCATTACCTACTTATTTTTATAAGCAAAAGTGTCTAATTGCTTCTCAAATATTCAATACAATTTGTACAAAGTGTTCAAGTCAATGAAACACTTTGTACAAAGAAAACATTCAATCAAATTAATGAACCACGAAAATAGCAAAATCCTCGAGGTCACTCATCGATTCATTCTTGGTGGTATTTCAACTTAATTTAACGACTTATTGGCTCCAGCACGCTCTCAATCACCTTTTGACTTTTACGGATTTACATTTTTTTAGTCCCCATATAAACAATATTTAGCCGTTGGATTTCTCAGTAAATTTGCACGATAATGTATTTCATGGTCTTAAAGTTGCCCTCGATTCGATACTTGAAGATGAAGATTGAAGATTTCAAATTGACAAATGCGGTGCACGAGAAGACCTAAAGGCTTAATTTATTTAATCCTGTTGCGTTGCGCTACTTATATTGTCTTTTGTTCAGAATTGAACTACATATTTTATTTGAAAAGTAAATTAATCTGACTATTGAATAAATTGGCCCTAATGGGAGTCAAATTCAACATGTTCAACAAGTTTTGTGTCGTTTTGTGTGAAATGTGATGTGATCAGTAGAAGTGAAATTTCAGAAATTTTATTTTTATACATATGTATGTGTTTCTCAAAAAGTGTAGCTTTCCGACAAAATTTCTTTTTTCATATCTTTTCACATTAATAATAAGGTTTTATTTTTAGGTAAAATATTGCAAACAAAATTTCGAGTAACTCGAATCAAGCTTGATCTTTCAAATTTTCCATATCTAACATTCTAAATCCAAGATGGCGGACATCCCAAGATGGCGGATTACTGTTTTCTTGACAACCAGGTTTTTTTTTCTGGTTGCAAAACCTTTTAAACCAGCTTCTTTAACCTCCCAGCTTTTTGTATGGAAATTTTTGGACCTTCTTAGCAAGGTCAGGACTTATCAGCAAACCGAATTGAAGCTTTGGGGGGGATTTCCAGTTAATCGCGTATGATTAAAGGATCGTCTAATTCCAATGCAAGGCAATTTCTGTCGCGGATGATTTTCTTAACTCCCGGCCTCTCTGACTCTCTGTATCGTCTATAGTTAATTGCATAGAATACCAAGAACATTTTGTTTTTTTTCGTAATCTTTGCTCAATCGTTAAGAATTTAATTAAAATGACGATTTGTATCCTTTCACGCTCAGAGTTTTTGTATTTTTGGGTACTTTCACAAAGCTTCATCAAATATTTCTAAACTCAAAAAACCACGATATTAGTTTTGTACTCAGGCCAAGGTTGTATATAATTTTTTTTTTATGTTTCAAGTGGGGTTTGGGTATGTTTTTAACTCCTAATCTAAATAACCTAATTTTATTAGATTTATACTTTCTATGTCGAAAATCTGGCATCGGCTGGGAAGTTTGGTCCAAGAAGCCGTTTTTTGAGTAAAAAAGTCGGCGGTCGCGCAAGAGGAGCCTTAATATTTTGTTCAAACCGCCGTGGACAGTCGAACATGTTCGTCACTGTTTCTGGCACAATTGAAGTGGTTGCAATACAAGTCTGTCTGGTCGGCGCTCGCACTTTGGCCGGTTTTTCACCGTTACCGTGACGGAAGAAAGGTTTCAAACATCTGAAGCGGCATGGCGCCAAGGAGTTTTATTTGTATTACTTCGCCATTTTGACTTTTGCTGTCGCGCTGAGAATCTAACATAATCGTGAAATAATTGGAATCACCCAGAAGGAGGCGAGGAGGAATTGCAGGAAACTGGCCGCCGTCGTCGTCGTCGTTGCCGTCGCCGCCGCCACCACCATCAGCGTCGAGTCGGCCGAGGCAAGCTGCTGTTCGTCGTATACTTTCGCAGAATTTTAGAATTTTTAGTCAGTTCCAATAAATGCGTCGGGTGTGAGGTGCCGCACGTAGAGTCGCCGACGAGCAGACCGATTAAAAAGTTTTGAAGCCATCCCAAAGGAGGGACGTCGTGTGCGTAAAGATCTTATTATTATTTTTTTTTATTTATATACCCTTTGACATCTTGACTTCTGCTGCCGCTAGGAGTGGTTTTTTTCTTTCCACTTCATTTTTTTTCTGTTCTGTTTTTTTTTTTTATTTTTTTTATTTCATTTTGTGACCGTGGGGCAAGTGTTTCTCCGCGAGACCGAGAGTGCCGTTAAAAAAAAAAGTGAAGAAGTGTTGCATGTGATCCCCAACAAAATATTTATCAATATCAAAAAGTCTCCGGGGAGCCCGGAGCGCCAGTGCCTTGTGATTGTAGTGCATATCGGCGGATTTTCCGCACCAATTCCGCAATCCTGACGTACATACATATTTATTGTAAAAAGTGCCTTTTTAATCGAAGCATAATTTTTGTTGCGTTTTTTTCTGCGAATATAATAAAATATAAAAGCGCTGCCGAAGCTGCTGCTGGCTGGCCGTATATCTTCCCCACATTACACCATTATTATCGAAGAAGGAATCGACGAGCGAAAGAGATGAAAAGTTTGACACACAAAACAGAAAATGGAATAGTGAGCACATTTTCCCACAACGACAGGTTCGCTTGGAGCGCGCCGATATCTCAGTGAGAACAAATACTCGGAAATGTGATAATACGCATGGGGTAGTTACAATTGTAGTAAGTAAGCACAAACTTATTTTACTTCTTTGTGTTTTCGTCGGCGGCTCCGCACAATTTTTCCAAATTTCTTCTCGCGGCGACGACGACGGTGGTGGCGGCACGGCGACGGCGACGGCGACGGCTGGCGGCCGCTGGTTCATTGTCAATTGCGTGAGAATTTCTTGTGTTGCCCCCAAATTGAATTACCACAAGCGCGGCCGGAGCCGGGGCCGAGGTTTTAATGCCGCGCCACGCCATCGTCCACCTCGCGTCGCGTCGCGTTCATCCTCATCCGGCTGCTAGCGCGATGCAGCGGAGGCGTAGGTCAGATGCGGCCGTTAGGAAGGGTTCTGGTCTGCGCCAGCTCCTAGCCACCCCAGAGAATGCAGCCGTTAGCCAAGCACCGGAACGTTTTAAGAGCCCTCCCCATCAGGTGGAGGTATGAGCGGAACCGCTAAAACTATTCAAGAAATTCCCGTTCATCTGCTCTGCTTCCGTCAGAGAGGGTCTTGGCAATTGTCGCCATAGAGCCAATCAACTGTTTTTTTTTAATATTCAGTGGCGAGGAAGAGCAGTGCCCTTGGGGTTCTTTGACGTAAATGTGCTGCCCCCAAATTTGGTCAAATTGATTGAACATGTTTTTCCTGTTCGAAGAAGATTGAGAATTTTGGCAGTGGAGTGAAGTTAATTGTGATTTTGACTCATGAAGTGAAGGCAGTGTCGAGAGAGAATCTCACGTTGTCTTCATTTCACTGATAAAAGTGTGAATATAAACTTAAAATTTAAATATTTTTTAATCGACGACTTTTTTTATCCAAAATACTAGACTGGTCTATAAATTGAAGCATAAATTAGCCGCATCGAACATAATTTTAAAGGAGAATGGAACATTCAACAGATTCAATACGTTCGTGAACGTGAGCGATTTATATTCTGTATTTCGCTCGAGAGAGTTAGCCACATACGTTTTTTGCTCACGTTTCTACCCAATAGGCATATAAGAATAAGAAATGCGATCGCCTGATTTTTTTCTCAATAATCTCGTCAATGAAGAGCAAGATTGAAAAAGACAATGTTTGATAAGATGAAAAATAAATGCCCTCTAATCAACTTAAACGTGAATTGATGAATATGAGCGCAAAGAAAATTTTGCTAATGAGAACATAAAAAACATTTTATCATCAGGAGCCACTCTTTTATGCGTATACTGCGAAAAGCACAGAGACAACATTTTTTACGTAATATCATATAAAAAAGGAACAAGGAATTGTTACAAAATTTCCCTTCGTTGTAATTCACACTTGAAATTTTTTTTAATCAAATCGATCGTAGCGTATGCTACAGGGGCACTGGCCATTCAGCTACACTGAAGAGATCTTTTTGAGCTTATCTGCCTTGGGCCGATAGTGTAATTTTGTCAACTAGTCCCTCGGCGGGCAAAATTGTAACAATATATTTAAATGGAACAACGACGTTTTCATAATAGAGCGATTGAATGGAACTATGTATAGTCTACAAAGAGTACTCCAACAGAGATACAAAACACAAAGCAGTTCCCAAGCGTAATTGCAGAAAATGCTAAAATGATTAATAACTTAAACTCTCATTTTGTGCAGTTTGGTAACAAACCAAAGATTTATGTCGGATAAAACATGTAAAACTAAAGAAAAATATAAGAGTATATGGTTATAATACCACTTTCAATATGTAAACAAAAATTAAAAAATTTAATAGATTATATTATGAGAAGACAAGCGAAGAAACAATAAATAACTTAGCGCCGACAGAAAGGTCCCTGAAGTTAGCCGCACCATGGAAGAAATTTGGAAAATTTTTTGCACAGGAATTTCGAGCTATTTACAAGTTGTCGAAACCCGTGAACCTCGATTTTCGAGCTGTTTTCCTTTTCCCGGAAAATTCAAAAAACGTTTGGTGCGGCTACGTTCAGTGAAATTAGCCCCCAACTTTTTCTAATCTTACCAGAATTGAAAAATAACCTCACAAGGATTTCGAGCTATTTTCGACCTAATTTTGAGCAACTTTCAAAATTTTCCGACATCAACCCCTGATGAGTTTTCGCTCTTTGAGTTTTTCCGGCGCTGAAGTTAGCCCCCAGAATTCGGAAAATTATAATGTGGGAGATGAAAATAGTCTCTGATTGTCGAGCTTTTTTCGAGCTACTGATTGCTGTCAACCTGGATTTTCTAAGAGCCAAGATAATCACTTACCTACCTCAACTGTTTTATCGAGGGAAATTCACTTTTTCAGCTCGATTCCAGGAATGACCCACGAATCGTTCGCTTTGTGTCACACACAGGCGCACGCGAATCGAGTCCTCACCCCTTTCCCCGTACCGGCCTCTGACGTCAGAATTTCCCACACAAGCCAAGCCATCACGCGCCCATGTGCTGTGACTTGAGAGGGCCGATTTAGTCGGAATTAGAAAACAAATTTCTGAGCTAGGGAATTTTTTTAATTTTTTTCCTGCGAAAGGGCCAAACGGAAGATTTTGGGGAAAGGATCAAAAGAAACAGCGCATGCTTAGCTATCTTACAAAAATAACGGGCTATAATACGTTGCGGATTGGCTGAGTGAAGAAAGTTGTAAAGTAAAGGCAGCGATCGATTTCCTCGCATTTAATTCTGAGAAATTTTTTAGATGAGATGGAGATGTAGCATTTTGGTGCTGAATTTATGGGGAAGGAGGATTGTTTTAAAATTGGGGAAAATTATACAAGAGGTATTGCGAAATTATTTAAAATTTGATTGGTGAAAATCCATTAAGTATTACCACGTATTGCTAAAGGGTAAGAGGTAAAAATAAAAACCAAATTTGTATTCAACTCAACCCAATGTATTAATTACTGAAATAGAAAAAGGTATTGGCAGGTAACACTCTTGTGCACAGGTAAAAAACCATGCACTTAACTCTTCTCAAGTAATGCGCAAGTACTTATCAGTTGCGCAGCCCTATTGCATAACATTCCCCTATGTAACGTCACAAAACAGAAATAAAACAACGTCGCAGACACCTCTGTGGGGAAGAAAGCGAACGATTCGTGGGTCATTCCTGGAATCGAGCTGAAAAAGTGAATTTCCCTCGATAAAACAGTTGAGGTAGGTAAGTGATTATCTTGGCTCTTAGAAAATCCAGGTTGACAGCAATCAGTAGCTCGAAAAAAGCTCGACAATCAGAGACTATTTTCATCTCCCACATTATAATTTTCCGAATTCTGGGGGCTAATTTCAGCGCCGGAAAAACTCAAAGAGCGAAAACTCATCAGGGGTTGATGTCGGAAAATTTTGAAAGTTGCTCAAAATTAGGTCGAAAATAGCTCGAAATCCTTGTGAGGTTATTTTTCAATTCTGGTAAGATTAGAAAAAGTTGGGGGCTAATTTCACTGAACGTAGCCGCACCAAACATTTTTTGAATTTTCCGGGAAAAGGAAAACAGCTCGAAAATCGAGGTTCACGGGTTTCGACAACTTGTAAATAGCTCGAAATTCCTGTGCAAAAAATTTTCCAAATTTCTTCCATGGTGCGGCTAACTTCAGGGACCTCCGACAGAAAGGTGATGTCTTCTAAAAAAACTCTTGCAATGGATAGATATTAATAACTTTTAAGAATTGGAAATCAACCGAAAACAATGAACGGTCATTTCCCGTGGGGAAGCCAGTTAAACAAATGACTGATTATAACTTCAAAAGTTGATATGTATCTTATAATATCGAATAGGCACTATGGCATAAGGATAAGCTATTAGTTATTAGTTAGTAAAAACAAAACTCGTGATCTCATCAGATGTGCGGAAATTGCACCAAATTCGATATTCCTCGGAATATGAGAATTTGGGGTTCTATTTTCTCATATTGTATTTTAGTAATATTTACGTTGTAACTAAGTTAAATTTATAAAGATTGCATTTTTAAGTTTACGTTAAGTTCAACATGCATCGAAACATAGTTAGTGATGTTAAAACACTCGTTTAAATTAAAAATAACGTCATTGATCAAATCCAAAAGTTAGGTAGATTAGATTTAACATTTTCACGATTGCTTCAGTTAAGCAAATCAGAGCAAAAATGGGAGTTTAAAATCAATGAGGCTATTTCATTATTTTAACATTTAGCAAAAAGTAAGCTTAAAGAGTATTTAAAACGATAAGCTGATTTATTTAAACGTATACATATATTTACATATATGTATGAGTAAAGGCTCTATTGTTACTTTGACATAATAATACTTCGAGATATATTTAACACCTTATTTCTACATATCCTTTATAATTTTCCCTTTGGCCTAAACATGATCTATAAGATCAAAGATAAGATTATAAGTACCATCTAAAAATGATATTGTACTTATTGATAGATATCGCAAAATTGATGTCATGGTCAAAATTCTCACTCGAAATGTTCTTCTTTAAACGGACGAAAAAGTGCCAAATTTACTTAATATTGAAATGTGACCTTTGCAGTAATTATGAGTTAAAAAGGCCGTTAAGTCCGAGCGTGACTCGTGCTCGGAGTATCTCATACCATGGGCTATTTTAATTTACATGACTGTGAATAAGGAAATGTATTTTCTTTCAAGGCTCATGTAAATTAGTGCTCTCGGTAGCGCAAGGGATGGGTAGTACAGTTTACAATCCAGTCATTTTTAAAGTGACTATTCTTTGATCTTTTTTTTAAATTCATTTCTAGCCAGTTTATATTTTTCTGTTTTTTGAATTCTTATAAATAGCGTGTTCAAATAGGAATCCGCTTAATAAGAAATTCTCTTTTCCACTTTATATTATACCACATTGATCTTTCGTGACGAACGATTCAGTTTACCTCTAAGTTGACTTATAATAAATATTAATTTCGCTGTGATAAGAATGGAAAAAGCGGTTGCCTAATATCGTTTTATTCCCTGCAATCCCCTTAATAAAGTGAAACTAACAAAGTTTCTTTTAATTTTTTTCAGGTTCCGTCTCGTGTCAACCCAACGTACATATCTCGCTTAAGCAAAAAGATTAAGTGCTTTATTAAGTGTGCAATTATTTAATAAAAACAAAACGAAATTCTATAAAAAAAGATATAAGAATATTTGATATCTTCGGAGAAGTATATATTAACAGTTTTAAGGACTTTCCACGTATTTTAAGAAAAGAGACTGTGGTTCCGATTGTTAACCATCTAAGAAATCTCAAAGGTAAAAACAAAAATAAAAATAAAAGAAAGGAAAAATAAACCAAGCCAAGAAAGCCGAAGGAGAACTCTAAACGTAAATCAATGCTAAAACTGTCGCACTGAAGTAACATGATCGTAAATTTACATTCAAGTTTTTCACGCGTTAAAGAAAGCAAGCAAAAGAGTACCGAAGAGTTCTTTCACTTTTGGCGTGCACTAGAGAAAGGACATTTTCCTAAAGTAAGGAAGGGCAGAAAAGCTGAAGATAGCGACAATTCAGAGTGCTACAACAGAGTCACCACCCACCACGATCAACGGTTCAACGATCGTCGCCACCGTGGTGTTGAAAATTTTTACAAAATCTGCCGACGAAGTATTGGCTGTTGGCGCAAGAAGACATTTCATACTACACGAAGAAAATTGTACCACAAGTATTATCGGCAAGTGTAGTACGCTAGATACGCTAGATAGGGTTAGTAGTGATAGTAGAAAACCGGAGAGCATAAGTAGTGATAATTTCGGAAAGTATAGTAATCTTCTCTGCATTAGTTCATTGGATGATGACAGTACGGTAAATAAATGTTACCAATGCATTTTATGTACCCCCATGTTCTTTCAAAGCAAAAAGAAGCGGCTATGGCGTGCGCGCGTCATGCAATCTGCAAACAACAACAACCATGGCCCGCCATACCAGAACAGGTGTGCCAGAGAATATGCAGATTGCTTCGGAAGAAATTCGGACAGTCTTCACCAGCATTCCTGCAGTCGAGTGGATTCCATTCTATGTCCGACGTTGTACAGTGGCTGCAACGAAATAAGCGATGCATGCTTCTATTCGAGCAGCAAACCTATTCCAGATTATGCAATCAGCAATCAGACCCTCCTATCGGAGGATGCGAGCATAAAAACCCTGGAATCGACGGCAACGAACACTATAAGCTCAAATATATTTCGCAATTGCTGTACTGGGATTTGCTCAACTTCGCTGAGGAATGGCGGGAGCAGCAGCAACAGCAGCACCAGCAGCCAGAACAGCATAACCAGCACCACGAACGAACAAAAGGAAATTTTTCGGGCCTTGGTAGCGAAGCTGAAGGAGAGCCAGCTGACTACGCTATGCCATGCCATCGAGAACGGAGCCACTGTCGACGACCAGCAGCCCGACTGTGTGCTCTTACCCAGAGAAAATATTTTAGGCGAAGAACCAAATGTGATCGCCTGCCGGATATGGCGATGGCCCGATTTGAAAAGCCCTTTAGAACTAAAAAGTATTCCATCATGCCTAAGCGAAAAAGATCCAGTATACGTTTGTTGCAATCCGAGCCATTGGAGCCGACTCTGTATGCCAGGTGAGTTATTTAAATTTATTTTAAAATTATTCAGATAAGGTATTCCCTGTAAGGTAAATCATATATAATATTTGTTTCGGTTTTAACTCAGTATTGTGCTATGAATCGAGCCTCAATTTCATGCAAGATATCAATTATGTATATGTACATAGAATCTGCTACGTAGCCTCCACGTGGGCAAAAACAAAACACGAACACGTGGTTCTCTTTTTAACTTATCAAGTCTCTTACACTATTATAGTGCAAGGGGTTAACCTTCAGCAGATCAGACATAACTGCTACTATCATTTCGTCACTTTTCGGAAAGGTTGAATATAGCATTCCCAAGTGTTCTAAAATTAAATATTATATTTCTATCTCTGACTATAATTGCCGTAGAAAACTCCTCGTATGTATAAGAAACATAGAAAAAGAATATGCTTATAAAAATATCAAAACATTGATAGTTTCGAAGTAATGTGTATAAGAAAAATTTATGAAACTTTTGTAAAAACTTATTAGAATATACATATAATAATTTTATGCAATATGTAATGTAAACGTTGTATATTCGTTGTAAACTATCTTCTGCACATTGGTAAACGTTGCCAACGGATAAATTTTACCTATTTTTATATCTTCGAAAATGTTATTATTATAAGATTACCTACTTTTACTTTAACCCTTGGGAAACACACCTTTTTAACACTCTGGGTCAATCTGATCCCGCACATACTTTGATCGTCCACCATTTTAATTTGACGGATGCGGTCAGCATGGAAACATTTTAAGATGTACATACATACTTGGAACATTGTTTAATCAATTGATATAAATAAAAAATTCCGTTGGGGAATCAAGAAAAAAAATTGTACTTTAGTAACGTGGGAAGTGGGAAACTCTCTCCATTTTGACCCTGCACCGACTTCGAATAATTCTCAGCGCCTACTACTTGTTGCGTTTTACCAAAGAAGCATCTTAATGTAAAGTAATAGCCCAAAATACAGCTAGAGAGTCTAAGGCCCGTGTATTTTCAAAATGTTTTCAAGATATTTATGATCAAACTCGATGTTAAGGTCAAATTGAAACTTTTTGCTCCACTACATTATCCATTAGTTTGTATGATTTAAAAAATGCAAGTGTATTAAATTTTAGATTGAGCATCCCCACCCTTCTCTTAAGACTTTTACATTATAAAAGGTTCACATTTTACTTTAAAAATCAATTTTGCACCAAATGCATTTTAGTGACCAGGAAATCTAACGCTTTAGCGCGAACTTAAATAGTATATTTATTTGAATCCTTATGAAAACAATGCGTTAATTTTATTTTCGATTAATTTTCGAATTTACTACTTAGAAGACGTCGCATCTTAAGAAGATTTTTATCTTAAAATTTAAATTCATCCCACCAACATTCGATTAACAAACATTTCCGTTTCTTGCAGACTTACCTCCACCACCATACAACCAACTTGCACTGGACCGACACGAAATAAAAGGTATGTCTTCGATTCTTGGACATTTTTTTTCCTGTTTTCTCCTCTTTTTAAGGCGGTTCGACGAATTTTCCGAGAATTTCTTTCAAATTTTATAGGGTAACCGCAGGTAGTCAGTCAGTCAATCAGTCATAGGATATGCAAATTGATCGCGTCACAGGATCAAGGGAATAAAAATGTTATATTTGCTTCAAAATATAATTCTTATTTTTCTTATTTTTGAATTTATATTGAGGATCGTCGCATTTCGTTATTGCGGTTTTCTATTTTCGAAATCTCCAAATTAAAAATTTTCTGACATGCACGGGGCGGTATAAAAAAAAGTAAAAAACTTGAAAAACTAGCACCACTAGGATCAAGCTCGATCGTCTTTAAGAGAGTGGATCATGTCTTTAAGATTGTGTAAGGAAAACGATCGTGCGTAGAGGAAAGTCGGTGGTATGTGGTTGAGAGGTTTTGTGACGCTCACCGCAGTCGCGCCACACCATACACTTGCACAGGGAGTGAAGCGATCCGACGAGACCAACACACGCATTAAATAGCTTCTTGGGGCTTGCAAAGAATTCTGGCGCCGACTTAAGCAGCCGCCGCTGTCTTTGGTTTTATTGATTTATCTGGGTTTTCAGTGGAACGATTGATATGCATTCTTATCCGGCTAAGACTGGTGGTGGCCTTCCCTGAGTCAAAAAAGATCGAGGAAACGTCTGGATCGACGACGACGGTGTGTCCATGGTATCGTAGTTGCGCCGCAACCGCGCGATGCGATTCTCTCGTAGTCGTCCGACGTCGGACGTCGAACGTCGTCGTAGTCGCGGTTGGCGACGAAAATCGTGGTCTTTAGATTGCTTCCGTTGAACACGCGAGATAGTTGTTAGCAAGATACAGATAGACGTGAGCTGGCATGAGAGTAGCATAGAATCATAGGGTGACTGGGAATTGCCCCGATTCCGCTAAATTAGATATACCTAATAAAGCGGCGCCAGCGACGACTGCACCGACACACATTATATAGTATGTGGGAAGCAGAGCCAGCGACGCAGAAATAAAAAGATTAATTGCTAATTAAACTAACACAGCGTGAGAGAAGATTTCTCACGAGGAGCCGCGACGAGGCCTAAGCTTATTAGAAAAGAAATGAGATGGTGCCCGCGCGCCGAGCAGGTCACTAAATGAAATAAGCCAAATTCTCGCTTCGATCGCGATATTTTTAGTCTCTTTGGCAAATTTATGTGGAAGAAGCCTGAGGAATTCGTTTGATTTGTTGATTGAACGGAGCGCTGTGGCGCCTCCGAAAGGCTAGACGCAGGTGGGGTCATAGTAGCGGCGGCGACGCGCCATTGTTCCGATTTTTGGCCGCGATTATTTATTTTTTTTATTTTTTTTCTTGCTAAAATTTATAATGATAACGATTTAGTCATACATAACATGAATTTCCTATTTACAGCTCAGCCGCTCAGTGATAGTCTCGGTGAAAGTGGCTACGGAGTTCCAGAGTCTTTGACGACTGATGGCGAAGGTAAGTGTAAATAAAAATTTCTTTAGAAATACTCCGAGACTATAATGTGTGACATACTGAAGAAAAATTGCGATAAGAGGCAGTTCGCCTTTCTAGCCAGCCGCCGCCTGGCTTGGCGACCAGCGGCAGAGCAGAGCGATTTTTAAGTACCAACAAAATCAGCCATCGCGTGCACCTGTGTACGAATGTAAAACATTTGAAGGCCATCGAATAGCGCTAGAGAAGAATAGAGCTGATGTTCGGCGCCAATTTGTCGCGCTGACATACACATATTTATATATAAATAATATATTCTAGTAATACTCAAATAAATGCCATGTATAGAGCGACGGCTGTGTCACGTTGCGCTTTTTCGCGTACCAGAACCAGACACACCGAACACGTGTGATTTGGTGCGATTTGTAAAGCCATTGTGTGACGCGAGCGGGGGCAGATTAGGATGTTTTCATTAAGTCGAAGTATGTAGGTATATCGCACTATTCCAAGAGTTAGCCAACTTATTTGTGGGATTTATTGTAATTGCTCTTCATAATTGAAATTCTGACGACACTACGTAAAAGCTTGCTATAGAGGAAGCGGGGTTGTGGACGTTTAAATAATACCCTGAGTAATTCCTTAAAGCAGTTGTATACAATGTACACAATGTACCTAATAGATTTTATTTATATTTCAAATACAAGTTCTCCCAGACATCTTTTCGATTTATTTTTTTTTTTTACGCAAATACCTTGATTTTTTGTCAGGGACAACTGCCAGTTATGAGGTCATTGCCCAGATTTCTGCAGCCATTTATAATATTCCTAAAGGTTTACAATTAACATTTTTTATCTTAGAGTTTTTAAATCTTTTATATATGAATTCATTAGCCATAAATCAAAATTTTTAAATAAATGCGAAAACAAAATTTTGTTTATTAGTGTTTTATAATAGAGGAGGAAATTAAAAAAAAAATAACATTTATCAAAGTTGTATAAAGTCAATGATCTAGTAGTAAGAATGAATAATCAACAAATGAATTATTTAAATCAGAAATGGGTCACGCGCAGTTTTTTGTTTTAAAAATATTTGGGAATTCTAACGATGAGCTTACACGATAATTCTAATATTTTAAACTTTCCTGAAAGCATATGATTTATGATACATATAGTTACTAAATGAAATTAAAGACAAATGAAGCCATAAGTGTACTCTTCCTCCTTATCCACCGTAGTAAAGTTAACATCCACTTGGGCCATGGGAACGATCAGAGAGTAACAACTCAAGATTTTTATCTAGGACTAGTTCAGACTACTAAAACAAAATAGAAAAGAAAAAGAAATTACGGGTAATAAAATTTTACATTTTATCTTATTTGGCTTAATCCCTTCAACGTTTTTCACTGAACTGACGTCGAATTTATTTTCGATGAGATATGATTTTCTATCAAATCAAATATTGTTGTTATTTTGTTTTTAAAACCCTACTAGGAATTTTTCTTTTATTTTTTATATTCGAATATGAAAACATATTGATTTTAATTACATCAATCTTTTGTAAATCTATGGTTGAGAACATCCTAATTTTAGTACGAACATACCACAAAATAAAATTGTTTACAATTAGTAATTACTGCAAACTAAATACCTGGCAGTTGTTATTATTCAAAAATACTTGATTATCAGGTAACTATTTTTTATAAATTAGTAAAATTATAAATCCTCTGAATCATCTGAACTAGAGACAGTTGCGCACTCGCAGTATTTAGGTACAAACAAACGCAGTGAGTTTAATGATAACCAATACTAAGTAAATTCGACTATATTAGAAAAATACAAATTTATCTTATATGAAAAGATTCTAAAAATGGATTACGTAATGTGGGCTTATTATCACTTTGCTCAAAAAACGACAATAATTTGAATGCATGTAAAGTTCACTTTCTACGTTTTACAGATTATGATTGGAAAAAGATAACAATTGGACAAAATTAGTTCATTCGATAAGCAATTATTTAAAAGATATTGTCGACGTCAGTTTTTTAAAAGATATTGTGATCAGAGCTTTTTCAAACGTTGACAAATGAAAATTTTATTATTTTTTTAAATACATATTTAGATTTTAAATATTCGTATTTTTCGGTATTCTCGTAATTGCTTTTGTTTATTCAGTTGGTTCAAAGCACGTCACTTAATATAAAAAATTAGTACATGAGGTATTTTAAGAAATAATTCATGTCTTTATTTATTTGTTTAAAAGTTGAGGAGAAAAGAAACCAATCTGGGTCATTTTTCATTTGAAAATATGTGACATGAAAAACATAAAGAATAAAATATACTCATTGTACTCTTTGTTTGTCCAAAAAAAGCATTCAGAATACTTTTAAACTGGGATGGAAAAGAGAAATTACAAAATTACAAACAAATTTAATACATAATATTGTACATACTTACATACGTAATCTAAAAATATTGTGTTATATGATGCGCTTTTCTTCTAGCAATAGTTATTCTAAACCTAAACATTCATACATATGTGCATTGATGCATTATTACATCACAATCTGATGCAACAAATTTGATTCAATATAATTAATGCAGTATTTTTCAAAAATCACCTAAAAATACAAATCTGAGTCTTTCGCACCACTTCTCAAGTTCACGTTTAGAATGGACCCCGAACTTTTATTTTTGGTAGTTTAAAGGTCTGCAAAGAGACCCATATTATATTTTTAGGCTTGTAGATGCTATTTTCTTCAATTCTACTCCTAAGCAATTTTAAAGTCGGAAAAAGTATAGTAATTTAATCTATTATAAAAATGAATGAATATTTGTTGATTAAACTTGATGTTTATTTATTGTTAGCAAAAGATTAAGTTGTGTATAGTTTAGATTTTATGGAATCGTAGAAAACAATTTTGTTGTATTATAAAGGCAGGATTGGTTCGTAATCTATTATCAATTTCTAAGTAGAGAATAAACATGGTCTGTAAAATAAACATGAATAATTGCAAGTTACCGAAACTGGGGAAAAAATTGTATGATTAAGTATTATCAGGAGAGTACAACTGGGGCTTTGCGTTATCTGCGTTTGAATCATCTTCAAGAATATGTGATAAGTTCATGGCATCTGTTATCATAAGTTCGTTGATTTCATCCCCGTATTATGCATTGTATTATGTATGGGGAATTTGTAGACTTTAGAGGGTGTATGTTTGGAAAAAATAATATAAACGTTGCCCAATTAATAGTGAGTGTATTTTAAATAATATGCATTCATTGGCAAAAATTGCGAAAATTCATAATCGTCGGATGATAGAAAATGTATTTTTTTTTTGTGATGTAGAGGTGTAAGCGCATATTTTAAAGAAAAGGCAGAGCACTAAGCCAAGTGCACGCCAAGAAAGTTTTATTTATTTTTTTGTATGGCACCAGCCGCGGGGCGCATTAAGACGTAAAAACAGAAAAGGCTCGACCAAGAGACAGAGAGAGGCGAAAAAACCAGCGCGATAAGAAAATACTTCACGTAATTTCCTCGGTTTAAAGTTTGTCTCGTTCGCACTGGCGCCATCTCAATTATAGAAATGGCCTTCGTTTGAGTCGTTTCAAAGTACGGGCGGCGAGGCGGCCAGCGACGGCAGCGACGACCGCGGCGGTGGCGGCGACGGCGGAAGGCAGCGGCCAGCAACGGTAAGCGGTTAAATTACACTACTGCAACAAGCCATGACGGGATTATAAAAAAAAAAAATAAAATAAAAAATAAAAATAAATAAGAAAATAAAAATATAAAGAAAAAGCGGCGAAGAAAATCAAAAATAAACAGAAGAAAAAGAAAAATATATTGCTAACACCACTAGAGGAATTTTGTGTGTACGTCAGGGGCGATTCGGCGATTCGCGACAATTTTAGCGGTGTCCAGTGCGCAACTGTCGCTCTAGTTCCTCTTCGGATGGACGACGCCGACGACGGTTTGGCGTCGGCGACGGCGGCGGCTGGCTACAAAATCAAGAAGTGGTCGTCGCGTCGGACGGTCGCACTATCGTTTCGATGATGAAGCACGTTTGTCTCACCTTATTAGTCACACTTTCGGTATTTTTTCAGTCAAGTCTGGACTTTGAGGGATATTAATTAATTAATTAATAAGACAATTTTTTTTTCTTTTATCCATAATTTTTCAGAGGTCTCCACATCGAGCTGGTGTCAGCTAGCTTATTGGGAACTTTCGCAGCGTGTTGGCAGTCGATTTCCAGTTGAAAATTCCTCGGTGAACGTCTTCTCGGATCAGCCAAGGGGTGATGGCATGTGCCTTAAAACACTGGCCGAACAGAGACAGTCAGAAACTCCTGAATCAGTTCTTAAGGCGAGGCAGAAAATAGGTCTAGGTAATTTGCATAATTCTTATTACTATATACCGATTAGTAGCTGACCGATGACTTTTATCGTATTAATTTTATTTCATATTTACTTTTTTATTCTTACTTCTTTCTCATCAAAGGTGTTACGCTAAGTCAGGAGTCTGACGGTGTTTGGCTGTATAATCGCTCCACAGTGCCAGTTTTCGTTCATTCACCAACTCTCAACGATATCGACTGTTGGTCCCACGTATCTAAGGTGCTGCCAGGACATTGCCTTCGTGCATTCGACTATAAGTAAGTGCCACTACTGCTTTACATTTATGTATGTTATATTTTTTTGTTTTAATTTCACATTTCATGACCAAGTAACTTTTATGATTCTTTTTCTTTGCTTTATGCTTCCATAAATTTTAAGATTGGCTTTACGACTGAACGTGGCACATATTAATTTGAAGTAGCTTTAAACTCTAGAAATTTCGTAATAACCACTTGCAATAAAGTTATCGTACAGAATTACTTTAATTTTATTTTTTTGAAGTCGATAATTTTATTGAGCTTTCACTGGCTAATAATTTTCTGGTATACAGATGTTTATGAGTTTAAATGTGTTAAGGTTATAGTTATAGAATTTTCAAATATCTTGTTTCGCAAGTTACATTACTATTGAATAAAGCAAATTCTGGGCACCTCAAAAGTAATACATATTTAAAAATACATATTAATAAATTGTCATTCTCCAAAATCCTTTTGCAGCTAGAGTTTATGGGGTCAACATTTATAAAGAAAACTGAGTCGTTTATGTTTATAAGTAAATTAGTAGGCTGATAAATTTAACTGGCTATTTTGCCAAGTTGGTGAATTCTGGATACTGTGCTTTATTGCTTCACTGTTTTCTGAAAATGCAATATTGTTATGCACCAAGACACTGTTATAGTGAATTCTTCTCAGTTTTTAAGATAAGAGGACATTAAAACATTTCCGTTACGTTTTTCTTGATCACATTTTAACTAATCAACCAATAACGTGTCCTACATACATATAAGAAGACTTTAAACGTTTTTAAAATGACACTCATATATTCCCATTTCGTGTAGATTAAGGTTTTAAAGGTAAAATTATGAATCTTTGGTATTTTTTAATATAATAAGGGCACTGATTTATCAAACACTAAAATAAGCATGTTCCAATAATACGTTTTGTTAGTTATTTTTGACTATTATTATTATTATTTTGGATTATTTGTTTACCATTTTTCCTATATTCAAATTTTTCAACTTACTGTGTGCATTTGTACTACATATGTACATATTGTACTTTATATAATGTGAATCTTTTCAAATTGAATACTAATTATTGATTAATAATACTTTTATTAATTTTCAGAATAAAATTGCAAACAGTGTCGTGGCCTCCGCAAATCTGTGGTTCCCAGACTGGTCCTGTTGATAAATTCAGCATGCGTATAAGTTTTGCGAAAGGATGGGGTCCAAACTATTCGCGCCAGGATGTAACAGCATGTCCTTGCTGGCTGGAAGTTCTATTTCCGCGTAGGTGACACCAATATTTGAAGAAACATCTGGAAGTCACTCGTTTTGAGCATTCAATTGGAATGCCGTAGCGCAGAAGCTGGAGCAGCCGATGGGGAGATAGTATACCTCTCAAATTAATTTAGTCAGACGATTTTGTAGGAAGTCATTATTTTATAAAATTTAAGTTTTTTCTACGTGTAATAACAATTGCCAATGTGACGTTGAAAAAGTAGTACTTGTACTATGCCAGACAGACGATCGTGTCAGGAGAGTAGAGGATAAATTCTTCTAAACTCACTAAGACGACAGCTTTTAAGGAAATTAAATGTCTGTGCCATAGAAATCACAAAACAAAGCAAAAGAAAACAAATTCAACGTACTGCTCGGATAAATGTAAAAAAAACGTTAAAGTAATACTATCTAGTCAAACGCCGAAGCTCACTTGGATTTCTGCCGAAATCAGAAGAGGAGTGTCGATCACATACATACATTCATCGCTATTAAGATATGTAAATAGGACACGCTTAATTAAAACAAACAAGTAAACAAGTGAGAACTTAAGAGATATCGAAAATATACTGCACAGAGAACCCAGCACACATTCTATAAAGGTCACGCAGTGCATTCGAAAAAGAACGTGCTAGGTACGGCCAATAGAAACTCAAGAGACAGCAAAAAAAAAAAAAAATCGTGTAAAGTAATTCGTTTTCCGAAGAGAGTCTAGTCGTCGTGTGTAAATTGTAAAATAATGTGCGACCCGGTTGAAAAATAGTTCCATTTAGCACGCATTTACTCTAAACTCCAGCCAACCATCCGATCGACCCCGTGTCACTAATTTGCCGCAGTCAGAGAGATCCTCTCTAGCTTTCAAGCAGACATAAAACCTTTTCTTTGAGCCAAGCTCAAATAAATTCGGTTTAATTTGCTTTTTTTGTGTATATACCATGCAAATTGTAAATTATTTTTGTTCACCAACAAGAACTGTAATAGGAAGATAAATTGTAGCGGCCTTTGCAAGGAAAAAATGCGGATTAAGTAGGGAAGAGTGGCAGCAATGCGATTTTTAATTAAATTATACTTAATTCCTTCTTTTGGACAATCCTTTCAATTAGGAAAAACAAAATACACACTGACTGACTTCGGTTATTAGAATTGGAATTATCACAAAATAAAAACTTATAAAGAAATTAGCCATGAAACGTGGAATTTTGCTGACGATCTTCCGTCCTTAATGCGCCCAGTAAAACGTGTTTACGTTTTTAAACAAAAAATAAATTAAAAAAATTAAAAAATAGGAAAAAATGCGATTCGCTGAGTAAAAGAGAGCAACTGTTTATATTTTGTTAAAATGTATTTAAAATAAAAGGCAATTTAAATTACCGGAGACGGTGTATACGTTGTTACAGTACAATCTCAACCTCCTCCTCTCCCTTCATTTCATCTCAACACAATTCTCTCCCATATTTCTTAAGTGTGAATTACCGACCAAACCTAACTAAAAATATTACAATTAAAATTTTAATATTTAGTATCAGCGCACAGATTCCGTACCTACATAGTAGCAGGTGACTTCAAGCCGAGACCGCCTTTTATTATTTTAAGAATAAACTAATTTTGCTATTTTCATTTTATTTGATCATAGATATTAAAGAGGTGGAAGTAACAAACGAACTTAACTAATTTTGCTGAAAATTTAAAATTTGTTATCTCATTGAATTGTTTAAATTTTAAACTTGTTGAATAATTTTAAAATCCGCAAACTATTAACTTTCATTTAAGTCAAAGGTGATATTTCTTATCTCTTTCCAAATTGGAGATAATTGAAAAATCATTTCGAATAATATACTTAATTCCTTGAATTCTCTTCATCTTGTTCCAATTTTTAATACACATTTTTATAGAAGATGAACGCGAATAGGTTGGTCGTAGTTAGATTTTAGGTTTTAGATTTTCCGGAAAGTGTTGTGTACTGAATTGAAAGAACCACGCCCACAATACATAGGATTCTGGATACCGGTTAAATTTTCTGAAATTCATATACATATCTGACAACTTACAGTCTTCTGATAAAATCCCCATGATTTTTACGCCATTTGCGACACTGTAAGGGGGTGGAAATCACCCCAAACTGGCTGATGAGCTGCACTATTAATAATATTTTCTTTTGAGAATAGGGTTTCAAATCGCTGTGAAGATGCAGTTTTTGATGTATCAATAAAGTTTTTGGACCAGCAGCGCATTTCAATGTCCTATAAAGACGGAAGACAACAACAAAGAATTATTATTGCACAAATCAGATAAATAAGTACAGAAAACAGAGTAAAAGTGAAAAATAAATTTGTAGATCCAAGAAACGGAGTGAGCTAGAAACAAGGAAAACAAAAATTAAAGCAAGTATAACAACGATGCTTATGTTTTTTAGTCAACTCCTTGGCATGCCCGATAGTAATCTGCCTCCTCGCTAGAAAACGCATTCCTACTATACTGCATTCTGTATATAATGGTACAACCGTCTCACATTCTCAATAATGAGATCTGATTATGTACTGTGATCGTACCCTTTTTTTATTGTCCTAAGCTATGCTAATGGATGTCGCGCCAGAGCAATTAAAAACCTCAATCCTACCTGATATTTTCGCACGCATCCGTCGCGACTGTTCATAACTAACTCATACCCTTCCTAACGAGTTTTGTTATTGCCCATGCCAGGGAGAAGAAATCCTTCACCAGATGTTTTATTGGGTTGTTTACGCCAGCTCAGCGGGTTTTCTCGACACATGCGTTATACAAGCTTTTTGAAGATAAACGTCGCAGGAGATTAGTTTTAAAATAAAAAAGACTTTCTTACCCACAATGCATTATAAATAATTCCATTTATTTGATAGACTTTGAAATTACAAACGACAAGCGAACCCCAAAACCAATCGGAAATATATCGTTGGAAAAATGATGTAAAATCACCTTTATGATTACGAGCGGATTTATTAAAAATACTGTGTTCAATTTTACATCACTTCGATTTGATATATTTTCGGATTAGTCCTAAATAATGGTGCGATGCGACAATATTGGGAACAGGGATGGACTCGCTGACTCACTGGACAGACGATAAGGATGAGATACACCAATTCAAACACCGAAGTCGCAAATTCGTTTTAAATAAAACCCAAAAAATTTATCCCGGTTAATTTGATTTAATTTCCATATTCCCTAGCGCTGCTTCTAGCGCCGATATATATTTGTCGTTCTTTTCAATTTTTGACGCTTTTGTCGTCTGTGCCATAGCCTGACTTAGTGCCCAGGATCCAAGTTTTTGTGCTTCCTTCTTTTTTGAGACATTTACTTTAGAGTTTACGATCTGATTGCAGCACTAAACATATAGTTAATTATTTGGATTTATTTAGGGAATTTTATTTTATTTTCATTTACCAAATATAGTCCGTAGAGAGCCCGAAGGTTGGTTGGATTCAGTTTCACCGCCTGGGCGTAGTATGATTTGGCTATTTCGATATTTTCATTTCCACCCTGAAATAAAATATTGTGTACTTATAAAGGATATATTTTGTCAAAAAAATTACCATTGTGTACCGGATTTCGGCCAACCTTTGATGTATTAAGTGGCTGTGTGGGTTGTGCAGCAGCACCTCCTCCATGCAAAATGCAGCTTTTGCATATTCACCCCCCATTAAATACAAGTTACATAATTCGTGCCAAGCTTCCTGGTCTGACATAAATCTAGAAACAATTTAAATTGTAAAGCCAGCCCTGAAAAGGATCGATTAATACTCACGTTTTAAGATATTCACAAAGTTCCTTGATAGCTTCAGGAATTTTTCCTTTCGCTTTAAGGATTGCTATTTTTCTTTTTCGGGGCGCAGGATTTGTTTCATCCTTAGTAATAATTGCGTCAAAGACCTCAATTGCTTTGGAATAGCGCCCCACAGACTCCAGCAGCATCGCCTTGTACTTTTGCACCCGCATACTTCCCGGAAACTCGGCCGATAATTTTCTTATGCATCGTCCAGCTATGTTAATACGATTTGTGTCCAGAGCTGCTATGATAACCTGTTCGAGTACTAAATGCCTCTCGTTGCCCAATTTATTGAAATTGTACTCTAGAACAGCCTCCCAGAGCTGGATAACATCGGAGCTCTTCCGCTCGTTTTCCTCACGCCATTTCCTGAACAGATCGCGGACGTCTTAAAAAGTGAATTTATTGAAATTTGATTTCTAATTCATTTAGCTCAATGTTTCTGTACCTGACCAACTCATTTCTTCATATTTGTAAGCCATGTTATTTCAATTTTTGCCAGACCTTTGGGAAGAGGTTAACACGGGACCAAACCTTAATCAAAACGTCAGCTGTCACTGGCCAATTGGAGGATGACAGCAATTTTTGATAAAATGCTGTTTACTTACAGCGGCTAATAATATCCAGTGTTGGTAAGTACTTTGGTTATACGGAATCGTACAACTGACCGCCAAATGTGCCAATTTTATGTTTTTGTGTTTATATACGACAAAATAATAGTTTTATTGTCCGCGAACGTGTTTTTCGTTAGCACATGCGCGCCCAAATGAGGAACGGACTCAGAAATATTAATGACCTCAAGTCAATTTCTATACCGAACAAAGTCGCCCGCAACAGGTATGAAAATTCTCAAAATATGCACGGAAATTGAAAATTACACTTGTTTCGTTGTTACGTCCACGCCTATTACGGGCTACATTTGCTTAGCAGAGTGTTTTTCAACTATCTTCAACCTATTTTGGGTCAGTATACTTCTCAAGTGTTAATGTTTTCATAGAAAATTTAAATATTATAGAAATCCTTGTGCTTCTTTACACGACATCCAAATGGAACAGAGTGCTAGTCGAGGGAGCCTCTTTTGAAGTAATTTTTAGGCGAGATTACACCTACTTTAGTATATTGTGCAACAAGGGCGTAAAGTAGCCGTTTGCCCACGCTGGCAGCAAAAAACGCACGAGCGAAGCGAGTTTGTTTAGCTGCCAGCGTAAGCAATCAGCTACGCACCGCCCGAGTTGCACAATAAAGCACTAGTGGATAATAAGCCACTTTACAACCGGAAAGGCGTGCGTTTCAGTGGCACTTTTCCCTCACGCGTGGGGAATTTTGAGGCCCTAAAATTATTTTTGATAATTCTACGGCTTCTTGAAGCTCGAGGGGGTCTCTTTTGGAGCAATTTTTATGCGAGATTTCACTCTTTTGAAGAGTTTCGAGCCCCATCTCCCGAAATTTTCCTCCAGATCTATCCTGAATTTTATTATGCTAGAAAGCTGAGCAAGTTCAGAGGGCCTACTCAAAATTTTGCGGCCCTATCTTTAGTTTTAATAATTCCGCAGCCTTTAAATCTCGAGGGGATCCTTATTGGAGCAAGTTTTAGGCGAGATTTTACCCTTCTCGGAGGTTTGGAGTCCAGTCCCCCGAATTTTTTCCTCCTGTTCACAGAGCCTACTCAAAATTTTGCAGCCCTGTCTTTATAGTCTTCTCTGTCGAACCTAGAAGAAGTATGCTTCAGAAAATTAAAAATTGCTGAAAGATTGAATTGGTCCATACAATTTTTAAAGTACTGTTTATTTTTATTATTTTTTCCACGAAAAATGCAGTTTTAGTTAATTCCAGAAAAAATTTTTATTCTCTCAAATACACAAAAGAAATTCTATAAATTAGTTATCCATCCATGGAGAAAGATCAAAATCTCGCAAAGAAGCGCATTGTACTAAAGGATTTGCCGAACTTGGAACATAAAAACTGTGCAAAGGTACCTGCTCTACCGATGTGGTCAAGGACAACAGTTTCGCAAACGTGAATTTTTTAATTTCATTTAATTGTGCTGTAGTAAAGTAATTTCTGTGGGTATAGAAAAATCTATCGCCAAATTTGAGCCGAGAAAATTGGATTTTAGTGATACAGTTGAAAGTCGGACCCATCAGAAGTCCGTTTTTCTGCTCTAGTCCACCTCCAACGATGAGATCTATATCGTATACGGATTTATACACCTGTCTTAACTTTTCAATGTTCTGTTGATGAATGAGAGAAGTCGTTTTATTTTTGATTTTTGTAAAATATCACATTTATATATTTTACTTACATCATACGAAATCAGAGGATAAAGATCGTTAAAACTTTTAACTGGTGGCAGATTACACATTTCGCGGTATCGATAGTATGGAGGGATACCATGGTCCCTACCACGCTGAATGTCCACTGATATCAAGTCAGATTGATTGAATATTTGATTTCTGACCTGTTTTAAGAATTGCATTATAATTGAATTTTTTTCATTTCATAAAAGAAAAAAGGCAGACTTACTTCATCGTCGTAAAGCAAATAATTGATGGGTTGGAAAATTTGACCGCGAACAACATCACCAAAATGTCTTTGTAACATTCTTGTGTCGTCCATTATTCGAGAAAGTTGAAAAGCTTTTGTCAGTTGGCCATCTATAATATAGTAAAATTCATTCATTATCTTTAAAGCAATAATTAGTATTTGAAATAACTAAAAATTTAAAATGTTGACCTCCAAATTGATGAAATGAATATCATATCATATTTAGAATATTTTGTATATTTTTTAAATACGGAAATATAATTTAACACATTGGCTGCCAATGCATCACCGGTTAGCTTTGAAACCTTTATAACCGGTGATGCATTGGCAGCCAACGTGTTAAAATAAACCGACATATTATGTTAATTGTTTTTTTTTTAATATTTTCATTTATGGAATCATAATTATCAAACTTACCTGGGCCATAAATCTCCACATTTCTTGGTACATAAGCATGAAGGAATCGAAATACTCCTGTGGAAAAGTCATTTATTGCTGTTCCCTCAATTTCGTCATTATAATCACAATTAGGTGGATAACAATCAATCGATTCATTTATCAAGGTCGGAATATATTCAGTGTAAATAATATGCTGATGAATAGCGATGACTATTCGACGAGCTTCCTGGTACAGTTTTTCGTCATCCCAATGAGAATTCATTTTGGACAGGGTGCCTGTGATTCGGTTATGCAGCCTGACCAATATTGAATGGGTGCAAGCAAGTGCAGGAGTTTGGTTTACTCGAAAATCACCTTTGAATTATATTATACATATATTAATTAAAAAACGCAATCAGTAGTTATGTAAAACTTTTAGTACCTGTTTCATAACAACTGTTCGTTTTACTACTATCTTTTACAGGAAGAACATTATTTGGACTTGTCTTAAGTTGACCATTTTTAAACAATCGAAGTTTGTTAGCTTCCTCGTTCGTTTTCCCGTATATTACTGAAACATCAAGGTAACCAGTCACGCGGTTTGCCTATGCACATTAAAAATAATTTTGTTAATTATTCGTCTTGTTGTTTAAAGTTGACTAATACCAGCGGCACACCAGCTGAAATTTAGAATTTCGAGTGTTCTCAATTTCAGTTTATCATATTACCCCTGAAAGGCGAATATTCTGTAAAAAAGAGATTTTGACAACAATTTGAATTTATCTCAAAGCAATACTACAATATTGTGAAATTGAATACGCTCGAAATTCTAAATTTCAGTCGGTGTGTCGCAGGTATAACGTTAAAATTTCAAATTTAAACTCGCTGCCTCATTTAAGGCAAATTTGGCGTTTTTGGATCTGAAGCAAACTTTTCGTAATAACTATGCATATTTAAAATATTTTAAATCTTTTAATAAACCACCCTGAAATTTTCATATTATTCTCGTTAGGAATGCATTTGCATTTCCGATTTTGCTTTGCTTACTAAACCACTTTTTTACTCTTCCTCTTTAAAAAATTCTGCGCCTTTAAACTTAAAGAATAAAGTTTTGTCTTGGCTTTTTTTCTCAAAGTAATGAGCCAAAGTACACTTCATTTTAAAGTATAGTATTATTAAAATTAACATTTTTCAATAACAAGTAAAGCAAGCGATTTTTTTAGGGAATTGCCCAAATAAAATTAAAAACATTTTCAAGTGTAAAACTTTCAAATTATATGAAATAGAATAATAATGCTTATAAAACTTTTGCCTACTTAGAAGATATTAATAAATAAATAAATAAGTTAATATAAAAGGCTAGAATTACCTGTTCTGCAGAAGATGATCGCCTATCGTTTTGGAAAGCCGGTTGGCTCCGGACAAAATTGTGGCATCTAAGATTTTTTGGTCCAAAGTGCTTATCATTTGGAGGAATATCGATGGGCATGCAGGCGAAATGCCTCGAAGATTCAGGCAATCTTGCTTTGTAGTCTCCAGTGCAACACTGAATCGCTCCATCATTCGATTTATTATCTATGAAAATGATTTATAAGAAGACGAATAGAGCTAAAATAAAAACCTTATTCCATACCATTCAGGGCACTAATTTGACTAGCCATATCATGCACCGCGAATTGACCGTAAATCAAGAAACCCATATTGTGAAGAAAACCCGGTTTTGTTTTTACGAGTATTGGATTTTCAACATAAATCTTATTTATTATTTCCCTAGGACTTGGAAGTTCCCCACCTGTTACTGATCTTCGTGGCTCTAAAACGTCTGTAAATACAATAAAAATTTAAACATTAAATTAAATACCCGAAAAAACTTAATTTGCGTGATAATGTGATGGGGCCAATAAACATTACATTAAAATAAAAAATAAACAAATTATCGCGTAACTAACTACTAAATCATTCCCACCAATTATTTTCGCAACAATGCAAGCAATCACATTTGCAATGCAATTATAAAATTTGTTTTATCTTTCGTATCGCACTTACCATCGTCATAAGCAGCATCCAACAATCTACTGAATGGCGTTAAAATTGAGCCTATTAATGGTTTTTTCAAATTATTACATGTTCCGTCAAATGAGCGATATCTGAATGAAAAAATATAAATTGTCAGACAATTTGAAAAATACATAATATGCAAAATATATTACTTATAATTGGGATTACATATGATGTGTGAACATTGTAATCCCTCATATTCTGGCAAACAGCTCGACGATGCATTTAGAAAACATTGCGAACTAGGACAATCTCCTTCGAAATGTCCAACGTTAAATTGTTTAAATTCATCTAAAAGTCTTTGGGCTCCTCGAAGGTCCTGATTTGCTCTGTAAAACTCTCTCGTAGTATCTCTTGGAAGTGGAGTTTTTACAAAAAGCTGAGCAAAAGGCTTTTTTTTTTATAAAATAATTGTAAGTTATTTTTGATTATCATATAATAATTTATAGAGAGATTTACTTCTGTAGCGTTCCTGATGTACCCAATTTTAGAAAGATATAGAGCCTTTGCACGCTCGAAATCAAAAAGCTGCATACCTTGTTTGTGAACATATTCAATTCTAGCACAGCTGTTTTGAAATGATAGTTAAATAATTTATAAAGTATAGATATGTATGTATGTAGGAAACATTATACCTTAAAAAAATTGTTTCGTCTCCTGATATGTCTAATCTGTAAAGTAGAACGCAATTAAATGAAAAAGTACATCTTTAAGATGCTTTGTATGAAGAGTATGGATTAATACCATATTTTAGCATAAACTGGTTATTTATAACTGTGCCTAATTTTGAATATACATATGTATATTGTTCAGATAGAAAGATTCTATATTTTCTATATATGAATTTTGATGTTTACGTAATTGTACAGTAGGATTTTTGTCCTGGGATTATAAAGCTTTTAACTGTTTTTGTGTTTTTAGATATCTCAACACAACACTTTAATCCTTCAGCCAATTTCTATGAAATGCTGCATACCAATAACGAACTATTGATTCAAAGAATATATTAACATAAACATGATAAATTATGACTTCCCTTCCTGACTTAATTTTAACTGCTATTTCTAAAAGAGATATGTAAACCTTCATATCATGTCTTGCGTAAGTCGAGATAATTTGTATTGTTTCTGATAAGATCGAAATTTTATTCACACACCCAAGAACGTGATTGCCTATTAACTTTGTTATCAGTTACAAAAATCCACAGAAAAATTTAGAAATTACTTTCGTAGAATTAAAAAAAAAAAGAATTATTTAATATTGGAATTTTTTAAAACAAGAAACAATTTTGCAATGAACTTTTCGAATTTTTCTTTATTTGAGCCAAACAATTATATTTTGTTATCTATGAGACTTGTTTAGCTATAACTTCAGAGAATAACTTCGAATTTATCTTTATCTTTGTGCATGTCATAAAATATTGAAATTAAATTCGTAATTTCTAGACTTGAGGTAATATTATTAACTACGCTTGCTAAAAGCGTAAAACATTTAAAAAAAAATATTAATTTAATGTATTTAGCAAGCACCTAAATAATGAATGTTAACTCATATTGGCTTAAAAAATTTTAAACCTGTGGTAAGCTTTAAAATAAATTCCGGATTGCTTAGGAAATAATAACATTACTCTACAAAAACTTTCTTATTATGAGTGTTAATTTTACGGGCTAATAATTTCAGTTCCGACGGATGAGTAAATGATTTTGATAGAACTTGTTTTTACTTTATATTGTCAACATAATAAATTTTTACTATTACTAATTAGCTCAGAAACCGCACAGTAAAAAACTTTTGAAAAAAGGTTAAAATTATTGGGTTGGGTATAATGATGAGTTAAACGAAAAAAATTCAAGA